>OX101746.1:19216871-20669371 GCA_944452665.1 Stenoptilia bipunctidactyla
AGTGTAGTAATATGAGCGCGAGCTGAGCGAGACGTCGAAGTGCCATAAACCTGCAGTGCGATCACAGAACTTTATTGAATCGTAACTATATAACGAATGTTTACGAATGCTCGTATAGTATGGAGTCGGTTGTTTTGAGTAACATTGTAATTTTTTATTTTACAGATATTTATGAGTACAACATGTTTACAAACATTCAAAATTAACAAGGCACACATTTATTTAAGCTGGCCGTGCGGCAATGGATAGATTTCAATTTTTTCTTAAAAACCGTCTCCATACTATACGAACATTCGTTAATAAACGATTCGATAAAGTTCTGTGATCGCACTGCTCTGGTCAGCCATCGTAGTCAAGATAATCCTATCGCGTACCTACAACTTGTTTAGCCCACGCAAAACTAGTTTATTCTGAAATCGTATCCATTTCGACTGCTCCGCCTAGTCTAAAAATTCGATGAAAATTTGCCAGAATTTAGTAGCTATTTGTTGCTATAGGTACACACCTCCTTTCCTGATTTTGTTGAAAGAAAACAAAAAAGTTATGATCGAAAATAGTTGGCCGCTAGACCCGCCACATGCCTTAAGCTACGGATACACGACGACACCTGACACTTGACACTCAGTGTATACACCGAGTGTCCGTGTGTGTCATGTGCCGCGACACTCAGTTGCAGCTCTAGGGGCGCTCTAGCTTGGTGTCGCTCTAGCTGCCTGCCGTGTAGACGCGACGTGCGCAGTGTCTGAGACCAGTGTCGCGGTTTTCGGTCGTGCGCGAAACTTTTAGCTAGAGCAACATGGCGGCGGCACGCGCGTGCATTTTAAATTTGTAATATCTTCGGAAATATTCACTTAAATTACATGCTGTGAAAAGCATATTGATCTATAATAAATGCACAATTTATTAAAGGTACTTAATTGGATAAGAATGAATGCTGTATTGTTTAAAATCACTTCGTAAATAACCATTTTTTAGTAAAGGATAAAAATGGTTATGGTGGGTTATCCCTAAGAGATAGACATATACCATCGCGAACTTTTTGGTTGAACTTTTTAAGGTGGACAATACTGTAGTACATCATTTTGGTCTATCTCGTAGGGTTCAGCCAGCGTTTGCAATATAAGCGCAAAAGAACGTGCTTATTTACGACATCACATTAGAAACATCTAATATCAGTGTTTCTCTACTATATTATGCATGTATTATACATAATAACCTTCCTTAAGAATCAGTCTATCCATTAAAAAAAACGCATCAAAATCCGTTGCATAATTTTAAAGATCTAAGCATACATAGGTACAGATACCTACGGGTGCAATTAATAACCTCCTTTTTAAAAGTCGGTTAATAAGAACGAATTTATTCAGCGGGCGTGCCATTTCATTTGAAATTTGAAAATGGAATACATTTTTTGCAACTGATGTCATATTTTAAATAAAATGTGCCTTTTCATAAATGCAAACGATATTTTGACCAGGTTCGATTCCCGGTTATGTAAAATTAATAGTAGATATTCATTTCTTAATTTTAACTAAGTCCGTAAATATCGATTCATGGCGATGGAATGTCTGACACTGAATTGCGCATCGCTCCGTGTAGACGGCCAATACACTTCGACCGCGACACTCGCTCTCAGAACTAGTGTCGACACTAAAAATTGCTCACCGTGTGGACGCGTCTGACACTTGTGTCGACACTAGTGTCGGTGTCGGTGTCACCGTGTATCGGTACCTTTAGAGATCATCTTGAAATACTCCGAAAATAAATACAGTAATGTATTATTCCATGCTGGAGTGGTAGTGAAAGAAAAACATAGAATGTGCCAGCTGCTTCTCTTCCCAGGCAAACTGTAAGAGTCAGTTAAGGGACGGAGGTTTTATTGGCGTTTTTGCGGGCGATAGGCTCTGTCCGTTTGTGAAGTCGCGTATAGGTACCTAACTACCTATTTTGTGTTGATAGCACCGTGCGCACGTCGTCCGTAACCATGCGTTGCGTAATGAATTCGCTTAAGTGTACTTTAGTGATCACAAATTATCACGTCCTCGATTTTTTAAAGTGACACACCAATCACGCTGTATTGTACACTTATGTTTTTAATATAAAATAAAAATAAAATCCCCACCAACTGTATGGCCCCAAAATAATCATTACTTGTGATATGGATATCACAAGTTATGGTATCATGTAGCGAACTAGGGGAGAACATAGAATATAAATACGTTTATAGATAAAGATATACACCCAGACAGGGAAAATTTCTTTTTGTTCCATGCGGGAATCGAACCAGCAACCTCATGATTAACAGCGTCAAGACTTTTAAGATATAAATAACCATAAACAATAAAAATAAACTTATACCTATTCTATTAACGTTGGCAGTTACTAAATCACAGAATTAAACAAAAAAACTACTAGCAGTATTCAAATAAAACACAGTTTATATATGACTAATAGTTATTTATTTCATTACAAGTTAAAAACACCTTCTGGCAACACAGATACATTCAACTTGCCGTGGATTTCCCTGGCGGTGGTTTACAGAACTAACTTTGTTTTCATGAAGAAATGCGGGGAGTTTACATGATACATAAATTGTAATGCATTTTATTTTATTCTAAATACTATAGTAATCGTACAAAATAAGTAGACACAAAAAGTTTTACATCATATTTTAAACATTAAAAACATTAATGATCTTATTTATTATGGATTGAGCTAATAAACGTTGGAAAGTGCAGATATCTCTGGCAAGATTTCAAGATTTTCGCAACATAAGATTTTTTATAATTTTTTTTTATATTGTAAGGATAGGACGTTTGTCTTCCATGCCACCTGATGGAAAGTGCGCATGAAGACTATGGTGTTACACGTCCATCCACGAGAAACCTATTCACTCGACACTTAAAAGTTCCAGAACTGTAGTGGTCAGGGAAAACAATATCTAAGTAGGTAGATACATGTCGATCCCAATTTCACTACAACTTCATTAGTCATGTGTACCACACCTCTGAAGTAGGCTGTATCATATAAAACAATATTATTTAAAACGAAATCATAACTGTCCAAAACGCGTAGGTAACAAAGATACAAAAAAAGACATACACACGAATTTAGAACCTCCTCTGAGAAGTTGGTTGAAAACGTAACAAGTAATCGTACCCTATAAGATATATTTTTCAACACACTTGCTCGTAAAGTGAGCCTTATTCTATTGAATTTAGAACTATAAACAGGGCTATAAGTCACGTGTGCATAATATATTATACCCTAGTGCATAATATAATGAATCCTACAAAGTTGAATTGTACCTTAGTGAAAATTACATGCGAGCAAACAGAGCATATTTTATTGATCCGGGTTATACATTAAATATTTTCAGAAACAACAAAGATATTTTATACCACTTCAAATTCATATACATTTTTAAATGTTTGCGCCTTATATTAGTAAAACAAATGTGTACCTATATCAAACAAATTATTTACAATAATTTTTTATACAGGGTGGCGCAATAGAACGTGCATATTGCATCATCTTTTTTTGCGGGGTAGAAGGGGCGTGGGCGGGGGGAAACCGATATCGTTGGGTAGCGCGGTTCATGAAGTTTTAGTCACTATGAGTCACTTCGACGGGAAGCGACGCGCATTTTGCGTGCGCGCATTTTACGAAAACTCTCGTTCGTACGTAGTTGTCAGGAGACTATTTTGTTCTGAGTATGGCGTACGGCAAATTAGGGAGGCTCCGAGTGCTAATTTAATTAAAATCTAGATAAAGCGTTTTGAAGAGACTGGATCGACGTTTAAACCACACGCAAAAGGTCGTCCACGCACATCTAGGACCGAAGACAATATTGAGAGTGTTAAGCAGTCGGTACGAGAAGATCCACAAATGTCTACTCGCAAGAGATCGTCTGTCCTAAACATATCGCGACGAAGTTTGCAACGAATTTTAAACTTGGATCTTAAACTGCATCCATACAAGCTGCAATTAACTCAAGAATTGAAAGACTCTGACTTCATAGCACGGCTCACATTTGCTAATGAAATGCTCAATCGGTTTTCAAATTTTGAAAACATCCTTTTCTCTGATGAGGCACATTTTCATTTGAATGGGTTCGTAAACCGCCAAAATTGTCGTTATTGGAATAGTGAAAATCCCAGACTCAAACATCAAAAACCGTTACATAGCCCTAAAGTGACAGTTTGGGCCGCAATCTCTGCCAAAGGAATAATTGGTCCTTATTTTTTTGAAAACGCACGGGGGCAAAACATCACTGTTAATACCGAACGTTATGTTGCGATGTTGGAAGGATTTTTGGCCCCAGAACTTGAAAATTCAAGAATAATGAACTCTAGGACTTGGTTCCAACAAGACGGAGCTACCAGTCACACATCAAATGACTCCATGGCGGTTGTGAAGCAGATGTTCCCTGGCAAACTGATTTCGAAAAGAGGTGATATCCCATGGCCTCCGCGCAGTCCAGACTTGACACCTCCTGACTTTTTTTTGTGGGGATACCTCAAACACAAAGTCTACACCAATAATCCGAGAAACATCAATCAGCTCAAGGAGAATATTCGTGGTGAAATGGCAGCAATCACACCAGCTCTACTTAAGAAAGTTTTCGGTAATTTCCGTTTGCGGTTAGAGGAGTGCCAACGTAGAGAGGGTCATCATTTAGATGATGTTATTTTTAAAAAATAAACTTCAGTTATCACTTAATAATTGCTTAGTTTTATTTTAACTATACCTTTTGTATTTATTTTTTAATAATTATTTTAAAAATGCACGTTCTATTGCGCCACCCTGTATAATAATGTAGAATATAAGTTTGTTAACTGTACCTTCAACAGCTGCTTCAAATAAATTTTATGACCACGTATGTCTGTCTTTTACTCACAAGTGTGTTGAGAAACGTCGTATGTAACTCGTGAGCGTTGCTAATCACAGCCTCGACTGTAATTAGCAACTTAGCTCACTTGTTACATAATATACTATTACTTAACGTATGACGCACCATGTAAGGCGCAACTAGATCCATAATAACCAAGCTTAATCCATTGCGAATACAGGGTTAATTTGTGGTCATCGGCCAAATTTTATTTACACAATAACACATTTATAGGAACGATTTTTGCAAAACAAAGTATTTTTTTTTACAAGGAAATATATATATAT
This sequence comes from Stenoptilia bipunctidactyla, assembly GCA_944452665.1. NCBI lineage: Eukaryota > Metazoa > Arthropoda > Insecta > Lepidoptera > Pterophoridae > Stenoptilia > Stenoptilia bipunctidactyla. The sequence goes on from OX101746.1 coordinate 19,222,050, forward strand.
ATATATTCGCTTACATGTTAAGCAAAGCATGGTCACTCTAATTACCATTAAAATAAAGTCGACTACGCGCTACCACAAAACATCTCGTAGTACTACGTCGTAGTATTGACAATGAAATGCCGCGTCGTAGTAGCTATGTTCATCAACAGCGACTATTTTCAAAAACGTTTGTGGATATTTCTATTTTTTTGTACTGAGCGACGCTACAATAAATATGCAGGTACGTTTATATCGTGTCAAAGAAACTAACATTTAAATTTGGCTGGTGACTAAAAATCAACTCTGTATAATTTATTTTATTAGATATTGAATCAAAGATACTATTTATTTATGCCAAGTCAAAATGTTATTTTACAGTTCCTTATATTTACTATTAAAGAAACTGGAGACGTCTTTATTATTTTTTACTGTAAGTTTACATTTAAGCTGTTAAAAACGTTCATGTTTAAATTCTTCGCAAATTCACTGGCACTTATTAATACATGTGAAGACATTTTTTTTTATCAGAACTTTACATTTCAAGCAATAAAATAACCACTAGTTAAATAGTCTTTAATCATAAAACATCGCTTGCACTTATACTATGCGATTCAATTGAGAATAGGACTGGGAATGACCTCTATCTGTCAAATGTCACTTGCAAATTATTTGCAAATTACGGTCAGCAAAAAAATATTTTTTCAGTAAAAATAACTATTTATTCTTATTTTGTTTATCAGAGTATAATAGCGAACAGAAATAAAAACTTCATTTTATTATTTTTGTCTTATTACTTAATTATTTTCAAAACTTTATTTACACGCGACAGTAAAGAGGATTGCTTCCATGCTGGACAGGGAGCGAAAGAAAAACATAGAATGTGCCAGCTGTTTCTCTTCCTGGGTATACTGTAAAAGTCAGTTAAAGGACCGAGGTGTTATGGAAGGCTTTTTTGTGGGCGATAGGCTGACCCTCTGTCACTGCAATAATCTCTCTCCACTATTATAATGCCTCCAAACTTGTCAAACGTGACATCAGATGGTTTTATTACCTCTGGTGTTCTGCCCATCCCATACGGGATACAGGCGTGAAGTTATGTATGTATGTAGTAAAGAGGATGCATGGTGAAAAAGCGCGGAAACCATGCCACCATTATACGACGACAACAACTCTTCAAAAATTTAATTTTCATAATCAACTGGAATGGAAGAAATAGAAAACGCGGAATAATTTTTATATCGAAATATAAAAAAAAAAAAAAAAACATTGTTTTGCTGACTCTACTTAACCGATTCGAATGCTATGACGACACAATATGGCGCTAAGCCAGTACTATTCTCATTTGAAACGCATTATACATCAAATTAAAGGTATTAAATTCATTTTTTCAACAGTTTTTAGTCAATTCGGTGTCCTCATCGTCTTGATCCAGTCCATCAAATCTCAGGCAGTCAGGTCTCCGTGATCGAACAACTCCTGGTCGTACAAAGTGGCCTGCACGGTTCTGCCGGCGAAGTACCGTCCGTTGAGGGCCGCTGCCGCCGCCGTCGCCGCTGACTCCTCCGCGAATTGGACGAAAACTTTGACGCTCTCCGCGTCCGCTCTCTCGTTGTATATTACGAGGCGCTCGACCGGGCCCCACTGGAACAAATGGATTTAGTTAGGATGATATTACAGAAGAATATATGCAGTATATATGCAATATGCAAGTAATATACGCAATCTTGGGTGTGGCAGAAGAGACATGAAAGCAGGATTAATGCTGTGGAGATGAGAGCGTTGAGAAGCATGTGTGGAGTGAAATTGAGTGATAGGATGCGCAAATAAGAAAGAGATGCGGATTGAAAGAGGATGTAGTGACTAAGATTGAAAAGAGTATGCTACGGTGGTTTGGGCATTTGGAAAGGATGAGTGAAAGTAGATTTACGAAAGAGGTGTTCAGAACAAGAATGGAAGGTGTTGTTGGAAGGGGCCGGCCTAGACGAACGTATGCCGATCAGATTGGCGACATTTTGAAAAAGGGCCTAGTCAAAAGTACCCGTAACCGGCGATCATGTATGAAAAGGTTGATGAACGTGGAAGAAGCGAAAGAGGTATGTCTGGATCGCAGCAATTGGTGTTCCCTTGTCTCTGCCTGCCCCAAAGGGAGACAGGCGTGAGGTTATGTATGTATGTATATGCAGTATACACACCTTTAAAAAAACTGTAACATGGTGTCTGAACTGTCTTATACTTATTACTTATATTATACTATCATTGTGTTATTTTTGTGATTTGTAACCTTATTCCGTGTAATGATATTCTTATCCTAGTTTCATAATTAGTTTTGTTAAATGTTGCTATAGTTTCGTGGTTTTTGATTTGTTTTAATTAATGTTCTTCTTTGTTCGTTGTACCATTAAAGCTTTATGTAATTAACTCGTGTTTCATACGTGGAGTGGAAGTATCCTCCTGCAGGCGAAGGCAGGATTATCAGCGCTGTTGTTGGATTGAATCCTTCAATGACATTTAGCTGAGCCTTAGCCTTTTTGTTTACTATTATGTAATTATTCTTGTTTAATTTATATATATCTGTAACTATGTATAAAATAACGTAACTATATGTAACTGTCTGTATGTAAACAAATAAAGATTTCTTATTATTATTCGGCATTTCAAAATCAACACGCCTTTCGGCGGAAAAGACCCGACAATCGGACCAGTGGCGTCGTCGGTCGGGTATCAGTTCAAGAGAGAAAGAAAGCGGCGAACGATTCGGGCAGTATCGAGCAATACCGTATTATTATTATTTATTTACATGGTTTCGTTTTATATTAAGCGTTTTATATTTGCGTAAATTCCCCCTATTTATCAAAATGAAATATGTTCACAAATTTACATTTTTAATTGTACCCTTGCCACATATAAATCATTTTTGTACCACAATATTTAATTAATAATTTTGTCTAGTAGTAAAAGTTCTAAAGTTATCAAGTTTTTGTTTTAATATACATACATACATACATAACTTCACGCCTGTATCCCTTATAGGGTAGGCAGAACACCAGAGGTTACAAGACCATCTGATGTCACGATTAACAAATTTGTAGGTATTATAAAGATGGAGAGAGACTATTGTAGTGACAGGGGGTCAGCCTATCGCCCACAAAAACGCCTTTAAAACCTCAGTCCCTTAAATGACTTTTACAGTATGCCCGGGAAGAGAGCAGCTGGCACATTCTACGTTTTTCTTTCGCTCCCAGTCCAGCATGTTTTAATATAGTATGTATTAAATTAAGTCAGTAAGTTATAGTAGGTTTTAAAATTATCAGGCTTTTGTGTTAATGCAGTAAGTCAAATAGAATAATTTTTCGCAGCTTTGTTAAATATATCAAGTAAATGTTGTGTACAAATTTAATTGGTTTACAAACTTCAAAATGTTATATTGTGCAACTGTAGCCTGTGAGATGTTGGTTTGTAAGCTGTTGATGTTCCTTTATAAATAAAATAATAAAAATAAACAAATTTCTGTATAATTTCTAATACCTAATTATTTTATATTATTTATCATACCTATTATCTTTGCAATATTATTATTTTTTATTGTAAATTATTTACTTATCTAATATTGACATTTAACATACTATAACGTTCAATTTATAATTTGATCAATAATTCTAATGTTTTTATTATTTGTTTTTGTATATTGATAAACTGTATGTTTATAAATATAGTATTCTAAACCGACTTCCAAAAAAGGAGGAGGTTCTCAATTCCTCTGTATGTTTTTTTTTGTGTCTTTTGTGGATTATGGATCGATTTTGAGAATTCTTTTATTAAGCTGAATTATTATTATTATGCTATTTTCTATACTTTCTTTTTGTTCAACAGTAAACAGTAAGTATAATGTAGTGAAAAACAGTAAGTATAATACTGTTATTGAGGTAAAACTTTATTTTATTTGGCTCTTTAACAACAGGTACTATAAAACGTACATACTAATACAGTTAAAATATTAAATCGAATTGCCCTGTTGCTTATAAAAGCAGCATGCACAAATTTAATTATAACAATTTTTAATAAATAGGTATTTAAAGTATAAGACTAATAAAGATCAAAACTATTATCATCAAATTAAATCAACACAAAATTAAATTAGTAATCAATATTTACATAACATTATTACTTGATTAATTAAAAATATTTAACAATTCATAATTCAAAATTGATTCAAGAAATAACTATAATTAAATATTTACAATTAATAATAGGTTGAAAATATTAAACAAAATGAATAAAAAAGTAACAATAAAAAAAGCTGTTGAAGCATGTTTTTTTTTTTTATTTTGATTAATAAATGTTGGAACAATATTCCACCACCAATAAGATGTTTTTAGCCACAAACTGAGAGAACTTCTTATGCCACAACAAAAATCTTGTCAGTAGCGATAACAAATATGGGTATTTAGGCTGGTTATTATTGTGTTTGGTTTTATTTTTATTATTACTTTTATTTCTGTTTTTTTATATCAATCAATCAATTCTTTATAGCTTTCCAAATATTACAGGTGGTAGGTATACATTGTTGTGGTTTTTAAATAAAACGTAAAATTATGGACCTAGTATAGGTACTGCAATGCAAGAGAGGATTCGTCAGTGAACATTTGATTTAAGTCTTAAATTATTTTTATATCAATTTTATTTCTTATTAAAATTTATCATCTAAATATTCATTCACCGTGTAGTAGCATTTTTTCATAAATGTATAAAATGTTTATCTGTTTCTGCATTGCGTATGTGTGTAGGAAGATGATTGTACAATTTAATAGAAGATGAATATGGGCCAGTTGAGTGTATATTTAGTCGGGATGTTGGCTGAATTAGTTTGTTTTTCCTAGAGGGTCTGAGCTGATATTTGTTAGGTACATTTTCTTTTTTTGTAGAAATCGGGATATTTTCGGACAAATTTACAAATTTTTAGAATGTATATGCAAGGGAGGGTAAGAACTTTAAGGTTTTTAAAATAGGATTTACAGCTGTCAGTGTTTTCGTTATTTGACAGTATTCTAAGTAAATCACTTTAACGATTCAAATACCTAAGTCTATTAAGTTTATTTTGGGGTCCATCAGTTATGAGTTTCTACTTTTTATGATCCGTTTATATTTATTGTCACCACAATTTACTGTTTCTCCACCCCTGACATCTTTGTGGGTGACGAAATCAGCGTCGTGGAAGCGACATTTTATGCTGAGTCGGTATCGTTTTTTAGCAATATGTAGTAATTTTTAAATAACTTATTTCTGTTCATATTTTTATTTTGTAATTGCTGAAATAAATGTTATTCTTTAATTTAAAAAAACATAAAATAAAACAGCAACACACCTTACTACACTCCTCCTGGATCTCATGATGCAACGCCGCATCAACCTCATGACTGGCCGCCATATTCCTCAGCAGCAAAACCCTCGAAGGCCTCCTCCGCATCAGCCTCTGCATCACCAACTGCCTGGCCGACTGTCCCGAGATACTCAACGTCTCCTGATGCTGTAAGGTATCCGGTTCTGCTTCTAGAAGCTTCTGTTGTAAGGCTGCTTGGCTGCCCGGAGCGGGGACGACTACGGATGGTGCGGGTAGCACGATAGAGGCTCCGGGCAGGACGGCGGCTAGAGACGGTAAGGCAGCTGCCGCGGGCACTCCTAGAGCTGACAGCTTGCTGAGGCCAATAGCAACGGCAGAGGTGGCTACGGCGTCCATGGCCTGTAATTATAATTAATAATATAATAATAAAATCCCCAGACAATCACACCAACTACATGGCCCCAAAGTAAGCACAGCTTGTGTTATGGGATACCATGTAGCGAACTAGGGGGGGAACCTAAAATATAAATACATAAATAGATAAACACCCAGACACGGAACATTTTTTTTTCTTGTTCGGTGCGGGATTTGAACCCGCAACCACTGGCGTCTGAGGCAGACAGGTTTACCCCATCGCCAAAGTGGTCGTCGAATTATTTATATATTAGGTTAATTGCCTAAAGTGAAAGTGTTACTCCGAAATTGAGGGGCTACACAGCGAAACTAGACGATATTCTACTATACTTACACCTGGAGTTATAATAATTTGGATAAATTGACAGCTGGAAACCAAAGCTGGAAACCATAGAGAATTAGGGGGATTCTAGTAACTCACAACCAGCTTCTAAAAGTTCTTTTCTTAAAGAAAGACTCGAACCTATGACCTCTCAAAAAGCAGCCATTTTCTGCTGCGCACGTATTGACCAACGCTAACATCAAACGTACAGCATAAAATAGGAGATCATAGCCTTATTCGCTCGATACAGAGCGTTTGAAACTATTATTTTTAAAGAGCTGTGGATTACAAAAAAATCAAACTCAAAATCAATTTATTGGTATATACATTTGGTGGTAAATATTCGTTATTGAGCTCATCTTTTATTGTCTTACAGCATGCAATATCAGTGTGTAAACAATTAATAACTATATAATTCAATTAAAATTCATCAAATGAAAAAAATCATACATGCATACAATTTAATTAAATATCTAATATTACGTCTTCTTAGGTTAGAAAAAAAATCAGAAGAAAAAGAATTTAAACTAAAAATGGGCATTGTTCATTTTTCTTACCTATTGTTATTACTGTGTTACTTACATTAATCTTTAACCTATTTTGAGAGACTAATTTGAATAGTTTTATTTTTAACTCTGTCTATCAATTTATATTGATCTTATTAAATTAGGACATGATGATGTCATCAGTGGCATTAACTTCATAAATAATATTTCAGTCAATAAAAAAGACTTTAGCTGAGTCCGTGTGCTAATGGTACCTACGTAATGTCACTCAATGGATTGTCAACAAAAACATTTCAAAAATTGATTCAAATCAACATCTTAAACGGCTTCATTTCCTATGTTTCTTTTCTTTGTAGTTTGTATAAAGAGTCTATAATCTCTCCCTGATTTTGACGGTGTTTTGCTGACGATCAATGTTTACGATACAAAAAAAAGAACTTTAGTGTTTTTTGAGTTTGTAGTTTTTTAAACAGCTTTAAAGGCATAAGCTGCATCGATTTGATGCCTCCGACGACGTCATCAAAGTTCAAATGTTTTAAATCGACTATATTAATCGGCCGCTTTGGCGATGGGGTAAATCTATCTGCCTCAGACGCCAGTGGTTGCGGGTTAGACTCCAGCACGGAACAAGAAAAAAAAATGTTCCGTGCCTGGGTGTTTATCTATTTATGTATTTATATTCTAGGTTCCCCCCTAGCTCGCTACATGATATCCCATAACACAAGTTCTGCTTAGTTTTGGGCCATGTAGTTTGTTGTCTGGGGATTTTATTCTTATTTATTTATTTATTTATTTATAATCACCATTATATTTACCACCCAGACACGGAACATTTTTTTTTCTTGTTCCGAGCGGGAATCGTATCCGCAACTACTGGCGTCTGAGGCAGATAGCTTTAGCCCATCGCCAAAGTGGTCGTCCCTGTAAATGAAGTTGTAGACACATCTAGCGACGCTCCATAGAACGATGACGACACGACATATTTCCTGCATCGAGCTATCAAAGTTCTTATAGCGACTAGCATATATATACAACATCCCGAAATCAACCGTCGGGTCCGTGGGCCGCGGCCTGCTATATTTTCTGGGGATTGGGAAAAAACACCTTGTTCCCAAAAAGTGAATAAAAAAATGCACACAGTTCATTAGGTGATATAGCAAGACTTGACTGGCCTGTATCTTGGCGGTGGCGGCGGCGGCGGCGACGGCGGCGGCGGCCGGCAGCTGCGCGGCGCCGGCTTGCGGCGGGGCCGCGGGCGGCGCGTGCGGCGGCGTGATGGCGCGCGTCACGCGCAGGTGCTGCCCGCCGAGGTCGAACAGGTTCATGCCCTGGATGGCTTCGAGCGCCGCCGGCAGCGTCGCGTACTCTATGAACCTACACAACACCGACGTTCCTTTGTCATCTTAAATGTGTTTTCGTCAGTTTCTATACCTAAATATACAGAGTGACCGGTGGATCACTTTTGAAATTCGAATATTAATAACACACACCAAAAAAGTCTAAGCAACAAGCATAAAATTTAAAATATCTTAACTGATCTCTTTTTTTTAGTAAAAGTTAGGTAGATGTTTTAATTTACTCACTGGCTGGTTAGAAAAAAAAACGATATTCTATTGTTTTTTTACAAAACAAAAACGAATGCATTTAAATAGAATTTCAATTCATTTTCTTTCTTAATTGAATTTGATGTTGAATCTTCATTTTACAAATTTTAACAATAATTTAAATAGAGTTATCGACATGATTACACTTTAAGTGAATTTATACATTTTTAATACCATGGAGCGACGTCATTTGACTGCAAATGAAATGCAAAGAGCTGTAGGGATGTTGCAAGCGGGAACAAGTCAATCCCAAGTATCGCGGCATTTTGGTGTCAACAGGAGCGGTATTTGTCGTCTTTGGCAGCGTTACACCAACACAGGAGATCTTGCTGAACAACATCCAGGCCGCGGAAGGAACACGACGCCCAATTAGGTGTCCACCTTTACGTCCGGAATGAATGGTGTAGGGAACATTTAACATGGAGCCAGGAACAATGGGATAAAATTTTATTTTGTGATGAGTCGCGATTCGGATTTAGGCCTAATTCCAGAAGAATGAGAGTGTACCGACGTCCCGGAAATAGAGAAAGGCTGAGGTGCATTCAAGAAGTACATCCGTACAGCGGATCAACTGTTATGGTGTGGGCGGGGGTTATGAAGAATAGGAAAACTGAGCTCATTTTTGTAAATGGAAACATGAACGCTGAAAATTACGTTAAGGATGTTCTTAAACCCCATGTCTATCCATTTGCACAAACACTTGGCCCAGACTTCACATTGATGCACGATAATGCACGTTCACATACAGCCTTGTGGACTAGTCGGTACTTGGCAACAGAAAATATCCCGGTGTTACCCTGGCCTGCACAGTCTCCGGACCTGAACCCCCATAATTCACGCGTGGGATATGCTCCAAAGAAGTGTTTTAGAGGACTTGGACCAGGTAACAACAACCCAGCAGCTGAAGGATTTGCTTAAATTCCATTGGGAGCGATTACCGCAGGACCAGATTAACAGACTCATTGATTCCATGAATTATCGGTGCCGACAAGTTTGAAGCAACAGAGGAGGCCAAACTGTGTATTAAATTGTTCAATTATTTTTTAATAAATTAATTTTGATTATAAATATTGTATTTTTTTTTCGAAAATTTTTATTTGGTTTGACCTTAGCTCGTTTTGCGTATGATACAGAAGACATTATATTGTTATTTTTTTTGTTATTACAAAAACAATATAAAAATAACAGATGTTGTTTTTACTTCAAAAAGATCCTAAAAAGTATATTCAAATAAAAAATAGAAACTTTGTAACATTCATATTATAAAAAAATTCACATCAGTACATGTTGCTTAGACTTTTTTGAGGTGTGTATTATTTACTGAGTAAACTTAACCGGAAATTAAAGAATTGATTACGCAACACATAACGCTAGCATTGACAGTGATCCGCGTGCCAGGTCACGTGCCGCGATCGACTCAGTTGTATGTAAATAGTAAAATAGTAGTATTTATTTATCGGGAATTCTAGTGAAAATTAGGTACCTACTTTTACATAATTATGATCAGAATTGAGTACAGAGTGCTCTCCTGTTAGTAGTAAAACTTGTGGTTTTTTTCTGTAATGAATGAAAAGTGGCAGGACGATATAAATATAAAACAGAGCAACTATAAATTTAACTACAAAAAATTTGCTCCTTATTTATTATAACTTCAGTTCCAATAGTAGTGAGGCATTTATGAATGATTTTATATTAATAAATTGAGCGAGAAGCTCTTAAAAATATGTGTTTACAACATTAAATAAATGAAATACCGTTTGTTTTTCTAAAATAGGTACTGTTTTACAATCTTTTCAGACCCTACTTTTGTTCGACTTTCGGTAAGTTCGGGCGTTGTCGTGAGTGATAACGGTGCTACTTAATAGGAGTACGAACGTAGGTCACCTGTTAAATAAAACGACTACCTAAAACTTCACCTTCGACAAAGGGTCAAAAACGTCCATATTTATAATATTTGCAGTATAAAGTAAGATCTACGGTAATTTTCAGGGTGCCTAAATGGGTACTGACAAACCCTAACGACTACTGTATACAAGAATACAGCACCCGGGACCGACAGCTTAACGTGTCCTCCGAAGCACGGAAGTCGCCGTGAGAAATGAATGATCGGCGGTCACCCATCCTTATACCGACCGCGCTGAACATAGCTTCAAAGTTAAAAATCAAAATATTATTTATTTCGTAAGAAATAAGTCAAACAATTTACAACTTGAACTGAATCTACCACCACTTCGGAAAGTCGATCTGTTGAGAAGAAGTGGCAAGAAACTCAACAGAAATCATCTTTTAAAAATACACAATAACAATTTACAGCCAGGGAATTTACAACCTGCGATATAGTATCGACTTACTGATATGCACAGTATCCACACCTTTCCCTACCAATTTACAAATACATACCCATATCCCTTATGCCTTGCGGGCGCGCCGCCGCCACTGGCAAGTCTGCACGAGGTTATGGCCCCGAAGGCCTCAAACACATTCTGTATGTCTGTCTCGGTCAGCTCCGGATGTACGCTAGCAACGTACACTCGGTTATACCGCTTGGCTTCGTCTTGGATCTCGTCAATAACGGCTTGCGCTTGCGGCATGTTCGAAGGTCGGCCAACCACCTTTAAAGAAACATTGTTTAAATAATAAATAAATATTTCTGACACTCACACTACATTATCTAGCCCAAATTAAGTTTCTTAAAGTTTCTGACGACCGGCTGGTATAGGGGTAACGTACATTGCCTTCTATGCCAGAGGTCCTGGGTTCGAATCCCGACGGCGACGGATATTTGTGTGATGAACACATATAGCAGTCGTCAAGGCATGGACGTTTATATGTTTATTTTCTAATAAAAAAATATGTATTTATTCAATATGTATGTTTATATATTTCTTAAGTATATCAGTTAACTAGTATCCATAATTCAAGTTCTTTAAGAAACTTAATTTGGGCTAGATAATGTTGTGTGAGTGTCAGAAATATTTATTTATTATTTATTTATTTATTTCTTAAATAAATTTTATTATGGATACTAGATAACTGATATACTTAAGGAATATATAAACATACATATTGAATAAATACATATTTTTATTAGAATAAACTTAAATAATAAACATCCATGACTTGACGACTAATATCTATGTTATCTGCCGCCGCCGAGATTCTAACCCAGGACCTCTGGCATAGAAGGCAATGTATGTTACCACTACACCAGCCGGTCGTAAATACCCGATCTGAGAGACAGGAAACCCAAAGTAAGGGCCTCCGCTGCGTGACGCTTGTCTACGCACGTCCGTACGTCCGTATCGTACGCGCGTACACGTTAAGTATTGATTGAATCAGGCGTTACTTTGCGGAAATCCATGACAACTACTATAAAAAGTTATTTTGCTAATTCCGCGACTTGTACTTGCACTAGTGATGCAGGATTTTCATGCGTAAGTTCACCGCCCTCCCTCCCTCAAGCAAGAAGCAAGACATGCAATGAACACACACCTGGAAACCCACACCACAAGCTATCACCGACACGTGTTTCGCTTCAACCAGAAGCATCCTCAGGGCGCAACGACCACCACCGAACTGAATTATGAGTCACATTGTTATTGAAATGGAATACTACACAATATTCCAACTTCAATGACTCCGCGACTCATCAGTGTCAATAAATAAGTGTAATAAAGGATTACTTGTCGTTGTAGACTGCTCATTGAAAATTTGACTATGTTTTCCATGTTTCAGGATTTCTAGTTGCTCTAAAATATTCAAACGTAATCCTTTATCACATCTGTGTAAACGTTAAGTATTCTATTGACGCGACTATACACGCACACTAATGAAATTTTACCAGCGAAATTGCGCCACGCGTGCCGTACGCGCGTACGATACGGACGTACGTTATACGTGACGCAGCGTTGTTGGCCCTCAATGTTGGTAAAACAATTAAAAAAAAACCTACCTTAATATTCCTCCCCCCAAGCATCACACCATTCATCTGCTCCAACGACAACTGCGCAGCCTCCGGAATCTCATACTCCACAAACGCGAACCCTTTATGCTTCTGCGTCACCGGATCCCACGACATATTAATCGATTTAATAGGCCCAAACGGCAAGAACGCCTGCCTGATCGTATCTTCCTTCAACTCAAAAGATATCGACCCGACGTACACCCGACACATCAAAGCTAAAGCCTGCTGTCTTTGCACTAAGGTCCGTTGAGACGCCATTTGCTGTTGTTGATGGGCTAACGTTTGTTTCATCAAGACCATGCGTATACTCTGTTCCATGGCGTATTTTTTAGCGCGGGCAACACTGTCGGCTGCGTCAGAGGACAGTCTTGGCACGGCGCCGCCTAACGCTGCCAGCCATTGTAGGTTACGTGCGCCGGCGCCGCCGTGAGCCTCGCCTGTCTGACGTAAAGGACCTGGCAGGTTGTAGACTGGACACGGAGCTCGAACTGGCTCCATTGTGATATCTAGTAAAGAAGTAATGTATTCGTCAATGTACTCATCATCAATCTAGATGAAATAGAATGAAAAAAAAATTACACAGGATTAATTTTAGTTAGTGCATCGCCTGAGGCATCCTCCTCTCCACATCAATCCCAACATTATTAATTCTACGACTTTTTAAAATTAATAATTCAAAAAATTTAAGTTTTTTCATACAAAAAAATATTTATTGTCTCTAAACTGGGGTTACTCTATTTACACTGATGTCAAGCACCTTGCGTCACGCCACGTGCAGCGGGGCGCGGGGTTGCGGGCTGACGCGGCAAAATACAGAGTAATAAAAAACAGAAGGAGCAAAAATTTGTTTGTTTTTTTTTTTGTGTTATTTCTTGATAAATTAAAGGTCGTAAAGCAAATGTTGTTGGGATTAATGTGGAGAGGCTGTGTGCAAGAGGTGATGCGCTAATTAAAATTAACCCTATATACACATGATTTCAGAATCTTCTCTTTTTGGAAGTCGGTTGAAAACAATTTTTAATTGAATTAATCTATTAAGGGGGTCACATAACCATCACTTGATCTCAAGAGACCAAATTTGATTCATTAAGAATAAATAATGCTTTCGATTATCCTGTCGGAGTTTCATTTATTCCCTTACAAGATAGATATAAATAAACAAATTAATAAGAAGTCCTATAATGTATTTTTTTTTTAAGTTTCTGACTAATGTATTTTTTAAATAAAGCTTCGAAAACAAAGTGGGGTGCCACATTACCACCTTCTCCTATATACTTAGTAATAACTGGGCCACAAACACTATTATTGTAGTTTATAATTTTTCACATTGGCTGCTGGTCTTACCACTATAAATAAAATAAAATAGATAAGCATTAACACCAAATTATCTAACCCAAAAAAAAACAAAATAAAATTTTTTAAAAACCCACGACGCGACGGTTTAAAAGTAATTGAAAAATAATAAAATAATTTAAAATCCCCCGACTGAAATGATTTATGTGATGAGAGATAATTAACGTGAAAAGATTTTTTAAAAGTTCACTTGATCTCACACAGAGTCGGTCATATTATGAACAACATACTATTCACCCCAAACGCATATACCGTCTCCGTTCCGTCGTGGGTAATTAGGCTTCCTTAAGAACATTTGTTAAGAATACAAGATAGACAACATACAGCCATAAATATTGGACGTAGAGAGCTGAAATTTGGAACATACATTAGTGCATAGGGGTGCACTAAGGAAGGAATACCCGAAATTCCCACGAGAATGGGAAATATATGACTTTAGTTTCTATGGCAAATCTAATTATTTGAGTGCACAGATTTCAAATTTGGTAGAACGGTTCAACAATGGATTCTCAGGCGAACCAGTCACCGAAATAGCCAGAAGGATTGCAAAGCTGAAGTGGCAAAGAGCAGGGGGTACATAGCTCGCAGAACAGATGGCCGTTAAAGATAGACAAGACCCCCACAAGATAGACCGACAATCTGGTCAAAGACGCCGGATGAGGGTGCGCGGGACCGAGCGAAATGGAAAACCTTGGGGAAGGCCTATGTCCAGCAGTGGACATGTCTTGGCGGAATGATAATGATTATGCTAACAAAGTTGCAGGCAAATACTCATGAATAACAAAGTCAATTTTTGATTCCATGATTTCTTTGATAGAATCAAGCCTAGTGAGCAAAGCGAGCTGTGCAGCGGCAGTTGCCAGAGAAGTATAAGCTTAGTCAGCTATCATAGTCAACAAATAAGTCATGAAGATAACAATTATCACTCACATAGGTGTATTACCCAATATCAACTTGTGACTTTGAAAAATAAATACAATCGACCCCGGTAGTCCAACAAACACTTTGCAGCAGTGTGATCACAGAACTTTATCGAATCGTTTGTTAACGAATGTTCGTATAGTACGGAGACGGTTAATAAGAAAAAATTGAAATCTATACATTGCCGCACGGCCAGTTTAAATAAATGTGTGCCTTGTTAATTTTGAATGTTTGTAAACATGTTGTACTCATAAATATCTGTAATATAAAAAATTACAATGTTACTCAAAACTTGCAACCGACTCCACGCTATATCAGCATTCGTAAACATTTGTTAATATACGATTCGATAAAGTTCTGTGATCGCACTGCAGGGCAGTGTCGAACTATGGAATTAAAGAATACTGGCTAAGACCTCCTATAGTCCAAAATAGTTTACAAAAGAGTACCTTGTAAACCAACAAATTACAGATCCACTAATAAGATTCTTTATATGTATTCATACCTTATTATGTATGTCAAATTTAATAAATTAAACAACACAATAGAAAGATTACATTTTAATATCAATCAGAATCAAAACAATATCCTACTTGTCCAGCACAATACTGATGGTGCAGAAAAGTTGAAACTTGTTTAATCATGCATCAGCCAGTAGAGGTCCACTTCTGGACGTTATAGATTAAAAAAGTATTCAATAATAAATAATAGACCATGTTGGATTATAGACCGGTTTAGACTGGGGCCGGATTACCAGGGGTCCACTGTACATACTTTGGTTATTTAAAAAATTTTCATTCAGAAAATTTGCAATATTAAATAACTAAAAAAATGTATTTTTGTAATATTATCACATATAAAAAATTGTTTTATAAAAGAATGGTTTATCAAATGACTAAATTTTCAAAAATATTTGTAATAATATCATATGTTTTCTGTAAAACATTAGTAAACCAAATGCAAAAACTAGTTAAAAAATGCTTACATAAACAACCTCACAATGTCTCCCTTTGGGGTAGGCAGATACGAGGGAACACCAATTGATACAATCCAGGCTTTTTCCATCCTCCACATTCATTAATCTTTTCATATGTGATTGTTATAATATTATTGCAGATTCAAATAAAACTGATACAGTCAAATCTTACAGTAATTGAGTTCATATGTAGAAGAAAACATATGAATTTAGGCATTGTTTAATAGCATTAGCAAAAAGTGTGCTTGAGCCCAAAGAGGGAACATCTTGGTTGAAGGTAACCAAGTTAGATCATAGTTTCGCTAATAACCATTTGAACCCTTCAAACCTCAGTCGATCTGCTAAGAAAAACTACGATTTACATTTTCGGATTCTACTTAGGGAGGGCATTCTAGGACTATCTAAATGTTGTTGTTTATATTTAATGTTAAATATTTAAGCATTTCTTTATTGGTTATTTTAAGCAAAATGTCACTTAGTACCTATAATTATCGAAATACTGCAGATGAAATACACTTCGTTCACACTTTTCCTTTCGAACGATACCTAAATTGTGTTTACTTAGCTTAAAGTTATTATTTACCTTAAATTGGAAGAGACGTGGATTGAAGAAATTATGTATTTTCTGGTGAATTCAAAACAAAAGCAAAGTATTTCTAAAAGTTCGTGTTTTGTTAACAAAACGCTTCTTCGGTTCCTTCTTTCACTACACTAATCAATCACCATAGAGTAACTTATATACTGGTATAGAGTCGTCACTAACAAATTTGGTACTAGCGCGATCTAACGGAAAACAACCGTACCTCGACAACGAAAACCCAGCTGCGCCGCTCTAGCTTGTATTCTCAAGAAGGGTAATTTTAAACAATAACTGAGACTTTGGAATCGCTAGATTCATAAAATTACGGGTTAATCAGGTTTGGGTATGATGAATCCAGCAGTTCAATCAAAGTCTATGTATTGAAGTAAATAAAAAACAATTTAGCAGTTGCGTGATTTATTAGGTTTTCTTTTTCGGTGTCCTTGTAACGTGCGTAAGTACAACGTGTTCTGCGAAGAATTCAGAGTCCGGGAGCTTGCCAAAGTTGTAGAAAATTTATAAAACACAATCCAGAGCACATTCACGAGTCACGGGAGGAAACGGAATGAAAAAATTCATTCTTCACTCATGTCAGTCTCTCAATCACTTTCGTTTTGACATTTTGTGCATCAACATAGTAGAGCTGTCAATGTTTTGACAACTAGTATTATATAGTAGTATAACTAAAAACTTCAAGATTTTCCTAACTTTAAATCATTGCATAAAATCTATTTCATGTCACTATCCACTGTGGATTAAATAATGTATTGGGTATTTTTTGCAGTCATAAATAGACATTTTCATATGCTTGGAACGCACCCAATTAGTTACTCTAACTGCGTAGAACGCACCCAATTAGCAAATCTACGATTTTTTGTATTTATGATTCAATTTCAATATTACATATATAATCTTATATAGCGGATAAAATAATATTAATTTTGTATCAACTACTTAAAGCACAATATATTTTTTCAGGAACCGTTGAGCAAAAATGACATCTATTGGTTTAAAATGGAACATAATCTTTACCGTGTTGAGAATAATGCCATCTATCGGAAAGCATCAATACTTTTATCACAAGAGCGAATCTAAGGAAAGGGAAATAATACTAAGTGAAAAAACACTGTCAATCACTGTCTGTGTGTATAAATGACAGACTCAACTCAACAAAACAGAAGCCGGCAGATCACAAAAACCTTCCGGGAAATTAATAACATTAAATCATTTTTGTCGGCAATCAAGTTGAATAAGTTTATTTATTAGAGATTTCTTTAAACATGCTTTGAGACATGAGAAATATAATAAATAAATGCATCCAATATCAGAGACCAATAAAATAAATAGATTGACAATCCATTCCCATATAAAAAATCGTGTCACGGAAAAAGCTCAAAATCCCATATTATTTGCAACTGTCCATTTGCATGTTCCATTGTCTTTGGCGATGGAATAAGCCACTGAGCAAGTAATCACCACGTTTTAGAATGAGCCTGGAACTCTAAACAGAAAATAAAATACTTACCAACTTAAATAAACGTATTTCTGATGATAATTAATCTAAACTCAATAAATAAGGAAAATCTTAAAAAAACTAATAGGTACCTATAATTTAAAATTAAAATCCATACCTACGACTTATAGAAATAAAACTAAATAACTACCTTAAGTACGAGGGTCATTTGAAAAGTTCCTAGCCTAAAACGTACTTAATGAAACCACATGATTTTGATTATATTTTTATTTTTCAACATACTCTCCCCCGAGCTCAATACACTTTTTCCATCGACCCGGTAAGGCTTCGATACCCATTTTAAAAAAATCTTCGTCTAACTCCTCAAAATAAGCGTCTACGGCGGCTATGACCTCTTCATTTGTAAAAAAATGTTTACCACCTAAAAATTTTTTCAGCTTTGGGAACAGGTAGAAGTCTGACGGTGCTAAATCCTGTGAATATGGGGGATGAGGTAACAATTCAAAGCCACACCGATGGATTTCTGCCATGGATTGCACAGAAGTGTGAACGCGTGCATTGTCCTGATGAAACAAGACCTTCTTCCTCAATAAACCTGGACGTTTTTCTTTGATTTTTTCTCTCAAAAGCCGCAGCAGGTTGCAGTAGTAATCAGAATTTATTGTTTCACCCTTTTTTAAATAATCCACCAGAATTATACCCTTTGCATCCCAAAAAACTGATGCCATGACTTTGCCAGCCGATAAAACCACTTTTGCCTTCTTTGGGGTGGGTGATCCTGCCCTTTTCCATTGTTTCGACTGTTCTTTTGTCTCAGGTGTATTGTGGTGAACCCAGGTTTCATCCATGGTTATAAATCTTTCAATAAATTCCTGTGGATCAGCTTCATATAACTCTAAACAGTCGCGGGAAGTTGTGAGTCGGTTGCGTTTTTGTTCCACTGAAAGCAGCCGCGGTACCCACCGCGCAGACACCTTAGAGAATCCAAGTTCAGAAGTAATTATATGATGTGTTCGCTCAGAAGAGATGCCTACAGTCTTAGCTATTTCCTCGACTGTCAATCTTCGGTCAGATAAAATTAAATCACAGATTTTTTCTTTGTTTTCATCAGTGGAAGCCATCGAGGGCCGGCCACTACGGGGCTCATCTTGAATGGACTCACGACCACGTTTAAACTCTGCCACCCAATTTTTAACAGTCGCATACGAAGGAGCGGACTCACCTAAAGTGGCAGACATGTCTTCATGTATAGCTTTTGGAGTTAAACCTTTCAAATACAAGTATTTTATCACTGCACGATGTTCAATTTTATCCATTTTCAAAAATTGCTCTGACTTGACTTACGGTATCACGTGTAAACGAACAATTAATTATTGCAAATAAACTAAACTGTGCATACTTGTTGCTAAATAATGTAGCTATAAAATGAGGGTAGTTATAAAATATACCGACGAGTCTAACAATGTTAGGCTAAGAACTTTTCAAATGACCCTCGTACTTAGTAAAAACTAAAAGGAATAAAAAGATCGCGCTGAAAAGTACGGCTTAGAATTGCAAGTAGCAGTTAAAAGATACAATTTAGAGAATGCTAATAAGAACAAACGCTCGCCACTTGACTTGAAACGTTCAATACAAATTTGAAAAAACCGTCCTTATACTTAGGTACTTATACGGTAGCGATCCGTGGCGGTCGCGCACCACCCTTATGTTGCGAGCGGTGCAAGCCAAATTCAACCTTCAGCACTGCATTTATTTACTGCATAAGTCTTAGTGAACTGCGTGTGACGAAACCTACGACAAACTTATTATTTGCGGTTGATACAGTAATAGTATACTAGGGACAGTATACTACCTGATGCGGCTACTAGGGCTATGGTGGGGAAATGGTCTTGTGTACTGGACCATTTCCGTCGTCGGAGGGCGCTCGGCTGAGGCTGAGTGCAACCCACCGGGGCTCACGGGTAATGCCAATGGCGGTACCGTGAGCTCCACTTATGGCGGATGAGGTACACCTGGAGGTTTTTAGTGG
Organism: Stenoptilia bipunctidactyla; assembly: GCA_944452665.1. Lineage (NCBI taxonomy): Eukaryota > Metazoa > Arthropoda > Insecta > Lepidoptera > Pterophoridae > Stenoptilia > Stenoptilia bipunctidactyla. The sequence goes on from OX101746.1 coordinate 19,241,510, forward strand.
GTGGGTCCGGCCTTCTACCGGATCATCCCCACATACCCCGCCGCTCCCCCTTGGGCGGTCGGGGACGTGATAGCACGTTTTCCTCCAGTCAAAAAAAAAAAGGGACAGTATACTAGGGATCGAACCGCAAAATTCAGTTTGTTTTTTTATTGTATACTTTTTCTGGGATAAAAAGTACCCAGTGTGGTGCCCAGGATATTAAAAAAGAATTATGCCAAGTTTCATTGTAATCGAACCGGTAGTTTTTGCGTGATGCCTGAACAAACAGACAGACAGACAGACAAAAAAAAATTAATCACATTTTTGGGTTCAGTGTCGGTCTAGTAGCCATTTAATTTTTTGACATTTTCAATGTACAGAATTTTTACTTCTACAGATATATTATAAGTATAGATATGGATAGGTAGGAAAGTAGGTATGTACCAGTCTCTGCGTCGATAGGTAGCCTCTGTGCAACTAGCCTTGCAACTAGTTGCACAGAGGCCAAGTTGGATTGAGGCCAGTTGGATTGAGGCCAAGATCGAGTTTTAATTGTGAAAAGCCATAAGTTTATTGAATTACAATTTTATTTAAATAGAAAATAATTAATTTAAATTAGAGACTAATTAAGTACGCCACAAATTTGTAAATGTGGTTCGAAGGTTGAAATATAAACTATACAAAGCAACGAAAATAAATATAACGCACATGATAGAATTCAATATTTTTATTTTTATAAAGTAATAAACTCTAAGGCACTTTTAATTTGACCTCAAATCGATACAGGTACAGGTTGATGGGAGCAGCTTTAGTTGTAGCTTTAGTAGCTTTATATTTAATTTATTAATATTCAAAACTGTTTGGACTTGTGTCGTTACGTGTACATATATTGAACATGGGATTCAACGGAAATAAAGAATGAGACCCAACTGAACTAACTAAAAAATGGGATTGAATAAGTGGGATCCAACGGAAATAAATGCATAACTGTAGTTTTGGAAATTGACGTCAAAGTTATGACGTCAAAGTTAGTATGATATTCAGGAGATTATGGAATGGTATGTGCTTACATATTATTTAATAAAGCACGGGCGTCGTACACTTTTTAAGATTTTTATGGTTATTAAGTAGAACTGAAAGCAGTTAACAGCAACCTTATATGTTGTCTCGTGTAGGGAATGTAATTATTTTTTTATTTTTCTAAAAAGTCCGAATACTTAATAACCATAAATATTATCTAAAAAATAATTCCGGCACAATTAACACAAATCAAGAGCTACTCGTACCTGCATGTTTATTTTACAGCCGCACATTCAATGGATGTCGATTCTGCAAAACGTTACCAGCAGTGCGATCACAGAACTTTATCGAATCGTTTGTTAACGAATGTTCGTATAGTACGGAGACGGTATTTAAGAAAAAAATAAAATCTATCCATTGCCGCACGACCAGTTTAAATAAATGTGTGCCTTGTTACTTTTGAATGTTTGTAAACATGTTGTACTCATACATAAATATCTATAAAATAAAAAATTACAATGTTACTCAAAACTTGCAACCGACTCCATACTATACGAGCATTCGTAAACATTCGTTAATATACGATTCGATAAAGTTCTGTGATCGCACTGCAGAGCAGGAAACGGAATATCCCACAAACCTGAAGACGCACTACCTAAGTACTTGATTTTTTTTTTATAAGTGACTAAACCCGCGTTTGACCTCAATCTCACCTGATGGTAAGTGACGATGAAGTCGAAGATGAAAGCACACGGGTTTAGGAAGGAACTGGCTCTTTATACAATATTGCCGGAACACATTACTGCCGGAGCGGTAACATTTGGCGGCAGACTTTATATAAAGGGTGGTCGCTAGCCAGGCGGACCCAGAAGAGATCCTACCACCAAGCAAAAGTTATTTTTTTAGCACAGAAATGCCAACACATATAAGCTCTCTTGCATGCAAAATCTTTCACTCTACGATCCTCCAATTAGAATTTTCCAACTAGAACAGCATAACCCTAGCAGGAATCGTGTTTTCCATTTTTTTCCATAAACGACAATATGTACATTTTTTTTATTGAGCGCAAATTAACAAAAGATTTAACCTCTTAATTGTGCACCCAGTAACAATACTGTGGGAGCAAATTGCCAGGTGGAGTAACGAACACATTAATTTAATAATATTGTTTATAAATAACACATTTTTAAGGCTGATTGTTGAGTTTTATTTTACCTCATTTCAAAATAAATTCCTTATTACTAAAACCATATTAACACAAGAGTTAACAAAAAACAGATAACCTACTAATTGTCTATCTTAAACAGTATTTTTTCTCATGAGTAAAGCGAGTTATTAGGTCGAGGGCCCACTTTGGTTGGTCGGTCGGCACCATGTGCCCCGCATTACGCACTAAAACTTCAATCAGTTTCCCTGCTTGTTTGACATATCCCGCCACTTCGCCGTTCACCATCCAAATACCTCTTTTGGCCGTTCTATATTCATCAGCTCCGTTGAAGTTGAGTTTTTGTAAATAATTAACCGTCAGAGGGTATGCTACTATAATGTCAAGCTGGCCGTTGTATATCAACACCCTGTAGTTGTCGAGTAACTCGGTGACCCACGGGACTACTGACTGCATGACGTCCTCTTTCAAATATTCCTCCACTTTTGTGTCATTGTGAAACGCCATCTCACCAACGTGGAGACCCTTACGGACAAACGTTTTCGCTAACATAGGGCCGAAGTCTTCGAAAGTGTAGTCAGTTGTGTATAGATAATTATAGTAAAAAGAAAAACCTGTAAAGTCTTTGAGTACAGTTGCGTTTGTTAAATCTCCACTTAAAAGAGTATCCCACGTATCAAAAGCTTCAATCCATTTCTTCTGTTGAATATTTTCAGCCGTTCTTTTCTCGTAGTCTTCGAATATTTTAGCCTGATTCCAATCAATCAGGCCAATCTGACGCAAGTATTTGCTGTAGGCCATTTGGTTTCCCGGATCGCTAAATCCGTTACCGATTGCAAGACCTTTCAAGTTTATTTTTAGGTCTGCTATAGGGTTCTTTTTATGAATAGTGTAACCCAGTGCTGGGATGTACTTCCCCCCGTATGACTCTCCCGAGACGTAGAAGCTATTCTGCTGTAAATCTGAGAACAGTTTGAGGAATTGAGTGACAGTCGAATACAGTTGCTCTCCAACTTGGACTTCATCCACACAATAACCTTTTTCATGTTTAGTAAAACTAAAACCGGTCCCTACAGGGTTATCGATGTAAATAAGATGGTGGTCCAACGCCCAGTTGTCACTCCTGTAAGCGAACTTCTCATTATTAATGACCACTGGGCCATTCTCACTGAAAAGGCCGTAGAGCGAAGTTGCGCCGGGGCCGCCCTGCAGCCACACCAACACAGGAGCGTCATGACCCGCGTTTATTGGCGGGAAGTACCAGAAGAACTGGTTGGAGTCGTAGGCCTTATTGACAGTGAAGTAACCGGCGTAGCTCGTGATGTTCAGATCGTCTGTGAAGGGGACTCGAGCGAGCCGCCGGCCCTCGGCCAGTTGTCCGCGCTCAATGTAGGGCGTGAGGAACAGCGGCTCGCCGGCATCTTCCGCGTCGCGTTCGCCGTGTGTCAGCGGTGGATAGTGATGGATGCCAGCCACAAACCACACACTCAAAAGAGTTGCAACTACTGTCAGCCACCGCATGCTAACGAGGACTTCTGAACAATGAAACAATCAACACTACTTTTATTAACTAAGTTGCAATTTTTCAGTCTTTATATACGCTCGTCTTTAATAAGGTACTTATTATAAACTAAAATAAAGTTATTTAATTTATCTTAGACACAAAACGTGGGTTTGCTCGATAAATAAGTCGTAACTGTTGTAAATAATTGTGAATCTATTGCAATCTGTCGACAATATTACGACACTAAAATTTATTAGCAAACGTAAGAAGATTGATTAGGTATTGTCTATCTTATACTTACAATTCTCGCTCAGAATAAATATTGTTGATAAAATTAGTTGGTAACTGACGGCACTTTTCCTTGGAGTAATTTGTTAAACTTATGTCCTTCAATCTCCTGCGAGTTATGTACATTTTCCTTCGATTTTTGATGACTGAAAATATACTGTTTTAAATGTAATTTAAACATAGAAATACTAATACTACGCAGGTTTCGCAACGGTGGTGGCATGTTGTTCCAGCATTCTGTTATAGGTACCTAAATATAGCAATATACCTAAATTATGCATATAGGAACTTAAACATGAAAGTGTATGTGTACACCTACTTACCTATGTAAAGTATATACTTTCACGCTGAAACCGATCAACGGATTAAGCAACGAAACAATTTCAGACTTTGGAACAACACATAAATAAATAATATCTACACTTTCAATTGTGATATTCCCTAATTGTGAAGCTGCAAGGTGAGCTAGTATAATTTGTATATCTATCACTTTATCATATTATATTGTAACACTGACGGACTGTTTTTCTTTAAAAGTCAGTAATAATGGTGATGATGACTTACACGTTATTATGTTTCACGGCTTAATTCTTTGCGATTTAATGTTAACATGTTGTAGTAGTACTTCAGCCTTGCACGGTTTTCAGAGACAAGTTTTTTTTATTTTTTTTTTATTTGGCAACCCTGATCCCCGCTCTTGAACTCCTCTCCACTTAATTCCTCTCATCATCCCTCCTCAATAATCATTCTGTATTTCCGTGCTCAAGCCTTCGCACGTGCGTCTATAATTTATTACTTAAATTAAACGTTAGATAGATAGTCTTATAGTTTAAAAATTTAAATCTCAACATATTATTTGTCGTTCGTAAAAATGGGAAAAAGGAAATATGAAGACATCGAGACCATACGCAAGAAGATCAGAAAACTGGAAAAAAGCTTCAAAAGAAGCAAATGCCAAGTGAAATTTGTACCTTATCACTATCCATGGCTCTTTACATCGCATAATTGCGTTACGAATCCTTATTCGAAAACAAAGTTCAATGATCTTTATCACTGAATTTGAATGAGCCGAGTTTAAAACTCACAAATTTACCTAGTAAGAATCTTTATTCGAGACGATGGTAAATGTCATTATTTAGTGATCATTATCGCTAAAATGACTTTTCGAATCCTTATTCGAAAACAAAGTTCAATGATCTTTATCATTGAATTTGAATGAGCCGAGTTTAAAACTCACAAATTTACCTAGTAAGAATCTTTATTCCAGACGATGGTATATGTCTTTGTTTAGTGATCATTATCGCTAAAATGACTTTTCGAATCCTTATTCGAAAACAAAGTTCAATGATCTTTATCACTGAATTTCAATGAGCCGAGTTTAAAACTCAAAAATTTACTTCATTCGAATCTTTATTCGAGACTATGGAAAATTTCTTTGTTTAGTGATCATTATCGCTAAAATGACTACCCTACTTTTTGCATTTTATGCTCGTAGGTGCTAAAAACACTTCTTTCGAATTATTATTCGAGACGCTGACTACTTTCGTCTTTTCAGTGCCATCTACCTCAAAACATCCACCAGTAGATGATGTTGAGGATATAGAATTGGATAGCGATATCCATAGAGTAACTTATATACTGGTATAGAGTCGTCACTAACAAATTTGGTACTAGCGCGATCTAGCGGAAAACAACCGTACCTCGAGCACCAAAACCCAGGTGCGCCACGCTAGCTTGTATTCTCAAGAAGGGTAATTTTAAACAATAACTTAAGACTTTGGAATATCTAGATTCATAAAATTACGGGTTAATCAGGTTTGGGTATGATGAATCCAGCAGTTCAATCAAAGTCTATGTATTGAAGTAAATAAAAAACAATTTAGCAGTTGCGTGATTTATTAGGTTTTCTTTTTCGGTGTCCTTGTAACGTGCGTAAGTCCAACGTGTTATGCGAAGAATTCAGAGTCCGGGGGCTTGCCAACGTTGTAGAAAATTTATAAAACACAATCCAGAGCACATTCACGAGTCACGGGAGGAAACGGAATGAAAAAATTCATTCTTCACTCATGTCAATCTCTAATTCACTTTCGTTTTGACATTTTGTGTATCAACATAGTAGAGCTGTCAATGTTTTGACAACTAGTATTATATAGTAGTATTACAAAAAACTTGAAGATTTTCCTAACTTTAAATCATTGCATAAAATCTATTTTATATCACTATCCACTGTGGACTAATAATGTATTGCGTATTTTTTGCAGTCATAAAAATATATTTTAATATGCTTGGAACGCACCCAATTAGTTATTCTAACTACGTAGAACGCACCCAATTAGAAAATTCTACGATTTTTTGTATTTATGATTCAGTTTAAATATTAAATATATCATCTTATATAGCGGATAAAATAATATTAATTTTGTATCAACTACTTAAAGCAAAATATATTTTTTCAGGAACCGTTGAGCAAAAGTGACATCTATTGGTTTAAAATGGAACATAATCTTTACCGTGTTGAGAATAATGCCATCTATCGGAAAGCATCAATACTTTTACCACAAGAGCGAATTCTAAGGAAAGGGAAATAATACCAAGTGAAAAATCACTGGCGATATCTTAGAGATGTTGGGAGATGCTCCTAAGATTGCTGAAGAACTAGGAAAACCTTTACATAAGGAAATTTCAACCCGGTGCGGTGGTCTGAAATCCTTTTAAAGGGACTACCCAAAGAGACAAGAGATAAAATCCTAGAGGATTATCTTATTCCTAGTAATTGTCAACTACTCCTTGCCCCTGCTCTGAATCCGGAAGCAAAAGTGGCAGTTATCGAAGCGGTCTCTAAACGGAATTCCTCCCTCATGTTTAGGCAAAGACAAACTGGTGTGGCTATAGCAGCTCTGGGAAGAGCTACCGAAACACTCGTAGGATCATCTTCATTAATACCACAGAAGCAACAAATAATTAAGCCGCTTAGTGACGCTTGTCGCATTCTATGCGACTTGCATTTGAATGAAACCCGTACACGTAGGAATTTCGTTCTTTCTTCTATAAACGCTTCACAAGTTGTTGTTTGGAGACAATGTAACCGAAAAACTAAGGGCTACTAAGTCCATTCAGCGGTCAGGAGAAGAGCTGAAAAATACTCGAAAACCTCCTTTTAAGAATAATATGTTTCCGAAGCCCAGTTACCATGCCAATAATAATAAGAACCATTTAAACTGGAAAAGTCAACACCGCAAGACTCCCAACAAGCCGGAGAACTTGCAGCGTCGGCCTCCACCTTCGACTGCTCGTCAGCAGTTTCGCAACAAACAGCCTTATCAACGATCATCGGAAGAGTCCCCTCAGGGGAGAACGCAGAGGAGATAAATATCGAGGTATGCTATGCCGGTCGGCTTAAATATTTTGTTAATAAGTGATCACAAATTACTAAAGACCCCACTTTACTGTCATGGCTGTCAGGTTATCATACCATTTCATGGTAGGTAGTGACAGCATGGTAGGTAGTAATAGACAGGAGATGCCCATTAATTGTTTACTGTAGGATATATGTGGCAAACGTGCGATGAATTTACGGACATATCTTTATTTCTTTCTAACAAGCGTACATTTGACATGAGTGAAAGACTCGAAGTCAAATTCTTCCTTTCCTTTTTTTGGTTTTATTTTCTTTTTACGCTATGTTGTCAGCTTGGTGAAATGCAGTCGCCATTTTACTTAGACGCGTTTGCGTCAGTGTGTTTTGTTTACTTTCAGGAAAAGTGCAAAATATTCGGGATTTTTTAGAGATTTGACTATGAAATGCTTTAATAAATATCAATTTTATAAGTTTGATTTTAATTATCGTGTACAATATGCATAATTGTTCGATTTTAGTTTGTGGCGCTAAAAAGTCGCAAAACATAAGTTTACACCAGTAAGTTATCTCAAATTCTTATGTTTTGTAATTATTTGCGTATATCATCATCTGGTTTACTGTAACAAGTACCTATAAGCGATAATAATTGAGTAATAGTGAATGTTTAGAAGGTTTTAAATTTATAACCATGCTTCCTAGTTACCAAGTGTAAACATAGTGATGGGCATCCGTAAACCGTCTTTTTTATCGATATTTTTCAGTTTTCCCACTAATTTAAATATGCGGCGAAGGTGGATAAACGCAATTGGATTAGAAAATATAAGCCCACGTCATAGGAAGAATCTATTTATATGTTCATTACATTTTGAGGATGATAACATCAATAGAACACTTGGAGTCATCAGGCTAAAAGATGATGCAGTGCCCTCACTTTACTTATCAGTAAGTGTTTTGTAGAGAATTGTTACTTTGTACCTTTTGTAATTTATATAATTTAAAATCTTTAAAAATTTACATAGTCATCGAAGGATATAACTTTTGCATGATGATAATTAAAAGAAAATTTTATTTTTGGAGAATTGCTATTTATTAATACAAACTTTGTATTCATTTTCAGTCTCCAACTATTACTAGTGTTCGGAGCGTGGCTTCACAGAAAAGAATCCCACACTCAGCACTCACTGAAGTAAGTGAAATAAACTTCAAGTTTTCATGTGACATTCCGCAACAGCAACATTCTTTCATTCCATTTTTTTTCAACCATTTTTTTCCATTACAGTTGACAGACTCGAAAAACCAGGTCATACCACAAAGTTTTGACCAACAAGAACCAAAACTAAATTCAAGTCACGATAAGGTTGGTTTTACAATATAACATAAGTAGTTATTGATTCTAACTTTTTTTAGTAGTAGAATGAGTGAAAGATAGCGTGAACTGTTTGTGCATAATTTCCTGAGGATACCAGGCGTTTCTAACTTGTGTTTATTAAATAAAATATTTTTCTTTTAATATTTTCAGGCTTATCAAAATGAAATCAAAATTGTCAAGTTAGAAAAATTATGTGGCAGCTTAATAAAAAAAATAAAAAATCTGAAACTTTAAGTATATCGAAAAAATAAGAAAATAGCAGAACAAAAAGATGTCATGGAGAAATTAAAAGCTGAAAAGTTGATAACAAACGAAGAGTGCAACATGTTGAAAGAATGTGCTGGACCGCACTAAAATTAAATTAAGGGTGTCCTGCGCAAGGTTTCTAATTTAATTTAAGCTGTTATTAAAATATTTTTTTTAGGAAAATTTGAATCAAATTAACAGCTTAAATAAATAAATTTATTATGAATACCTATTCAAAATGTTAAAGATAAGTTTACTTTATTGTCTCTAAGTGACCTTGAAATTGTACTTATCTTATTATCTGTAAATCAGACTATTTTTTATTTAGAAATAAGCATTAAAAGTTCAATTTTATTAATATCTATTCAAAATGTTTAAGATAAGGTTTAATTTAGTGTCTCTAAGTGACCTTAAAATTGTACTTACCGTATTATTTGTAAATCAGACTGTTTTTTAATTAGTAATAAGTATTAACAGTTAATTCAAAATGTTGACACCTGTTCAAAGATAAGTTTACTTTAGTGTCGCTAAGTGACCTTAAAATTGTTGATTTCAATACATCAAAATCTATTCACAATGCAGGTGTTTTATTTGGTAATTTTAAATACTAATTTTAACCATACAGAATGACTATAAATAGAATACAGAATGAATATGGATAGGTATTATAAATTCATACTAGCTAACGTATCTACTGCTTCCAAGTTGGAAAAGTCTTGTATTAGGTTGGTGGCCGCATTGATCAATTTTTTTAGGTATACGAGTACCTAAGTAAATAAAAAAATATTTCTGACACTCACACTACATTATCTAGCCCAAATTAAGTTTCTTAAAGAACTTGTGTTATAGATACTGGATAACCTGATATACTTAAGAAATGTATAAACATACGTATTAAAATATTACATACATATTGAGTAAATGCATATTTTTATTAGAATAAACTTAAATAATAAACATCCATGACTTGACGATAGTTCATCGCACAAATATCCGCCGCCACCGCCGGGATTCGAACCCAGAACCTCTGGCATAGAAGTCAATGTATGTTACCACTACCTCATAAGACAATTGTTTTTTATTATTACTAAACAGCGGATTAGAACATGAAAGTTAGGTATAATATATCGGGTGTCCAGTAATTAATGGATAACCCAGTAGTGGTAGGTAGAGGAGCTAGTGACTGCTTAGAAAAAAAATCTTCAGCAAGTAGGTCTGTGTTTTTTTAAATTCTGCTTATTCTGATTTTATTTAGTGGTTATTCAAAATTGTTATTCATTAAAAAAAAAGAAACAAAAACCGATACTTGTGGCCAATATGGCTATTTTAGATAGAAAATGAGGGAATTTCCTAAAAAAAAACATCTATTTTTTTTCTAAGCAGTCACTAGTTCCTTTACCTGCCAATACTGGGTTATCCATTAAGTATATGTACACAATGACTACGAAAACTTTATCGATATCGATATGTAATTTTAATTAGGGCTCAACTCTTCAGCAGCCATTTTATAGCAACTGTCAAGTGTTTCATGGTTTTCATTCTAAGGGCATCTCCTGTCTATTACTACCTACCATGTAGGTACCATTTACATCAATTCCATCGAATTCCGATTGTCACTGTCAGTCTGTTTTTTTCCAAAATCCACACAAGAGAGCTTAGATTTCGACCAATCATTACACAACCTAATAAGCAATGGTGCCATCTCGAAATGTACTTATATTGAAGGACAATTTTTATCCAGTATATTTCTTGTACCTAAGCCTAATGGTGATAAAAGGTTTATATTGAATTTAAAAAAGTTAAATAAATTTGTACTTGCTAGTCATTTTAAAATGGAAGATTACAGAACAGCGTCAAAATTATTAACTGAAAACTGCTGTAGACAATAGACTTAAAACATGCATACTTCTTTGTTGCGACAAATGAAGCTCACAAAAAATATCTTCGATTCAAATACAACAATATATTATATGAATTCAATTGTTTACCGTTCGGCCTTTGTACCGCACCTCACGTGTTTACTAAATTAATGAAACCAGTTATAGGATACCTGCGTAGTCGGGGTATGATTTCAGTTATTTATTTAGATAACATTTTTTTATCGGAAAGACTTACTCGGAGTGTGTCACTAATGTATCTACAACTATAGATCTATTACAGAGCTTGGGTTTTTTGATTAACTTTTCAAAAAGTTGTTTAATACCTAAACGTGAATGTAAGTTCTTGGGCTTCACTTTCGACTCAAAGCAGATGATTTTAAAACTACCCGAGGAAAAGAAAATAAAATTGAAAGATTTTATAAATAGATTTCTTTGTATAAAACGATGCAAGTTACGCGAATTCGCTAAACTCATTGGTTATTTAATTTCCGCATGTCCAACAATAACTTATTCGTGGTTATATACAAAAAAGCTTGAACAATATAAATATAATTGTTTATTAAAAAAAAAAAAAACCAAACTACGATCAGACAATTGATATCTTAATTACCCTACATGAAGAATTATATTGGTGGTTAGGAAACATAGATATAGGCCATTCATCACTCAAACCGAACAACTTTGTTTTAGAATTTTTTTTCTGATGCCTCCTCTACGGGATGGGGAGCGTATTGTGATACAGTTAGATGTTGTGGATATAGGAAAGACAACGAAACTTCTTGTCATATAAACGAGTTGGAACTAAAAGCAGCCTTTCTAGCTCTGAAATGTTTCACCAAAGAATTATCTAATTGTGACATCTTATTAACAGAATGGGCAGTATTCAATATGATCACCTAGATTATATATCTAGAAGTATGTGGAAATGGTGCGAAGAACGTAGAATAATCTTATTCGCTTCTTACATCAATACTAAAGATAATTGTGAGGCAGATTCATTATCTCGAAAACAGTTCGAGGATACAGAGTGGGAATTAAATCAAATTGCATTTAATGAAATAGTTCGCAACTTTGGTATGCCAGTATTGATTTGTTTGCAAACAGATGCAATACTAAGTGTAAACAATATGTTTCGTGGAGAAATGATCCCGAAGCATGTGCTGTTGATGCCTTTACACTGCCATGGCCCAATATGTTATTTTACGCCTTTCCACCATTCTCGCTTACAGTAAAATTAATGCAGAAAATCATTTGTCATAAGGCAGAGGGTATTGTTGTGGTGCCATATTGGCCAAGTCAACCTTGGTTTCCTATGTTTAAAAAGTTGTCTGTTTCATTTTTTTTGTGTTTTGGACCAGATATTGACCTTCTAACATCTCCTTTCAGTAGATTGTAGATTGTGTACACAAGAATCTACGCCTTGTTGCCGCGAAATTATCAGGCAAGCATTACTAAGGAAATATTTATCGAATAGGTCAGTAGATATTATGCTAGCTTCGCTTGCAAATAATACTTACAAACAGTATGTACGATGTTTGCATAAAATCTTGGATAATTTACTGTAGATTACATAATTATGATTATTTTAATGCTTCTATTCCAATTGTAATACATTTTTAACCGATATTTTTGATAAAGGCGCTAAATACGGGACCATCAATTCTTACCGCTCTGCCTTATCTCTTTTGTTAGGTAATAGCTTAAATGATGATCGAGTCAAACGTTTCATGAAGGGTGTTTACAAGTTGAGGCCCACCAATCCAAAATATAATACTTCTTGGGACCCAAACATAGTGTTAAATTATTTGGCCACTCAATGGCCAAATGAAAGCCTTAGTTAAGAAGATTTCTCTAAGAAACGCTGACTCTGCTAGGTTTGGTGACAGCGCAAAGAGTACAAACATTTTCTCTCATTAAAATAAATAATATAACTCAAAACAGAACAGAAATCTTAGATAAAATACCTGACTTAGTAAAAACTTCAAAACCAAACTCCTTTCAACCCCTTCTAAGGCTACCATTTTTTCATACAAATCCTGCAATATGCCCTGCCAGATGCATTTTAGATTATATAAATAAAACGAGTGGTTTACGTAGTTGTGACACTTTATTTATTAGCCACAAAAGACCTCACTTAAAAGTTTGTCTCAAACTTTGAGTCACTGTATCAAATATACTTTACAACGCAGTGGCGTGGACACATCAGTGTTTAGCGCGCACAGCACGCGCCATGCGGCCACTTCCACTGCTAGCAGAGTCGGTGTCAATATTAATGTCATACGGAAAACCGCAGGATGGAGTAATACATCCTCAGTATTTGCCAAATTCTACAACAAAGAAATTGTATCGGATGCCAATCAATTTGCAACTAGTATTTTATGTAACTCCTTAGAATAAATAGATGTATATTTGTGATTTATTACCGTTGGTTATACTCTAACAATACAGTTTTACTTATACCTATACTGCAAAAATAATTCACATTAAAATACTCTGAACATCCTACAACATGTTAACATTAAATCGCAAAGAATTAAGCCGTGAAACATAATTAAGGATCAAACGAACTTACCAAGTGAAGTTCGATCACAATTATGTGAACGGCTTAATTCGAAGCGATTGATATAAACCCGCCCAAACTGTATTCCTTTAAAGTAATATCACCCACCCATAATTAATGTGAATTATTTTTATGGGTACTACCTAGGAACTTTAGCTCTAAACAAAATGATTATTGAGGAGGGATGATGAGAGGAAGTAAGTGGAGAGGAGTTCAAGAGCGGGGATCAAGGTTGCCAAATAAAAAAAAAAAAAAAACGTGTCTCTGAAAACCGTGCAAGGCTGACGCTTGGAAGTACTACTACAACATGTTAACATTAAATCGCTTCGAATTAAGCCGTTCACATAATTGTGATCGAACTTCACTTGGTAAGTTCGTTTGGTCCTTAATTGTCGTGGGTGACCGACTAGTTTCGAGCTCTTGTCCAATGCTGGTTGGTGACCAGGCGCCGATAATTACTGACAAACCCTAACGACTATTGTATAACAGATATAGGTAGGTATACCATCCGGGACCGTCTGCTTAACGTGCCCTCCTAAGCACGGAAGGCGCCCTGAGAAATGAATAGTCAGAATCTGTGCAGTATGTGGTCGCGCGTTATCGTGAAGTGGAGCCGCCCGATTGACTCGAGCTGGTTGAGGATTGCCGGCTTCCCCATCACTGTGTTTACTTCTTCATAGTATGAAAAAAGTTGTATTTGGCAAGAAGCTGTGATGAATTAACCAGTTAGCATCAAACAGCACTTATTAGGGGTCATTTTTCGTTTAGGTCATTGTTTAGATACTGGATCTAATCAACTAGCTGAGCACTTGCGATTGTCGAATAGAATCCATTTTTCGTTATAAGTAACAATGAGATTCAATATGCCTTCGTTGGTGTGTCTATTGAGCAGGGAAAGGCACGTCTCGAAGCGAATTTCGCGCTGGCGTTCATTCATTCATGAGGCTACTTTGCCTTGCCAATTTCACGCAAATGGACCAATGTTATTTTAGTGCAACTTCGAAAGCTGCTGCTGATTCAGATTTAGTTTAAGAACCATCAGTCTCTACAATCGCCTTTAATTCGTCATTCAATCTCACATTATCGTAAGCCAAGATGAGGTTGAAGATAAAAGCACGGGAGCTTAAGAAAGAGGATAGAAATATTTATATATGAAGGGTGGTCGCTAGGCAGATGGACCCTGACGGAATCCTACCACCAAGCGGCGGTCACACGGATTAGTCGCCTTTTACCAAACTCTTAGCCAGGGGTGGTAGAGCTGTTCTACTCCGACCCTACACGGACATTTTTGGCCAACGGAGTTCATACTACGAAATCACTCGATTTTTTTAATATATATGACTAGCCACCGCGCGCGGTTTTCCCCGCGTAACTTTTGATCCCGTGGGTATTTCGGGATAAAATATAGCATATAACCTTCCTCAAGAGTTGGGCTATCAAATGCAAAAATAATTTTTCAAATCCCACTTGTAGTTTCTGAGATTAGCGCGATCAAACAAACAAACAAAAAAACAAACTCTTCAGCTTTATATATTAGTATAGATGATGAAAGACGTACAGTCGCGTGCATTGATAAGTACCTACACGTTGATATGTTTTCAAAGAAATGTAAATATGTATTAGATATTTCAAAAAATAGTGTCTCAAGTTGTCCTCAAATAGGTAATGTAGAATTATTAGAAAACTATGTCAAAATTAGGTTTACTTTTTCTTAATTAAAACGTAAACTGAGCAACATCAGTGAATTCTACACGTTCGTGAAATCTTATTCATGTATATGCCACAGTTTCTATAACATGTTTATGTCACCAAAATAATAAAGTCCGTTAATTTATAAATTTCCTAGGAAATTTATAAACTTCCGTAGGATTCTAAACGGGAGACAAATAGTATTATTTTACGCCCATATTTTCGAAAAAAAGGGTAAAGCAACGTATACACTTATATAAAACTGCTTTGTTTTTCCTATTTTGAACAATATAATCTTAATGAAAGTGTCGGGCGCGGCGTCAAAGACTCAATACAAATCATCAAACATACATACATTTATACATACATACATATCTTCGAGCCTGTATCCCTAATGGGTCAAAGTCAAGTCAAAGTCAAAAGAATCTTTATTTCGTAAGTATTTGAATACATTTGAAATAAGTCATAAAAGGGAGAACAACAGAGGCTTTAAAACCATCTGATGTCAGGGTTGACGAGTTTCGAGGTATTACAATGATGGAAAGAGACTATTGCAGTGACAGGAGGCCAGCCTATCACCCACAAAAACGCCCATAAAACCTCTTCCTTTAACTGAGTTTTACAGTACCTATGCCCGGGAAGAGAAGCAGCTGGTACACTCGATGTTTTTCTTTCGCTCCCAACATGGAAAAAAACCTTTAAACTTACAACAAATAAACTATAAGAACCAAACAATTAAGAAATTTAGAAAATGCGATACAGACAGTGGACAAAAAAGCATGGAAGAGTTAGGGTGTAATACCCATATAGTGCTTGAAAATGGCCCAACGAAAATTCAGTTTTATTCAGCTTGTTCGGGTGTTTCTGTGTTTAGTCATGGACCGTATTTGTCAATTATCTATTAAAATATAAACAATGCCTATTTGCGGTATAAAATGTTTTATAAATTGATCGCACCTGCATAATAAAAATGCAAGATTAAGTTATAACGTGTAAATATACCCGTAAACTACCAAATTCAGGTTTTTATAAGTAAAATATGGTACAACTATTTCTACGGGGATGGTTTTATGCCCGATGAACTAAGCAAAATTTCGAATATTAATAATTTGAAGTCGAACATATTTTTGCGTTCTGTTTGCAAAATTAAATGCTTATTTATTTATTTATTTATTCAACAAGATATGCCAACAGAGAACATATTATTACATATTAAAAGAAATGTAGTTAAAAACGCAGATTCTGATATGTACTCCTTTAACAGGCGAGGAAAACTATGCTTGCTATAATGCTTGTCAAATGTAGTAAAAAGTAACGTCCACAAAAACGTCCAGTTACGTCCAGAAAGTTACTCATATGGGTAACTTTCCAAAAATATCAGAAACCATATCGTTTTCTCAAAATTAGTAAGTATAGCAAGGTGGATCAAAAAAATCTTAGAAACGCATATGTATACCTTCCTTTTCAAATGTACCTAGTTGTTTTTTTATATTTCTAACATTAACGACCACTTTGGCGATGAGGTAAGTAACAATGTCTGCCTCAGACGCCAGTGTCGCGGTTCCATTCCCGCAAGGAACAAGAAAAAAAATGTTCCGAGTCTGAGTCTGGTCATCTATACGTACATGATTGTTTTTAATCACCGGCCAAATTCTTATTACACAGTAAATACCATTTATAGAAAGGATTTTTACAAAAAAAGGCAGGTATGTATTTTAATTTACGAAGAAATTGATATATTCCCTAACATATTAAGGAAATCATGGTCACTCTAAATTACGAATGAAAACTATAAAATAAAGACGACTAAGAGCTTACTACAAAACATCTTATAGTACTACGTAGTATTATCAATGAAATGCCGCTTCGTAGTTAAAAAGTTTGTGGTGGTTGTGTGGTTTTTTTATACTGAGCGATACTAAAATAAATATGCAAGTATGTTTATATCGTATCAAAGAAAATAATATTTAAATTTGGCTGGTGACTAAAAATCAACCTTGTAAGTATATGTATTTATATTTTAGGTGTTCCCCCTTATTTCGCTACGTGGTATCCCATATCCCAAGTTCTGCTTACTTTGGGGCCATGTAGTTGGTATATTTTTAGATAATCGGTTTATTCCGAGCCCTTTCGAGAACGCTATGAAATCGTGCAAGGTCCCAGCAGGCTTATCGTTTAAACGCCCATAACTAGCCATTAACACGATGCGTAGAGAGCGTGTAATTTATTTCTAGAAAAAAAAGTTAACATCCCTAGTTAAAAGCGACGTAGAAAATTGTGCACAATGTCAATAGTTTTACGGTCAAATATTCCTTCGGTGAACTACACAAAATTAAAACGTTGCGTTGGTCAAACGTTCATTGGACTTCAGTTCATTCGGTGAGAATTATGAAAGTGGAAAAAATATTGGATCTAATAATTGGTAAAATGGTTTTCGAAAATATATACGCGACTTCTTAGCACAGACTAAACTTAAATTTTGTTAACTTAAAAGATTTTACGAAAAAATATTACGAGAAAAAAATACATTATTAATCTGCTCTTAAAAATTTTGCACTATTTTATCAAGAACCTATAATATGTATTGTTGGACATACCTATTCACACAAAGCCATCTAGTCCTCCAGTAAGCACATAACTTGTTTTAATGTATATATACATAAGCATGTATGTAGGTACATATATTTAACATAAAACTTAAGGTAGCATTGTAGGTACTAGACAACAGATATACATATTTATACCAGTTCTGTATTCGTAAATACATACACATATAGTACATGATTAACCCGGACCAATGCAAATACACATGTTATATGCGCACACGCATATTCGCATTGCGCGGAGATCGAGGCAGACAGTATTAGTCACCATAAAGATTTAGTTCAAAAAACCTCTATAGATGGCACTTTTAAAAAGCCGAAGGCGTTAGGTCTGTATACTATAATGTAGTTAAGTGGTTCTATTTCTGATACAGACGTCAATTAATAGTATATTATGTAACAAGTGGGCGAAGTAATCTCCTTCTAATTTAATACACTTAGAATACCGCATCTCCAACTTACTTATTCCTTCCGCAAAAAAATCATTTTCTCGACTATTAAAAAACTCCTCTGCGGCAGTCATACATAACCGCGTCATCATCGTCAAATTTAGTTCCACGAATATGCTCCTTTAATTTTGGAAATAAGTGAAAATCACTCGGGGCTAAGTCAGGAGAATATGGTGCGTGATCGAGGACTTCGAAGCCAGCACTGCGGATTGCGGTGAGCGCAACTTCCTAACGATGAGGCGGAGCGTTATCCTGGAGAAACAACACGCCCAATGACAATTTCTCACGACGTTTTTCTTTAATCGCTTCACGTAATTTCGGGATTAAGTTTGCATAATAGGATCCAGTTATCGTTTGCCCTTTTGGCAAGTAATCAATAAAAAGGATTAATTCACTATCCCAGATAACGAAAACAGCTTGACAAGCAATAGTGCCAACATAACGGCAGGGGACATCTTACGATGAACGGACAATATAGAAGCTGTACCGTTTTGTTTTTTAATGAGCTGTCAGAAAATCTCTCATTTAATTTCAATCATTGTAATTTTTTTCTGATGTAATCGATAATGATTAAATAGTTAAGACAAGTTTAAAATATTTTGTACATAATATTTTTTTAAGGTTAATGGCAATAAAGAGTATTTATTAAGCTATTGCATAGCTTCTATCGCGGGCCTTGAGCGTGGGGACCGAATCCAGAAATTCCGTATCGAAAAAAATCTAACACCCCCCACTCCGACCGGCACAGCGGTGATACTTTGATTTCATAACTTTACAAGCGGGCTTTAATAAACAATCAGCGCCATCTACTAGGAACTTGTGGAACTTCATATTAGATCAAACATTACTGCATTAATAAAATAAATAAATAATTATAATTGCATAAGTTGATAAAAAATACTATGCAATAGCTTTACCGCGGCAGTCTCCGAGTGCCACACGTCTTTTTATTATTATTATTGGTTGGGGGACATTTGTGTTTATTAATCGATATTTAAGTAACTAAGGTAGCTTTCAGGCGGGGCAGTCACCTAAATAATTAATAATATTTTTTAAAGATAATCAAATGTACAAGATATCCGAACATCATAAAATAAGTAACCTATTTATACGTTACACACATCCATCAGTGCTTTATATAAAACAGGAATATATAAAATAAACAAATAAAGTAGACTTGCATGCAGAATCAGAATCACAAACCACAGTAGGTAGTTAATTTATGCACTATCAACATTTGTATTTTAAAATTGTTTTTGTAAATAAATGAAAATGAAAAACTATATGCTCATTAAAGTAACATGGTCTTCTATTGAAATATTGTTAAGTTACGATCGAAGTGTAATTTTTGTTCAAATCATGATGTCCGATAAAAATAATCACTTACATTGCGTAAAATTAAACATAGGCTGAATGATGGCTGAATGTCAGTAGGTATAGTTTTAATCTCTGGAAGGAGCAAAACTTTAAAAAAAGTACTATTCGTTTGTTTGTTTACTTCAAGTTTACTTACTTACATATTGTAATGTAAACTTTATTTATAAGTTAGAAAAATGATAATTTCGTAAGGTAAATAAAGA
Source organism: Stenoptilia bipunctidactyla (assembly GCA_944452665.1). Lineage (NCBI taxonomy): Eukaryota > Metazoa > Arthropoda > Insecta > Lepidoptera > Pterophoridae > Stenoptilia > Stenoptilia bipunctidactyla. Next base: position 19,261,200 of record OX101746.1, read on the forward strand.
AAAACTAGAAATGTCTCAATTGTGGAAGTTTAGCGAATCATCTGAGGATTTACTAAGAAAATGTTTACAAGCCGCGACTAAAAATCAAACCCCTAATAAATGGGCTAAAGCTTTTTCAACATACACTTTAGAAAGAACTATCCCTGAAGTCTTAAATACTGAAAGTAATATCATTGAAGAATCTCCCGAAGTAGATGAAAGTGTTAGCAAAATCGGGAGCTGTAGATCAAATTATGAAGATGTCTTTGAGTTGTTAGAAACAGAAGCTATTCAAAACTTGAATTACATGATAGACTGCTGTGTGAAAAACGAACATTTACTTGTTGAACTTGCCGAAAAACTTCCAGAGAGTATTGTTCTACAGATAACTTCTGAAGTATTTCATAAAAAAGACATCAATAATCAATTTTTATTAAAGTTATATGAGTGTTTTCTGCCACTATTTTTTATTCGAACTACAAATATAATCGCTCTGGATTTATTAGTAATGGCAAAAAGTTACAATCCAAATCATTTCAAGCTATTACTGAGTACTATTTTAAGGAATAGTAAAATAGCAGGCCAGTTATTATTAGACTATTTCAACACTTTATGTTTGAATGATCAAAATGAACTATTGTGTTTTATAGCTACTGTTCCACTGCAATTAGAAGATTTTAACAACTACTTGTATACTATATACTCTATGTACAAAGAATCTAAAAAGCCTGATATAGTACAGAATTATGTCTGGGATAATTTGAAATCATATTCCATTTCTTTGCCAAATGATAGAAATATTGGCCGGCTAATATTAGAGTTTGTTAAATCGCTGATGCAGTATCCAATTAGTATTGATTACTCTGAGCTAGAGAAAGTTGTTGATACTCACAACTCTCCCTTTAGACAACCCTGTCTTGCGGCACTTACAGTTTTAAAAGATACATACAATGCTTCAAACCTGTCTTGCTTAAATAATTGAAGGTATAATTACAAGACTGCTGGAAGAAATTAATTTTAGATATGAGCTGTAACTTTGTAGCTCAATTCAACATTACACTCAAATTTCATGTCTCTTGTATGCCAAATTAGATTGCAAACTCAACAGTTGGTAACAAAATCTAATTTTTGAAGGTTCTGAGTTAGCCATTAGGTAAGCCAAACTAGACGACAGCGACGCTGGGAATCTGGGCCGTTCTCGACGCCAGCGGGCAGCAGAGCGATTTGTCGCGGTTTCATACAAACTCAATACTTTCTATGCCCGCGCCGCAGCCTTCCAGTTTGCAGCCTTAGAGTGATATGTTGAATACAGCCCATTGTGTACATAAATAACAAATAAATAAACTACATATTATTTTCATACTTGTCTTATTTGGTCAACAATCGTTAATTGATTTTTAAAGAATATTGCCTTTTTTATGAAGTAACGATGATGTGACCTTTGTCTACCATGGCACCTGATGTTAAGTGAACATGAACACTAAGGTGGTACACATCCATCCACGAGAAACTAGGAGTTGGCTTTGAATCAACGAACCGTTTTATTTAACTGTTTCTCTACTTGAAACGAATCAACCGTTTCCTCTTTACTGCAAAACCAGTTAAATTCTTCAACCTGTTTTATTCAACGAAACGCATATCTCTCACCTGATGGTAAGTGAATATGAGTTCGACGATGTGCTTGATCTGCGGCCGAACTTATCAACCGACTTCAAAAAAGGAGGAGGTTCTCAATTCGTCCCCTATGTTTTTTTTATGTTTGTTAGGTACCTCATAACTTTTGACTGGGTTAACCGATTTTAATGGTTCTTGTTTTATATGATAGAATGTATCATAAAAGTATCTTTCATGTACGTTACATATAACCGAAATCGATTAAATAAAATATGAATATAAAAAAACCTAAAAAACTAGGTATATATAGCTCGAAGGTATTCCAGAACGAAACTTCTGTGCTGGTAATAACTTGAGTTTAGTTAGAATGGTATACATGTAGATATAAATGTCGTCTATGCAAGACCTGTGTACCTCGTTTTCTTTATGATTACATTTTTTTTAAAGAACTACAAGAGATACCTAGTCCATTGATATCAACTTTCAAATGAAAATTAAAAGCACACCTTCTCTCAAACATAATTGTTTTTATCACCACTCAACACTTGTGTACATCGCATGTATATATTTATTTATTATAATTAATAATATGTAGGTAAGTTATATTTTCATAAAGTATGTAATGTATATTTTTGCATATTTTTATTTTTATTAATTATAAATATCTTTTTAACTATTTGGTTATGTATGTATTTTTTTAGTATGTTTTATCCATGCACCTGCTTCACTACTTCTCACAAAATATCACACACTCATAGGTTGGCTGGAAGAGATCTCTTTAAGAGATAAGTTCTCCTTTGCAAACTATAGTTTATTTAAGTGTATTTGTTTTGTTTTTTTTTTTTGAAGTGCAATAAAGAATATAGTATGTCCAAATAAAAAAGCTGTTTTTTGGCGTGCGTCCGGCTGTCTGGACATTTTCTCGCAGAGCGATGCTGCTTATCTAGGTGGCTAAGTCATCGTTTGTGACGACGATCTGTAAAGGTTTCATCGTTTGTGACGCTATAGTTTCCTCAAAAAATCGAAAAAACTTTGGCCAGCCAGCCAGAATTTCGCATTCTCCAGCATTCCAGATCTCAGCCCCCAGAGGGTTTTGAGGATCCAGCTGGTATATAAAGGAATGTGACGCGATATGTGACAGCAACTAAAATGGTTTTATTAAGCAAAACGCCATAATTTTCGAGTTAACACGAAAAACAATTGGCCAGCCAGCCGGACGTTTCTGGTTGAGCCACTTTGTTTTTTCCTTATATCTCAGTAATTAAAGCAATTAGAACTGAGTTTTAAGTTTAAAAGGAATGTGACGCGATATGTGACAGACCTCATATAGTTTAAAACATACCTGACGCATGTGTTTAAGAGTTATTTCTATAAAGATTTTGATGACAGATGACAAATGTCCGGCTGGCTGAGCCACCCATTCCAGCGCTTGCAGACGGTCTAGAAAGCTAGATTCTTATCAAAAGGAATGTGACGGCGACGAAGACAAGAAATCGTCGTATGTGACAGCTCTAAATACTGCCAAACAAAAAATATAAGCGATTGTTTATTCTTTCATACAAAGTCAATTAGGGTGACCATATTTTACTGCTGTACATTGTCATCCTTATAAAATTCTTTTAAATTTCAAACATGACAAACAACTTGATCATTACGTTGCTCTAATTAAGTGGGTAAATAAAAATATTATTTCATAATGCATCATGTATTTATTTATTTTATTAATTTACTTTTGTTTACCAATTAATAAAATCAGTCTGGGATTAATGTAACTCTCGCATTATTTATACAGGTAAAATAACTCGCACTGCATTATCTTCCCCTACGAAAAATTAATTTATGCACTGTATATCATACTATAACCTAAGAAATATTTAAGGACAATTCACACTATATCTGTTATATTAAGCTATCATATTTATTACTTCAGGTAGTTATTGTCAACAACCAACTTTTTGACCAACCAACCAACCAATTTGTTGCATAGGTATTACTTACACGTTTTATGTTCTCGTGGTTTAATGTCAAGATTAATAATAAAATAATATATCAAGTCAAAAGTTGAAGAGTTTGTATACGATAAGGGTATACTTACTTAGTTTTTCAACATGTTACATTCCCAGACTGATTTTATTAATTGGTAAACAAAAGTAAATTAATAAAAAATAAATACATGATGCATTATGAAATAATATTTTTATTAACCCACTTAATTAGAGCAACGTAATGATCAAGTTGTTTGTCATGTTTGGAATTTAAAAGAATTTTATAAGGATGACAATGTACAGCAGTAAAATATGGTCACCCTAATTGACTTTGTATGAAAGAATAAACAATCGCTTATATTTTTTGTTTGGCAGTATTTAGAGCTGTCACATACGACGATTTCTTGTCTTCGTCGCCGTCACATTCCTTTGGATAAGAATCTAGCTTTCTAGACCGTCTGCAAGCGCTGGAATGGGTGGCTCAGCCAGCCGGACATTTGTCATCTGTCATCAAAATCTTTATCGAAATAACTCTTAAACACATGCGTCAGGTATGTTTTAAACTAAATGAGGTCTGTCACATATCGCGTCACATTCCTTTTAAACTTAAAACTCAGTTCTAATTGCTTTAATTACTGAGATATAAGGAAAAAACAAAGTGGCTCAGCCAGAAACGTCCGGCTGGCTGGCCACTTGTTTTTCGTGTTAACTCGAAAATTATGGCGTTTTACTTGATAAAACCATTTTAGTTGCTGTCACATATCGCATCACATTCCTTTATATACCAGCTGAATCCTCAAAACCCTCTGGGGGCTGAGATCTGGAATGCTGGAAAATGCGAAATTCTGGCTGGCTGGCCAAAGTTTTTTCGATTTTTTGAGGAAACTATAGCGTCACAAACGATGAAACCTTTACAGATCGTCGTCACAAACGATGACTTAGCCACCTAGATAAGCAGCAACGCTCTGCGAGAAAATGTCCAGACAGCCGGACGCACGCGTTTTTTGTAGTCGTATGGGGAAGACTAGGCCTATCTAGGATATTTTTCTCTAAAGCAGTTTTCGAACACCCCGTAGGTATACCTACAAGGACCATTTTATAATTCCGTGTCGCGGTATGATACATTTTGTCTTTCACCTAGGACAACGGGTCAGGACGAAATGCTGCCTTAAAATTAAAATGCATGCAATCAAACGCGGTAATCCGGTTCAAATAGTATTTTATTTGGTATCAAGAATCCTGAAAGTTTTAAACCACATCAAACTGTACCCAATGAGGGCGAATACACAACATTTTGGATTTTATTTCAAGTATTTTTAAAATGCAATTTCACCTGTATTCAATTTCTATTAATCTAATCTACCTTATGATCATATTATACATTGCGTAATGTTCTTGTTGCTTGCATTTAGATCAGAATTGACATGTTAGTAAAGACGTGTGCAACAAAATAAAGACAGCATATCAAGCAGTAATTCATATCAGTAATAAAGCAGTACCTATAATGACTGTTTGTTTCCTGAATAAAGTAAAATAAAAATATGGGACTCGCTCTTAAGTTTCTCTAATTTCGTAAATCAGGAGAATTCGTGATATTTTTTTTTTCAATTAGACACATTATTTTGTTAATTCTAACTGTATACATAAATGTATTTCTGTTAGTAGCTAGTAAGAACGGTGCCTCAAGGTACAGGTGATCTAATAGCAATCTAAAAGGAGGTAACAGCCACCATAATTCAAAGAAATGCTTTTTAATAAATAATAAACGAAATAAAGACTTTTTTCACATTGACATCACAAGTCAGTAATAGGGTCATTTACTGTATAACATCGTATGACGTCACTGTACCCATAAAAATGTGAAAAGTTAGATTCCCAAAATCAATATCCTGCTTTACTATCTTTATTTAGTTGCACACAAAAACAGTATTAAACAAAAAACACAGTTTAGTATTTAATTTAATTACTTAATACAATTTATTTTAACACGATAACATTTTTTTATTTAATGGTGAACAACTCGTTTTGAAATATGTTTTCACTATAACAAATATAACAGAAAATTACGTGGATTTAATAAAGAAGAGTCTTTGAACGTAATTTAGTATCAGTCTCATTATTTCTGTATAGGCGTTTTGAGATCATTTTTTTTTTATATTTTATACTTTTTTTTCATACACCTACTAAGTTACATACAATACTTATAAGTTATACCTAAGTCATATAATGTGACACTACAAATAGCATAGATTATAAAAAGAGAGTAAAATTTAAAAGAATCGTTAGTGATGTAATTTCTTACTTAATACTTAATCTATGAAAGTGTATATTTTGGTAAACAACTTGATACAAACATATGATTTTTAACATGATCTGGCAAAATTTAAAACAATATTGATCAATAAAAAATTCTAACAACTAAATCTGATTCACAAATTCATTATTTCTTAAAGCTATTGACTTACGGTATATATTTCAAAGAGATTTCTTTACAATGTTAAGCTCATTAATGAACATACTCAAAGAATCATTCAATTTGAAATGATAACAAGAGATAACCCTGCATTTTTAGCATAAACCAGTTTTTTCAATAAAGCTAGGAACTTCACAATTTGGCTATAATAAAATTAAATCCATTTCAAACAACCTTAATTTACCTATTTTATTCGAGATTTCATTTCTTTTGTATAGCAGTGAATGAATAACAATTTTTTCTAAATGAACACAACGTTTTTTATGGGCACTTTGAAGATTGAGCATGGAAGCTTAGGTATATATTTAAAAAAGTCAATTGGAATTAAAAACTGTAAAAAAATTAGGGGAAAAACAATGATTTTCAATACTCGGAGATAATAAATAAATAAATATTTCTGACACACAACATTATGTAGCCCAAATTAAGTTTCTTAAAGAACTTGTGTAATGGATACAAGATAACTGATATTTTTAAGAAATATATAAACATACCTACATATTGAGAAAAATACATATTTTTTTAAAATAATAAACTTAAATAAACATATAAACATCCATGACTTGACAACTAATATCTGTGTTCATCACACAAATATCCGCCGCCGCCGGGTTCGAACCCAGGACCTCTGGCATAGAAGGCAATGTATGTTACCGCTACACCAGCCGGTCGTCAAATAATATAAGGAGATAAACAATACTTTATAAAATAATATTATCAATAAACACTTGCAGTCAAATTTAATAATTTTAACATTCCATTTTTATTTTTGCAAAACATGCTTCGGAATTTTAAGGAGAAATACAATGTGTCTTAATAAAAAAAGACACTTGCTCTACCAAAATGCACAATACTAGGAAAAATGGGTACACTTGCTAAAACAGTTGGCATAAAGATTTAAAATCAAGCCAGAAAATTCAAAAAAAAAAAAAAGTTAAAATTAGTTGAGCAAGTAAAATTTTAAATTAGAATGATACATAATTTATGATAAAGACAGAAGGTTAAAATTAATTGAAGTTAGTAAATGAAATAACGACAAAAACAAGAGAAACAGTTGAAACACTCATTCCAATCGACTTTTTTCTGCTACAATAGAAATATAGATTTTGTAAGAACATTTTGTTACTATTTACAAAAATTGGTCAGTCATGAAGAATGAAGAATAAAGCACAAAAAAAAGTTTATAATCAATGATATTTTAAGTAAAAAGCCAGTTTTGTAAAATAATTTTAAAAAATACTTTCGCATAGCTGTTTTCAAAATCACATAAACAAGTAAAAAAAAATAAAAATATTCTTTGTTCTTGACAAAGTTTAGTAAATAGATATTTCCTTTTTCATGTGCATTGAAAGTTATTTTCTTTTAACTTAAAATATCATGAAATAAGTAAACAAGAAAAAAAAATCAATAATACAGTCAATAAACTCACTTAAAATAATCAAGTGTATTGAGAAATAAAAATGAGATACACATTTAACTTATAAAGATAAAGATAATATGTTAGAAGCTAAGATGTTCATTGTAAAAGAAGAGACACAATTACAAATAGCGAATTACAAATGTCGAGATTTCTTTAAAATATAATAGTCGACTTTGAAGCTAAAATATAATAAATGAAAAACATAAAAATATAACAAGCTTTTTCAGTTTTTATTTCCTTAACAATTTCAAGTCGTCTTTAAATCATTTTAAATAATTTATCCATGCGCTGGTTTGTTTTTAAACATAATTGCTTACTTCTATAATCTTTTGAAAATTCTTTAGAAGGAATGGAAATAAAAACATATAATTGTAATTAGATTACATGGACAAGTAATTGATTTTAATCTACTGGCACATTTATTATTAATTCATGCAGCATGCAACTTACATACAGAACTACCTACCTTAAATTGCTAAAATCATGTACTCCATTTACTTTCAGCTGAAGGTTTAATTTTGTATACATCTGATGAGGCAGTAAAACCTTAACATAAAATCATAATCACTGTTTTGGTTTAAATTTAAATCAGTCTCAAAAGTTAGCTGCTCGATTTACGGTATGATACTTTATTATGAATATGTTTCTTAATCTAGGATGTCACTCAATCTCTGCCTTCGGTCAATATGTTCAGACTCAGAGCAATGTGCCATCAGCATTGATTCTCCTGTAATCACACTCTCAAAGCAAAGAGAGCAGGCGTACTTGGCGTCGCCAAAGCAAACGATCTTATTGTCATCTCTATACACTCTCATAGGATTTAGCACTGTACTGGGTTGAATGTCTTGCCCTGTAGCTACACATCTATTAATATAAGCTGTTTTGTATATGAAATGTATCTTCTCGCAATGCAGTTCACTTAGTATGTGTTTAAGTAATCCATTTTCTTCTCTTTCTCGTGTCTTGCATGATGGGCAATGGAATACAATAATGTTTTTAGTTTCATAATCTTCTTCGGACTCCTCAGCATTGATCTGAATACTATGAACCTGCACATAAAATGTAATTCTTTCAATGGCTGGCTTTTTCAGCATTATGCAATAAAGACTGGTGTCATCAAAGCTATTGTAACTAATAATCTGATCAAGGGATTCTGAAAATGCTGAAAGTGTGCTGGAGTTAAGAGTGAAGTTCCCGATAGATGATGAAATGGATTGATTAGACAAAGATTGATCTGTCTTATCTGTCAAACCGGAATCAGTCTGTGACTCTGAGCTGTGACAAGAGCATTTACAACTATCCAAAAGTTGTGTTTCATCTTCTTTTAAATCATTTAAGGTTGTTACATCCTCGTAATCAAATAGTTGCAACATAGCATCACGGTAATCTGGGTAATCGAAATATTTTAACTTCTTTTTAAAAGTAACATTGTGCTTTAAATTAAAAGTAGAGTTTCCTTTCTTTGTACTGATATTGCTACTTTCTTTTTTTGATGAGTCACTATCTGACTTACTATCTGAATCTGATAAGTATAATTCAGTGAATATCTCAATCATTTGCTTAATTGTGAGCAGTTGGTCTTTCACTTTATTCTTCATTTGTTTATCTTCACTTTCTATAATGAGGTCCCAAGGTTCAGAAGGGCTTTGTGCTCCCACCTCCGTCTCAACATCATTTATATTTTGTGCAATTTTTGGAATGTTGTTTATATCACCATTGGGAAAGCTTGATGTTATATCTTTATTATTAAATACTTTAGAAACTTCAATATGAAATTGGAAATCAATTAGTAATTTTTTTAAGGAATGCTCTATTTTTTCTAGCTTTGTTTGGTAATTTATGAGAAGTGACATTCTCTCTTCATCATTTTTATCTAGTTCAACATCTGCAAATGATTCTGGAGAAACAGATGGCATTGAAATTGTATTTTCTTCTTGTTGAACATCAACTTTGCGGCACATCTTGACTAACTTCTTACCTGATGAATGTGTTGAAGCATCCGAGTCTGATGCTTCAGAGATCGATTGAATATCCATTTGATCTTCTTCATTTTCAGATAACTGCTCATCAGAAATATAATTTTCATCTAAATGAAATGATTTGTTGAAATCAAACAGTTTGAGCCTTTCATTGTATACTTCGGAGCTCTTACACTGTAGGAGCATTTGTTTTGGAGTGTTTTCAATGTAGGTTTCTTTCTCACAGTCTCCAGAACTGTGACTATCAGAGCTTTGATTTGCTTGTTTTATATCCAATTTTAATTTCTTGCACTTACGTTTTGGTTTGTTTAACACATGTGAATCAACATTTGCGGTAAGTATATCTGTATCAGACAAAGATCCTTTTTTAACAGCAAAATTTCTTACTGAATCAGGTAGTAACATACTTGAGCCTAGAGTTTTACAAGTAGAATCAGCTTCAGAATGCTCCAAACCAACAGATTTATTTACAGCTTCGGGGATGTCGGCAGAAGGGTCAATAATTTCGTAATTTAAATCGCCTTTATCTTCGTCTTCAGGCTTTCTAAAATAATTGATATTCGAAATAATCTTTCGAAAGGAAAACGCCATTTTCGAACCTCGACGTTATAACATGTAGATCTTAAAACTTAAAGCACGCAGTTTAATTTTTTTCCTGTTGGACAACAAAGGAACTTTGTGTAAACAAACATTATGGACTATCTAAAAGAGTTCTTACAAATTTTAGGATAAATCATTACCTTTAAACTAGATTCCTGCCTCGCGTTCACTCACACAAACTGCGAATAATTACAGAATTTTGTTCAGTTTGTACCGTACCCTCAATATATTTCGTAAGAAAGAACGTACACACAAAAATCAATTCCAACCAACACAGAGAAAACAAACATCTTCCTCCCTCCCTCACACAGCTGGATGGCCCCTGTGATGGCCCCACAGATTACTAAATAGTACTAAAGTAGATGGCCCCATAGAATATAATTACTCCAGAGGGAAGAATGGTAACTGCTTAACGGACTTAAAAAAAATTTAAAGCGCCATCTCTTGTCAGCCCCCTTGTAGTTGGCAACATTCTCGCTTTAATCTATTACTTACAAGGATTTACAGATTTATTTAAATAACCCTTTTTTGGTATCAATAGTGAGGCATATTAAAAACATGTCGTATTGTAGGTTCGGCAAAAAATGTATTATAGCTATAGATTAGTGAGGATTAGGTATAGCTTGAACGCAGGCTGTAATCCTCACCTCTCCTGCACACAAACGGTAAAGTCTATCTACTTGGTTTAAGTTCCAAAAAATATAATCTCATAAAAAGTCGGCAAACTCCAGAGATATGAAGGAACCCTAGTGAGAATAACAGCTTGAACATTTGAAAACTTCGAACATACGGTTTCTGCCCAAAAAAAAAGTGATGAAATAGTCACATGAAATGATAATAATTTTGAGCTGATTTAATGAGAGGTTTTCAAAGTGACATTTAAAACCTAAAAAAAATATTTACTAGCTTTTCTTACAAAAGAGCAATGTCAAATGTCTTTTCGTATAGAATTTTGACAGCGAGATTTAAACCAACGCCATTTTTTTGAGAGAAAAGGTAGTGTGTTTTGTTCTTTTTAAAATCAATGAGAGGTTTTTTGACATTTCATTAAAAAAACAAAACTGTACAAAAGGCTTCGATAGATGGTGCTTTACAAAAGGCGAAGTCTTTTCTGTCATATAGTAATTTATTTCACACCTACGATTTAAAAGTAAAATAAATTAATTGAAGTCTGTATACGAAATTGAACTTATAAATTACCATGGATGGCACACATCACTTACCTACATTATATTATACAAAGTATATTAAAAATGCCATCTATAGAGGTTTTTTGAACTAATCTTTATGAGCTGTCAGAAAACGCCTCATCATAGAGAAATATCAAAAAAGTACCAAAAAGGAACTATCGATGCGTTTTGTTCGGCTTCTTGGTAACTCCCAGTGAGATGAGTAACTCCACACTCCGACCTAATGACAATTAATGTCGGGGTACCTCAGGGGTCTGTTCTCTCTGCAACTCTATTCTTGCTGCACATTCGACGACCGGCTGGTGTAGGGGTAACGTAGGTACATTGCCTTCTATGCCAGAGGTCCTAGGTTCGAATCCCGGCGGCGATGGATATTTGTGTGATAAACACAAATATTAGTCGACAAGTCATGGACGTTTATATGTTTATTTAAGTTTATTATCTAATAAAAAATATGTATGTTTATATATTTCTTAAGCATATCAGTTAACTAGTATCCATAACACAAGTTCTTTAAGAAACTTAATTTGGGCTAGCTAGATAATATTGTGTGAGTATCAGCATTATTTATTTATTATTACATCAATGACCTCATAGAATCGAACATTATTGGATAAGCTGACGCTGATGACAGCACTGTTGTAGAGAGATACATATTCAATGCGCGAACGAGTCACTATGACTCATAAGTTTTTATAGAAAATGGATATGGAAACTGTGGTAGTTTCACTGAGGAATATACTTGTGAAAGCTGTGAATGTACTCGATTTAATCTTTCGAGGAAATGAACATATTACGATCCACATTTTGATACAGAAAAACAAATTGATATATAGATTTACCACAAAAAGAATACTGAACGAAGGAAATTGGTCAAGCAAGCGTATAAAGCGACATCTATTTAGAGCTTTTCGTTTTCTTCTCCATTCTCAATCAACGTTTGCATATTTTTGCTAATTTAAAGTTAATAAACAGTAAGAAACACATTTCTGTTTATGTTCCAACTGTATAAACTTATAGAGGAAAAAGAAATTGAAGAGAAGGCAAGGCACCATGGCTTACTTTCACTCTGTGGGGCGAGCTGCAAAAAAAACGATTGATTGATTGATTTGTTTGTAAATAACACATGTTGTAATTATTCCTAGCCCACCTTTGAAACAAATTAAAGTAACCCGCATATTATTATCCTAACAGGTGTGGAATAATCAGACAAACATCTTTAATTTACAGTCATACGGGTACTAATCTTATTTCGTTAAATATTAAGAAATTGAGGTTCACTTTGATTTGAAATTTTGTTCCAGCAAAATAGATAGAAATCCTCAAGTACAATGAAGACATCCATTGATGTCGAATCTCTTCGGACGGAACATGAATCAGATGAGCAGCGGGACGTACGACGCAGTTTCATGATGGAACACAAAGATAACTTTGAGAAAGATGAATTGATAACCCTGGCACAACTTTACACTAACATAGAGTTTCTTGGCTGCCGGTACGTAATGCTTTATTATCTAAAGATTTTCCTTACATGTATCAAAATATGCTTCTAACCAATAAACCAAATTATCTTAATTTCTGTGTGGTACATTTTAAAAAATTTACTCTCATATCTTCGCTGTTATTAGGCTGTGGTCGTACTTTTCTGGGACAACCACAATAGCTTTTAGGTGTTTTGGGTAACTTTAAGATAAAAAATTATATAAATCTATTGTCCTCATATGTAAGTACTGCAATTTTAACAATTTTAATAATAACTTAATGTGAAAAATCATTGACAATGATAAAATGTTATGTGGGTAGTTTGTAAAAATCCTCAGTGGATACATCATAGAGATGTAGTTATTCCAAGCACTGAATTCGGGTAAAACTATATAAAAGAATTATTAAAATTTGAGTACAATAGATTTTTGTCATGTTTCATCTTAAAGTTCAAAATACCTAAAACCTATTGTAGTCCTGCCAGAAAACATGATCACAGCTTATATTTTATAGCAGCAAAGATATTATAGGATTACATATGTTAAACTCTATAGTACAAAAAATTAAGCTTTTTTGTATGATATTCATGAAACACATTGAAATTAGGGTAATCATCAGGTAATCATCATGGTAATCATCAATCATTCACGCTCATATTGGGTAGCATAGTAAGACCAAGAATCAGGGTCACACAACAGTTTTTGTAATCTTTCACACTGCACGGTATTCATTTAATATGTCAGTATATTGCTTGATTTTCATGCTCATTTTGAATCTATGTTAATTTATTATAATTTCAGATACCCTATTCAAACAATGGCAAGAATATCAAAGCTAGCAGAGAAGGTATCCGCGAAGTACAAAGAAAGCAGGAAAAATAAACTTAAACGAACATTCGTCCAAGCCAGTGATGCTGCTGAACAGAAGGCTAAGAGAACTTTTACTAAATAAACTGTAAAGTTCATTTTATCTGAAATATGGGTTAAAGAAAAGTACACCTTGGACTATGTAATAATATGAAACAATGCTTCTTAAACTACATTTATGAATTAAAAAAGGGAAATATTAAGAAATTAAATGAACTATTTAAAAAACAAGCTTTATTTGATTAAGAATACCTTAGTTAATAACATCAAAATGGCATACAACTACGGCTATCCTTTAAACATATCTCTATCAATATGGCGTAATACATAAATATTTCAGTGGAGACTACTACTTGTTTCCTACTTTTTAGAGTGTGTTTTTAGTAGTCGGGTTTTCGTTTTTGAACGTTTTTTTTTTCACACATTTTGGAGTAATAGTGTTTACATATTTGAAATGTGCTATAATTATTATTTCACTTATTCTGGAGTAATAATTTTTACATATTTGAGCTGTGTCACAGCTCATTTGATACCCCACATAAAACCGAAAAGATTTTTTTTTTAGTTCTTCACATTAAGTCCCCTAGAGGGTGCTGTAGTCAATTTAACATAACTTTATGTAGCCTATAACCAGCGGACAGTGAAGAGGCTAAGAAAGACACCTCATTTGTCCAATTATGATTAGTATTTTAGAAGTTCTGAGGGAACAGATGAACATCCATACCCACATACATATACACATCAAAATCATAACACTCCTTTTTGCTTCGCTGTAGTCGGGTAAAGAGTTGGTTCACACCTTGTAAAGCATGTGGTTTTAGACATAGACTGTTATTGTGATTAAGTTCACAGTGGGCCGTATTTGACATTGCATTTGCTTATTTTTAAGTCTCTCCAGTGTCATACAAAAACTAATTTTTTCTCTTTCTTAGAATTCAATGTCAAATTGGGCCAATTTTTAAAGGCAATGTCAAAGTGTGTCCCCTCATGGAGTACCTATTAGGCTTTTAAGAGCAATACCTATGCACAATTTCATCTACAGTAGTACCCCATATGGTGGGTCAATTCCAAAACAGCTGTTGTTTTACAAAACAAGGTAATCAAACCCAGGATCTTTGGCACAAAAGCCAATTTAGACATAGAAGTCTCAGCAAATGTATGCCATTGAGCAAACACAAAATTCATGCACAACTTGCTATGTGCTTGTTACCTGGTAATTTAGGCATAAAACTCATGCATACAAAACAAGTATTTTCAATAAAACCACTTAAAATATTTTAAAAGTAACTTTTATTTGATTTAATCACATTGATTTTCCTTACTTCAAATGAAATATAATATTTCTTATAAAATACTTTTGACTAATACAGCCTGGTTACCTTAACTCCTATTCAACTGAAACTTCTCTTAAAATCTTAACAGTATATTTCTGTAATAAATATAAATGCAGAGTCAACTTCGCACAACCATTTTATTCATCACTTCACAAAAAATCTTATTTATCTATCAGACACAGCATAGAACTAAATAGATGTGAGTAATCAAATATAAATATTTAAAAAAAAAACAATCAACTTTAACAAATACATTTTGGAATAGTTAGTAATTGTTATGGATGATTTCGACTAACTTTTTTATTTATTTATTACGAAAACCAACAGCGTTTACAAATAACAATTTACATAAAGCAGTTTACTTAAAATAAAGCTAATAACAGGTTTTCCTTTCAAACAATTATAAGTAAGTAGATACAAAATGTTGACCGCCGAACATTAGAATTTAAAAAAAATGAGTTATGGTGTAACTAAGAAAAATATTTGTTCACCATAAGGGCTGGATTTTCCTAATTGCTGGTGCCTCTCTTTAGTATCGTAATTTACAGCGGATCTTCTCTGCTTAATCGAAAGCGACTACAAATAAGTACTATGTAGGAACCTATAATATTTTTAACCGATTCATTGCGGATGACGGCCGAGGGGCGTCTTGCATTTCTTTTAGTGATGCGTGAGACGCCCCAAAGGCGTCATGTTCAATCGATTAATACTCTTTTAAAATTTCAAGGTTCCTGCTAAAAAGACTATTAATGCAGCGTAAATTTGGAAACTCCAGGGGTTGACAACCTTTGAATAATACGAACTAATTTCTTTTCTGTATTACGGATGACGGCTGAGCGGCAGCGTCATCGTAATTCAAATCGTTGAATTCACAAAGACATGCTCGTAATATTTAATGTATTTTAATTATCGACTAAACCCGTGTTAAACTTCAATTTCACTTGAAGGTAAGTGACAATGACTCTCATTTTCCACCTTTTTCATTGAAGTGTTTTTTCTGCTCAGCATACAAATTTCGTAAAAAATCCTTGTAAATTTAGTTTTCAAGCAAGACAAAATGGATTGAGAATACAATTTTGTTCGTTAATTTTAAGTATATTGTAATATCAAACCTAAACTTAAAATAGAGGTAATAAATATAGCATTTCTCTGGACAGTTAAAGATATGCCTTTTCAAAAACAATATACTGGATTTAGCTATCCCTATTTTTCTTTTACTTAAAAATCTCCATTTTATGTACAGAATTAGTTAACATAAACATTAATATCGCCAACTAGATCGAGTAATATTTTTCTATGGCTGATATCTGCTGGGGTCGTGCGTGTCAGTCTCTCGTGCGGAGACCCCAGATCGAAGTGCGTCGCGTGCCCACCGTCGGCCGCGCGATGGCGCTGCAATGTGGAGGCTTTGCGTTATACAAGTGTCACATGAGGAATGCTTGGAAGTTAAACTGTTTCAATAGGAGAATGGAGAGATCATATCAGCTGATGATAAGTTTATAAAAGGTGTTCTTTTTGATATCCCATAATTTGAGGTTTTGTTCCTTCCTAAAATAACACTTTTTGCTTAAGAATATGTGGTTTAAAAGTGCATACTTTCCATAATATTATCAATCTTAATATATAGCACCCTTGTAAAATCTCTTTCACAAATCAAAGCGTTGCGAACTGCACCTGTGCATAGCGATAAAAAAGGGATAAAAAATGCCACGTTATCATACTTCGCATAAAGGTGCTTTACATAAGATATTTTGACTTAATTGAATTATTTTATATGAAAAAAAAAAAAAATTATTCACATGAAATTTGATTCTATGACATGGTCCCATTAATACCCTAGAGTTATCTATACATATAATAAAATGGTAGGAAAGTCAAAACTGTACATTGAATATTTTTTTAAAAGAATACTTGGGGTATGATCTACAATCGAAACAGAAACAAAAAATAAAGTTTTTAGAATTTTTGTCTGTTTGTCTTTCCGGGATAAACTCAAAAAGTACTGCATGGATTTACTTCAAATTTGGCATGAAGATAGTTAAGAAGTCGGGTCAACATATAGGCTACATATTATCACGCTAGCAGTGTTATAATCGTAGGTGCGTTTGGTGCTGCATAGCGTTCACGCAGACGACGTCGCGGGCAGCAGCTAGTGGGAAATAAATGGGAAATAGGCGCAGCTTGTGTGCATGCCGCAGGGACTCACCTGAACATGAACTGGTTGACCTGTATGGCGGGCAGCGCGGCCCGCAGCGCGCTGAGCGACGCGGTCTGCAGCATGCCCCACACCTCCAGGTACTGCAGCGACGGCATCGAGCTCAGCTTGCTGCGGCACACAGACAACGCTCAATTACCATCTAATACATACACGATATCATCATTCCAAACATAAATAAATTGCTCAAGAAAACAAATGAGTTCGAATCCGGAGAGTTCAAAATCTCATTTCTTTTTAAATAGAACCTATTTTGAATTTCGACCTCTTTCTGTTCACTTTTTAAAAAGAAAATCATTGTTACGTCATATTTTAGCTGTGCTTAATGAAATTGATTTCGCCCCTTTTCCAATTAGCTATCTCTTTTTTTTAGATACGTTTTATTCTTTAAGATTTTAAGTTTCATTATAAATTTGGTATTTCATCCTAAAAACTGAAACAAACAAAAGCGACTAAGCGACATTGCAAGCTTTCAAGAGTGAGCATTATTTATTTTAAATCAAAGTTGTTTTTTTATTGCATCACGATTTATTTAGAATTTATATTCACTATAGAAAAATAGAAAATTAGTTTATATTAGTTATATAATTATTAATGTTTTATATAGGTAAATAACCCGCTATTGTGTTTATACAAAATTATATACCTACTTATCAATAAACATATAAAAATACTTTTTATTTTAACGGCATATGAACAAAGTGATAATACCTATTGAAATAATAGAAGTAATTTCATAAATATACAACTTTAAAAACTCATAAACAAGTGTAAATAGAACATATTACTTCATAGCAGAAAATTTAAGTTAGGTATTTGAAATATAGTGTCAAGAGTACTTTTGTCATATCGTTTCATTTTAATACTTTCTATAACTTAGTCTTAGACTAGTCATTTCTGAGCTTATATGCAAACAAGCAGTTATTCTATTATAAATGCGAGAGTCTGTATGTCTGATTGTCACGCTTTCACGCCTAAACTAGAGCATTTTGGGGATGACGACCGGCTGGTGTAGCGGTAACATACATTGCCTTCTATGCCAGAGGTCCTGGGTTCGAATCCCGGCGGCGGAGAGTATTTGTGTGATGAACACAGATATTAGTCGTCAAGTCATGGATGTTTAATGTTTATTTAAGTTTATTCTAACAAAAATATATATTTATTCAATATGTATGTTTATATATTTCTTAAGTATATCAGTTATCTAGTATCCATAACACCAGTTCTTTAAGAAACTTAATTTGGGCTAGATAGTGTTGTGTGAGTGTCAGAAATATTTATTAATTTATGAAATTTTGTGTGAAAAAAAAATCAAGTACTAAGCAAACGAAGTTGTAGATAAAACCTAGAAATAATACAAATTCAATAAAAAACTGTATGTATCAAAACAAAATTATTAATAAAATTATTCTCAAATGTTTGTTTTGAATGGGGTGAGGTAAGGCTCAGGCGGTGACACCTGACAGTTTCCTGTGTATGAAGTGACTACAGTACTATGCGTTTCAAATGATAATAGGACTGACTTAGCGCCATATTGTGACTTCATAGCTGTCAATTCAAACCAGTTAGGTAGAGTAAGCTTAATTTTTTTTATTTAATATCGAATTTATTTATAGTAAGATACAAAAATTATTCCGCGTTTTCAATTTTTTCTATTGCACTTAATTATGATAATTAATTTTCTGAATAGTCATCGTCGTCGTATACTTAATGTTTTCATGGTTTTCGAGCTTTTCACTATGCATACTCTTTACTTTCACGCCTAAATAAATGTTTTCGTGGCTTCCGAGCTTTTTACTATGCATACTCTTTACTTCCACGCGTAAATAAAGTTCAAAGACTAATTAAATAATATAAAGTTTTTATTTCCATTATATAAACACTTTGATAAACAAAATAAAGTAAATAGTTACTTTTATTATTTAAAATTTTTGCAGACCGTAATTTTCAAATGACTATAGACAGATAGAGGTCATTGACGTTCCTATCCTCATTGGAATCGCACAGTACAGTGGTATAGTTGTGTGGTGCGTGGCAGACAGAACTTCCATCCGTATGTGGTTGATATTCCGAAAAGTCGAACTAAGCGCTTTGACAGTTCCTTTTTGATACGGGTCGCCAAGGTTTGGAATGAACTGCCTGCGTCTATTTTCCATGACCAGTATAGTCCTAGTACTTTTAAGCGTCGAGTGAATAGGTTTCTCGTGGATGGACGTGTACCACCTTAGTCTTCATGTTCACTTAACATCAGGTGTCATGGAAGACAAACGTCACATCCATATTTTATAAAAAAAAAAAAAAAAACTCACGTGAGAGCTTTGGGCGGCAGCAGGTAGCAGCGCGACAGCGCCAGGTGCTGCAGGCGCCGCAGCGGCGCGAGCGCGCGAAGCCCGGCCGCGCCAAGCCGCGGGCAGTCCGACGCGTCAAGCTCCGCCAGCCGCGGGCACCGCCTGGCTAGTGCCGCGAGCTCTGCGGGAAGTCAGCCAGTATATACCACGATATACAATGAAATTTTTGAATGTAATATTTTGTATGTAAAGTTGAAATTAATGAACCCCTGAAGGGAAAGTACTCTAAATAACAGAGATAGCAAAATCTAGTTTATAGCAACATTCCTTTATTTTGGAAAATAAATAAAACTGCATTTAAAGATTTTTCAAATACTTGCTTGTGCTTGCGTCACCCAAAAATCGAACCGACTAAAATCTAAAAACGAAGATTTCATGGTTTTTCTTTCGTTAAATTAACCTAGTATGTTAGAGAGATTTCATTCTTGTGATTGACCCTAACGATCGATGCAATAAAATTACAGGGTGTCATTTTAACAGATTTCGATTCCCGGGTGAAACGATCGAATTTTTGAAAATCTTTGAGTGCAGTTTTATTTCTTTTCCAAAATAAAGCAATGTTTCTTTGGAGTAAAATTTGCAATCTCTATTATTTAGAGTACTTTCCCTCCAGGAGATTCAAAAATTCCACCCTGTATATCAATTGATTGGCAACCTATTGAAGATTCAAAACTTTTTTGTTCGAATTCCAAAACTCCGAAAACGGTTTAAAGAAGTTTTGGATCCCAGATATATTTTATTACATAATATTGTAAGAAATAAATTTGTTTTACATATGTTTTATGTTGTATAAAAATTAATAGCCGATTATCAAAATCTTTTTCTATATGCAACTGGTTTTCTTACAATAATTTTCATTTCTAGATGACGTATTAAATATCAAAGTAAAGTAAAATCCCTTCGAAATAAAACAAATATTTATGTATTTTCTTATTTCTTTTTACTGAAAAATAAATTTGTTAATGCATTATCGATATTAATAAAGCTCAATTATTTAAATAATTTTAAGAAATGTTATTAAATCAACTTTGAATTAATATAAGATATTTTTCTCCACATTTGTTTATTCATCCTTAACCGATTCATTGCGGCGGTCATTTTTACAAACTTACAAAAAAGTACTTTGGAAAAAAGTATCCTAGAAATGGCTAGTCTTCCCAATTCGACTACAAAAAACCGTTTTTTATTTGGACACACAGTTTTTCCATAAAAAATTCTAAACATTTCAAGAAAAGCGCACACACGCTGCCTTTCACCTTTCCAGATACACGCGTATACTTCCCAGCTGATCGTAAAATATTTACAAACAATACGCTAAATTATTTTTAAAGAGGAAACACTGTATAAAACTAACAGCAGGCGTTTCTTGCTGAAATTGTTGTGACGTAGAGATAATTCCAATGATTTAATTAAAAAACAAGTATGGTTAGGAAATCTTCATCTCCAGTACAAAAATACTTCTATCTAGAACCAATTGGAAATGGTAATGATATCATAAGTACTTAATTAGTTTATGATATAATCTTGTACCCACAATACACAACTTTACTTTGAAAAATTATAGTGATTTTGAGTCCGTAGGTACTATCGAAAAATGTTCCGGTGTTCCACCTTTAAGGCTAAATTCACTTGTTAAAAACTAGGCAGTTCGTTTAGCTCCGCCTTGTAACTTGTCTTATTTGGTAAACAAGATTTCGAGATCAAATCATGTATTTTCATTTAAATAAAAAAATATAAAATAAACAAAACATAACATTTAAATATTTTCACTGTTTAGTTAAAATTTATTATCATAATTTATTGTTATCGTAACAAACATATTTTCAAATGGAAGGTTATGTTAAAAATAAGACATGATTTGATCTCGAAATCTTGTTTAACAACTACGACAAGTTATAAAAAAAATAGTATTACCCCCTTATTCATATGAAATATCAAATTAAAATAGTTTAAAAAATGTTTTGTTTCTTTCACTCTTTTGCAAAATGAAAGAGAGCCATCACATTTAATCAGTGTTTTAATAATATTCGGAGAAAAAGGATCACAAAAAAACTAAACGGCATCGACAAGGGTTTACCTGCAACTAAGTAAATAACAAGAAGTAAACAAAGTGCAAGCACACCGATGATTATAGATTTGAGATCTATATTGTTTCATTGGCTGCAGAGAAATGTAGGCTGAGCTTCGATCCAAAAGCTGTTCTAGGGAAAATTTTCTTAACTGGAACACCGGGACGGGAGACGATTGTACATGACAAGTGACGTGACTTTAGATTATTTATTACTTGCACAAAGTAGACGACCGGCTGGTGTAGGGGTAACGTACATTGCCTTCAATGCCAGAGGTCCTGGGTTCGAATCCCGGCGGCGACGGATATTTGTGTGATGAACACAGATATAAGTTTGTCTGTAAGAGATCGCTTCTTTAGCGATAAGGCCACCTCTTGTACCACTCTAAGTTTTTTATTTCTGTTGATTGTCTAAACATTTATTTGTAGTTGTGCAATAAAGAGTTAATTATTATTATTATTATTATAAGTCGTCAAGTCATGGATGTTTATATATTTCCTAAGTATATCAGTTAACTAGTATCCATAACACAAGTTCTTTAAGAAACTTAATTTGGGCTAGATAATGTTGTGTGAATGTCAGAAAAAAAAGAAAGTAGGATCGAAAAATGGTATTGTCGCAGCGCTTCAGAAGATTCTGTTCATGATTAAGTTGTACCTAATAGTACCTACTACTTTAATTGTCGTGCTAGGGTTTATAGTATTATACAGATAATAATTTATTAATTACTTTAGTGTAACTCATCATATCAATCTAATTTTATATAAGTACCTAACATACGTAGCCTTTATATTTATCACAGCCAAGTTAATAAAAATCACTTTTGCTATTTTGTTCTGGTAGGCGCACTAAGTTCATATTCTTTACGAGCGTTTGCCCGCGACTTCGTACACGCATAAACTCAAAAGTCTTATTTTCCGTTCCCGTGGGAATTCCGGGAATTCCTTCCATTATACAAACAAACACTTATTGAGGAACCTGTATACCAAGTATCACATCCATGCACTCAAAAAATAAGATTTTATCATACAAACTAAAACATCATATATTTCCCGTTCCCGTGGGAATTTCGGGAATTCCTTTCATAACACAACCAGTCTCTTTTTGAAGAACTTTTATGCCAAGTATCATATTATTATTAATGCCTCCAAATTTGTCAAACGTGACATCAGATGGTTTTATTACCTCTGGTGTTCTGCCTACCCCATACGGGATACAGGCGTGACGTTATGTATGTGTGTTGATATTACTATTGGGACTATGTGAACGGTGTCGGACCTCCATTGGGTCTTAAGTTCAATTGCTAGCTCCTGGTATTTATTATTTTTTTGTGATATCGTAGACTGTAGGTTGTTTGTGTTAGGTACTGCTATATCAATTAAATAGGTTGTTTTATTTTCTTTATCATATAAAGTGATATCTGGTCTGTTGAAGTATATGGTTTTGTCTGTAATGATAGTGCGGTCCCAATACATTTTGTGTGAGTTACTTTCAAGTATGACTTTGGGGGGTGTGTTTATAATATGGAATCGTTTTAGTATTATTTAGTTAAAGAAGCTAGAGGTAAGATTGCAGACTCACGTTCATCGGGCAGGGGCCTGGCGCCGGCTATGTTGAGTCGCTGTAAATGCGGTGGAAGGTTCTCGACCATTGCTTTAAGCGCGCCCTCTGAAAGCCCGCACCAGGACAGGTTAAGTGCTTGTAGACTGAAAAGAAGTTCACGAAAATAATTAAATATCCGAATTTAAGCTTAGTAGGTACAATTAAAATTTGACGACCACTTTGGCGATGGGGTAAACCTGTCTGCCTCAGACGCCAGTGGTTGCGGGTTCGATTCCCGCACGGAACAAGAAAAAAAAAAATGTTCCGTGTCTGGGTGTTTATCTATTTATGTATTTATATTCTAGGTTCCCCCCTAGTTCGCTACATGGTATCCCATAACACAAGCTATGCTTACTTTGGGGCCATGTAGTTGGTGTGATTGTCTGGGGATTTTATTATTATTTTAATAAGATAGATGAACTGATCTACAACGTGTAACATAATGAAGAGATAATACTTAAGGGGATTGTATGTTTGGTGATGTAGTTTATAAGTCACAGTAACATAAATTTGTTATCCTTACGGTTCGGCCGAAAAACAAGTCCAAAGTTTAGATCAAAATATCCAAGTGTCAACCCTAAAAAGAGCTGTTGGCCTTTGATGAAATTTCGATAACAGATGGCGTAAAAATAAAGTGATGGGTAACTAAGACAGATTCTACAAAGTTCTGCCGGTGCGGGAAAGGTCATAAGGTCACTGACTGCGGCACAGTTTTAACTTATTACGTTGATTAGGGTTGTCAAAATATTTTGTGGTAAAATTATGAAATAAATTTGTATGAAAGTCTATACCAGCACTAATCATGCTAATTCTTTCACAGTATATTGTACGTATGGTATAGAAGCTAACCCTTAAGTTTTATCTCTCCATTTTGTTACACGTTGTAAACAGGGTGTCCAGAAGTTCAACGCCCACATGGAAGAGGTTCACGCGCCACGGTTTAACTAAATAGTAAAAAAAAATCTAATATATAAAACTCTCGCGTCACAGTTTTCGTTGCCATACTCCTCCGAAAGGGCTTGACCGATTTTGATGAAATTTTTTGTGCTTATCCGGTATCTATGAGAATCGGCCAACATCTTTTTTTTTATTAATATGACAAAACAACGTTTGCCCGGTTAGCTAGTATATAAATAAAAATCTGTGTGGATTAGCTTAGTAGATATGGGATGATTTCTAAAATAAGTGAAAAATCACTCCTTATAGCAGTAATTTGTATGCTGAATCTGTAAATGTACGATTTTGATTTTTTTTTATTTATTTCGGTTATTAATTGCTTACTAAATGATCTTTGCTTCCATGCTGGACTGGGAGCGAAAGAAAAACATAGAATGTGCCAGCTGCTTCTCTTCCCGGGCATACTGTAAAAGTCAGTTAAGGGACCGAGGTGTTATGGGAGGCTTTTTTGTGGGCGATAGGCTGACCCCCTGTCACTGCAATTGTCTCTCTTGACTATTATAATGCCTCCAAATTTGTCAAACGTGACATCAGATGGTTTTATTACCTCTGGTGTTCTGCCTACCCCATACTGGATACAGGCGTGAAGTTATGTATGTATTATGTAAATGATCTTATGTAACAAACCTTTGATACAAGCAAATCTATTACGGTACGATAGAAAAAAAGCAATGAAGAAAAAATAGATTTATCGCGATTTTGTACATCTAATCTTCTTTACTCCACCGTGAAAAGACATGTACGGAATGAGGCTGGCAATTATGCTCAAAAGTTGGCGCATCTAATGCAGTTTTTGAAAAGGTACTTGGCACCACAATTGATTGGATTTTGTTTATAGATAACAAATCCGATCACATTGAGGAAACACCTATTTTAAAGATCATTAAAAATTCGCTAAACGTCCCTTCCCTCTCTCATCACCTGTTTTTATCATCATCAAGACTGAGGTGATGATGATAAAGATTATAAGCTTAGTCGGTAAAGTTGTTATGGCGTCTTTCTATTACTTTTCTTCCTACATACTAAGTAATGTATCTATGAATTATTTCAAAAACTTTTCAACATTACATTACGTCAACATTTACAGAATTACTGCTTTAAGGAATTATTTTTAACTTATTTTAGCAATCATCCCATATCTACTAAACTAATCCGAATAGATTTTTGAAAATATTTTTTTTTACTTTTTGAACCATGGCGCGTGAACACCTTTCATTTGAACATTGACTTTCTGGACACCCAGTATATTACTGTATTATTATAAATGACTGAACGCAACGACGACATCGGCACACACGTTTTTTGAAATTCCTGAACTAATCAACTACACACATCTACAAGGTCTAGGGATATTTCAATTAAACCTAAATATTTAAAAGTATATTTCGATAGGCAGGTCACTACAATAGTCTTTTTCAATCTTTATAATACCTCCAAATTTGTCAAACGTGACGTCAGATGGACTTGTAACCTCTGGTGTTCTACCTACCCCATAAGGGATACAGGCGTGACGTTATGTATGTCTATTAATTTTTTGTTAAGACACCTACACATTAAAATAAACCATGCTTAATAGCCTGTCTAGTCTGATAATAAACTTTTAGATAAAGTTAAATAAAATAAAAACTTAGAAGTAGAGGAAACTCTCAGACAAACTTTATTTTTGAAATATCAAATCTATTTTTTTTTATAAAAATCGTTGAAAACTTAAAATTAATAATCCGCGAGACTCTCCTGACACATCTGCAGAGTACTGCATAATGCGACTGGCATTGAATTATTTGCCATGGTATATTTCGACAGCGTGTCAGGGCATCTAACCGACTGAATTGAGGGGGTCCAGTACGTCCATGGTACGTCCAGACCTAGTCATACAATTATTTTAAAAGCTTTATTTTTCATTTTATACTGTTTAGATTTAACTTTATAGATAAAACAATGCTTGTCGGCGCTAACGATAAGTTAACGATATTAAGATGTTTGTATGACTTCATGGTAGCGGAAGTATGTCGGTAGTACTGTTATAGAGGGCGCTTAATGCAATGAAATGACTGTTTGACATTCGGTTGCAGGCATTTTTTATAATAGTTTTGAAAAGGAACGAACTGCAATAACTTGCTTGTTTACTAAAAGCCACTGACGCAGGAACGTCCCGCTGCCTTATCACGTAAATATTAGCAATCAGCTATAATGGCGCAGTCATCACGCCATGACCGCCCGATCCATTGCTTTACATCGTATTATGTAAGCGATAGCTGTTCAATCGTTCGTTGATCGCAGAATGCATTTATTGCTACGATACTAGCGCCAAAAACAATTTGTTAGCTAAATAAGAAACTAATAAAATGTGAAACAGATGTTTGCCTTTAAAATTTCGTAGAAAAGTAAACACGAAAAGTATGAAAGTCAAAGGGATTATATGCACTTTTAGTACATCGATTGTACGATAGAGGCAGCACAGTCGTCGGATTGTTATGGCTTTGATTTTGCTGTAACGTGCTGTAGTTATTTTTTAGCAAATCTTGCGCAATTCATGCCATCGCTTTGCTCTTGCAAGTTACGTGATAAGGCAGCCGTAACCCCGAACGGATGCTAGAGATAGTGGTGGAATCTTTGGGATCCGAGCTTCGAGAACTGTTCGACCTGTTTTTGCGGACGGAAAAATTTCCGAAGCTCTGGAAACATGGTTTTGAGCCGGTTATATAAAGGGTAGTATTTAATCGAGTAACTGTAAATAAAAATTTTAGGTGCCAAAAATAATGAATTTGGCTTACTGTTTTAATTAAGTGAGCGACTGAGAGCGAGTGACGAAGAATCAATGAAACAGCGACTTAAAAACACTTTTGACCATGTCGGGATTGTCCAGGGTTGACTATAATAGCTGACCAGGTTTATGGCGCTTCGCCGGCCGCTGCCGCGGCACCGCTCGCTTCGCTCGCTCGGCTCGCGCACGTGTATAACTATATGCAACCTAACTGCTCCTCCTCGCTGCGCTCGTCGTCGCACCTAACCGTACTGATTCCGCCTTCCGGTGCGGGAGCCCTTCTCGTAACTTATCTCTTTCATCGCAATGTATATGTGTTTTAGTCGCTCACTTAGTAATTCAGTCGCAATATTAATATTTAAAACCGTTCATTTTCATATATTTTTCAAGACAGTCCAAATTTGTTTTTTAGTCGCTCGTTTTATTATTTCCCTTATATAAACCGCTCTAAAAAAGTTGTAAAAAGTGCTGAAATAAAGTTTTTGCTATTTTGAATATTTAAATTTGTTCACTTACCTAGTTGTTCCCTTAAATAATAATTTAATTCCTTCTTCTGTCAGCCCTTGAGCCATTGTTAAATTTAATGTTTCTAAATTACTAAAATTTCCTGAAACAAAATAAAGTTTATGTAGTATACTTCTTTCGATACAACTAAATGGATAAAAACAAATAAAGTGTATTGAAAACAATTTGACGACCACTTTGGCGATGGTGTAAACCTATCTGCCTCAGACGCCAGTGGTTGCGGGTTCGATCCCCGCACGGAACAAGAAAAACAATTATGTTCCGTCTCTGGGTGTTTATCTATTTATATTCTAGATTCCCCCCTGGTTCGCTACATGGTATCCCATAACACAAGCTATGCTTACTTTGGGGCCATGTAGTTGGTGTGATTGTCTGGGGATTTTATTTATTTAGTTATATTAATATGGGACCAACTCTGAAGTATCTTCTATCATATGAAACAAAAATCGATTAATAACTGTCTGAAATATCGTGTAACAGACAAAAAAAAAATTAAAAAAACATACACACGAATTGAAAACCTCCTTTTTAGGAAGAAATGAAATGAAAATAAAATGAAATGAAAAATGAATGAAATGAAAACTGAAAATGATTTTTTTTTATTCATCATAAGACCATCGAATGGCCGCTTAATGACGTCACAATTTTGTACTTCGGCTTTAACAAGGTGTTGATAGTTATTGAATAAGATATTACAATAGACCAAGAGACAAAACAAAAAAAGTCGATTGAAAACTGCTTTTGAACCCTCTAAGTTTACCATTAGAAGGAACTAAAATTAGGCAGTGTAATATCGAATACGACCTATTACCTACCTATAATCTCGGCCACTGTATCATCCACGACGGCACTCTCCAAGCTAAGTTTCCGACAGGCCAGGCAACGCCGCAGCAGGTGCGCTAGCGTTTCAGTGTCCACTGTCGCCATACTCAGGTCCAAGTACTGAATGCGGGACTGTTCGATAGGTGTGGTGGGATGCCATTCTGCTATCTGGAATTTAAATATAGAGATTGTAGCGGTCATACATTGTGAGCAAATTCAGCAAACCCTAAACGAATGTATCGAGCGGTATAGCCGCCAGTCGTCTGCGGAGCACCGCCTAACTAGGTTCCCTTAACTCTAAATAATGATAAGGACTAATTGTATCTACTGTATGTGTGTTAAATGATTGTGATTTATGAACTACAAAATATAGACTCAATGAAAATAACTTAAGTTTTATTTAACCAACGTCACCCTTCCCCAAAAGATTAAGGAACAAGAAAAAAAAGTGTTTCCATGCTGGACTGGGAGCGAAAGAAAAACGTAGAATGTGCCAGCTGCTTCTCTTCCCGGGCATACTGTAAAAGTCAGTTAAGGGACCGAGGATTTATGAGCGTTTTTGTGGGCGATAGGCTGACCCCCTGTCACTACAATAGTCTCTCTCCATCATTATAATGGTCATTTTCTGATATTTTATCACCCATTACTAAAATAAAATTGGCTATCGTTTGTTCTATTCTATATAAACATTTTTTAAGTACAACCCAAAACAAATTGATCTGTTCCTGATAAATCCCAAAAAATTACAATTTTGTTTGATACATTACAGTTTACTTGAGTTACCTATTTTTGCAAAATGCATACAACCAAACATTCTACATGAAAACTCCTGTTAAATCGTGATGACATATTTGACATATTTCTACCAAATGTAATACTATAGTGCGACCGGTGGGAGTTTGCGTTCCTGACAGCTGTCAAAATCATAGCTTTTTACCCCTGCGAATCGAAAATAAACTTTATTCAGTGGACATAAGGAGCTGTCAGGAACGCATTCCCGCAACGGCCGCACTCTAGTTGTTCTATTTTTATTCTTCTTTAGTAAAAACATGATAAGTAACATGATCTCCTAAACTAGACATTCTTTTTAGTTTTTTCTATAAAAAATGATTGTCAACATAATAAATATATGTAAAACATTTTGTTTTATTCAGAATTAATTCCGATTTGTAGCCATTTTTTTTATTTTAAAATACTCGTACTGAAGAATTAGTATTTCGGCCTCACCATGAAATTACCCTTTTAATGTAATGATGACCACTTTGCGGATGGGGTAAACCTATCTGCCTCAGACGCCAGGGGTCGCGGGTTCGATTCCCGCATGGAAAAAGTTCCGTGTCTGGGCGTTTATCTACACATGTAGTAATAAAACTTTAGGGGCAGTTACTACACACTATTTAATCGACAAAAATACGTCATATATCAGGTCAATTCGAAAAGCCCGCCAATCTGCAGCCATTTTTATGTTTACTTCAGCACAATTCACCTCAGTTTGTAAAACATCGGCGGCTTAAGTTGTACGTGTTGTAGAAGCTTATTGTCGGTGTTGCTTTATAGGCAAGAAAGTAGAGTATATAACAACATCAAAAAATCTTTAAAATAATAGCTTTTTCGTTGATTGCCGAAGGGACAAAGTTTATTTTTTACAAAAACTTAGCCCATCTGACCGCTTTATTCTAAGACTGTGTGATAACCACACCGTTGACCCATTTTTTTTTCTAAATTTATTACAATATTTGAGATGTTTAACAAATTGGTGTAAGATTCAATGCTCTTGGTCTAATAGTTTAGGCGTTATTGTTGATCAAAAATACCCCTTCCCTCGCGGTTGCAAAATTTACCTTAACTTGCAAAACGACAGCTGTTTAAGCTCTGCTTGCACGAACTCAATGATGGTGTTTTGCCAAAGACAAAGGTTGAAAGTAACATATAGCGTAATACCTAGTAATAGTTTTATTTGTAATTGCCGAGCGGCCAAATATATTTTTTTACAGAATTTTAACGCATCTGGGCGTTATATACAAGGGGAGTTCGCTACATGGTATCCCATAACACAAGCTATGCTTACTTTGGGGCCATGTAGTTGTCTATGGATTTTATTTATTCATTTTTTATTTTATTTAATATTACCTCTGAGCTAGCCAGCCTGACAATGATGGGTTTTCTTAACAGTATCTTGCCGAGCGCGTCCTTCGATAGAGATTTGTTCCCGAGGTCCAGTCGCTGCCACAGTGTCTCGTCGCATGCTACTTGATACCATCTGGAACATGTTAATACAATGTATATTAAAAAAATATGTATGTATGTATAAAGAAACATGGTGGACTGGGAGCGAAAGAAAAACATAGAATGTGCCAGCTGCTTCTCTTCCCGGACATACTGTAAAAGTCAGTTAAGGGACAGAGGTTTAAAAGGCGTTTTTGCGGGCGATAGGCTGACCCCCTGTCACTGCAATAGTCTCCCTGCATCTTTATCTTACCTCTAAATTTGTCAAACGTAACATCAGATGGTCTTGTAACCTCTGGTGTTCTGTCTACCCCATAAGGGATACAGGCTTGACGTTATGTATGTATGTATTTGGAGGTATTATAATGATGGAAAGAGACTATTGCAGTGACAGGCAGTCAGCCTATCGCCCGCAAAACTCAATAAAACCTCTGTCTCTTAACTGACTTTTACGGTATGCCCGGGAAGAGAAGCAGCTGGGACATTCTATGTTTTTTTTTTGCTCCCGGTCCAGCATGGAAGAAGATATAAAAATAAAAATGATATTTACTTAACATTACAATTACCTTTTACAAACTAGCATACAGTTAGTCAGCGTCCGTTTTGGTAGCCACCTGAAACAGAATAACAAGTTTCAATAAAACTACTTTTTAACCGGATTAATCGCGTAAAATTTATATTTTACATTTTAACTCGACGTTCAGCAGAGAAGATGGTTGGAAACTATCACCAGCATGGGACCCTATTCTCAAAGATATTATAAATAAATAAATATTTCTGACACTCACACAACATTATCTAGCCCACATTAAGTTTCTTAAAGAACTTGTGTTATGGATACTAGATAACTGATATACTTAAGAAATGTATACACATATATATTGAATAAATACATATTTTTTATTATAATAAACTTAAATAAACATATAAACATCCATGACTTGACGACTAATATCTGTGTTCATCACACAAATATCCGTCGCCGCCGGGATTCGAACCCAGGACCTCTGGCATAGAAGGCAATGTATGTTACCGCTACACCAACCGGTCGTCAAACATCCAACAAACAGCACGACCTGAAACTCAAGACACTGTCAGCTCATTTTGTGTTAACCCTGAACGCTACGCTCGAAGACTGAGAAATAGATGGAGATGATGTATAACTTTTTCCACTATCAATCTGACGCCTGACACCTGCTAAGACACCGAAACGTCGAGTTAAAATGTAAAATATAAATTATACGCGATTAATCCGGTTAAAAAGTAGGTTTATTTAAATTATGAATCGTGAAAACTTAAGACAATATTAGAATAAAAAGTTATCAATAAATGACAAAGTCAATTCGGTGTCGTTCTGAAGTCGTCGTGGCGCCGTGGTTACTGTGCATATCAAACGATATCGCAGGTTAAGCGCGCTCGGTGCGGCCGGTATTAGGATGGGTGACCGCCGACCATTCATTTCTCACGGGGACTTCCGTGCTTCGGAGGGCACGTTAAGCAGTCGGTCCCGGGTGCTGTATACTTGTATACAGTAGTCGTTAGGGATTGTCAGAAGCCATTTCGGCACCCTGAAATATCTGATATACACCACCCAGCACCGGGCCAGTTTGGTGGATTACGGCCTAAACGTTCTCATCACCCCGAGGAGAGACTCATGCCCTGCAGTGGGCTCATTCATTACACGGATTTGTGATGATGATGATGACAAAGTCAAAAGATTCTTTATTTTGTAGGTAGAGAAGGCAGCACATCAAGCGTTAAAAAACCTGTCAAATTTCCCCAACCAATTTTTTACTTTATGGCTAGGGAATAGAATTGAGATTCAATTACAATTTTTTTGACGGGAAACCTTCTGTACACTTGGTATAAGTCACTTTATTCACAATTTTAAGGAATCTACAGCCACTTCGGAAAGTCGATCTGTTGAGAAGTGATAAGAAACTCAACAGCAATCATCTTTTCTTTTTAATATCTGAATTATGTCGAAATTTTTTAATAGATATGGTCTTGCAAAAATAGTTCAAAATATTTAGAGAGCAGCATAAGATGATATGTGGGTTTAATGAAAAAAATATAAATTCATATCTTTTCAACCGACTTCCAAAAAAGGAGGAGGTCTCAATTCGTCTGTATTTTTTTTTTGTTTTGGTAACACGATATTTCGGACAATTATGAATTGATTTTCAAAATTGTTGTTTCATATGATAGAAGATACTTCATAGTTGGCCCTCGAGTTCATCAAATCAGTTGAGTACTTCATTGAAAATTTCAAACTTTTGAAAAAATATGTATGATTTCGGAGAATGTTATGTTGATGATATTCTCAACTCAGCCAAAGTTTTTACGAGAAGTCGGTTTTTTTAATGCTCTTAAAATCGATTCATCATTGTCAGAAATATTGTGTAACAAAGACACAAAAAAAACATACAGATGAATTGAGAACCTCCTCCTTTTTGGAAGTCGGTTGAAATAGTGTTTCTATTACCCATAATTAAAAGATAATATTACCTGAACACACTGAGTATCATCTCATCGGACAGCACTTGGAATGAATCTTCCCCTACTGGCTCGTACTTCGACCTTCTGTTGAGTATCATCTCCTCCTCTAGTCCGAGCACTGAAATATCAGGAAAATAATAATATAATAATAAATATTTCTGACACTCACACAACATTATCTAGCCCAAATTAAGTTTCTTAAAGAACTTGTGTTATGGATACTATTTAACTGATATACTTAAGAAATATATAAACATACATATTGAATAAATACATATTGTTATTAGATAATAAACGTAAATAAACATATAAACGTCCATGACTTGACGACTAATATCTGTGTTCATCACACAAATATCCGTCGCCGCCAAGATTCGAACCCAGGACCTTTGGTATAAAAGGCAATGTATGTTACCCCTACACCAGCCGGTCGTCAACATATAACAACATATTTATTTATAAAAAATTGCAAAGTTAATTGTTCTCTGGAAGAAATAGCTTGAAGCGGCAAGACTGAAGAAAATATTTAAAAGAAGAGTGAGAGAACATTATTTCTCTCAAGCATAGGTCTTCAAAATCAATCTATACTAATATATAAAGCTGAAGGGTTTGTTTTTTTGTTTGTTTGTTTGTTTGAACGCGCTAATCTCAGAAACTACAAGTAGGATTTGAAAAATTCTTTTTGCATTTGATAGCTCAACTCTTGAGGAAGGTTATAGGTTATATTTTATCCCGAAATTCCCACGGGATCAAAAGTTACGCGGGTAAAACCGCGCGCGGTGTCTAGTTATATTATATTATTTTAACAGTTGTCCATAGTTATATATTGTATTTGGTTATTCATATATATAATTGTATATATGTTTTAGTATGTAGTGTATGTAATATATTATCTATATATTCCGTTAGTAGTATGCACTTAATTTGTTATTTCTTTTTCTTATTTCCCATCCCCAGGCTTGCTGGAAGAATTTTCTCTAAAAAATAAGCCTTGCCTAATTTAATTGTTTGTTTGTTTAAGTTTCCTTGTGTGTACATAAATTATTAAATTAATTAATAAGACTGGCCTAAATTTCTAAAAGGAAAAGATTTTTGTTCCATCCCCTCAATTAAAGTAAATTTTTCACATATAGCTTAAAAATTTGACTTGCTGGCATAAAAAAAACGCTTTTTTCCATATTAGTGGATTAAATTTTATATTTTGCGGGTTTTCTTACTAATGTTATAAAAGGAAAGTTTGGATGTATGGGTGGACATTTGTTTCTCAATCACGGCAGAAACGCTAAACGGATTTGGATGAAATTTGGCATAGTGATATTGTGCAGTCTGGAATAGCACATAGCACACTTTCATCCCGATACTCCGGCGGGATTAGGAATTGCGCGGGTGAAACCGGGATAAACAGCTAGTAAATAATAACAATAATATGACATTAAACAAACTTTTGCCCTCTGGGGAAAAAAATATTTGAAGGCCGAGAAATTTAGGTTGGGGGCAGAAACTGGATGAAGAAAGGTATAGATAGAGGCACATGAAAATTGATGGTGGAGGCTTTATCGAAACGGGTGCCAATGTTTTAAAATGAGTTGATTAACAAAATATATCATTACTAACCCTAAAAATGGAACAAATAAAGCTTTTTATTTTATTTCATACTAGCTGTCGAGCGCGGTTTTACCTGCGCAATTCCGATTCCCGCGGGATTTTCGGGATAAAAAGTAGCCTATACGGATTCGGAAGAATCCCTCTAAGTAATGGTAAAAGAAATTTTGAAATCGGCCCAGTAGTTTTTGAGCCTATTATATACAAAAATACAAAGGTTTCCTCTTTATGATATTAATATAGAAATCAAACTTTCACATTCAATTCAATTCAATAGTTTATTGCATTCCACAATGGTAAATTCGATCTAAATTATTTGGTAGTACATACATTATGGACCCTGTTGGGCATAGCAAATTGAAAGAGGAGAGAGGACATTCTATTTCATTTTTTAAGTTCAAGCTTTTAATTTTTTGAAATTGTGTACCAAAGTGATTTTGTATTGTTTATTATTAAATTAAATATATATGTCGCAGTCATCTGGTTGAATTAGCCACTCAATTGGACGCCTAGGCAGTTTCAACCGGCTTAAGGACAATTTGTTAAGTCGTTGATCGCAACGATTAACCAGTTGCCTAAACGTTGTTTAGCCATTTAGTTAAATTGGATATTGTTAAATTTATGATGTTTGGTTTAAATATTAAAACATTAAAACGGAACTTATTTCATTACATTTATGATATTTATATTTACGCGCGAGAGCAATTCCATGTAATTGAAATAAATAAAAAAAAATCGTATAAAAAAAAATTTTGCTTGACTGGTTTTTCCGTCATGACAGATAATTTTACCATGACCTACTTGTTTTATTACTTTATCCAAAAATGTACCAAATTTAAATCACTTGGCTGAATCTTGGTCAGCCATCTTCAAGGGGCTAACTTTCAACACGCCAAGTTGTTAAACGTTGAGTTTTTCGTGTTCAATCAACTATCGGCCTAGGCCGTTGATTCGGTCTAGGCGTCCAATTGAGTGGCTAATTCATCCAGATGACTGCGACATATACATATTTGTAAGAATAAGGTAGGTATGTAAAGCAATCTACTGTTTCATTATTTTTGTGTAGGATTTAAAACATAGGTTATTATTATTGTTTGATTTTTCTTTTCTTTTTCAAAATATTTTTTATTCCAATTATTTAAGTTTAAGTAATAGAGTAGTACATACATACATACATAACGTCACGCCTGTATCCCTTATGGGGTAGGCAGAACACCAGAAGCTATAAACCATCTGATGCCACATTTGACAAATTTGAAGGTATTATAATGTTGGAGAGAGACTTGTAGTGATAGGGGGTCAGCCTATCGCCCACTAAAACGTCAATAAAACCTCCGTCCCTTAACTGACTTTTACAGTATGCCCGGGAAGAGAAGCAGCTGGCACATTCTATGTTTTTCTTTTGCTCCCAGTCCAGCATGGAAGTTAGTTAGTAATAGAATAGTAGTATTTATTATATTTATTGAATTATTGTATGTAGGCTATGTAAGATATTTTGTACTTATTACATGAGATTATACATACTTGTGCCCCTCTTCTTCCCGCTGCTTCCACAATCACTATCATTATTAGCTCCGTTAGCGTGGTGGAATGTGGCGGAGACGGACTGTCCCAGCGGAGTCTCCTCCTCTATGAGGTATTGCTCCAATAGGGTAGTCTCCAGGAGATTCACGTCTGAAGGCTGCAGGGGTTTCGCTGGAAAGAGAAGATGCACGAATGAAAAAAGAGCTAATATGAATTGAAGCAGTCCGCCCTCCATCCAATCAGTATATATAAAACTGAAATTTGGAACATACATTCTTTAGGGGATGTAGGGGTGCACTAAAGAAGGAATGCCCGAAATTCCCACGGAAACAGGAAATATAGGACTTTTTAGTTTGTATGAAAAATCTTATTCCTTGAGTGCACCGATGTGAAACTTGGTGTAAAGGTTTTTCAATGTGTGTCTGGTTGTGTTATGAAAGGAATTCCCGAAATTCCCACGGGAACGGGAAATATATGATGTTTTAGTTTGTATGAAAAAATTTCATCCCTTGAGTTCACGGATGTGATACTTGATATAAAGGTTCCTCAATAAGTGTCTGTTTGTATTATTTATTTATTTATTGTTAGTTATTATGGAAGGAATTCCCGAAATTCCCACGGGAAGGGGTTGGACTTTTTAGTTTGTATGAAAAATGTTATTCCTTGAGTGAACAGATGTGATACTTGGCATGAAGGTTCTTCAAAGAGTGACTGGTTTTGCTACGAAAAAAAATCCCAAAATTCCGACGGGCACGGGAATATGAAAAAAACTTATTCCTTGAGTGCATGGGTGTGATACTTGGTATAAAGGTTCTTTCAGTGGGTGTCTGCTTGTAAAGTTTCTGAAATTTCCACGAGAAGGGTAGTTAAGCGCATACAAGTGTGTGCGGGATAAAGCTAGTTCTAAATAAATGCCTGTAACTGTAGGATTATTTATTTTGTTCTATTTCTATTAAGGCATCCGTCATTACATACAAAATTTCTTGATTATTATTTTCTCGGATGCGGATCGGATAAGAATCGTATTTCCGAAATATCGTGTAACAAAAAAGAACATACAGATGAATTGAGAACCTACTTTTTTGGAAGTCAGTTGAAAAAAAAAAAAAAAATCCCCAGACAATCGCACCAACTACATGGCCCCAAAGTAAGCATAGCTTGTGTCATGGGATACCATGTAGCGAACTAGGGGGGAACCTAGGATATAAATAAATAAATAGATAAACACCCAGACACGAAACATTTTTTTTTTCTTGTTCCGTGCAGGAATCGTACCCGCAACCACTGGCGTCTGAGGCAGACATCGCCAAAGTGGTCGTCAAAAAAGTTTTAAACTTATATTTCGTGTAAAGCTCAGGGACCGGAACCGCTTACCCTTAAAGAGGTTTTTGATTGGGTTTTTCATAGACTTGTTTTAAAAAATCCTATCAATTTGGTAACCGTATCGAAGACTTACCCTAATTTAAGGCTTACCATATCTATAGAGTTAGCTTAATGTAAGCAGTAAGCCTATCGAAAACCCTATTGAAGGTTACCGATTCAATAGGGTTTTAAAACCTGCAGGCAAATTTAATCTCTAAGAAAATCAAATTATCAAAAATATCACCATCTATTCAATCTCGCACTTCGAATTATACTTCCGAATTCAACAGCATACGCGGAAAGAGATAGAAATAGGCTAACCCTATCACAGGGTAAGCGCATACGAAAGTAGTTAACTTTATTCAAAGTGTTACCACGTCGATAGGCTTACCATATCAATAGGGTTACACTTCCATATGGTAAGATTTTGATAGGGTTACCCTATCAATAGGCTTAATCAAATAAAGGGGTTTTCCGGTCCCTGGTAAAGCTCACCTTTCTCTGCGCTTCTCGGGCTCTTCGCCTTGGACGGGCCAGCGTTGGGGCTGCACAGCTTGCCTCGCGGGCTGTATTTCGCCTTCTTAGGCGAGAGTGTGTGTGTGATCGGATTCACGTTCTCGATGTCTCGCTTTCGTTTTAGTGGGTTTTTCTGGAAATTGTCGAATTTAGTCGGTTAGTGAGAACAGGCATTTTGGAGAGGTCACTACAGAAATTTTGGAGTCACTACTTAGCCTCAAAGTAAGCATAGCTTGTGTTATGAGATACCATGTAGCGAACCTAGAATATAAATATATATACAGGGTGACTGGTGACAAATTTTTGATACGAAAAGAGAGCACTCTGTACTCGATTCTGATCATAATTATGTAATTAAAGTAGGTACTTAATTTTTTCACTAGAATTGCCTATTGATAAATACTACTATGTTACTATTTGTCGATCGCGGCACTTGACCTGGCACGCGGATCGCTGCCAACGCTAGCGTAACCATGCGTTGCGTAATCAATTCTTTAACTTTCTGTTAAGTTTACTCAGTAAATAAATAATTAATATTTATTTTTTATTATATTTATTTCTCTTCATGTATGATCTCAAACAATAACGTCCTTGAATTTCAAAAGTGACCCACCAGTCACCCTGTTTAGATCAACGCCCAGACCCGGAACATTTTTCTTTTTTGTTCCGTGCGGGAATCGAACCCGCACCCACTGGCATCTGAAGCAGACAGATACAAAGTGACTTTTACCCATTAATAAAAAATATAGAGTACCTACATTGGACTTTGTTGCACACAAGTAACATAACATTATAGTTTTAACTATACTTTTCTAACGATCCCCATTATCTTACACTTGCTCTGCTCTTTCTAACGATGTTTGAATTGTTGGCAGACGAATGCAGAGCATTAAAAAACCGACTTCACGTAAAAACTTTGGCTGAAGTATAAGGTCGTCAAGGTAAACGATCTCCGAACTCATTTTTCATGAAGTACTCAATCGATTTCGATAAAATGTATATGGGACCAAATGGGAAGTATCCTCTGTCATACATATGAAACAAGAATCATCAAAATCGGTTCAGCCAGGAAAAAGTTATGAGGTAACAAACAAACAAGAATCATCAAAATCGGTTCAGCCAGGCAAAAGTAATGAGGTAACAAACATAAAAAAAACATACACACGAATTGAGTACCTTCTTTTTTTGAAAATTTAA
Source organism: Stenoptilia bipunctidactyla (assembly GCA_944452665.1). Classification (NCBI taxonomy): domain Eukaryota; kingdom Metazoa; phylum Arthropoda; class Insecta; order Lepidoptera; family Pterophoridae; genus Stenoptilia; species Stenoptilia bipunctidactyla. The sequence goes on from OX101746.1 coordinate 19,300,350, forward strand.
TTATATTTTTCAAACACGAGCTTCAATTACCGAGATTAGCGCGTGCAAGTAACCCTTCTTTCAGCTTCATTATAGTAGCATACGTCTCAAGCAGGTACTTCTTAAAAACAGGTAAACATAAATTTATATAGGGTGACTGGTGGGTCACATTAAAAATTTCAGGACGTGATAGAAGATCATACATGAAGAGAAAAAAAATAATATTAATTATTTACTGAGTAAAATTCTCCGAAAGTTAGAGAATTCATTACGCAACGCATGGTTACATTAGCGAAATACAACAGATACTTAGCGGGTGGTGGTGTGCGTGTGGCGGGAACACTACTGTGTGCGTGTTGACTGAGGCAGCGCGTCGGGAAAAGTGTAGTAAGGTCTCTTTCTTATAGTATAGGGATTTTTGGTGAAAAATTAAGTATCTACTTATAGTATATTATGTAACAAGTGAGCGAAGTTGCTAATTACAGTCGAGGCTGTGATTTGAGCCCGCGCCGCAGGCGAGGGCTTAATAATGAGCCGAGACTGTAATTAGCAACGCTCACGAGTTATATACGACGTTTTTCAACACACTTGTGAGTAAAAGACAGACATACGTGGTCATAAAATAACAAACACACTTCATAACAAAGCTGTGAATTGTGATTGAAAAATGGCGCCAAACTTCGCGCATGCGCGTAGGTTTTTTTTTCCGCCAAATGTGTCAATGGCTGTATAGCATATACAGCCTATGTTACATGAAAATATTTAATTTGGAGTGGTAAATCCAAATATTTTAATATTTTGTAACAAATTATTGTAAATTGTGAATAATTTGTTTGATATACAATTTTGTTTAACTAATATAAGGCGTAAACATTTAAAAATGTATATGGATTTGAAGTGGTATAAAACCTCTTTGTTGTTTCTGAAAAAAATTAATGTATAACCCGGGTCAATAAAATATGCTCTGTTTATTCGCATTTAATTTGCACAAAGGTACAATTCAACTTTGTAGGATTCATTATATTATGCACTAGGGCATAATATAGTATGCACGCGTGACTTATAGCCCAGTTTATAGTTCTAAATTCAATAGAATAAGGCTTACTTTACGAGCAAGTGTGTTGAAAAATTACATAATTCTGATCAAAATCGAGTACAGAGTACTCTCCTTCAGTATTGCAAATTTGTCACCAGTCACCCTGTATAGTTATATTCGGAAGCAAAACATACATTTTCTTATTGCCCAACAACTGAATCAGCAACTTAATCTAACACTTATTCAACAGACTCGGCATTTATTTCAACGCAATCATCATCGTAAGACATATACTTACGTATTAGGAATTAAAATATAACGTTATTTTTCGTTTATTCTAAACCTGTTTGTGCAGAATCGGTAACAGAATCGATTAGTTTGTATACCATGTTATATTTTAACGAATTAAGATCTACAAAAGAATAGAAGTACATGTATTGACGGACACAACACAAACACACAACACATAAACAAAATTATGTCAAATTATATCTTCCACGCTGGACTAGGAGCGAAAGAAAAACTTAAAATGTGCCAGCTGCTTCTCTTTCTGGGCATAATGTAAAAGTCAGTTAAGGGACGGAGGTTTTATTAGCGTTTGTGCGGGCGATAGGCTGAACCCCTGTCACTGCAATAGTCTTTCCCCATCATAATAATACCTCCAAGTGTTCTGCCTACCCCTCCCTTTAGGGATACAGGCGTAGTTATATATGTATGTAAACAAAATTACAAAGTAAGTATACCACCACATCACATTACACAAAAATAAAGTTAAAACAAATATAACAGTGGAAACAGAAAGTAAGATTATTGCAGTGTTGAGCCAGTCAAAAGGACGTTGACTACGTCCTTTTACGTACGACTCATCATATGTTGCGACCTGCGTCGAAACGATGCTTTTCTGTCGTCGCCCTCATTATGTAACACAATCACTCGCACGCGTATCGTACGCGATCCCAGAATAAATAAATATTTCTGACACTCACACCACATTATCAATCAAGGCCAAATTAAGTTTGTTAAAGAACTTGTTTTATGGATACTAGATAACTGATATACTTAAGAAATATATAAACATACATATAAACTTCCATGACTTGGCGACTAATATCTGTGTTCGTCACACAAAATAGCCGTCGCCGCCGGGATTCGAACCCAGGACCTCTGGCATAGAAGGCAATGTACGTTACCCCTACACCAGCCGGTCGTCAAAGAATGCAAGTACCTAGAGAGAGAGACCTACGTCGCATGAAGCGGTAGCGAGCGATTCGGTGTATTGTCACTCGCTAGACAAATACCAAGACACAACATACTTGAAACTTGCTGAGTTATTAAGATAACATTATAATTTTTGCATAGCAATTACAAATTTGAAAGAAAACACTTGACGGCATAAACAAAAAATGACGCTGTATATTTCTGTATTACGTAACCGACTCAATTAAGCAACTGAAGCACAGCATTTATTTCAACGCATCATCATATTTGATCAAAAGTAAACCAAGTTACCATCGCGGACACATCAGGCTCGCTCAGCAGGTCATTGTCCTCAGGCTCCAATAGGCTGACTCCCATCTCTTGCAGAACCTGCAAAAAATAATCATTGAAAATTTCAAAGAGTAAAAAATTGTTTAGGAGCATAAGGTCAAAAGAGCAAAATGACAAGTGGGTTGCAAATTGTCAAAGAGTAGAATGAACTGCCCAGTGCTCTGTTTGAACAAATTGAACCCTCACCCTTTTACCATCGGACTACTAGACGCAGACAGAACTTCCATCCGTATGTGGTAGATATTCCGAAAAGTCGAACTAAGCGCTTTGACAGTTCATTTTTGATACGAGTCGCCAAGATTTGGAATGAACTGCCTGCGTCTATTTTCCCTGACCAGTATAGTCCTAGTACTTTTAAGCGTCGAGTGAATAGGTTTCTCGTGGATGGACGTGTAACACCTTAGTCTTCATGTTCACTTAACATCAGGTGGCGTGGAAGACAAACGTCCCATCCATAATTCATAAAAAAAAAAAAAACTTTATTGATGTATTTCTTATATTTCTAGTTTTACTTTTAATTGGGAATTTATCTGAATGTTGAACAATATAAAGAATAGATTGCCAAATAAATAGCTTACGAGTTGACAGTACTTTAGCCAATTTAAATAGAGATTCAGTTGAAAAAGTTCTAGGACTAGTTACGTGCGCGTAATCCCATGCAGTCAGTCGCCGACAAGCGGAATACCCTGCGAACTGTGGGATTGCTTCATTAATTTTAATGTTTAGTTGTAATTTCGATGTTAGTGATAATTTTGTATTATGAATATTGTTTTAGTCTCGTCTGAGTTTTGATCGATTAAAGTTTACTTGTAATAAAAAAATTTTTAAAAGACAACTTAACTGACTTCTTTCAATTATTTTTAAATTACCTTTTTATAAGAGTTGAACCGCAAATACTCCAGCATGTAATAGCATATAAAAGTAAAGATTGGGAAAGTATTTTGATCTTATATGTTTTTTTAGATCGGAATAACCTACAATGCTTTGTTTCATTACACTCTCCCAGGTTTGACCCTCAGAGCTAATAACTGTGTCACCTGCGAAGTACAGAGTTTGAATGCTAGGTACCAAAGATAGAAATAGTTTTAAGCTTATTGTCTAAATTTTCTAGTAGATAATTTGTCAGTTTAGTTATAGCACCATTTGTGCTTCGACCCTGCCAGAAACCATACTGATGACATGAAAGAAGTCCCCTAGTTTCTAAAAACTTACATAATCTAACTTTAATAACATTTTCAATTATTTTTGAAATGGATGAACCTTAGTTTTGTCACCTTTTTTATATACCGGTATTACTACGGCTTTTTTTTAAAGTTTAGAAATAGTTTTAAGCTTATTGTCTAAATTTTCTAGTAGATAATTTGTCAGTTCAGTTATAGCACCATTTGTGCTCCGACCCTGCCTGAAACCATACTGATGACATGAAAAAAGTCCCCTAGTTTCTAAAAACTTACATAATCTAACTTTAATAACATTTTCAATTATTTTTGAAATGGATGAACCTTAGTTTTGTCACCTTTTTTATATACCGGTATTACTACGGCTTTTTTTTAAAGTTTAGAAATAGTTTTAAGCTTATTGTCTAAATTTTCTAGTAGATAATTTGTCAGTTCAGTTATAGCACCATTTGTGCTCCGACCCTGCCTGAAACCATACTGATGACATGAAAAAAGTCCCCTAGTTTCTAAAAAATTACATAATCTAACTTTAATAACATTTTCAATTATTTTTGAAATGGACGATAAAAGAGAAATGAGTCTGTAATTAGATACCTTAGTTTTGTCACCTTTTTTATATACCGGTATTAGTACGGCTTTTTTTTTAAAGTTTAGCAAAAGTATTGTTTTTCAACTTAAATTTACAATATGGGTTATGCAAGGTATAATGATATTACTACAAATTTTAATAATTTTACCAGAAAAATTATCCAAACTGCTGGAGTTGTTATTTTTTAACTATTTACCTATAATAATTGAAATCTCATGTATAAAATGTATGTTATATAATAAATATTCTCATTGTAAAAATATGGTCAACTTTAATTTAGTAAAGAGTTAGTTTTCTACATTTCTAGTGTATAATAATTGTTAAACATACCAAGTAAAACAGCAAGCATTCAATTCAATTGACAATTCTTTTAAGGTGTAACTATTTGTGAATGACCCAAATTAAAGAAAGAAATGTGTAATCAACAAATATTCAGAAACTCAGTTGTTTTCTATGTGCTGATTTAACCCTCATTTTGTGTTAATTTTAATAAATAATGTCATGATTTGTATCTTCAATTCAGAGATACTTACTGTGGTTACAGAATTTGTAACAAAATATAGACAGATAAACTATTTCAAATCTACTTTTAAAATATGTCAATGTATATGCATGAATTAAAATAAGTGCAAGCTTATAATAAGCTTTTAGGTGTAAAAATATTTATTCTTTAGTACTTAATAATTAACAGAGCAAAACAATATTTAATAAAAAATAGCTGTTTAATGTTCTAAACATCCTTGTTTTCTTATATCTCTATTTAAGTAGTTTGCTTATCCTATAATTTAAGACCAATTCAATGTTTTGTTATAGCATCAAGGATAGCACCATTTTATACCATTAAATTTTATTTTTATTTCAATTTAAAGATGTAGGTACTACTAAATAGCTATAGAATGCTGCCAAGAATATTTTGAATGAAATTAGTATAATAAAATAACACTTGCCTAGGTTTTAAACATAGATATTGGTATATTCTAAATCAGGTTAGAGCAACGTAAAATGTAAAAATTCTATTAAGAGTTATTTTAAAATGATTACCTTCTGTAGAAAAGCCATTTTGAAAACATAACTACGAGGCGCATTATAGGACACGTAGACTACCTATTTCTAAAATTTTTTAGACTAGTATTCAATTAAGTGTTGAGGATTAACAAAATTTTGCGCTTATAGACCAGACACATAGAAAACAACAAGAAAATCCACGTCATAACCCAAAAATGTCCCTAAAATAGCGGGAATATTTCGGCGCTACATACCTCTTGATCTGTTCTCCTGTCTATTAGACTCCAACTTTTGCGAGCCGTGCTATCGTTGCGTGTCGATTTCCTGTAAAAAATATTAGTTTAAATTAAAACTATAAATAAATACTATCATCTCATGGAAAACTGATTCGCGCCTTTTGACTTTGCCGCGTAACGATCAGCTGTCAAGTTTAAGTATGTTAAGTTAGAGCATCATGAATGAAACTGGACCCTTACCTTGGGCTTCCCACTATATCTACAGCATTAGACAAATACTCTTCATCTTCAGCAGTAGGCACATTCATTCTGAGAAGTTCACAAATTCTAAAAAATATCACACGCACAAAACGTTGTATGCAAACCGCTTAGTTTATCAATCAATGCATGCATGCAATGATAATGACAGAATTGACAGACAGACAGACAGGACATGCCGGCCGCTCAGCTGAGTGAGGTTTTTTTTTTAGGAGAAAGATGTTGCCAGATTTTTTTTCAAAACTGTAGTGTAAACTGTAAGTAAATAATCAAATAAAATATTCAGTTTAATTATTTAACAATTTATGTACACTACAAATGAGATCAGATATAATAACAGGTAAGTTGTACAAAGGAACTGCTTATTTCCATAGAAATTTCTTCCAGCAGTCGTGTGAGTTGAGAGTGGGATGAATAAAGTGTAATTTAGTGTGCTACGTTGATAATAATAATACATATCAGTCTGGCTAACGACAGAAGAGAATGAAAAAATCTGGCAAATTAAAAAAAAAACCATCATGGTAACCCCGAAGCGCCTTCATGACTTAAATGGTATGACGTGAAATGGCTTGACGTTGTGTTCTTGTCCATCGTTCACTACCATATATCAGCACAGGCCTGATTATGCTATTGTATATAAGCCCTTTCAGTTTGAGGGCATTCTGCTGTCACAGGTTACGCCAGTCACTTCTTGCCACTTTAACCATGCAGCTGCAATGCGATGCTAAATGTTTGCTTCCAGTTCTTCGTTGTTATGCAACATGGTGCCCAGATTGAGGGCATTCGTCATCCTTACATTCGTCACATCTTGTGACTTGCTGTCCTTCAATAATGAGAGGGTCTTCCAGATGTCCTGCTTTGATACATCTGGAAGACCCTGGGCGTGGGGACTTCTTTTTAGCCATCTTTTTAAGAGCCGCTTTAACTGCATGAGGGTGCGCAACAGTGAAATAAGAAAGAGATGCGGATTGAAAGAAGACGTAGTAAAGTCCTCAGTCAATTTCAATCCGGGTTTCGTCCCGGTCACAGCGCAATGTCTGTACTGGTAAATGTGACTGATGATATTCACTGGGCTATAGAGAATAGGTCCCTTACATTGCTTGGTTTGCTTGACTTCACTAATGCCTTTAATTCCGTCGACTTTGATATCCTTCTTGCTATATTAAATTCTATCAATGTATCCTCTGGTGCAGTAGCTTGGTTTAATTCCTATCTTACTCTGGGTGGTGTGACCTTACTGCGGGCCTGCCCCAAGATGGCGTACTCTCTCCATTACTTTTCTCTGTATTTATTAATACCATTACCACAGTTTTATCCAGTAAATTTCATCTAAGTACCTATATGCCGATGACTTGTAAATTGACCACCACTTCACAGTTTCCGAAGCTAATACTGATATAGCTAGGAGCAACGATGATATTTTCCGCATAAGTGACTGGGCTAAATCCTATGGATGAGGTGTAAATCCTTGCAAGTCTCAGGCGCAGCAGCCTTGATTCTAAAAATTTGCCTACAATTATGGTCGACACCACACCCATCCTACTAACTGATATGGCTAAGACCTTGGGCAAAATAATAAATGCTAACTCATAAGCTAAACTGTCTCCAAAATTTTTTACCTTTAAAGACGAAAATCTCTTTGGCACAAACACTTATCCAACCCATCATCGACAGACAACGCAATGTTTGTTACTTAGATGCCACAGAAGAGGTGTTAAATAAACTGGAACGCCTACAGAATTTGTGTATTCGCTTCATTTTCGGTTTGAAAAAGTTCGACCATGTTACAGAATATCGCAAAAAACCATCCTCTGTCTCCTTTTTAATGTCCTGTTTAACCCTTCCTCTCCTCTTTATTTATGTGAGCGATTTGCTTTTACTATTCCTGTAGATGCGCTTTTTAGAGCACATAAGCGTACACTCCTACAAATGAAGTCCCATAGAACTGATTTCTTTGCATAGGTACTCATTCACTGTCCATGCTGTCCAGACTGTGGAACTCCTTACCGTACAGAATTCGTGAGTCGAAATCACTTTATATTTTCAAAAAAAGAGTTAGAGAACATCATCTTTCTCAAATTTAGGTTTTTAAATCGTTTAATTATAGGTATATTTTCATATTATAGATCGTTCATTGTCTCATTAATAATATTTCAACAATAGTTCATGGTTATATATTTTATGTATTTCTATATTTAATTGTTTGTATGTATTTAGTATGTAATGTATGTATATAATATATCTTTAATTGCTTTTAAGTAGGAGGTACGCACCTAATTTGTTCTTTCTATTCTCATTCTCGAGCCTCAGGTTTGCTGGTAGAAATCTCTTATAGAAAAAAGATTTGCTTTTGTAATTTTTTTTAAATTTATATGTTTCTTTAATGAGGAGTTTTCCAATTGATTTTAAAAAGAAAAAATCATATCTTATTCTCTCAAAAGATGGCGTTGGTAAAAAGCTAGCTGTCAAAATTCTATACGAAAAGACATTTGACATTGCACTTTTGTAAGAAAAGCATGTGGCGCCATCTAAAATGAAATATAGTAACTATCTTTTTTATAGTTTTAAATGTCAGTTTGAAAACCTCTCATTAAGTTTCTATGTGTGTACATAAATTATTAAATAAGATTGAAAAGAGTATGCTAAGGTGGTTTGGACATTTAGAGAGGATGAGTGAAAATAGATTTAAATAGATTACGAAAGAGGTGTACACAGCACGCCATGTCGGAAGGGGCCGCCCTAGGCGAACGTATGCCGACCAAATAGGCTACAAACTTAAAAAGGGCCTAGTTAAAAGTACCCGAAACCTGGCGAGCATGTATGAACGTGGAGGAAGCAAAAGAGGTATGTATGAATCGGAGCGGTTGGCATTCTGCCTACCCCAAAGAGAGACAGGCGTAATGTTATGTATGTATGTACGCTTTAAAAAGTACGAAACAAGTAAATAGTCTCCGCTGAAATATTTATGAATTTTTATACGTCTTATTTATTTATTTACACTTTATTGTATACCTTTCAAAAAATACAAAAAATTTAAACACATAAAAAAAAAGATATTCAGTTGGCGGCCTTTTCGCTGGGAAGAGATCTCTACCAGACAACCATGGATGTATAATATCCGAAAATGGAGCTTGTAGCATACCTTTAAAACTACATAAAACATACATACATAACTTCACGCCTGTATCCCTTATGGGGTAGGCAGAACACTAGTGGTTATAAGACCATCTGATGTCACGTTTGACAAATGAGGTATTATAATGATGGAGAGAGGCTATTGCAGTGACAGGGGGTCAGCCTATCGCCCACAAAAATGCCAATAAAACCTCTGTCCCTTAACTGACTTTTACAGTGTGCCCGGGAAGAGAAGCAGCTGGTACATACATAAAAATATACTCAAACTATAGAGAAGTTTATATATACATAAAAATACATAAATGGATATACTAAACATACTAATAATTAATAGTCTATAGGTACCGTTCTTACTAATTGAGATGGATATATTGAAAGGATAACCGTGATCGTATGCCACCTTGAATTTATGTCATTATCATAATGAATCTGTTTAGCTACAATAGGTGGCTTGAATTTAAAAACAATAAGTACCTATTTCTATAAAATAAACTGAAATAGTGCTACCCAAAAGGTTCTAGATAAAATGATCAAACAATAATGTTGAGACAATATACACTTATAGCCTTGTTACTTCGTTACTAGAGTCTGGCTTATTTAAGTAGAGTGAAAAACCGCGGTAAATTTAAAAAAATACCATCATGGTAGCCCCGGTAATAGTACGAAATTCATGGATTAAACTTGATAAGTACTTACCTGATAACTTGTTTGTATTTATTTATTAAAGTATCGTAAAAAATAACAAAATTGATACTGTCCTACTTTTTGATGAAAAGTATATTTTTGAAACGATAGGCAACGAGTAACAATCAGGTTTAAAATAAATCAACAAAATATCTACAATAATTATTATTTTTATTCAATGTAGTCAAAATCTATATGGAATGAATCGTGATAGTCACTAGTGTCGCTGTTTTCTACATTGATTATGAAACTATCAAAATTTTAATTAATTAATTAATTTTTAAATACAAAAATTGCAAAAACTCAATAACTGGACTACCAACAACCGTTCGATTGACAGTATTGACACCAGTTACACCAGAAAGACGACTATATGCTAGTACTGTCATATGAAAAGTTTGCAAACAATCCGGTGTTATACTTTAGTTAGCCAGACTCTATTCTTATTAATCAATCACCAATTTATTTTTCAGTGTGTCAAATCAAAATCTAACATTTATTCAAGAACAAAGCTTATACCCTACTAGGTGTATCGCGCGGCATAACTCGCGCAATTTCGAATCCCGCGAGAATATCGGGATAAAAAGTAGCCTATGTGTTATTCCAGACTGTACACTATCGCTATGCCAAATTTCAACCACATCGGTTGAGCCATTCTCCCGTGATTGAGGAACAAACATCCATACATCCAAACTTTTTGCGAACGTGGCTACTGTGGTGGCTGCTAAGAACACTGTCCGGCTACCCCACAAATTTTCTTAAATTAAAAAACCAACATTTAAAAGACGAAGTACAACACGCAAACGGGCGTTAACGCCGCGAAAGACGTTCCATTATACTTTCCTCTTTGCGATCCATTCACGTTCACGCCCGCCGCCGCGCCGCCGCCGCCTGTTGAATGGGCTTTGAACGGCGTTGAACGGCGATTGTGAAGAGCGGGCTTAAAAGTATGATACATAGAGTTAACCGAGTCTAAACAATTAATAAACATAGAATTAATAGTAAGGCAAGTATATTTGAATTTTATTTAAGTTTATTTTCGAATGTTTAACTGAATTTTCTGACCGGAAAAATTAATAATAGTTGCCTTGAACTCCATTTTGTTATATAGAAACATTGGTTTTTGTTTACAAAATTTTATCCAATCACAAACGATATTACACGCCACTGCTGCCTTATTGGTCGTAATCAGAACGGATGACGTTGAATAGTGAACGACCGAAGCAAAGCAAAACAAAAAGAAAGGCGTTGAACGAAGCAGGTTGTGTACGATAGCGTTTCAATTCCCTTTGTTTACAAATTTCTCTGAAACAAAGGTGAATAATATAATTTCGGTGAAAGGACTTTAAATATACATTGTTTAGTGCTGTGGCAAGTTTTCGTGCTAGAATGGCGGCGAAAAAACTGAATACCATCGAGGATTTGAGCGGTAAGTGTTTTCAATGTGCATAAACAATGGTTCAAAACAAATATTGTGTGACGAAACAAGCTACTCTGGGTTCACCTGTTATTTTATCAAGGACAACAACATCAACGGAACGTGTACGCCATTCTTATGATATTTACATTGAATGTTTTGCATTAAACTACGCAGTTTGATAGTTTTGCATCAGCTGTCTTTGTTTTTATGAAATTTTACGAAACCATTACAATGCATTTTCTTATCATTATTTCTTATAATTGCTCACGAATACGACTCTAGAAAGTATTTACAATAACGCGTTATATCAATCGTCTACGTTCTATTTATTATCGTAGTATACAAACAAACGCATACGTGATCGAGACCCCGTCGTGATAACCCAACGAAATGCGATGGATATTCGTCTCATTCCAACTCGTACTTATTGATCCACTTTCGCATTTCGTTAGGATATACGAACCTGTTGTAATCGAAAGACCGCCTGCCCGAATCTGTCGCCTTGGTACTTTTAGGTATTGATTGGTTTGTAAACATTTCAATATTTATTGGTGATATTGATTTTAGTTTGTATTTTTATGCCCTGTTTAGTAAACTTTATTATAATTTCAAATAATAGATGTAGGTATTTGATTCAAATCCACATTCTTATTTTTTAAATAAGAATAATTGGATAGACTTTTTTATTTGATTATTAGAAATATTTTTTTTATTCATTGTAGGCTCATATATGACACACTTAATGAATAATCAGATAAATTCATATGGAAGCACAATGTGATAGTGTGTTAAAAAAAAGTATATAAACTCACAGCCACATTTCACACAAACATTTAAGGATGTATATTGTATGTATAATGTATATTCACAGTTTTACACGGGCCCATCCACATAGCTTCTGTGCTATACTTTTTATTTGATAAAATATGGCGTCACTGCTGAATAATGTACTTTTTTATTGCTTAAAACTTTTCAAATAAGTCCAGTAGTTTTTGGGTTTGTTCATCAAAAAAAAATGGAAAGTTGAATCATTCTTAAGTACTATAAAAATAATAATAATATGGATATAATTAGTCTGCAGAATAAAATTGTAATTGTGTACTACTACCAAACTTTACATTCAAATTATAAATAAATAAATAAATATTTAAGTGCACAGAGTAGATAAGAAATGGACTCTTTGTTCTCTTTTTTTGATAAATTTTAAATTTAGAACTACTTTCCAGAATATTGCAGTTGAACTGTTCAGAAGTTCATTAGTAATTTTCTAAAAATAAAATTTCTGATGCAGAAATCTTTGTTGTTGTTTGTAACAATATAAACATGTCCGGAATGTTTATAAACTTAACTTAATCCAGCCCAGTATGAATCCCATTTCAGAGACTTGCAGTAAGTCTTATATGAGCTACTTATTAATTATTTTACACCAGCTGTACAGGGTGACTAGTGGGTCACTTTTGAAATTTGAGGATTTGATAGTTTGAGATCATACATGAAGAGAAAAAATATAATAAAAATAAATATTAATTATTTACTGTGTAAACTTAACCGAAAGTTATAGAATTCATTACGGTACGCATGGTTACGCTAGCGTTGGCAGCGATCTGTGTGCCAGGTCATGTGCTGTGATTTACTCAGGCGTAAGTAAATAGTAACATAGTAGTATTTATTTATAGGGAATTCTAGTGAAAAACTAAGTACCTACTTTTATTACATAATTATGATCAGAATCCAGTACAGATTGCTCTTCTCCAATATCTAAAATTTGTCACCAGTCACCCTGTATATTTTCATTACATTACTAGCAAGTTATTTCCTGTTTCAAATAACAGTAGACTCAATATTGCATTTCTTAGATACTAATATTGAAATGAATCTACCACCATTTAGGAATATCATGCTGTTGAATGTGAAAAAGTGGCAAGATACTCGACTTCAAATAGATATGTGAAATGGTTTGACAGATTCTGTTAAATAAATAAATATTTCTGACACTCACACAACATTATCTAGCCCAAATTAAGTTTCTTAAAGAACTTGTGTTATGGATACTAGATAACTGATATACTTAAGAAATATATAAACATACATATTGAATAAAATGCATATTTTTTATTAGAATAAACTTAAATAAACATATAAACATCCATGACTTGACAACAAATATCTGTGTTCATCACACAAATATCCGCTGCCTTCTGGCATAGAAGGCAATGTATGCACTACACCAGCCGGTCGTCAAAATTGTCGTCGTTGAAATTTAACTTATAGGTTGGTCTGCATACATCCATATTTTCTCACGAGAGTGTTATGACGTGAAGCTAAGGAAAACATGATCTAAAAACATTGGAATATTTAAACTTAGAATACATGAAACAGCAATGTTTTGAATTTAAATTTGTTATAATTCAATTTAATTCAAAATATTATAGATAATTAATCAGTCCCAGATTGGTCTGCTCCTGCCTACAATATTCTAATAATAGATTAGTAAAGAGAGAATACCTATAGGCTCGTGTCACGGATTCGTACTGAAATCGGGTAATTAAATTACTTAGCTCTATGGAAAATAACGAAATTCATAAAAATATTATGAATTTCGTTATTTTCGTTAAATATTGACGTAGGTACCAGGATAGCAAGAATAAACAACAATAATATATAATAGGCTCGTGTCACGGATTCGTGCTGATGACTAATCGGGTAAATAAATATAAAACTACTGATAACTATGAAAAATAACGAAATTCATAAAAATATTTATGCATTGGTACTAGGATAGCAAGAATAAACAACAATAATATATATACCTATAGGCATAATCATAACAAAGATACTTTCCTGTTGCGAAGAACAAAATAAATGCTTGTTTTGTTTTTAAATATTTGTCAATCATTGTTATATTTCCGCCAGTTCGCACAAAATATTGACTAATTCTTTATCTTGAACTACCTCGTGAAACAGTACGTCCATGTGGGAATATTTTACGGGAAATGTGGTGGTTTTGGTGCTTATATCAACCAGACAGATAAGGTTGGCGGTGGTCATTCCTACGCATCCTTGTACTGAATTGGCCGAACGTTGCTTGCCCTGCCATATCTTTATGACTAGTACCCGTATCAATTAATCAGCTGTGATTATTATTGCTTCAATGCTGGACTGAGAGCGAAAGAAAAACATAGAATGTGCCAGCTGCTTCTCTTCCCGGGCATACTGTAAAAGTCAGTTAAGTTCTTTTTGACCAAATTGAACCCACCCCTTTTTTCCACCGGACTACCAGACGCAGACAGAACTTCCATCCCTATATAGTGGATTTACCAAGAAGTCGAACAAAACGCTTCGATAGTTCCTTTTTGGTACGGATTGCCAAGGTGTGGAACAATCTGCCTGCGTCTGTTTTTCCTGCGTCTGTTTTTAGTCAGAGCTAAATTGAAATTGTATCAGAATAGGTACTATTAATATTATCTCATTACGACTTTTAAATTAAAATTGGAAACTATTTTGGCGAATGAAATATTTAATGAAGTAATATTTTAAGCCGTTTGTTTCTTTAATAAACAAATGAATAAACAAGATATTTTACGACGCGCTACATAAAATACATTAAATGTGGGTTCCACCGAAGTGCTGATAACAGTGCGTGTATAACTTGTATCAGAATTGTTGTTTATCAGTGGCCTTGTTCGATCATATGTTATCAGGTGCACGTGAAGTAACGGAGCATAAAAATAATCCAGTGTTTAGTATACTTTTAACAATAACAATATCGCTTTTGTGCGCAAAATTATGTTACATACTAATGGTAATGAATGACATTAAGGTCTCTCATCGAGATCTCTTAGAATGAAATAAATTACCAACTATTCTCCCCCCCCAACCCGCAAAGTAATACGGGATCAAAAGTTACGCAGATAATAAAACTGTTTGAAGTTGCTTGACACGTAATTGAGGAGGATTATGGGTCTATGATTGGACGGGACGCCGTGTGAGGTTTTCTAGGTTTGGGGTAACAATCGTGTCATTCCAGGCTTTGGGACTGGCAACAATTTTCCTACAAAGTTTTTAATATAATTGTCAAGCTGGCAACCCTAGAAGATGACCTAAATTAATCCATCCTACGATCAAACGAGAGGTCAACATATCTTCGCAAAAGGCGATTTCATAATCGACTGCATTCGTCCTCGGCAGAGGATCAATTATTGATACATCCTAAATTTAGCCTGTGCGGTTTATTGTTACGTTCTTAAATTGAAAATTGTGTCCAGCGGGCAATTGCTGATTTTATTATTGATGCTGGCACGAAATAGAATGGTCCGACCTCTTTTCTTAGAACTGGAGTTGGAACTTTTTTATGAAGAAAAATCTGTTGTCTTCTAAATTTAAAGTAAGTAAGTTTACTGCGTTAGGCATTATCTTGTGATATTTATCAATTAATTTATGCATTCAATATTCATTTCTTTATTAAATTCAAGCGAAGAAACTGTTTTTCCCTAAACACATCTGTACTTACTGTTGACTGTTCCACTCACTTACTTTCTTGTCAAGACAACAGAGAGAACGTCATGCTCCCTCAGGCGGCATGGCTAGTGGTAGCGTCGGGTATCGGGTCACCCTCTTCCCTAAAATATGGTTGAGAAGGGTGATGGCTGGTGCTTGCGTTATACTCGTGAACGGGTGCTGCTAGCGGGGCCAGGTCGTTTTGCTGATGATCCTATGACTATTTTATTCCATTCTTGTTTAAATACTCTGGTCCCAGTTTGTCATGTTCGTGTTGTGCATCTATAGATCGAGGCACCTACTATGTAAGCAAGTTGGTTGTGGCATGACATTGGCTCTCACAATTAGCTGTCTTGTGTTTGTTTTTTTTTCATGTCATGATCAATTTGTAATGTATGTACCTATTTGTATTAATTCGTATAATCCTGACTGTTTTTTGCCGCTGGCTTTTTTTGTCTTGGTCTACTGTAATATCTTATTCAATAACTATCAACACCTTGTTAAAGCCGAAGTACAAAAACGTGACGTCACTAAGCGGCCATTCGATGGTCTTATGATGAACTAGCCACCTCGTAACTTTTGATCCCGTGGGAATTTCGGAATAACCTTCCTCAAGAGTTGGGCTATCAAATGCAAAAAGAATTTTTCAAATCCCCCTTGTAGTGTCTGAGATTAGCGCGTCCAAACAAACAAAAAAAAAAAAAACTCTTCAGCTTTATATATTACTATAGATAAAAAAAAAATGTGTTTTTTAAATCTTAATAATAAATACACTTTAATGTCAATCAGAAAACAAACACATTACATTATTTATAAAACAAATATGGACACTATGGGCGGTCTTATCTTAGTTTAAGTTTACGTAGTTTTAATTCTATATGTTGGATTAAACCCCCAACACGCTCCAAGAAATCTCTTCCAGGCAAACCGCCAGTTAACGATATAAAATATTTCTATGAACTATGAATCCTCAGTAGCTGTCATTTTCAAGAAATAATAATAAACTTGTAAACACAACGGTATATTCATATTTCGCGCCGATCGATATTCGGAGAATCGCCGACTGCACGGAGGTCGCGGCAGTGACCCCTTGTAAATTATCGTCGTCGCATTTTATCGGGCGATAAATTAAGACTATTTAAAATACTATAACTCAGTGTTATCTGTACTAATGTAATAAAGATGATGAGTTTGTTTGTTTGTATGTTTAAGCGCTCTCTGAAACAATCTTTGATCCATACATAACTTTACGCCTGTATGTCTTCATTATGGAAGACAGAGCACCTATCAAACCATCTGATGTCACATTTGACGAATTTGGAGTTAATATAGAGTTAATGGAGAGAGACTATTACAGTGACTCTTTCAGTCAAAAAACCTCTGTCCCTTTACTGAGTATGCCCGGGAAGAGAAGCAGCTGGTACATTCTATATTTTACTTTCGCTCCCAGTCCAGCATCTTTTATTAAATTAAATATTTTCAAATATAACTGCTTCCGAGATTAGCGCGCTTTCAAACAAATAAACTCTTCAGCATTATTATTTATTATTAGTATAGATTGGCGTTTGCCCAAGAGCTTATTATTCGGAAAGTTGTTAAGCTTAGCGCCTACGCCACTCGTACGTTTGTATTTGTCATCATAACTATCTTGACGCGCATATAGTGTGTCACTTTCTAATCATAAAAATGTTCGGTCTATTTTTAGTACTAACATCATAAACAAGTTGTTTTTGGTTACAACAGCGGATGAAAAATATGAGATGCGGGTGATTAAATTCGCCAATTATGTCTTACTAGCTGTTTTGCGCGGTTTTACCCGCGCAATTACGAATCCCGTGGGAATATCGGGATAAAAAGTAGCCTATGTGCTATTCCAGACTCTACACTATCACTATGCCAAATTTCATCGAAATCCGTTGAACCGTTCTGCCGTGATTGAGGAACAAACATCCATACATCTAAACTTTCACATTTATAATATTAGTGAGATTTATCATAATGAATTGAGAAAACTAATATAAATGATCTATATAGGGTGTTTAAACCGTGTATCTTAACCTCATACTATCAAATAAATATAAATTTTACATTCTTTTGAATCCTATATTTGAATATACTAAATTCTAAATACTAGGATAACATGAAATGTAATATGCATACTTACAAAGCTATTACCACCATCATCGTTCCAAGTTCGTTGACCTCAAAAGCTAGACGTCTAGATGTTTAACCCTGCACAAAGGAAGGTGGCACCTCCTTAAATTTATAAACCCCTGGTAGATCGATACTGCAAATATTTGAAAGAATGCGGGTTCTGGACAAATAAAGGTGCTGTCGCTTTATTGCATTGATTTAATAAGATTATTAAAGGCTCGACGCCGCCGTATCTAAAACGTACTAAACGTTGAATCATCAGATGAACTTGATTCATCGCCTCTAAATATTTAGAAGCAAATAAGTTTTTAAGTTTTTGCAGTTTATAATGCTCAATTATTCTTAAATAACCGGAAAAATGTGATAAATAAAAATTACCCGGCCAGGACTCGAATCTGGGACCCCTCGTTTGCCGGACGAGTGCTCTTCCACTGAGCTACCGGGGCCTGGCGGTGGCAATACGCCTCGAAATTACTTACCACATTTTTATTTTAACGTTATATTGCTAACCATACCATAAGATGGAGCTACTCCATCTAATGGTATAGCTTTGCAGCTAAGACCACCCGAGACCAATTTCTTTTCAGAAATTGTGAATCCCAGTTAATGTGAAGCATGGTAATGTTTAATAATGTTTTTAAGTTTTTGCATTTATAATGCTCAATTATTCTTAAATAACCGAAAAAGTAGCTAGCGTCCGGCAAACGAGGGGTCCCAGGTTCGAGTCCTGGTCGGGTAATTTTTGTTTGTAACATTTTTTCGGTTATTTAGAAGCTAAGTCATCATTACGTAGTATCCCTTTGTGTTCCGAATAAAGAGAAGGATCAGCCGCTGAAATTACGGGAACAAAAAGGCTTTTTCACGTAAGCCTTGAGGCGGGAAGTTACCACCATGATATTTTTACAACAATTTTGCATCGATTTCAATTTCATTAGAACAAGTATTTTCTTTCATTGTGCTACTTGGATCTATTATAAATCAAATGTTTGTAGTGATCAGATGGATGAATGTTTTTACTGCTTCACTTATCTATGTTTATTTTTGAAAAATGAAACGTTTCATTTTAGAGTGGACGTCTGGCCAGTACCTTTGCCCAATAAAAAAGTTGTGAAATACCATTATGAAAACACTTAAAATAACTGTTAATTAAATTGTTTGTTACTTTTCGTGTACCTGTGATTTCTGCATGGACATAGATGATTTCAATAAAAAATCTAGAAAAACAAACTGAATTCATAAAACATTGTATATTTTTGATAGATAAGTAGTAGCAGTGGTGGTGTGTTAATTCCGTACATTATGTTGACCTTTCAGGAGCATCTCTCACTAACCGTTATAACTTTTTGTTTAAATTTTTGTTAGATTTGTGAATAATTTCCAAGATCCTAAAATTTGGCACAGGTTACGGCAAGGAATGCAACGGAAACTTTATCAGTTTAATTTTTAGAACAAATCGAACCTTCACCCTTTTACTTCTGTCCTGGTACTTTTAAGCGTCGAGTGAATAGGTTTCTCGTGGTTGGACGTGTACCACCTTAGTTCTTCATGTTCACTTAACATCAGAATCGACAAGATAAATATTTTTTTGTTATTTTATCCTAATATGTAAGCTAATATGCGCACCATAATAGATAGAATTACTCGATTTGATACCATGTGTTAAGTATGCGAAGCGGCGATTTTGTTATATTGGTTATAAAAAATACAACTGCCACAGTGGGACAGACAGACCACCATAGAAATACTTAGGATAGGTAAGGATAAAATAACTTACAGGAGATGACGCTGCAAGATCGCTTGATACGACCTGTAGGTACCTGGATACACGCACAGTCACACACAAGGTTCTTTCAGTTCTTGCTTGCTGGCCAGCGTATATAATATTTTTACCACAACACTAAGTATCAAATAGTAGGTCTGGGCGGCGCGATGTCAATTTAAGATTTTAAGCGATATTTTTTTACGTGTAATACGTATGCGACGAGCATTAACCAGACCGTAGCTCGATCGATCAAGACTAACTTCTGTTAGTACCTTGCAGCGAAATAAAAAATATAATAACCGAACTACCCTACAAAATATGAGCACCTATATAGGCGCGAACATACTCCCCGGCTTGAAAGTCCGAAGGATTTCAAAAGATAAGTACATAAAAAAATAAGAATGAACTAGTTACAGTGTTTTAGCGGAAGTTAAAGAATACTTATTGCTCCACATCAAACAGAGACAGACTTTATTACATAGATACATAATAAATACAAGTTAAAACTAAGTTATAATTAAACTAAGTTAAGATTGAGTTAATTTTGGTTTATTGGGTTGGAAGAGGACACAGCTTAACAATGGGACGTTTAAATAACTTCCCCTGTGAACGTATTGAAGCCACTCTAACAACTCCGTCGCGGCCAGGAAACAATTCCTCCACAATGCCAAGCGGCCACTGTAGGGGCGGTACGTCATCCTGGTGTAACAGTACGACTGTCCCTAGTTTAATTGAAACACTATCTTTGAACCATTTCATTCGCTGTTGAAGCGTATGTAGATAGTCAAGGCGCCATCTTTTCCAATAGCCTTGTACCAAGCTATCTAACAAGCGTTTTCTAGTTAATATAGATCCATTAGCGTCAATATCATAAGCGGGTAAACTTGTAAGAGGAGTGGTCATGAGAAAATGAGCAGGCGTTAGTAATTCCGGCTGAGGCTCCTCGGATAAAAGTCCTAACGGCCTAGAATTTAACAAAGACT
Source organism: Stenoptilia bipunctidactyla (assembly GCA_944452665.1). Classification (NCBI taxonomy): domain Eukaryota; kingdom Metazoa; phylum Arthropoda; class Insecta; order Lepidoptera; family Pterophoridae; genus Stenoptilia; species Stenoptilia bipunctidactyla. The sequence continues at coordinate 19,320,814 of OX101746.1, forward strand.
CAATTTGAGTGAGTACTGTAAGTAATTCCTCATAAGAAAGTATCTGTTGGCCTATCACGCGGTATAAATGCGTTTTAACGCACTTGATATTCGCCTCCCAAAGACCACCGAAGTGGGGAGCACGAGGCGGTATGTTATGAAAATTAATACGGTTTTTAGCGAATTCTGCGGAATAGGCGGATTTTGTTGAGTTGGACTCTAAGAAGTTGTAAAGCTCGTTCAAATGACGCTTGGCGCCAATAAAGTTTGTAGCGTTATCCGAATAAATGCAAGCTATAGGACCACGTCTTGAGATAAACCTCTTTAATGCGTCAATAAACGTTTCTGTGGAGAGATCCGAAGCGATTTCTATATGAATTGCCTTAGTGGCAAGACACACGAACAGACATATGTACGCTTTCGTGGTGCGCACACCTCGATGTCTGGTCATAGCTAAATTAATTGGTCCCGCATAGTCTACTCCTGTATTAGTAAAGGCTTTAGCTTCTAGAAATCGTGATGAGGGTAGACTTGCCATTAGCGGTGCCTGTGAGCGCGGGGCGCACTTAAAGCATGTGTTGCAAGATTGCACGCGTCTACGAATTATGCTACGAGCGGACAATATCCAATAGCGTTGGCGTAATAAAGACATAAGTAGACTAGAACCCGTATGGCAATTAATACGATGATAATGATCTATGAGCAAATTGACAATATGGTCGCGTCGAGGTAGTAAAATCGGATGACGATTCTCATATGGGATGTCAGCGTAGGTCAGTCGTCCGCCAACACGAATCAGACCATGATCATCAATAAAGGGATGTAATCTACGAATAGCGACAGAAGGTAAAGTTTTAGTTTTAATAGAATTGAATTCATTTTCAAAATACTTATGTTGCAAAATGGAAAGTAATGTTATTTCCGCTGTTTCTAAATCTGAAGTTTTTATTAAATTATCACGTGGAAGTTTTTTGAGCATGCGTAAAATGTATACTATGCTATGGAGAAGCTTAGACCATTTAGACGTTCTCAGAGCGAGTTCATACAGCGGTGAATTGTCAGATTCAACTATAGCGGTAAATGTATTCGATTTTCTAATTTCAGGTAAAGCGTCATTATCATTTGGTTTAAATGGTTTTATTGACCATTCTTTGATCGGTTTTTGTAGCCAAGATGGACCGTTCCACCACAGCTTGTGATCAAGCAACTGTGATGGAAGAATTCCTCGTGATGCGCAATCACTCGGATTTTCCTTGCCATCAATATGAAAAAAGCGATTGGGCGATATATTATCATGGATTTGACTAACCCTATTAGCTACATAAACTTGCCATCGATGTGGCAGCGAATGTATCCACGATAAAGATATTGTAGAATCCGAAAAAGCGAAAATATCATTGATAGGATAGCGATTATTAAACTCATTATACACATATCGAAGGGTTTTTGAAAGCAGCAGTGCTGCACAAAGTTCTAACCGAGCGAGCGAAGCGATTTTTGGTGAAGCCACCTTAGATTTAGAACAAGCGAGCGTGAGCGAAATAGAACCATTAGGGTGTGTTACGTGTAAATATATACAACATCCATATCCTTTAAGACTAGCGTCACCGAAACCAACGATATGAACGACGCAATTTTTGACAACTCCCAAATGTCGAGGAATTTTAAGTTGAGATATAAGCGGTAATTCATGTTTAAATTGATTATATTTATTTGCAATAGAGTCCGGAACGTTTTCGTCCCATCCTATATCTGGTCGTAATACAGCACGGTGAGGAATAATATGACCGTCAGTGGGGAAGGGAATTTCTGATAAATAACCTTTTTTTATATAGTCAGTGATTACTTCAATATAAGCAAGACGTAATTTGGGACTAGAACGAAATTTTCGTTCGAGCGAGAGTAATCTGCGTTGAGCGCACTTAAGGGAGTCACATAGTGATGATGGCTCACCTTTAAAGGGTAGCGAGACCATAAATCTGCCACTGGCAGTTCTGGTTGTTGTAGAAGTGTAGATATTCTCACATTCGATATCTTCGGGATTTTTAGCGGGGGGTGAGAATATTTCTTGAGATTCCCAGAATTTAGTCAAACTATCGTTTAACTCTTCATTGGTTACAGGACCGAAGGACCAGGCAACGTCTGTTAGGGAGTCAGTAGGGACCTCACCCATTACGACGTAGCCAAGCGTAGTTTCAAATAAAGGGAGCGTAGATATATTAGAGCGAGCAAAATTATTAGATTTCAAAGCGAGATTATCGTATTTTACATTAGTATAGGCGTGAGGGGTACGGGGGTAGGTATCTATACTAGTATTACCTTGGGTACAAATATTTGTGGATGAAATAGCATTTTCAACATGGAGGGGAATTTCGATGTCGTTAGAGGTTTTCAAAAGGCGACCACTACATATAAATGTCGGAAATAATTGTGCACCTAATATCGCGTCAACTTCACCAGGTACATTCCAAGTATCATCAGCTAAGGGCAAATTATTCAAGTGCGGAATTTTTAAAATATTACCGTAACTTGTAGGTAATCTATCGACTATGTGATTAATAACCAATAGCCGTACATTGTACACTTCACCCGTAAAGCGGGACTGAATATTGAGCGAAACACTACCTAATATACTGCAACTCGATTGACCTACAGACTTAATCACAGTATTATTGACAGGTATCAATTTTAACTTTAGCCGTTTGCAACAATTAAAACTAATTAAATTGTCTTGAGAAGCACTGTCGAGGAGACATCTAATCATTTGTTTATTGCGTACATCTGTGTAAGCGAACACTTTAGCCGTCGGTAAAATTGTAGTAGTTATATTATTAATCTGTGTTTGTGAAATATGCATAGTAACCGATTCATTCTGCGGAGGATTATCACCATCCAGTGACCTTTGTTGTTTCACAGGGAAGTTAGAGGTCAATTGAGGATTCTGAGAAAGTACAGTCGCCGTAAAGTTATTCGATGAGGGACAATTTTTAGTAAAATTAGTTTTAGACATATCAAAATGCAATAAGGTGTGATGCTGAAGCTTACAAATACGACAAGTAGACTTAGAATTACATTTAGAATTTGTATGCTGTGAACTTAAACAATTAGTGCAAAATTTATTATTTTTAACATAGGCAAATCGGTCATTAACTTTCAATGATTTAAATTGTTGACATAAATATAGCTGATTATGTTCATTACTTTGACAAACAGGACAATATATAGAAAGCGGTGGTGTATTATTCGACGTTAAAGTAAAGGTATGCGACTTTAAATTATTATTATTATTTCGAGTATTTTTGTTGTAAGTACCTGACTGTACAGTACTCTTCTCCGTGTTACTCATGCCTGTTCGTTCGAGAACCTTAACATGATGTCTTATGTATTCTATAAGTTGTTCACAAGTAGGTATGTCAGTAGACCGCATAGTTTGTTCGAAGTTTTGAATTAAATTTGAATCTAATCTTTTTTGCGCTAAATATAAAAATATAAAATCGGTTAAATCTTCTAATTTTAATTGTTTAATAGCGGTAATCGAAGAAGAAAACTTCTCAATAAAGTTATTTAATTGATTAACACTACCGGAGACATTTTTGATTTCGAAAATATTATTTAAATACAAAACAGCCAAAGCGCGCTTATCTTGATACTTAGATACTAACGCTTGCCAAATAGCGGGGTAATTTTCGGCGTTTGGTACAACACCAGCAAAAATTACAAGCGCCTTATCACTTAATTTACTAACTAGATATTGAATACGTTGCGAGTCACATAACTTAGGATTTTCGTGAATATTACTCTTAAATATTTCATAAAACAAAGACCAATTCTCGGGTTTACCATTAAACGAAGGCAAATCTATAGGCGGTAATTTAATTGTGAAGGTAGGTTCGTGGCCGCAGTCTTGTATTTGGCTTTGCGTGCCCTTTTGTTCGCAATCATCACTTATTTGCGACCTAAAATACTTCACTGAAGAAAATATGTTTTCAAAAGTACTCCACAATTGGTAATTAATTACGTAAGCTGGGTCTTCCTCCAAACACAACATGTTATACTCGTCACACAAAGTACTATATTGATCATAAAGTCTGTCAATATTCGATGATTTAGCAAGAAAATCAAACTTACTACGAGTGTCTACTTTGCTTAGCGATTTTGTTTTAGAGTAAAGTGAACTTAATTGTTCGAATATAGCTTGTCTTTTGGCCTCATTGATTTTAGCTTTTGGGGTCGACATGATTATGAAATTGAAATAATACTTTTAAGAAAATAGTAAAACAATGCTTATGTTTTAAAGCGAGTAGCGAAATAAATAACTTATTAGTTTAACAAAATGGCGGACAGAGTGTACAGACCTTTTAATAAGGAACTTAGTGAAATTATGCAATAATAATTTTATGTAGACACTATTTAGGAATTACTTTAGTCAATGTAACTATAAGTATATTATAATAAAACACTGGTTCATACGGCTCGATAAGGATCAAAATGTTAAGTATGCGAAGCGGCGATTTTGTTATATTGGTTATAAAAAATACAACTGCCACAGTGGGACAGACAGACCACCATAGAAATACTTAGGATAGGTAAGGATAAAATAACTTACAGGAGATGACGCTGCAAGATCGCTTGATACGACCTGTAGGTACCTGGATACACGCACAGTCACACACAAGGTTCTTTCAGTTCTTGCTTGCTGGCCAGCGTATATAATATTTTTACCACAACACTAAGTATCAAATAGTAGGTCTGGGCGGCGCGATGTCAATTTAAGATTTTAAGCGATATTTTTTTACGTGTAATACGTATGCGACGAGCATTAACCAGACCGTAGCTCGATCGATCAAGACTAACTTCTGTTAGTACCTTGCAGCGAAATAAAAAATATAATAACCGAACTACCCTACAAAATATGAGCACCTATATAGGCGCGAACACCATGATTAAGACCACAGAACCAAACATGTCATAATCTTAATAAATTACATACACTAAATACCATATTCTAAGAAAATATCGATAACAGGCCCGATTTATCGTTGTCGACGGTAGCATGCTAGCCCCGCTGGTGTCATCGAAGACAAAAGACCCATCCTTATTTTGTTTAAAAAAAACCATTTTCTATACCACTCAAAAAATCCGGTAGGCACCTACCTAAATCATTTTTTTTTCTTAGCCTGTCATTTATTTTACAACTCTACGATTACTTAACGCCTCTACTTATTTTCAGTTCATCAACATAGCTATTTCGACACCGCTCCATCGAGAAAATACACACGGTACCTGCCGTTTGAAACTGTACCTATTTGCTGTAGCTTTAAAGTTTACTTTCGAAGCATGACAACCGAGTTTCCTAATCGTTTGTAATAGCAGTGATCCATATAACGATTTGGATCGTTACATCTAATGTTTTGATTGTGTATTGATCGTTTATCGGTTTTAGGAGCCGTTGTACTGCGATAAACACTTTATAAAATCTAAGAATATCTTTAGATAAAACATAGAACATATTGAGAAACATAGAATGTACAAGCTGCTTGTCTTCTTGCGCATACTGTAATAGGGCTTAAACTGCACTGCATTTTAACAAACTACGTCAAGAAAAGTAAGTATATCTATGAGATATGATTAAAACTGCATACGTAACGAACATAGTCTGTACATGCGTGAAAGTTACTTAAAGGACGGGTGTTTAATTGGCAACTCATGAAATGTATTAAAACAAGTTATAGCTCGTGTACGGTTAATTCCAAATCGCAATTAGAATCCGCAGCAAGGGTTTTAATATTTAACCCTCTCAAGTTACTCAATAGCCTACTCGTATCATCCACTTGAAATGAAAATCCCGATATCGTTCCTAAGAAATTAAATCAAGTCTGCACCAATGGGGTAGAAAACTGCCTTCTTATTCCACTAGAGGCGCTGATAACGCTTGACCCATAACAACTGTCAAATACCATAGTAAACGTTAATTTTATAGTGATTTTGATGAAAAATTAGAAATGCATCATTGCTTAGTCATAAGAAAATGGATACCACAGTTTCTCTAAAGATGTTTCATGCGGAACTTGTGGATGATAACTATTTAAAATTTTGTGGAAATGTACATATTACGGTCCACATTTTTCTTATTTTGATACATGTGCTTACATTATTTTATCGGTTTACCCCAAAATAGAACATAGAACAAGCAATTTCGATTACAACTTGTTCATTTGATAGTTTGTTATGGGTCAAGCGTATAAAGCAACATCTATTTAGAGCTTTTCGTTTTCTTCTCCATAGTTTAGATGTGTACAAATCTTTCATATTATTTGTAGATTACAGGAACATAAGACTTTACTTAACAGCTGAAGCCTTGGGTTGGTGACGCATCATTATTCTTACCTTATATAGTGTTTTGCCATGGGCCTGATAACTGTTTACAATCAAGTGGATCCAATGCCCGCTTGCGAGCTTTTTATAAAGCTTAAAAAAATCTTACATACATACATATCTTCACGGCTGTATCCCTTATGGCGTAGGCAGAACACCAGAGGTTATAAAACCATCTGATGTCACGTTTGAGTTTGAAGGCATTATAATGGTAGAGAGAGGCTACTACAGTGAAATGGGGTCAGCTTATCGCCCACAAAAACCTCTGTCCCTTAACTGACTTTTACAGTTTGCTCGGGAAGAGAAGCAGCTGGCATATTCTATGTTTTTCCTTTGTCCCCAGTCCAGCTTAAATTTGTTGATTAAATTACTTATTGTTGAATATTTGTAGACAACTTTTTATAAATTGTCTGTAAAAGACCGTTGTTGTTGTTTTTGTACTTAAAGTCTTTTCAAATTGATAGGATAAAAATAATAGTGCATCATCATAATTCCAAGTTTATCTTGTTTATGCAGACAGGCGGGAAACTTCGTCTTATAATAAGCAGTGATGGATGATCACAACAATCTACATTTAAAAAACAAACAGTATTTAAAAATCGAACACGTTCCAGAATTATCGTTTCACGCCTTTTCACGGGTCGTTGCACGTTTGTTTATTTACTTACATTCGTCGCCTGACCGTCGTGAAGGTCGGTCGTTTTCTTTGTGATTTACACTTTTCCCGCCATCTGACGTGATGGTTGAATGAACGAGGGTATTACCTTCATTCAATGAAGGTAATGAATGAAGAGTTTTATAGCTTCGTGTTCTTTTGTGATTCGAAGTTGTTGCCATTTTGCTTTTTGTAGCCATCTTGTGTTGCATTAGCTATGAAGGGTTTTAGTCTTCAACCACTGTAATATAGTTAAAGTCAAAAAAGCCTTTATTTCGTAGGTATTTAACATACATACATAACGTCACGCCTGTATCCCTTATGGGGTAGGCAGAACACCAGAAGCCATAAACCATCTGATGTCACATTGGCAAATTTGAAGGCATTGAAATGATGGAGAGAGACTTGCAGTGATAGGGGGTCAGCCTATCGCCAACAAAAACGTCAATAAAACCTCCGTCCCTCAACTGACTTTTACAGTATGCCCGGGAAGAGAAGCAGCTGGCACATTCTATGTTTTTCTTTTGCTCCCAGTCCAGCATAGAAGCAAGAAAAGAGAGACGGAGAAAACGAAGATAACGGAACGGGATAAAAACTCATATAACGTTCACAGTTTGAGTGACCCCGCTTGGTGCCTGGTCAGGATCTAGGATCCTGTCAGGGTCAGACTGGCTAGCGACCACCTATAATATAAAATCTGCCGCCAAATGTGTATTCCATGTTCGGTTTATTCCTAATCAGTTACTTATATTAGAAACCGCAGCAAGGATTTTATTATTTTACCCTCTCAAGTAACTCAACAGACTACTACTAGCACAGAATAAGTAATACTTGGTACAGAAGAATTACTCCGCAAGAAGATCTAAATAAATTCGATACGGTGGAATTCAGCTCGCACAGCATTACGTACCTGCAAATTTATATACCTAGAAGTTTTGTCTCTTTCTATCGCATGCCTCTTATCTTTTCTTACGCTGTTAGGGTTGCTGCCTAGTGAAGAATAATTAATCTCCTTATTTGTAATTAAGTATCTACCGATGTAGGTATTACTGTTATTCTACCTTTGCAAAAAATATTTTTTCAACTTACCTAAAGTACAAAATGAAAAAAAAATTACGACGAATAATTAGTAATACTACCTATGTTTTGTTTGCTAAATTGAACATAATCAAATCTAAACATAATCTAATTGAATATTTGTTTCTTTTTATGTCCATTTTTAAATACTATTTGCGACCTCGATCATAGAATTACTGTGAGTGCTATTAGGTAGGTAGGTATCTACAACGTCCCGACGGGCGCGCGCGTGACACACGACCCATTCGAAATCCGCCGGCGCGGCGCGGCGGAGCGCTTCGCTGTAGGTAAATAACGGATGTACCGCGCGAAGTGAGCCAGGCCTGCTACTAGTATCATCCACTTGAAATGAATATCCCGATATCGTTTCTAAGAAATAAAATCAAGTCTGCACCAATAGCTTAGATATAAACAGGCAGCATTTCAATGACAATATCATCTTTATAAATTCACATACCTAACGAAAAGTAGTACAGGTCAGAGACTGTATGCACCGTGAACATTACTCTTTCAACCAATATTGGAGCTCAGAATTTAGCTAATGTGTACTTTTAGAAGTATTTTCTATACCACACTCTAGCTAGATAATCTTAGCTAGTTAAAAACGAAGAATTTAAAGGAGAGTGGGCACCTATGGACGAAATAGCAAAGTGAGCGACAGTCTCGGGAACTAATTCTAAATGAAAGTACTTATAATATACCACAATATTTTCTATGGAAGCAAAACCTGATCCTGATTAGAAAAAAAGATATTTGACATAAATGGTTTTTTCTTTATTTATAAAATAAAAAAAAATATTTATTCTTATTCAAATACCTAATATTAATTATACTTAATATGACGCATTCGATAAAATCAACAGTAACGACACATAAATAAATAACTAATTATATTTTAAGCATACCATTGCTTCACGTTATACAGCTACAGAGCAACAATTCATATTATGAAATGACCTTTGTTTCTTTTAAGGATTAGAAAAATATCTAATGTGAGAGTGAGATAGAATGTTTTTTTCAAACTGGCCATGCCTAAGTATATTATTTTTTAAAGGTTACTAGACCTTTATTTAAAACAACAACACGTTGACATTTCAGACCACGCTTTAAAATCTAAATAATACCGTTTTCTTACTGGCCATTTATAAGTCGTTGCTATTACAGCTAGGGCTGGCAACCATACTGTTTTTCACAGTATACTGTTTTTCACTACATTACACTGTTTACTGTTGAAAAAAAGAAATAAATAAAATCCCCAGACAATCACACCAACTACATGGCCCCAAAGTAAGCATAGCTTGTGTTATGGGATACCATGTAGCGAACTAGGGGGGAACCTAGAATATGAATACATAAATAGATAAACACCCAGACACGGAACATTTTTTTTTTTGGTTCCGTGCGGGGATCGAACCCGCAACCACTGGCGTCTGAGGCAGATAGGTTTACCCCATCGCGAAAGTGGTCGTCACGTTGAAAGTATACAAAATACTGTTTTCAGCATAATAATAATTCAGCCTAATCATTTATTTCATCATCAAAAAGTACATTTGAACATATAAGTCAAGAGCCTCCTTTTAAGCTCGAAGAGCCTGTGCAAGGAGACCCCGACCTTCCGTGGCATAATTCAAAGATTACAGTTTGAAATAAGAAGTTAATTTTACAATTTCATCTTTAGTTAAAAAAAGCATAGCATAAGAAGCTAAATACTGTATATGCTAGACTTTAATTAATAATTTGTGCACGAAGCTTTAAAAATATGTGTTTCAAACATTAAATAATTGAATAAGAATAATTGAGCATTTTAAATGGAAAAACTTAAAAACAGTATTAAAACATTGCAATGCTTCACTTTAAGTGAGATTTACAATTTCTGTAAAGAAATTGGTCTCGGGTGGTCTTAGCTGCAAAGCTTTACCATAAGATGGAGCTACGTTAGCAATGCAACGTAAAAACAAAAATGTGGTAAGTAATTTCGAGCCAGGCCCCGGAAGCTCAGTGGAAAAGCACTCGTACGGCAAACGAGAGGTCCCAGGTTCGAATCCTGGTCGGGTAATTTTTATTTATCACATTTTTCATTTTATTTCAATTGAATACTTACTGTTTATTTTTTCAAAATACTGTTTGATATTGTTTTCAGACTCAAATATACTTTATTTCTAGAAAAAAAGTTGGCAACCCTAATAACAGCTGTTATAGGTTGACATGAAGTTAAAATTTTGTTTCCATAAATTATCTTTCATTCATCATCATCATTATCATCACAACTCCGTGTAATGAGCCCACTGCAGGGCTATGAGTCTCTCCTTTGGGTGACGAGGAGGTTTAGGCCGTAATCCACCAAGCTGGCCCGGTGCTGGTTGCTGGATGCCAGATATTTCAGGGCGCCGAAAGGATTCTGACAAACCCTAACGACTACTGTATACAAGCATACAGCACCCGGGACCGACTGCTTAACGTGCCCTCCGAAGCACGGAAGTCGTCGTGAGAAATGAATGGTCGGCGGTCACCCATCCTAATACCGGCCGCACCGAGCGCGCTTAACTTGCGATATCGTTTGATATGCACAGTAACCACGGCGCGCCACGACGAAAATGGGAAAATAATCTTTCATTATTTATTTATTACATGAATACATACAACTTGGCTATTAGGTTTTTTAAATTTAGATAGATATGCGTAATTTTATACAATTATAAGAAATTTAATTAAAATTGTATTGTTGAATGTAGCTAAATGTATTGATTTGATACCTAAGATTTAAGACAATGCAAGGTGTGTTGCGATAACAACCAACATCCAGACTTCATTTTAGCATGAAAGAATATTCTATATATTTTTTTCACTTTATTATTGTTTACAAAAAATATACAGGATTAAATAGCTTAGCATTGAAAAACGACGCAGGTTCGAATAGTAATGCTAAGTAGATCGATAACTGAGACAACGATAAATTACATATTTTGATTACTTAAAGTAAAATTTCTAAGTAAATAGGTAGTTACAATACAATAGTTACACTTTCACATTTGATATTTAAACGCACATCATATTTTTAAAAGAAAATAAACTATTTTTAACCTATTAAAGTATGGCCCACAAGAAAAAAAATAAAAGGGCAAAGGGCATTGACGTCTCTCTACCAATGTACCCTTTTTGTAAAAACGACACAAAAAATATCGCAAATATGTCGTAAACGACTAAAACATGAGTATCGTAGAAGTATGAGTATCGTATGAGTTTGTGTAAAACTTGGTAGAAGTCGAGTCAAGGCCGTTTTATATTTTCTCTCGTGGGCCATACCATAGTAGTTATTATTTGAAGCCAGGTGAATACGCATCTTTTAAAATATATTCTTTTAATATAAGACACACACACAACTTCACGCCTGTATTCCGTATGGGGTAGGCAGAACACCAGATGCTATAAAACCAGCTGATGTCACGTTTGACTTTGGAGGCATTGTAATGATGGAGAGAGCCTATTCCAGTGACAGGGGGGGTCAGCCTATATCGCCCACAAAAAATAAAACCTCTTTTTTATTGATAATTTAGATTAAATATACAAATTTACTATAAGTCGTATTTGTGACTATTAATCTAACATGACACGATTAGAAATTGATAACACTGGAAAGTATTATACGCACATTTATTTTGCAAGGTTTCAAAATCATTTTAAATCCCGGAAGTGCCGCCATTTTTTATCAGATTCAAGGCAAAACCCCATGTGCGCACTTAAGAACGCGCGTATTAAGATAAAGTGATAAAGGAAAAAGCATAAACAAAGAAAAAAATTAGACGTCATAGCTTAAGTTCCGAGTGTGGACGCGTGGCGGCGCTTTACACTGTTTCCGTAGAAAGTTCGAGGAATGATAAAATATTATGTTCTGCGCGTGGCGGATGTATTTTAGTTTTCTGAAATAAATAGTTTCTTTTTAATTCATTCATTAGTTCAACCTTAAATAAATGAAGTTTTTAATCGATTTTTTGACCATTTTTAACTTGGCTCTACTACGTGAAATTTGCATATACAGGGTGGACTGTCCTTATTGGAGCTATTGTTTCATTCAAAGCCCAGTTGCAGTTACATTTTTTTATTTTCCTAGCCACACTTAGACGACCGTCTGGTATAGTGGTTATATACATTGCCTTCTGTGCCAGAGGTCCTGAGTTTGGATTCCAGAGGCGGACGATATTTTAGTGATGAACAGATATTAGCCGTGAATCGTCATGGATGTTAATTTGTTTATTTAAGTTTATAAATAAAAAAATATTTATACTTCATTTATTTATTTATTTATACTTCAGGTATTCTGTACAATACCTATCCAATTTGACTTGAAATTTCGCGCGTACAAAATTGTGACGTCATTAAGCGGCCATTCGATGGTCTTATGATGAATACAAAAATCTTTTTTTTTTTTCATTTTTTAATACAATCGCATATCTCGCGCTGCCTATGTTTATCACGACGATTGCCGAGTGGAACCGAACATACCCGAAGTTTGTTTGTTTACCCGTGTTGTCACACGCAGTCGGCATACGAAGCATTGTAAACAAAAACAAATGTATTTGCGAAGGTCGGTTGTGATGTCAACAAGTATTGCTTTCTTTTTCCGGTGTTTTATATTTGCATATATTTGGGTAATGCGAACTTGTCTTTATCAATCAATCAATATATATAAAACTGTTCCGTTACTGACTGAGTGACTGAGGTACTGAGGTACTGAGTGACTGACAGACAACGTACAGCCGTAACTACTGGGCGTAGAGGGCTGAAATTTGGAACATACATTCTTTAAGGGATGTAGGGGTGCACTAAGGAAGAAATTCCCGAAATTCCCACGGGAACGGGAAATATAGGACTTTTTAGTTTGTATGAAAAATCTTATTCCTTGAGTGTACCGATGTGAAACTTGGTGTAAAGGTTTTTCAATATGTGTCTGGTTGTGTTATGGAAGGAATTCCCGAAATTCCCACGGGAACGGAAAATATATGATGTTTTAGTTTGTATGAAATAATCCCATCCCTTGAGTGCACGGATGGTATACTTGATATAAAGGTTCCTCAATAAGTGTCTGTTTGTATTATGGAAGGAATTCCCGAAATTCCCAAGGGAAGGGTTTGGACTTTTTAGTTTGTATGAAAAATCTTATTCCTTGAGTGTACGGATGTGATACTTGGTGTGATAAAGGTTCTTTCAGTGGGTGTCTGGTTGTATAGTTTCTGAAATTTCCACGAGAAGGGTAGTTAAGCGCATACGAAGTTGCGGGATAAAGCTAGTATAATATAAAACTGTTCCGTTACTGACTGAGTCACTGACAGACAACGTACAGCCGTAACTACTGGGCGTAGAGAGCTGAAATTTGGAACAAACATTCTTTAAGGGATGTCGGGAGGCACTAAGGAAGGAATTCCCGAAATTCCCACGGGAACGGGAATTATTGGACTTTTTAGTTTGTATGAAAAATCTTATTCATTGAGTGCACGGATATGATACGTCGCATAAATGTTCTTCAAAAAGAGGCTAGTTGTGTTATGAAAGGAATTCCAAAAATTCCCACGGGAACGGAAAATATATTATGATGTTTTAGTTTGTATGATAAAGTCTTATTCTTTGAGTGCACGGTTGTGATACTTGGTATAAAGGTGCCTCAATACGTGTCTGTTTGTATAATGGAAGGAATTCCCGGAATTCCCACGGGAACGGAAAATAGGACTTTGGAGTTTATGCGTGTATGAAGTCGCGGGTAAACGCTCGTTATTTATAAACCGTGCCTCTGAGGATACACCAACCGGCACTGGGCCAGCATAGGAGAGACTCATAGCCCTGCAGTGGGCTCATTACTAAGAGTTTTGATGAAATAGCTTGCTTTATTATAAAAGCTTAGTCAAATAGACTTTATGACAATTCTTAATGTAGAACTCACAGCGAGCTGAGTCACGAGCAACACGTCAGATATCTTTCATACCTATAACTCGCCTTATTCTATCTGCCCTCTAATTATAGTTCTGAGTTAAACGTTTCGATAATTCGTATCAGCCCCAATGACAACATGATTAAAATGTAATTTTGATGGCGCACTCTTATCTTTAAAACATGTTTTCCCGGTTTGATATACAGGGTGTTATGGATAAGTTGTCTTATAATGAACTCGTTCGTTTATTTATAAACATTCGCTTTAAGAAAATAATTCAGTATGTAATACCTTATTTAAAAATGCATACTTTTTATAATACAATAACTCATCTAAAAATTCTTAATTTTTAGCAATATCGATTAACATTTAACCTACTCGTTGTGGGTGGATACGACTACGAGCTATGTGTTCTTAAGGTTACGATGGATAGATATCGCACGGCTGCAGTTAGTACGTTAAAGTTCTATTAAAAACTCGCTAAACGAATAATATTTTACGTATGACAATTTATCGGTAATCTTTTCCTGTAAATAAATCGATTGTGATCGTATGCTTTTCTAAAACACTATTTCTCTTAAGCGCAGATTTGCAGTTCCCAGTAACATCATGCATTTAACTCACTCTTGCATATTCTTTTTTACAGAAGTACTTGAACTTGGAAGATAAAATATACATCTTCCTGTTCCTCTGTACCTGCAGGTGTTCATGAACGATGGTGATTACTTAAATCAGGTCACCCATATTTTCGTTTGCCAATTGTAACATTTACCTATAATTTATTTGTAAATGTTAAATGCGTCATATTATGTAGGTAGAGTTCAGCTTCATCGACGCCCTTTTCGAAGCACCCTGTATTGTGTATTTGTGCTATTTTAGAGCGTGTCAACAATGTAGGTCACGCAGTCGCCAGGAATTCGTCTGGGTTTAAATTAATGTGTCAATACAGAAGACGTATTATCTTTTAAGGCAGGTCGTGTGTACGAAAAGATGTTTATTTTTTATCATAGTATGAAAAAGTTTACTTACATACATAACGTCACGCCTGTATCCCTTATTGGGTAGGCAGAACAGCTGAGGTTACAAGACCATCTGATGTTAAGTTTGACAAATTTGGAGGTATTATAAAGATGAAAAGAGACTATTGTAGTGACAGGGGGTCAGCCTATCGCCCACAAAAACGCCTTTAAAACCTCTGTCCCTTAACTGATTTTTACAGTATGCCCGGGAAGAGAAGCAGCTGGCACATTCTACGTTTTTCTTCCGCTCCCAGTCCAGCAAGTAATTTTTTATCTTAACAATTAACGTGAAAATATACGCGGCTAAAACTATAAGAACAGCTAGTTAATTTCAAAGAATTGGAAGCAATTTCACGCATATTTGTTGCTAGTAGTAAGGATTGGAGTGATGTTAATTTGTTATGTAGACAGTATAGTAGATTTTTTTTTTTATTTTCGGAAAATAATCGTGGCTTTAATAAATTGTTTTTTGTTGTAATGTTATCTTTAAAAAAAAGCCTTAAAGTACGACTTAATTACTTAATTTTGATTCTGTACCAATTTATTTAAAAATAAAGCAGCCATCCCCAAGAGACAGGATATCAGAATTCAAAATATTTATTCAAAACCGATCGAGCAGTTTCTGAGATATTGATATTAAATGGACAAAACCAGAAAAGTTTCCCATGGCAGGAAATAAATGTTATTTATAAATAAATTTTACTTCCTTGTTGCAATAAAGATGATGTCAAGGCCGTTCGTAAACTTCGCTTTTCATATCGTTTTATTTGTTCATTTGGCACTCGTCCAGAATATGCTGAAAGTGAAGATAATTAAGAGATCATCGATTCTATCTATAACTGTGATTGGTGTGGGTATTGAAGGCTGATGTTTTCGGGTGTATTCCTAATCCCTATCCTACTTCCCGGAGGACTACAGATATTAGGGACTATACATGTTAAAGATATAGTTATTGTCGCTAGTTTGACAGTTTGAGAGGATGCAGGCCGTTACTCTTTTACGGAATGCCAATAGAACGTATTCTGGTTATCCTTATTATATCTCTCCTCGTCATAGTAACTACTTTCCACCAGGCCACCTGGAAGAAGAGTGTGTCATAAAAACCTTCCAGTCGCATATGAAGAAATTTTTATAACATTGTAGGTAATCTTGTGATTATTGTAGGCAAAATTTGCCCAAGAAATTGTCATGGGATCAAAAGAAAGCTCCATCGTGTTAAATTATACAGTTATTATGATCATATTTCAACCACTAAGCTACGACTAGAAAATACTTTATTTCCTCTCAACAAGAAGATAGATCACTTCTGCCTGTTGTTTATAAGTAAACAAATGCGTCGCACGCGCAGCCGTCCACGTGTGAGGCACCGCGTGGCGGCGCGTATTTTGTAGCAACATTTGGCACCTGTTTGATCGCGGTGCACTGTCACCTACTTATGTCTATTTTTGTTGGTGTACTCTTATTTGTGATGTGTAGGTGTAATATGCGAGCATTGGTGTATTTTGGTTAATTTAGTTCATCATCATCACAACTCCGTGTAATTTGCCCACTGCAGGGCTATGAGTCTCTCCTCTGGGTGACGAGGAGGTTTAGGCCGTAATCCACCAAGCTGGCCCAGTGCTGGTTGATGGATGTCAGATATTTCAGGGTGCCGAAATGGCTTTTCAGGACCGACTGCTTAACGTGCCCTCCGAAGCACGGAAGTCGTCGTGAGAAATGAATGGTTGGCGGTCACCCATCCTAATACCGGCGCATGAAGCGCGCTTAACCTGCGATATCGTTTGATATGCACAGTAAACACGGCGCCACGACGACTTCAATTAGTTACAATTAGCGACTTAATTTATTTACACACTGCTTAAAATTAATGTAATAAATTAGAAATTTGGATGTATTGATCGATGTTTTTTGTTCTTAAAAGTGAGATAGCTTAAGTTATTGAGCTGAAACTTTATCTAAGTAAGAGATAGCTTTGAATGATACATAGGATATACAGGAGTAGGTAGTTGCTATTTTTGAAGTATCATCGAAGCGCTAGGTGCATTGGCAGTCCCCCCCGAGTAGAGTGTGCCTTGTCGTGGCGGGGGGGCTCAGTAGCCCGTCGCAATCCAGCGATCGGGTGAAGCGAAATCACTCTTACGGCGGTGGCAGCGCGCTGCGTCTGTCCGCATTAGGCGGCAGCTGGGCCTTCCCGGGGTGGGTCCTCTCGGTACCATTCTGATAGCAGAGTGGACCGATGAGCACACAGAGGCGGCGAGCTCTGGTCGTGCACCGGATGCTCTGGGGTCGGCGGTTAAGTTAATTCGTTTAGGATAGGTTTTAGGTAAGGTTTTAGTTAAGGTTTTAGGTAAGGTTTTAGGTAAGGTTTTAGGTAAGGTTTTAGGTTAGATTTTAGATAAGGTTTTACGTTAGGTTTTTAGGTTAGGTTTAATAGGTTAGTTTAGGCTGGGCGGAGGGTGGGACGGAGAAGGAGACGCCTTCTCCCTCCCGATAGCCAGCCGTGGTGGGTGAGGGGACCTACTGCGGCTATACAGGCTATGAGTGGGGAAATGGCCGCGTGTACTGGGCCATTTCCTACGTGGGGGGGCGCACGGCTCAGGCTGAGTGCAATCCGCCGGGGCTCGCGGGCAATGCTACTGGCGATACCGTGGGCTCCAACTATGGCGGGGGAGGTACACCTGGAGGTTTTTAGTGGGTCGGTTCGGCCTTCCGCCGGATCATCCCCACATACCCCACCGTTCCCCCTTGGGCGGTCGGGGACATGACAGCATGTTTTCCTCCAGACAAAAAAAAAAAAAAAAAGGTGCATTGGCAGTGGCAAATCTTACTACAGTCGTTTAAGGAGTCCCAATTTTTTCCATGGCATGGCTTAGTAAGCTAGACAAACTTGTAAAAAGGTTACCAATCTATTGATGCTACAGAGTCAAATAAAATTCAAAATTTCTTTATTGGAAAATTTTATTTACAAAATATGTTGAAGGACACTCCTTTTAGATACGCAGATCTGTATTAGGAGTGAACACTCTTCCCGTAATTACATTATATGTTAGTAGGTATAGTTATTCATAAAGTAAAACTAAAATAACAATTTAGCATAGGTAGCTTAAATAACTAAAAACACAACATTTATTTCTTTGGATTTATTTTTAAAGAAATAAATTTGGTAAATTTATATAACTATTTTAAATTATACATTTTTCCTATTTAATATGACTACAAGTCCTGGCTAGCGACCACCCAGCAAGTAAATAACTTAACCCGTGCGTTTTCATCTTCGACCTCATCGTCACTTACCATCAGGTGACATTGAGGACTTAATTTTAGAATGTGACTTAGAATGAAAAAAATATATATTAATTTATTACATGACTAAAATAAATATGTGGGACAAGTACAGATGTTGAAACAAAACCAGCGCGATTTAATGACGCTTGACAATGTATATTACGTCAATACTCTGGTAATAGTATAAGTGTTGTAACAAAATATTGTTAAATACGAAACGTCTTTAGGCACTAATAAGTTCATTTCAATTTGTAAACAATGTGTAAAGACTTTCTTCAAGTATATGAATTAACTTCGTGCTTCGGAGGGCACGTTAAGCAGTCGGTCTCGGGTGCTGTATACTTGTCAGAAGACATTTCAGCACCCTGAAAATTCTGACATCCACCAACGAGCACTGAGCCAGCTTGGTGGATTACAGCCTAAACCTCCTCGTCACCCAGGGGAGAGACTCATAGCCCTGCAGTGGGCTCATTACAAAAAGTTGTGATGATGATGCTGATTATTACAGACGTTTTGTTTTAAGAAACATTGTTCTTACAGCCTCCATGGGGCAGTGGACTAGTAGCCGGCTGATATTTGAAACGTTACGGGTTCGAGGAAATGTTTCTTCAATGTTCAATAAGAAAGTGTATAAGATACATAAATAAGATAAAAAGCATTGAGCTCAAAATACTACTTACCAAGAAGTTATAAAAATCGAACAAAATCAAATAATAATATAAATAAATAAACTCATTCATATAAAATGTTTATTTCAACAAGTATTCTGTAGCCTTCCTGGAGCACCCTGTATTGCCTTAAGTTTTCGCAGTTCACTATAAGAAAAAAAAATATATGTCCAAATTTTTATGCGTTTAGCAAATTTTACAGTTTAACTCGACGTTTCTTCTTCACATCAGACAGCGTGGTTACGAGTAAAAAAAATTAATGAAATGCGATTACAATATTTTAACCCACCCTGTATATGTATATTGAAATCATAACTCGTAACGATAGCTAACTCAAGGATATATTTAGTTACAAAGGAATTATACAATAGCCAGGAAACTGCATTCTACGTCTACATCTTTGCTTCGATTTTTCATGACTTGGTTAAATAATTAGTTCGTCTTGTCACAGTACAGATATCTACAGTAATTCAACTTCATACAAACGGACGAAACGCGAGTTATACCTACTACGGCTCGATATCGTCATACCGAAACTATTGTTGATTGAGCTTTACGTTAATATGCGGATTGTTTATACTTTAAAATTTAATAATTCATCTTTTCGTGCGTCTCAGTCGAGGCGCAAGTATTTTTCGGTCGCTAATTAATATAAGATCGATTTGTTATTCAAACGTGAACATGGTTTTTAACACAAAACGTATTTTTGTTGAACACTTCCTATTAAATTTACAAAGTATTTTCACAAGCAGTCACAAAACTAAATGGAAGTAAACACAAAGCAGTCAAATATGTATAATGAAGGCAGGCAGCCCTATCACGTGAACGGACCGCGGCACTGCTGTAGGCATTTATTTCAAAGATGCGGCCGAGTTGAAGTACTGAATAGTAAACTCAAACTCAAATATTCTTTATTTCGTAAGTATTTAAATACATTTGAAATAAGTCAAACTATTTACAAATTGAACTGAATCTACCACCACTTCGGAAAGTCGATCTGTTGAGAAGAAGTGGCAAGAAACTCAACAGCAATCATCATTTAAAAATAAGAGAAAAAAAAATACACAATACAATTTACAGCCAGGGAATCCCATCTTCTTGCATCCTATGGATATCTTATAATAAACCTTTTCACATAACACTTATCCTGAAATCTATCGTAGGGTTAATCTTAAATATTTTGGAATTTTATTATAAAAGCGTAGACATTGTCCCATGAATGAGTTGGTGATCTTCTGGAGTCTACTATTATATTTATACAATAGGCAATCAAGTACTAGACAGAAACGTAGACATAGATATATAGAGGTAAAGATAGAAGCAGAGATAGACGTAGCGATAGAGGTGAGAGAGAATACAGATACTGTGGATGGAGATGGGGATAGTCGTGGATAAAGAAAGGACCTGGACGTGGACATGGAGATGGGGAAGTCAGAGTCAAATTAAAAAAAAGTAACATAGTCATAAAGTCTTAAGCAAAACGACCTGGCACCGCTAGCAGCACCAGTTCACGAGTATAACTCAAGCACCAGCCATCACCCTCCTCAACCATATATTAGGGAAGAGGGTGACCCGTAGTATTATTACCGTGCCCTAGTTGCGCTATGTTATCTCATTGACGCTGTCTTACTTAGGAGCTACACAGTTGGTACGTCAGTTTAGGTGGTTCATTTATCTCGCAAGTAATTTTTTTATCTAATTAGTTTATGACAACACTCAGTTCATGCTAATTCTAAAGCTTATAGTACATAATTATGTAGAATACGCTCCAAATACCTTGTTTTTAGATGGCCAAGGTCGTCAGGTGTCTCCAAAGCTGAGTCATATTAGACTTATTATGTTTATTTAACCTATTGATGATGTTCCTAGTCGCAGGCGCAGTTCTTATCAAATGTTCGATATACCAGGTTAAGCAATCTTCTTTCGGGGTCAATGTGAGGATGGGTGACCGCCAAACGGGGCTAGCATGCAACCATTGATAAATAGTCGAATCGACAAGATAAATATTATTCTGTTATTTTATTCTATTTTGTAAGCTAATATGCGCACCATAATAGATAGAATTACTCGATTTGATACCATGATTAAGACCACAGAACCAAATATGCCATAATCTAAATAACATCAACCTTACAAATAAAAAACTGCAGACGCTGGAGCATCGTCGTAAGGTTGCTTGTTTGACAGTATTTTATCGGCTACATTTTGGTGAGTGTGCGAGTGCTCTTTTTGACCAAATTGAACCCACCCCTTTTTACCACCGGACTACCAGACGCAGACAGAACTTCCATCCCTATATAGTGGATTTACCAAGAAGTCGAACAAAACGCTTCGATAGTTCCTTTTTGGTACGGATTGCCAAGGAGTGGAACAATCTGCCTGCGTCTGTTTTTCCTGACCACTACAGTCCTGGAACTTTTAAGTGTCGAGTGAATAGGTTTCTCGTGGATGGACGTGTAACACCATAGTCTTCATGCGCACTTTCCATCAGGTGGCATGGAAGACAAACGTCCTATCCTTACAAAATAAAAATAAAAAAAAACTTAATAAATTCTAGGAAAATATCGATAAAAGGCCCGATTTATCGTTGTCGACGGTAGCAGCCCCGCAGTGCTAATTTTGTATCGAGAATTCGAGACTTACGTGCCCGATAGCATGATTATATCCCTGTTGCTGTTTTTAGTAGATACGTAAATGAAATAAAATTGAATCGTAAATAACTGAAAAATATATGCTAAACAAAATCATCACCCGACCAGGACTCGAACCTGGGACCTCTCCTTTGACTTCTCGTTTTTACGTTAGGAATAGGAAGTATGCTAAGTAATTTCGTGGCTTGTTGCCAGGCCGCGGTGGCTCAATCTCGGCAAACGAGAGGTCCCAGATTCGAGTAATGGTCGTGTGATGATTTTATTTAGCATATTTTTTCTATTATTTAAATATTGTTAAATGCAAAATATTATTAAAATTAAATCGTTTTAGCCCTGGGTGCGGAGGAGAGTTAGTCAGTAAATCACTCACTTTTGATCCGCAAACATCGGAATATCTGGACAAAAGTGCACTTCTTAACGAATCATCGCCACATACTTATACACTCGATAGCAAACTCTAGAAAAGGGTACGTAAAGTCTATATTAAGTAATAAATTCCTACAGAAACAATATTTCATCAGAAGAATCTTTATTTCTTACTCAGAATCAAAAGTTACGCGATTATAGTGCGGCCGTTGCGAGAATGCGTTCCTGACAGCTCCTTATGTCCACTGAATAAAGTTTATTTCCGATTCGCAGTGGTAAATAAGCTATGATTTTGACAGCTGTCAGGAACGCAAACTCCCACCGGTCGCACTATAAACCTCAATGAGTCACGCCAACGAATGGGGCATAATTATACAAACACGCTGATATCTCAAGTTCTCAACCAAAACAACAATAATCAACTAATTAAAGAGAGCATTAAAAAACCGACTTCACGTCAAAACTTTGGCTGAATCATACATATGTTTTTTCAAAAGTTTGAAATTTTCAATGAAGTACTCAACCGATTTCGATGAAATTTAAATGGGACCAACTATGAAGTATCCTCTATAATATGAAACAAAAATTTTCAAAATCAATTAATAATTTTCCGAAATATCGTGTAACAAAGACACAAAAAAAAGACGTGTGGCACTCGGAGACTGCCGCGGTAAAGCTATTGCATAGCATTTTTTATCAACTTATGCAATTATAATTTTTTATTTATTTTATTAATGCACTAATGTTTGATCTAAAATGAAGTTCCACAAGTTCCTAGTAGATGGCGCTGATTGTTTATTAAAGCCCGCATGTAAATTATGAAATCAAAGTATCACCGCTGTGCCGGTCGGAGTGGGGGTGTTAGGTTTTTTCGTTACGGAATTTCTGGATTCGGTCCCCACGCTCAAGGCCCGCGATAGAATCTATGCAATAGCTTAAAACCATACAGTCGAATTTTGAACCTCCTCCTTTTTTGGTAGTCGGTTGAAAAACATTATGAAAGATCAAGGTTGGCACATAAAAACAAGTCGCAATGCTTCACAATCGCTTCTCAGGCTGCGCGCGCGCACGCAGTGTAAATATTTTTTGTTTTTCTACCCAGCTGCGGTGACGAGCGAGACTGCGATTTGCGTTTCAAGTTTATTTGGAAATCTATACTCATTTAACTAAGATAAAAATAACTGCATTAAAAGTACGGAAGTCATAATATGGAATTTGATATCGGTTACGGCCGCCACAAAGGAATTGTACATACATACTTAACTTCACGCCTGTATCCCGTATGGGGTAGGCAGAACACCAGAGGTAATAAAACCATCTGATGTCAAGTTTGACAAATTTGGAGGCATTATAATAGTGGAGAGAGACTATTGCAGTGACAGGGGGTCAGCCTATCGCCCACGAAAAGCTTTCCATAACACCTCGGTCCCTTAACTGACTTTTACAGTATGCCCGGGAAGAGAAGCAGCTGGCACATTCTATGTTTTTCTTTCGCTCCCAGTCCAGCATAGAAGTATGACCTTTAAGTGCAATAAACTGATTTGATTTGTTTTTCATTAGCCCCGCCGTAATTGGTGTCGTAAAACGTAGTAGCAAGCTTGTGTGAATGGCCAGTAAAACAAAACGATCTGTTCTTTGCAGCTGCTTTTCCAATACTTTGTTACAAGTCGTGGGTTTTCGGAAAATGTATACTGTATTGAACCGTTTTTCTTCTTAGTTTTCATGGATGGAAGTGTACCACTTTAGTCTTCGTATTCCAAAAAACGTCCCATCTTTCTTTTGTTAAAAAAAGTAATACCTGAAAATTGTGTTGTCTTGTCATATTTTTGAACAGTAGGTACCATATTTTACGGAAAATTTATATCCACATGGGCACTGTTGATATAAGGCTCGGGATCTTCGAGAATTTAAAGATTGAAAATGGTTTTAATATGTTTATTTGAATGTTAGGGACCTTGCTCTTCTTAGGCTATGACCACAGCTATGACTAATACATATCTGACGACCACTTTGGCGATGGGGTAAACCTATCTGCCTCAGACGCCAGTGGTTGCGGGTTCGATCCCCGCACGGAACAAGAAAAAAAAATGTTCCGTGTCTGGGTGTTTATCTATTTATTTATTTATATTCTAGGTTCCCCCTAGTTCGCTATATGGTATCCCATAACACAAGCTATGCTTACTTTGGGGCCATGTAGTTGGTGTAATTGTCTAGGGATTTTATTATTATTTTATTATAAAATATACGTCTATGACGGAGGGTGTCAAGTCGATTTACTTTATTTAAAATATAAAAAAAAACTTTCTTTTTAATCAGAGCCTATGGCAGCGTCAGCGGCGCGGGCAGCGATTTCCGCGAAACGATAGAAAGTATTGAGTTTGTATGAAACCGCATAAAATCGCTCGAGCGCCCGCTGGCGTCCAGAACAACTGTTTGCAGCCTACAGGCCACAGTACTTAGAAGTCATGTTATTGAATATTACCGTAGACTGAGCTCGGATTCCGACTAAATACCATTCTGTCTAATAGCTCCAGGAACGCGGTAACTCAATATCGCATTGTGAGTTGATTAGTTGGCTATTGGAATTGGTTGCTGCTGTGTAACTATGGGTCTTATAAACATATTTGAAGTCGCTCAGCGGGCAATGGAAAGCAAGGACTGCGTACCGGTATTAATTTCTGTACATTTTTTTTTTCTGTATGACGGCATACCGTTAAATTAGGTGTACTTATTTAAAAATAACAGTACAGGAGTTCATACTGAAATAATTCGTGTACCTTTTTTATTATTGTAGAATAACTGATTTTTTTTCAGTTAACTGAAACTTTCCGGTATTAATATTAAAATGTTATTTTAAAATAACCGTAGAATGTTCGATAGTTTAGTTGAAGCCTATAGAGCGTATATTATGCTGACCTATACATTTCGGTACAGAAATTAACATATTTCTGTACTGAAAACATCTACAGAAATTAATCCGGTATACATTATTTGGGTACTGACTACTGATATAATTAAATTAGATTTTAATAACTTGTACAGATATTGTGTTTGATAAAGCAGTACACTAATAAGGGTACTGAAATTTTACTAGTATTGTTTTAAAAAAATATACCGATATGCAGTCCCTGCTCGGAGTTTCTCTGCGGGATCGAATCAGAAATGAAGAGATACGCAAGCGAACCAAAGTCACCGATGATATAGCTAGCATTGCAAAGCTGAAGTGGCAATGGGCAGGGCACATAGCTCGAAGAACAGATGGCCTGAGGGGCAGAAAATTTCTCTTGTGGTGCCCACGTCCTGGGAGACGCAGCGTAGTTTTTTGGTCAAGGTCGCCGGTAAACTCTGGAAAGGGGAACCTTGAGGGACGCCTGTGTCCAGCTGTGGGCGTTTTTAGGCTGTTGATGTGTACGGGGTTAATGGTGATTAGAATCTTTATGGGAGGTCATTTGCAATAATTTAAGCTCAAATTGTGTAATCCGAAAGTGAACCATTGTTAGGGTTCCGTAGGTACACAGAGGATAAATTGGTACATTATTAAAAATGTGGGTTTTGCGTTTTTTTTTCAGAAAAATAGATTTACGTAGAATAGAAAACTTCCATGCTGGACTTAGAGCGAAAGAAAAACATAGAATGTGCCGGCTGCTTCTCTTCCCGGGCATACTGTAAAAGTCAGTTAAGGGACAGAGGTTATAAAGGCGTTTTTCTGGAAAACGCCTTTATAACCCCTTAAAATGGAAAGCGAAAGAAAAACATAGAATGTGCCAGCTGCTTCTCTTCCCGGGCATACTGTAAAAGTCAGTTAAGGGACAGAGGTTATAAAGGCGTTTTTGTGGGCAATAGGCTGACCCCCTGTCACTACAATAGTCTCTCTCTATCTTTATAATACCTCCAAATTTGTCAAACGTGACATCAGATGGTCTTGTAACCTCTGGTGTTCTGCCTACCCCATAAGAGATACAGGCGTGACGTTATGTATTTATGTATGTATTTACGTATGTAAGACCACCTCAGAAGGGAGCAATAAGTAAAACAATTTACAAGTTTTAACACATATCTATATTGGGTTCTTTCAATTAAAAACTAAATACAAATATAATTACGGAAGAACACTGACCTGTCACTTCCTCGAAGGCCCGAACTTGACTGACTGGCCTTCTTACACATCAACGACAATACAGACTGCACGAATGATTAGGTTGAACGAATACAAAGTCTTGATAAGTAATCGAATAATCGTTATCATAACCGAGTCGTGTTACAGTCGGCCATCCTTTCAAGAACGAGTCCCCGCGTTATAATACAGTACAAATTAATTCTATTAGAATAACAAGCAATGATTTAATGAGTATCTACTTGTTAACAAAAGTAAGTGACGCACTAAGGGGTATTTGAAGCAAAAAGCCGGTGATAAGTGGTTTTCCTGAAATTTACCAAATAGCAAAAACAATGCGCGTTTCATGAAGTACAATAACCGGTCCATCCAGAGCGAGCCTCCAAACCCGCTTTTTACCTGCGCTCTCACCAAGGAATCAGTCGGAACTCAACCCTTGTGTGTAACGCGTGTCTTTGTTCTCGGCGCTCTCGATTATTTTACATATTTCTCTGTGTTAATATGTCTTCGTGTGGTGAATTGATAGAAAATTCCTTATTGAATATGGATGTTGAAGGTATGCACTTTATATTAAAATATATAACAGTTAATTTTTCCTAAAATTTTAGTATTTAAACTCATATTTCCAATTCCCTTATAAAAAACATGGTATTTAAAAAAAAAAGATATAACATTAGTGTTTTTGTTTATGTGTCGGGCTTTGTCGTACTACATTTCAATTATGATAATAAAGTTTAAACCTTTTCCTAATCGAAACAGAAATAAAATTGTCCCCCAACCCACCCCATTTTTTTATTTTTATTTTTAAGTTTGTAGGTATAATTAAAAAAAAATACAAAGTTTTAATTTTTTTTCGCAGATACTTCGGAAAAGGTGAAAACCATCACCCGATCGGAATTATACGATGTCCTAAGGGGATTCAAAGGCAAGAAAATGGACGAAAAGTTTACCTTGTTGGAAGACAAGCTTGTTCAACTGACGTCATGCCCGATAGAAAATAGGAATGTTTTGTCTCGTTCTTTGAAGCATTTCAAGACAAGTTTTAAGCAGAAATGGACGGCAACTCGTAACACAGATGAAAGATTTGTGAAAAACAATGAAGAATGGCTTAAAACATCGTTAGAGCTTCCTTTGTGGTCGTCACACAAGCCCGGTCGCCCAGTTAAACAGTTCCACGAATTAAGTGAAAGGAGCAAGCGGCGGAGAACTGAAGAATTACGGGCTCAGGTACCTGTCGAGGAATTGACTTTCGCTGCGTGTGTAAGTCAGGGGACTTCCGGGAATACAGACACTTCAAAGATGTTTAAAAAGATAACTTCAACGCCAACAAAAGCCAAGAAGATAAGATGTATAATTTCGTCTAAAAAAGACCAAGTGAAGATGAAATACACACCACGGGAAGCCTTATCATTATTTGTAGAAGGCAACTTCACAAGAAGCCAGTGGACTCTATTACAAGGCGGACGCAAAGACATTTACCCTTGTTATTCTTTGCTGCAAAAGGTGAAAAAAGAGTGCTACCCAGATGATGATAAAATTACTGTTACCGAGACCAGTTTTAGTGTTGAACTTCAAGCTTTGCTGGATCATACGTCTTTGCGCCTCATCCAATATTTAAAAGAAGTATTAGACACTTTAACTGAACATGAAAAGCAGCACCTACTGTTGATATCTAAATGGGGTTGTGATGGATCTCATCAAACTACATTTAGGCAAAAATTTGAAAATGTCACAGATGATGACTCAAATATATTTGTCAGCTCGATTGTTCCGGTGAGGTTAATTGTATCTTTTGATGGTGAAACAAAAAAAAATCATTTGGCAGAACCCTACTCCTTCTTCGGTAAGATTTTGTAGACCTATTAGAGCTCGATTTGTACATGAAACGAAAGATGTCACTAAGGAAGAAATAGAGTTTATTGAAAATCAAGCCAAAAATCTAATAGAAACCAAAGACAGTGAAACATCAGTGCAAATCAGACACAATATTTTGCTGACAATGGTAGATGGAAAGGTCTGCAACTCGGCAACGGACACTGCATCAACTATGCGATGTTATATATGCGGTCAGACATCAAAAGATTTTAACAAATTAAAAAAAAGTGACGTAAAAAAAGAAGCTTTAAAGTTTGGGCTCTCAGTACTCCATGCCAGAATACGCTTTCTAGAGTTATTGTTGCATTTAGCATATAAAGAACCCATTAAAAAGTGGCAAGCCCGTACACCAGAAGACAAAAAGGTAATTAAAGAAACAAAAGAGAAAATCCAGAAATGTTTTAGAGCGGAAATGGGTTTGCTTATTGATGTACCTAAAGCTGGCTATGGAAATAGTAACGATGGGAATACGTCTAGGAGATTTTCCAAAACGCAGAATGCTCTTCACGCATCACTGGAATCAACGGGGAATTAATTAACCGGTTCAAAGTAGTTCTTGAGGTAATATCAAGTGGTCATGAGATTGATTATCAAAAATTTGATGATTATGCCCAAGACACTGCCAAACTATATGTGGAACTGTATGGCTGGCATCCAATGTCACCTACAGTCCACAAAATTCTTATGCATGGAGCGCAGGTGATGCAAGAGGCAATTCTGCCAATAGGACAATTGTCA
The DNA here is from genome assembly GCA_944452665.1 of Stenoptilia bipunctidactyla. Taxonomy (NCBI): domain Eukaryota; kingdom Metazoa; phylum Arthropoda; class Insecta; order Lepidoptera; family Pterophoridae; genus Stenoptilia; species Stenoptilia bipunctidactyla. The sequence continues at coordinate 19,349,536 of OX101746.1, forward strand.
GAAGAAGCCGCTGAAGCGCGAAATAAACATTTTCGCAAATATCGGGTGGACTTTGCACGAAATTTTTCTAGAACTGAGTGTAACAGAGACATATTAAATAGATTGCTGCTGACATCCGATCCTCTCATCAGCTGTAGTCGGCCGAAGAATAAAAAGAAAATTTTGCCATTTTCCGAGGAGGCAAAGAAAATTTTAATTGCGGCAGCACCAAATCTAAACTCGTGTGTCGACAATGCTGTCGAAGATGATGATGATGATGATCAAGAAGATTGTGATGATATCAGCGAATCAGATTGCGCTGATTCAGAATAAAATATAATTAAACAAATATTTTCGCTTTTTTGAAAAAAAAAAAAGAATTTATGTTTTTGTTATGTAGTTCATCAAATTTGATTATTAAATCCAAAAGGTTGATAAAATATTGTTTTTCATTATATTTCGAGTTAATATAGGCTAATAAATAATTATGACCGGTTTTTTGCTTCAAATACCCCTTAGTGTGACGTAACGATACAATCTTTGAACTAAAATAGTTTCTATTTTCACACTTAAATTCAAATGTTACCTAGATACTTATAGAGACTTAAATTATTTCATATAAACCATAGTGCTAGGTGCTAAATAATTCATATTATTATAAGAATATATATTTCACACAGTACATTTAACAAATATATCTTAGCAGAATATAATTAAATTAATTACTTCATTAATTATTTTTAATTTCCTATTGCTTAATTAAACAGTTCATACAATCAATATTAATAACGTACTGTTAAGAGCCACTCCTGGGCGGCGAGTTAGGAACGCCAATCCTGCCCGGTTCAACCAACAGTTCATATAACATAAAGTCATAGTGAACTATAAGCCACTCCTGGGCGGCGCACGCCAATCCTGCCCGACTCAATAGTTACAATAACAAACAACCATATTGAACTGTTACGAGCCACTCCTGGGCGGCGAGTTCCTACGCCAGATCCTGCCCGACTTAAGCAACAGTTCAAATAGTATATAGTCACAGTGAACTATTATGAGCCACTCCTGGGCGGCGAGTTCCCACGCCAATCCTGCCCGACTAAATAGTTCAGATAACACATATCCATATTGAACTGTTACGAACCACTCCTGGGCGGCGATTTCCCATACCCATCTTGCCCGACTCAACAGTTCACACTGCATATTCATTTTGTATTGTTATGAGCCACTCCTGGGCGGCGAGTTCCTACGCCATTCCTGCCCGACTCTATAACTATCATTTAATTCGACACGAGATAATGATTATTAAAAATCAAATCAATTCATTTACTTCAATTAAACATTTTGTTATAATTCAATTATTTCACAAAATACTGTGAGCAGTTTGATAAGTTATGATCTAAATCAATTGTAAATTTAAGTTATTTTAATAAGGAATTACAAGAATATAATGTAATAAGTATATAATATGTGTATATTTGTAAAATATTACGTTTCACAACTTTATGAAAATAAATAAAGTATTTTTGAATAATAAGATAGGTACATAAAAACAATCGCATAGTTTAATAATTATCGCTATCATCTTCACTACCTTCAGTAGAAGAGCAAGCGGATTGATTAAAGCTCATCCAGGGAAAAATCTTATCTATTGAAACGACATTCTCATATTTAGCTCCTTTCCTTGTAATAGGGGTATCTTCTACAAGGAATCTATCGTGAGGTAATATTTTTTTAATCCTATACGGTCCTTGACATTTAGGTTCTAACTTTTTGGATTGACCTGTTCCCGATGCTACTGCCTTAACTATTCTCACTAAATCCCCTTCTTTGTAACGTTTCCCTTCTTTCCTATGTTTATCAAATCTCTTTTTATTCTTTTCCTGATTTTCCTCTATTCTGTCTAATGCCTCAGACCTAATTTCTGCTAACGTTTTGTCATTCTCTGCTACTACTTCATCAGTTACCGTATTTAATAGGCCCTGCGATGGATTCAATACAGTTCTACCAAATAGTAACTGTGATGGTGTTTTCTTGGTTACGTCATGTATGCTCGTATTTATACCTAACTGTACTTGGGGTAGTAATTCGTCCCATATATTCCTATCTTTGTCGTGTGTCATCGAGCCAAGTGAAGCTAGGATAGTACGATTGTACCGCTCAACTTGACCGTTGGCTCGTGGTGTTGCGACAGAATTAAGGATGTGCTTGGAACCGATTGAATTCACAAAGATTTTAAACTTTTTACTCGTGAAGCTGGTACCTCTATCAGTTATGATCCGAGAAGGTGACCCAAAGTAACTAAATAGTGTTTTAAACGCTTTAATACTGTCCCTAGTTTTTGTACTACGTACCGGAGTTAGACTTACGTATTTTGTGAAAGCATCCACTATAACGAGTATATATGTTGAACCTCGCTTGCTTCGTGGAAATGGGCCTAAGTGATCCGCATGCACAGTGTGGAATGGTATGTCCACTTTGGGGATGGGGTGGAGCAGTCCTTCTTTGCTTCCAGAAGGAAGTTTGTGATGAGCACATTCAAGACAAGCATTTACATACTTCTTCACAAACTTCCTCATTTTTGGAAACCAAAACAAATTTCGAATTCGCTCCAAGGTCTTTTCAAAACCAAAGTGGCCAACTTCGTCATGATTTGACCTAAGTAGTTGCCAACGTACACTTCTTGGCACGGCCCACTTCATCGATCCATCTGGTAAAATACGAAACACCCTACCGTTTTTAATTGTATACTCCTTATAAATACTCGTTATTTTAGGTGTTTCTGGGTCTTCCAGAATCTCCTTAATGCGTTTGATTTCTTCATCAGATGACTGGACAGTGGCTATCCAGTCATCAGTGCTTACTGACAGTATGTCTAGCGTATGAGTATCGTCCTTTCCATTTGTTATGGGGCTACGGCTTAGGGCATCGACATGTGCCATTCTATTGCCCGGCCGATATTCAATGTCACAGTCATACTCTAAAAATTGTATCCACCATCTAGAGATACGTGGTACAAGATCTCTTTTTGTGAAAGTTGATCGCAATGCATTGCAGTCGGTGACTATGGTGAATTTAATGCCAATGAGGTATATACGAAATTTACTCAGCGCACAGACTACAGCGAGAGTTTCTAGCTCAAAAGAATGCATTTTCATTTCGTCAGTCGTAGTCTGGCGACTGAAGTATGCTATTGGTTTCCATGGATCTGAGTCTCGTTTCTGCAACAAGATGCCAGCGACACCTAATTTACTAGCATCTGTATGCAGTTGTGTGTCAGCCCCAGGATCGAATAAAGCTAAGACTGGCCGTTCAACTAATAGTTTTTTAATCATCTCAAATGCCTTAGATTCCTTTTCTCCCCATTGCCATGGCGTATCTTTTTTCAAGAGATTCGTCAATGGCTTCACGATCAAGGCAAAACCCCTAACAAACCTCCTGAAAAAGCTCGCAAGTCCCAGAAATCTCCTTACTTCGTGTTGGTTTCGTGGAGGGCAAAACTTTTCAACAGCCTCAACTTTCTGGGCTCCAGGTCTAATACCGTTACCATCTATTTCGAATCCTAAAAACTCGACGCGTTCTTGGAAGAAGTGGCACTTATCCATTTTAAGTGTCAATCCTGCCTCACTTAATAATTTCAACACTTGTTCAAGGCGTTCTAAACCTTCCTCAAACGTCTTAGATGGTATTAGGATGTCGTCCATATAAATAACTACATAACCTACCTTGGACTTGCTCAATATTTTGTGGATTGCCCTTTGGAAAACAGCCGGAGCATTCGTCAACCCAAACGGCATACGATTGTATTCGTATTGACCGTCGGGTGTGACAAAAGCGGTCTTCTGTTTTGAATTCTCAGCTAAAGCGATCTGGTGGTAACCTGAGGCCAAGTCTAATGTAGTAAATAATGACTGTCCAGAAAGTTGATCTAAAAGGTCTTCAATCCTAGGGAGAGGGTAATGATCCCTTTTTGTGCGATTATTTAGGGCGCGGTAATCCACGCACAATCGTTTTTCGCCAGTTTTCTTCCTAACTAATACGATGGGGCTGGCATATGGGGAGTTGGATTCCCGTACTATGCCATGGTCCATCATATCAGTCACCATATCTTGTACTAGTTTGCGTTCCAAAATTGGTAGACGATACGGCCTATATACTACAGGTGTTGAATCATTCAGCTGGATCTCCATTTCGACCACGTTAGTAAATCCTAGGTCATGCATCCCCGTTGAGAAACAATTTTTATATTTGTTTAATAGATTACTGCATTGACTTTTTTGTGCCTCTAATAATTGTTCACCATATTTTGGGCTAACTAATGTATTAGAGACTAAATCGTTGCTAATGTGCAAAATGTGTTTACCAACTCCTAAAGTCTGAGCTCGCGTAATCAATGTATTTTCTTTAAAGTACAAGGGGTTAGCACCTACATTTTGAACCAACAATCTGCATTCGGCATTGTTAACTTTATACTCTCCTGGTAAGAGATAATACTCATTACCTGCACGTCCTCTAACGGAACCCCCTACGTAAATATTGCCATTGCATTCTGAATTAGCCTTTACAGGGACCAAAGCCATTTCACCCAGATCGATGTTAACACTATTTGTGGTGTAGAGATGAACCTTTGAATTTTGAGGATATTCCAATCTCTCAAACTTTAGATTTAACGGGTCTTTTACTATTTTTATACTTGGCCTTTCCGTAAAACTATGCCCTAATAATACACTATATTTGATCAACTCATCATCAACAATAAAGGTTTCGACACCCTCCTCCACGATTCCTTGAACCTCGATTTTAACTAAAGCACGACCGATTGGCAAGTAAGGAACATTGCCTAAGCCTCTTAAGGTGAGTCCACTTACGGTTTGCCAAACTAGACCCATCTTAACAGCTTCACTTCTGCGAATCAAAGTAGCTTCACTACCTAAATCGACTTGACAAATCAATTCAATCTCATTTATTTTTATCAAAATTCGATATTTATCATTAGTGCTCTCTGCAAATGAAACTTCCAATACATTTTTATCCTTAGAATTAGGCTCGATTGAATTCCTTTTCAATTTAGGACATTGTGGCGCTTCATGTCCTAAAAAGCCGCAATTAGAGCATTTTATAATTGGGTATGGGCATTTATGACTGGGGTGACCTGATTTTCGACAGTTGAAACAAGTAATGGTACTAGATTTGTAATTGCTACTTTTGTTTGTTGTGTTATCGTTTAATTTTAAAGATTTATTGTTAGAGTTGGTAAATGTATGGGTTCGCTTATCTCGACTAGTGTCCCTATGAGGGTCTATATTATTTCTATTGCTGGTTTTAACAGTCTTAAAGAATTCTAAAACATCCTCCGGTTTATTGAACTTAGCTGCTTGAGCTCCTACTCGAATACCCCTATCGTCTATACCATAGAGTAAGCAATCAACCGCTTGCCTTCCGAAAATTTTACATCTATTTAATAAGTTAATTTTGGCAAAATAATATAATTCTAACGATTCCCCCGGGCGAACACGTCGATCAAGCATATCTGATAATAATTCGGCATAGTTCTCAGTTGCCGGAAATGATTCTCGCAATATTACTTTCCACTCTGACCAACTATGCTTGATTGACGGTAAACCCTGGTACCAAACTTTAGCAGCACCAGTAAGTTTTGGCAGGGCATAGTGGGCAGTTTGTTTATCGGTCCAATCATAAATATCAGAACATTCGTCTACCTTATCAATCCAAACGTTTATCGACTGTACCTTCGATAAAGGATCAAACTCAGGAATTACGTTACCAACAGACCCAAACGATCCACTATCCCCTGCCCTAGATTTCAAAACATTCAAAAATTCTTCAAAAAAGTCAGTTGTCATAAGTTTTGATTTCTTATCACTAAAAGATTTCTCGCAATCATCAGAAACTCGTTTTGTTGGCGTACTTAAACGCCTATTACAATTAGAATGAACAGAAACATCTCTATTCCTTGATCTCCGTTTTGAGTTATCAAACTGAGACCCACTCCTTTCATTTGAAATTATTCGTTTTCGCTCTTTACGTACCTCTTCTTCAAGCATACGCAACCTCTCAGATGATAGTTCAAGCTCTCGTTGACGAGAGGTCCGCGTGCTGCTGGCATGTCTGCTGCGACTCCGAGATCGACGAGTTCTTAATTGATCATCACAATATCGTGAGCGACTACGGCTACGCCTCACGCTGTCTCTTTTGTGAGAATCCATATTCCAACTTCTTACTCAATCTCTGAAACTTACAATAAATATTTGTAATACTGTTGTTCAAACATAAGATATTGTAACTAAAACTAAACAAAATTAAATTATTTAAAAAAAAAATAGTTTCTAATTCAATGAGGGGTTTTCAAGTGACATAAAAAAATAACAATGGTACTTAAAGTTCTCGTCAGATGGCGTTTAATTAAAGTCAACTGTCAAAATTAATACACCTTTTGATTTGTCACTTGACAAGTCAACTTAACGACATCTATATTTCTAAAAGAAAACTTTGCATTTGCCCTTTCTTTTTCCCTCACTGTCATTCTGACAAGACCTCATTGTCACTGACTTTATGGGTATTCTAAATTTTAAATCAAAATTCCGGGAACAAAAGTTGACAGTTTGTACATTTTTACTACAATTATTATCAATCCATATGCATCGCACACATTTGACGCATGTTTTGCCTTTTATTTATAGAATTGGTTACTACATTGGTAAATTTAAGTAAATTAAATAATATTTCAACAAACACATGCACTACGACTAAAGGAAAAATATGAAGAAAAAATAAATAAATAATAAATATTCACTTTAACTATGAATCCATTTTCATCAAAAGAATTCATTCAGATTTAAGAAAAATAACCTTTAATGACTGGTTATTATCTTAAGACGTACTAAGAAAACTGTTTATTTCGTCTTTTAATCCACAAAGAAATGACGATTCTAAATTATTGTAAAAGTGATAATATCATGACCCGCCATTTTGTCATTAAGTCGAGCTGTGGGGCGTTAATTTTTGAGTAAAATCCCACTTCTGAGATGTAAGACCACCTCAGAAGGGAGCAATAAGTAAAACAATTTACAAGTTTTAACACATATCTATATTGGGTTCTTTCAATTAAAAACTAAATACAAATATAATTACGGAAGAACACTGACCTGTCACTTCCTCGAAGGCCCGAACTTGACTGACTGGCCTTCTTACACATCAACGACAATACAGACTGCACGAATGATTAGGTTGAACGAATACAAAGTCTTGATAAGTAATCGAATAATCGTTATCATAACCGAGTCGTGTTACACGTATGTATAAACGCGGGTTCAACAATACGATATCAATAGGACCAAGTATTGGTGTAAATGGCTACGTCTATGTACAGTCACGTCTTCTACAACTCGCAAATTATTCCTTTGTAATAAGGTTAAAAGTTCAATGAAAATGTATTAAGTCTAGTTGTTACGAGACTTGACTCACGAACGCGAATTTGGCGAAGCATAAATTGCCATGTTTATTATTAAGCAAAGACCAGTCCCTCGATTTACACCACGCACACACCGTCGTCTTGAATCCTTTTCATTTTAGACGTCACAATCCGCGACATCCTGTATAAACTTAGAATAATAAATTCTCAATAACAACAAGAATTCATAAACATCCATGATTAAAGCGCTTTATTTCATTGTTTTCATTAGTGGTTGCAATTACAAAATGGCGTCCGCTAAAATATAATCTTTGTACGTGACGTCTGTCACTCCGGCCACGGTACAGATATCTACAGTAATTCAACTTCATACAAACGGTCGAAACGCGAGCTATACCTATGCGGCCAGTCGCAAGTGTCTGTATTCCGAAACAATTGTTGATTGAGCTTTACGTTATTTAATTTTTTTTATACTTTTAAATTTAATAATACATATTTTCGTACGTCTCAGTCGATGTGCAAGTATTTTTCGGTTGCTAATTTATGAGACCGATTTGATATTCAAACGTAAACATGTTGTTTTGACACAAAACGTTTTTTTTAACACTCCCAATTCCACAAAGTATTTTATTTGTTTAAATAAAAAAAAAGTATATTTGCCGTCACAAAACTAAACGGAAGTAAACACAAAGTAGGCAAATGTAATTTAAACGCTGAAGGCGGGCACATCACATGTGAATGGACCGCGGCGCGCTTTAGGCATTTATTTCAAAGACGCGGCCGAGTTGAATTATTGTACATATCTGTACCGTGCCCAAAAGATTTATCTTAGTACGTGACGTCTGTCACTTCGGCAGAAGCTGCTAAATACCTTGACTCTGGGTGCGCGAGCGTTCAACTTATCGAGTCATTGAATTTGTCTTATCTTATTCGAACTTGGAACGCATGTTTTGGAATTTCTTTTGTTTTTTTTTCGCGAGATAAAGGCAACGTATGAGTCACTTTTGTTTCAAGGGATTTTCGTTGGCGGGAAAGCGACAGTAATGAGATATCTTGACATTTTCATGTTATTGTAAAGAGCGTTTTGTTATGACGGGTGTTTTTTTGTTGAGTAATTTGAAATGAGAATGAAATATAGATTATAGTCAAGAGAGCAATGATTGTGACCAATTCTCATTGTGTTGTGGGAATGAGACTTCTAGTTTACATAATAAATTCCGTTGTGTTACGAAAATGAAATAAATATTACCTATTGAGTTTAAAAAAGACACGGAACTAGTTGATTCATATGTCTTCTTCGCAATTAGTTTTAGCCCAATCTCAATTAGGGTAGGTAACACTAGTAACGCTAATTCATACAGCCTCACGAACTTTTCATTAACAATTCTAATAATAAAAGAATTCGATAAAAAAAAGACTTCATAGATACCTACCTACACCTACTTAGACAAAACAGACTTAATTAATGCCCTCTTATCTCCTCTTAATGTTGAATTAGTTTGATTGAACAAATAACTAGGGCAACGGGAATTTCCTAATTCGATAAGTAGGTCCCATAACAATTTGATCACAATAAAAAATCGACCACTCCGACGTGATACCACGCATGTTTCGTCACAAAGCGTACGTGTTGCATTCCTCATGTTCCATCAGTGCAGAAACCTGTACCACTGCAAGGGATTTAAGCCTTTACATAAACAGCTTAAAGATCACATTTGATAAAAAAATCTAATCGTGTTCAATTGTTTTCAATCAGACGGCATCGCCCGCGCGTCCCGCCCACGCAATCTCGAATCACGCCACGCTTTGTTTACATGATTCTAAATTTAAATTTCATAACCGGTCAGTTAGTTAGTTAGCGTCTGACGCTCGGCGCGTGTTGACGCGCGGGCTTTCCTTCTGTGAAAATCGATTAGTTTACATTTACGCAGTTTTCATTTGTTTGACTGTTGGTGAAAGTTTTTGTGTTTTATTTAACGAGAACATAAATTGTGAAGTGTGATAAGATGGTGGAACCTAAAGGTGTAGCGGTTGATGAACTTGGTATATTAATTTGATTTGTTTATGTGTGCCGGTATGATTTTATTTCGTCTTTATAATATCCAGCTGCCGTTCAAATGATCGGACCAATTAACATTTCATTCTTCGATTTAGGGAAAACTTTGATAGGTAGTTACTGATTTTGAAATCTCGAGTTTGTATCAATTAAAATTAGGGATTGCAGTGAGATATAAATTATAATATGTATTGGGTTCTTTGTGTTCCCAAAGTAATGTAGTTTTGAAGCGTGTGTTGTACTGGCGGAAAAAGTTCGAATTTTTCGTTTACGTTTTAGTATATTTTTCTCTGGGTATGTTTTTTTCCAAGGTCTTTATTTTAAATTATACCACACAAATTCGAAAACACCGTATGAAAAGATCTATAGCTCTCCCAAAGAGCCTTTTATATGAAATCCAGCAAATGACCAAACGTTTGTCCCAGCGAAAATTTAGTATCTCCGCAGACTTATGACGGCCGCTCTACATACTGGCGAGGATCTCGCGAGAAACGAGAATATAGATTCGTTTCTCGCGAAATTCTCGCAACTCCTTATCCTTATCACAACTCCTTATCACACGCTTATTAGGAAGCTAAAAATTGTTCCCCTACGTCCATGGGTTAAAAATATTCCACCATTTCCGCCAGGACACACGACGGACGTTTCAAAATCTCTAACCGATAGAACATGTAAACAGTAGAGTTATTTACTAAAATTTTGTCCGAGCCAATGCTCGCCAATATTCAACCGTTACGTCATTTTCGTCGTATTTGTTTTGTCTGTATCGTCCTGATAAACGAACATCATTGCGATTAGGTATCATATGTTTTAAATTCAATTTACCTAAATAAAAAAAATAGCTTTTCGCGCGCTTTTAGATTTTAATCGCGTCGTTCTTGCTCCAGAAGTGCCAGCTTGGTGGGTTACGGCCCAAACCCCCTCGTCACCCAGGAGAGAGACTCATTAGCCTTGCAGTGTGCTCATTACAAAGAGTCGTGATGATGATGATGATGAATACTTTAGGATACCTATTATGTTGAATATCCTAGCTTTATTATGGTCAACGAGTTCCCAAAACTATTAAAGGAAACATTTTTTGGCGCCATTTTAATAGGAATGTCGTTTATAGGAGTTTACTGTGTATAGGTCTTTAACCAGCTGTGAATAGTGATAGCCTATTTGACCTAATCCAGTTTTATCTTCACATACTGCTAACTATAAGTAAGTACCTATCTATCTATGTATCTACCCCTTCTGGAACATAATGTTGAATTACGCTCATTGGAGCAAAATTTACAATACTTACGCAAAATGTACAATTCGTAAAATGAACAATACGCAGAATGTGCAACACACAAATTGAGCACCACACGTAGAATGTACAAAACGCAAAATGAACAAGTAAGTAAGCCTGTTTACATACAAGTGAACTTTTGTTTGTTGTAATCATGCATATTTTTATGATAACTTGAGGGCTAAAATGACTAAAATGCTAATCAATAATAAAATAAGTAGATATTTTGTTAAATTATGCCCTCCAGCAACTTAGAACCAATAGGATAACAGCACCTCCATAGAACTTGAGTTAAACTGGATCCTATTCGATTTTCTAGATTAAAAATTATCTTTAGATAGGAAAAGAGAGCTAATAACACTATTTATCGGTACCTACAGTCGGCAGAGAATTAACCGAATTAATTTTATCTGGTAGGCGGAAAGGCCACAGATAAAGCTTAGTTATCTCCTAAATATTGTGTAAATCATGTGTCACCTTCCATGTTGGACTCGGAGTGAAAGAAAAACATAGAATGTGCCAGCTGCTTCTCTTCCCGGGCGTACTGTAAAAGTCAGTTAAGGGACGGAGGTTTTATTGACGTTTTTGTGGGCGATAGGCTGACCCCCTATGACTGCAAGTCTCTGTCCGTCATTTTAATACCTCCAAATTTGTCAAACGTGACATCAGATGGTTTTATAGCCTCTGGTGTTCTGCCTACCTAATTAGGAATACAGGCGTGACGTTGTGTATTGTGTAAATCATTGATTGTTTTTCAAAATGGCGTCACTGTATATTTTTAACACGCGATAAGTTTTATTCAATACGTTAATATTATTTGACTGCAAATGGCAGTGGTTTAGATGTAAATCATTCTTAGGAAGGTATGGATATTTCTGAACCCAAATTTCAAACATTTAAAGGTGCGTACAGATTGCCAGTAATGTAACATTCTGCGCACGTTGCGTATTTGGACGTGTAGTGCGCAACATGTTATATACAATACAAGTTCCATTACAGCAATCTGTACGCACCATAATAGACCATACAAATAGAGCTCGCACATGTGTTATCCAATTCAATGAATGGCCCAACTGTCTTACACATCGAGTGATATGCTAATACGTATAAGTATTTGATTAGTGAAGTTTCTACGCAGCGAGATTTAGTGACCTAATTTTTCGAGGCGGATTTCATAATAACTGGGAAGGTTTTAAGCACAAAAAGTCAAAGCCAAAAGAATCTATATTTCGTAAGTATTTAAATACATTTGAAATAAGTCACACAATTTACAAATTGAACTGAATCTAGCACCACTTCGGAAAGTCGATCTGTTGAGAAGAAGTGGCAAGAAACTCAACTGAACAGCAATCATCTTTTAAAAATACACAATAACAATTAACAACCAGGGAATCCCATCTTCTTGTATCTGGATATCTTATAGTAAAACTTTTTATATAACACTTATCCTTAAATCTATCGAAAGGTTAATCTTAAATATTTTTGAATTTTATTATAAAAGCGTACACATTGACCCATGAACGAGTTGGAACCATCTAGACTGTTTAAAACTAATCATCAAACCAAGGTGACCTTGCTAGTTTACAACGGTGAAGACGGCTGTTTATATCCAAATGTCGCATGACCTTGGCGGGTTGTAAACGGCGGTGTTTAGAAACAAAGACATTCATCTACATAGGCAACGCAAGAGTCACGATTTGTATTGAAACCAAGCGTGCCGACTTTTAAGACCTATTGTGACGTCACAGCTGACATTTATTACTGGGAAATACAAACAGATTCAGAGACACCGATGCCGCCGATGAAATCGATTATTAAGAACGATATCGATATTGTGGAATCGATTTTCTAACAGACATACATACGCGCGGACTGAATCTAGCGGCGACCAACCTTGACGTTTGGTCGGGGTTTGGACACGCAAAGTAAATGCATTTGCGTTATCCATGTAGATGTATGTCTGTGGACAGTGTGTACGCTTGTTATTGTATATTTTACTTTGTAACTATAAACTACTCGAGTTTTGTAGCTTTTTAGCCTGCGTTTCAACCTTTCCTTCATTATATCCTCAATTGCATACAAAACTGCCATCGCGAAGACGTTGCCGACGCGAGAGATTAAAGCGCACTGACGATTTGGGACGTGGCTTAGCGTGACCTTGGTTTGTCTCCATGTTTGCAACCACCGTTCACAAGATTCACAATTTCTGTAAAGAAATTGGTCTCGGGTGGTCTTAGCTGCAAAGCTATACCATAAAATGGAGCTACGTTAGCAATATAACGTAAAAACAAAAATATGCTAAGTGATGTCGAGCCGTACAGCCAGGCCCCGGTAGCTCAGTGGAAGAGCACTCGTCCGGCAAATGAGAGGTCCCAGGTTCGAGTCCTGGTCGGGTGATTTTAATTTTTTAACACATTTTTTAGTTTTTTTTTCATTTATTTAAAAAAGAGATTTATTTTCATATAATTTATAATGTTAATATAATTTATACACGACGAGCAAGGCGACTTGAATTTGCTGAAGCTGAAGAGTGTTTGATTCAAGGCACTTATCTCTTTAATTATTATTTGGAATACTTTTTTTCATTTTATACCTGAGTTCTAATCTTATTGATATTTGGATAAATAAATAATAAGTAAATAAAATTACCTACCACACAATCACACCAACTACATGGTCCGAAACTAAGCATAGCTTGTGATATGGGATACCATGTAGCGAACTAGGGGGGGATCTAGATTATAAATAAATACATAAATAGATGTATGGGTGGATGTTTCTTCCTCAATCACGGCAGAACGGCTCAACGTAGCATAGTGATAGTGTCAGTCTGGAATAGGCTACTTTTGATCCACATTATTCCCGCGGGATTCGAAACTGCAGAAAGGGCTGGTTAAATTTAATTATAATATTAATAATTCCAGCTTCCATGCTGGACTGGGAACGAAAGAAAAACGTAGAATGTGCCAGCTGCTTCTCTCCCCGGGCATACTGTAAAACTTAATTAAGAGACAGAGGTTTTAAAGGCGTTTTTGTGGGCGATAGGCTGACCCCCTGTCACTACAATAGTCTCTCTATCTTTATCATACCTCCAAATTTGTCAAACGTGACATCAGATGGTCTTGTAACCTCTGGTGTTCTGCCTATCCCATAAGGGATACAGGCGTGACGTTATGTATGTATGTAATAATAAAATATAATTTTAACTCGAGACTGAGTTATCAGGCGTCAGGGTACAGCATCTGTTGATGAAACAATGTAATACCTGCTATGTTTTGATGTTTATCAAATGATTGTATTTTATTTTATTTCCATTATCTCGAAGCATCCGGTCACGCATACTTATTTATGTTTTTTTTTGTTATAATTATTATGTCGTCGTAGATATGGGGTAGTAGCCGTTTTAATAAACACCCGGCTAGTTAATGTTTTTTTTTTAACGTAGTATAACTAGGAACGTAGTTGCCATAAGAAAAAAAATTAACAAAATACAAATACAAAAATACAAAATTCCTTTATTGCAATAAGTATGGTAAAGTAGGTACAAAGTTCTTATAATAAATGCAGTTCTACATACTTAGCTGTGTTACAGCATGCAACGTCTCAAAAGAGATCTAGTTAAAACATAATTAATAAAATATTATTTTTTTAAATTTTAAATAGAGATGAATTAGATTGGGCCCACACTTTAATAATAAACTAAAAGAAACATTAAACATGCCAGTTAAAATAAAAACATCTCATTGTAATTTTCTTAATCTCGTTTCGGTAAGTTCACATCCACGGTCCGTGTAGTTACTCGTGAAAATACTTCTTTACATTTTTATAATTTACGTGCAGTTTCGAATCCCGTGGGAATATCGGGATAAAAGTAGCCTATGTGCTATTCCAGACTCTACAATATCACTATGCCAAAATTCATCTAAATCCGTTGAGCCGTTCTGCCGTGATTGAGGAACAAACATCCATACATACAAACTTTCACATTTATAATATAAGTAGGTGAGACTTATTAGTCTAAACCAATATAAGTCAAGTAAAATTTTACGTATATTAATCCTAGCCTCTTTCTTTTTTCCTCTTCCAATCAGGTGAAATGAAATAAAAAAAAATTATTCATCATAAGACCATCGAATGGCCGCTTAATGACGTCACAGGTGGAATCTTTATTTAGTAGTTCGATCGGGCACTGCGCTAGAATAATAGAAATGTAAATAGTTCATTGTCAAATTATGTAAATAACACAGTGTACTTATACCTACTTAAAAATATGTCAATGTCTTAGGCGATTGTAGTGGGCGCGCGGAATAATTTGTGTACATATATTACGAGTAAACATAGTTCTTATTCTCATAATTTTACGATTCATTATTGTAATTTTCTTTAAATACATACATACATAACTTCACGCCTGTATCCCTTATGGGGTAGGCAGAACACCAGTGGTTATAAGACCATATGATGTCACGTTTGACAAATGAGGTATTATAATGATGGAAAGAGGCCCACAAAAATGCCAATAAAACTTCTGTCCCTTAACTGACTTTTACAGTATGCCCGGGAAGAGAAGCAGCTGGTACATTCTATGTTTTTCGTTCGTTCCCAGTCCAGCATGCAAGCAATGCATGGAATTTTCTTTAAATATGCTAAAAAAATTAAAAAGTTATAAACTAAGACCAGGTTATAGCATGAAAAAACTCTAAATGATGTAGAAAGCTTCTTGTATTTTCGATCGACTTCCAAAAGCTCCTCGTTCTCAATTCAAATTCTCGTTCAAGTATGTATTATTTTGTGTCTTTGTTACACGATAAATAAATAAATAAATAAATATTTCTGACACTCACACAACATTATCTAGCCCAAATTAAGTTTCTTAAAGAACTTGTGTTATGGATACTAGATAACTGATATACTTAAGAAATATATAAACATACATATTGAATAAATACATATTTTTTATTAGAATAAACTTAAATAAACATATAAACATCCATAACTTGACGACTAATATCTGTGTTTATCACACAAATATCCGCTGCCGCCGGGATTCGAACCTCTGGCGTAGAAGGCTATGTATTTTACCGCTACACCAGCCGGTCGTCAATTTATATTTCGCACAGTTATGAATCGATTTTGAAAATTCTTGTTTCATATTACAGAGGATACTTCATAGTTGGTCCCATATAAATTTCATCGAAATCGATTGAGTGCTTCTTGGAAAAATTTAAAAATATGTCTGAATTCCGAGAATGTTCACCTTGACTTATATACTTCAGCCAAAGTTTTGACGTGAAGTCGGTGTATTAATGCTCTGCATTCGTTAATTATTTTAAACCAACTGCAATTAGCCAGCCGTTTCATGAAACGGCTAGTTCGTTGACCACACCGCAACATAACAAGACCTTTAGTAATACCAGTTCTATCTATTAAACATCTGCCTATTGATAAAGTGTTTGTCTATTTTTAATTACAAAAGAATGCTGGAAAACGTGTTTTGGAATAAATTACCACGCCATAGGTCATTCTGCGGTCATTTGCGTTATTTATATTTTTTATTGTCGGTTTTTAAAATTCATTACAAATATTCAAATTCAATTAGAGTTGGTTTATGAAGTACTTCGTCAATTTGTATAATAGAGTTGAAATCGAAAAAATCGTTAATGAAAGTACATTTAAATCGACGTTTCGCTAATTTAACCTTTAAGATAAGAAGTAAATGATTTAAAATGAAATTTGTCTGCACAAACGCAGAGCTGTGCATCCAGCTTCGTAATAAATTACCAAATTTAATTAAAAAGCAGTCTATTTTACATAATATTACAGAATTTATTCCGCTATAAAGGATTTTACTTTAAAACAGGGACTGCATATCGGTATAAAATGTTTAAATAGTACTAGTAAAATTTCAGTACCCTTATTAGTGTACTGCTTCATCAAACACAATAACTGTACAAGTTATTAAAATCTAAATGTATCGGATTCATTTCTGTACCGAAATGTATAGGTCAGCATATGTACCTACGCTTCATAGGCTTCAACTGAACTATGGAAAATTCTACAGTTATTTTAAAATAAAATTTTATTATCAATATTAATATTAATACTGGAAAATTTCAGTTAACTGAAAAAAAATCAGTTATGCTACAATAATAAAAAAGGTACAAGAATTATTTCAGTACGAATTCCTGTACTTTTATTAACGGTATGACGTCATACAGAAAAAAAATGTACAGAAATTCATACCGGTATACAGTCCTTGCTTTAAAATGGTTTTAAAAACTGCTAAAGATAAAAGAAAAACCGCACCTTTTTTGTCGTTGACTGAATCCTCATGTTTGGCTGCAATCTCACCTGATGGCTTTCTTTGTTCTAGGTATAGAAAATCGTCTCCCACTTCGAGCAGTTGCAGGTTACACCCTATCATTATTAAAACAATTACACACATCATCATCACATCACACCCTTTATAATGAGTCTACTACAGGACCATGAGTTTCTCTACCCTGGGTGACAAGAAGGTCTAAACCGTATACCGTAAACCACCGAGCTGGCTCTTCCGGTTTAGACCTTCTTGTCACCCTACCCTGGGTGACAAGACGGTCTAAACCGTATACCGTATACCACCGAGCTGGCTCTTCCGGTTTAGACCTTCTTGTCACCCTACCCTGGGTGACAAGAAGGTCTAAACCGTATACCACCGAGCTGACCCAGGGCTGGTGTATGTCAGAATTTTCAGGGTACCGAAATTGCTTCTGTCTGACAAACCCTAACGACTTTTGTATACAGGGTGATAAATTTAAGATATTGAAGGAGAGCACGTACTTCTTTCTGATCAAAATTATGTACTAAAAGTTCCATGCTGGTCTGGGAGCGAAAGAAAAACGTAGAATGTGCCAGCTTCTTGTCTTCCCGGGCATACTGTAAAAGTCAGTTAAGGGACAGAGGTTTTAAAGGCTTTTTTGTGGGCGATAAGCTGACTCCCTGTCACTACAATAGTCTCTCCATCTTTATAGTACCTCAAAATTTTGTCAAACGTGACATCAGATGGTCTTATAACCTCTGGTGTTCTGCCTACCCCATAAGGGATACAGGCGTGTCGTTATGTATGTATGTATGTAAAAGTAAGTACTTAATTTTTCAGCATGATTCCCTATAAATAAAGAGTTTTACTAGGTCGAAGACCGTTCGTGAAGCCGTCTATAGGTACCTATCTATGTTGTGTTAATAGCGCCATGCGTCCGTACCAGTGTAACCATGCGTTGCGCATTGAATTCTTAAACTTTCGATTAAGTTTACTCAGTAAATAATTCATATTTATTTTTATTTTCTCTACATGTATACATATCTCAAACTATCACGTCCTCGAATTTCGAAAGTTACCCACCAGTCACCCTGTATAAGTAACTAGCTGCTGCCCGCGACGTCGTCTGCGTGAACGCTATGCAGCACCAAACGCACCTACGATTGTAACACTGCTAGCGTGATAATATGTAGCCTATATGTTGACCCGACTTCTTAACTATCTTCATGCCAAATTTGAAGTAAATCCATGCAGTACTTTTTGAGTTTATCCCGGAAAGACAAACAGACAAAAATTCTAAAAACTATATTTTTTGTTTCTGTTTCGATTGTAGATCATACCCCAAGTATTCTTTTAAAAAAATATTCAATGTACAGTTTTGACTTTCCTACCATTTTATTATATGTATAGATATAACCCGGCACTGCATTACGTGCCCTCCAAAGTCGTTGTCAGAAATAAATGATAAGCAGTCGGTCCCGGGTGCTGTATGCTTGTTAAGCAATTGCATAGCTTCTATCGCGGGCCTTGAGCGTGGCGACCGAATCCAGAAATTCCGTAACGAAAAAAACCTAACACCCCCCACTCCGACCGGCACAGCGGTGATACTTTGATTTCATAACTTTACATGCGGGCTTTAATAAACAATCAGCGCCATCTACTAGGAACTTGTGGAACTTCATATTAGATCAAACATTACTGCATTAATAAAATAAATAAATAATTATAATTGCATAAGTTGATAAAAAATGCTATGCAATAGCTTTACCGCGGCAGTCTCCGAGTGCCACACGTCTTTTTTTTATACAGTAGTCGTAGGGAGTAAGGAGTCATTTCGGCAACCTGAAAATTCTAAAATCCACCAACCAGTAGGTACTGAGTTTGGTGGATTACGGCCTAAAACTTCTTCGTTACCGAGACTCATAACCCTGCTTTGGGCTCATTACTATGGGTTGTGTTGTGATAAATAAATAAATAAATAAATATTTGTGACATTCACACATCATTATCTAGCCCAAATTAAGTTTCTTAAAGAACTTGTGTTATGGATACTAGATAACTGATATACTTAAGAAATACCTATATAAACATAATATTGAATAAATACATAGTTTTTATTAGAAAATAAACTTAAATAAACATATAGACGTCCATGACTTCACGACTAATATCTGTGTTCATCACACAAATATCCGTAGCCGCCGGGATTCGAACCCAGGACCTCTGGCATAGAAGGCAATGTACGTTACCTCTACATCAGCCGGTCGTCAAATTTAAAATGTCGTGTTGTGATTTAAATGAATCCTGAATCACAATACAAGCCAGATAAAACAATGACCTACACATAGTTACTATAAATAGATCTGCATGCAAGTCGTGTCTGCCACTTTTGGCGGCAACCGGAAATTCGCTCATTGATTCATCCTGTTGGAAACAATCGCGATTGCGGACGCAAACGTTCGGAACTCGAAATTTAAAATAGATTATTCGAAACTTAAATGTTGAGTTAACGAAACTTGACGTTGGCTTAAGTTTTCACGATACTAATAAAAAGTATTAACAGGATATTATGGTGGTTAATTATGTAAACTTTAATAATTAAACGCGACATGGACAGATGAGTTCCGAGTAGGTTTAAAAATAAATCCTTTTTGGTTCGTAGTTTCTTGTTATTTGTTGATTATAGTCGAAAGCTTATTATAAAAATTCTTTATACATATGAAAGCTACAATATACAAACTTCCTCGACACAGTGGAGAGACTCATAGCCCTGCAGTGGGCTTATTACACAGTGAAAGATGATACACATAGACAATTTTTTGTAGTAACTTTCTTGTGGTCAGGAGCTAGCCGAATAAAACAGCGCGATACTGCTAGTAATATGAAGATATAAGAGATTTTGTAATATTGAATGTTAGAAAGAAATGTCTACTTACAAAAATTCTTCCTAGTCTACAACTTCCGTCAGTCTGAGTTCTTTGCTACACGATCGATACATCTATATCCCGGTTCGACTCCCGAGAAGTTCTCGATTTTCAAGTTTTTTGTAAATGAGTGAATGCAGTTTATCTTTTTATTTAAATCGATGACATGGTTCATGCGAACAGATTTTTGTAATCCTTTTAGTTTCAGGCTTTCCAAACTGACCGATCGTAATAGTTCACCCTGTATAAGGTGGCCTTATAATAGTCTATAATATTTTAATAGCAGATTAGGAATGATCGGTGGGTCTGAATTTCGAAAAAAAATATTATTTTAAGCTATTGCATAGCTTCTATCGCGGGCCTTGAGCAATTTTTTCGTTACGGAATCCAGAAATTCCTCCTAACCTAACACCCCCACTCCGACCGGCACAGCGGTGATACTTTGATTTCATAACTTTACTTACATGCGGGCTTTAACGTCTGCCACACGTCTTTTTTTTAAAGTATTTTTCTTAGTTTAAAATTTCAAAATTTTTCTCAGTGATCAAAATTTAAGTTTGATCTGTAGTTTATGACTACACAGTAGATAATAAAAACGTTACTAATCTAATCTATGTAGTCATAAAGATCAATCTTAATTTTTACCCACAGAGAAGGATTTTGAAATTTTTAGTTTTGAAAAATACTTTTTTTTTCTTTCCGAAATTCAGACCCACTCATCATTACTAATCTGCCATTAAAATATAATTGACTATTATAAGCGGACCCTGTATATTTCATTACAAATTCTTGTTGGATTAAATTCGCTTTCAATATAAAAAAAAACTTTTTTGGTGACTATACCTACGTTTATCTGTGATCTTATCTGATATTCAGTGAAGATTAAGGAAAGGAAACCTCCTACTATATAAATAATAAATTAATTAATATAATATAAATATATAAAGCTGAAGTGTTTGTTTTTTGTTTGTTTGAACGCGCTAATCTCACTACTAGTGGGATTTGAAAAATTCTTTTTGCATTTGATAGCCCAACTCTTGAGGAAGGTTATAGGCTATATTTTATCCCGAAATTCCCATTGTGATCAAAAGTTACGCGGATCAAAAGTTACGCGGGTAAAACCGCGCGCGGTGCCTAGTAATAAATAAATCCCCAGACAATCACACCAAGTACATGGCCCCAAAGTAAGCATACCTTGTGTTATGGGATACCATTTAACCAACTAGGGGGGAATCTAGAATATAAATACATATATGTAGAGATAAACGCCTAGACCCGGAACATTGTTTTTCTTGTTCCATGCGGGAATCGAACCCGCGACCACTAGCGTCTGAGGCAGACAGTATTATCCCATCGCCGAAGTTGTCGTCTATGCTTAGGCTTGCCAACCATACTGTTTTTAACAGTATTATACAGTTTTTCACTACATTATACTGTTGACTGTTGAACAAAGATAAAGTATAGAAAAAACTGTTTTCAGCATCAAACGCATTTTACACTTTATATGTATGCTAGACTTTTATTAATAACTAGCTGACCCGGCAAACGTTGTTTTGCCATATAAATAAAAAAAAAAAGATGTTGGCCGATTCTCATAGATACCGGATAAGCACAAAAAATTTCATCAAAATCGGTCAAGCTGTTTCGGAGGAGTATGGCAACGAAAACTGTGACACGAGAATTTTATATATTAGATATGTGTGCAAGAAGTTCTAAAAATATGTGTTTAAACTAATGTAATAAATATATTGTGTTTGTTTCCATGCTGGACTAGGAGCGAAAGAAAAACGTAAATGTGCCAGCTGCTTATCTTTCCGGGCATACTGCAAAAGTCAGTTAAGGGACAGAGGTTTTAAAGGCGTTTTTGTGGGCGATAGGCTGACCTCCTGTCACTACAATAGTCTCTTTCCATCTTTATAATACCTCCAAATTTGTCAAACGTGACATCAGATGGTCTTGTAGCCTCTGGTGTTCTGCCTACCCCATAAGGGATACAGGCGTGACGTTATGTATGTATGTAAAACATTAAATAAATTGAATACTGTTTATTTTTCCAAAATACTGTTTGATATTCGTTGTAGACTCAAATATACTTTATTTCTAGAAAAAAAAGTCGGCAACCCTATCTATGATCCAACTGTGATGTATCTTCAGCGATAGATTGTAAATTAAGACGACGCATCGAAATGTTCTTTCTTGAAATCTTAGCACCTTAACACCCCGACATAAGGTCACGTATTGCATAGAAATCGCCACCATCGACACCGCTCAGACACTGAAATCGTTTCAAAAATCGATAATAAAATAACGGTAAATGCTATTTAAATTTTGAGTTACTAAAGTCCGAACAATAAATGTGAAGATTGAATTTAAGTAAATTCTAAGCATATGGATTTCATAACTACGTAGTAATTTTAACAAAAGTATGTTTTGAGACGTGTTTTCGAAAAATAAAACTATCGAGTCAAAATCATCAAATCATGTTTTTGAGCAGGCAAAGTATAGATAAAGATATGAATTTACACATATCAAAATGTCAGATCCACTCGTCATGTCATATTCTCATGGTTTGCGATGAAAGTCAATGCATTTTTTCAATATGTCGCCTTAAAGGTGGGAGCTAACCAGGTTGACTCTAGAGGAGTTTTACCACACTAGTCGTATTTTCCAGATCCAAATGTCTTATTATTATTTAGCTTATAGAACCTTCTCGATATTTCCAGAATCGTGGGTAGAACTGAACTCCGGGAGCGGTCTGGCGGTCGTCGAGAATGAATACATACGTCTGTTACGGGAGGCGCAGCGCGAGAGCCGGGACTCCTCCGTGCGCCACTCCCGCGCATCTAGCATGAAGGGCAGGTGAGTCAAGGCTATAGATGCGAAGCTGGTTATTAAATGGTCAGTCCGCGATCATGGTGCTTGTAACAGCATCGAAATATCGGACGTGCGAAAATAAAATCGAAAATCGTGCTAAGAATCCCGTAAATACATTAAACCATAGTGAAAATAACCGCGATAGTTTAAAACAATTATTATTAACGATTTTAACCAAGCGATTGCGCGATGATGCCAGCTTCGACTGGCAAAAAAAAGTCGGTTGAAATTCCCTATCTCAAAAAGTACTGAACCGATTTTGATGAAACTTACAGTATACCCTAAGTTGAACAATATTTAGTACAACCAAAAAAGAATAACTTAAATTGGATTTATAGCTCTGGAGATATGCGAACACAAACATATAAACATACATACACTTTTGAAATTTGGCACATTTGTTCAGATGTTGATATAGACTAACATATACGAAAACTGGGCAATTCTGGAAATATTACATACATACGGGTGGAATTGATAACCTCCTTTTTTGAAGTCGGTTAACAGGAAAAGAAAAAAAAACCTTATCCTTTTTCGTTGTAGCAGTCAGATATTTAACCGCTAATAACTGCATTTTATCGGTAGATGACCATAAATTTGGTTAATTAACGGTAGCTAACTGTTTTTTTACAACTATACTCAAGGCTGATTATAAAAAAAAAAAAAAACATCGAAATCGGACAGTGTTGATTCTAGTTTTGAAAGAAAAATAACTAAAATCGAGCTGCGGGGCTAAAATGCGACCACTTAGATTTTCTTAGAATATGCCACTTAGTTTTTTTTTAGCATATGGCAGCTTTGGTTCTCTGGGCTTGATCATGGCATCGATTCGAGTAATTCTATCTATTATGGTGCGCATGTTAGCTAACATGATGCATGTTGCATGCTAGCCCTGCAGGGGTTGATAATAAATAAATAAATATTTCTGACACTCACACAACATTATCTAGCCCAAATTAAGTTTCTTAAAGAACTTGTGTTATGGATACTAGTTAACTGATATGCTTAAGAAATATATAAACATACATATTGAATAAATGCATATTTTTTTATTAGAAAATAAACTTCAATAAACATATAAACTAATATCTGTTTTCATCACACAAATATCCGTCGCCGCCGGGATTCGAACCCAGGACCTCTGGCATAGAAGGCAATGTACGTTACACCTACACCAGCCAGTCGTCAAAACACAATTACAGTTGATAAAAAACACAATTTAAAAAAAGAAACCGGGTCTGGGCTTTTATCTTTACGTATATGTATTGATATTCTAGGTTCCCCCCTATTTCGCTACATGGTATCCCATAACACAAGCTTCGCTTACTTTGAGGCCATGTAGGTAAGGTTTGAATCGGGATTTTAGTATTATTATCTATTTTTCTTCCAACTATGCTTTAATTTCATTTCATCACAATCACACTAAAAACTCAGTACAAAGCGAGTCTTTAATGCTCTAGATCAATAAAATGTATGAAATTTCATTATTGCACAGTTTTTTTTAATCGCACCAAAAGGTGTCAATCTCAATGGATTAGCTCTATTCAGCCAGCCGATATAAATACATTTTGATATCTACTTGTTCCAAATTTAAATAATGATTGCTGCTAACTCTGATTTAAAAATGAAAGAAATTTAAAAAAGTGATTTGGCGGGAACTTTGTTACTTAAACTTCTATTTTAACTGAGTTTCTTTTAGTTCTGCCTACCTCATAAGGGATACAGGCGTGAAGATGTATCTTGTTTCACTGAACCCGACTACGGTGTATTGTAGATATTGATTGCAATGTTATAACAACAAATTGTGCCCGCTCTTTATAAGGTTTCCATGCAACATGCGAGACTAATTAAGTATATTCAAGGTTAGCCAATAAAACAGTTTACAGTTAGGAAAGACGGGAAAAGTGCATCTTCAATCCAGCATTTCAAAAGTATTTCAGAAGTTTCCCAATGTGTGAAGTCTGAGTTGAGTTTGAGTTGGTTGATATTATTAAACAGCTAAGGTTTATTTCCGACTGAGAAAGTTTCATCATCATCATCACAACTCCGTGTAATGGGCCCACTGCAGGGCATGAATCTCTCCTCTGGGTGACGAGGAGGTTTAGGCCATAATCCACCGAGCTGGCCCAGTGCTGGGTGGTGGATGTCAGAATTTTCAGGGCGCCGATATGGCTTCTGACAAACCCTAACGACTACTGTTTACAAGTATAAAGCACCCGGGACCGACAGCTTAACGTGCCCTCCGAAGCAAGGAAGTCGCCGTGAGAAACGAATGGTCGGCGGTCACCCATCCAAGTACCGACCGCGCCGAACGTTGCTTAACCTGTGATATCGTAAGATACACACAGTAACCACGGCGCCACGACGACTTGAGAAAGTTTGGAACCAATAAATTTTACAAATTGATAGATAGATATTTATTTTATTCACATCAAACACACATACATATAATCAAGCATAAATACACATGCATATTGATAAACAAAATCAAAAAAAAAAACAAGAAAACACAAAATAAAAGAAAATAAAGTAAATATTTTTCAGTAAATTAAATTTGTTTAGTAAAAATGTATGCTGATGCAAAATGGCGATAACTCAGTGAGACGTTTGCATTTAAGCAAATTGTTAAACAATGCTGCCATATAAATAATTGTGGTGATTTGGACTATGATGCTTCCAGAATTCCAGATATTGAAATTAAATGGATTGGCTTGCGAAGCTGGGAAGACTCACTAGTATATACAAACTAGATAATAAAAAGCTTGTTATCAAAGTAGTCTAGACGAAAGAATTCGCCATATCCCGTCCACAAGTTCTCCAGATCTGTCGACGAACCGGTTTCGAAAGTACCAGGGTATCATAACAAGCTAGGAGTTGGACGTGTTTTGACACCGACGCAAATAGCTCGCAGCTACCTCTCGTGTTGTTATGATGGTTTAGTATTTAAAACTAAAGGAGAAGTTTGAATGAGTGCAATGATTTAGTTTTAATAATTTTTTTTAAGTTTTTTGCATTTAAAATGCTCAATTATTCTTAAATAAATGAAAAATGTGATAAATAAAAAAATTAACCGACCAGGATTCGAACCTGGGACCTCTAATTATTTAAGAATAATTGAGCATTTTAAATGCAAAAACTTTTAAAATATCATTTAACATTGCAATGCTTCACTTTTACTGAGATTCACAATTTCTGTAAAGAAATTTATCTCGGGTGGTCTCAGCTGCAAAGCTATACCATAAGATGGAGCTACGTTAGCAATATAACGTAAAAACAAAAAATGTGGTAAGTAATTTCGAGGCGTAGCGCCAGGCCCCGGTAGCTCAGTTGGAAGAGCACTCGTCCGGCAAACGAGAGGTCCCAGGTTCGAATCCTGGTCGGGTAATTTTTATTTATCACATTTTTCATTTAGTTAATGATATAGTTGTTAAGATGGTTGCCTAAAAGAGATCATCTTTTGATGATAAGGCCGTCATTTGTACTCAGTAACCTATATATTTTATTAGCTAAACAACCTCTGAATTGTGTGTATAATAAAGTATAACTAGTTATTTATTTAATGGCACTGTATTGTATACCATGAAAAATTAATACTGTATGGATAATCATAATATTATTGTTACATAAACGACGGTCTTATCGCTGGCAAGCCTTATCAAATGAGAGAAAGGAGGAATATTTTTTATCCTCCTTCTACCACTATAATTATACTAACTGAAATCTAAACTGCCCTCTCGTATGTGTGTCTGTTATATGGCAATCCCCTTAAATCATTTATTTTGTACTGATTTTTAGTATTTGTTTTTATCTGGGGCCCCGTCTTAACTTTTGGGTACGTAATCTTAAATAATCTACGAATGCAGAGCATTAAAACACCGACTTCACGTCAAAACTTTGGCTGAGTTATAATGTCATCAACGTAAACATTCTCCGACATCATAAATTTTTTTTTATCAAAAAATTGAAATTTTTAATGAAGTACTCAACCGATATCGATGAAATTTATATGGGACCAAGTATGAAGTATCCTCTATCATAAAAATAATTTTCAAAATCACAAAAAATCAGAAAAACATACAGACTAATTGAGTACCTCCTCCTCTCAGTAAGGTCTTTAACAATGGGGTAGAAAACTGCCTACTTTTTCCACTAGAGGCGCTAATTACGCTTGACTCATAACAACTGTCAAATACCATAGTAAAAGTTATTTTTATACTGTTTTTTTTTTTATCAAAAAATAGAAATGAATCATTGCGTAGTCTTAAGTTTTATAGAAAATGGATAACACAGTTTTTCTGAGGATATTCACATGTGGAAGTTGCGGATGTACCTGATTTGAACTTTTATGGCAATGCACATATTACGGTCCATATTTTCTACATTTTCATACAGAAAAAACACATTATCATATAGATTCACCGCAAAAAAGAACAGTGAACGAGCAATTTCTATAACAGCTCGTTCATTTGACGGTTTGTAATGGGTCAAGCGTATGAAGCGACATCTATTTAGAGCTTTTCGTTTTCTTCTCCATTAAAAAACCCATTGTTACTGTCTATTTGAAGGGATATAAGCAATACAAGTCATGTTCAAATCAAATCAAATCATTTTATTGCTATAAATATGGTACATTGTTGTATACATTTGTTGGTCTTAGTTTAGTACATAATTCATTGAGCACATATTTCACTGTATCACAGCCAGGGACCGGAACCGCTTACCCTTAAAGAGGTTTTTGATTGGGTTTTTCATAGACTTGTTTTAAAAAACCCTATCAATTTGGTAACCGTATCGAAGACTTACCCTAATTTAAGGCTTACCATATCAATAGAGTTAGCTTCATGTAAGCAGTAAGCCTATCGAAAACCCTATTGAAGGTTACCGATTCAATAGGGTTTTAAAACCTGCAGGCAAATTTAATCTCTAAGAATATCAAATTATCAAAAATATCACCATCTATTCAATCTCGCACTTCGAATTATACTTCCGAATTCAACAGCATGCGCGGAAAGAGATAGAAATTGGCTAACCCTATCACAGGGTAAGCGCATCCGAAAGTAGTTAACTTTATTCAAAGTGTTACCACGTCGATAGGCTTACCATATCAATAGGGTTACACTTCCATATGGTAAGATTTTGATGGGGTTACCCTATCAATAGGCTTAATCAAATAAAGGGGTTTTCCGGTCCCTGATCACAGCATGCAATATTAGTATTTTAAGTAAATAGTTCCCTACAGGTTAATTTATTTATTATTACATTATTAAAACATTGATAAATAGGTTCTTTGATTCAGTTTCAATATGGAAATACAATCTAATATATAAAATTCTCGTGTCACAGTTTTCGTTGCCATACTCCTCCGAAACGGCTTTACCGATTTCGATGAAATTTTTTGTGCTTATCCGGTATCTATGAGAATCGGCCAACATCTATTTTTTTATTTTTTATTTATATGGCAAAACAACGTTTGCCGGGTCAGCTAGTTATAATACAATACTTTGTTTTATATGTCTAGTTTACCATTTAAAAGTAATTTATTGCATACATCAATCATATTTTTACACTTAAAATTAGTTCATCAGATTTTGATTAAAATAAATAAATAAAGATTACTGTCGGTATAAGTATTACGTTTCATTGTCGAGTACCTACCTATACCTACTTTTGAAAACAACCGCGTTTTTTGCTGGTCCTTTTTGCGTGTAATTTGAACCGCTGCAGACGGTGTTAGTTTCAGTAGTCCAAGGATTTGTAATGTGACACTAGTCGGGTGAATTGTAACCGCTTTACTGGTGTGGTTGGTTTCAACCAAGTGTAACCCTTTTATAAAAATATCTATGATTTGCTATTTTTGTCAACCGACTTCAAAAAGGAGGAGGTTCTCTATTCGTATGTATGTTTTTTTTGTGTCTTTGTTACGCGATATTTCAGTCAATTATGAATTGTTTTTTTTTTATATTTCTGACACTCACACAACATTATCTAGCCCAAATTAAGTTCTTCTTGAGGAACTTGTGTTATGGATACTAGATAACTGATATACTTAAGAAATATATAAACATACATATTGAATAAATACATATTTTTTATTAGAATAAACTTAAATAAACATATAAACGTCCATGACTTGACGACTAATATCTGTGTTCATCACAAAAATATCCGCCGCCGCCGGTATTCAAACCCAGGACCTCTGGCATAGAAGGCAATGTATGTTACCGCTACACCAGCCGGTCGTCGTCAACATTTTGAAAATTTTTGTTTCATATAATAGAGGATTTTTCTTAGTTGGCCCCATCTTAAACTAATTCTACGGGGCCTAAAGTCTTGTTATAGTCTTATTGATTCACTTATTCAATTTAAATACTATTTACATACTTACATACATACACAACTTCACGCTTGTATCCCTTATGGGGTAGGCTAGGCAGAACACAATTTGGAGGCATTCTAATGGTAAAGACTATTGCAGTGGCAGAGGCTCAGCCTATCGCGCACAAAAAACCCTCCAATAAAACCTCTGCACCTCAAAGTCAAAGTCAAAATCAAAAGAATCTTTATTTCGTAAGTATTTAAATACATTTGAAATAAGTCACAATTTACAAATTGAACTGAATCTACCACCACTTCGGAAAGTCGACCTGTTGAGAAGAAGTGGCAAGAAACTCAACAGCAATCATCTTTTAAAAATACACAATAACAATTTACAATCTTCTTGCATCCGGATATCTTATAATAAAACTTTATACTTATCCTTAAATCTATCGAAGGGTTAATCTTAAATATTTTAGAATTTTATTATAAAAGCGTACACATTGACCCATGAACGAGTTGGTGATCTTCTGGAGTCTACTATTATATTTATACATTAGGCAATCAAGTACTAGACAGAAACGTAGACATAGATATTGTACACGACTGAAGATAGTTTTAATTTGAAACGTATAATTCTTAATATTATGTAAATAAAGATAACTTTGAATTGATTTTATAGCTTATAAGAAATGTATAGTTGTTGTTATAATAGTTTATGTTCGTATCTTATAAGAATTTAATTAAAAATACAGTCCACTTAGTTTGTATAGGATAAGTTTATTTTGAATTTTAATAAAGAAAGAGACAGTACGCAGACGGAGTAAAGAGTACCATACTTTAAGCGTGATAGGTAGAAACACGCATAGTTGCTCGCCCGCAAGCCTACACTAGTTGCGGGCCGCCCAAATTAAATATATAGTCGGCGAAACCTCAGTATGGCACTCCGACCTCCCGAAGCAACAAGTGTCCTGAAAATAGAAGAAAGGGTTTTTAATCAAGATTCCTGAACAAATCCCTGCAGTAATTCCTGGCGAAAATTCCTGGCGAAAATCCTGACGAAAATCCTGACGAAAATTCCTGACGAAAATCCTGTACAAAACTGAACTGTATAGAAGCGAATAAAACCCTGCCGTGAACCTAGTGGCTATTTAATAGTATAGTTTGTCCAAGCCGTTAGTCGTTCACATTTATGTTCCTTCGAGGCAGGATTTATTCATCTGGAATATTTATGGTCCTGTCGAGGCGCGGATATTGTTCCACACAAACAGTTCGGTTTATTGAAGAAAGAAAATGCCTGTAACAAGATCACAGCAGTCGGAGAATGCAGTCGAAAACGCAGTCGAAAACGCAGTCGAAGCCGCAGTCGAACACGGAGTCGAACACGCAGTCGAACACGCAGTCGAACACGCAGTCGAACACGGAGTCGAACACGCAGTCGAACACGCAGTCGAAAATCCAGTCGAAATCGCCGCCACCACGACCGCTACTTCCACCAGCGCCACCGACACTACCACCTCCACCTCGTCGTCCGCAACCGCGTCTACTGAAACTACCACGCAGTCTGAAGAATCTTCAATAGTAAAGAAAAAGAAGAATAGAAGCCGACCACCCAGCGTCGCAAGCACTGCCAAAACACGTTCACGCCGCGTTGAAATAGCGAAGGCGCGAGAGGAGCTACTACAAAAAGAAATTCAACTTTCGAAACACAGAATAACCATGCTGGAATTAGAAGAGGATATATCAGATCATGATTCTCAAGAAACGCTTCGGGAGGAACGGACGTCGGAATGGGTGATCCAGAACACCAAATCGAACAAGAAAACCACGAGGGAAGCTCAACCCATAGAAAATAGTCAACTTCCTCCGTGCGTCGACGAGTTAAAAGAAACACAGCCTTGCCAATCGACCGCGCCGGGTATCGAACCTACCGACGCGAGGGATTCGTGTTTCGACTACAACAAGTTAGCCGCTGTCATAAATACAGCGGCACGTGTGAATCAACCTACCATACTTCACACGCAGCGAGTTATGGAGCTACCAAGTTTCAACGGCTCATCGGGAGAGTGGCTTCCTTTCAAAGCCGCATATGAAGAATCCGCAAGCTACTTAACAGAACAAGAGAACTTATCGAGGTTAAGAAGATGCCTTCGCGGAATAGCAAAAGACGCCGTTCAATGTTTATTCATCGACACTACAACTACGAAAGAAGTCATGAAGTTACTAGCAGCACGGTTCGGCCGCCCAGACGCACTCGTCGCCGCCGAACTCGAGAAATTGAGAAGCCTGCCGCGACTTCAAGAGAATCCGAGAGATATTTGCAACTTCGCTTCGAGAATAAACAACGTCACAGCGACAGTACGAGCGTTACAGAAGCCGCACTACTTATATAACGCAGAAATAGTACGCGTCATTATAGAGAAGCTTTCAGCTGCGCTACGACTCTCTTACTTCAACTTCGTAGCAGAGCAGCGTGAAGATCAACCAGATCTCATCATCATGGCAAAGTTCTTCGATAGACTAGCAGACAGATGCGGGAAGTTCGCGCCAGCTGAAGGGACACCGACTGAAGACCGGCGGGAGAAGCGTCAAGCTCGAAACTATCACATAGAAAGCACACAACAGTCGAAAACACCTTCAACAAACACCTGCGTCGTCTGCAAGAAAGAAAACCATCATCCATCAGACTGCTCCATGATGAAGAAAGCTGAAGTTTCAAACAGATGGGAACTAGCTAAACAACACAGGCTATGTTTTCGATGTTTACGACGCCGACTTTACCGCCACCTTTGCAAGACGAAGAAATGTGATATTGACGGGTGCGACT
The DNA here is from genome assembly GCA_944452665.1 of Stenoptilia bipunctidactyla. Lineage (NCBI taxonomy): Eukaryota > Metazoa > Arthropoda > Insecta > Lepidoptera > Pterophoridae > Stenoptilia > Stenoptilia bipunctidactyla. Next base: position 19,381,517 of record OX101746.1, read on the forward strand.
ACTCTCATCATCCACTCCTTCATCACATCACAAAAGAAAACGAGAAAAGCGAAGACTGCGCCATAGTAACGTCGGCCAAAGAACGAGTACATTCAACAGCATTATTGAAGATACTTCCAGTTCAAGTTTCGGGACCTAAGGGCACGATAGATACCTACGCCCTGCTGGACGACGGCTCGACCTGCACCCTCATAGAAGCAGATGTAGCGGCGAAGATTGGAGTATCAGGGCCACCATCCCCTTTCTACATTGAGGGGGTGGCTGGTGCCCGCGTAGACGCCAAGAAATCCAGGCGCGTCTTCTTCGAAATCCAAGGCCGCGACACTGAACGCCATCGAATATCAGCACGCACGATGGAAGACCTGCAACTATCGCCTCAATCCATCTCATGGCAGAAAATAGAAACCAGCTCACACTTACAAGACATAGAAAAGTTCATTGTAAATGAAACACAGAAGCCTACAGTGCTCATAGGTCAAGATAATTGGAGCTTGTTAGTCACACATGAAATGAGAAGAGGAAGGCAGCATGAACCAGTCGCGTCCTACACAGAGCTTGGCTGGGTCCTACACGGCTCAAACGGGGCGAAGAAAGAAGCTATCCATAGAACTACGCACATTCACAACTTCGAAGAACAAGAGTCTATGGAACGTATGATGAATGAACACTTCGCGCTCGAGTCAATAGGTGTTGAAAAGAGACGCTCATACAACAGAGAAGAGCAACGCGCGCTTGACATACTTCAAAATGAAACTAAGCGCATACCGGCGGGAGGTTTCGAGACGGGACTTCTCTGGAAAATCGACAACTACGTACCTCACAATAATTACGACATGGCGTTGAAGAGATTAGAACACATAGAAAAGAAGCTCGATAAAAATGAAGAGATGAAAAATAGATACAAGCTTCAAATGGAAACACTCTTCGCGAACGGGTACGCCGAGATAGCTCCTGAACCAGTAAACAATCGAATCTGGTACCTTCCCCACTTCGCGGTGATCAACCCTCAGAAACCAGAGAAGCCGAGAATCGTACATGATGCTGCAGCCAAGTCACAAGGAGTCTGCCTCAATGACATGTTACTCTCGGGCCCCGACATGCTCCAATCATTGCCGGGAGTCCTCATGAGGTTCCGACAACAACCCATAGCAGTGACAGCCGACATAAAAGATATGTTTTTGAGAGTTGAAATCAGAAAAGAAGATAGAGACATGCAGCGCTTCCTCTGGCGAGGAGATCGACGTACAGGGGCGCCCACTGAATACAGAATGAAAAGCGTGATCTTCGGAGCGACATCTTCCCCGTGCACTGCAATCTACGTAAAGGATAAGAACGCGGAAGACCACAGAGACCAGTATCCCCGAGCAGCGACAGCCATCGTTAAAAACCATTATGTCGATGACTATCTGGCGAGCTACTGCGATGAAGACGAAACAATCGAAATAGCGTCACAAGTGGCCCTCATACACAGCCGCGCTAACTATACGCTTCAAAGGTGGTCCTCAAACTCCACCAAAGTCTTAAAATCGCTAGCGCCGGGTAGTAAAGAAGACATCGTACAACTCGCGCCCGAGAAGATCCTGGGGATGATATGGAACCCGAAGCTCGACACCTTATCATTCAACATAAACAAGAACAAATTAACAAATGAAATATTCAGTGGAAAAAAGAGGCCTACGAAGAGAGAAGCCCTGAGCACAGTCATGTCAATATATGACCCCCTCGGGCTCGCTACGCCGATCACCGTACAAGCTAAGAAGATACTCCAAGAAACTTGGAGGTCCGGCATAGAATGGGACGCTGAACTTCACAATAATGAAACCGAAATGTGGAATAGTTGGATGACTCACGTACAAATACTACCACAGTTGCAAATACAAAGATGTCACGCCGAGTTGGCCCGCGCTACGATTCGAGAGCTACATACCTTCGTAGACGCCAGCTCGTCTGCATACGCTACGGTCGTATACTGGAGAACGGTCGATGAAAACGGAAGAATCCACGTATCTATAGCCTGCAGCAAAGGGAAAGTCGCGCCATTGAAAGTAATTTCAATACCGCGCTTAGAACTTCAAGCCGCCACGCTGGGTTCCCGCCTCGCCGAAACTGCATCGACAGAATACGACTTCAAGCCTACACGTCGAGTATACTGGTCTGATTCGAAAACGGTACTAACCTGGATTCGAACGGGACCGAGAGCCTTCAAACCTTTCGTCGCACATAGACTCGCCGAAATCGCAGAAACCACGAAAGTTAATGAATGGCGCTGGGTACCGACGAAACTCAACGTGGCAGACGACGCGACACGAACAACGCCGACAGATTTCAACTCGCAACATCGCTGGTATCAAGGGCCTTCGTGCTTACTCTCACCCGAGGACGAATGGCCGACTGAAGAGCCGTCAGAATCACCAATCGATAATAGTGAAGAAAGAGTGTGTGTTAACACAAACAAACACACACTCACACAAGCCTTACCGGATATTTCAAGATTTTCAAGCTGGATCAGACTTCAGAGGGCGACCGCACGGGCCCTACAGTTCATAGAAATCATTCGTAGTAAAGAAAAGTGTTCAAATACACGAAAACGAACTAAGAAAATAGAAAATATAGATCCAGATTGGAAAATAATACAAAATTCCAATAAGAAAACGCAAGCTTTCAAGACTAAAATAGAAAAAACTCTCAACTTCAAGCCCTTAGAAGCTCACTTATTGTTACAAGCTGAGAAGTTGTGGGTGAAAGCCCAGCAGCAAGAAACCTTCGCGGACGAGCTGGAAGCCTTACGTAAAGGAAACGACGTAAACACAAATAGCAGATTACTTCAACTGTCGACTTACCTAGACGCTGAAGGGATCATCCGCCTTCGTTCAAGAGTAGCTGCCGCCGCCGACATCACAGACTGCCAGAAGACGCCCATCATAATCGACGGAAGTCATCCCTGGACTCGATTATACATAAAACGAGTCCATGAACAGCTTCATCATGGTGGATTCGAAACAACGGCGAATGAAGTACGTCAACGCTACTGGGTGCTACGCCTACGCTACGCAGTTAGAAACGTAGTAAAAACCTGTCAAGCGTGCCGCATAAGAAAGGCGAAACCAGCGTGGCCAGCCACGGGAGACCATCCTCGAAGTCGTCTCGCCCATCACAAGCGACCGTTCACCTTCACCGGTCTGGATTACTTCGGCCCGCTAACAGTCACAGTCGGTCGTACGCATCAAAAACGCTACGGAGCGCTCTTCACATGCCTAACTACGAGAGCGATACACTTGGAGCTAGCCGGCAGCCTCAGCACGGACTCGGCTATCATGGCCCTGCGCCGCTTTATAAATAGAAGAGGATGCCCTACAGAACTCTGGTCAGACCACGGAACTAACTTCCGCGGCGCCGACATAGAACTGAAGAAAGCAGCGCACGAAGCCTTAAGAGACGAAGCCTCGACGCAATCGATACAGTGGCGTTTCATCCCTCCTAGCGCGCCGTTTATGGGCGGCGCGTGGGAACGGCTGGTTAAAAGTGTGAAAACTGCTTTGAATGTCACTCTACATGAACGAGCCCCCAAAGAAGAGATCCTGCAGACGCTGTTGGTTGAAATAGAGAACACAGTCAACAGCAGACCTCTCACACACGTCTCGACGGAAGCTGAAGACCCAGAGGCGATTACTCCAAACCACTTCCTACTGGGTGGTGCCTCGCGAGTACCCGTACCTGGCACCTTCACCGAGGAAGACAGCTGCGGACGTCGGGATTGGAGGAAGAGTCAGCGCCTGGCTGACATGTTCTGGGCACGTTGGGTGCGCGAGTACCTTCCAGAACTCCAAAGAAGACGCGAACCTACGTCCAAGGGTACCATCAAACTCAACGACCTGGTACTCATAGCTGATGGAACTCTCCCTCGAAACGCCTGGCCCCGAGGCATCGTCATAAATATCTACCCCGGACCAGACGGTGAAATTCGAGTCGTCGACGTGCAGACAAACAAAGGGACCCTGCGAAGACCTACAAAGAAGCTGGTGATCCTGCCCTGCAGCAGCCACTCCGAGGATGATGTCTCCTGAACGTGTACCCCCTGATGGTTCCAGTCAAGACTGCGGCGGGAGATTATGTACACGACTGAAGATAGTTTTAATTTGAAACGTATAATTCTTAATATTATGTAAATAAAGATAACTTTGAATTGATTTTATAGCTTATAAGAAATGTATAGTTGTTGTTATAATAGTTTATGTTCGTATCTTATAAGAATTTAATTAAAAATACAGTCCACTTAGTTTGTATAGGATAAGTTTATTTTGAATTTTAATAAAGAAAGAGACAGTACGCAGACGGAGTAAAGAGTACCATACTTTAAGCGTGATAGGTAGAAACACGCATAGTTGCTCGCCCGCAAGCCTACACTAGTTGCGGGCCGCCCAAATTAAATATATAGTCGGCGAAACCTCAGTATGGCACTCCGACCTCCCGAAGCAACAAGTGTCCTGAAAATAGAAGAAAGGGTTTTTAATCAAGATTCCTGAACAAATCCCTGCAGTAATTCCTGGCGAAAATTCCTGGCGAAAATCCTGACGAAAATCCTGACGAAAATTCCTGACGAAAATCCTGTACAAAACTGAACTGTATAGAAGCGAATAAAACCCTGCCGTGAACCTAGTGGCTATTTAATAGTATAGTTTGTCCAAGCCGTTAGTCGTTCACAGATATAGAGGTAAAGATAGAAGTAGATAGATGTAGCGATAGAGGTGAGAGATATTACAGATAATGTGGATGGAGATGAGGATAGTCATGGACAGAGACTGGATACTAACACGGACGTGAAGATGGGGGAATGGGATGGAGATGGGGAAGTCAGAGTCAAATTAAAAAAAGTAACATAGTCATAAAGTCTTCAGCAAATCGTAAACCTTAACTGAGTTTTGCAGTTTGCTCGGGAAGAGAAGCAGCTGGTACATTCCATGTTTTTTTGTTTGCTCCCAGTAAAGCACACTATTTTTGTCGCGTATAATTCTAATTCCTGTAAATATCATCAATGCGACTATTCGAGAGGATGTATGTTAGTTCCAGGTGTGCGATCACAGAACTTTATCGAATCGTTTGTTAACGAATGTTCGTATAGTATGGAGACGGTTTTTAAGAAAAAATTGAAATCTATCCATTGCCGCACGGCCAGCTTAAATAAATGTGTGCCTTGTTAATTTTGAATGTTTGTAAGCATGTTGTACTCATAAATATCTGTAAAATAAAAAATTACAATGTTACTCAAAACTTGCAACCGACTCCATACTATACGAGCATTCGTAAACATTCGTTAATATACGATTCGATAAAGTTCTGTGATCGCACTGCAGGATTGCCAACCATAATGTTCAAAACAGTATTATTCTTTCATTCACTACATTATACTGTTGAACAAAAAAAAAACAATACAAAATACTGTCTGCGTAAATCCTAAACACTTTACGTGCTAGACTTAAATTAATAAGTTGTGCGAGAAGCTCTAATAAAACACGAAATGAAATCAATTCTGTTTATTTTTCCAAAATACCGTTTGATATTCTTTTCAGACCTGAATATACTTTATTTATAGAAAAAAGTTGGTAACCCTAGTTAGTTTCTCAATCAAGACAAAACGGCTTAACGGATGATACTTTGCATTCTAGCGTAGTTAGTATTTTGAATCGCGTAATAAACTTTTTCATTCGAAGAATGACTATTCAAACATTTTTTTGTCTCATTGTTATTTATATTTATGTATTTATATTCTAGGCCCCTTCTAATTCGCTACATGGTATCCCATAACACAAGCTATGTATTAACTTACCTGTATTAATTTGCTAAGTTTATATACAAGGCTGGGCCTGAAAACCAGCGCTGCTAAAATATAATGTTGAAGCAGCATAATGCTGAGGTCAAGCCTATTATCACAAAATGTATAAATAAAATAAATATAAATATTTGTGACACTCACACAACATTAGCCCAAATTAAGTTTCTTAAAGAACTTGTGTTATGGATACTAGATAACTGATATACTTTAGAAATATATAAACATACATATTGAATAAATATATATTTTTTCATTAGAATAAACTTAAATAAACATATAAACATCCATGACTTGACGACTAATATCTGTGTTCATCACACAAATATCCGTCGCCTTATATGCCTATGTAATGTGTAATACCATATTTATCGTGATTATGAACCTAAGTTCAAAATCACATACGACTGTCCCTTTCTTTAAACTGTATTGTTTTGTATTCTTTTTGTTTTTAAAGTTATTTGTAATAATAAAATTATTTTCTTTCTTTCTTACTTTGGGGTCATGTAGTTGGTTTATTCTGGTTTATTTCTCTGTCATGACATCATGTCAAGACTTCGATGCAAATCGTGAGTAAAAGCTAGTGTTTTCATACATGTTGACGTGGTTCCTACATCTACTTTAAAAAGATCTATGGTCGGATTCGTCTCATACTGCAATCCCGTTTCGAAAACAATACCATTTTTTGTGTTTTGTTTTTTTGCGTGTAACTTGAAACAATGCGAGTGGTATTCGTTTTCAATAGACCAAGGATTTGTAAGTTAAAACATGATATCTAGTCTAACCACTTTATTAGTGTGTGGTTGAGTTGAATGTACATTAATAGATTATAGTAAAATTCTTAGACAGTTAAACCAACTACAGCGGGGCTAGCATGCTACCGTCGACAACGATAAATCGGGCCTTTTATCGATATTATATTTTGTTACAATATGGTATTTAGTGTATACGTACCTAATTTATTAAGATTATGGCATATTTGGTTCTGTAGTCTTAATCATGGTATCAAATCAAGTAATTCTATCTATTATGGTGCGCATATTATTAGCTTACATAATAGGATACAAGAAAAACAAGGGACTGGAAGAAAACATAGAATGTGCCAGCTGTTGCTCTTCCCGGGCATACCGTAAAAGTCAGTTAAGGGACAGAGGTTTAATTGACAGTTTTGCGGGCAATAGGCTGACCCCCTGTCACTGCAATCATTATAATACCTCTAAATTTGTCAAACGAGACCTCAGATGGTTTCATAGCCTCTGGTGTTCTGCCTACCCACCCCGTAAGGGATACAGGCGTGAAGTTATGTGTATGTATGTAATAATATTTATCTTGTCGATTCGAATATTTATCGAGCATGCTAGTCCTGCAGGGATACTATTAAGCAATGCTTTTGATATGGGGTGCCATGTAGCGAACTGGGGGGAACGCAGAATACCAAATATTCGTCTGCAGTATAATATTGTCCTGAGTATGAGTCCCAGCCGAGATAGGAAACGAACTTATAAAACTGGCTCGATTCTGGTTTTATGACACCGCTAGTCTGTTGTCTGTCTCAGTGACATGTGTTTATTATAACGTATTAAATAAATTGCAATAATTGAGGATCAAACGAACTTCTAAAGTGAAGTTCGATCCTAATTATGTGAACAGCTTCTTTCGAAGCGATTGAGGTTTACTTTATGTAGTAGCGCCACCTACTGCTAGCCTTTGCACGGATTTTAGAGTCTATGATAAGGGTTCTTTTCTTTTTTTTTTTTTTTTTAACAACTGTCACATTTCGCTCCCTATGTCAGCATCCAGTCTACAGAACTCATTTTGTTTAAAGTCAATCTGTCTTATTCCTGTTTGTTCATTTCACTATATTGGGGTTGGGTAAAATACAAATATAAATTGAAATTACTCCATGTTGAAACATATTCATATTATGCTCATTTCAAAGCATATAAACGGGTGGGTTTATATTAAATCGCTTCGAAAGAAGCTGTTCACATAATTAGGATCGAACTTCACTTTAGAAGTTCGTTTGATCCTCAATTATATTTCACAGCTTCTTTCTTCGCGATTGAGGTTTACTTTATGTAGGATGTTTAAAGATTAGTTATAGTGAAATGAATTGGCAGAGTAGTAAGGTAAAACTCTTCAATAGTAAATAAACATACTTATTGAAAACAATTCAACAATGATTAGGCAAATTATTTTTCGTTACAAAGTTTGTTATAATTTCTAGCAAGGACTGAGGAAGAATCCGACCATCCTGCAGTCCTTTTGATAGGTCAATAGAAACTCCTAAATAAATAGCTCTTGATGTAGCAGCATGTCATGTACTATGTGCACTAAAAATATTTTCATCAATACCACTGAGAGTTAAAGTGTTTTTAACCCAGTGACTTAAAGTTTGGAAACCTATATGTTTCTTAAAACTAATAAACAAATTATCAGGTTTCCTTAAATTTTCGTTTTATTTATATACTTACTTCTGTAAGGTTTTTGCTGGACAAATTTCTGGACGAATATTAAAAAACGGAAACTTTACCAAGGTCTGTTTACTATTAAATTTAGAGGTTTTTATAAACCCTTTTATGAGTACTTTTTTAGTTATTAAAATATTTTTAATCTTTGTCACGGATAAAATTTGAACACGATGTTCCGTTACAAGAGCTATTAGTGTAACAGTTTTCTTGGAAAAGAGTCTTTAAGTCAAGGTCTTCATTAGGAAATTTTGTAGGTAAGTAGCTCAATACAACTGCTGGATCCCAGTAAGATCATACTTGATGTGGTTGGTCTTCACATAACGACTCCTTTCATGAAACTTTTTAACCTGTCATATTGGGAATTTATGTTTAATATTAATGATAATGCAGATCTATAGCTATTAATAGTACCGTACTTAGCACCTTTTTCGAAAATTTCAGTTAGAAAATGAACAATTATTGGTTTAGAAGTTTGAGTAAAACTAAAATTATTATTTTTGCAATATTCAATCCACGCCTTGATACCTCCTTCACACTGTCTCGGTAAGAATTATCCAACAAAGATGCCAACATAATTTCAACGGACTTTGAAGACAGTGATCTTTTTACTAACGCTTGCTGAACAATTTCGCGGCAACCAAGGTTAACGTTTAATGAAGGTTGTGCGCAGATTTGGTAGATAGTGATGATATCACGGTTGAGCGGGTGAAATTTTGTGGTTAAGCGGCATTCATAATGCCTTATTAAATAGATAGTCTGAATATTGAATTTGTAGATTTTCTTTCTGATTATCGTGTATCCGTGACTCGGTAGAAATCGCTTTGTATCTGGCCAATCTTCGATTATTTTGCTGCGATTCTTAGGAAACACGTTTTCTTATGTTTTAGTAACATTAAACTTGTTATTATTTTGGCAATTGGAAACGTAGTATTACGATAGTGTGTGTTTAATGAACCACGGAGATAGGCAATAACGTCGAGATTGAAAAGATTGAAAATGCGTTGAACTTGTTGCAATTGACAAAAGAGCTGGATTTTACTGTCGAACTGTTTGACATCCCATTCAGTGTCATTAAACTGTTTTCGTGACAAACTCTCAGCTTCTATATTATCTTTTGAAGTAATATAAGATGTAAAGATATTGATCTTACGCATTTCACGCTATTTCCATTGGTCTCGGGTAATATGATCCATATGTGAAAACTGAACAATACCCATTCTATTTATACAGGTAATGGTAATATCTATTCGTAACAATATATCACAATCGTAACTACCATAATTATGCGAATGTTTTAAGTCCGAAAAAACTGCTTTTAATTCCAGAGTATTAGTGTGTAGCGACGACTCGCTTTCCTTCCAATGACCCGCTGCCTCTTTTCCATCACAAAACCCGCCCTAGCCAGTATTATGATGCGTCAGGATAGATAGTTTTAGTGTATTGGCCTGTTCTAAGAGGAGAAAAGCCCTCTTCTAGATAATTTAACCACCAAGTAAATTCATATTTATTATATCTGGGTAAATTCACTACCTGATCATAAGTAGGATTTTTATTTGGTGACAATATTTTAAATTGCTCGAATAACTTTGTGTATTATTTTTTCTATTTTAAGAACTTTTTTTTTTTTTTTTTTTTTTGGGGGTAGTTTTAAAATAATTTTCTCTGAATCAAAAATAAACCCAAGGAATTTACATTGTGTTCTAGGAACAAAGCAACTTTTTTCGTATGCATTATGAAACCTAAATTTATTAAAATATGTTTTGTAATCCAAACATTCTCATTACAATCAACACAATCTTTGCCAATGTAAAATATATTATCTAGATATATTATGGATGAAAAAATTATCCCGACGTAAAAATTCCATGACTGGTTTTAATATTTTAGTAAATACTTATATAAAGAGCGGTGCATAAGTCAAACGTTTAATATTTGAATTCATATAAAACGTTGTTATATTCAAATCGAAGGTACTTTCGGAAAGACTTATCAACATTGATGAAAAAATAACTATCTTTTGCATCTATTGAGGCCATGTAGCATTGTTTTGTTAACTTATCAGCGGTTCTGTAATCTTCCATTTTGAAGTGTTTTGTAGTAAATTAATTCAAAGATTTTAAATTATGTATGAAGCGATTTTCACCGTATAGCTTGAGCACAAGAAAAAATTTGTGATAAAATTTACCTGGCTCATGAGAACATACGAATATAGCATTTATTTTTAATAGTTTATCCAACGCTAAAATATAATCTTTATGGCCATGTATTGACCTTGGGTAAACACAAGAGCTACTTTGTTTAGCGGGCAGATATTTAAAAGGTCTTTAGTAACCAGCTATTCACGATAATATTAATGGATCACTCGTTATCTAAGCCCATTTTTGATGAAAATATCGTAAACGTCCATCGCACTGCACCTGGTGGTTTATTTCCGCTGGTTGCTAGTGTTCCACGACCGTTCGTGGTAGGTCCTACGTGGCGGGTACGTGTAGCTCTGCTGTGGAGCTCGAGCCGGCAGCTGTGGCTGCGGAGATGACGTCGTCGTTTTTTGCAATTTGCAGCGTTTCAGCAACATCTCCTCCCAATAGATAATCATCGCAACTTGTATTGGTCAGCGTGTCACGCAGGCATACGTTTATGGAACTCATTATTATGTTACGATGAGTTTTAGTTTCCCTATTCTGGCTATCGCGACAAGCGTAACTCAGCAGTTTTAAAAGTTTTTGCTTCAAAGTTTCATTGAAAATGATTACCATCGCTTGCGATAAAGCTGCCAAGGCGATTCCAATTTGCCCTTTTTTTTTTTTTGTTGATGTATAGAATCTCGTTTGGTAAGAGTTTCAGCCAATGCTGCTTTTGCTTCTAAATTTAATAAAGGGAGCAAGTAAATATTTGCAAATTGCGGGTACAAGATAGTCCTCAACAGGCTTATCTTTAGATTCTTTAGATCTTCAGCCGACAACTGCTGGTTTTTAGACCTCTTCCGGGACATTAATCGTATCAAAAAAAAGGCTGATAATGACGGAGGTAGCTCGGGCACTTCAAATCTTGGATTCGGCGTGCAAGACCGCAAATCAGATTAATCGCCAACGGCGATATTATCTGGTAACTGACTAATCAAAAAAATTAATTATATGCATCGAAACTCGATGACTACACGCACATACCATGTGGGTAATTTTGTGTCAACGACATTTTTTCTAATATTTATTAAAATTATATTAGAGATTCTCCACCGTACATCAGATTATATCGCCACCGGCGATTTTATCGAGTAACGGACTAAATAGGAGACTTAATTATATGCATCGAACCTCGATGACTACACGCACATACCATGTGGGTAGTTTTTGTGTCAACGACATTTTTTCTAATATTTATTAAAATTATATTAGAGATTCTCCACCGTACATCAGATTATATCGCCACCGGCGATTTTATCGAGTAACGGACTAAATAGGAGACTTAATTATATGCATCGAACCTCGATGACTACACGCACATATCATGTGGGTAGTTTTTGTGTCAACGACATTTTTTCTAATATTTATTAAAATTATATTAGAGATTCTCCACCGTACATCAGATTATATCGCCACCGGCGATTTTATCGAGTAACGGACTAAATAGGAGAATTAATTATATGCATCGAACCTCCCAACACCGTTGGGTTCTTCGGAATTTGTAATTTGATGTCTCAACCTCCTCGAATTATTTTCTTGAGAATTTTCTCCTCCTTCGATGCACAATTTTTACCATTTAAACTTTTAAAATTTAACTAGCTAATTAATATATTTTAGTCGACGTGCGCAGGCTACAGCACGGAAACGCAGAATGAGTTCTGTAGACTGGATGCTGACATAGGGAGCGAAATGTGACAGTTGTTAAAAAAAAAAAAAAAAAGAAAAGAACCCTTATCATAGACTCTAAAATCCGTGCAAAGGCTAGCAGTAGGTGGCGCTACTACATAAAGTAAACCTCAATCGCGAAGAAAGAAGCTGTGAAATATAATGCTGGACTGGGAGTGAAAGAAAAACTTAGAATGTGCAAGCTGCTTCTCTTCCCGGGCATACTGTAAAAGTCAGTTAAGGGACAGAGGTTTTATTGGAGGCTTTTTGTGGGTGACAGGCTGACCCCCTGTCACTGCAATAGTCTCTATCCATCATTATGATACCTCTGTTGTTCTGCTTACCGCATAAGGGATACAGGCGTGAAGTTATGTATGTATGTATGTAGTTACTAGTTTATTGGAATTCAACGGCTTCCGTAGTGCGTGCAGCAAGATGTCCTAGATTCGATTCCGGCTGGATCAGGTCTGGGTGTAAACTATACCCCCTAATCACGCTGTGTGGGGTCCATAACACAAACTTATAGAAAAGCTTACTTAGGGGCCATGTCATGATTGGTGGGTAATTTATTAATAGTATATTATGTAACAAGTGAGCGAAGAAAGTATGTAACGGTCACGAGTTACATACGACGTTTTTCAACACACTTGTGAGTAAAAGACAGACATACGTGGTCATAAAATAACAAACACACTTGATAACAAAGCTGTGAATTGTGATTGAAAAATGGCGCCGAACCTCGCGCATGCGCGTAGGTTTTTTTTTCTGCCAAATGTGTCAATGTCTGTATAGCATATACAGCCTATTTTACGTGAAAATGTTTGATTTGGAGTGGTAAATGCAAATATTTTAATATTTTATAGCAAATTATTGTAAATTGTGAACAATTTGTTTGATATACATATTTGTTTTACTAATATAAGGCGCAAACATTTAAAAATGTATATGGATTTGAAGTGGTATAAAACCTCTTTGTTGTTTCTGAAAATATTTAATGTATAACCCGGATCAATAAAATATGCTCTGTTTACTCGCATGTAATTTGCACAAAGGTACAATTCAACTTTGTAGGATTCATTATATTATGCACTAGGGTATAATATATTATGCACGCGTGACTTATAGCCCAGTTTATAGTTCTAAATTCAATAGAATAAGGCTCACTTTACGAGCAAGTGTGTTGAAAAATTATTGTAAATATTTAATGGTTTTTTTTTTTCAATTGTTTCAGCCCAAAATCGCCTCCGAATAGCCCCAACCTGGAGCCGTCCACTGAAGACGAATTAAAAGGAGTCTACATTAACTGTTGGAGGGTGAGTCACTTCTCGTACCTCCCTCCTAAACCTCACCTCATTGGCACTTCCAGTAAAGTCAAAGTACAAAAAAAATCGGGGTTGCCAGGAACAGATCTTCTTTCGATGATAGCGCCGCCTATTTTACTCTGTATTTGTAAAACCCTGCAGTACAGGGCAACTTATAAAATTATATACAGTAGTTTTAAAAAATGTTCTTTATTTTATTTACTTTATTTTATAATTGGTATTTTTCTGCTTATATATATTTTTCTGCTTATATATATTTTTAAATGTTTTATTTTGTTCTAGTGTCAATGTTGACTGTATCTCGCATTTTGTACTTTTATGTTCTTTTTTATCATTATTTTATTTTTCTTTATTTTAATCTTGCTTCTTGTATGTGCTATTTTTATTGTGTTCTCTTGTGTTAAATAAATATGTGAATTTGAATTTATAACAATATTCCTTATCCATGTGTAGGTATGAATAATAAATATTATACAGGGAGTTTGGTAGAGGGTCCGACAAACTAAGTGAGCGTGCTCGGGAACCCATTTGGAACAAGTTGCCCAAAATATCTCTGACCCTCTGTTTATTTTTTATGAATGTTTTTGTTCATTTTTCAGTTTTCACCAAATTTGTACACATTTTTTTTTCAAATTCATTTTTCAATGGATGTTTTTACTTAGCGTAGTGTATAGTAGTGCATAGCACGAAGGGTACTTTTTATCCCAATATTCCCACGGGATCAAAAATTGTGCGGGTAAAACCAAAATCAATATCGTCGTGATGCGAACATATCACGAACTCAAAATTAATAAAAAAAGACGTGTGGCACTCGGAGACTGCCGCGGTAAAGCTATTGCATAGCATTTTTTATCAACTTATTCAATTATAATTATTTATTTATTTTATTAATGCAGTAATGTTTGATCTAATATGAAGTTCCACAAGTTCCTAGTAGATGGCGCTGATTGTAAGTATCACCGCTGTGCCGGTCGGAGTGGGGGGGGGGGGTTAGGTTTTTTTCGTTACGGAATTTCTGGATTCGGTCCCCACGCTCAAGGCCCGCGATAGAAGCTATGCAATAGCTTAAAACATGTTAAAAATCCCCAATGTAAAAGTAAATAAATATAATATTTATTAATCTATTAATGACATTAAATGTATATTCCAGGATGAGTCCAACGACTGGGTGTGGGAGTGGAGCAGCCGGCCCGACCAGTTGCCTCCCAAGTAAGTAGTGATACTTCTCATTATATCAAGTTTGAATAGTCAACGAACGCAGAGAATTAATTAACCGACTTCACGTCAAAACTTTGGCTGAAGTAGGAGGTCGTCAAGGTAAACGATCTCCAAATTCATACATATAAAAAAAAAACCTGAATTACATGGGACCAAATAGGAAGTATCCGCTATCATATGAAACAAGAATCATCAAAATCGGTTCACCCAGTCAAAAGTTATGAGTTAACAAATATTTAAAACGAAATGAGTACCTCCTCCGTATTTTGAAGTCGGTTGAAAAATAAATAAATAAAATCCCCAGACAATCACACCAACTACATGGCCCCAAACTAAGCAGAGCTTGTGATATGGGATACCATGTAGCGAACTAGGGGGAACCTAGAATATAAATACATACTTATACCACGGTTAACAAAATGGAGACATAAAACTTAAGGGTTAGCTTCTATACCATACGTACAATATACAGTGAACGAATTAGCATGATTAGTGCTGGTATAGACTTTCATACAAATTTATTTAATTATTTTACAACAAAATATTTTGACAACCCTAGTCAACCTAATAAGCTAAACAAGACTTGTCAGTGACCTTATGACCTTGCCCGCACCGCCTGAACTTTGTAGTATCTGTCTTAGTTACCCATAACTTTATTTTTACGACATCTGTTATCGAATATATTTCATCAAAAGCTAACAGCTGTTTTTAGGGTTGACACTTAGATATTTTGATCTAAACTTTGAACTTGTTTTTCGGCCGAACCGTAAGGATAACAAATTTATGTTACTGTTACTTATAAAGTACATTACCAACCATACAATTCTCTTAAGTATGTTACATTATGTTACACGCTGTATAGATAAACGCCCAGATCCGGAACATTTTTTTTCCGTGCGGGAATCAAACCCGTGACCACTGGATAAGATTCGCGTCTGAGGAAGATAGATTTACCCCATCGCCAAAGTGGTCGTCTAAATAAATATGAATTGTTTATTATTTTCCAGGGACTGGAGATTCAAGCACCCGGCGACAGGCCGCGGGCCGCCGTCTGCCACCTCCTCTATCGAAGTGTTGGAGACGCATCTGACGGCACCAGCTCTGCAGCAGGTTACTTGCTAATATTATAAAAATCTAGAAGGCTGCAAATCAAGCGTTACGAATCTGTCAAAAAATGTTACTTGAATCTGAACTCTATGCCCTCGACATTGAGTTAAAATTGGTTGGGGAAATTTGACAGGAAATGTAAATGTACATGTAAAGGAAATGTACGTCTTAAGTTTTCGCGATTCATACTATTAAATAAAACACTTTTCAACCGGATTTATCGTGTATATTTACATTTTAAGTTTTAACTCAACGTTTCGGTGTCTTTGCAGACCCCGTGGTCACGAGCGACTGTGGAGGATGGAATTTATATTAATATATAAATTCCATCCTTTTTGAATATAATCGAATGAAATTAACTAATAAAGTCTTTTTGAACAAAATTGAATAATCAAATTTGAATTTGATGTACAACTTTTTCCATCTATCAATCCGACGTCGAAACGTCGAGTTAAAATTTAAAATGTAAATATACGCAATAAATCCGGTTAAAAAGTATTTTATTTAATGTAACACTTGATCTGCTGGACTCTCTACTTTTTTTTTTTTTATTTAAATCACCTTTTTTTCTTTAATTCTGGGATTTATAAGCTTCATGTTCTTTTTAATCATGGCAATCGCATTTTAAATCGGTTGTTTTTTTTGTAATTAATATTTTTTAAGTTACTAGAAACTCAATATTGTTTTGATTGTTCGTTTTCCCTCTATCAGACTATAAATAAATAAATAATAAAATCTCCAGACCAACTACATGGCCCCAAAGTAAGCATAGCTTGTGTTATGGGATACCATGTAGCGAACTAGGGGCTAACCTAGGATATAAATACATAAATAGATAAACACCCAGACACGGAACATTTTTTTTCTTGTTCCGTGCGGGGATCGAACCACTGGCGCCTGAGGCAGATAGGTTTACCCCATCGCCAAAGTGATCGTTGTTATGGTTTTTAACTAAATGTAATCGAATACTAAATAGGTTTATAAAAGTACATTAAAACCTAAAGTATATAAACGATGAATATATTATGTTTTACATCAGTTTTGTTCAGAATTTAGACTTTTTAAAAGGAAAAGTTGGTGATAACTCAACTAGTTTCATCAAAATATTGTATCATCAATTATTATTATCGACTACTTATTAAAAATCGGAAATTTTGGTAAGAATCCCTTTCTCCGTTGTTATTTGTACTGTACCTATTTGTATTAATTCGTATAACTCTGACTGAAAAAGAGTGCCAAGAGGTTTTTCCGCCGGCTTTTTTTGTCTCTTGGTCTACTGTAATATCTTATTTAACAACCATCAACAACTAGTTAAAGCCGAAGTAAGTGATCATCAAGTGTTTTGTGAAATTTCTAAGATGAATAAAACTTTATGATTTTTTTTAAGTTCATTTAATTTTAGTTTAAATATTTTAATAAATAAATATTTCTGACCCTTACACATCATTATCTAGCCCAAAATAAGTTTCATAAAGAACTTGTGTTCTGGGTACTAGACAACTGATATACTTAAGAAATATATACACATACATATTGAATAAATACATATTTTTTATTAGATAATAAACTAAAATAAACATATAAAACATCCATGACTTGACAACTAATATCTGTGTTTATCACACAAATATCCGTCGCCGCCGGGATTCGAACCCAGGACCTCTGGCATAGAAGGCTTTACCCCTACACCAGGCGGTCGTGCCAAGAGTTTTTTTCCGCCAGCTTTTTTTGTCTCTTGGTCTACTGTAATATCTTATTCAACAACTATCAACAACTAGTTAAAGCCGAAGTATGTGATGACTGACTTCATCAAGTGTTTTGTGAAATTCCTAAGATGAATAAAACTTTTTTTTTAAGTTCATTTAATTTTAGTTAAATTATTTTTCGTCCCTAACTAGACAATCTCCGTATATTTACAGAGTCCCTGGCTGTCGGTGCGTCGTTCGTGTTTATTCAGTCGCGGAGCGCTGGCGGCTGTCTTAGTCACCAACCTAGTGTCGCTGTTGCTGGGCGCTGGCATCGGGTTAGTGCACATAATAGTTATAAATTACATACATACATAACTTCACGCTTGTATCCCTCATGGGGTAGGCAGAACACCAGAGGTTATAATAATAATAATAAAAAGGCTTTATTTCCAGTAATCTTATAAAGTCGTCGTGGCGTCATGGTTACTGTGTGTATCATACGATATCACAGATTAAGCAACATTTGGTGCGGTCGGTGCTTGGATGGGTGACCGCCGACCATTCATTTCTCACGACGACTTCCGTGCTTCGGAGGGCACGTTAAGCAGTCGGTCCCGGGTGCTGTATACTTGTATTCAGTAGTCGTGAGGGTTTGTCAGAAGCCACTTTGGCGCCCTGAAAATTCTGACATCCACCAACCAGCACTGGGCCAGCTCGGTGGATTATGGCCTATACCTCCTCGTCACCCAGGGGAGAGACTCATGCCCTGCAGTGGGCTCATTACAAAGAGTTGTGATGATGATGATGATGATGAATCTTATAACTAATAATTAAGAGACTTCCCAGTGAGTAGTCGAATGATACTCGTAGTGGGAATGACTCGCTACTTCCTTTGAGGACAGCGGTGAGATTACAATTTACAGATAAATCAGATAAATAAGACCATCTGATGTCACGTTTGACAAATGAGGTATTATGATGCTGTGACAATGGGTCAGCCTATCGCCCACAAAAATGCCAATAAAACGTCTGTCCCTTAACTGACTTACAATTTGCCCGGGAAAAGAAGCAGCTGGCACATTCTATGTTTTTCCTTTGCTGGTAGATCTAAGTATTAAAGTTATAGTGATGATAAAAAGTTATGTAAAATGTAACTAACCTTCCTTTTTTGTATTTCTTTTTAAAAGAATTTGATTTTCAACCGACTTCCAAAAATGAGGAGGTTCTCAATTCGTCTGTATGTTTTTTTGTGTCTTTGTTACACCATATTTTGGGCAATTATGAAATTGTTGTTTCATATGATAGAGGATACTTCATAGTTGGTCCCATTTAAATTTCATCGAAATCGGTTGAGTACTTCATTGAAAATTAATAATAATATAATATAATAAAATTAAAAAGGGATACAGGCGTGAAGTTATGTATGTGTGTTAAACAGTCACTCTTTTTAAAAGAAATACTGGCAGAAAATAAAACTAACTTTTTGTTACAGGGTCTGGCTCAGCAAAAGAGGCATGCTGCCCCCAAGACTTATAATCCTGAACTAGAAGATAAAGCCAAGACTGAACCCGTAAGCTGATAGCTACAAGTGTGCCTATAGTACGATACCTAACCCTATATGTAGCCGAGTTCGACAGTGGGCTTAATTTGATATAACGCGCTAATTTTAAGTCTTAGAGGCTTCAAAAGAGGCTGTAATTTGATGTTAGGGACCATAGACATACTACTACATAGATAACGCACATGCATGTACAGTGACGTCTAACAATATGTATACATTTTCATTGGAATCTGAACCTTATCGCAATCGAATTAGTCGCGAAGTGTGCACATATTAATGCAAGTGACTGTACTTCGCGTGTCTGAACCCCGACCAAGCATCAAGGTTGGTCGCCGCTAGCTTCAGTCGCGCGTATGTATGTCTGTTAGAAAAACGATATCACAATACCTGTATCGTTCTTAATAATCGATTTCTTTTATCATAACAACTGTGACGTTACTGTAGGTTTTCACAAGTCGGCACGCTTTCAATACAAAATGGTTTCAGTACAAATCGTGACTCTTGCGTTATCTATGTAGCTGTATGTCTGTGTTAGGGACTTAAAATTAGAGTGTAATGTGGAAGGGAGCTCAGTATATACTTATATAGTAACTTCGAGGTGTTTTTTTATATACTTGTCCTTTTTATATCCTAAGATTGAGTACTTAGGTTTAAATTTGAATTCTACGGCTGGTAATATGTCTTTTCATGTCTTTTTTAAAAGTAGTCATTTAAAAATTAAACTAACAGTAATAAATTACAATAATAAAACATTCTCTAGAAGACATGATTTGATCTCAAAAAATTATTTCTCAAATAGGACAAGAATAAAGAGACTATAGATAAATATTTATTAGTAAATTGGATTTAGTGATGTTTTATATCTTCCTTTAATATGTATTAATACATCACACAGGATGTGCTTAGATTACGCGACATACAGTTACGACGCAATAGGCTGCCCTGTATACACTGATTTTCAGGATTTCAGAGCATCCTGTATATATGAGTACATAAATTAAAAAAATAACCTCTGCCAAAAAAAGCACCAAGCGATGGTCATTTGCCAGTCAAAGCATTTAGAAGACTACCTATGGTGGCGGTAACTACGTAAAATATTCCCTTTTTCTATTCTTACAAATAGACTATCTATGTAATTCTTTATCTGTGTTCGACTAGCTGTCATTACTGTCAGTCTTTCCTTCTTGTGTTATCTATATTTATTTCTACTGAATGTCTATTAAAAAAATTAGTACAGTTTGAAATGACATGGCTATTATTACCGAGGAAAAAAATATTTGGTATTTTTTTTTGGCTTTGTTCATTCCTTTAGTGTGGCTAAAGTATCGTTCTATAGGGTCTGCCGGCGTGGACTAACGATTTTGATTTCAGTTTCATTTTAAGCGCTGAGAATAAAAACGAAATTGAAATAGTGTATTTTAGAGTAATTAATGCATAAGTACTGCTTTATTTTGTATGGTATTAATGTAATATATAAATTATACTTTTGGCCAGTTTTTCTATGTATGTACGCGGGCGGTTTTGGTTTTTGGAGATAAGGTTTTAGTAAAAGTATTGCTATCGCACACTGTTTGTAGTTGCGAGAAAGAGAAAGAATGAGAGAGTTGAAAAACTTTATCTCCTATTTTCTGTATTTTCGTAGAAAAAAAGGTGATTTTAATATGAAATTTTCGAATGTGATATCTAAATATTAATTCAAAGCCATACATTGATAGAAAACCAAATTATTTTATCTTTTTGATTGCTTCAGTATCATTATAAAGGGGGATACAGAAATATACATATATGGAAAAAGGCCGCTCGCGTTTCCTCTTAAATATGGCGGTGTGAGCCTTGACTACTTGCAAGAATTTTTATAATTATAGGTATAGGAATAGAAATTCTTCATCGTTTTTTTTTTTTACTAAATTGTCTATGGCAACGGCTCACAGTTGTTACAAGTACTAAGGCTCACACGCCATATTTGAATTTAATGTCTATAGTCAGTTTTATAAATGTATATAGGGAGTAAAGGTAACATGAGGTGGTAAAGTCTGAGAACTTAATAGCAATTTAAATCATTGTTAATTTGGAGTTGCAATGATATAAATTGCTACGTAGTAAGGCGTTTCAATCAGCTGATTTACTAATGCAGTAGGTAACATAAACTTTTTTTATCAACGTATCAGTTGGGGCATCAAGGTAAATAATAAACAGCCTAATGTTTCTATTTGTTTCCAATGTATAACTTTGGTAGGGTAAAAAAATGCCACGTGTTATTTTACCCAGTTACATCCTGTATACATATATTTCACGTATTACGATAATATTATAAATTGTTTGTTCCTCTCTGCCGGCAAGTAGTTTGCTAGATTTAATGTAAGTGTACATGTAAACATAAGTTCACATTTTGTAACTTTAATAAAAGAATATTATTTCGTTTTTAAGTGTAGAAATTGCAATTATAATTTTTTTGGTTAATAAATGTGTTTTTTTATATATTTTCGTGTTTTATTTTTTCTTTAGTTTTAACGATTATGAAATTATATTAAATGGTCGTCCATTTCTGTCTAAATAGCTCAAGCCTTTACTTCGGTGCATACAGTTTCAGTAAGCGAGTAACGGTATTTGACATATCGAATCAGTTGGTGAAAAAATGTATTCAGTCAGACTTACGACTACAAGATGGCCCCTCATATTCATCGATTCATTGACGAACAATTTGGCGATGGGGTAAACCTGTCTGCCTCAGAAGCCAATGGTTGCAGGTTCGATTCCCGCACGGAACTAGAAAAAAAAGTTCCGTGTCTGGCTGTTTATATATTTATATTCTAGGTTCCCCCCTAGTTCGCTACATGGTATCCCATAACACAAGCTATGTTTACTTTAGGGCCATGTAGTTGGTGTAATTGTCTGGGGATTTTATTATTATTATTTCATCACAGCACTGTAGACGTGGGCATAGATAGAAGGGTTTCTTTCCACGTCGCTCGGTTCCGCGTCGGTTCGGTTTTACCCGCGTAACTTTTGATCCCGTGAGAATTTCGGGATAAAATATAGCCTATAACCTTCCTCAAGAGTTGGGCTATCAAATGCAAAAAGATTTTTTCAAATCCCACTTGTAGTTTCTGAGACTAGCGCGTTCAAACAAACAAACAAAAAAACAAACTCTTCAGCTTTATATATTAGTATAGATTTAAAAAAGTATGGGATTACAGGTAAGTACATAAAAACAAAATGAATGCTGTGAAGAGGGTTGGGCCCACAGTATGTAGTGTATTTGTGTATAAAAAAGTGATACAAACGTACGTAGAATATTGTCAGTTCATAACCAGACACACTGTATAAGAGTACCTAGATATGGTGCCAGTGCGGTTTGGAATCGCTTCTTAAAGATAGCAAAAATCTTGGCTTACCAAGAATTAAGTCTATTATCTTACTGTGCTGGAGATAGGGTGGATCCTAGAAAAGTAATAAGCTATGACTGGCGCGAGTACAAAGGGTAGTAGTACTTACATTCAACCCTTTGTGGTTCCCTACTGTGCTATAAGGGAGTTTGAAACATTATCAGTGAAGCAACTATTTAATACACAAATGTAGTCTGGCTAATTAATAATGAAAGTAAAGAATGAAAAAATCTAGCAAATTTGAAAAAATGCCATCATGGTAACCCCGACTATACTACGACACATATAGATTAAACAACCATGATACTTGATTCATTTTTATATAAAATTATCGTAAACAATAACAATATTGGTACTGTCCTACTTTTTGATAAGAACTATATAATTAAAATGATAGGCAACTAGTATTAATCAGGCTTCAAAATAAAACAATAAAATACAATAATTATTTTTATTTATTGTAATCAAACTACATAGAATGAATCGACAGAGTCACAGAATAAGTTGCCATAAGTATAAAAAGTTTGCGATTCAGATATGTATAGGTACAAATAGCATAAAAATATTTCTATCGTTCGGGATCTAACGCGCTACCACTACGCCCAATCACAGAAGAATAGTGTTACCCCATCTCCATGCGTGCCACAGAAATCATCGAATTGTTTGCATAGGTCTTAATTATTTCAAAATAATTATTATTTATTAAAAAAATTCACCGGATTTAAAAGCGTTTACTTTATTTAACATGTTAAAAAGACTTTTTGGTTTTATTGTATTTTAAAAAAAGAAAAAACAAAAGTTGTGATTATTTTATACTTCACATGGTATCACTATTTATGCCACAGATAAAATGGCCGCAGCGCAGTAGAATAATCATCGCTCGCTCGTATCTTTTCTTGTTGCTTATCTGTGGGGTATTCAATACAAACTTATAAAATGTTCAGTTTGTCTGAAACTGATGAAACAGAAATCGGTGCCATAGTCTGTGAGTGTGGTGATAATTTTGAATCTATTGCTGATTTTCAAAAACATTTTGAAAATGATCACCAGGGAGACGATTCTGTTGAACTGCCTCAAGAAGAAGAAGAGGAAGATTATACAGCATATCAATGTAGTTTGGTAATAAATATGATGAACCTGACATCGAAGTATTCTAATTTTGGTGCTTCCAATCAGTTTTTTTATTTGTTTACTGCAATTTCAGTGTGAGCTGTTATTTATGACGAAAAGGCTTTGCAATAGCCACATTAAAAAGGATCACTCGGTGGAACCAAAGCGCATTAGGAAAAAGAGTTATCCGCACATTATATGCGAAATTTGTGGCAAGAGATATTCGGTGAGTATTCCATATTATTAATTAATCCTTACCTTCATCCATCTCTGTACATCACAAACAAAACATCTTGATAATCAGGCCAAAATAACTGTTTAAATCAATGTCAAACCAAAATTCAAACCATATCAAAAACATAAAAAAAAACAATTAAAAATCTTGAAATGCCTTACCAAGTGTGAAGTGTGAATATAATAATATTGAAGTTTAGGTAATGTATCAAAAATAATTATTAAATAGTGAAATGCACACTAGATCTTCATAATTTTCCTTCATATGTTTTCAGGATATTTATTCCTGTTAAAAAGTGATTTTTCTAATCATACAATTGAAATATTCTTTACTTACCACTTATTATATTAAAACTTTTCAGTCCAATGCTGCTCTACGCTATCACCGCAGGGTACACACAGGGGAGAAACCATATCACTGTACTATGTGCCCTAAGAAATTCACAATGCCACTATTTTTACAGGTAAAATAACCTTGGTTCTATGTGCACCCACTTAAGAAGTAATCAGAAAGACCATGTAACTTGGAAACTAAGTTATTACTTTTTGCACTGCCAACTGTGTTAGCAACTCATCTTATTCCTCTTATGTGCCTTGCAGGATGAGTTCTATCACTTGCAAGGCTTAACAGTTCTGTAGCGCTCACTACTCTCACAACACTTCTTTTCCAATTTTCCTTTTGCTGATTATAATTAATTAATTAACAAATACTTATTTACATTTTATTAATGAACCTTTTGCCAAAGCCTCAACAAAAATTAGTACTAAAATAAACACCTGGTCTTGAATGGTTTGCGGGGATTATAACAGTTGTACTCAGTTTTTTGTTAATAAATAAAAAATTTAACACCGAACTCATCATGGTTTTACATTTTCAACTTTTTACTTTTTTGTTATTGTAAAGACTGCTATAGCAGTTCACTATCCTCGGAAGTGTTAAGTGCACAAATAGTTGCAGTCCTATTTACAAAACCTATTCTGATTAGTAAAGAAACATAGTGAAATTGATATTTTAAAGTTGATTTGATTTTTATGCATTTTTTACTGCAACATAAAAATTAATTACTGCCTAATATTGTCTTAAGTTTTCGCGATTCATACTATTAAATAAAACACTGCTTAACCGGATTTATCGCATATATTAACATTGTAAATTTTGACTCGACGTTTCAGTGTCTTTGCAGACCCCGTGGTCAGTTGCTCATGTTTATTTATTATTTACTGCCTTTTGCAATGTGTGTAATTTGTGATACTTTCAGATCCACGTAAGGACCCATACGGGTGAGAAACCCTATAAATGCCACCTCTGTCCGAAGGCTTTTAATAACAAAGCAGCGCTTCTGCGACATGACCGAGTAAGTATTGATCATTAACTGCAATTGCATCTGTTTCCTGATAAATCTATATGTTTTTACAAGGATAAAAAATAGCCGCTGTCTACTAAGAAATAAGTAAATAAAATCCTCAAAATAAGCAGAGCTCATGGTATGGGATACTTAGAATATAAATATGTATGTAGATAATACCCAGAGCTGGAGCATATTTTTTTGTTGCTCGGTGTAGGGATGGATAGTGACGTAGAAGCATCTTACACCACTGTGCCATGGAGGTTAACTGTAGTATTAGTATTTAGTACATAACAGTCAAGCTATATTAGTATTTATGATGCTGTGCAAATATTTTTACATGACAAATTGCATTATTGAACAATTACCAAATAAATCTTTCCAGGTGCATACAGGAATCAAGCCATACCCTTGCCCCAAATGCGGCAAGACCTTCACCCAATCAAACTCAATGAAACTTCATGTCAATACGGTTCACTACAAGATGCCAGCGCCCTATAAGAGCAAGGCTAGGAAGCTAAAAGACGCAACTAGAGCTGAACAGCATAAAGCAGTGCTTGTGAAAACAGAAAACTCAACAAGAAGAAACACAAGAGTACGAGCTGAGTTCATCAACTTTGAAAAATTAGATGATAGAGCGAAACTTAATTTGATCAAAATTAACTCTGAATGTGACGATGACCTGACAATACTACAAGTTGAGGATCAACACACAGATGCTGCGGTGATGAATGATAATGTAGTTAAGCTAGAAATTGTTGATGAAACGGAAAATATAATGAATGATATAAAGCTTGAGAATGTTGGTGATGAAACAGAAAATATGATGAATGATATTAAGCTTGAGATTGTTAGTGATGAAACGGAAAATGTGATGAACAATGATGATGATATAAAGCTTGTTGTTGTTGGCGATGGAGCTGAACATGTTGGGAGTGAAGAGGTTCTTTCAAATCTGGAGGTTATCAGTGAATACGAAGATGATGGAAATGTATATGAAATTGTCGAGGTATGTAATTGTATTCCTTAGTTATTATTTACGGTGTATGGGTTTGGTTTTTGATTCCATGTTATGTCAGCTGGTGGGCTGTGATTGGTAAACCTAGTTATCAGGTCATACCTGAGAACCCTTACTAAAAAATAAATATCAAAGACCGTTTTGGAACTAATAAAAGATGAAAGTTCTACTTCTGTTTAGGATTGTATCAAACTACAACGGAAAGTCAAACAAACAATCATTTGTCAATGTTTCTTCAGTACAACATCAAACTTGGCTTTGTTTTCCTTTGCTTGTACTGTTATTTTTTCACCAAAATCTATTCAAAATTAATGTTTTCGGTATCTTTTATGTTTAAAAAGAGTCTTGTTCAAATAAGTCTTTTCTTAACTAATTGTAAAAAAATAGGTGGTTTTCTTCGTAATAAATGGACTGTATTTTCTGATTCGAGACAAAGAATTTAATGAGATCAAAACGTGTACAAAAAATAGCTTAATAATACGCGCGAGCGCAGATATTTTTGCAGCTCAACGACGCGGGTTTAGTGTAGCACGTTAGTTGCGCGACTGCCCGCCACCGGCGCTCTCGTACGTTCCTCGGGCCGCCGAAGATCCCGTTACACGGCTCGCTCCGTGCGTTCGTTGTAGTTCAAACATACTCCCGCCGTTGAAGAGCCTTGGTCTTCAATAGAAACTGGTAGCGGCACAATAGTATTGAAGGCCCTCCGTACTACTCCTTTACGGGTGTAAATATCAGCTACTCGCCCAACTCCGTCTCTACCAGCAATCACTCGCTGAATGCGCCCAAGAGGCCATAGAAGTGGTAGAGTGTTGCTTTCCTTGATCAGCACGAGGGTTCCTTCGATAAGCGTGCCCGTAGAATGATGCCATTTAGTTCTCTCTTGAAGCCACATTATATATTCTTTAGAAAATCTTTTCCAAAAGTGCTGTTTTAAGTAATCGATCCTATTAAAACGCTGGAGACTGCTTATGTTGATGTCATTCACTAATTTTTCACTTGGCAACGTGACTAAGGACCGACCAATAAGGAAATGGGCTGGAGTTAATGGAACAAGGTCATTAGGGTCACTAGAAATAGGAACCAATGGACGGGAGTTCAAAATTGCCTCTATCTGACTCAAACAGGTTGCCATCTCTTCGAAAGTTAAATGTGTTAACCCTAAAATACGCCTAAGATGATATTTTACCGACTTCACTGCAGACTCCCACAGTCCACCAAAGTGCGGTGTGTAAGCAGGTATAAAAGAAAACTTTATAGCGGGATCGGCGCTTTGAAGTTCAAGATCCTGTGAAAGTAAACGGGTCAACTCATTAAATGCGCCAATAAAAGTTGTACCATTATCGGAAAATATAGTTCGTGGCTTTCCGCGACGTGCAATAAATCGGTTTAAGGATGCTAAAAAAGCTTCCTTTGTCATTTCAGACACGAGTTCCAGGTGGACAGCTCTTGTTGCTAAACACACAAACACACAAATAAATGATTTAATTAATTTACAGCCTCTACCTTTCCGATCCGCTATCATAATTGGTCCAGCGTAATCGACACCAGAATCTAAAAAAGGGAATTCAAGCTGAACGCGTTGCTCTGGGAGATTTCCCATGATCGGTTGTATGGTATTAGCCTTGACTCTACAGCAACGTACACACTTTTGTGTGATTTTCCTAGCTAAATTTCTGCCACCAATGGGCCAGTATTGTTGCCGAATAGTTGCAAGTAGAAGTTGAGGTCCCGCGTGAAACAATTTATTATGAATCATTCTGAATAAAATTGTAGTAATATGATGTGAACTACATATTAAAATAGGATGCTTAACATCAAAATCATAGAACGAATTATTTAATCTACCACCAACGCGTATAACTCCATGTTCATCTAAAAAAGGTGAAAGTGATAGATATTTATTTTTTGGCGGCAAAGATTTACCCTGTTTCAATAACCTACATTCTTCCGAAAATGAGTCTTGTTGGGAAATCTTCATTAACGTATGTAACGCATTTGTCAATTCATTAGGCGTAAGAGGACCTTGCACTTTAATACCCTTGCAAATATTTTTAAATCGTAAGACATAAGCTATAATGCGCTGTAACTTTTGAAAGTTTGAACATTTTAATATTATATTTTTGATAGAGTTTTGATTTGTACACGACTGCTCATCGACAATAAACGATTTTATGGTTTCCGGTAAATGATTTGACGTGGTTAGAGCTTTGGGAAATTTAGGCCAACTAGAATCGTCATGGTTTAAAAAATCTGGACCGGACCACCACAATTTTGCCTCACATAATTTATCTGCTGGTAATCCACGCGAAGCGAGGTCTGCGGGGTTTTCATGCGAAGGTGTGTACCTCCACTTATATTTACCTACTGTATCTTGTATTTCAATCACACGATGACGAATGAAAGGTTTTAAATGCATCGGCGACGATGCCAACCAGCCAAGAACGATGGTGGAATCGCTCCAAAATATGCAATCATTAAAGGTTAGTGTGAGTGATTGCGACACCTTTTCGAATAATCGGGTTCCTAATAGAGCTGCGCAAAGCTCAAGCCTTGGAATTGTCGTGGCTTTGATTGGCGAGACCTTACTCTTAGATGTTACCAAGTGAGTGACATGTGAGCCATCTGCCAGCGAACTTCGAATATAAATACACGCCCCGTATGCCTTCTCCGACGCATCCGTAAACACGTGTAACTGCAGATTCAATGCTGTGTCACACGTCACCCATCGAGGTATCCCTATTTTATTTAAACAAGGTAGAGTATTTTGGAAGCTCTGCCAAGCATGTAGAGTCCCGTCCGGAACTGGCTCGTCCCACGAACATTTAGAGAGCCAGAGTTGTTGCATAATTAACTTGGCCTCCACAATACTTGGAGTAACTAGACCCAGTGGATCAAAAATTTGGGCAATAACTGATAATATTTTTCGTTTAGTTATAGTTTGATCGATAGGAATATTAATTGTGAATTTGAATGTATCACGTGAACAATGCCAGTTTAGACCAAGAGTCTTTGAAAGTTCATTTTCGCTGAAATTTACATAATCGCCCGCGTTCGATGAGCCACATAGAGCTTGTAACAATTCCATAGAGCTCGACTGCCATTTGCGTAGTTTATATTTAGCAGATTGGAGAATTGATACGACTTCTCGGCACTGATTGAGTACTTCATTAACAGAAGAACCGCCTGAAAGATAGTCGTCGACATAGAAGTCTCTACTAATCGTAAATCGCAAACGCGGGTCAGAACATTCATAAGCTAGTTGTAATAAGCATCTAGTAGCTAGATATGGCGCTGAAGCTGTTCCGTAGGTTAAAGTGTTCAAAGTATATGATTTCAAAGGCTCGTTAGGATGTTTTCTCCACAATATTTGTTGCAACGGACGTTGTTTTTTGTCCACTAAAGTACAACGGTAAAATTTTTCGATGTCGGCTACAACTACAATTTTATGTTGGCGGAAACGTATTAATATGGATAGCAAATCGTCTTGTATAGTTGGGCCTATCATCTGTATGTCGTTAAATGACTTTCCTGAAGTGGTGATCGCCGACGCATCAAAGACCACTCGGAGCTTGGTAGACGTGCTCGATTCCTTTAAAACCCCATGGTGTGGAAGAAAACATGTAGTGTCAGAATACTTTGACGGATGCTCATTTAAAGACATGTGCCCCAGTTCAATATATTCGGCCATGAAATCGCTGTACATTTTGTTTAAAGTTGGATTTTTATTTAATCGTGTTTCTAAAGAAAGGAACCGTTGTTTAGCTCTATTGTAAGAGTCGCCTAGCATACTAGGGTCATCTTTTAATGGAATTTGTACTGTGAAACGACCTTCAGAATTACGACTAGTTGTTTCTGTGAACAATTGCTCACAAGCTCTTTCTTCGGCAGTCAATTTATGTTTAGAGGAAATTGAGTCTAACTGCCAAAATCTTGTAAGATCGATTTCTTGGTTATCCGATTCATAAGCAAACATACCAGTATAGGTAGACGGCATTGTTTGCGTCGGTTCGATAGCACCTGATATGATCCAACCAAGTTTGGACTCAATCATAGTAGGTTTATTCTTGCCTAGTTTTAAGCGATTCGCGCCTACAATTTCCCAAAATATTTCCGCGCCGACAAGGATGTCGATAGACGCCGGAGAGTTAAATAATGGGTCGGCTAGACGAATGCCATCAGGTAAGTTTAGTTCATTTACATTAATAAGAGTGCTTGGTATCGATGAATTAACTTTAGGTAAAACAAGACATTTTATGTTGAATTCGTAGTCAACATTTAATGATCGCAGAGTTAACGACGCTGATTTAGAAATAGTGCAGGACTGATTATTCAGACCAGTAACGTTTGATTGATAGTTTGAGAAATTCAAAGAGAGCTTACGTGAAAATTCTTCTGAAATAAAATTTGCCGTACTGCCGCTGTCAAGCAAAACTCTAGCTCGGTGCAGCTTGCCTCTACCATCTACTACATTCACGATAGCTGTGGAAAGTAAAACAATACGTGATTTAATATTCTGACTGATGGTGAACGCTACATTTGGAGTAGAAGGAGATTCAGGACTTTTGTCAACGTGCAGTAAAGTATTATGTTTATGTTTGCAGTATTTGCAGTGACTGAACTTACACTTAGATGAAATATGTCCTGGTCGGAGGCAATTATTACAAACATTAAGTTGATTTGCTTTAGTTATACGTGAATCAACAGTGAGTTCCTTAAATTCATTGCAAGAGTACAAAAAGTGAGGTCCGTGACACATGGGACATTGAGGACTAGAAACTTGAGACAACGCGGCTGTGAAGGTTTTAGGCTTAGGGTTAAAAAAATTGATAGCATCTTTCTTACCTTTGACCTTCGATTCTTCAAGAGTCTCAAGGAGATCCGCTTTATTCGATAGAAAATTTGTGAATATTGTTAAAGTCGGTGGCTCTACGAGGTTGTTTCTATGCTGCTCCCAGTCTCGGTTCGAAACGCTATCTAATTTTGTAGACATCATGTATATAATAAGCGTATCCCAATACTGTACAGGTTGATCTAAAGTTGCCAGAGCTCTCAGATTTTTATTAGTTATGTCGATAATATGACGTATTCCGCGACTAGACTCTTTGTATAAAGGCTCTACTTTAAAAAGCGCTTGGACGTGGTTATTCACGAGTAAACGTTTATTATCAAACCGTTCGCAGAGCAACTTCCATGCCGAATCATAATTATCAGACTTGAAATCTAAATTATCAATTACCAATAATGCGCTACCTTTTAATGATGCACGTAAGTAATGCAGTTTATTTATTTTATCTATGTTGTTATTATTGTGAATAATAGATAAAAATGTATCCCTGAATTCCAACCAATTATGATAGCTACCGGAAAATTTAGGTAAATCAATTTTAGGCAACCGAATAGAATTATTAATCTGTGTGTGATTACAAGAACCAACCTGGGACTCGTTGTCTTCTGGTTGCGATAACAGCTTGCGAGTTTTGCTAGAAAGCTGCCGGGCTGAAGCTACCAGGCTGTAGTACATCCGCTCAAAATCCTCCCGTTCCGCATACTGCTCAGCGGGATCATCAACCAGTGACTCCAGTTCATTCTGTAATGCATCGTATTTTTCATATAAAGTTTCAAATGTACTGAGCCGATATTCTATTTCCGTGAGTTGTAAATCGCTTAATTTTTCACAGGATCTCGAAAGGCTCAAATACGAAGAAAATTGCGTAAGCTTAGCCTTCATGGATGCACGCTTTTTAGTTAAAGTTTTTATTTCAGCCATATCGAGCGTATGCGAAAAACAATTGGCAACTCGATAATTGTGAAGGTTAATCTGATTAGGTTTAGCCTTTTTACTTACTTATAATTTTAATGACTAAAATCTAAATTATCTTTAGCAGTAAAATAAAGTAAAACAAAGACTTAACTAAAAATTAATTTAAAAAAAAGGCAAGCAAAATCACACAATAAAAGTTTTGCTATTTTATTTGTGCAGGCAAAGTTAATGCAACCCACGCATCGGGTAAAATTTAAAAAAAATATATAAAATTATCAAAGGATAAAATCTACAGTACAACTAAGCAAGCAAAATTATACTATTATAACGTAATTATGAATATATGAATTCGATTATGATGATGGCAAGAAAGTAAAATTATTTTGGCAAATGGTGATTAATGTGGGTGAAAATGAAAATGAAATGGATAATGATGATTTTCGTGACTAGGAATTGGTACGGTCTTACTTGTATATGCTGCAAATTAATCCTTTCTTCAAGTTGTTTATATGTGTAGCTTGTAGTCTTAAGATTCCTGTAGTAGGTAGTACGTACAACAAGCACGTAATTAGTTTTTTTTTTTTTTGTCCCGTAGACGCGAAGTCGATTGCCTTCGTAGACGCCTCGTTGTAGTTTGAATGTTGTGTATATTGAAATGTACTTGCTGTAGCAGGAATAAGTTTTGCGTAGCGTAACACGTAGTTCTGGTTGAACGTCGTCTGCCCGTAGATCTTTTTTGTCGTCCCGTAGACGCGAAGTTACATTCGTTGATAACCCCTTAGCAGTCTTCTAGAAGTCCGACGAAGAATCAAAGGGCAATAGCCGTTGCTTGATCCAAAATTCCTTTGTTCTCTCGGGTTCAAAGTTCAGGTAGAAGGACCATGTAAAAAAATAGGTGGTTTTCTTCGTAATAAATGGACTGTATTTTCTGATTCGAGACAAAGAATTTAATGAGATCAAAACGTGTACAAAAAATAGCTTAATAATACGCGCGAGCGCAGATATTTTTGCAGCTCAACGACGCGGGTTTAGTGTAGCACGTTAGTTGCGCGACTGCCCGCCACCGGCGCTCTCGTACGTTCCTCGGGCCGCCGAAGATCCCGTTACACGGCTCGCTCCGTGCGTTCGTTGTAGTTCAAACACTAATATTAATGCTAAAAATCAAATTCTTAAAGAATAAATGCTGAATCTCTGAACCATGGTCCTCATTATAATATAAATAATAAAATCCCCAGTAATAATAATAATGGCCCCAAAATAAGCATAGCTTGTGTTATGGGATACCATATAGCGAACTATCCCATAACATATACTATAGCGAACCTAGAATATCTATACATATAATAAAATGGTAGGAAAGTCAAAACTGTACATTGAATATTTTTTTAAAAGAATACTTGGGGTATGATCTACAATCGAAACAATAACAAAAAATATAGTTTTTAGAATTTTTGTCTGTTTGTCTGTTTGTCTTTCCGGGATAAACTCAAAAAGTACTGCATGGATTTACTTCAAATTTGGCATGAAGATAGTTAAGAAGTCGGGTCAACATATAGGCTACATATTATCACGCTAGCAGTGTTATAATCGTAGGTGCGTTTGGTGCTGCATAGCGTTCACGCAGACGAC
Organism: Stenoptilia bipunctidactyla; assembly: GCA_944452665.1. Classification (NCBI taxonomy): domain Eukaryota; kingdom Metazoa; phylum Arthropoda; class Insecta; order Lepidoptera; family Pterophoridae; genus Stenoptilia; species Stenoptilia bipunctidactyla. The sequence goes on from OX101746.1 coordinate 19,415,043, forward strand.
GTCGCGGGCAGCAGCTAGTAAATAAATAAATTAACACCCAGACATGGAACATTTTTTTTTTTGTTCTGTGCGGGTATCTAACCCGCAACCACTGGCGTCAGAGGCAAACAGGTGTACCCCATCGCCAAAGTGGTTGTCTGTCATTAAATGCATCAAGCTTGGAAGCATCACCTCTCGGATTTGTTGTTGTTTTAAATTACAACGTCCACAGTTTTTTATTTTATTTTTATTTTATTTGGAAAACATACAGTGAATTAAATCTAAAAAATATATAACAATAAAAACTACACACCATTTAAACATTTTCGCATATAAAATCTCAACAGATAGAAGTTCAAGTATCCAAGTATACATCGAAATAAAAAAGAAAAGATAAAAATATTTAAAAGAGCAAAGTAATTAAAACTAACAAATAAGGCACCTATGTTAATATCAAATATTAAAATGAACATACACAACAAATTATTAAAATGAGGAAGAGACACACAAAATTACACAAAAAGTTATACTACGCTAGAAATAAAAACAAAAGACGTATTAATGACAAATATAAACAATATATATATATATATATGTTAAGCAATTAATGAGGAGACGCATTCATCCAACACTTAACTAATGCATTTCTTATGATAACGGAAGAAGAGGCAAACAAATCAAATTCGGGATAGTCAACCATATTGTTAATAAACTTTGGAGATCTAATGAAGAAAGAATTTTGTCTGTAATTAGAGGCTGCTCTAGGTATCTCCAGTAAAGATGGTATTCTACTGTTTCTCAGAGATTTGATTGGGACTTTCAAGCCAATTTGTGTGAGTAGATATGACGAATCTATTTTTGCTTGGGCAAGGTTTACGTAAAACACAATATCGGCAATCCGACGACACGCTCTAACAGTGGCAGGATATGATGTCTTCTGCATCTACTTGCATAGTCGTTGTCATATTTGTTGCATCTAAACTGAAGATACCTCATGAAGCGAGTTTGTACCTTTTCAATCCTATCAATATATACTGCATATCGAGGGTTCCAAACCTGAGAACAATACTCAAGATTGCTTCGAATCAATGAGCAATACAAAATTTTAATAAGTTTAATACTTGTAAACTGCTTCCACAAACGTTTTATGAATCCTAATGATTTGCTAGCTTTTTTTACTGCAAGATCTATATGTTTTTCATAACTGAGCTTACTGTCATGAGTGACACCTAAGTCTTTGATCTCATTAACAACTTTAAGCGGGATTTTTTTAAGTTGGTAACTATATAGTACAGGTTTGAGCTTTCGTGTAAAAGTAATTGCGTAGCATTTGGATACATTTAGGTCCAATTTATTCCTAAGACAGTAAGCTTCAAATCTGGCAAGATCGTCCTGTAAAAGCTGACAGTCCTTATCACATTCAATCTTCCTAAATATTTTCATATCATCTGCATACAGGAGAAACTTAGAGTTTGTAAAACAGGAATGGACGTCATTAATAAATATATTAAAGAGCAGCGGTCCCAAAAGAGAACCTTGTGGTACTCCTGAAGGCACGGTGTTCCAAGACGACGAATAACCCTTTAAGACTACCTTTTGGGACCGGTTTTCTATATATGAACAGAACCATCTAAATAAGCTACCGTGAATCCCAGAAGAAAAAAGCTTTTGCAAGAGAATGGAATGGTCCAAACGGTCAAAAGCTTTGCTGAAATCTGTAAAAATAGCATCTACTTGGCCACCCGCATCCATATTTGAGCTAAGATATTCAGTAAAAGTCAATAAATTTGTGGTAGTTGATCGATTTTTCAGAAATCCATGTTGTTCCGAGATAAATGTTGATTTCAAAGTGCTATAAAGTTGTTCATAGATAATGCGTTCGAAAATCTTCGCAAATATACAAAGCTTGGAAATTGGCCGAAAGTTTTTTATGTCATTTTTGTTACCACTTTTATGAATTGGTGTGATGAATGCTGATTTCCAGATCTGGGGAATTACACCTTCATCCAATGATCTCTGAAAAAGTATTGATAACGGTGTAGTAAGAGGTCGTTGGCATTTTGCGATAAATAAAGGAACAATATTATCTGGTCCTGGGCCCTTAGTAAGGTTAACTGATTCGAGAAATTTTGAGACAACGTCGGAGTCAACCTTGATTGTGCTAATTATATTATTTGTAACTGTGTTGTCTTGAATATTATATAAATATTGATTCTGATGAGCTGATGGATTTAAGAAGTTTGACTGAAAATATTCAGCGAAATATTCACAAATTGTATTTCCCGAATCTGCAACACGTGATTCGTAAGTAAAAGAGGATGGCAAAGAATTGGAACTACTCTTATTTGAATTAACATACGTCCATAAGCGTTTTGGATTTTTTGTGATAGAGCTTTCCATAGTTTTAATATACTCTTTATACAAATTATCCTCCATGATTTTTGCTCTTTTACGAAGGATTGAGAAAGTTTCATAGTCACTGGAATTATTGTAAACATTAAATTTACGTAAAAATTTTGACTTTTCTTTAAGGAGTTTCCTAAGCGGTGAAGAATACCAAGGCGGAAAGGCGGTGGATTGTATAAATTTTTTAGGAACATGTTTATCTATCAGCTCGTATAATTTACCGTAGAAGATTTCTACGGCATCTTCCAACCTATTACCTATCAAGAGAACATTCCATTCAATGTTACGCAAGGCCAAATTTATTTGTTCAAAATCGGCGGAATGGTATAGATATTTTAATCTAGGACTTATCTTGAGTGGTTCAATTAGAAGAGAACTGAATTTAATGTAAAGAGATTTGTGGTGTGGATCTTCGCTTACCAAGGGATCTAAGCAATGGGATACAGATATATCAATGTTGCATAGAGTCCAATCTAGAAGCCTATTATTGATATTGTAGCAAAAGTTATATTGATTTAAGTTGGATTCATACAAAATATCGAAGAAATATGTTTGGGCAACTCCTTGTACTCCTGTGGGTTCAGCGTGACTATTATCATTGACATTCCATTTTCCATATAAGTTTCACTAAAATCGATTAAGTACTTTTTGAAAAATATAAACTTTCGAAAAAAATGTGTGTCATTTCCTTGATGATCTAATACTTCCGCCAAGATTGGCTAGGATTTAGAAATGTTAGTGAAGTCGGTTTTTTTAATGCTCTGCATTCGTTGAATATGGCGTCTTTGGTTCTGTGGGCTTAATCTTAATTGAATCGAGTTATTCTATCTATTATGGTTAGCTATAGTGCTACCGGTGGGAGTTTGCGTTCTGTCAAAATAATAGCTTTTTTAACTTTCGAATCGGAAATAACCTTTATTCAGTGGACATAAGGAGCTGTCAGGAACGCATTCACGCAACGGCCGCACTCTAATATAAATAAATAAATAAAATCCCCAGACAATCACACTAACTACATGGCGTTATGCGATACCATGTAGCAAACTAGGGGGGAACCTAGAATATAAATAGATAAAGACTCAAACATGGAATTTTTTTTTTGTTGTTCCGTGCGGGAATCGAACCCGCAACTACTGGCGTCTGAGGCAGACAGGTTTACTCCATCGCCAAAGTGGTCTTCATAGGATAGGAAAAAATATTATTTATCTTGTCAGACTGTTTATCGATGGTTGAATGCTAGCCGTGCAGAACAGATCACCGCCGATATGGTAATATTTGGTGTCGAATTTTATATAAAGGGTGGTCGCTAGTAGACAGACATTGAAGGAGTTCTTCCACCAAGCCAGTCGGATTAATCGACTTTTAATGAATAATTATAAAAAAAAACATATTTTAAATCAAACCATCTACATAATAATATTAAAATTTAAATAATAAAAATGTCACCGGAAAAATAAATCACAATATAAAAAAAAGTTAATCAATGTTAATCAAAAATACAATACAATAGCTAAGTAGATATTAAAATTAGTATAAAGTCAAAAACACAAAACAAAATATGTCAAAATCAAGAATTTCGTAATAAAATAAATCATTGTAGAGTTATCAATAAACAAAATAAAATACATAGATGTCAAAATTGAACCTTATTTGATTACACTTATCTAGGTTAGGCCATTCGTAGCCGACCTTTCACGACAATAATTGGACCATAACTTTTGAGTAGGATATTATCCTAGAAATTGCAATAGAAATACAGCCCTTACCTTGCAGTTCAGAACACCTTCACGACGTACGAGGCATTGCCCTTTATTTCACGTTCCAATCAGCCGTAGCAATTACGCCAAAAATTCAGTATTAACTAGAATGTTGAGCCTTTATAATAAACAATTTGAAACTCTGTATCTTTTTCATTTACCTAAGCACTCATTTAAAAAGGAGGTTACTAATTTGTTAAAACTTAAAACTTAAATTAAACATTTAAAAATGATAAATTAAAAGTTACAATAATTCATTTAAATAAAGGGGTTAATTTTAGTGTATTTTGTCGATATAAATATTCAATTTGATAGTGTAATACGTTCTTACAAATATTTAATCATATCACAGTTTCATACTTTTCCAAGCATTCACACATTCATGATCATGCACGCATATAAATACTCACACACACACGCACGTACACACTCACTCTAAAACTGCAGGTTGTACTATGCATCTCTTTTTTTAGTATCGAATATCTAATCTGTTCTCTCAAATTTGGTGTAATTACTATATTTTAGTAAATTTCTTTCTCATTATGTCAATTTAGCAAGCATAACGTCACGCCTGTATCCCTTATGGGGTAGGCAGAACACCAGAGGTTATAAGACCATCTGTTGTCGCGTTTGACAAATTTGGAGGTATTATAAAGATAGAGAGAGGCTATTGTAGTGACAGGGGGTCAACCTATCGCCCACAAAAACTCCAATAAAACCTGTGACCCTTAACTGACTTTTACAGTATGCCCGGGAAGAGAAGCAGCTGGCACATTCTATGTTTTTCTTTTGTTCCCAGTCCAGCGTGGGATTCTTTATTAAATAAATAATAAAACAAATAAATAAATAAAATCCCCAGACAATACACCAACAACATGGTCTCAAAGTAAGCATTGCTTGTGTTATGAGATATCATGTAGCGAACTAGGGGGGAACCTAGAACATAAATACATCTATAGATAAACACCCAGACACGGTTTTTTTTAATGTTCCGTGCGGGAATCGAACCCGCGTTTCCTCACGATTGGCTCAGTAGCGTCTATGTATATCATGAGCCTTTAGTGCAGGTAGGCTCATGAATTGGCATTAAAAAAGAAATAAAAACTACATACCTATACTTTTTTACAAGCAACGGAAGCGGTAGAAATATCTTATCATTTTAGATAAAGAAATAACTCCTATACTCCTGACTAATGTTACAGAGCTAGACTATTTAATTCGATTTCCCAAAAAACTGGATTATGTTTTAAGCTATTGCATAGCTTATATCGCGGGCCTTGAGCGTGGGCACCGAATCCAGAAATTCCGTAACGAAAAAAACCTAACACCCCCCACTCCGACCGGCACAGCGCTGATACTTTGATTTCATAACTTTACATGCGGGCTTTAATAAACAATCAGCGCCATCTACTAGGAACTTGTGGAACTTCATATTACATCAAACATTACTGCATTAATAAAATATTGCATAAGTTGATAAAAAATGCTATGCAATAGCTTTACCGCGGCAGTCTCCGAGTGCCACACGTCTTTTTTTTTTTAAATTGTGATTTATTCGTTAATTCCAGGTTGGCAACTTTCCTGAGATGAACGAAGACAACTTCAGTTCTGATGGAAGTGAAATAGCCATCGTGTATTCCTCAGAGTTGGGAAATGCACGCGACGCGTTCATAAGCCACAAAGGATTGACCGAGGTGAAAATGAAGATAAAACAGAGCCCCAAAACCAGTCAACTGAAGAAAGATTTTGCCATACAGTCTTGAGAAAAATGTGTTCTTGTAACTTAATATTTGGAGCTGTAAATATTGTTGAACTTAATAAAGATGAAACTAGCTTTTTTTTTGAAATATTTTTGTTTTCTTTAACTTAACCTGCCTTTGATTTCAATCTCACCTCGGTAAAAATGAGGTCAAAAATAACAGATTTAGGAATAAACTGTCTCTTTGTAATACACAGGGTTAATTTTAACTAGCTCTTTCGCGCGGTTTTAACCAAGCCATTTCAAATCCCGCGAGAATATCGAGATAAATGTAGCCTATCGCTATTCCAGACTGTAAACTATCACTATGCCAAATTTCATCCAAATCCATTAAGCCGTTTTGCCGTGATAGAGTAACAAACACCCAGCCATGCATACAACCATCCGTTCAAACTTTCACATTTATAATATACAAAATTTTAGTTTGCTTCGCTGTATGTCGCTGTACGTCGATTTATGGCGGGTTTCAATATTCAACTGACTGCTATGCGTAACCGGTACAGGTACAAAACTGGTAGGAAAAAAGTAGCGTTTCACAATATCTACTAGCTACGGGCTGTAAGTTCTCAAATTTGGCATGGGCCCTCCTTGCGTGACGTTCTTCCAAGAAAATAGGTGATATGTGATTTATAGAATATCACGCATTCGCAAATTATTTGTATGATATTTGAACTAAAAAAATATATAAACTTATTCAATTTATGTTTGCTATGTTTTAGTATTCGATAAATATATTATAGTATGTTTTTAGAGCTTTTTATTAATAATTGTGTTTAACTGCTTACGTAAAACGAAACGCCAATCCTTCGACTAATTTTGCCATTGGTTGAATCAAATTTTTATGACGTCAAAGTAAATATTTAAAAGAAAAATTATGTCATACAATAATATTCGTCCTTTTTTTCAGAAACAGTTATAGATAAGTTAGAAAGAGAAAACTGGATTATTTATATGTTGACAGATATTTGATAGGCTATTTCTTAATTTTTACGTTGTTGGCTAGATAAAATGACCTATTCTTTAATTGGTCATACGTAATGAAAAGATAACTCTTATTGGCCGCAGCAGACTGCCATGCTACCTTTACCTCATTGGTTTAAATTAATAACTTGTTCTCTGGAATAGTTGGAAATGTTACAGGTGACTGTTTTGCCAGGGATTCTATTGAAACTGGATCACTGGAACATTACCAATGCTTTTCCCACGACCTCAGTCTTTGGGCCAAGACTCGTTTACAGGAAGAGTGGAGCAGATAATGGGAAAGTACCCGTAGTGTTGTGGGAAAATATTATGGGGACATCCAGCCCACAATCCCATCTAAGCCGTGGTTCTGCGCACATAAGAAACTAACCAAAAAAGTCACCTCCATAGTCAGCAGACTGCGGCTGGGTCACTGTTGCTCCCCAGTATTTTTGTATAGGATAGCAATTCGTGACTCCCCATTGTGTGATTGTGGACTGGAACCTGGATCAGTCGACCATATATTTTTTAACTGCCCCCTCCTCCCTGTCTCCTTATATGACATACTTCCCCCCCAGTTCCCCAGACCGACCTGCATGAAAGCCCTCCTCTCCTCTAATGATCCCTTGTTCCTTAAAATCCTGTGTAAATATATTCTACATTGTAATATATCTTTGTAAATAGGTGTCTTATAAGTGTTGTATTATATCTTTGTGTCACTAATATTAATATATATATATAATGGGTATGTCTGTTATTGGTGGTGGAACTAACTGTGATGTCTTATTGTTTTAGGTAACTCAATGTTCAGTCTTCGTCGCGCCTCACATGAATCTGTTTTTCCTAATACCGTGTCTGTCTCATCACGTGATACTGGCAGTAATAGCCTGTCGCTTAGTATCGACGGCTGGTTGCCACTCAACCCAAAATTGAATTGAATTGAATAACTTGTTACGTCGTCGTTGGCTAGATATAATGACTTATTTTGTAAATGGTCAAATGTAACCTAGCAACCCATTACAGTCAAACAGTTCGTAAGCAGTGGTTTAGATGTCAAGATTTTGAATATAGAAAGGCATTTTGGTATAGTTCGGCCGTTCAGAGAATGCGTTCCTGACACCTGTCAGTTAGTCACGACTAGTGATGGGCACAACATAACACTGAGTTCAATACCGTTCCTCCAAAATGAAACGCCGCGTTATTTTTAAGATTATTTTCGGTTTTAAATTGGCGGAATTATTTAAAATTTGTATTTTAGTAATTTAATTGGAAACCAAGAAAAGGTAATATTAATTTAATAAAATTGTTTTATTAATTTTTTGTTACAAAGTTACAATCTGTATTTCTATGCAATAAAGTATATTGAATTGAATGTGCGTACTGTGCGTAGAATATTACTCAGACTCCGATTCGCTTGAGGAGGTAGTTTCTTCATCATCATCTTCGCCTACATGTATAATTATTTTATTATCAATAACAGTTTCAATCCTAATATCTCGGTCAAAATGTTCCATTATCAGGTTTTTAGTCTTTCAACAACCTTTGTTATCTTATAGTCCATTATTTTCAAATTCTTAAAAAGAAAAACGAAACGTATTATTTCATAAAGTATACCTGTTTAAGAACAGATTACGATACTGTTATTATTAGCACAGCACTACAAATATAAAGCTTTGACATAACCTTGTAATAGCGCAGTATAGATTTTGAAAAATATTGTTTACCAAGTTATTTGACACTCAGTTTGGCACAAAATTATAAAATTCATTGATTATTGATATAATAATGTTGTTTTAATGCTCATCAATTGTTAAAACGGTAAACAACCAGCAAAAATATTTTTTATCGTAACTGCAACGCCATTACAAAGTTACGTCGTCAGTTCAATCGCGATGTGTCAGGAACGCATTCTCTGAACGGCCGAAGTATAGTGATTTCTATTGTTCGTAGGCAAAACGAACAGTTTTCATAATATTGAAACCCGCCATAAATCGCGCAAGAATAGTTATAAATGACTTAGCTATATTTACTTTGTAGACTACCTTTATTAGTCACTTGCACAATTATAATAGTAGTAAGTTAAGCGTATAACCTCTTGCAGGCAGCCTCTCCACATCAATCCCAACAATATTATTTCTACAACTTTTTAAAATTAATAGTTTTTAAAAATGTTGTTTTCCCATACAAATAGTATATTATGTAACAAGTGAATAATTTGTTTAATATAAAAATTTATTTTACTAATATAAGGCGCAAACATTTAAAAATGTATATGGATTTGAAGTGGTATAAAACCTCTTTGTTGTTTCTGAAAATATTTAGTGTATAACCCGGACCAATAAAATATGCTCTGTTTTCTCGCATGTTATTTGCACAAAGGTACAATTCAACTTTGTAGGATTCATTATATTATGCACTAGGGTATAATATATTATGCACGCGTGACTTATAGCCCAGTTTATAGTTCTAAATTCAATAGAATAACGCTCACTTTACAAGCAAGTGTGTTGAAAAAATATTTATAGCCTCTGTTTAGTTAGAGGCGTAACTCTATTTACTCGGAGCATAGGTGTGCAACGACGCTTGCGCAGTAAAATATCGCTTCAAAATAATGGTAGGTGCTTCTTACAAAATGTAGTATAAGGAGCAAAATTTTTATTGAAGGTTTTGTGTTATTTATCATGATTTGTAATAAGTCGTAGAACAAAATTTGTTGGCATTGATGTGGAAAGGCTGCCTGCCAGAGGAGATGCGTTCATTAAAATTAACCCTTTATAATAATAACAATGAATATTTTTGGCACTCACACAATTATCTAGCCCAAATCAAGTTTCTTAAAAAACTTGTGTTATGGATACTAGAGAACTGATATACTTAAGAAGTATATAAAAAACATACATATTGAATTAATAAATATTTTTTTATTAGAATAAACTTAAATAAACACACATGACTTGACGACTAATACCTGTGTTCATCACACAAATATCCGCCGTCGCCGGGATTCGAACCCAGGACCTCTGGCATAAAAGGCTATATATGTTACCACTGCACCAGCCGGTCGTCGTATGACATTGAAACATCACCGGTGATCGACGGCAGATTTTGTAAGAAAGGTGGTCGCTAGCCAGGGTGTACCTACAGTCACTTCTAATAATATACATTTTCATTGGAATCTGAACCTCATCACAATCAAATAAGTTGCGAAGTGTGTACATATTAATGCACGTGACTGTATCTTGATAGGGTCCCTCCCACAACAAAGCTGCGGGGCTAGCATGCTGCCATCGACAACGATAAATCGGGTCTTTTATCGATATTTTCTTAGAATATGGTATTTAGTGTATGTAATTTATTAAGATTATGACAAACATATTTGGTTCTGTGGTCTTAATGGTATTAAATCGAGTAATTCTATCTATTATGGTGCGCATATTAGCTTACATAATAGGATAAAATAAAAGAATAATATTTATCTTGTCGATTCGACTATTTATCGATGGTTGCATGCTAGCCTAGCAGGGCTTACTTGGAGTAGTCTCCTTTGCGATGTAAATCCGGATGGCTGGACCATTTGGCGTATAAAGCTGGCTCTTACCAAGATCGATAACATATCGATAGTAGGTATAATTTGGGGGTTCTGGATCACATGCGCGATTGAAACGAGAACAAGTGATACTCCGCAATTTATACTTACTATCATAATGGGAGTTTATTTTATTTATTTATTTATTTACCCTTTATTATACACAATAAAAAATACAGAACAAAGAACAAATAAAAAGAAAACAATGTATAAAGGGCGGCCTTATCGCCAAGAAGCGATTTCTACCAGGCAACCCCAGTACAAGAAAATGTTATTTGTAGATGGAGCTTTAACAAAGGTAAGTTCTTAGAAAAACAAAACTATGAATAACAAAATTTACAAACATAATTTACAACATAAATAGCAATGAACAATGAGTTGAGTTGAGAAATGAGTTTTGGATGGCTGACTTGCCGAACCCTCAAAATTACCAGTGCACTCGTTTCACTCGCGCATGTGATCCAGAACTGCGCAATTTATACTTACTATCATAATGGGAGTTTTGGATCGCTGACTTGCCGAACCCTCAAAATTACCAGTGCACTAACTAGATTTATCCTACGCCGTCTACTTCAATGTCGAAAGCGATGCGATATCGAAACATTGGATCAAATATTTTCGTCAGTACTTAAAATTTACAGCATTTTTGATTTCTGGTTCAGACACTTATTAATATAATCCCTTCCTTTCAAATAAAAAAAAGAGGAAAGTTCACAGCATGTTGCATCCAAGGATCGTCATAAATCTCCCAACCTTCAATAATACCTCCACATGAGAAACATACAGTTTTATCATTAATTCCATCACCGCCATAAAATAAACCCGCATCAGCCAATTCATCACCAACCTTTTCTGAGAGTCAGTTGTTGCCCAATAATAATGAAATGAATGTAAACGCATTTGATGCGTATGATACATTATATCGAGGATCGTACCTAGTTTTCAGTTAAGATTGTCATCGCGCAATAAGTAGGTACTTAAACCAATATTAATGAAAATATGATGAAGTCGCGATTAGTTTCTAACAATTTATATAGACCTTCATTAGATGGGGGGGGGGGGGATTTGGGTAAGGGAAGGCGAGTATAAGTAAATCTTTATTTATTTTAGTTAATTTCTTACGTCTTTGCACTTTAGAAGCTTTAGAAGAAATAAAGTGTTTTACATTGACTGCAGGGGTTTTATTATATAATATCATTGCGTTCTTTTTAAATGAAGTTGAAGTTGAATATGCGCTTCTTTGAAGTTAATGCAATAACCAAATTGGTCAACAATTTTAATAGATATAGATTATATTATATTTTTGTTCACTGGAAAGTAAATTACGTTTTGCGGTATTTCTATGTACTGATGATCTGCAGCAGTAGTACTTAGATATGAATTCATGAATGATATGGCTTAGTAATCCGTTGGAGTATGAACCGTGGACTAGATCATTCGATTCTAATCACAGGCAAAATATTGTTATGAATACGACCTCCTGGTATTGAGTTTAATACTGAAAAATATAGCAAACCGCACTCGTATTGACCAGATAAACTTAGACGTGGTTGAAAATATGAATCCAGTTCTGATTTATTTCCAGAGATGGTAACTGTTAACGATATCCTTGCATACTGAGCACTTCTGAACTATGTCGTTTATTTTATTCCTTGACCAGAGCAAATTTTTTTTGAAAACTATAAACAAAGATGTCCACAATTGAAAGGATGATCACGCTGAGTATTATCATTATATTTCGTCACTTCATTCTTCAGATATTATATAACAGGTAGTCCTTCTTAGGTACTAGGTAACTTCGCACAATTTAAAGTATCATAAAAAAAACACTGTGGTGGGGCGCCGCGTGGCATGATCCACCCGGTTCGCGCCAAGCCCTCATTCAGGCCTATGCAACTCTAGTGTCAATGAAATTGAATTCTGCACCATCTAGGATATGACGGACTACAACTTTTGGCAAGTTATTTCTCCTGTTATTAACTAGGTAGCGCTGGGATAGCCGATTTGTTAATATCTCGTCAGGAACGGGAAAAGATGTTGACTTTGACAGACTAGTCAACAGACTATTATAATAGTCTATGAATGATCGTGTGCGTGTGCGTCTGTTGCGTTTTGTGTTTTCTCCGCCATTTTGTTTATGACTTAGATTATTTTAACAAATTCACTGTGAATTTGGCCGTGAAGTTACTTGTGTGACTTACTAACAACTTAGAAGACTTCAGCAACAAAAGTGTGGGAAAGCGAAAACAGTGTAAAAATTGTGTAAAATATTGTGTAAATATACAGTGATTGTGCATGTGATTTAAGTATGATTTGCTGTAAGTCATAAGGTTAATTTGGTCAATTTTATAAAAAAAATGTCAATGAAAATGTTGATTCACAGTTGCTGTAACGGGGTGAACCGAATAATAAATGGACAATTGACAAAATTTGATGAGGAAGATGGAGCGAAGAAAGAGGTTTTTAAATATTCCACGAAAAGAAAACAAAAACAATAAATAACCTTAAAAAATAAAGATTTTCGTTTTTTTTTACCACTTAGTTACTATAAATACCTTATTCTGTATTTTTTTAAAGCAGTTATCATAATAAAATTCTCTAAAATGTTACATTAAATGTGATAAACAGGATAAGATATTTTCACCTTAATTTTTTTTTATAATGGAGACTTATCTACTAAGGCCGTGCATTTTTTTAATTAAATTTAGTTACTAGCGCCATCTATGATTTGAGGTATTATTCTATTTTGCCAATAAAATCAAGTTGCCCATCTATCTCATATTAACTGTATCGTCTATGCCCTCATTCTTTTTTCGTGCGTGGTAACAAGCATACGTCATTTACTTTAATCATTTACTTAAGTTTTTACAAAATGTTAAACGTACAGCAGAAGAACAGCTTCAACATTATAATATAAAGATAAAAAAGCTGGAACAAAAAATAAATAAAAAACGGAAACAGCGAATTATTTCTACCGATGAAGAAGAAATCTTACAAGGCAAGACCTACTTATTCAGTTTAAAAATGTTATTTAAAAAATCAGAGCAGAAAATGCGTGTAATCTATAATAGATATATCACGTTATCCGCTCAATATCGTTGTGATGTAAACTTTAATAAATTTTATCTGATCTTATCGATCACCTTTTGTTTTCAATACGATTACAGAAAATGCGGGTAATCTCAAGGAGATTTATCTCATTGTCTGTAATACGTTATGGGCGTTATATTAATATGAATTAGACATAAACATGTCGCCTCCAAGGTTATTTAAAAAATCAGAGCAGAAAATGCGTGTAATCTATAATAGATATATCACGTTATCCGCTCAATATCGTAATGATGTAAAATTTAATAAATTTTATTTGATCTTATCGATCACCTTTTGTTTTCAATACGATTACAGAAAATGCGGGTAATCTTAAGGAGATTTATCTCGTTGTCTGTAATACGTTATGGGCGTTATATTAATATGAATTAGACATAAACATGTCGCCTCCAAGGTATGAGTTACCGCTACCACTGGATGATGTAAACCTGGATAACCAGAAGACTGCCGCGTCATTCACTGTGGATCAAAAGCTATCTGCAAAGACGCTCCCTAATCCGGAGCCGTCAATATCACAAGACGCACCAGGTATATCGGGAGAACCTAATCCCGATCTGGATCCAGAGCTGCTGCAAGTGCAGTACTTGGAGCTGCAAATTCCGATACACCCGAATTTGGCGCTAAAATACACGATACGCTCTCAAATTTATGGACACCTTTACTAAGAAAAGGACTGTCCAAAGAAGACAAAGATAAATTAACCATAGAAAATACGGTACCCGAAAACTGCAAAAACTTGCAAGCCCCAAAATTAAATGCGGAAATCTCGGCAGTCATAACTGACCTAGCAGGAGCACGTGACAAAAAAAAAAAATCCAAAACTTTCAGCAACAGCTGGGGTACGGTATTACCGCCATAAATCGAGGGATTGACGTCCTCCTTGGGAAGGAAGAAAACAAATGAAGGCCCTCCGTCACGTAAGTGATGGATGCCGCCTATTATCAGACCTCCACTTTATGTTAACCAAAGATAGGGTAAAACTGATTTTACCTAATTTGGATACAAACTTTAAACATGTTATACAAGACTTCGAAAGAGACAAAACTTTATTTGGAAGTTCATTGCCGGAAAAAATAAAGGCAAGTAAAGCCATTGAAAAGCAGGGAGCCCTAATTAAAAAAGGCCCAGCCAAAACAGTCGACTCTCAAATATCAACGGTCAACCGGTCGTCTCAGCAGGGAAAATGGACCTCCTCGTTACCCGGCGGGGAGGTCAGAGGAAACCGATAGCAGCTCAAACACAGCAGCGCCCACAATCGGACTCTGCGTTCAACGCCAAGTTCCAGCCGCAGACTTCATCCAGGATGCGTGCTCCGACCCAACATTAATCAAGGTACATGCAGGTCGAATTAATTTATTTTATGATTGTTGGACAAAAATAACTAAAAATTAAGTTAAGTATATTGAAGTGGATAAAGTATGGATTTAGAATACCATTCGATACTCAAATTTGTCAGTATTCTATTCCTAAAAATAATTTGTCATCATGTGAAAAAAGAGACATGAAAATAGCTATAAATAAATTATTAGACTTAGGGGCTATAAAACCTTGTTCTCCTTCAAATGATCAATGTATTTCAAATATATTTTTAGCTCCGAAACCTAACGGAGAAAAAAGGTTTATACTAAATTTAAAATCTTTAAACAAGTTCGTAACAAAAGTACATTTTAAAATGGAATCTTATAAAACAGCCTCGAAATTAATTCCTCGTAATGGATACTTACCCAATATAGATATGAAAGAATCATATCTACTTATACCGATTTTTGTTAGTGACAGAAAGTACCTACGATTCGAATTCCAAGAAAATGATTCGTCTGAGCCGATCACTTACGAGTTCACAGCAATGCCGTATGGATTATCGGTAGCTCCGTGGGTATTTACAAAAATTATGCGTGAAGTAATGAGTCATTTGAGAAAACAAGGTTTTAAGTCTACTAACTATTAAGACGATCTTCTTATTGGAGATACATATGAAGAATGCATGATTAATGTAAGAGAAACTTTGAAGTTATTACATTGTCTAGGTTTTATTGTAAATTTCGATAAAAGTCACATTGTACCAAAAAAGTCAATCAAATTCATAGGTTTTATGTTCAACACAGAACAGATGTCTATTACGTTAACTGGCGATGAGCGGAATAACATTGTACAGTTAATAAATAGGTACATTAATCTTAAAACTTGTTCAATACGAAATTTCGCTAAACTTATAGGTGTATTGATCGCAGCCTGTCCAGCCACAAAATATGGATTCTTATATACAAAAATATTAGAGAGACAAAATTTTTTAGCCTTAAATAAGTTCGGAGGAAACTATGAGGCAAAAATGAATCTCAATAAGATATTACTAAAAGATTTATAGTGGTGGAAAAATAATATTAATATTATTTCTTGTCTAATCATTACTCAAAATTATAAGTTAGAAATTTACACCGACGCATCTAGGACAGGCTGGGGAGCAGTATGCAAAAATAATAAATATAGTGGTTCATGGACGAACAGTGAAAAAGAAAATCATATTAACTTTTTAGAATTACTCGCGGTTTTGTTAGGTCTCAAAAGTATAGCTAGTGAAGAAAAAGAAAAGAAAGAAAGAAAGAGTCCAGAAAACTTAACCCTGATACTGAATGGGCCCTCTCGGATAGCGCTTTCCAACTTATTGTAAATAGTTTCGGGCCCATTAAGATCGACTTGTTCTCAAGTCGAGCCAAATGTAAATTATTTGTCACCTAGAAGCCTGAACCTGATGCAGTCGCAGTTGATGCATTTACAATAAGCTGGGCTGACTTGGATTTTTATGCATTTCCTCCCTTTTCTCTTGTATTAAAATGTATACGAAAAATCATTGATGATAAAGCCGAAGGGGTACTTGTATTCCCCTTCTGGCCTTCTCAGCCATGGAGTCAGCACCCACTGCACTCCAGCCTTACCCTGGGTGCGGCGAGGCTCTCCGGGCGTCGTTCAGCCGGCGCGGCTGCCCACCAGAGGCTCTCACGTTGATGCTCGCCTCGCTCGCTACTGTTCGCCAGTACAACGTCTCATTGAAGTTATGGTTTCAAGAAGTGTGGTTATGAATTAATAGTTTCGAAAAATCCATTCCATTAGTTCTTTGATTCTTAAACGAGCAATTTAATAAGGGATGTTCTTAGGGTTCATAAAATACGCATCGATCTGCATTATCTCTTTTATTAGGAGAAGAGATAAGTGATAATAGTTGTGTTAAACGCCTCTTAAAAGGAGCCTATAAAACTAAACCTATTAAGCCTAAATATTCATTTACTTGGGATCCAAATTTAATACTAAATCAACTGTCTTCTTGGTATCCAAATATTAATTTATGATTAGAAAATATTACAAAAAAAAAAAAACTCGTTACATTATTAGCTTTATGTACTGGTCAAAGAGTACAGACATTGTCTTTAATTAAATTAAAAAATATTATTTTTCAATCTGATAAAGTAAATATTATTATAACAGATATAATCAAGACTTCCGCTCCAAATCGTAAACAGCCCTTATTATCTCTCCCAAACTTTCAAAGCAATATCAACATATGCCCAGTATCAACTTTAAAAGAATATATTTTTATTACAAAAAAATATCTGAGGTTCAAACTCCGGGAATCTCTTCGTAACATTCAAAGCTCCCCACAGAACTGCATCAAGTCAGATGCTAAGTCGATGGATTAAGCAAACGCTCGCCACGAGTGGCATTGACATGAGCGTTTTAGTGCGCACAGCACACGACACGCGTCAACCTCAGCCGCGCGCGCGGCCGGTATCAGTGTCGATGTCATGCGAAAAACGGCCGGGGGGACACAAAACTCACAGGTGTTCGCAAAGTTTTACCATCGGCCTTTAGATGATCAACAAAATAACTTTGCTTTGTCGATACTTAATCGAGACATGAACAATACTTAACCTAATATTAAAAATAGTTATTGAATATTACGTATTTTGATATTAAGTAAATTACTACATTAAAAATTATGTGTCTACAAATAGACTATCACTAAGTTTCATTAATTTAAGCTGATTATAATTTCTAGCAACTCAAATAAAGTAAGATTATTTAAAGCTCATTATGCAATAATACTAATTATTAAGTACTATAATAATAAAATATGTAATTACATATTTATATCTTTACTTATTTCAATTCCAAGTATATACCTAAACAAAACTTTCTATCTCTGAAAATCTACCTGTTATATAATATCTGAAGAATGAAGCGACGAAATATAATAGATGATTAAACGAACTTCTAAGTGAAGTTCTATCGCTATTATATGAGTCGCTTCATTCGAAGATATGACGTACCCACCCACCCCAGAACCCATTTAAAAGTTTCGTTTAGGGTCTCTAAAGAATGAGGGCTTGGCGCGAACCGGGTGGATCATGCCACGCGGCGCCCCACCACAGTGTTTTTTTTATGATACTTTAAATTGTTCGAAGTTACCTAGTACCTAAAAAGGACTACCTGTTATATAATATCTTCGAATGAAGCGACTCATATAATAGCGATAGAACTTCACTTAGAAGTTCGTTTAATCATCTATAATTATAGTGAACTTTAGTACCTAGGTATTTTAGAAATTCTTTTGGGGGTTTAAGATTTCCGTAACTGTCAAAGTATTCTACATAATTATTGTATTTTACATAGGCTACCCAATGAGAACCAGGATTTCTAGAATCATCAAAATGTATTACTCCACACTCTATTTTGAAAGGTTTTTTGGGGAGCTCATCTCTCATAAAGACACCTCGAAAATATGGAATATTATTTTATTACCATAGTTCAGAATGTCATTGTTAGTTAATGCTCATTTGGGTAGCCGGTACATTAGTTTTTTTCTTTCGAAACAAATATTCCAAGACCTTTTTTATGAGGTTTAAGGTGTAATCCCCTTCCAATGCAAACAGCTTCCATTTTTCGTTGTGTCGCTTTAACTCATCATAACTCTTTTTTGCCATTTTGATCTCATTTATGGTTTTAGCTATTCCAGCAGCACCTCCTGCAAATGCTCCAGCTGCTGATAGCCCCGCAAAAATAGGAATCAAAGGTAGAAAGGTATAGGAATAACTCGCAGAAGTTTTATAGTTGAATCATTTACTACAGGACAATTTTAGTCCATAAATCAGTTATTTCCTCTATTTGTGAGACTATTTCAGAAGTAAAAATTTCTTCTAGTCCTATAATAAAACATTTGCTCAAAGCAGTATCCTTGGCTAGACCTCTACAACCTAAGGCTCCAATATGGGATGCAATATCACTTAAAGGAAAATGATACAAATCCTACTAACTTATATGAGGTATCTTGACGTACCGCGGCTATTTTACTATTAAGATCAGGTCGTCGAATTCACGACATTACTCTATTGCATTGTGATTCGGAACGCTTTATAGATACCTAACTCAAATTCTATTATTTTGCAGCCAGAGTTTGGTTCAAAAACAGATTCGGTGTCCCACCAACAATCTGGCTGGATTTTGTTATCTGCACCAGATAGAAATATTGACTCTGTACCTATATTGGTGAAGAACGCTTCGGAATCTTACTCAAGATTAGGGGCCCTGTTTCAAAATTTCTAAGAACAAGAGCACCTTACAAACCAGCTTCAACCACAATGATTGGAGGTTGGGTAAGAAAACTACCAACAAAATCTGGAATAGATGCTTCTCCAGGCAGCTTTCGATCAGCTCTTTCATCTTTAAACTAGATTGAGAATTATCCTATCAATGAAATTTAAGCTAAGGCAAATTGGAAACATGAAACCATATTTCGAAATCATTACCAGAGATACAAACGTAGTACTAATGCTTTACATCATTCAGAAAAATCTTATCGCAATATTTTTATATTCCTTGATTGTTAGACTGTCTAAAATATTGTTTGAGAATCAAATAGAACATACATACATACATACATAACCTCACGCCTGTCTCCCTTTGGGGTAGGCAGAGACAAGGGAACACCAATTGCTTCGATCCATACATACCTCTTTCGCTTCCTCCACGTTCATTAATCTTTTCATACATGATCGCCGGTTACGGGTACTTTTAACTAGGCCCTTTTTAAGAACGTCGCCAATTTGATCGGCAAACGTTCGCCTAGGGCGGCCCCTTCCGACAGCACCATCCATTCTTGCTCTGTACACCTCTTTCGTGAATCTACTTTCACTCATCCTTTCCAAATGTCCAAACCACCGTAGCATACCCTTTTCAATCTTAGTCACTACATCTTCTTTCAATCCGCATCTCTTTCTTATTTCACTATTGCGCACCCTATCACTCAATTTCACTCCACACATGCTTCTCAACGCTCTCATCTCCACAGCATTAATCTTGCTTTCATGTCTCTTCTGCCACACCCAAGATTCACTACCATACATAAGCGTTGGCCCCAAAACTCCATCAAGTACGGCAAGACGAGCCTTATTTGGTATAGTTTTGCTTGCCATTATCGAGTATATGGCGCCATTAATACAATTTCCTGCTTTTACTCTCCTTTCAATATCACCTTCACACTTCCCATCTCTTGTAAACAAGGACCCCAAGTATACAAACTCTTTCACTTGTTCCACTTTTTCGTCCCCTATCATAATATTGCATTCCGTCATATCTTCATTCCTCTCCATAACCATAACTTTCGTCTTTCCAACATTCACTTTCACACCTTTTCTTTTAAACGACTCATGCATCACAGTGACCATTTGTTGCAATCCCGATGCTGACGATGCAAGTAGAACCTGGTCGTCGGCGTAAAGCAGAGTTTTGATCACTGTCTCATTCATTTTTAAACCCCATCCACACTCTTTCAGATCTATCAAACAGCTATCCATGAATAGGTTGAACAGCCATGGAGACGCTACACAGCCCTGTCTAACACAGCGATCGATGCTAAACCATTCTGTGTAGTCATCATTCAACCTGACACAAGCACTCGAGTCCTTATATAAGGATTTGAGTGCTCGTATCAAGTCACTGTCCACCCCAAACTCGGATAGAGTTGACAAAGTTCATTCCTCATCACACTGTCATACGCCTTTTCCAAGTCAATGAAGCAGCAGAAAACCTTTCGGTGTTTAGCCAGAACCTTCTCGGTTACTGATCTTAAGGCAAAGACTTGATCCGTGCATCCCATCCCCTTTCGGAATCCCGCTTGCACATCCCAGATCTTGCTTTCTGTTTCATCCATCACTCTTTCGATTAATATCTTTGCATACATTTTGCCTACAATACCCAAAAGGCTAATGCCACGGAAGTTTTTGCATTCCTGCTGTGACCCCTTTCCTTTATAAAGTGGTACAATAACGGCCTTGCACCAGTCGCCCGGAACACGGCCGGACCGCCAACACTTATTAAAAAGCTGGTACAACAGGTTTGCAGTGACACTTTCACCCGCCTTGAGCATTTCGACATCTATTCGATCATACCCTGCCGCTTTACCCAATTTCAAACCTGCCATTGCTTTCATAACTTCTTCCATACTTATCTCACTTTCACGATTGGCCACTCCAAGTGCGAATGATGTTTTGGAAAGTAGGCCCTCAAAGGTGAGGGCCTACTTTCCAAAACATCATTCGCACTTCGTTCAAATAAATTCTCGAAATATTCTTTCCACTGATTCATAATATCTTCATGCTCACTAACAATATTCCCATCCTGATCTCTTAACACGCCCACTTTCGAGTCTCCAACCTGCCCTCGGGCTCTTCTAACTAAGTGCCAGAACAGTTTGGAATTGGCTCGAAAGTTTTCCGAGAATTTCCTATCAAGCTTGTTCTTACATTCTTCTTTCTTTTTGCTCACAATATCTTTCACAGTCTTTCTTAATCTATCATACTTTTCTTTTGCTACTCTTTCATCATCATTCAAGTCATCTCGTATTCTATTTCTGCCCCTCACAGCTAGGAGATCTAGCCACGCTTTCTTCTTTTCTAGAACAAAACCTTTCACTTCATCATCCCACCACTCGCTCTTATCTCTTCTCACATTTTTCTTCACACTTACCCCAAATATTTGGGTGGCCGTTTCTACCATACCATTCTTCAATCTACTCCAATATTCCTCTATCTCGCAGTCTTCATCATTCAATAGCTGTCCAAAACTTTCTTTCAATTCTAACTTATATTTCTCACGGACAGTCTCTTCTTGCAAATTTTCGACTTTCACTCTTTTCCTTCCAGACATACGTACCCGTGGGCGATGTCGCCATTTTTCAAGCAGACCTGCTATTCGTGACACCACAAGGAAATGGTCGCTTCCGACATTTACTCCACGGTACACTCTCGTATCCTTGACTTTCGTTCTCAACCGTTCATCCACAATTACAAAGTCAATCATACTTCTCTCAGACTGTCTGTGCCATGTATACATATGAATCATTTTGTGACTAAACATAGTGTTAGTCACCACAAGCTTTCTCTCCAAACATACATCTAACAGACTAGTGCCATTATCATTTATCATTTCATCACCAAAATTACTGTAATGTATGTGGGTAGTTTTAAGTATTCTTTGTACCTATATACTTAGGCAGTCAGTTCCCAAATAAAGGCGAATAAGACTACACCGTGTTTCTGTAATACCTAATCCCAGTGTACCTAGGTCTAGTATACTTCAGTGGCGACGAATCGATACGAACCTAAGTGCAGTGTCGTGTGTACGCGTGGTATTTTTTTTGTTTTTTACAAAATGTCGATCGGAAGAATCTCGGAGTTTGACGTACGTAAGGATGACTGGAGATTATATGTCGATCGGTTAGAACAGTATTTTCTTGTGAATAAGATACCGAGTGATTTACAAGTGCCAACATTAATCACAGTAATGGGAGCGGAGTGTTACGAACTTTTGGTCAATTTGTGTACTCCGGTAAAACCTCATACGAAAACGTTTATTGAACTGTCGAACATTCTCGAAAAACATCTGCAACCGAAACCGAGCGCGCTTGCCGAGCGATATAAATTCCGTCATAGGAAACAATGTAACGGGGAAACGATATCTGAATATGTGGCGGTATTAAAAAAACTGTCAAAATTTTGTGAATTCGGACAATGGTTGGAAGAAAGCTTGAGAGATCAGTTAGTGTGCGGTATTTTGAGTGAAACGATACGGCAACGGTTATTCGCCGAAGAAAAGTTAAGTTTTGGGAAAGCGTATAGCTTGGCGGTGAGCCTCGAAGCGGCAGAGAAAGATGCCGCGGCGGTCGAAGGGCACAAGGGAACGACGACGGCGGGTGACTCCAGTACGGCGGATTGCAAGGCGATGGCGGCCGGGTGGCGCGGCAGCGGCCCGCCGCGGCGGACAGCGGAGCCGGCGTGCGCGGTGGAGCGCGGCGCGGCGGCGGCGGCGACGGCGGCGGCGGCGGCGGCCACTACTTCGGTCGCGCGCTATGCTCGCCAGCAGGGCGGCGGCGGCGGCGGCCGCGGGTACGGTGGCGGCACGAGCGGCGGCGGAGCGCGGCCACAGCTGCGCCAGCAGCGTTGTGCGGCTTGCGGCGGAGCTCACGGCACTTCCACTTGCCGGTTCACGTCGTATGTGTGCCGGAAGTGCAACAAAAAAGGGCACTTAAAGAGAGTTTGCCCTTATCATTGGTCGGGGTCCTACAATTTAAGTGCCGATTCTGATGTGGAAGCGGATGGTGAGAACAGCCAGGTAAAAATAATTCAAATTAATCAACTATCGATCGAACAGTGCAAACCTATAGTGATAAAGTTAAATATTAACGACAAAGAAATATCAATGGAGTGCGATACGGGGAGTGCCATATCCTGTATAAGTTATAAAAATTATTGTTATTATTTTAAAAATATAAAATTAGAGCCATGTAATGTTTTACTGAGGTACTATACCGGAGAGCTAGTAAACCCGATGGGGGTAGCTAAGCCTCGCGTTAAATATAAGGGATTAGAAAAAGATTTAGATTTGTATGTGATTAAAGGCGGTAAAACTAGTCTCTTAGGGCGACAATGACTTGCCGAACTTAGAATTCAAATACCTATCCTTCAATACTGTCATATAAACAAAATTGAGAATAAAGACTTTGATGAGCATGATTTCAGTTCCAGATTCTGTGATGTGTTTGCGGAGGGCCTCGGGAGGTTCACGGGCGGTACTGTGAGCATACGACTACGCGCGGGCGCGCGGCCCGTGTTCCTGCGCGCGCGCCCCCTGGCGTACGCGCTGCGCGAGCCGGTGGAGCGCGCGCTGGACCAGCTGGTGCGTGACGGCGTGCTCACGCCCGTCGAGCGCTCCGACTGGGCCACTCCTATTGTACCGGTACTTAAAAAAGATGGTAATATAAGAATTTGCGCTGATTTTAAACTAACAGTAAATAAGGTGCTCGAAGTCGACCGTTACCCTTTACCTCGTATTGAGGATTTATTATCGCGCTTACACGGAGGCGAACGTTTTAGTAAAATTGATTTATCTCAAGCATACGCTCAATTTGAGTTAGATGATACGAGAAAATATACCGTTATAAATACCCACAAGGGTCTGTATAGGTATAACCGACTAGTGTACGGACTGGCGTCGAGTCCTGGTATTTTTCAGAAACATTTAGAGCAGTTATTAGCGGGAATACCCTACGTGGGGGTATTCTTAGATGATGTAATTATAACAGGGCCAGATAGCCGTAGTCATATTAAAAGTTTAAATCAGGTATTTGAGAGGTTGCGATCGAACGGGCTGCGGGTAAAAAAAGAGAAATGCGTATTTTTTGCCGAGTCGGTTAATTATTTAGGTTATGTGATTAGCAAAGACGGCGTTCACACTAGTCCAGAGAAAGTGCTGGCTATCACTAAAACTCCGGCACCTACCAATGTATCAGAATTGAAGGCATTTATTGGGTTAGTTATGTATTACGGTAAATTTGTAAAAAACGTAAGCACGATTATGGCCCCTTTGTATAGATTATTAAAAGCGGGTACTAGATTCGAATGGAGCATTGAGTGTGAAAGCGCTTTTAAAATAATTAAGAACAAGTTAAGCTCAAGTGAAGTTTTAGCGCATTATTCTTTAAATTTACCGATAGTACTAACGGCGGACGCCAGCGGCGTCGGCGTCGGCGCCGTGCTGTCCCACCTCGCGCCGGAGGGGGAGCGCCCGGTCGCATATGCGTCGCGTACACTCACGCAGGCCGAGAAGTCGTATGCGCAGATAGACCGGGAAGCATTAGCTATTATTTATGGTATTAAAAAATTTAATCAATACATTTATGGTAGGAAGTTTATATTGAGAACCGATCATAAGCCTTTAACTTACATTTTTGGCAATAGGGTAGGTATTCCGGTAATGGCGGCTTCGCGCTTACAACGCTGGGCCGTGTTATTGTCCGGGTACAACTACGACATAGAATACGTCCCTACAAACAAAAATTGTGCGGACGCGTTGTCACGGCTGCCACAAAACACACAGAGGTTATCTAGCCGCTCGGAGGAAGTTAATTACGTTAATTTTGTAGAGAATTTTCTTCCGATTACAAACGAAGAGGTAAGAAAAGCAACTTCTAAGGATTTGGAACTCAGTAGGTTGTTAGGTTATATACAGTCAGGGTGGCCAACGTCGCGTCCTAACGAGGTACTTCAGCAATTTTATATTAAGCGTCATGAATTGTATGTAGAACGAGGCTGCGTTATGTGGGGTTACAGGCTTGTAATACCGGAATGCTTACGAAAAAAAATAATGTCTCAGTTACACATAAGTCATATGGGCGTAGTAAAAACCAAATCAATAGCGCGCAGTTACGTTTGGTGGCCTAATATCGACACAGATATCGAAGCAATGTGCAAAAATTGTGATACGTGCGCGGCGGAGTCACAGGCGCCACCCCGCGCGCCGCCGCAGCCCTGGCCTTACCACGTACAGCCGTGGAGTAGGATTCACATTGATTTTTTGGGTCCCTTATACAATAAAACATTTTTAGTATTGGTCGATTCTAGTACGAAATGGCTAGAAATTTTTGAAATGGCGAAAACCAATGCTACTGCCGTAATTAAAGCTTTAAGGAGTACCTTTGCTCGATTTGGTTTACCTACTGAAGTAGTATCTGATCAGGGCCCGCCGTTTACAAGTTTTGAGTTCAAACAATTTTTACAGAATAATGGTATACAACAACGATTTTCACCTGCGTATCATCCCGCTTCAAACGGGGCGGCCGAGAATGCGGTAAAGCTTTGTAAAAGAGCCATTAAAAAAGCAACTCGGGAGTCCATCGACATTGATGCCGCATTACAAACTTTTTTACTTTCTTATCGTAACTCAATCCATTCTAGTACAGGCGACAGCCCGGCAATG
Organism: Stenoptilia bipunctidactyla; assembly: GCA_944452665.1. Lineage (NCBI taxonomy): Eukaryota > Metazoa > Arthropoda > Insecta > Lepidoptera > Pterophoridae > Stenoptilia > Stenoptilia bipunctidactyla. The sequence goes on from OX101746.1 coordinate 19,440,901, forward strand.
CTTTTACAAAAACGGTCGTTACGTTCCCGGCTCGATCTATTGCGGAGTGGGCAGGCGCTCGTGAACAAGGTGCGGCAGGCCCAGAGTAGGCAGGTAGACGCCGCCGGCGGGGTGCAGCGGTCAGTCGCGGACGGAGAGCCTGTATGGCTGCGGGAGTACGGTCAGAGCGATAAATGGGTAAAAGGTAAGGTAGTTCACGGGGAAGGTTCTAGGAGGTACGTGGTTGATAAGGGGGACGGTCGACAGGTAATCAGGCACGTAGATCAAATGAGGCGCAGGTCAGGTCTTTTAGATGTGCAATGTCCGTTAGAAGCGAGTGGCCCGGTGGGAGCGCAGCTCAGTACGGGAGGGGAGCACGGCCCGCGCGCGGTCGCAGACCCGGGCGATGAGCTAGTTACGGAGGAGAGCTCTTCCAAATCAGACAACGATCCATTTGGCACGCCGCCTACTTCACCTCAGGCACCTGCAAGTGAACCTTCCGTGGCTCCCGTCAAAAGGAACCGACAACCGGTTGTAAGATTCCGAGTAGAATAAGTTTTATTTAATTGTTACAAGGTACCTATAATGCTAAGATATAATGCTTATATTGTTTACTTATTGATGTATCAAAAGTAGTTGTAAGTTAAAGTATTCAGCTTAGATAAACATTTAATTATTGTACCGAATACTTACATAAGGTCAAAATTTAGTTATAGTTTATTTTACCTACGTATTGTGCTGCATAATATTATATAACATAAGAGATGTGTCAAATAAGAAGGGAGGTGTAATGTATGTGGGTAGTTTTAAGTATTCTTTGTACCTATATACTTAGGCAGTCAGTTCCCAAATAAAGGCGAATAAGACTACACCGTGTTTCTGTAATACCTAATCCCAGTGTACCTAGGTCTAGTATACTTCAATTACCTAACACCCTTTCATACCCATCACGCTTTACTCCCACCCAGCCATTACAATCGCCTAACATAACAATTCTTTCATTATCTTCACACTTTCCAAGCACATCTCTAACATTATCCCAAAACTCTTCCCTGACTGCCTGTGGCTTGGATATATCTGGCGCATACAGACACAGGATAAAAATCATGGTCAAGCCTACTTTCAGTCTCAGCCACAGGAGCCTGGGACTCACATACTCATAACCTTTCACACAATCACTCATTCTTTCTGACAAAAGAATGCCCACACCTTGGCTTCCTTTCTCAAACTCTTCTACTCCCGTCCAGTAAGCAGAGAGTCGGCCATGCGTGGACATTCCACAACCTTTCTTTTTCGACTCACTCACACCTAACACGTCAATCTTCCTGGCATTCATCACCTCGCATACTTCATCAATCTTATCGTCTATTCCTCCGTAAACATTCATCGTCGCAAAAAGGCATTCCCCTGCCCTCTTTTTGCCTGCTGGGGGGACAAGACGTGACGTGTGGCAATGCACATCGCCGTCGGGAATTTTGCCCCCCCCCAGATACGATGGGGCTGCCTGAGGTGGCCTCAGGGAAGAGGATGAGGAAAGAGAAAAAGGTATTTTGAGGATATGTATACACGGAGGGGACGTTTGTAGTGTACGCAGTAGCTAGGGAGGCCGGGGTCGCTTACCCGAGTGCCTTTTCTTCATAGTCGGACAGACCAATGAAGAGAACACCCCATGACAGAACAGTTCAAATAGAACTTAATATAAAAAGTTTAATAATAATTTAAAAGTAATCATTTATATCTATGAGAATATAAAAAGTGAGCTTGTAATCATATAATTAATATAAAATTGTTTTTAAGAATCAAAATAACAAATACCTATATTATATCGTGATTATTTAATGTTGGCCTCATTACTCTCATATTAAAAATTATCACACTATTGAGTCCTATATATTATACCTACAAGCCACCAGGAGATAACAAACATATCTCTCATAATGGACTTCAGACGTCGTCGAGCGGAACACATAATATAAAAATTTTACCCTCCAATAAAATTTGTATTACATTTCCTGAGACTTCTGAAGTCCTGATAACGTCTTCCTGGTGAATATCTCATTCATCATTATCTTATGAGCCGAACAATGATCGGAAAACATGGTGGCTTGTCTCGTTTCAATTTTAGTTGCAGATAAAGCCGTTAGAGGGCGCTTGGCAGCGGACAAACTGCATGGAAAGTCTACATCTAGCCAGAAACGGAAGTAGAAAAGGATGTATTCTCTCATAATGGACTTCAGACGTCTCAGGAAACATAATGCAAATTTTATTGGAAGGTAAAATTTTTATATTAAAACACTGATGGCGCTGCATTCTAATGTCACACAGACGCTCTTTTTGACCAAATTGAACCCACCCCTTTTTACCACCGGACTACCAGACGCAGACAGAACTTCCATCCCTATATAGTGGATTTACCAAGAAGTCGAACAAAACGCTTCGATAGTTCCTTCTTGGTAAGGATTGCCAAGGAGTGGAACAATCTGCCTGCGTCTGTTTTTCCTGACCACTACAGTCCTGGAACTTTTAAGTGTCGAGTTAATAGGTTTCTCGTGGATGGACGTGTACCACCATAGTCTTCATGCGCACTTTCCATCAGGTGGCATGGAAGAAAAACGTCCTATCCTTACAATATAAAAAAATATATAAAAAAAGTTGCATTTAGCGCCCTCTATAACCTGGTAACTTCCGCTACCATCAAGTCATACAAACATCTTAATATCGCTAACTTATCGCTAGCTCTGACACTTGTTGGGAAAAAGGTGAGGAATTACTAAAACCTTTCCACAGGTAAAAATAAAACATCCATATATTTTTGTAATAAACTTACACGTTTATTTACCTACTTACAGGGTTCAGGGGTCATTTTGGAAAAAATGCAGGCAAATTCTACAGCCAATAATGATTTATACAATTTTTTACTTAAACTACTACACTTTTAATAATATTTCTCTAAAAAAGTTACATCTATCCACATAGGAATAATTATGTTATGGCCGATTTTTAAAAACTAGTATATTTAGTTTATTTATAAGTATAAATTGTTTAGCCAAAAATTTTAATTCTATAAAAAGATCAGAAAATGTTTTATAAATGTAATTTTTGAGTATTTAGATGAACCAAACGGCAGTGTGCATGTTCTGCCAATATAAAGCCTTTTTTATTTTATGAAATACAACAAAAAAATATATATTTGCTATGTACATAATGTGCGTGAAATCTGGATAGATTTAGTTAGACATGTTAACTTGTTCGTTTTAAAGTTATTTTGATCAATCAGTTACTTTTAAAATGTCAATGTGAATGACAGGATACTGAATATTCTGACCGGTAAAACTCAATAGGACTAAATAATAATAATATTTTAGTTTAGGTATACATAGAAAATTACTACATAGATATTTTTACAAGACAAATAATTTAGTTTCTAAACATAATGATGTGCATCCAATATTGCTTTTAGTTTGTAGCTTAAAATTAATATTGCACCATATTATTACATAGCAATAATCAATACTTACAAAAAATCCAAAGCGGAGTAGGTACTTTGGATGCTTTTAATTTAGTTATTACATTGTATAATTTAAATTAATAGTAAAAATATTTTTTTTTCAATCAAGTACCTATTTTTTTTTTTTTTAATATTTTATTTAACGGGCCTGGAAACGAGTCCTTTTAGCCACACAAATTAACAATATACAGTTTACAAATAAAGTTCACTTCTTAAATGTTAACACTTCTTAAAATTACAGTTTCATTTCTATGTTCAATAAAAATTGGAATAAAGATTTATAAAACTTCTTCTCTGAAAGTAAACTTTTCAACGATGTTTCTTCTTGTCGCTCTTGTCTGTCAGTGTCATTGTCGATTTCACTACACAATAACAATCTTTGTAGGTTATATTTTCTACATTTCATAACAACGTGTTCTAAGTCCTCTTCCTCGTTGCACTCCTCACATAGTCCACTATCCACAAGCTTCAGTCTGCACAAATGGGATTTTGTTTGGCAGTGCCCAAATCTCATTCTATTGATGGAAGCTATGAAGCTTCTCGGTCCAGAGATTTTGTGGTACCAGGGTTGGGCGGGCGGGACCTTTTGTATGTCATAGTACCATTTTCCCTTATCGGACGATACATTCCTCCAGTAATCATTGAAAAGTTCTCTGTGGCATTCCTTCATGGGAGCATATAAATCGGTAAAAGGTATGTGCATTGAATCACTATGATCTTCATCTGGATCTCCCCTTGCTATTTTATCTGCTTCTTCATTTCCCGATATACCGGAGTGAGAAGGGACCCACATAAATTTTACAAATTTACTATTTACAGACATATTATACAATACTTGCTTTATCTTAAAAATCAAATGATTGGTACTGAATTTTAAAATCCTATTTTCAAGAGCTTTAATAACACTAAGTGAATCGGTAAGTATTAAAAAATTATTACTATTAATATTACATAAATATAAAAGAGAACAATAAATCGCATAACATTCAGCAGTGAATATACTACAATTAGAATCTATTTTGATACACTTTCTGGATTTAGTTTGGGGGTCATAATATGCTGATGTAACAGTGCTCAAGGTTTTAGAACCATCAGTGTATATACTGTAATAATCAGTTTCATCAAGCATATTCAAAAGTTCTACTTGATTAATGACATCCCTCTTAAGTACTGCTACATCAATCATATTAGCATTATAATCTATATTATACAAAGGCCAATGGCTCTCTCTAAATACACTTTTACCAAATTTAAGATGTATTTGTATCATTATTCTTAAGAGTTCCGGTAATTTTCTTGATAAAATATTTGAAGAGTCCATATAAGTACCTACACAAGTGATATCTAATGGGAGCACAGGAAGTATTCTATTCATTATATGATTGTTATTAGAAGCAAAAACCTTTAAACAAAACCTTTCAGCTATTCTTAATCTTATCAAAGTTAAAGGAGGAATACATGTCTCTGCTTCCATAACATGTATAGGAGTAGAACACATAGCACCTGATATGATTCTTAGTGCTTTGTTTTGGATAATATCTAATTTTCTTAATAAAGTATAATTACAGTTAAAATAGGCTAAGGCGCTATAATCAAAGTGACTACGCACTAGACTTTTATAAAGTAACGATAAAGTTTTGGGATCTGATCCCCAGTGAACCCCTGCCAAAGATCTAATTATGTTCAGACCTCGGCAGGCATTTTTAATAATTTGTTCTATATGGTTATGAAATTGTAATTTACTATCAAGGTGAATTCCCAAAAACTTTTTACCTTCTATCCATTTTAAACTATTATCATGAAGTTTTACAATATTAATAGAAGTAGTGTATGTTTTAGAGAAAATCATTGCTGCACTTTTATTTAAACTTAGAGGTAACTTTAATTTACAGGTATAATAATAATGAACTTGTTGTAATGCATTATTTAAATTATTTACAGCAATATTTACATCCTTATGACTACTATATACAACCAGGTCATCTGCATACTGCAGGTATTTGACATTATATTGGGAAATATATCTATTCAAATGGCATGTGTACAAATTGTACAAAAGAGGTGATATAGTGGCACCTTGCATTGTGCCTTTAAAAACTTGTCTAGGTCCGTATAAAATATTATTAAATTTTACATACATTGTCCTGTCATACAAAAAATTAAAAATCCATTTACAGACCTTGCCTGGGATACTTATGTCAATTAAGACATCTACAAGAATGGACGGAATCACATTATCAAATGCCCCCTGTACATCAAGAAAGGCACAAACTGTAGATGAATGAGAAGAAAAGGATTGCTTTATATCTGATATCAAAGCAACAAAACTTTCTGCAGAGCTTTTACCTTTACGGAAACCATACTGTTCCTTTGGTAAGATATTATTAGATTCCACATACCAGTCTAACCTAACCTTTATCATATATTCAAATACTTTTCCAACACAAGATGACAATGATATAGGTCTGTATGAGTTACAGTGGCTTTCAGATTTGTCTGGTTTTATGATAGGAATGATGCATTGGGTTTTCCATGAAGTTGGAATTAGTTCATTATCCCAGAGTAAATTGAAAATATTGAGTAAAATCTTTTGAGCATTCTCATGTAAATGATTTAAAAGTTTGTAAGGAATATCATCCAAGCCTGGAGTAGTGTCTTTTCTAGATTTTAAAGCAGATTGAAATTCTTGCCATGTAAAAGAATTAGATAAGAATGCACTTTGTGAATTACCTTCTTGCATAAAAAAAGTATCTAACAAATTGCTGTCTACTAATTTTTCAGGTGGATCAGTGGGAGCATACTTATCAAGAAAAGATGGAATCCATTCACAATTTTTTGGAGGTGCATTTGAAGATGCTCTTTTGAATCTGCGGATATAGTTCCAGACTACAGTAATAGGTGTGTATCTATTAAATGACTCACAGAGTTTTTTCCAACCATTCTTTTTCTTTTCTTTCAAAAGTCTTTTTTTAATGGCATCTGTTTTTTTATAATGTATGTAATTTTCTAAAGAGGAATGATTTCTATAATAATTCAAAGCTGCTTTACTCTTTTTAACTGCTTCTGAGCATTCATCGTCCCACCAGGGAACAGGTTTTTTCATAATTGTTGGACAAGTTATTTTAAGTTTTGGTATACATTTTTCTTTAATTTGATTTAAGATATCACAAAATTGATTGTATGACAACAAAGGATTACTAGGATCAATAGAGAATGATTTGAATGTTTTTTCTGTTTCAGATTCAAAAAGTTTCCAGTCAGCTTTGTTATACAGAAATCTTTCTGATGGTTGACCTACTTCAAAAGTTTGTGGTGATAGCTGTATGACTGTGATAGTGGGGTAATGATAGCTGCCCATTGGATCATCATGCACACTCCACTGACTTAGTGGAGCAATGTTGGGACTGACACAAGTTATATCAATGGAAGACTGTTTATTACGTTCACTACCTACTGTGGTTGGAGCTCCAGAATTCAAGATACATAAATCACACTCATCTAACATGTTATATACATCTGTACCTCTGGGTTTTGTTGAAAAACACCCAAAGGCCACATGATGTGCATTTAAATCCCCAGATAGTAAGATAGGTTTAGGTAAACTATTAATTATTTGTTTAAGCTGTCTAGATTTAAAATGTCCTGGTCTTGGTGGACTATAGACACATAGGATGGATATATCACCTGTATCAGTTTTAAGAACTATAGCTGCAGATTGTAAATCATCATAAAAAGGCATATCTATACTATTGTATTTAAAATGATTCTTAATAAGTATACCGACTCCACCACGACCCTTAGGGCCATGTTGGAAAATAAAATTATAACCAGCTAATTTAAAATGCATATTATTTTTGAGATAAGTTTCATTTAACAGACATATATCAATGTCATTCTGTTCTAAAAAGGAAATAAGAAGTGGCTTTTTGCTATTGATACTTTCTACATTAAATTGGCAAATCTTTAAGAACTTATTATCCATGTTTTAAATTGTTTACTAATGTTTCTTTTATGAAAGATGTAGTCATTTTTTTATTACTATTTCCTAAATTTACTAACGTCGCCACTAACGATTTTAAGATACTATCATTCTTTAAAATACCTTGAACTATTTCATCTGTTGTAATTTCTTTGGGTTTTGTAACCATGTTTGTAACTTTCTTTGGGAGTAATGTAGGGTAATCTGAGTTATAATGTGTTAAACTATATGTGTGATCTGTTTTTTTCATTAAATTGGCATATGTTACTTTATTCTTTTTATCTAGTATTCTTTTTTGTTTAACAGGACAATCTCGCGAAATAGCAAGGTGTTGACCACCACAGTTAGCACAATGCAAAGCCTGATCATCGGGGCATTCTAAGTAATGATGATCTTTGGCACAAATTGAACATTTTTGTTGAGACTTACATATTTTTGCATGATGATTGAATTTGAAACACTTGAAGCATTGCAATAAGGGAGGATCATATTCATAGACCTTAAAATTAAATAAATCCAAAGATACAGATTCTGGCAATGAATTAGCTAAAAAAGTTACGGAGACAGTTTCAAATGGTTTAGTTTTACCATTGACTTTTTTAGTGAACCTTCTCACTCCGATAATCTCACAGGATGAGATTAATTTCTTGAAAAGGTCTTCGTTGCTTATATTTGTAGGAACATACCTCAATACTCCAATTTTTTCTATACTTCTCGCTGGGATAAATGCCTTAAAATTGTGTCGTCTTTGGAATGTCTCGTTGAGTAAATAATTGTTTGCGTTACTTGCCTGGGAGAAAAATATGCCTATTTTATTTGCAGACATTCTTTTAATGCCTGTCACTCCTTTAACTTCGTCTTTAAAAAGTCCCGCCAAAGTAAGTGGGTTTCTGTTGCCAACATTTCCTTCAGTACTGGTACTCTCGGTAAAAACTACATATTCCTGGGAAGCAGAAGTTTCCGGAAAAAGTCTTCGATATCCTGGTTTTAGGAACGGTAAGAACATTTTTTCGTCTAAAGAGTCCATGTCGGCTGGAATAGGAGGCCTCCGCAGTCGCTTCCTATCGGGTCTCCCAGGGGACGACTCCCCTGGGTCCTCCTCCATGTCTGCACTTATTAACGGTTCGGATGCGATAAACTATCAATGAAATTTGCTTAACAGAACATAAAATAAATATTTTCTTTCAAAAGTTGAAAAAATGCGCCTATCTCTTAAAAAAGCCCGCCAAGGAATCTCTCAAGTACCTAAAGTGTAAAAGAATACCATCTGAGAAAAATAATATTAAAAAAAAAAAAAACATAGAGTATGACAATGCTGAACAATAAGACTAGAAGTCTAATATAATATTTTTTTATCATTGTATATTTTAAACAGAATATAAAATAAGCCACTTCTAAGATTATACTCGAAAACATATAAAATTTATTAATAACTACATTTCACTAACACATTTTATTGCTTAAATATTAAAAAATATTACATTCTATGCATTATTTAGTAAATTCATATTACTGGATGTGATAATGTTATTGCCAGAACAGAAAATATAATCCCGCCGCGCATGTTAAATACTGGAAAATGTTTGAGAATGACTTTGATGGACCACGCGTTTTGCTCAATGGGAATTTTACATACACGATTTGTGCTTCATTGTTTATGGTCCGATTCTAAGTGTTAAATGATGTTACGTAGGGTTGACTTTATGTGTATCTGTTAATGCTCTATTAAATAAAATACACTTTTTGCATGCCTGGCAGACTCGCGCTCCATTAGATCTTAGGCTTCAAAGTTCCAGCTTAACAGCATTTAATTTATTTGTGCTTATGATTAGAAAATTAATAAATTCATTATTTAATTATAAGTAGATATTTAATGTAGAGTATGTTAAAGGATTTCATTGAAAATGAGAATTCTCAGTACCGTTTTTGTTAAAAATACTAGGTACTATGACAGGTGTTGACATGTTTGAACACACAGAACAATGTTTTTCACTCATCTGAAGAGTTTCTTTCCAATGAAAATTAATAAGATACTCGTAAATAGTGTTGCTATCACGAAATAAGTTCTGCAGCGTTTTTAGACAGAGCGTTAACCATGTTTTTATCGTTTTGATACAGTAATTAAAAAACGAATCTGCAATTTAACAGAACGTTTTCCTAAATTTAAAATGGAGAGAAAATGATGTCCCTTAGGTTTTGAACAATGACTATATTTTTTATTTGAATCTACAGTTCATAAATAATAAGTAATAAGTAAAATAATAAGTAAGTAATTAACGTTTCGTATTTTCCACAGTCACGTCAGAATACTAGGTACCTATGAACTTTTTTGCTGGGCTTTTGGTGGGCTGGTAAGAATAGTTAATGTTAAAGGATGCCGTACACCGATCACTCTAAACCAGGTAAATCCTTATTCTTATTCATTTAGTATGATTGTAATAATGTAGGTAACATAAGATAACCGAATTCTGGAGATACTGGATTTAAAGAAATTAGCTTGTTACGGCCACGACTGCGTAGGTTCAGAAGCCAGCAGATCAAGCGTTACATTACCTGTCAAATTTCCCCAAACAATTTTAACTCAATGTCTAGAACTGAACTTGAACTGCTGCCTTCTGTATCACAAAATGATTTTGTGAAATTAAGGCCGATCTGTCAAATTTAGTTCCAAAAAACGCTGCAGGCCTTATTTTTACAGAAATGATGTTTAGTATACACTATTAAATAGTAGGCCTTAGTATAGTCGTAGACAATAATACACTTAGTATCATGAATATGATTATTGATGTAAGTTAAGGTAAGATATGGGATCGAGTATTATGAAAAAGTTCACATAAATTAAATAAGTATCTATGTATCCTTTGGATAAACATTATACTTAAAACATTCTTGCTCACTGTGAAAGACAAAGAAAGTTCAAGTTAAAGTGTAACTTATAAACCGTTTTGTATGAAGTGATTTATTCCAATATTTAGGTCATGCTAGTTTGTCTTTCATATAATTTCAGTTTTTAAAGGATACTATCGCCACCTAGTTGACAAGACTCGAAGTATTTCAACTCTAAAAAAATGCATTCGGTGTGGGTAGTTAAGTTTATCTTAATATTTTAATGCGACTAGTTTTGATTTTTACGCTACCTTAGATAATCTGATTGTATGTTGTTAGGAACATAATGCGAAGATTAAGAATATTATTATAAAAAAGTACTTACTTATTTCTTTATGTATAAAAGATTGGTGCCATGAAGTCAACAATTTGTTATGTGGTAAAACAGTAGATTGGGATGGAGAAGACATAATAAACAAAATGGAACATAATTTTGTGTGTTGTTTTATTTTGACCACGATTTCCTTCAATAATGTAATGCGCCCTTTTTCGATCACAAAAACCGTTTTGTCATTTTTATGGCCAAATTCGGTGAAATAAAAGGGCGCATAGAATTAAAATTTAAAATATTTTAAAAGTAGCTAGCACTACGTTTTTTTGAGCGTTCAAATGTTCGATTTAGTTCGGGGTAAGAACGCTAGATGGCGCTAACATACTTTTCAAGTCATAAGATGGCCATCTATACTTTAGTACTTATTATTATCTATGATTTAGCTTTATAAAAGCGATTATCGTTTAGAGCCAGTGACATAATCTGTATTCGATTGTCACTTATCATCCAATAAGATTGATTTAAACTCTAATGTTGGCTTCGCAATAAACAAAAAGATGAGAGTTATGATTCAGAACAATCCCATACCTCACCTGCGCTATCGATATTTATAATGCTTTTACATATAGTTAATGACATTTAACGGGTAATTTTCAATATTTACATTTAAAGAGTACCTACAATTACTATAAGCAATCACGAGTTCCTATAGTCAATGTAAAAGTAATTTTAGATCAAAATAATGTATTTTGACGTAAAAGATAAATATGAAATTAGTCTTTAGAAAATTTTTACGTGTCAACTTGTTTTTTTATTTCTATTTGTCGAGTCTTTGATAAACACAAATCAATCTGATATATTTTTGTTACCATGTTTAGATATAAATACAAAAAGTTGAAGTTAAGTATGATCTAGACACTAGCAAATAACTAAAGTATGATATAAGAAGTTATCTTCGAAACATGCGAAGTAGCAATTACACGTAAGAAAAAAATCATTATCTATGGTACTTCTAGTTATTTGCTGAAATCTATATCAACGAAACCCAAAAAAAAAAACAAATGACACGTATACTTATAAAAAGAGCCGAAGACTATAAAACAAACACTGTAAAAAAACGATCGTCCAGTTTCCGAAACAAGAATTTTTTTTTTTTTAATATTTTATTTAACGGGCCTGGAAACGAGTCCTTTTAGCCACACAAATTAACAATATACAGTTTACAAATAAAGTTCACTTCTTAAATGTTAACACTTCTTAAAATTACAGTTTCATTTCTATGTTCAATAAAAATTGGAATAAAGATTTATAAAACTTCTTCTCTGAAAGTAAACTTTTCAACGATGTTTCTTCTTGTCGCTCTTGTCTGTCAGTGTCATTGTCGATTTCACTACACAATAACAATCTTTGTAGGTTATATTTTCTACATTTCATAACAACGTGTTCTAAGTCCTCTTCCTCGTTGCACTCCTCACATAGTCCACTATCCACAAGCTTCAGTCTGCACAAATGGGATTTTGTTTGGCAGTGCCCAAATCTCATTCTATTGATGGAAGCTATGAAGCTTCTCGGTCCAGAGATTTTGTGGTACCAGGGTTGGGCGGGCGGGACCTTTTGTATGTCATAGTACCATTTTCCCTTATCGGACGATACATTCCTCCAGTAATCATTGAAAAGTTCTCTGTGGCATTCCTTCATGGGAGCATATAAATCGGTAAAAGGTATGTGCATAGAATCACTATGATCTTCATCTGGATCTCCCCTTGCTATTTTATCTGCTTCTTCATTTCCCGATATACCGGAGTGAGAAGGGACCCACATAAATTTTACAAATTTACTATTTACAGACATATTATACAATACTTGCTTTATCTTAAAAATCAAATGATTGGTACTGAATTTTAAAATCCTATTTTCAAGAGCTTTAATAACACTAAGTGAATCGGTAAGTATTAAAAAATTATTACTATTAATATTACATAAATATAAAAGAGAACAATAAATCGCATAACATTCAGCAGTGAATATACTACAATTAGAATCTATTTTGATACACTTTCTGGATTTAGTTTGGGGGTCATAATATGCTGATGTAACAGTGCTCAAGGTTTTAGAACCATCAGTGTATATATTGTAATAATCAGTTTCATCAAGCATATTCAAAAGTTCTACTTGATTAATGACATCCCTCTTAAGTACTGCTACATCAATCATATTAGCATTATAATCTATATTATACAAAGGCCAATGGCTCTCTCGAAATACACTTTTACCAAATTTAAGATGTATTTGTATCATTATTCTTAAGAGTTCCGGTAATTTTCTTGATAAAATATTTGAAGAGTCCATATAAGTACCTACACAAGTGATATCTAATGGGAGCACAGGAAGTATTCTATTCATTATATGATTGTTATTAGAAGCAAAAACCTTTAAACAAAACCTTTCAGCTATTCTTAATCTTATCAAAGTTAAAGGAGGAATACATGTCTCTGCTTCCATAACATGTATAGGAGTAGAACACATAGCACTTGATATGATTCTTAGTGCTTTGTTTTGGATAATATCTAATTTTCTTAATAAAGTATAATTACAGTTAAAATAGGCTAAGGCGCTATAATCAAAGTGACTACGCACTAGACTTTTATAAAGTAACGATAAAGTTTTGGGATCTGATCCCCAGTGAACCCCTGCCAAAGATCTAATTATGTTCAGACCTCGGCAGGCATTTTTAATAATTTGTTCTATATGGTTATGAAATTGTAATTTACTATCAAGGTGAATTCCCAAAAACTTTTTACCTTCTATCCATTTTAAACTATTATCATGAAGTTTTACAATATTAATAGAAGAAGTGTATGTTTTAGAGAAAATCATTGCTGCACTTTTATTTAAACTTAGAGGTAACTTTAATTTACAGGTATAATAATAATGAACTTGTTGTAATGCATTATTTAAATTATTTACAGCAATATTTACATCCTTATGACTACTATATACAACCAGGTCATCTGCATACTGCAGGTATTTGACATTATATTGGGAAATATATCTATTTAAATGGCATGTGTACAAATTGTACAAAAGAGGTGATATAGTGGCACCTTGCATTGTGCCTTTAAAAACTTGTCTAGGTCCGTATAAAATATTATTAAATTTTACATACATTGTCCTGTCATACAAAAAATTAAAAATCCATTTACAGACCTTGCCTGGGATACTTATGTCAATTAAGACATCTACAAGAATGGACGGAATCACATTATCAAATGCCCCCTGTACATCAAGAAAGGCACAAACTGTAGATGAATGAGAAGAAAAGGATTGCTTTATATCTGATATCAAAGCAACAAAACTTTCTGCAGAGCTTTTACCTTTACGGAAACCATACTGTTCCTTTGGTAAGATATTATTAGATTCCACATACCAGTCTAACCTAACCTTTATCATATATTCAAATACTTTTCCAACACAAGATGACAATGATATAGGTCTGTATGAGTTACAGTGGCTTTCAGATTTGTCTGGTTTTATGATAGGAATGATGCATTGGGTTTTCCATGAAGTTGGAATTAGTTCATTATCCCAGAGTAAATTGAAAATATTGAGTAAAATCTTTTGAGCATTCTCATGTAAATGATTTAAAAGTTTGTAAGGAATATCATCCAAGCCTGGAGTAGTGTCTTTTCTAGATTTTAAAGCAGATTGAAATTCTTGCCATGTAAAAGAATTAGATAAGAATGCACTTTGTGAATTACCTTCTTGCATAAAAAAAGTATCTAACAAATTGCTGTCTACTAATTTTTCAGGTGGATCAGTGGGAGCATACTTATCAATAAAAGATGGAATCCATTCACAATTTTTTGGAGGTGCATTTGAAGATGCTCTTTTGAATCTGCGGATATAGTTCCAGACTACAGTAATAGGTGTGTATCTATTAAATGACTCACAGAGTTTTTTCCAACCATTCTTTTTCTTTTCTTTCAAAAGTCTTTTTTTAATGGCATCTGTTTTTTTATAATGTATGTAATTTTCTAAAGAGGAATGATTTCTATAATAATTCAAAGCTGCTTTACTCTTTTTAACTACTTCTGAGCATTCATCGTCCCACCAGGGAACAGGTTTTTTCATAATTGTTGGACAAGTTATTTTAAGTTTTGGTATACATTTTTCTTTAATTTGATTTAAGATATCACAAAATTGATTGTATGACAACAAAGGATTACTAGGATCAATAGAGAATGATTTGAATGTTTTTTCTGTTTCAGATTCAAAAAGTTTCCAGTCAGCTTTGTTATACAGAAATCTTTCTGATGGTTGACCTACTTCAAAAGTTTGTGGTGATAGCTGTATGACTGTGATAGTGGGGTAATGATAGCTGCCCATTGGATCATCATGAACACTCCACTGACTTAGTGGAGCAATGTTGGGACTGACACAAGTTATATCAATGGAAGACTGTTTATTACGTACACTACCTACTGTGGTTGGAGCTCCAGAATTCAAGATACATAAATCACACTCATCTAACATGTTATATACATCTGTACCTCTGGGTTTTGTTGAAAAACACCCAAAGGCCACATGATGTGCATTTAAATCCCCAGATAGTAAGATAGGTTTAGGTAAACTATTAATTATTTGTTTAAGCTGTCTAGATTTAAAATGTCCTGGTCTTGGTGGACTATAGACACATAGGATGGATATATCACCTGTATCAGTTTTAAGAACTATAGCTGCAGATTGTAAATCATCATAAAAAGGCATATCTATACTATTGTATTTAAAATGATTCTTAATAAGTATACCGACTCCACCACGACCCTTAGGGCCATGTTGGAAAATAAAATTATAACCAGCTAATTTAAAATGCATATTATTTTTGAGATAAGTTTCATTTAACAGACATATATCAATGTCATTCTGTTCTAAAAAGGAAATAAGAAGTGGCTTTTTGCTATTGATACTTTCTACATTAAATTGGCAAATCTTTAAGAACTTATTATCCATGTTTTAAATTGTTTACTAATGTTTCTTTTATGAAAGATGTAGTCATTTTTTTATTACTATTTCCTAAATTTACTAACGTCGCCACTAACGATTTTAAGATACTATCATTCTTTAAAATACCTTGAACTATTTCATCTGTTGTAATTTCTTTGGGTTTTGTAACCATGTTTGTAACTTTCTTAGGGAGTAATGTAGGGTAATCTGAGTTATAATGTGCTAAACTATATGTGTGATCTGTTTTTTTCATTAAATTGGCATATGTTACTTTATTCTTTTTATCTAGTATTCTTTTTTGTTTAACAGGACAATCTCGCGAAATAGCAAGGTGTTGACCACCACAGTTAGCACAATGCAAAGCCTGATCATCGGGGCATTCTAAGTAATGATGATCTTTGGCACAAATTGAACATTTTTGTTGAGACTTACATATTTTTGCATGATGATTGAATTTGAAACACTTGAAGCATTGCAATAAGGGAGGATCATATTCATAGACCTTAAAATTAAATAAATCCAAAGATACAGATTCTGGCAATGAATTAGCTAAAAAAGTTACGGAGACAGTTTCAAATGGTTTAGTTTTACCATTGACTTTTTTAGTGAACCTTCTCACTCCGATAATCTCACAGGATGAGATTAATTTCTTGAAAAGGTCTTCGTTGCTTATATTTGTAGGAACATACCTCAATACTCCAATTTTTTCTATACTTCTCGCTGGGATAAATGCCTTAAAATTGTGTCGTCTTTGGAATGTCTCGTTGAGTAAATAATTGTTTGCGTTACTTGCCTGGGAGAAAAATATGCCTATTTTATTTGCAGACATTCTTTTAATGCCTGTCACTCCTTTAACTTCGTCTTTAAAAAGTCCCGCCAAAGTAAGTGGGTTTCTGTTGCCAACATTTCCTTCAGTACTGGTACTCTCGGTAAAAACTACATATTCCTGGGAAGCAGAAGTTTCCGGAAAAAGTCTTCGATATCCTGGTTTTAGGAACGGTAAGAACATTTTTTCGTCTAAAGAGTCCATGTCGGCTGGAATAGGAGGCCTCCGCAGTCGCTTCCTATCGGGTCTCCCAGGGGACGACTCCCCTGGGTCCTCCTCCATGTCTGCACTTATTAACGGTTCGGATGCGATAAACTATCAATGAAATTTGCTTAACAGAACATAAAATAAATATTTTCTTTCAAAAGTTGAAAAAATGCGCCTATCTCTTAAAAAAGCCCGCCAAGGAATCCCCGAAACAAGAAAAAAAAAATAGTGTTGCCAGTTTGAAAAAAATCGTCTTACGATTTTCTTACACTCCACATTAGTCTTTTTTTGACATTTCAAGTAGATTACTCGATGACACTTCGCGGTACATGATCGGGGTTGGTCAGTAAGTTGTTTTTAAATAAAGATATAGTCGCGAATACCATGTATGCCGCTATAAATTTTAGTAAAAAGTTGAGATGTGGTCTTGAGGATGAGCCGAACATGGGCGTGAGGCCGTCCGCGTGTGCCGGGTGCTCGTCTCCGAGAGTGTGGAACTGGAAGATATCGCTCACCTGAAATAAAATAAAATATATAATGGATGATGTCATATAATGAATTTAACAGAGGTTAAATTGTCGTTTTTGTGGGCGACAGGCTGACCCCCTGTCACTGCAATAGTCTCTATCCATCATTATAATACCTGCAAAGTCAAACGTGAAATCAGTGCTCTTATGACCTCTGGTGTTCTGTCTACCCCATACGGAATACAGGCGTGAAGTTATGTATGTATGTTTATATAATGGATAAAAAAAATGCGAAACAGAAATACAAACAGTCGTTTTGTTAGCTTGGAGCTCTCGTCTTTTTGTCAAGCCTTGGAGTTGCACAGCTTGCGAAAAGAATAAATAATAAATAAAGGAAATCCCCAGACAATCACACGAACTGCATGACCTCAAAGCAAGCACAGCTTATGATATGGGATACCTTGTACCTAGCGAACTAGGGGGCATCTAGAATATAAAATACATGCATAGAGAAACGCCCAGACCCGGAACATTTTTTTTGTTGTTCCGTACGGGAATCGAACCCGTAACCACTGGTGTCTGAAGCAGATAGGTTTTACCCCATCGCTAAAGTGGTCATCAGGGGATTAATATGATAAATATTGCATTTATTGAAACACCTACAACGCAAAAAAAAACAAAATGAAAAATGGCGGTTTTGCTTGCAAATACCTACGAAGTAAAATATGGCGGATGGCTGTCACGGACTACGTAAACAAAAAACTTGATGTGTACTTTCTATATATAGCTTCCCATTTTAAAAGCTATGATGGCGCGATGTAGGGCGATAAATTCACCCCCCATAGCAGTTAATCGAACCTCAGTCTAGCTTATTACTTCACCAACAATAAAAACTCGGATAGCGCGATGTAGCCGACCGTTTGAATTTGTTCTGAAGGTCTAAAGAATGGCGTGAGTTTTTTGGCCTGGTTTTTCATCTCAGTCTTATGTGCATATTCTTACCTCATTCCAGCCATATCTGTTCTTGGCCTGCACAATAGCCTCGTAGTGCCTGCCGGGCGCGTGGCCGCAACTTATGAATGAGTTATATTACGCTCCCTATACAACGTGTAACAAAATGGAGAGATAAAACTTAAGGGTTAGCTTCTATACCATACGAAGAATATACAGTAAAAGAATTAGCATGATCAGTGCTGGTATAGACTTTCATACAAGTTTATTTAATTATTTTACTAAAATATTTTGACAACACTATTTTGAACTTTATAGTATCTGTCTTAGTTACCCATCACTTTATGTTTACGCCATCTGTTATCGAATAGATTTCATCAAAAGCTAACAGCTGTTTTTAGGGTTGACACTTAGATATTTTGATCTAAACTTTGAACTTGTTTTTCGGCCGAATCGTAAGGATAACAAATTTGTGTTACTGTTACTTATAAACTACATCACCAAACATACAATCCCCTTAAGTATTATCTCATTATGTTACACGTTATATATAGCTACCAAAAATAAAAACTTTGATAGCGCGATGTAGAACCCACCTCGTTCCAGCCATATCTGTTCTTGGCCTGCACAATAGCCTCGTAGTGGCTGCCGGGCGCGAGGTGCGCGAGGCGGTGCGCCACGCGGTGCGTGAGGCCGGCGCGCGGCGGCGCGGGCGCGGGGATCACCACGTCGTGCCAGCGCCCCGCGGCTGCTGAGCCGAAGGACTCGTTTATCTGTGGAATGTGACAATATTCACTATGTTAGTGAAATGAAATGAAAAACTGAAACTTTTTATTCATCATAACACCATCGAATGGCCGCTTAATGACGTCACAGTTTTGTACTTCGGCTTTAACAAGGTGTTGATAGTTATTGAATAAGATATTACAGTAGACTAAGAGACAAAAAAAGCCGGCGGAAAAAGCTCTTGGCACTCTTTTTCAGTCAGGATTATACATCATCCATCATCATCATCCACAGCCTGTAGACGTCCACTGCTGGACATAGGCCTCCCCCAAGGTCTTCCACGTCGCTCGGTCCCGCGCCACCCTCATCCAGCGTTTACCGGTGACTTTGTCCAGGTCGTCGGTCCATCGTGCGGGGGGCCTGCCTACGCTGCGTCTCCCAGTACGTGGCCGCCACTCGAGAACTTTTCTGCCCCACCGGCCATCTGTTCTGCGAGCTATGTGCCCTGCCCATTGCCACTTCAGCTCTGCAATCCTTCTGGCTATGTCGGTGACATTGGTTCGCCTGCGAATCTCCTCATTCCTGATTCAACCCCGCAGGGAAACTCCGAGCATGGCCCTTTCCATTGCCCGCTGAGCGACTCTAAGCTTATATATAAGGCCCATAGTTAGCGACCACGTCTCAGTGCCGTATGTCATCACTGGCAACACACACTGGTCAAAAACCTTTGTCTTCAGACACTGCGGTATTTGCGACGAGAAGATTTTACGGAGCTTCCCGAACGCTGCCCAGCCGAGTTGGATCCGACGATTGACCTCTTTCTCAAAGTTGGACCTACCTAACTGGATTTTATGTCCTAGGTATAGATAATCGTCAACAACTTCGAGCGTGGTGCCTCCAACTACCACAGGAGCAGGTGCAACATGGACGTTCGACATGAACTTCGTCTTATCCATGTTCATTTTAAGGCCCACTCGCTGCGAGGCTCCCCTGAGGTCATAGAGCATTTTACTCAGGTCCTGCAGGGTCTCAGCCATGACTACGATGTCATCCGCGAATCGAAGGTGAGTGATGTACTCGCCGTTGATGTTGATGCCGAGCCCATCCCAGTCCAGAAGCTTGAAGACATCTTCCAACGCTGCGGTGAATAGCTTAGGCGATATAACGTCGCCTTGCCTGACGCCCCGCTGCAGTTGAATAGGCTTCGAATTCTGATCCTGAAGACGGACTGACATAGTGGCGTTTTTGAACAAAAACTTCAACGCTTCGATGTATCGATAGTCAATTTGGCACCGCTGCAAAGACTGCAGTACAGCCTAGGTCTCGATCGAATCAAAGGCTTTCTCATAGTCCACAAACGCCAAGCAAAGTGGCTGGTTATACTCCTCCGTCTTTTCTATAACCTGCCGCAGCGTATGGATGTGGTCTATGGTGCTAAAGCATTTTCGGAAACCGGCTTGTTCGGGAGGCTGGAAGTCGTCAAACCTGCGTGCGAGACGGTTCGTAATGACTCTTGAAAACAGCTTGTATACATGGCTCAACAAAGTAATGGGTCTGAAGTTCTTCAAAAGGGCTTTATCACCTTTTTTGTAGAACAAGACCACTATGCCTTGGAGCCACGCTTTGGGCGTTTTGCCCTCGAGAATGATGGAATTGAACATTTTCTGAAGGGTCTTAAGCACAGGTTTGCCACCAGCTTTCAGAAGCTCCGTTGTAATTCCATCATCACCCGGCGCCTTGTTGTTTTTAAGCTGTTTAAGGGCCATACTAATCTCGTACAGGCTGACGTCTGGGATATTCTTCGGTATAGTGTCGGGTTAATTTGGCTCGTGGGTCTTTTGCCATGTCTTGAACAGGTGCCCGTGTTGTCGTGTATAACTGCCCGTAGAACTTCTCAACTTCCCTCAAAAGTTCGGGTTTAGACGAAACAACCCTGCCGTCGTCCGTTTTCAACTTCGTTAGTTGGTTCTGGCCTATAGACAAATCTCTCGCGAAGACCTTTGAGCCCTTGTTTTGCTCGATAGCCGTTTCAATACGGTCTGTATTAAAACGGCGTAGGTCGCGTTTTAGGGACTTGGAGATTTGTCTATTAAGCCGCCGATACTGAGAAGCATCTTCCGGAGACTGCAAGATCATTGTGCGTCTTTCTTCCATGAGTTTAAGGGTAGAGTCTGAGATTTTTCCAGTTTCTTTTATACGGCGGGTTTTAAAGAACTTAGACCCAGCCGTGGAGACAGTTTCCACAAACCTGTTATTGAAGTCGTCCATATCGACGCAGTCGCCGAGGCATTCAAAGCGGTTCTGCAATTCGAGCTGAAAGCTTTCGGGGTTTTGGATCTGGATGGGTGCAGGACGAAGTACAGACTTTATCAGTCGAGATCGCTCCAGTTTTGGATTCAGACTCAATGTGCCTCTTACTATGCGGTGATCGCTACCGATTTTCACGGCATTGATCACAGAGACATCATTGAAAATCTGTTTTCTCTATCTCGTTTTTGGTGTGACCATCGGGGCTTATCCAAGTCCATTTGCGGTGTTCCGGTTTCTTGAAGAATGAGTTCATCATAAAGAGGGCTCTTTCTCCAAGAAGTCGGCCAGCATCTGGCCTCAGACGTTCCGGACTCCGACTTCAAATTGCCCCACTTTCTGCTCATCGCCGCTTTGTTTGCCTAATTTTCCGTTAAAATCCCCCATGACCACGTTGAAATGAGTTTTGGAGCTGTGTATGGCTTTGGAGATGTCCTCATACACAGCCTCCACCTCATCATCGGAGTGTGTCGAGGTCGGAGCATATACCTGTATGACCTTCAATGAATACCGTTTGGTAATTCTGAGTATCAGGTACGCTACCCTTTTTGACACCCTTTCGATTTTTGTAACATTGGTCACGAGGGTTTTGCGGACGAGAAACCCGACACCACCTTGGGACAGTTGGTCGCCCTCCCGGAAGTAGAGAAGATTGCCGGATTTCAGGATTATCGATTCCTCTCCCTGTCTACGGATTTCAGATAACCCCAGGATATCCCAATACAATCCACTCAATACTTCCTCCAGCTCAACAATCTTTTCGTCTGTCCGCAGTGTCCTAACATTGTATGTCGCCAGGGCCAAGGGTCGTCGTTGGTAGCCTGGTCTAACCCGGGGATTCTTAGCACCCCCTTCCCCGCCGTTTCCTCGATCGCTACCTTGATCGAGACTAGCGGGACCGCCGGGGACAAGGGGCCGGGGCCTTTTTTGCGATTCATTATTTGGAGGAGAAATGCCGTAATCGCCACGCTTGGCAGGCGGGTTGGCGATCGCAGTGTGATGTTAATATACACAAAAGGACGCTGCTGCCCGTCCTCTGGTTTGTCCCTTAGTCGACTCTTACGACACCCACGGGAAGAGATGGGGTAGCGCTATTCTTAAGGCGACGCCACACGCCAGGATTATACGAATTAAAACAAATAGGTACATACAGTACAAATTGATCATGACAAGAAAAAAAAACAAACACAAGACAGCTGATTGTGAAAGCCAATGTCATGCCAAAACCAAATTGCTTACATACTAGGTGCATTAAGCTATGGATGCAGAACACGAACATGACAAACTGGGACCAGAGTATTTAAACAAGAATGGAATAAACCTCCTTGTCACCCAGAGGAAGAGACTCATAGCCCTGCAGTGGGCTCATTACACGGAGTTGTGATGACGAGTACTCGTATATTAAGAATAGCCCTATCGCTCTTAGACAAACGTGTCATAAAAAGACTTATCCGAACTAAAGCGAGCACCATTTATGCAGGGTGACTGGGTGACAAATTTTAGATATTGAAGGAGAGAGCTCTGTACTCGATTCTGATCACAATTATGTAATAAAAGTAGCTACCTATTTTTTCTCTAGAATTCCCTATAAATAAATAAAGAGACCTTACTACACTTTTCTCGACGCGCTTCCTCAGTAAACACGCACACAGCAGTGTTCCCGCCACACCCACACCACCACCCGCAAGTATCTATTGCATTACGCTTATGTAACCATGCGTTGCGTAGTGAATTCTTAAATTTCGGTTAAGTTTACTCAGTAAAAAAATAATATTAATTTTTTCTCTTCAGTATGATCTCAAATTATCACGTAATAGAAATTCGAATATGACCCAGCATTCACCCCGTATAAAATCTAACGACAAGTATCACAGATCCTGTGGTGATGTATTGCGAAATATCTTATGAAGACTCTTCATAAATCGTTCCTAAACCGGCGCACTGTCCTCTTAGACCGCCTCTTCTCTTACTTCGGGTAAGATTGAGTTCAAACGCACGACCACTTTGGCGTTGGGGTAAACCTATCTGCCTCAGACGCCAGTGGCTGCGGGTTCGATCCCCGCTCGGAACTAGAAGAAAAAACAATGTTCCGTGTCTGGGTGATTATCTATTTATGTATTTATATTCTAGGTTCCCCCTAGTTCCCTATATGGTATCCCATAACACAAGCTATGTTTACTTTGAGGCCATGTATTTGGTGTAATTGTCTAGGGATTAAAAAAAAACGCAGGTTTATTCAAAAATATTAAAAAAGAAAAATATGAAGAAACGTAGAGGGCTTTATTCAAGAGGGAACAATTTCAAGTAACTCACAGAGCACTAAAGATACATTAAATTCGTCTTGTTATTTAGTACCTGTAAGTTACAGTATAATTGAATTTATACATATCTGATTTTAAGTCAATGTTATAAAACCGCAGCGAAGAATCCACGAATGTTTAACTATGTACATAGGGGCTTAGGATGCAAGAAAGTTTCAGTTTCAAATCTCACCGCTAACTGACGATGCAACAGCCGAAACTCATCCATCAACGTGTAGCCTTGCTATGAGATGTACAAAGTACGTCAAGGATACATAAACCTTAGCTCATCTAATGACGGGTACATGCGCTATGAGTTGTAAGTTGTGCGTCACGGGTAGAACAGCCGCAATATTTCAAGCAAAAGCAAGCTTTTTTTTGTCCAAGTTAGTTTGTTTTTTAATGTAGATTTATATTAACCCTAAACACAAAATGGTAAATGTTTAATGAAATGGCATACTGAAGATCAGCGTGGCCTTACAACTCTGTTGTAAGTGCTGCACATGCTGAGTATGTACCTCTTGCCTTTTGTTTTTATGTTTACTCATGCTTTTTTATATTTTTTGTAGTAGTCTCTTAAGGATAACTTCAAATTTTTTTGTACTATATGTTGTAGCAACAAAAAGTGTAAAAATTGAAGTGGACTTTAATGTAATATCTTTTTGGTCAATAAATCTTATAGTACGAGCAAATTAATAAAATCAGCGGAAATAATTCGTGTAGTTTGAAAATCGCTACAGTTATTCCTTGTGATATCCAGATGAACATATCAAAAGTCCTCAAGGGTGGTGGGTGAGCTAAGAGTGTAGGGGGGGGGGGTCAAAGGACCCTTTTTTTAGGTTTTTGCTCATAAGTCAAAAACCTGCACAAATAGCATTATGGTTACTTCTACGATTTTTTTTTACATAAAATTTCCTCTAAATTATGTCCTATAGATTTTTTTGTACGGTCGATACTTTAGGAACTACAGGGGGGTCAAATTCCTCAAAAGTGCGAATCGCGAAAATAACGGGCTTTACTTTTTCCGATATTTGTGATCAGTACATTAAATATGTCAAGAATCACTATGGACCAAATTGTACTGTCGTGTTTGATGGCTACGACGAGACAGAAAACAGTACAAAGACATCGGAACAGAAAAGAAGAGAAGTAATGAAAACGTCTGTTTACATAAATTTCAATCTTGAAATGAAAGTTACAGTTCAACAAGAGCATTTCCTAGCTAATGCGAAAAACAAGTCCCGACTTATACAACTCCTCACAGAAAAAATGCAGGCAGAGCAAATTGAAACACGAGTGGCACCTAGTGATGCTGATTGTACAATTACAAAAAGTGCAATTGAAAAAGTCGCAAACTATCCTGAGGTTGTTGTTGTTGGGGAAGATGTAGATTTAATAGTCTTTCTTATGGCTCTGTCACCACCAGATAAGCAAACATTTTTTGTGAAGCCAGGAAGAGGTAAAGTGGAAATGCAAATATTTTCCTCACAAGAACTCCAAAAACTCTCATTTTGCCCTTCCATTCCTTTCCTACATAGCTTCAGCGGCTGCGACACAACTTCAGCTATTCACAGGAAAGGCAAAGTGTCAGTTGTTAAGCTATTTGATCAAAAACCAAAAATCAAGGATATATATTGCCGCCATCTTCTACAATCCAACATCAACATCTGAAGAAATAGCAGAGTCAGGAGAAAGAATGTTTTGGACGATGTGTCATGCAGTCACTGATCAGCTTGATCTTAACAGACATCGATACTCAGTTTTTGTCAAATCCAGCACCAAATCCAAACCAGATCTTTCCTCTCTCCCGCCTACAAAAGGATCAGCAAAATTTCACTCATTGAGAGTGTTCCACCAAGTACAAGAGTGTTTAGGTAACGCACTGCCTCCTGAAATGTGGGGATGGAAGCGAGGAGCTGATGGAAACCTCGAGCCTGTTACTACTCATGATCCTCCAGCTCCTGACACCGTGCTGAAGTCAATATTTTGTCGTTGCAAAAGTGGTTGCACTGGTAATTGTGGATGCCGAAAAGCTGGTATCACGTGAAGTCTAGTATGCAACGGCTGCTTGGGTTCGTGTACAAATGGCGTACCTGTAGATTTGGTAGATAAGGAAGGTGAAGATGATGATGATGTAGTAGAAGACAATGATTGATTTAATTAAGACTGTCTAATCATTATTTTCTAGTTTTGAATACATTAAGAAAACATACCAATTTTATTTTATTTATAAAACCGTCTCATTTTTTATACCTATATAAAGTTGAACACTCTGTAACTTCTAAAGTATCGACCGTACAAAAAAAATTATAGAATCAAATTTAAAGGAAATTTTATGTAGAATGTTTTCCTAGAAGTAACCGTTACGCTATTTGTGCAGGTTTTAGACTTATGAGCTAAAATCTAAAAAAAGGGTCCTTTGACCCCCCCTACACCTTTCCGCTGATCGTCCATTTTCGGCTTAATTTTCTTAGGCTATTATCTTATCATAAGCAGCAAGTGGTCGTGCTATGTGTTTTTAACTATAACTTTAAATTTTTATTTCGTATACTATTTCATTTGGCGGAAGAGCACTGGCCTCTGTGTCACAGGTTTCACCTATTTCAGAGGTCCAGAGTATTCCTCTCAGACTTTTTTTACAGAACTTTTGTTTTTAATATGTTGATTACAATTTAAAGGAGACAGAACCTGCTCCATACATTTCTGGGCCACGGTGTTAACAACTTGACATTTGCTTTTTTTTATTTAAAATATAATCATGTTTCATCACCGAAATTTTCAAGATAAACCAGTGTTGAGGAATTGAGTTATCCATAATTTAGTCTATAGGTATACACAGAAGTCAAGTGAGCTTAGAATCACTTCCGAAAGCTATTCTTTTCCTTATTGATTCAGTTATCTATAAATGAATTATTGTATTTTGAATTATTTAGAGAGTTTATAATTAAAAATAAATAGTAGCACATTTTACTTAGATAGCATACCAGATAAAATAGGACATTATAAGATGTTACCTATACTTACTTAGTTATTAGTTATAGTTTTAAACAACTATTCAAACTAATAAATTGATACTAACAACTTTTACTTTTCTTAGGGCTATCTATTTATTTTATTCTCTCAATAAAATCTCTCACATGTCAACCAAGTTGTAGTAATTGTATGAAGTCGTTAAAAATAGAAAAAACCATGAAAATACCCAAGCGCAAGGAAAGAAAACAAACAAACGAGTGAACAAATAGATCGATTGACTTACTGAACGAGTCAATTACCATAGTTTCGTTCTTCACTCACTCAGTATTGCCAAACCTAATAAAGAATTTCGCCTATTTTAATTACAAAATTATTATTTAAAATAAAACTAACGCGGTTAGTTTACATTCATTTAACCTTATAATGATTCTCATTTAATATTTCTTCAATTTTACTTAGCGTATATTCAATTATATTATGAGTTATTCATCCTTACTAAAAACCCATGACAGCGATTTCCATATCTTGAATTAACTTGTTTCCCCCTCACTACATTTTTAGGGGTTTTATGTATTTTGAATAAGGATAAAATAAGCAATTTTTTTAGACCAAAGTCAACCTGTTAACCCTGTGGCCCAGGCTTACTCAGTTTCCTTTATATGTACCACTATCTGTAAACCTTTCAATGTTTGAAATAAAGATATTATTATTATCATGTGTTTATGCATTATATTCAAATTAGTCAAAAAGACTAAGGGTTGAAGATGGAACATCTATGCGAGCTTTTGGCTAAGACATGATGCTTATAACTAAATTGTATTGAGAGAAATATGCGCACAAGTCGGCAAGTGTTCATTATTACTGCTTTTTGCAACTGTGTGAAAGATAGTGGATGCATTTCTAATAGTTTAAGTGACTGATGGGGTGTTTTGGGAATTACGCCTGTAGATGAGAGTATGATCGGAATTGTTACGGAATGAGCACGCCATTGCCTTTTAATTTCTATACCCAGGTCAATGTATTTATTAAGTTTTTTAGTATGGGAGGTCTGGAGGTTGTGTGTGTTAGATATAGCTACATCAATAAGATAAACAGTGTTGTTGATTTTATCATGGAGGGTGATGTCTGGTCTATTGCATGATATTGTTTTGTCAGTGAGTATAGTTCGGTCCCAGTATAGTTTTACGTTGGCGTAAAATGATAATATCTGGTTTACATTTGTAGTAAGGGATCTTATTATTATTTTTTTAGTTGCTCCACATTTTTCTTTTCCATACAATCACACCAACTACATGGCCCAAAGTAAGCATAGCTTGTGTTATGGGATACCATGTAGCGTACTAGGGGGGAATCTAGAATATAAATACATAAATAGATAAACACCCAGACACGTTCGCAGCCTCTGACTCCAATTGGCTGTCGTTCAGATGATGAGATTAACCCAACTCGGGACAACTTAGCAAAGGGGGTGTTTAGCGGGTAACACTGGGTTCGGTGAGTCCCGCACTGTTAGGGATTGGCTGGCGGGGTAGTCCCCCAAAGGTCCCCTCTTCGTGCATCAAGCATTCACCTCCTCTCCTTCTGTGGCTCTCTTCGGGGCGTCAAGTCGATAGTAAAGCTTTCTGTGGCGGAAAAAAAAAAACACCCATTTTTTTTTCTTGTTCCGTGCGGGAATCGAACCCGCAACCACTAGCGTCTGAGGCAGACAGGTTTACCTCATCCTCAAAGTGGTCGTCTACATCATGTTGCGTGGTATACTCACCGCCAGCTGACGGTACAGCAGCCTCAGCTCATCGAGCGGCGGGTAGCTGTCCACATCGACGCGCAGCAGGTAAGTGTCCCGCTCGGCCAGCGCCGGTGACGTCACGCGCGCGGCGCCGGGCCGCCCCGACACCTCCACGTGGCGCCGCGCGCGCCCCAGCGAGTTGTCTGCTATGCAGCTGCCAACGACGATCATATATTAGACATCAACAAAGGCAGTCTTTTAGGAATGAAATGATCGTTTCAAATCGCGCATAATATTTTCGGACTTAATAAAATGAAATGAAAAAGACGTGTGGCACTCGGAGACTGCCGCGGTAAAGCTATCGCATAGCATTTTTTATCAACTTATGCAATTATAATTATTTATTTATTTTATTTATGCAGTAATGTTTGATCTAATATGAAGTTCCACAAGTTCCTAGTAGATGGCGCTGATTGTTTATTAAAGCCCGCATGTAAAGTTATGAAATCAAAGTATCACCGCTGTGCCGGTCGGAGTGGTATTAGGTTTTTTTCGTTACGGAATTTCTGGATTCGGTACCCACGCTCAAGGCCCGCGATAAAAGCTATGCAATAGCTTAAAAGTGAAAATTTTATTCATCACTAGCTGCTGCCCGCGACGTCGTCTGCGTGAACGCTATGCAGCACCAAACGCACCTACGATTATAACACTGCTAGCGTGATAATATGTAGCCTATATGTTGACCCGACTTCTTAACTATCTTCATGCCAAATTTGAAGTAAATCCATGCAGTACTTTTTGAGTTTATCCCGGAAAGACAAACAGACAAACAGACAAACAGACAAAAATTCTAAAAACTATATTTTTTGTTTCTGTTTCGACTGTAGATCATACCCCAAGTATTCTTTTAAAAAAATATTCAATGTACAGTTTTGACTTTCCCTTTTCCAAGTCAATGAAGCAGCAGAAAACCTTTCGGTGTTTAGCCAGAACCTTCTTGGTTACTGATCTTAAGGCAAAGACTTGATCCGTGCATCCCATCCCCTTTCGGAATCCCGCTTGCACATCCCAGATCTTGCTTTCTGTTTCATCCATCACTCTTTCGATTAATATCTTTGCATACATTTTGCCTACAATACTCAAAAGGCTAATGCCACGGAAGTTTTTGCATTCCTGCTGTGACCCCTTTCCTTTATAA
Organism: Stenoptilia bipunctidactyla; assembly: GCA_944452665.1. Lineage (NCBI taxonomy): Eukaryota > Metazoa > Arthropoda > Insecta > Lepidoptera > Pterophoridae > Stenoptilia > Stenoptilia bipunctidactyla. The sequence goes on from OX101746.1 coordinate 19,470,209, forward strand.
AGTGGTACAATAACGGCCTTGCACCAGTCGCCCGGAACACGGCCGGACCGCCAACACTTATTAAAAAGCTGGTAGGTACAACAGGTTTGCAGTGACACTTTCACCCGCCTTGAGCATTTCGACATCTATTCGATCATACCCTGCCGCTTTACCCAATTTCAAACCTGCCATTGCTTTCATAACTTCTTCCATAGTTATCTCACTTTCACGATTGGCCACTCCACTCGAAGGTGAGGGCCTACTTTCCAAAACATCATTCGCACTTCGTTCAAATAAATTCTCGAAATATTCTTTCCACTGATTCATAATATCTTCATGCTCACTAACAATATTCCCATCCTGATCTCTTAACACGCCCACTTTCGAGTCTCCAACCTGCCCTCGGGCTCTTCTAACTAAGTGCCAGAACAGTTTGGAATTGGCTCGAAAGTTTTCCGAGAATTTCCTATCAAGCTTGTTCTTACATTCTTCTTTCTTTTTGCTCACAATATCTTTCACAGTCTTTCTTAATCTATCATACTTTTCTTTTGCTACTCTTTCATCATCATTCAAGTCATCTCGTATTCTATTTCTGCCCCTCACAGCTAGGAGATCTAGCCACGCTTTCTTCTTTTCTAGAACAAAACCTTTCACTTCATCATCCCACCACTCGCTCTTATCTCTTCTCACATTTTTCTTCACACTTACCCCAAATATTTGGGTGGCCGTTTCTACCATACCATTCTTAAATCTACTCCAATATTCCTCTATCTCGCAGTCTTCATCATTCAATAGCTGTCCAAAACTTTCTTTCAATTCTAACTTATATTTCTCACGGACAGTCTCTTCTTGCAAATTTTCGACTTTCACTCTTTTCCTTCCAGACATACGTACCCGTGGGCGATGTCGCCATTTTTCAAGCAGACCTGCTATTCGTGACACCACAAGGAAATGGTAGCTTCCGACATTTACTCCACGGTACACTCTCGTATCCTTGACTTTCGTTCTCAACCGTTCATCCACAATTACAAAGTCAATCATACTTCTCTCAGACTGTCTCTGCCATGTATACATATGAATCATTTTGTGACTAAACATAGTGTTAGTCACCACAAGCTTTCTCTCCAAACATACATCTAACAGACTAGTGCCATTATCATTTATCCTTTCATCACCAAAATTACCTAACACCCTTTCATACCCATCACGCTTTACTCCCACCCAGCCATTACAATCGCCTAACATAACAATTCTTTCATTATCTTCACACTTTCCAAGCACATCTCTAACATTATCCCAAAACTCTTCCCTGACTGCCTGTGGCTTGGATATATCTGGCGCATACAGACACAGGATAAAAATCATGGTCAAGCCTACTTTCAGTCTCAGCCACAGGAGCCTGGGACTCACATACTCATAACCTTTCACAAAATCACTCATTCTTTCTGACAAAAGAATGCCCACATCTTGGCTTCCTTTCTCAAACTCTTCTACTCCCGTCCAGTAAGCAGAGAGTCGGCCATGCGTGGACATTCCAAAATCTTTCTTTTTCGACTCACTCACACCTAACACGTCAATCTTCCTGGCATTCATCACCTCGCATACTTCGTCAATCTTATCGTCTATTCCTCCGCAAACATTCATCGTCGCAAAAAGGCATTCCCCTGCCCTCTTTTTGCCTGCTGGGGGGACAAGACGTGACGTGTGGCAATGCACGTCGCCGTCGGGAATTTTGCCCCCCCCCCAGATACGATGGGGCTGCCTGAGGTGGCCTCAGGGAAGAGGATGAGGAAAGAGAAAAAGGTATTTTGAGGATACTGCATACACGGAGGGGACGTTTGTAGTGTACGCAGTAGCTAGGGAGGCCGGGGTCGCTTACCCGAGTGCCTTTTCTTCATAGTCGGACAGACCAATGAAGAGAACACCCCATGACAGAACAGTTCAAATAGAACTTAATATAAAAAGTTTAATAATAATTTAAAAGTAATCATTTATATCTATGAGAATATAAAAAGTGAGTACAAGCTGTCATATAATTATATAAAATTGTTTTTAAGAATCAAAATAACAAATACCTATATTATATCGTGATTATTTAATGTTGGCCTCATTACTCTCATATTAAAAATTATCACACTATTGCGTCCTATATATTATACCTACAAGCCACCAGGAGATAACAAACATATCTCTCATAATGGACTTCAGACGTCGTCGAGCGGAACACATAATATAAAAATTTTACCCTCCAATAAAATTTGTATTACATTTCCTGAGACTTCTGAAGTCCTGATAACGTCTTCCTGGTGAATATCTCATTCATCATTATCTTATGAGCCGAACAATGATCGGAAAACATGGTGGCTTGTCTCGTTTCAATTTTAGTTGCAGATAAAGCCGTTAGAGGGCGCTTGGCAGCGGACAAACTGCATGGAAAGTCGACATCTAGCCAGAAACGGAAGTAGAAAAGGATGTATTCTCTCATAATGGACTTCAGACGTCTCAGGAAACATAATACAAAGTTTATTGGAAGGTAAAATTTTTATATTAAAACACTGATGGCGCTGCATTCTAATGTCACACAGTCACTCATTGCATTTAGCGCCCTCTATAACCTGGTAACTTCCGCTACCATCAAGTCATACAAACATCTTAATATCGCTAACTTATCGCTAGCTCTGACACTTGTTGGGAAAAAGGTGAGGAATTACTAAAACCTTTCCACAGGTAAAAATAAAACATCCATATATTTTTGTAATAAACTTACACGTTTATTTACCTACTTACAGGGTTCAGGGGTCATTTTGGAAAAAATGCAGGCAAATTCTACAGCCAATAATGATTTATACAATTTTTTACTTAAACTACTACACTTTTAATAATATTTCTCTAAAAAAGTTACATCTATCCACATAGGAATAATTATGTTATGGCCGATTTTTAAAAACTAGTATATTTAGTTTATTTATAAGTATAAATTGTTTAGCCAAAAATTTTAATTCTATAAAAAGATCAGAAAATGTTTTATAAATGTAATTTTTGAGTATTTAGATAAACGAAACGGCAGTGTGCATGTTCTGCCAATATAAAGCCTTTTTTATTTTATGAAATACAACAAAAAAAAAACTATTTGCTATGTACATAATGTGCGTGAAATCTGGATAGATTTAGTTAGACATGTTATCTTGTTCGTTTTAAAGTAATTTTGATCAATCAGTTACTTTTAAAATGTCAATGTGAATGTCAGGATACTGAATATTCTGATCGGTAAAACTCAATAGGACTAAATAATAATATTTTAGTTTAGGTATACATAGAAAATTACAACATAGATATTTTTACAAGACAAATAATTTAGTTTCTAAACATAATGATGTGCATCCAATATTGCTTTTAGTTTGTAGCTTAAAATTAATATTGCACCATATTATTACATAGCAATAATCAATACTTACAAAAAATCCAAAGCGGAGTAGGTACTTTGGATGCTTTTAATTTAGTTATTACATTGTATAATTTAAATTAATAGTAAAAATATTTTTTTTCAATCAAGTACCTAAAGTGTAAAAGAATACCATCTGAGTAAAATAATATTTAAAAAAAAAACATAGAGTATGACAATGCTGAACAATAAGACTAGAAGTCTAATATAATATTTTTTATCATTTTATATTTTAAACACAATATAAAATAAGCCACTTCTAAGATTATACTCGAAAACATATAAAATTTATTTAATAACTACATTTCACTAACACATTTTATTGCTTAAATATTAAAAAATATTACATTCTATGCATTATTTAGTAAATTCATATTACTGGATGTGATAATGTTATTGCCAGAACAGAAAATATAATTCCGCCGCGCATGTTAAATACCGGCAAATGGCTTGAGAATGACTTTGATGGACCACGCGTTTTGCTCAATGGGAATTTTACATACATGATTTGTGCTTCATCACTGACCTCTATATTTACCACTGGACTGGCGGCTGTCAAAGTGCTTTTGTGCCCGTTTGATAATCGCCATTTTGGCGCTGTCGGACGTAGCGAGCAGTAGCGAGTGTCCGTGGTACTAAAACTAGTCGCTTACACATATGTCACATGTCCTCATTCTTGATAACTTTTATATAATGCTTATAACAATAACAACATAAAATTCGAATTAATATTTAAAAAATATAAAATCACTTAACAATAAGCTAGCACTTCTCTGGCGGCCACTTGCAATATACGTCAAAATTTGTTCTGCGGACACTCGCTACTCGCTAGTGGCGCTTCAAATAGGCACAAAAAAATAGCTGTCAAACTTACGGAACAGCCAGTCCAGTGGTAAATATAGAGGTCAGTGGTGCTTCATTGTTTAAGGTCCGATTCTAAGTGTTCGTCGCGGCAATAGCGCCATCTTTACACAATTTTAAAGTTAGTCAGGCACGACCGTACATGATTTTACGTAGGGTTAACTTTATGTGTATCTGTTAATGCTCTATTAAATAAAATACACTCTTTGCATGCCTGGCAGACTCGCGCTCCATTATATCTTAGGCTTCAAAGTTCCATCTAAACAGCATTTAATTTATTTGTGCTTATGATTAGAAAATTAATAAATTCATTATTTAATTATAAGTAGATATTTAATGTAAAGTATGTTAAAAGATTTCATTGAAAAGGAGAATGCTCAGTACCGTTTTTGATAAAAATACTAGGTGCTATGACAGTGTTGACATGTTTGAACACACAGAACAATGTTTTTCACTCATCTAAAGAGTTTCGTTCCAATGAAAATTAATAAGATACTCGTAAATAGTGTTGCTATCACGAAGTAAGTTCTGCAGCGTTTTTAGACAGAGCGTTAACCATGTTTTTATCGTTTTGATACAGTAATTAAAAAAACGAATCTGCAACTTAACAGAACGTTTTCCTAAATTTAAAATGGAGAGAAAATGATGTCCCTTAAGTTTTGAACAATGACTATATTTTTTATTTGAATCTACAGTTCATAAATAATAAGTAATAAGTAAAATAATAAGTAAGTAATTAACGTTGTGTATTTTCCACAGTCACGTCAGAATACTAGGTACCTATGAACTTTTTTGCTGGTGGGCTCGTAAGAATAGTTAATGTTAAAGGATGCCGATCACTCTAAACCAGGATCCTTATTCTTTTAGTATTATTGTAATACTGTAGGTAACATAAGATAACCGAATTCTGGAGATACTGGATTTAAAGAAATTAGCTTGTTACGGCCACAAGTGCGTAGGTACAGAAGCCAGCAGATCAAGCGTTACATTACGTGTCAAATTTCCCCAAACAATTTATCTTAATCTCGAGGGCATGGAGATCAGATTCAAGTAACATTTTTTAACAGATTTGTAATGCTTGGTGCTCTGCTTTCTGTACATACATAAGGCAGCAGAACAAGCGTGACAAACCTGTCCCCGACCAATTTTTAACTTAATGTCGAAAGCATAGAGTTGATATTCAATTACATTTTTTACAGGTTTGGTACGCCTTCTGTACCACAATATGATTTTGAGAAATTAAGGCCGATCTGTCAAATTTAGTTCCAAAAACGCCACAGGTCTTATTTTCACATGAATAATGTTTAGTATACACTATTAAATAGTAGGCCTTAGTATAGTCGTAGACAATAATACACTTAGTATCATAAATATGATTATTGATGTAAGTTAAGGTAAGATATGGGATCGAGTATTATGAATAAGTTCACAGATATTAAAAAAGTATCTACTTATCCTTTGGATAAACGTTATACTTAAAACATTCTTGCTCACTCTGTAAAGACAAAGAAAGTTCAAGTTAAAATGTAACTTATAAACCGTTTTGTATGAAGTGATTTATTCCAATATTTAGCTCATGCTAGTTTGTCTTTCATATAATTTCAAGTTTTTAAAGGATACTATCGCCACCTAGTTGACAAGCCTGGAAGTATTTCAACTCTAAAAAAATGCATTCGGTGTGGGTAGTTAAGTTTATCTTAATATTTTAATGCGACTAGTTTTGATTTTACACTACCTAAGATAATCTGATTGTATGTTGTTAGGAACATAATGCGAAGATTAAGAATATTATTATAAAAAAGTATTTCTTTATGTATTTGGTGCCATGAAGTCAACAATTTCTTATGTGGTGAAACAGTAGATTGGGATGGAGAAGACATAATAAACAAAATGGAACATAATTTTGTTTGTTGTTTTATTTTGACCACGATTTCCTTTAATAATGTAATGCGCCCTTTTTCGATCACAAAAACCGTTTTGTCATTTTTATGGCCAAATTCGGTGAAATAAAAGGGCGCATAGAATTAAAATTTAAAATGATTTTAAAAGTAGCTAGCACTACGTTTTTTTGAGCGTTCAAATGTTCGATTTAGTTCGGGTAAGAGCGCTAGATGGCGTTAACGTACTTTTCAAGTTATAAGATGGCCATCTATACTTTAGTACTTATTCTTATCTATGATTTAGCTTTATAAAAGCGATTATCTTTTAGAGCCAGTGACATAATCTGTAGTCGATTGTCACTTATCATCCAATAAGATTGATTTAAACTCTAATGTTGGCTTCGCAATAGACAAAAAGACGAGAGTTATGATTCAGAACAATCCCATACCTCACCTGCGCTATCGATATTTATAATGCTTTTACATATAATAGTTAATGACATTTAACGGGTAATTTTCAATATTTACATTTAAAGAGTACCTACAATTACTATAAGCAATCACGAGTTCCTATAGTCAATGTTAAAGTAATTTTAGATCAAAATAATATATTTTGACGCAAAAGATAAATATGAAGTTAGTCTTTAGAAAATTTTTACGTGTCAGCTCGTTATTTTATTTCTCTTTGTCAAGTCTTTGATCAACACAAAACTTTTGTTATAAAAGGTATATTAGCTTTTGTTATATATAAATACAAAAAGTTGAAGTTAAGTATGATCTAGACACTAGCAAATAACTAAAGTATGATACTTATAAGAAGTTATCTTCGAAACATGCGAAGTAGCAATTACACGTAAGAAAAAAATCATTATCTATGGTACTTCTAGTTATTTGCTGAAATCTATATCAACGAAACCCAAAAAAAAAAACAAATGACACGTATACTTATAAAAAGAACCTATAAAACAAACACTGTAAAAAAAGGATCGTTCAGTTTCCAAAACAAGAAAAAAAAAATAGTGTTGCCAGTTAGAAAAAAATCGTCTTACGATTTTCTTACACACCACATTAGTCTTTTTTTGACATTTCAAGTAGATTACTCGATGACACTTCGCGGTACATGATCGGGGTTGGTCAGTAAGTTGTTTTTAAATAAAGATATAGTCGCGAATACCATGTATGCCGCTATAAATTTTAGTAAAAAGTTGAGATGTGGTCTTGAGGATGAGCCGAACATGGGTGTGAGGCCGTCCGCGTGCGCCGGGTGCTCGTCTCCGAGAGTGTGGAACTGGAAGATATCGCTCACCTGAAATTAAATAAAATTAATGGATGATGTCATATAATTAATTTAACAGGGGTAAAATTGGCGTTTTTGTGGGTGACAGGCTGACCCCCTGTTACTGCAATAGTCTCTATCCATCAGTACCTCCAAAGTCAAACGTGACATCAGTGCTCAATAAAAACTTTGATAGCGCGATGTAGAACCCACCTCGTTCCAGCCATATCTGTTCTTGGCCTGCACAATAGCCTCGTAGTGGCCTGCCGGGTGCGAGGTAGGGTGTTTTGAAGTCAAGGGAAGTGTATTTTTTTTATTTCTTAAGTGTATAATTTCCTTACCTTATTCCACCCAACCTATGTTTGGCCTGCACAATAGCTTCATAATGCCTCCCAAGCGCGAAGGCATATTACTTATGAATGAGTTATATTACGCTCCCTATACAACGTGTAACAAAATGGTGAGATAAAACTTAAGGGTTAGCTTCTATATCATACGTAGAATATACAGTGAAAGAATTAGTATAATCAATGCTGGTATAGACTTTCATACAAATTTATTTAATTATTTTACTAAGTACAATATTTTGACAATCCTAGTCAACCTAATAAGCTAAAACAAGACTTGCGCTGCAGTCAGTGACCTTATGACCTTTCCCGCATGTAGTATCTGTCTTAGTTACCCATCACTTTATGTTTACGCCATCTGTTATCGAATAGATTTCATCAAAAGCTAACAGCTGTTTTTAGAGTTGACACTTAGATATTTTGATCTAAACTTCGAACTTGTTTTTCGGCCGAACCATAAGGATAACTTATATATGTTACTATTACTTATAAACTACATCACCAAACATACAAAATCCCCTAAAGTATTAGCTCTTCATTATGTTACGCGTTGTATACCTCCGTGCCGTGTGTACCTCCCTCAAGGCAGTAGCTGAAAACCAGCGATTTACTCTCTGAGTAAATAATTACGCTGAGCTATGGCCGATTGCAATGCTACAGCACATTACACTATTATAATTTTTTTGTTTTGTTTCAAGTTGTATTTTCTTTATTAATGTGTGTGCATGTAGTACCTCAATAAACGAGTTTATCTATCTATCTATATAGCTACCAACAATAAAAACTTTGATAGCGCGATGTAGAACCCACCTCGTTCCAGCCGTATCTGTTCTTGGCCTGCACAATGGCCTCGTAGTGGCTGCCGGGCGCGAGGTGCGCGAGGCGGTGCGCCACGCGGTGCGTGAGGCCGGCGCGCGGCGGCGCGGGCGCGGGGATCACCACGTCGTGCCAGCGCCCCGCGGCTGCTGAGCCGAAGGACTCGTTTATCTGTGGAATGTGACAATATTCACTATGTTAGTACTCTAATATAAAAAGTTGCTTTGCTAATTCCGCGACTTGTACTTGCACTAGTGATGCAGGATTTTCATGCGTAGGTTCACCGCCCTCCCTCCCGCAAGCAAGAAGCAAGACATGCAATGAACAAACTGAGTTCGGTGGTAGTCGTTGCGCCCTGAGGATGCTTCTGGTTGAAGCGAAACACGTGTCAGTGATAGCTTGTGGTGTGGGCAGGTGTGTGTTCATTGTATGTCTTGCTTCTTGCTTGAGGGAGGGAGGGCGGTGAACCTACGCATGAAAATTCTGCATCACTAGTGCAAGTACAAGTCGCGGAATTAGCAAAGCAACTTTTTATATTAGTTGTCATGGATTTCCGCAAAGTAACGCCTGATTCAATCAATTATGTTAGTACTCGTATCCACCACCCAGCACTGGGCCAGCTTGGTGGATTATGGCCTAAACCTCCTCGTCACCCAGAAGAAGAGACTCATAGCCCTGCAGTGGGCTCATTACACGGAGTTGTGATGATGAATACTCGTAAATTAAGAATAGCCCTATCGCTCTTAGATAAACGTGTCATAAAAAGACTTATCCGTACTACAGCGAGCACCCTTTATATAGGGTGACTGGTGACAAATTTTAGATACTGAAGGTGAGAACTCTGTACTCGATTCTGCTCACAATTATGTTATAAAAGTCCCTACTACTTAATTTTTCCTTAGAATTCCCTATAAATAAATAAAGAGACCTTATTACACTTTTCCCGACGCGCTGCCTCAGTAAACACGCACACACCACCACCCGCTAAGTATCTATTGCATTGCGCTTATGTAACCATGCGTTGCGTAGTGAATTCTTTAACTTTCGGTTAAATTTACTCAAAAAATAATTAATATTTATTTTTTCTCTTCATGTATGATCTCAAATTATCAGGAATAGAATTTCGAAAATGAACCACCCTGTATAAAATCTACTGACAAATATCACAGATCCTGTGGTGATGTATTCCGAAATATCTTATGAAAACTCTTAATAAATCGTTCCTAAACCGGCGCGCTGTCCTCTTAGACCGCATCTTCTCTTACTTCGGGTAAGATTGAGTTCAAACGCAGGTTTAGTCAAAAATATTAAAAAAGAAAAATATGAAGAAACGTAGAGGACTTTATTCAAGAGGGAACAATTTCAAGTAACTCACAGAGCACTAAAGACGCACTAAAGTCGTCTTGTTATTTTGTACATGTAAGTTACAGTATAATTGAATTTGTACATATCCGATTTTAAGTCAATGTTATAAAACCGCAGCGCTGCAATCGAATGTCACCTAAGTCATTCATTGCATTCAGCGTCGCTTATAATGTCGTAATATCCTTTAACATCAAATCATACAAACTTATTATTTCGCTGACCTATTGAAAAGCGGAAAATGTTGAATTTTGGATAAATGTAAATATTACTTCGCTTTTTAGTTTCGAATCTGTTCCCCACTTTAATTCCAAAAAAATGTTTTTTACCATAAGCGTTGCACTATTATTTACATACATAAATACATAGATAACGTCACTCCTGTACCCCTTATGGGGTAGGCAGAACACCAGACGTTATAAGACCATCTGATGTCACGTTTGACAAATTTGGAGGTATTATAAAGATGGAAAGAGACTATTGTAGTGACAGGTGGTCCAAATTGTCAAACGTGACATCAGATGGTTTTTGTGGCCTCTGGTGTTCTGCCTACCCTATTAGGGATACGGGCGTGAAGTTATGTATACATATATGTATGTATTTTTTTAGCTGCTGCACATGTTGTATACTCACCGCTAGCTGGCGATACAGCAGCCGCAGCTCGTCCAGCGGCGGGTAGCTATCCACGTCTACGCGCAGCAGATAGGTATCCCGCTCGGCCAGCGCCGGTGACGTCACGCGCGCGGCGCCGGGCCGCCCCGACACCTCCACGTGGCGCCGCGCGCGCCCCAGCGAGTTGTCTGCTATGCAGCTGCCAGACAACGACGATCATATATTAGAGATCAAGAAAGGCAGTCTTTAAGGAATGAAGTGATCCATTCAAATCGCGCATAATATTTTCGAACTTCATAAAATGAAATGAAAAAGACGTGTGGCACTCGGAGACTGTCAACTTATCAACTTATGCAATTTTAATTATTTATTTATTTTATTTATGCAGTAATTGTTGGAGTTGGTAACACTAAGTTTATATTATCTTTGGTTTTGGTATCTGGTTGTGTGAAAGCGGCTAAATAAAAGCTATAAGAAGATTTAGTGTTTTACTTAAATAAATAACTTATAAAACATGGCGCAGTGAAAGAATGCAGAGAATTCGGTTAAAGAAGAATTAAATTCCGTTAAATCAGCAGTTTAATTTACGTCAGTCGGTCACTGGTGCGTGGGTTGCTTCGGTGCAACTTGGTCAACATGGCGGCGGCGTCAGCTAATAGCTTTGTCAAACTCCCACCGAATTTCGACATACAAAATACCAATGCGGCACAAGAATGGCTATTTTGGAAAACTATGTTTCAAGATTATTTAACTGCCACTGGGCAAAAAGATGCAGAAGACGAAGTCAAAATTGCACTTCTTAGAAACTTGTTGGGCCCGGAAACTACTAAAATTTTATTTACTTTACCTGGAGCAGATAGTAAATCGTATGAAGGAGTTATAAACAGCATTGATGTTTACGTCAAGCCCAGGTCAAACCAAGTTTTCGATCGTTTCTTATTTAATAAAAGAAAGCAAGAGGACGGGGAGACTTTTGATCAGTATCTTACAGTATGTAGGCAGCTTATAGAGCCGTGCGGATATGAAAATACAAAGAATATAAAAGAGGAGCTATTAAGGGATAAAATAGTTCACGGGATAACAGACAAATCTACACAGGAAGCTTTATTACGAATTCAAGAATTAACCTTGCAGAGAGCAGCTGAAATTTGTAGGGCAAGCGAAGAAAGTAAAAAAACAGGTAGCCAGTATGGATCAATCAAATGCTCACATAAACAAAGTCAAATACAGAGGAAACCATTTAAGACAGCATGTAGTGTCCAGAAACTCACAGGTACAGCAACAATTGGAATTTAACAACAGAAATAATCGAAATCAGTCAGCACCTAATGTGTCAGTCAGAGAGTCCGCTTATAAGTATCATCAGCAAAATAAAATTTTATGCAAATTCTGTAATTTACATCACAGACCGAGACAATGTTGGCAACGTTTGATTCTAAGAAAATTCATGCCATATTAGTTTCCGAAACGTGGATGAAGCCCTGCCTACCTTCAATTTCATATGCCTTACCAGGCTTTAAACTCATCCGGAATGATCGTATTGACCGAACCGGTGGCGGGGTGGCTATCTACTTACGCTCTGATCTTTCAAGTAAAATTGTAAATTCTTCTCTTCAAACTTCATCCAACCCACATGCGACTGAACATCTTTTTATAGAAGTATTAATAGCTAATACCAAAGTTCTTCTAGGAGTGGTATATAGCGCATCTCCTAACGCGAACTACTTTCCTGCATTTGAGAAGTTATTGGAAGAATTACTCCCTTTATACAACCACGTTATTATTATGGGAGATTTCAATACGTGTTTATTGAAAAAAGATGTTCGCTCTAGAAAACTTGAATCAGTTATTAATGGATGCAACTTGAATATATTACCATCCTCTGCAACTCACTTCTTCCCTAACTGCACTGCTTCCCTTCTGGACCTTAAAATTGTTGCATGTTTGGATCACGTTGTACATCATGGACAACTAGAAGCAGAAGCCTTTTCCTATCATAACTTGCTATTCCTTTCTTATAAAGTCAAGCCTCCTAAAACCAAGCCTAGGGTACTGTTGCAAAGAAATTTTAATGGGATTGACTACGACAACTTGCTTCGTGATGCGCAGGAAGTCGACTGGTCTGAGGTCATAAATGCTGAAACTACAGATTCTCAAATTGCTATCTTTAATTCTCTCCTTCTTCAGCTTTATGATCGCCATGCCCCAGTTCGACCCGTTAGGCTTAAACATTTACCTGCTCCATGGTTGAATGATGTTATTAAATCTGCCATGAGTAAGAGAGACCGAGCGCGGGTCAAATATAAACATGATCCCAGTGAAGAAAACCGTGAAAAATATCGTCTCCTTCGGAATCGCTGCAATACTATGTGTAGGGACACACAGCGACGCCATATCCACAAATCTGTTTCGAACGGAGTTCCAGCAAAAGTCTGGAATTTCCTTAAGACTTTGGGCGTAGGCAAAAATAAAACAAATTCAATTCCTAGCAACATAAATTTTAATGCACTAAATTCACACTTTACTTCTTCTTGCTCCATAGATAGCGCACAGAAAGCTGAAACATTACTCAAAATTTCATCTTTGCCTAAGCCTTCTTACGATTCTTTTCATTTTACTCAATTTACCGAATGTGATGTTAAGAGAGCAATCACTTCAATTAACTCGAATGCCGTCGGATCAGACAACGTCAGCCGCAAAATGATCGTCATATTACTTGACTTCCTTCTCCCTATCATAACAATCATCTTAAATAACTCCATCAGCGCTTGTCACTTTCCTGCTTTATGGAAAGATGCACATATTATCCCACTTCCTAAAAAACCTCTTCCATCGTCGTTCCAAGACCTTCGACCGATTTCTATCCTTCCGTTCCTATCCAAAGTCCTAGAGCACCTGGTCCATAAACAATTAACCAATTTCCTGCAAAAAAATGATTTACTCAATCCACTCCAGTCTGGTTTTCGGCCCGGCCACAGTACAATCACGGCGTTAGTCAAAATTTCCGACGATATACGCTTGGGCATGGAACACAAAAAGCTAACAGTGCTAGCACTGCTCGACTTTAGCAATGCCTTCAACACTGTTGACTTCGCTATCTTGTTACAACTTCTTCGTTCTCTTAACATATCTCCATTCGTGGTTGATTGGTTTCATTCTTACTTGTGCGAACGTCGGCAGCGTATAAGTATTGAAGAATACTACTCAGACTGGATTGGTATCACATCCGGCGTCCCTCAAGGTGGCGTGCTGTCTCCTCTTCTATTCTCAATTTTTATAAACACAATTTCAAATAATTTAACTTCTTCCTACCATATGTACGCAGACGATCTCCAAATTTATCTCAACACAAACCTTGTGGATCTACCGCAGGCAATCATTAAAATAAACAACGACCTGGACAAAATACTTTCTTGGAGCCAACAACATGGCTTGGCTGTAAATCCATCTAAAACGCAAGCGATCATAATAGGGAGCCCAAAGACAATTGATCGAATTGACTGGAACATGTGCCCAAAACTTGTTTTTAATGGTGTGATCATCGAATACAGCAAATGTGTAAAAAATCTGGGAATCCTATTCGACAACAAACTTTCATGGAAAGCGCAAGTAGATGAAGTGAGCCGCAAAATGTTTGCTGCCACAAACTCCTTGAAGCGTTTGCGCAATATTCTACCAATCCCTACTAAAATTTCCATTGCACAATCCCTTTTCCTCCCAATACTAGACTACGGTTCTGCCTGCTATCTGGACATCTCCGAAGACCAAATGAATAAACTTGAGCGCCTTCAAAACTTATGCATAAGATTCATATTTGGATTACGTAAATATGATCATGTTTCAGAATATCGCACTAAGCTCAAGTGGCTTCCGATTCGCTTTCGCCGGAATACTCAAATTCTATGTCTGCTGTATCGCTTACTGTTCAATCCGACCTCACCGGAGTATTTAAGAAATAGTTTTAATTATAGACACTCACAGCACCTACGACAGCTACGTTCTGCTGATAACTTAATGCTCTCAACACCACCGCATAAAACTGACTTTTACGGGAAATCTTTCACAGTCCATGCTGTGTCACTGTGGAACAATTTGCCACTGGAGATTAAGTCTGCCAAATCAATTGACACATTTAAAAGACTGGACAAGCAGTACTTCCTTTCTAAAGACACGACATTATAGTACAATGTATTTAATTTATTAAGCATTATATTTAGTGGATATATGTATATATTTTATATTTATGTATTATTCGTATGTAAATTTATGAAAAAACTATATTATAACTATAGTATTTGTATATTATTTAAATTTTAGTATATGTACGCCTAGGCACCCTATAAATTAGTCTCCAATTCTCACCCAAAGGTTGTCTGGAAGAAATTGCTTACTAGTGATAAGACCACCTTTTGTACCATGTTTCTGCTTTTTTATACTTTGTATTTTTTTTTTCTGTGTTGTACGATAAAGAATAAATAAATAAATAAATGTCCAGCTTATGGCAAGATATGTAATGGTTGCGGGCAAGCAAATCATTTTGTTGTAGTTTGTCCAAAAAGAATAAATTTTGTAGAGAATGTCACAGCAGCAGAAGATTCAGAAAGTGAGGAAAATTTATATTTTTGTAATATGGCTTCGTTACAACAGAAAAGCAGTGAATGGATAGAAAATATAAGTATAGAAGGAAAAATAGTACAGTGCAGATTGGACACAGGTGCAGATGTCAGCATAATACCAGAGTCAGTTTTTCAGAATTTTAAAAATTCAGCATTAATAAGAAAGGTTCCCGCAGTTAAATTAGAAGGGTTTGAAGGGACTCGAATTGCACCAATTGGATGTGTAAATCTATTGTGTAAATATAAAAATAGTGAAGCATTTTTGGACTTTATGATTGTGAACTGTAAAACAGTGCTACTTGGAAATGAAGGTTGTACTAAACTAAATTTGGTGAAAAGACTATATAGTGTGAAACATAATGTTGAAGATGTGCAGAAATTCATTCAATGTAAAAGATTTTGTAACAACTAGAAGTGGCAGAGTAATAAGGATGCCTAACAGATACTTGTTTAATGTAACTCTATCTTAAGGAGGGAGGTGTTGGAGTTGGTAACACTAAGTTTATATTATCTTTGGTTTTGGTATCTGGTTGTGTGAAAGCGGCTAAATAAAAGCTATAAGAAGATTTAGTGTTTTACTTAAATAAATAACTTATAAAACAGTAATGTTTGATCTAATATGAAGTTCCACAAGTTCCTAGTAGATGGCGCTGATTGTTTATTAAAGCCCGCATGTAAAGTTATGAAATCAAAGTATCACCGCTGTGCCGGTTGGAGTGGGGGGCGTTAGGTTTTTTCGTTAAGGAATTTCTGGATTCGGTCCCCACGCTCAAGGCCCGCGATAAAAGACCAAGAGACAAAAGAAGCCGGCGGAAAAAAAATCTTGGCACTCTTTTTCAGTCAGGATTATACGAATTAAAACAAATAGGTACATACAGTACAAATTGATCATGACATGAAAAAACAAGACAGCTAATTGTGAGAGCTAATGTCATGCCATAGTTTTTTTTAAATTTTTATCTTATATCGGGACATTTAATTTAATCAACTGTATTGAGTGAATGAATGATTTATTTGGAAGTAATAAAGACTCGTTTTGTTAGTAAGTATACAGGATTGTTTTTTAGTTACAAGCCAAATTTTTTTACACGGTAAGTATCATTTATAGAACCGATTTTTGCGAAAAAGAAGTATGTATTTTTTACAAGGAAATTAATATATTCGCTAACATATTAAGCAAAGCATGGTCACTCTAAATTATGAAAACGCGGTACTACAAAACATGTTGTAGTACTACGTCGTAGTATTATCAGTGAAATGCCGCATCGTAGTTACATCAAATGTACATCATTGTACATCAACAGCGACAATTTGTAAAAAAGTGTTTGGTAAGTATACCTTTACTTTTTTGTACTGAGCGATACTAAAATAAATATGCAGTTACGTTTATAACGTATCAAAAAAAACAACATGTACTTAATCGACCAAGTATGCTAATCTACTAAGTATGTTAATAAATTTTTTAATACCAAAAAACCTTTCAAACAAAATAGTTTACAGAGGCCATTTCTGCACCATTCCCCACGCGAAATGTCACAGGAATGCTTTGAATACGTCGAATATGTCTATTTGAGATCATATTCAGGACGCTGTTACGGCTCGACCGCACCCGCCAAACCAAAGACTTGGCTTTCTCTTCACACACTGACGTCAGTCTACGTAGGCCGCAGACTGACACATTCAGGAGCACCATATTGTCCGCGCAACTGTTATTGCGCAGACGCCGTCTATATGGCGTGCTGAGTAGCAATCAATCAGACGCATCAATCATGTCATTCACGTAGAGATTGAAGAGCATGGGCGAGCTTAAGCCCTTCTGCCACACCCCGCACTCCAACCGTAATATTAATATTTAGTATCGGAACTCCTATAAAAACGTTGATAGCAGTATGTAGGTCATCATGTCACAACATACCTCAATTAATTAGTCGCTCACCTGTAGTTGCCGAAGTCTTCAGGCTGCACATTGGCAATGAGCAGCGTGTGGTTGTTGCCGCGAGCTGACATCGAGATGCGGTCCGAGGCCGTCAGCGGAAACGAGTTCTGGTACCAGGATACCTGGAATATGTAGGAAGGGGACTTAAGAGTTATGCAGCTGCTTTTGGATATGCGTCGACAAAAGAGTAAAAACCTATCATTAAGAGATATATTCATATAAATATTTAGTAGTATATTATATTATACTAGCTGACCCGGCAAACGTTGTTTTGCAATATAAATAAAAAAAAAAATAGATGTTGGCCGATTCTCATAGATACCGAATAAGCACAAATTTCATCAAAATCGGTCAAGCCGTTTCGGAGGAGTATGGCAACGAAAACTGTGACACGAGAATTTTATATATTAGAAGAAGAAGATTTCTTTTATTGTTAGTGTACATACTAATATTGTATTTTAATCCAACTCTCCAATCGTTAGGTCTGCTGGAAGATATTTCTGTGGAAATAAGCTGTACATTTGTACCTTTGTTTTTTTTTTAAAATTTTATGTAATATGATTTTTTTACTAGTGTGTACATAAATTATTAAATAGATAGATAATTGATAATTGATAAAAATATTGGTCTCGGGTGGTTTAGCTGCAAAGCTATCACACTAAATGGAGCTAGGTTAGCAATATAACGGAAAAGGCATAATATGCTAATAAATAAATTCGATGGCGTGTCGTCAGGGCCCGGTAGCTCAGTTGGAAGAGCGCCCGTCCGGCAAGCGGGAGTCCCAGGTTCGAGTCTTGAAAAGGTGATTTTTTATTTTTTCATTTTCTGTCTAGTACTTGATTGCCTAATGTATATATATAATAGTGGACTCCAGAAGATCACCAACTCGTTCATGGTTCAATGTGTACGCTTTATTTTATAATAAAATTTTAAAATATTTAATATTAACCCTTCGATAGATTTAAGGATAAGTGTTATGTGAAAAGGTTTACTATAAGATATCCGGATGCAAGAAGATGGGATTCCCTGGCTGTAAATTGTTATTGAGTATTTTTTTTCTTATTTTTAAAAGATGATTGCTGTTGAGTTTCTTGACACTTCTTCTCAACAGATTGACTTTCCAAAGTGGTGGTAGATTCAGTTCAATTTGTAAATTGTTTGACTTATTTCAAACTAGCCACCGCGCGCGGTTTTACCCGATTAACTTTTGATCCCGTGAGAATTTCGGGATAAAATATCCTATAACCTTCCTCAAGAGTTGGGCTATCAAATGCAAAAAGAATTTTTCAAATCCCTCTTGTAGTTTCTGAGATTAGCGCGTTCAAACAAACAAACAAAAAAACAAACTCTTCAGCTTTATATATTAGTATAGATTTTTTTTTTATAAGTGACTATACCCGCGTTTGACCTCAATCTCACCTGATGGTAAGTGACGATGAGGTCGAAGATGAAGGCACATGGGTTTAAGAAGGAACTGGCTCTTTATACAATATTGCCGGAACACATTACCGCCGGAGCGGTAACATTTGGCGGTAGACTTTATATAAAGGGTGGTCGCTAGCCAGGCGGACCCAGAAGGGATCCTACCACCAAGCAAAATTATTTCGTAAGTATTTTAATACATAGATGTATTTAAATACTTACGAAATAAAGAATATTTGAGTTTGAGTTTGATTTAGCATATTTTTCAGTTATTTAAGAATAATTGCGCATTATTAAACTTAAAAATATTATATAGCTATATTATAGTAACACTAAAAAAATATTTATCACTATCTTTTTAGCCTTTTTAGCTGCATAAGCGTATCGAAAAGGCTACTAATTTAGTTAGCTGCCACTTGGTGGTAGACCAACTGTTAAGACTCTAGCGTTGGCATCACCAGATGGCATTGTGGTGCTCCGAATTATCCGTTGCAGAACTTAACATCGCGTCACAGCCAGCCAATCGCAGGGTCGTAGCTCACATCGTCGACAGCCAATGATGGAGCGTAATTATAGCGTCATACGGCTTTACATATATACCCAACTCGCCAGTGCGGGAACGATCCCCCAACTTTCTTCTTGCTTTTGCCATATTCTTTTATATAACATAGCTTCGCACGCAAATCATAATGGGGAGTTTTCTGACAGCTCATTAAAAAAACAAAACTGTACAAAATTGGTACAAAAGGCTTCGATAGATGGCGCTTTACAAAAGGCGAAGGCGAAGAATTTATTCCACACTGCGTTTTTAAAAGTAAAATAAATTAATTGATGTCTGTATGAGAAATTGAACATATAAATAACCATAGATGGTAGATACCACTTACCTACATTATAGTTTACAGACTTAACGCCTTCGGCTTTTTAAAAGTGCCATCTATAGAGGTTTTTTGAACTAATTTTTATGAGCTGTCAGAAAACTCCCCATTGTAAAAAAACAGTGAAAAGTCTATACCTACTTAATTAAAGGTTTTGAAGTTGTACCTAGTTGTTTTCCTGAAGAATATACTCAAATTCGTTGAAGATAAAGTAATAGTTAGCTATCGCAACACCAACCTTCATATAAAGTTAAATATCGCCGCTCCAGCGGTTCTTGTTGCGGCTCTATGAAGAGTTGGTTCCTTTCTAAATCCTTGTACAGTCATCTTCGACCTCATCTGGACTCATTATCAACTAAATTGACAGAATATAATCTCAAAGAACTTGAAAAGAATGGAGATGAGAAGGTGGAACGTACCTCCGCCGGGGGATCAGCGTGCACGATGCACACAAGCTCAGCTCGGAATCCCTCGCCCGTGTGCACCCACGACCGCTCCACTGTTATCTCTGGAGGATCTGAAAACACACAATTTTATGATAATTTAGACTCTCCTATAATATTGCTGTTTAAGTTAAGCACGACATACCTATTTTTACTGGAATTTAATTTAATTTAATTTTATATTATAAGGATAGGACGTTTGTCTTCCGTGCCACCTGATGGAAAGTGCGCATGAAGACTATGGTGTTACACGTCCATCCACGAGAAACCTATCCACTCGACACTTAAAAGTTCCAGGACTGTAGTGGTCAGGAAAAACAGACGCAGGCAGATTGTTCCACTCCTTGGCAATCCGTACCAAAAAGGAACTATCGAAGCGTTTTGTTCCACTTCTTGGTAAATCAACTATATAGGGATGGAAGTGGATTATCCACTATATTAAGAACAAGTATTCGTTGACATAATTATTTGATTTATATAAAAAAAAGACGTGTGGCACTCGGAGACTGCCGCGGTAAAGCTATTGCATAGCATTTTTTATCAACTTATGCAATTATAATTATTTATTTATTTTATTAATGCAGTAATGTTTGATATAATATGAAGTTCCACAAGTTCCTAGTATATGGCGCTGATTGTTTATCAAAGCCCGCATGTAAAGTTATGAAATCAAAGTATCACCGCTGTGCCGGTCGGAGTGGGGGGTGTTAGGTTTTTTTCGTTACGGAATTTCTGAATTCGGTCCCCACGCTCAAGGCCCGCGATAGAAGCTACGCAATAGCTTAAAATACACTTATTTGAAATAACTGATTAATAAAATTCGCTGTTCATTTTACTTAAACATTTTTAATATATGTTTCATTTAAATATTTTTTTTAGTTTAAGCATTCTGAGTAGTACCTAGAAACAAAACCAAAGAAATTTTTTGGCATAGGATACATATAGGGTGACTCGTGGGTCATTTTCGAAATTCAATGGCGTGATATTTTGAGATCATACATGAAGAGAAAAAATATTAATCATTTACTGATCAAACTTAACCGAAAGTTAAAGAATTGATTACGCAACGCATGGTTACGCTAGCGTTGACAGCGATCCGCGTGCCAGGTCACGTGCCGCGATTGACTCATTTGTATGTAAAGTAAATAGTAACATAGTAGTATTTATTTATAGGGAATTCCAGTGAAAAATTAAGTAGCTACTTTTTTTTACATAATTATAGTACGAATCGAGTACAGAGTGCTCGCCATCAGTATCTGAAATTTGTCACCAGTCTCCCTGTATAGTGGAACTATCAGGCTGCAAAATTTTCGTGGAATAAATAAATGAAAGAAATGAGCAACCTTTTTGCTTATTTTACGTTTCTCTACGGAGAATTTGACTCAGTAACAAAGATCATTACAAGCAAGTGACGTCACCGCTTCCATTACAGCGCCATATTGTCAAAAGAGATATTTACACTGTACAACTTACACAGCACTTGCAACGAGAACTCCGTGACGATCGGTGTGCCCACTCCGTTGTCCACCGTGCAGGCATACTTCCCGCTGTGGTAGCGCTCCAAGCGAGACAGTTGCAGTTGGGGACCTTCTGCCAAACGGGTGTTGGAGTCGTTCTGTGGAAGAATATTTAATACACAATTATTAATAATGAGCTTTTTCCCGCAACTTCGTACGTGCATAAACAGAAAAGTCTTATTTTTCCCGTCCCCGTGAAAATTTTGAGAATTCCTTCTAAAATACAAACAGACACTTATTGAACAACCTTTATACCAAGTATCACATCCATGCTGAGTGCAGGAATAAGATTTTTTCACAAAAACTAAAACATCAAATATTCCCTGTGCCCGTGGGAATTTCAGGAATTCACAACCAGTCACTCTTTGAAGAACCTTTATACCAAGTATCATATCCGTGAACTCAAGGAATAAGATTTTTCATACAAACTAAAAAGTCTAATAATTGCCGTTCCCGTGGAAATTTCGGGAATTCCTTCCTTAGTACTCCCCCACATCTTCTAAGGATTGTATGTTTCAAATTTCAGCTCTCTATGGCCAGTAGTTTTGGCTGTACGTTGTCTGTCAGTCACTCAGTCAGTAACGGAAGAGTTTTATATATTAAGATTGATGGACATTCACACAGCGCCGTCTAGCCCTGAAGAAATTGAATTTATTTATTTATTTATTAAGAAAACCAACAGCATACATCATAACAATATTTTACAAAACGTTTAAACAATATAATAATGCCAATAACAGGTTTCCCTAAACTTTACAGATAGTACTCAATCAGAAGTAGTGCAATAAATACAAAAACAAACAAAAAACTTCAAAGGAATTCCAAAAAGTGTACAGAAATGAAAATTAAATAGTTCTGTTAGAAAAAAAAGAGAAACAATATTCTAAATTAAGAAATTCAAAGCTCTGAATGTTTAAAGATATAATTTAAATATAATATCCAATAAAGATATAAATATAAAGTATATAAAGCATATAGATACTTTGACGGTTTAAATTATTTAAATATTGTTTAGATAGATATTGATTTATATTTAAAATGTTAATATATAGATACATAAATAGTATGTGTTAACGTATAAACTATGTATACCTAAAATTAAAAAAAAGAACATAAAGGTTTATGGCTTGTTCCATTTTTTTTTAAATTGAATTCCTATCTCTATTCTTCAACAAAAATTTCTTAAATAGGATTAAAATTAAAACAATTACAATTTCGATTTGCGACTATTCTATAAAGGTGTTGATAAGGTCATGTTTAAATTTAGATTTACTGCAAGCAAATAGATCTATGTGACTAAAGTGTTTGTTGTATGTGTGTGTGATGCGGGAGATGACAGTGTTTTTTGTGTAGTTTGTGTAGTGTAACTGTTCGTGTAGTAAGGCTGTGTGTCTCGTACGGTAAGTTGGTGCGCAGTAGGAAATCTTGGCGACCAAATTAGGGCAATCAATCCGACTATGAACAATGTCGTACAGAAGACACATATCCAGAATCATACGCCTATGTTTTAAGGACAAGAGACCATGCGCTCTACAGCTATTCTCGTAAGACCCTGGGTCTAAACGGTAACGATAATTTAGGTGCTTTATAAATATTTTTTGAATCCTTTCTATTTTATTTATATATATCATGTACTGTGGAGACCATATAGTGCTGGAGTATTCCAGAATACTCCTCACATATGAGAAATATATTAATTTAATTGCTTCCTTGTTGGTGAATGGCTTGCAGGAACGTAGAACGAAACCTAGACTACGAAAAGCTCTCTTGTTGATGTATTCTATATGATCAGTAAGCAACATTTTGTGATCAAAAAACACTCCTAAATCTCGTACCGTTCTGGTTTTTCTGATTGCAATGTCATTAAAAGTGTAGATGTGCTCAATGGGCTTTTTTTTGCGTGAGAAGATGACATGTTCGCATTTTTGTATATTTATAGTAATATTGTTTTTGATATAATATTGAGACAAGGAGTCCAGGTCGTTTTGTAACGATTTACAGTCGCTAATGGAGCTGATTTTACGAAATATTTTTTTGTCATCGGCGTAAAGTAAAAATTCAGAGTGATTGAAACAATTACCGATGTCAAAAAGGTAAGCATTATAAAACAATGGTCCCAAATGTGATCCTTGAGGTACGCCGCAGGGTACATCTATGAAATCCGACCTATAACCCCCGATGACCACAGCCTGTGACCTATTCGAAAGATACGATCGAATCCAACGTAATAAATCTCCATGAATGCCAAGCATGTTCAATTTTTTAAGAAGTATGTTGTGATCTACACGGTCGAACGCCTTTTCAAAATCGGTGTATATAACGTCTATTTGCCCACCGCGTTCCATGTTGGTTAACACATAATCCGAAAAGACGGCCAAATTAGTTGTAGTCGATCGCATCTTTAGAAAACCGTGTTGTTCCTGAGGTATGGATTTAGAAATAACATGATAAATCGCATTATATATAATAAGCTCGAGAAGTTTCGCAACAGTGCATAACATAGAGATTCCTCTGTAATTTTCTATAATTGTCTTACTGCCTTTTTTATGGATAGGAATGATGTGCGCCGATTTCCATATGACTGGGAATATTCCTTCCTTTAATGAGCGGTTAAAAATTATTGATAGTGGCAGAGCCAGCGAGTTAGCGCATCTCGACCAAAAAATTGGTGGGATTCCATCACTACCAGCTCCTTTGTTTAAGTCAAGTTTTATAAGTAGATTTTTAACGTTCATGGGTGTAGTTTTTAATGAAGAAATTGTATCTGAGCTAACGTAGTTATGGTTATGGTCTGATGTGGATCCGCTATTAGTGTGTGACATTCCAAAAGCATTTTTGAAGAACCTGTTAAAACCGTCGCAAATAGCTTTACCATCTGTAAATTTATCGTTGCCTAAGCTTAAAGTTTTCGGGTAACTGGAACTACCCCGTAAAGCCTTAACATAAGACCAGAATAGTTTAGGATGATCTTTAATTTTATTCTCACATTTTGACGTAAAGTTTTTGAAACAAATTTTCTGTATGCAACGTTCTCTAGCGCGAAGTAGTGCAAATTCATTGTAATCTATTTGATTGCCATATTTTTTCCATCTATAGTGAGCTTTAGTTTTTTCCTTAATAATTTTTATTAGAGCTGGGCTGTAGTACTTAGGATATGATCTACTAGATTTGGGTGTGTAAGTTGGGACATGGTTATTTATACATGTATATAAAACGTTATAAAAAGTAGTTGTGGCCACGTCAACAGTACCAATATTCAACAGAGAATGCCAGTCCTGAGAGGTTATGTAGTAATTTATGCTGTCGTAATCTGCCTTGTAAAATTTTTTTCTTGGTGTAAGAGATTCACGAAGTCCCTGGAAACTTATGTCTTTAATATCAATAATTAAAGGTGGGTGAGCGTGATCTTCTTTTATAATAGGTGATAAACAACGATTAATTGTCAGAGGCAAGTTAGAAAAACACAAGTCTAATACATTTTCAGCGTAATTTCTTAAGTAATTAAATTGTCTTAAATTAATAAAACAAAATTGTTCAAGAAGTTTTACTCCAGCGTCTTGTACGTTAACAGAACCTTTTCTTAACAATTGGGGATAATCATTTTCCCATAGAAAACACGATAAATTAAAATCTCCTACAATTAAAAAGTTTGCGTTAGGGTATAACTCTTTGGTGAATTTAGCGTGCTCAATAATGCAGTCTATATCTCTTATCATTCTACGAGGGTCGGGCGGGACGTACACAGCACAGATCAGTAGGTCTAAAGAAGACGCACACGCACGACCTGGTACGGATATCCATAGTGACTCAGCGGTCGGAGGCGACACGGGCGCGCAGGGTCCGGGTTCGAGCCGCAGGGCGCCAAGAGTGCGCTTCGCCAACACCATGACTCCCCCTCCGGTACTCTTCCCGGTAGCCACCAGGTCGCGATCCTCGCGAAACACGTCGTACCTACTATCACACAGCTCCGCATCGCATATCCCGTCATGTAACCACGTTTCGGTTATAATTATAATATCATAATCATTGCACAATATATTTTGACGTAGTTCTAGGCATTTTGTTCGAAGACCGCGCACGTTCTGGTAATAAATGTTTAACTTTTTTAAATTGTTATCGTACATTGCTAAAGATCTCGATTATCGTAAAACAAAAATACCTTTCAGAATCACAACAAGCAGATGTCTTCAATAATTTGCAATCAAACCTGCGTATCAAAAAAAGAACTGATAATATATGCAAATCCGAAATGAATGAGGACTCGTACGCAATACCATCTGTCCGCTTTATATAAAAGTTCAATTGTAACTTATGATATCGAATTAAAACATTTAGCACTGGCCTTAAACTACACATACTGAAGAAATTTAAGTAACTCAATTTCACAAAATCAAAATAACACTTATGTGCCTTTCCGTAAAGATCAAGGTTGCATAAAGGAATACGGTTAATGAGAGGTATTCCAACCAGATTTAAATAAAACTTGTAATTAAAAATAATCGTTTTATAACCCAATACTGTTAATAATTCAGTGACACAATCACACATCCGCTTTATAAAAGAATCCAAGTGAAACTTGTAATATCCAACAAAAATATTTAGCAATGCCCTAAGACCACACATAATATAAAAAAATAAACAACGCGTCATCGGTAAATTTAAATAATACTTATTTGGCTTTATGTTAAGACCAAGATTGCATAAAGAAACTAAATAACTAATAAGGGGTATTTTAACCAAGTTTATATACACTTTTTGTTTAACAGTAATTGTTCCTTTAATCAAAAAATCCTTCAATACCATTAATAATTCAGAGAAACAATGTATAAAATCCTCAGTGTCAACTACCTTGTGCTGCCATTGAGCAATATATCGATCAGATTTTTTTATATTTAAAAAAGGAGTATGTGACGAGTTCGTATAATTCCGACAAAAACCAATCGGGTAGTTCACGAGTTGGCTGATGCAGTACGCAAAATGGTTTGAATAAATTACTATATGTGAGTCTTTTGAATTATTCAGAACTTCTAGTGCACGGTAATAAAGCACAAAATTGTAAACTTGTCTATTAAAAATAAGATGCAAGTAGTGAGGGTAATCCAAAAAATAGTTGTCCGTGATTCTGCTTAGTAACCGCATGTCAGGTAAAGTACTCCGGTTAAGTAATGGTGCGTGATTGTTGATCACTCGTAGTAAAATGACAATGATGTTCTCAAAGAAATTACATACTAGAGAAAATAAACTTTGGAGGATCTTAGTAATGTATACTGTTCGAAAATAGCAGTTAATGTAATTAATAATTTTGTGTTGTTTGTTAAAAGTTACTTGAAAATGGCTTAGTATGTAAAAAGTAACTAAATCTAGAAACTTTTGACAACTAGTCGGTAACGTATAAATATCTTTACTACGGTAGTATAAGTAAAACAGTAATATATTCATTAAATCGAGAACTTGCACCATTTTATAGTACACAGACTTTATTTTCTTTGTGAATACATGTTTTGAAGTACACATCAAAGAGTATAAAATGCAGAGGTGACATAATCCTGAACCCAGGAGTTTAAAAATATGGAAGAATAGTCGCAGTATAGTAAACATATAATTTGAAGATATACAATAAAGTAAAATAAATATTGCAAGTGTTATATTTTTGTACTTGATATATGAATATTGGGAAATGTAACAGGAAATATAATGTTGGGTAATAAAATAGAAAATTAGATACATCAAAGCTAACACTAATATTTGACACTCGTAAAAATTATATATTTTGATTACCTTAAGAAACCTGCTATTGTACATTATGCACTTTTTATCTTTTTGAGGTCTTCTTCGTCCACTATTTGTATCGCGTGTGCTGTGTCGCTTTTCCTTGTGTAGATCCTTCCGTTTTTTGTCCATACAAACTGATACATATGCTGTTTTGCTACTTCCCGGCATTTTTTGTAAAGTTGTTTGTTGTAAGGTGTTAGATGTTCGTTAAAAAACAAAGAGGTTGGATCTTTAGATATTTCAAGGTCCCTGGTTGTAATTCTCAGTTTTTTTACTTTGGCGAGGAGGTCATCACGGAGTAAACGCGTATTGAATTTGGCCACGATGTTTTTGGGCTGGCCTTGTAACTTTAATCTGGGTGAAACACGGTTTATATGAACAATGTCCTTCTCTTCCACAGTGACCCCTGCTATAATTGCAATCTTTTGGAGAATATTCTTTAGGTTTTCGTTCTTAAATTCTGGTAAACCCACTATTTCTAGGTTGCAATTCCTCTCTCTCTGTTCTCTATTATTTATCTCACTTTGAAGAGTTCTATTTTGAATTTTA
Source organism: Stenoptilia bipunctidactyla (assembly GCA_944452665.1). Classification (NCBI taxonomy): domain Eukaryota; kingdom Metazoa; phylum Arthropoda; class Insecta; order Lepidoptera; family Pterophoridae; genus Stenoptilia; species Stenoptilia bipunctidactyla. Next base: position 19,497,917 of record OX101746.1, read on the forward strand.
ATGTCTGCAATTTCCTTTTCCAAGCTATAAATTTTTTTCAGGTCCTTGTTGTGGCTCTTTATTGTATTCTCAAATTCATCTGTTTTGTTGCTCATGAATTGGACGGAGGTTTGAAGATCCTCAAATTTGGTTTCCAATGAAAGATGTTTACTTTGCAACTCCTTTATCAGCGAAGCCATTCCAGTACATTCATTTTTCACCTCTATGATATGCTCGTTCAATGTATGCAGATCACCTTTAATGTCCCTTTTAAAGTTGTTTAGATTATTGTTGATTTCTGAGGAGAATTCCTTAAACATTTGCATGATGTCATCATCGCGTTTTTTCTTTCTTGTGGTGACATTGCTTGAGTGTTCGTTGTTTTCGTTGCTCAAATCGGAATCCAAGTTGCAATGTTTCGGAGGAGAGCGTGTAATGGACATGATTACACCAATTATACTTCTGCCTATTTCGTTGATCTTTGACGGGTGAAGTGACGAAACACTATTTTTAACTCAGGCCAATTTGTGCCTTGATACGATTGCGAAGAGAGTGAATTTTGAAGACTTCTTAATATTGTTTGTTTAAATATAATTATTGAGACTAGCGACACGACCACTACGTTCGCGCCTTCGAGCGGGTATGTGAATGATTGGAGGTATCATAAATGGCCACTGGCATTACCCGCGAGCCCCGGTGGTTTGCGCTCTTAGTCGGTACACGAGACCATTTCCCCACACATAGCCCTAATAGCCGCAGCAGGTCCCCGCTACGGCTGGCTATCGGGAGGGAGAAATTGAGCATCTCCTTCTCTATCCGGTGCCGAAGAGGCGTCATCTTCCCGGCACCGCTCCGCCGCCTCCTTCTGTGACATTACATCCTCGCGGAGATCATGGCCACCCAAGCCTCTTGACTCCTTAACATGGCTTTAACCACGCTAGGAAGCGAGAGGTCCTCTCCGACGACAGAGTGTCACAATGGTGACACTCTGTCGTCACCTCCCTCCGGGCGACACTGTGCAGGTAGTGACCGAAACAACCATGTTCGGTCAATACCTGCACAAGGCGGAAGGTCAGAGTCTCCCACCGTTTTGGTCCCAAGATTGAAAAGGTATGCTAAAGTGGTGGCATTCTTAAAAAAGGGCCCAGTTAAAAGTACCCGTAACCGGCAATTATGTATGAAAAGATTAATAAATTCATTTATTTCAGGCCATATTTACAAAGAGATTTCAACAATTGAAAACAGAGGCTCATCGAATTAATACCTTACAGTCTAACATGCATAAAAGATAAACAGATATATATGTCGCAAATTCAAACGGACTTAAATCCGCGTGGTCTTGATGTTCGTCCGCCATCTTAATATTTTACTAAGTCAGTGCGCACACTCGGCGCAGGCGACGTCTCAGGAGTAACTGACTGACTGAAGTGCTCCATCAACGTACACACTACTGACAGATTGAACTGACACATAGGCTAGTATTGCCATTCGAATAAATGGATAATTATTCATTCTCCGACACGGCCATTCTGCAATTCAACGCGCTCTCGCGTTGTCCGTTGACATCACAAAAATATCAGATCTGTCTCAGATACTCAAAGAGATTATTAAAATAGGTTATTCTGATTACACCATAAAGCGTTAAAGCTTTCAACATAGGGACCTTAATAACACCTTAACTTAACAAGTCAACAAAGCGTGGAAGCTTTCAACAGTTACACTGGATCAAGTTACAAGCTTTCAATCTATGCCTTAGACAAAGCGAAGTGATTCTCAGGCTAAGCGTAGCAGCTTACAAGCAAACCTTAGTTAAATCAAAGCGTAAAAGCTTTCATCTTGTTTCGGACAAAGCGTAAAAGCTTTCAGTCATACCTTCAGCCAAAGTGTAAGAGCTTTCAGACAAATTCTCCGACAAAGCGTTATGCTTTCAGTCAAATTCTCAGACAAAGCGTAAGAGCTTTCAGACAAATTCTCCGACAAAGCGTTATGCTTTCAGTCAAATTCTCAGACAAAGCGTAAAAGCTTTCAGTCGTACCTTCAGCCAAAGCGTAAGAGCTTTCAGACGAATTCTCCGACAAAGCGTTATGCTTTCAGTCAAGTTCTCAGACAAATCGTAATTTAGCTTTCAGTCGTAGTGTAATAAAACGTTCGCACACATTACAATCCGTTTACACGTCCCTGCAGATGTGTAAACGCAGCATTCCTCGTTTCATAGTCCGTCCACGAGTTGTTTTACCTGTGGTGATCGACCTCATCACGACCTTCACAATTCTGAAAGCCTGCTATCATATTTTGGAAGAATGTCGCCCATGCTTCCGATGTGGGTGCACGTGGTTGACTTTCTTCGGTTACCTCAGCTCCATCCGCCATATTTTCTCGTGCCGTAGATTGGGACGTAAAATATCCACGTTCTTGCGTAGCTGGCATCGCAGTAGGCTCGCAGGATGCCCCTTGGGGTAATCCCACCGCTGCTGTCGCAGATTCAAACGGATTTAAATCCGCGTGGTCTTGATGTTCGTCCGCCATCTTAATATTTTACTAAGTCAGTGCGCACACTCGTCGCAGGCGACGTCTCAGAAGTAACTGACTGACTGAAGTGCTCCATCGACGTACACACTACTGACAGATTGAACTGACACATAGGCTAGTATTGCCATTCGAATAAATGGATAATTATTCATTCTCCGACATATACCTTAAACTAGAATACATATATAAAAATACTTAAAACCAAACTTGACACTAAGTGACACGTATAGGCTCTATGTCGAGTATGCGTCCTCTGAAGCGACGAAACACGACACCCTGTGGCCAAGAATCTTCTGTCACGTAGGTCGACAGATGTTCGGTCGGCACTCTCACTACAAAGGAGTTGAAACTGACTTTGTGGCGGGACTCCAACCGCTCGACCCTCATGTTCAATCCAGTCTTCGCGTGTAGGTATTCCACCACGTCTTCAGCCTTGAAAGCGTGGTACATGCGAGACACGTACAACTGCGTCGTAGGTACCTCAGAGCGCAGCAGGAGATTTTTGCAGTTCGGTGATGTACCGCACTTATTCTGAAGGGTCGGCTTCTTCTTCCTTCGTTCCATTTTAATGAAGCCATCCTTGTCTATCTGCTTCTTCATCGGAATTTCCGTTGCGGGTTGACTAGCTGCAGCGTCAGCGTAACAGCGGTGAGAAGCATGGGCGTTGACCCGCGGGCGGGAGCAGGGGCGGGGCGACTTCTGTATAGCAGGAGCAGCAGCACGTGCAGTGCGAGGCGGTCGCATAATGAGCGTGGAAGAAGCAAAAGAGGTATATCTGGATCGTAGCAATTTGTGTTCCCTTGTCTCTGAGTGCATACTCCAAAGGGAGACAGGCGTAAGGTTATGTAAATATGTATTTTCACTGTGCGGCGATTTCACTGGCATCTGAGGCAGAAAGCGGTCGCCAATTAGTTTTATGTCACTAAATAAGGGTTAGCAACATACACAACTCAATGAAGTTGATATGATTTAGGTATTTACTCTTGTGATCAAAGCTCTAGATGTAAAACAGAGGTTTGCGAAAAGTTTATTACAGTAATAAAAGTACATAGACTTATATTGTTACGCGTCAATATTAAAAAAATATAGTTAACTTATTCACATTAAATGGTACTCACGCCAAAGTATACTGTCAAAAAATATGAAAACTTGAGAAAAAATACATGGCACTAACACTGCGGTTAGTCAAGCAGCCCTGTAAAAATTTAATCGTAAAATTTTGACAGAAGCCCTGCGTGCAACGCCATCTACATGTACTACTTTTTTTATTAATTCATAACCAAAAACAAAAACCTCATTCGAGCAAAATTGAAATGAAAAGAGATGACAGCCCTACACTGTTATTTTATTATCACTGCCAGTTAAAGTAACAGCTAGTATTGGCAACTATTTGAAAGTCCACTCCAATAGAAACCACTAGATGGCGCTGCATCCGAACACTGCCAAAAATACTAATATAATAGAAATGTCTCTGGCATTAGTTCAGACATGTTCCGTGGTTCAGACTATGTGTTGAGCTAAATAATCTTTACCTTGGTTGAAATATACCACATTTTTAATAATAATAAATATACAAATATAAACATACAAATATAGTTGACAACTCATGGTAAAAAATAGACTATTTTCTAAATAATAGCTTCTAGGAGTGAGCTCCTTACAGTTGATAAAAGTAGGCATGTAAGAAAAAAATGCCTAATTTTCAACGGACTTCCAAAAAAGAGGAGGTTGTCAATTCGTGTGTTTGTTTTTTTTTGTGACTTTGTTACACGATATTTCGGATAATTATGAATCGATTTTGAAAATTCTTGTTTGAAAATTTTGAAGATACTTCTGAGTTAGTCCCATATAAATTTCATCGAAATCGATTGAGTACTTCATGGAAAATTTCAAAATATGTCTGAATTCGGGGAATGTTTACCTTGATGACGTTATAATTCAGCCAAAGTTTTGACGTGAAGTCGGTTTTTTAATGCTCTGAATGAGCTCCTTACAATTGATGAAAGTAGGTAAGTAAGAAAAAAAATATGCTTAATCTTATACCAAGCGAACGAAGTCGCGGATCTCAGCTAGTTATAAATAAAAACACAATAATTTATTTTAGTAATGACCGCCTTAAATCTCATATTACATGTTCGAACGAGCTGACTGCATGAATGATGAACGAAATGAGTCGGAACGAGATTGATTGTTACGATTGAACGCATTGAACGATAAACAAAATAATAATTGTAAATGTATTTATGAGTTGTTCGGAATATTAATCCAATGATTCTGACGATTGTTGATGTGGTTTTTGCCTCTGAAGCCAGTGATCGCGGGTTCGATATCTAACCACACAATGTTGATACTATTATTTTGGGTGAACATGTTTTTTGACACTTCACTTTGGGTGTATTATGTAGCTATTTCCTTTTCAAATTCCACTTATAATATCACAGAATAGTGCGTTCAAACAATCAATATACGTACGCATTTTCATTATATTATTAGCTAAGATTAGTAGAGACAATTAATGGCGAATAAAGTCAATTAACTAAAGCTAATATCCGGTTCTTACATATTATACAATTGTACATACAATGGGTGACATAATTTGATATTACCAATATTAGGTATTATTTTCAATCTTTATTAATGATGTCACCAATTCCATAAAACTGTAGTTTCTCATACTGACGGTGTTATGTTGCAGGAGGATGTTAACAGGATAACATGTTGGTGCCAAGAGAATGGTATGATCATTAATGCGAAAAAATGCTTTCACATTAAATTTACTAGGAAAAAAATCCAATGAGCAATGTTTACCACATCAAATGTGAACTGAATTCTCGCGAGAGTGTGGAGCGGCCTTTACGTCAAAACTATTTCATATCATCGCATGGTTTTGAGATGCATAATAGGCCTGCTGGTATAGATTTCAAACAGCTCTCTAATTCACTGGTTGCTGCGAATTTAAAAAATGATTTTTGATAGTGATTATACTTGTGACTATGCATTTTTAGACATCGAAATTACAGCTAACCGAAACATCGAATTAAATGTAAAATATTGGGTAATTTTTAATTTATAATCTATGTTTTAGAAAACTGGGAGATAAGAAAGTACAAATGGGCTTTATTGAAACCAGTAGATGTCTCTCACGTTTGTCCTCAATCTTATCTAATGGCTGATCTCCGAGGTTGACACCATTCGGGACTTGAGTGTGTTTTATAAACGTTCAGACAGCATTATGATTAAATTATTGATAAACTAGCACGAATGCTAGGTTTTATCAAGCGCAATACCAGGGAATTCAAGCGTTGTTAGACTAAAATAATTTTATGCAATGCATTGGTAAAAAGTAGTCTCGAGTTTGCGTCCGTTGTATGGAATCCGCAGTACATGTGCACTCGCAACGTATCGAGTCTTTACAACGTTCATTTACGCGATCCTTAGCCTTCCACCCTGCTGGCATCTCTAATAGAACTCCGTATGTAGATAGACTGCACTTTTTCAAGCTTTCTTCGTTGCATAATCGTCGTATAATTCATGATCTTAAATTTCTATACAAAATATTTAATAATTCGATTGATTCCAGTAACGTTAGTGAAAAAATTCAATTCTCGGTGCCACGCATGTACCCTTGTGTAAGAGTAACGTATTTGCTCATTCCCCACTTCCCAGAATGACTACTTCATTTAAGTTATTAAGCTTAAAGGTCCCCAACATGGACATATTCTTTGATTTGTGTCTCGTCTTCCAAAAAAAGATCGAATCCGGCTTAAATGTATAAATGCATGTATTCTCAAACTGTGACTGCAAATTGACATACCTATTAAATGCTCAATATTAATTCAATTAATAGTAAATACTTGTCTGTTTGTGTTATGGTTAATTCTGAATGTTATGTATTTTTTCTTAATTATCCTTGACATATTTAGTGCCAAATTGTTCTGAGAAAATACTCATTAATTAATTTTGAAATCTTTTTGCAATTTAAATGTATTAAATAATAATAGTGATATTTTTTTAATTTTGACATTCTTTTGTAGTTATTTGAATTAGTTTTAAGGGTTATTAATTAATATTGTGTAAGCTGTAAAGTCGTCGTGGCGCCGTGGTTACTGTGTGTATCATACGATATCACAGGTTAAGCAACGTTCGGCGCGGTCGGTACTTGGATGGGTGATCGCCGACCATTCATTTCTCACGACAACTTCCGTGCTTCGGAGGGCACGTTAAGCAGTCGGTCCCGGGTGCTGTATACTTGTATACAGTGGTCGTTAGGGATTGTCAGAAGCCATTTCAGCGCCCTGATTTTTCTGGCATCCACCACCCAGCACTGGGCCAGCTTGGTGGATTATGACCTATACCTCCTCGTCACCCAGGGGAGAGACTCATAGCCCTGCAGTGGAATCATTACAAAGAGTTGTGAAGATGATGACGAAGCTGTAATTTTTAATTTTTAATGTAGTGTAGGTATAATTAATTACTGTGATAACTGACATGTAACTGTATTTGAAATCAACTATGTAATTTTTAAATAGGTTTCGCTTATATTTTTCTGCATCTTTTTATTTTTGAAAATCATTCATGCTGGGCTGGGAGGGAAAGAAAAACATAGAATGTGCCTGCTGTTTCTCTTCTCGGGCTACTGTAAAAGTCAGTTAAGGGAAAACATTCCCGTAACATGTGTTCGTATGATAAAAACACTTTGTTTTCTTTCTTTAAAAACAAACTTATTTGAACTAACTTATCAATAAACTTTGCTTTTTGAATAGGTACCACTTTGATATTTTCTTATTACCTACTAACATTAATTATTTACGCTAAAAGTTGCGTCAAAATTGGGGTTGGAGAATTGATTTTTCAAGGATATAATGTATTCTGCTGGTATTATGCTGACTAACAATACGCTTATTTCATCCTTATTATTATTTCATTATCTAAAAATCACACGCTGTTTCAGGGGGATAAACCCGATACTATTTATATCTACAGGTCTAGTATAAGGTGGGATTCTCAGGCTGAAAATTGTTGTGTATTTTTAAAATATAATTGCTGTTGAGTAAATTTCCACTTCTTCTCAACAGATCGACTTTCCGAAGTGGTGGTAGATTCAGTTTAATTTATCAAGTGTACTTAAATACCTACGAAATAAAGAATTTTTTGGGCTTGGTAGGTGTTTCGGCCGCTAAGTTTCGTCCGCTTCGGCCAAAACTGGACTTTTATCATTTATATTTTTGAGTGGTGTTTCGGACGGTGTTTTTTTAAAGCAAATTTAGTAAAGTCAGAATAAAAACCTTAGGTTTGTTACCGTGGTAATATTGTTTAAGTAAAAGTCAGGAAATTGTTGGGAAAAATATAAAATCACAACAATCAACAGTAAACATGATATATCACAATAATCATTCTTATAATGCAGGGTTACCTCTTGCGGGCAGCCTCTCCACATCAATCCCAACAACATTTGTTCTACGACTCTATACAAATCTTGATAAATAACTCAAAAAATAAAAACATAAAAATTTTTGCTCCTTACTCTACATTTTGTAAGAAGTACCTATTATACCATACCTACGCTCGCGTAACCCTAGTGAGTAGAGTTACGCCTCTAAACAGAAAAATATTATATAAATATTTTTAGTATGGGAAAACTAAATATTTAAAAAGTTGTACAACAAATGTTGTTGGGATTGATGTGGAGAGGCGGCCTGCAAGATGTGATTGTAATAAAAATAAACTCTATATATCAAGTAAGAAAAGAAGAATAAGAATAATAAATATTAACAACAACAATCAGTCTAATATATCAATTAAACATGTACTATGAGAATTATAAATATCAACAACAAAAATAAGTCTTATAATTATTGAAACGTGTACAAGAATATTAAATTAACCCTTAAATAATCAGCCTTCTATATCAATAACCTTATACAATAATCTTTACTAAAATACCAAAAATAATCAACAATAGCGCCAAAAATCAGTGACTGTCTACGATACTGAATAATCTCTTCTTATGTATGTATATTAGAACTTCGTCCGCGCGGGTACCTAAACCAACTACAAATTTTGAAGTCAAATGTGATTTTGATTTAATATATGTATAAAAACAATTTAAATTATGAGTCGTGAAAACTTATATAAATATTATCAAAATTATTTCTTAGCAAAAAAGTCATTTAAAATACTAATAGTTCAATACAATGTTCTAGCGAAATTTTGTTATTTCCAAATCGAAAATGTTACTAGATCGATCGAGATAGGTAGATGTAGGTACCACATAACCTAGAATGATCAGTTTTAGTGAATCTCTTAGCGCAGGGAGTAAGGGTAACCTTAAGCATTGTGAAAAGGGGATAAAACGACCCAAAAAGAGACTACGAACTTACCAGCTTATGCCACGTGACACTGGGCACAGGATTCCCCGCCGCGCGGCACTCGAGCACCACGGCGCCGCCTCTCCTCGCCGCCGCGTGGCGGGACTCCGGCGACGCGCGAACTGACGCCGGGACCAGTACTTCCACCGTGTGCACTTGGTCGCGGGAGACGCGGTCGGCTATTTGACAGACGTAGTCGCCTGCGTCCTGGGGAAAGAGGAAAATGGGATTAGTTTTAACTTAGTATGTGTTATCGTATCGATGAGTAGCCTCAAGGTCGGTACAGAAGGATCCCGAGATCCAGCAACGCCCCTCCGCCACGCTTTTTAAATAAACATCCGATAATGTAGTATGAGTGATCATTTTAAGTTGAATATAATAAAATAGTGATTTCTAAATAACTGAATTTTCATTCGGTAGTTAATCTGCTTCTGAATTGCCGCCTATCGGTCCCGAGTTACGTGGTGGAGGCGCGTAGCAGGATCTCGGGATCCTTCTACGTTCAGAGGAAAAACAATTGTGTAGAATAAATCTTTTCTGGCGGACAACCAGCGTCATTTTCTTATTATTTTACTTTTAATCTTTCAAATATTCTTACATCTGCTGTAAGGTTGGTTTGCGCTTATAAACTCTTTATTTACAAAATGCAAGTCGCACACAAACCTTACGGTACTGACCGGAGTTGCGGCCCGTAGCGAGAATTTTACGCTACGCCGTGTTCTGAAACTGTCGTTGCTTGTTGAGCGTGCCTTGTTGACAAGATTGCTGTATAACATGTTACAGACAGGTTTACCCCATCATCGCCAAAGTGGTCATCTACCTATCTAATGTTATAAGTTTATTATGCACTTATAAAATTAAATACGAAAGTCTGTCTATTTGTCGATCTTTCTCAGGAATGCAAGTACTTGAAGAATTAAGCTCGGTGCTGCTGTAGTTTAACTTTAGCTTGTTGCTGTCTTCTTAGTTGAAATATTTTCAAATCAATATCTATATTCACATAGATATATTTGGGATATTTACAAGATGCAGAGATGATAATATGTAAGTGAATTAACAAAGTAGTTACGACTAAAAATATTCATAAAACCAGCAGAACTCGAAGAAAGCTGCTATTATAAAAATACAAGTGGGTATTCTGCTCTACAGGGTTTGTAGAAGAACGCTTTTCATAAGCTCTCGACATCGCATAGCCAGAGAAAATTGAATTATTATATTTTGTGACAATAGCTCGGGAAAATTATCCTCCTTTGTGTCAAACTGGGCTAATATTGAACGTTTAAGCTGCTGCGCTACGAGGACATCCATTTTAAACCATCTGGAAGGAATTTTTGATATTGAAAGCTTGATTTTCCACTCAAAAACTATTTAAAATGGAATGGTGTTACTGCAAAAGAGCAAGAAGGTTTTAATACGAATGTATGTAGTTGTGATTTGTATTGCATCGTAGACTGTTACGAATATTTTTTTATAGACTAGCTCGACTGGAGGTCCCAAAGCACAAAACAACTGCATAAAAGGGCTATACCGCAGCTAAAATCTGGAACAACATACCTCCACCGTTGCGAAACCTTAGTTCTGTTTCAACTTCGACGTAAACACCAACTATCTTCCATTTCATAAATAAAGGTAAGTTGAAAAAATGTGCTAAAATTTTTTTTCAGTTCAATTCAATTCAATTCAAACACTTTTATTGCTATTTGCAAAGAATGGAGAAGTATTTTAAAACAAACAGTAATACAGTTACATGAAATGGTGCAATATGGGCGGCTTTATCACTTCAAAGTGATCTCTTCCAGGCAACCTTAAGATTAATCTTAGAATTTAAAAAGAAACATAACATGGCGTCATTACTTTATAAATAGTATTAATATGTTTATAAATAGGTATAGGTAAAATAATATAATACCTATAAAATAATATACTTACAATATAATAAATACATAGATAAATATATATAGACATATACTTGGGTACATAAAAGTAGGGATAAATATAATAATTTAAATAGATGCAATGAATGACTGTTTAACATTCGATTGCAGCGCCAGCGGCTATATCTAGAAGTAGGATGATGGCAAGACAGATACGGTTAGGACGGCTAGGTGCGCTGACGTATCTTGGACTGACGGTCGATAGTAGCTCGGTATTAATTGAGTTGGCATTGTAACTGACGGAACGGACTCGCGAATAAAGATTTTGTGGTGACTAAGCCAGGGTTATACCCAAGCCCACAGACTCGGTACTAAGTAACTGTCCAGTGATTAATTCTATCGTGTTTTGTGAGTAACGCTTCTATTCGTTTTGTTTGTTTTCCGACATACATAACTTCACGCCTGTATCTCTTATGGGGTAGGCAGAACACTAGAGGCCATCAAACCATATGATGTCACGTTTGACAAATTTCGAGGTATAATGATGGAGAGTGACTATTGCAGTGACAGGGAGTCAGCCTATCGCCCGCAAAAACGCCAATAAAACCTCTCTCCCTTAACTGACTTTTACAGTATGCCCGGGAATAGAAGCAGCTGGCATATTCTATGTTTTTCTTTTGCTCCCAGTCCACCATAGAGCGATGACCCTTTCTGTCGCCAATTATCATCGCTGCAGAAGTGATGTGTGTAGTTCCTTCCTTAACCCGTGTGCTGTCATCTTTGACTTCATCTTCACTCAGCATCTCGTGAGGTTGAAAAGAAAAGAAAAGAAACACCTTGTTCTTAAACTAATTTCCATAAGAGACAATACCTGCAGCCAAAAAGAGATACATGCACATTTGGTTTTTCAGGAGCAAAACGAAGAGTTCCCTTAAAACAGATGGCGTATTTAAATTTAGTATTGGAAATAACCTTTTGATTCCGTTATTGTGTAATTATCCTGCATAAGGGTGATACCACACAAATGGAACGACCGGACGAATGGAACAGTCGACGTCGATTTATCAAGGGTGTGGTAGCACCCTAACATAACAGCATCTAATAAATAATAAACATTTACAGGTTATAAGAAAAGAAAGAAAGAAAGAAAGAAAAAAAGTCAACAATCATCAAAAAACTAAAATAGGAAACATAAAATACAAAAAAAAAACAAGTAGAAAGCCGAAATGGTTAAAGCTCAGCATAATACCACGGTTTTTAGACCATGGCGCTGATTTTCAGCTTCACCAATAAATAGGTTGCTAGACGTTTTGGTAGCAATTACAATTGAATTCTTAAAATAAATACTTAAAACTTAAATTACAGGAATACACATTAAGAATAGTATTCATATAATTTCATATAGTATTTACAAAATAGATAATGAAACTTGATATCAAAATGTAAATGTAAAATTAGCCCCTCTATCCTCTTTCAAGTTGTTGTGCCCAACAGGGTCCATGATGTATGTACTACTACCTTAAATTGTTACCTGAATTTACCATTGTGGAATGCAATAAAGAATTGAATTTAGTTCTGTTTCAACTTCGACGTTTAAACGAAAAATTCGTCAATATTTTCTTAATCAGCAACTAAGCGGTATTTCAGTGTTAATATAAATTTGTGTTTTTTTCTTTTTATACTAGGTAGGTAGTTTGTTTATATAAAACTTCTTATTTGTTACAATTACTCTTTTTATTACTATTTTTTTCTCCCAATGTAATATTCTCAGATAATATTAAAATGAGCTTTGGCATAGATAAATGTAAAATTCAGTGCATCCACAGAGGTAAAAATGAACAACATTCGTATACTTTACCAAATCAAGAAAAAATTGATCCAATAAACCCAATCGAAGGATATAAATACCTAGGTTTTTACCAGACGCAACATATACTGCAAAAACAAGCAAAACATACACTGACAGAAAAGTTTAAAAATAGACTACATAAAATACTCAATACACAACTCAGCTCCCGCACCATATTCAAATCCATTAACTCGTTTGCCATACCCGTACTTACTTATTCCTTTGGAGTAATTCAATGGTCACAAATAGACCTCAAAAAATTGCAACGAACTGTAAACGTGCTGCTTACAAAATACCGCAAACATCACCCCAGATCCTGTACACAGCGCATGACTTTACCTCGACATGAAGGAGGTAGAGGACTTATTGATCTACAGAACCTTCACAATAGACAAATACTCACACTCCGAAAATATTTCTACAGTAAACATAACTCTCCTTTACACGCAGCTATTGTCAATTCCGACCTAAAATTCACTGCACTTAATCTCAACGATTCCACTTACCAGCCAAAACTTACCACCGTGCAAGAAAAAATACACCTTTGGACAGAAAAATCTCTACACGGACGACACCGCGCCGATTTAACCAACACAGTCGTTGACAAGATTGCATCAAACGCTTGGTTAAAACGGGGCGAATTGTTCCCTGAAACGGAAGGGTTCATGTTAGCTATCCAGGACCAAGTTATAGAGACGAAAAACTACCATAAATATATTATCCGAAACCAAAATATACATTCAGACTCGTGCCGAAAGTGTCATAGCAGCCCTGAAACCATACAGCACATTACAGGTGCTTGTAGAGCAATAGCCCAAACCGACTATAAACATCGCCATGATCAAATAGCCGCTATCATCCATCAACATATAGCCCATCAATACAACCTCATAAAAGAAAAAGTCGCCTACTACAAATACATCCCTCAGACTGTGATTGACACCGAATCATATAAACTTTACTGGGATCGAACAATCCTTACGGATAAAACCATAGCGTGTAACAGACCTGATATAACATTTCATGAAAAGCCCAACAAAATAGTTTATTTAATCGATATAGCTGTCCCGAATACCCACAACCTTCAATCAACTCACACTGAAAAAATTAGTAAATATACAGATTTATCCATAGAAATTAAGCGACAATGGCGAGTAGATGAAGTAAAAACCGTACCCATTATTATCTCGTCCACAGGAGTTATACCCCAAATCTTACACACCTCGTTAAAAGTACTTTCAATGCCTCATAACTCATATATTCTATTACAGAAAGCTGCCATAATGAACACATGCCGACTTGTCCGGAAATTTTTCTCACTTTGATAGTTTATAACTTTATCTGTACTACTGTTTGGCCACAAGCTCGCAGTAGTACAAATCCCACCCTGTAAAAAGGAGGTTCTTTTAAAGAATATGATGAAAATAATAATAATAATTGTTTACAATAGTATTTTTTTATGAAAACATTAATTAATTTGCATTTCTACAGTATGAATAATCTCTTCCTTTTACCGTGATTGAGGAACAATTTAAATAGAAAGTTACCTTCGAAAACACGGAGACTGTCCTTTTCATTTCCATTAAGAATCAAATCGAACCGATTCCTCGGAATGAAATAAAATCTAATTATTCAACGAGAGATTATTATTATTCAAAATTGATAAAGGACAGACAAGGAATGGGACTCCTTGGTTTCAATTTAATTAAATTAAAGATAAAATAAAACGGTTTCACTTATCTAGAATTGTATCTTGGGAATTTTCGAGTGGTGTGAATTGAAAGTGATGGCGGGCTTTAGATTGGAATGTTTTTGAAAACAATTGAATGTCGTAATTTGAGAATATATTATTGACGAGCTTTTTCCCGCCACTTCATACGGGCTAAACTACCATTCCTGTTAAAATTTAATTAAATCCTTCCATAATACAACCAGACACCCTTTGAAAGAATCTTTATACCAAATTTTGCATCTTTGCACTTAAAAAATAAGATTTTTAATACAAACTAAAAAGTCCTATATTTCCCTTTCCCTTTTAAATTTCGGGAATTCCTTCTTTAGTGATCCCCTACACTCCCTAAGGAATGTATGTTCTAAATTTCAGCTCTGTACGCCCAGTAGTTATGGCTGTACGTTGTCTGTCAGTCAGTAACGGAACAGTTTTATGTATTAAGATTATTGCACAAATAAACTACAATATTTTTTTTACAATACGCGGAGTTATGACATAAAACTAGAAGGTAAATAAGTGATGCAGAGTATAATAATTTGTAAATAAAAAATATCTACAATAATCTACAATATAAAGTACAAAACATAAGGGTATTTCAAAAAAAACTTTAATTATGTTAAATAAGGACCGACTTGGAATCAAAAGTCTAAATGTATTTGAATACAAATTCAACATTAATTTTGCCATTCAAAGTTATTAACATATTTCTTATTTTTAGACGCATCTGTATATTTCTATCTCCTCTGTTATTCTTCCCACTGCGTGATGTGATATTCATTCAAAAATATCTACCCACGACTTGGACAAAGGAAAATAAAAAAAAGACGTGTGGCACTCGGAGACTGCCGCGGTAAAGCTATTGCATAGCATTTTTTATCAACTTATGCAATTATAATTATTTATTTATTTTATTAATTCAGTAATGTTTGATCTAATATGAAGTTCCACAAGTTCCTAGTAGATGGCGCTGATTGTTTATAAAAGCCTGCATGTAAAGTTATGAAATCAAAGTATCACCGCTGTGCCGGTCGGAGTGGGGGGTGTTAGGTTTTTTTCGTTACGGAATTTCTGGATTCGGTCCCCACGCTCAAGGCCCGCGATAGAAGCATTGCATAGCTTAAAAATACATCGAATACAGAAATTATGAATGCAGGTCAACGCGGATTGAAATTTAGGGTTGAATCTATAAGTTTTCGTAAAAGTTCGTCTTGGAACAAATTGCGATGTGAAATGCTGACAGTATGGATTCTATAGCGTTTTTAAATAAGGACAGGTCGATTTCAAAGTGGAATCAAATAGGCTGTGTCCGAGATATTAACGAAATTATTCTTTTATTTGGGATTCTAAAGGGGGATTCTAAATCAATTAAAGCGTGTGCTTTGTTGTCACAACTTTGTGAAACACCTTTTGAACCTAGATATACGTTACAAAACATCTTAGTCATAAAACAAAGTGTAATACAAGGAAGATGAATTTGCTGTCTTGAAAAAGTGCGCTCTGATGATGTTAGGCCTTGAAAATTGCTTCACTTATATTTCCTGAATAAAAAAATAAATATCGAAGAATTTTGTAGAATTATCGTGTTGTTGATGTTCAGATAGGTACATCAAAGATAGATTCATAAAGCGACATCACAGCGTTATATTGACACGCTTAACTACCAACATTTTTCTGACTGAAAAAGAGTGCCAAGAGTTTTTTTCCGCCGGCTTTTTTTGTCTCTTGGTCTACTGTAATATCTTATTCAATAACTATCAACACCTTGTTAAAGCCGAAGTACAAAATTGTGACGTCATCAAGCGGCCATTCTATGGTCTTATGATGAATAAAAATTTTCATTTCATATCATTTTCATTTCATTTCATTTCGATGTTTTCATTTTAAATTCTTATTATGTTGTATAACTTTTTAAAATATCTAGTAACTTTATGTGAGACAGTGCAAATATATTAACAAAAAAAAAATACGTTAAGTTCAGAGGCGTGTGAGCACTTATGATCAGAGTTTCAGTTACACATGTTTCTTCAATACTCTACTAAACCAAGGAAGTTGTTGTCTGTAATTTACTTGTGAGAATAGACAAAGAAAATAATACAGATTACTTTCAAGTCAAATGTCCCTCATTAAGTTAATAATTTAGAAGGCTAATGTTGTTTCTGATATTTGTTATTTGCTTTCTGTCCATGAAACCAAGGCCTGAAATGAATTGGTTTTGAATATTTTATAACCTAAGACCAGGGACTACTTTTACTAAAAAGAAAACCTTAACAGCCTATGCTAGATATTTGAAACAGTTGAATGAAAAACACAACCACACAATAAAAATACTTGTTGCTATAATATTTACATGCATGCATGCTTAAGTATGCATGAGCTATCTAAGTATATAAAATGTAATAGTTTTTACAGGATTCTATTTGTCATTCATGTCCGCAGTTTCTATTAAGATATCTAAATGTCGAGTTAAAATGAAGAATTCCTTTCAAAACTCTCAAATTCAAAATTTTATCTTTGCATGTCCGATTCCCGCCAAAAACGCGTTTTCAACATAGCAGCACTCATCCTCTCTTACTTCGCACCACATTTTTACCAAACCTGACCATTTGCAGAGTTCACAGAGCGGTTTACACTGCGAACGGGGGATTATTAAAACATTGCCCTGAAAACCGAGAGATTTAATAAGACCCGACAAATCAGTTTAAATTATCAATCGCCTTATCCTCAAAGCGGGAAGTTTGTTTTTTTCCGGAATTTCCACAGACTAAATAGCGTTTGGAAACAATCAACCTCCTTCGAGTATTTTTTTATGCCGCCTTTTTTTTCAGTTACAGACTAAATAGAGTTTCGAGACAATCAACCTACTTTGGAGTATTCTTTGTCCTTTTTTGTTTTCCCTTTATTCAACGACTTTATTATTATTGATGTAAATGTTTGTATTCATGCTGTTTTCAGATATTTAGATATAAAGACAAAACTTCATATCAAATGCTGGTTTACCTACACCAAATAGAAAGAAACTGTTAATAATAAAAGCTGTAAGTACCTATATCGAAAAAACATACAACCATGTGGGTTGCATGATGTTTAAGTAAGTTTTTGTTACGTATGTACAAAATCCAGCGTTACGTTACCTGTAAAATTTCCACAACCAATTCTATTTAATGTCGAGGGCACAGAGTTCAGATTCAAGTAACATTTTTTGACAGATTTTTAACGCTTGATGTGCTGCCTTCTGTACATACAGCTTTATGCGGTTTTATTCTAAGGGTAATCGATATCTTATCAGCCTATACTACCAATCGGGGTCTCTAGGAAAACTATTGGTACTTACTTATTACTTATTATAACACAAAGTGGTTCCAATGACAGGAAACACGTTTTTGGACTTTTCAACCGACTTCAAAATGGAGTGGGTTTTCAGTTCGCCTAAGTGTTTTTATTTTTTATCTTTGTATATTTGCTAGGATGATACTTAGTAATTAATTTTGATAATTTTCTTTTCATTATTTAGAAGGATCAGCAAGAGACCGTTCAATTTAAATTTCATCAAAATCGAAGAAGAGCATTTTGAACATTGGCTCTTTTTCCGTATAAATTAATAAAAGCATTTTTTGTCTGCTTTGAGCCAAAGTCTAGATAAGGACTTGAAAATGAATATAAAGTCGGATTTTAATGCTTTGCATGCACTTTTATAGTCTACTCTCTAGCCGAGCGGGTCTACAATATTCTAGAACGATATAACGAATTCAAAATCTAAAGTCAAATACTGTTCAATACAATACAGCCGGCAGAAACGTGTTTCAAAATTTAAACATACAACACAACCTCAAACATGGCCAAGCCCATCCCGTGTCCGCATATTCCCGATGAAAAACTATAACCGGAATATTTCCCCGGTATTTCCACAAAATAAACAAAGGTTGTACAGCAATAAAGATAGAAAAAAAAACTTGAAATACGTAAAATCGTACCTCAGTCTTGCCACACATAAAAAATAATGCGTCGAAAAACCACAAAGGTTTTTTTTTATGTTGCAATTATCATATTTTTCTTTGCCAATTACCGTTTGGGGTCTGTTTAGCATCTTGACGCTTTTTTGGTGGAAATATAACGTAAGCAGAGTTAAATTGCTCTTTTAATGTAACGGTGGGATTATAAGGGTTGCCATATTTGAAAAAAGCGCAGGAAATTGCGATGACATTTTACTGAACTATTTTTAAACTTTCGCGTTTCATGAACTTATTGACGCTTTTATTGCAGTACCTACACTATTTTATGTGCCTGTTAAAGGCAGTTTAGGCGACACCTAGATCAGAGTAAGCGAACCTTTTAGCATCAACGTGCCATTTTACTAAGGTCTAAAGTCTGTGGGCGATCCATCTCTATGGCGCCGCTCAGCTCTTCATATTAGCTCTTAAAATTATTTATTTATTTATTATCAATAACAAAATCCACAGACCTTAAGTATAGTTAGATAATTCACATAAGTTTACGTCTAATGACAGATTTACATTTTAATAATAAAACCTGAGAGCCTAATATATTTTATCATAAAGAATTTTATACAATTTTTGTTTTTAATTAAGTAATTAGTTCTAAAAAAAGAAAGATGAAAGTAGGGAAAAATACAAATCATATAAACTTAAATTATAAAAAAAAATGTAAGTAGCTAACTAACAATTGTATATGAATTATTGAATCAGAATGAATGTGTGCGTGTGTGAGTGTGTGTGTGTACCTGTGTCTGCATGGGTGTAAAGTTATGGGTACGTTTGGATTTTATTGTTATTCTTTTCTGTCTGAGTTTGAGATCACTTCTGTTAACAGTCTCTTAAATTGATTTTTGTTAGTATTAAATATATCAGTAGAATTAAAGTATTTATAATAAGTTATTTGCGTTTTTTGCGTTCGTTTTTTGCGTTCGTATTTTCTCCATCATGGTTCATTATATATATTATATTTTCTTTAGAATTGCATTGATTTGTACCGTACGGCATACTTTTCTATAATGAACCATGATGGAGATAATTTTAAGAGCTAATATGAAGCGCTGAACGGTGCGCCGTGCACGTCGCCGTGGAAAGTTGCGGTGGCGCGCCGTGCCGTCAGCCGTGCCGTTTCATGGCAACGGTGATACCGTGAAACGGCACGGCACACGGCGCCGCAGAGATGGATCCACACCCTATGACCCCATATACGTGCTATCAAATAATTTTCGCTTCGTCGTTATTGGGATAAACAAATGAACGTCATCAAAGAGGTACAGAAGAAAGCAGGTGAAGCGTTCCAAAAAAATTGTAATTAAATCTAAACTCTATGCCTTCGACATTAAGTTAAAAATTGGTTGGGATTTTTAACACTTGATCTGCTGCCTTCTGTGCATTGCGTTTCCTCACCTGAGGCCCTACATCCGTGATCTGCAGGTTGTATCCGTCCACCAGCCGGAACCGGTCGTCTCTGGTGACCATGAGGCTGGCTGCCGTCAGCACCGCTGGACCACGGCGCCACAGCAGCACCAGGGACCCTGTAGGAGAAGCAGTTTCGTCAATAAAATGTAGTGAAAATATACTTATTTGAAAGATTTTTCACAATTTAAGGGGACTTACAAAAGGTTTGTGTGTAGAAAAATCTGCCCTAATGGCGTTTAAATATAAAATTTTAAAATTCTTAATAGTAGGTATGTCGTTATGTACATTATTCTGGTTATTAGAAATACGTTATTTAAATTAACTAACAAAATTAAATAAGATATTTCAAAACTATTTTTTTTACAAGTTGAGTTCTTAAAATGTATCTATAAGGTATGTCATAATTTAAAAAAAAAACATCATTATGAGATTATCATTTTCATTTGTCAATCAAATTGCGAATTATTTATACATAAATAATTAAGTAAGTAGTCAAATAAAATATACCAAGGAGTATTTTTTAAATATGTCATGATTCCTTAGAAAAGTTACAAAAAAATCTATTTCTCGCACTCTTTATATTGGAAATGTTCCCTAATTGTGTAGAAGTATTCATCCACTAGCCTTATATGGATTAGGTGCTTGTATTTTTGATGTCTGGAAGAGACACGACCGTCTTGAGTACCTTCATTTAAAATTTGTTTGTATCTTTCTTTGGTGTATAATATAATGTAAATAAATATTGTGTTATGAATTTTATTGCATATAATCAATGTTATTCACCCGTCACAGGTCAGTGGTATGACAATTTGACATTCAACGCCAGCAAAAATGTCTTCTTTGATTGTATAGTAACCTTTTATACATTAACTCTTAATGTAAAACTAATTTAAATTATAAGCGCCTATGTAACGAAATTTTGAAATGTACTTACTTAATGGAGACCTGGTGTCCAGCAACACAGGCTTCGAGCCTAGCTTAGGCACCAGTCTCACACAATAACAATAATAACCAATCGATAATGGCAAGCAAAACTATACCAAATAAGGCTCGTCTTGCCGTACTTGAGGGAGTTTTGGCGCCAACGCTTATGTATGGAAGCGAATCTTGGGTGTGGCAGAAGAGACATGAAAGCAAGATTAATGCTGTGGAGATGAGAGCGTTGAGAAGCATGTGTGGAGTGAAATTGAGTGATAGGGTGCGCAATAGTGAAATAAGAAAGAGATGCGGATTGAAAGAAGATGTAGTGACTAAGATTGAAAAGGGTATGCTACGGTGGTTTGGACATTTGGAAAGGATGAGTGAAAGTAGATTTACGAAAGAGGTGTACAGAGCAAGAATGGATGGTGCTGTCGGAAGGGGCCGCCCTAGGTGAACGTACGCCGATCAAATTGGCGACGTTCTTAAAAAGGGCCTAGTTAAAAGTACCCGTAACCGGCGATCATGTATGAAAAGATTAATGAACGTGGAGGAAGCGAAAGAGGTATGTATGGATCGAAGCAATTGGTGTTCCCTTGTCTCTGCCTACCCCAAAGGGAGACAGGCGTGAGGTTATGTATGTATGTATGTATGTAAATAAAAATATTATAATAGATTAATTGCCTATATGTAAACATTATTGTGGTGAGAAAATAAATTGATTTATTATTATTATATTACTAGCTGACCCGGCAAACTTTGTTTTGCCATATAAAAAAAAAATAGATGTTGGCCGATTCTCATAGATACCGGATAAGCACAAAAAATTTCATCAAAATCGGTCAAGCCGTTTCGGAGGAGTATGGCAACGAAAACTGTGACACGAGAATTTTATATATTAGATATGTTTTTTACTCGTGTTATATCCGTTTGCTCACACGGCAAAATCCCAGATCAGAACACATCATGAGCATCCGAAGTATCGCTAAAAGTTCGACATGTTAAACAGTGCCGGGGTATTCTAAACTGGGTAGCTTACCTAAATTTTGCACTTGACACGGCAGTAGTAAGGTGTCACCAACGACGGCGCGGAACGAGTGTCCCCGAGACATGAACCTTGGCCCATCATCTGAAAAAGAAGAAAACATTGTCACATCAAAGGGTAGAACCACGGGGGAAATATACAGAGGAGCTGACCTATCCAGTTTTCTATAGGGACTCAAGTGAAGCCTACGGGCGGGGTGCGTGAGGGGTAAGCGGTTGGTTATGGTCAATCATAGCCAAACAGGCGATGGCATTAGTCACCTAGTAGTTTAAATGATCATCAAAAAAAAATCAGCTATACTTTACTAGGTGGCTCTAGTTTTTTAACGAACTTTCATATGTTCCAAATCTGTCAGAATAAACCGCGAAATAAAAGTATTTCTACTTGACGCTAGATAGCGCAACATTTTTCGCGACATGAAAATCACCTAGGCAACAAATAACAATCTGGAATTTTGGACATAAATAAATGGAAAACAAACAATTTGTAAAATATAATTATGGATGAAATTATCTTCGTGGCTAGTTAATTTAATTTAAAAAAAAGTAGAGAAAACTTAATTTTACATCGAGAAACAACGCAGGATTTAATTTGTTTTAATATCTACGCGTGTACATACTTCACGGAAATCAGCGTCGAATTGACGCCAGTGCCTCTAGTGTGGAGTAGCTTGAACTATTGAGGCTGTGACGTCACGACAACCCAAATTTAAGCTGTGCATTTTTGCTTACAGCAGCTCTACTATATATCTGCTTTGTGGGTAGAACACTTTTTTGTACGTAGGTAGGTAATAAAAAGGTAGATATATCACATTTTAACTCGACGTTTCGGTGTTTTTACAGACAGCCTCATTTTATCTTCAGCATTATCTTCCGGGAGACGACCACTTTACCGCCGTCAAATACAGGGTGTAAATTAACACTTCCGTGCTATACAAGATAAAACAATCTATACAGGATGACTGGTGGCAAATTTTAGATATTTAAAGAGAACACTCTGTACTCGATTCTGATCATAATTAAGTATTAAAAGTAGGTACTTAATTTTTCACCAGAATTACCTAGGTATAGATAAATAAAGAGACATTACTACACTTTTCCCGACGCGCCGTCTCAGTCAAAACACACACAGTAGTGTTCCCGCCACACGCACACCACCACCCGCTATGTATCTATTGTATTACGCCTATGTAACCATGCGTTTCGTAAGGGTTAAGTTTACTAGTAATAAATATTTATTTTTAATTTTATTTTTTCTCTTCCTGTATGATATCAGACTATCACGTCCTCGAATTTCGAAAGTGACTTACCAGTCAACCTGTAAATTACTTTAGTTCCTAGTTAAGCGTACCCCTAGTTAAGCGCATTACAATTATGGGGCGCACAAAGAAAACATTTGCGGATGATTTGGCGTTAATAAACTCTGTGGAGAATTTAACGCAGAAATATAAAATCTGTATAGATAAATTATGGTTAGGCTAAATAAATTCAAACTGTAAAAAATAAGGAAGATATTGTGATCTAGGGAGGCCTTATCAATAAAACTGATTATTTTTTCTATCAGTTTAGCTTTGGTCGACATGAGCTCGATATGACTTCATAATTTAAAAAATTCAAAATCGTATTAAATGAAAAAAAAACCCCAGACAATCACACCAACTATATGGCCCCAAAGTAAGCATAGCTTGTGTTATGGGATACCATATAGCGAACTAGGGGGGAACCTAGAATATAAATACATAAATAGATAAACACCCAAACACGGAACATTTTTTTTTCTTGTTCCGTGCGGGGATCTAACCCGCATCCACTGGCGTCTGAGGCAGATAGGTTTACCCCATCGCAAAGTGGTCGTATTTAACAATATCTTGATGAGAAGAACATCTGCATTGTACAACATATATATTTCTTATTACAGTACGTAGAGAGAACACCTACCTACATGCTCGCATAATTCTGTACTGCTAATCTACTACTTTTTTAAACCTTGAAAGGAAAAGTCTAGAAATACACCCGCTTATGCTCCCGAGTGTACTAACAAAAGAATCACGCTAAAGTTATACCGTATATCAAAAACAGATTTCTTAACAAAACTTCTTCTTGTAAAAAGAGGTTCGACTAAGACGGCTGCATATAACTAGTGCATAATTAATGGTGTATTTTCCCTGAAAACGGGGAACTTTTTTGAAAAATGGCAATCTTTTTCCCTGACTAATTCTTGTGGACTTTATTTCTTTTATAGTTTTCAGTTTATGGTATTTTTTCAACTTCCTTATGTATTTATGTGAATGTTTAATATTCTACATTAATTATCTATACTAATATATAAAGCTGAAGAGTTTGTTTATTTGTTTGTTTATTTGGTTGTTTGTTTGAATACGCTAATCTCAGAAACTACAAGTGGGATTTGAAAAATTCTTTTCGCATTTGATAGCCCAACTCTTGAGGAAGGTTATAGGCTATATTTTATCCCAAAATTCCAACGGGAACAAAAGTTACGCGGGTAAAACCGCGCGCGGTGGCTAGTTATATATAGTTTTGGGAATCAATGTGGGCTATTAACAGGATGGAATATAATTAAATAAGAAACCAAATCGATGTATTCAAAATTCTTTAATATTAACTACCACCAATTCGGAATGTCCTTTTGTTGAGAAGAATAGGCAAGAAACTCAACGGGAATCATCTTTAAATATTTAGATAAGTAAACATCAATAACTTTATTTTACAAATTAACACCTAGTTAACCTTAAAGAGTGTCTTAAGTTTTCGCGATTCATACTATTAAATAAAACACTTTTTAACCGGATTTATCGCGTATATTTACATTTTAAATTTTGACTCGACGTTTCGGTGTCTTTGCAGACCCCGTGGTCACGAGCGACATTCAGCTCGTGACCACGGGGTCTGCAAAGACACCGAAACGTCGAGTCAAAATTTAAAATGTAAATATACGCGATAAATCCGGTTAAAAAGTGTTTTATTTAACCTTAAAGAGCTTATTCAGTTTACACAAAATACAACAATAAAATATCACAAAAGTAGTAAAATATGGAAAGCTTTCACCAATCAGGAGCAAAACCTTCTGAGTCTGGCTGCCAAAGAGTAACTAATTCATTTGAAACACGCAACCGTCGCATAGAAGAGAAAAAAGATAAGTGAGCAAGAGATCCAGATGAGGTTTGCACTTCCTTTCATGTCACTGTCAGTGTCAATAGTCGCATTGAAGGTGATATTTGGTAAGAATAGGTTTATTTATAGTAACCAACTATACATGGACCAAAACATTTTATTAATAAACTGATCGATCCAACTATTTATAAATTGTAAGCCACAAACTACACTACGCTGTGTCTGTCAATTTTAATATAAACTTTATCGTTAATCAATGATAAACATTTTTAATATTTACACCGCACAATCTAAACCTATATTAAAATAATTTAAGAACTCGTATTCTGTATAAAAAAGAATTTAATTTAAGAGAAAAAAAATAAAAAAAATATTTGATTTATTTGCTTAAAGTTTAAATCAGAAGGTAGCGGGGGTATTCAACGCACTGCACTTTATATAACCATCCAGATCTTGATTCTATATGTATAGTAGGCTAACATGTATCTACATATTGAATATTTAAATATTGCCACTAAAATTAAATATACCTAATAAATACTTTCATGGTCTCAAACTCAAACTCAAATATTCTTTATTTCGTAAGTATTTAAATACATTTGAAATAAGTCAAACAATTTACAACTTGAACTGATTCTACCACCACTTCGGAAATTCGATCTGTTGAGAAGAATTGGCAAGAAACTCACCAGCAATCTTCTTTTAAAAATAAGAAAAAAAAAATACACAAAAACAATTTACAGCTAGGGAATCCCATCTTCTTGCATCCGGATTAGGGAATGCAATCTCGTTCTCGCGAGATTTCGGCCCTTTTCTGCGAGATTAATCTCGGCCTAAAAATGGGCGAGATCTCGCGAGATTAGCGAGATTGAACTCGAGCATGAAAACGTCCTATTTGACGCGCAGCAGCGCGCGAACTGACACGACCGACACGGACGGAGCGAACTCCGATCGGTTTCGGTGCGCGGGCGGCTGCCACTGCCACCCCTGATGAGGATGATGAACCCCTCTCATCCCTTTCCCAGACTCTGAATGAAGCAGGCAAGCTTTCTTTGCAAGAAGAACTGGAGGAAAGCAATAACTCCCTGCAAAGACCCTAGGAAAGCAAAGATTTCGCTGGACCAATTGTTGAAGAAGGAAATGAATCTATACGAGTCCGGGGGGTCTAAAGGAGAACTTTTGCAGTTCGCTGATAACTGCCTCACAACTACAGTACCAACAAGTGTGGAATCTGAAAGAGCATTTTCAGCGGCTGTGCCTGATACCTTAAATACGTTGTGCTTTCTAAGAAGCTACTTCCAAAACAGTATGTAAATAATTGTATAGCGAGATGTTGCTAATGTTCCTAATTTGATTGTTTTTATTTGGTTTTCACTTTATATTCTATTTCTCTTTTTAGTTTGGCGAAATGAGCCTTTGATTTGATTGATCTCAACTCAAATTCTATTATTTTTGTTAATTAATCTTTTTGACTTCGTAAAAATTAATGTTGATTTCAAAATATCTATGGTTATTTTTCTTTCAATGTCCCGGGAGTTCTATATCTATTTTATTAGTAAAATTATTTGCAAAAATTGATACTACCAATCTCGCGAGATCTCGTCCGATCCTCAATCTCGCGAGATTGCATTCCCTAATCCGGATATTATAATTATATCTGATTTCGCCACATAAATGTCCATCTCAACTAGAATTCAAAACCTGGACCTCAGGCTCAGTTATACCGCTACACAAAGAAGTTTTTAAATTCTGTTCAGTAATATATGAATTTATTTAATACACTACTCTAAAATTCAAATCGAATCTTTTTGCTTCCATGATTGTGCCAGCTGCTTCTCTTCTCGGGCATACTATAAAAGTCAGTTAAGGGACAGAGGTTTTATTGGCATTTTTATGAGCGGTAGGCTGATTGACCGGCTCTTCATAAGTCTCTCTCCATCATTATAATACGTTCAGTTAAACGTGACATCAGATGGTTTTATAGCCTCTGATGGTCTGGCTACCCCATAAGGGATACAGGTGTGAATTTATGTATGTATGAGTTATGTACTTATCTTTTTATGATTTTAATGTAAGATAAGCACCTTTATGAACAAAGGCATTTTGTGCTGTGTAAAAAAGTTACTGAAAATAAACATTTACGTACTTAACCAAAATGTAAAATCCTAAGTTTAAATATTATCTGCTATCTCGTCTTTAATTCCAATGGGAACTGAATATCTCAGAGACGGTAGCTTCAATTCCAACTACACATAGCTAAGAACTATCTAGATTCACATGACTTTAGATTAAAACCTCCTTTTCGCGTCCAGAGTTTAAAATGTAATCAAACCAGATAACGAGATCAAATCTTGTAAAAAAACGTTCTTTATTTTGTTTTAGTGTGTTTTTAATCGGGTGAATTTTGATATTTTGCGAATTTCTTGACAAAATATAGTCCTCAAAACAGTTTTATACATTAGCTTTTAAATTATACAGTGTGACTGGTGACACATTTTAGATACTGAAAGAGAGCACTCTGTGTTCGATTCTGATCATAATTATGTTATAAAAGTAGGTACTTAATTTTTCACTAGAATTCCCCCTAAATAAATACTACTATGTGGCACGTGACCTGGCACGACGATCGCTGCCAACGCTAGCGTAACCATGCGTTGCGGAATCAGTTCTTTAACTTTCGGTTAAGTTTACTCAGTAAATAATTAATATTTATTTTTCAAAACTACAAAAGTGACCCACCAGTCACCCTGTATAACATGAAATTCTTTAGTCATTAGTAGCTTTGCGTTGTTTCAGGTTTATTTTGATAAAAAGGAGTTCTGAAGAGGGAAGATTTCTAATATTTGTTCTTCAGATCTGACTTTTAATTTCATAAATTAGCGAGTTAAAATAAACGAATTCTTCAACTAAAATAGATATTTAATTTAATTAATCTTCAAAGCTTTATTACTTACGACAATATTATTAATATTTTAATTGGATTTTCAATTCCTCAACACGCTGTATATACGATGTTTGACGATGAAGGTTTATACACGAGAATGTGTAAGTAGCTTACTGCGACATGGGTCCTTCTCGGAATTTGTGTAAAGTAAGTTTGTAGAGCGGTGTGTTGCTCGACGCAATAAACATTACGGAGAAATGAATTTTTTTAATTATTTTATTTTTAAGAAGCATTATTATACTCGTACATATAGAAAGAAAGAGAAAGAAAGAAAGAAAAAATATTTATTGTTTCTTTTACAAAAGGTTGCTTATATCTTCTAAAATTAAATTTAAAACTTATCAATATATATAAAACTGTTCCGTTACTGACTGAGTGACTGAGGTACTGAGTGACTGACAGACAACGTACAGCCGTAACTACTGGGCGTAGAGAGCTGGAATTTGGAACATACATTCTTTAGGGGATGTAGGAGTGCACTAAGGAAGGAAAGTTAGTAAGGAAGTTTCACCGATGTGAAACTTGGTGTAAAGGTTTTTCAATGTGTGTCTGGTTGTGTTATGAAAGGAATTCCCGAAATTCCCACGGGAATGGGAAATATATGATAATAATAAATAATAATAATAATAATAATAAATACTCTTTATTGCCAAATAAAATACAATTTTACAATTAGGTACTAAATAATAAATATATTGACAATGTGGCGGCCTTATCGCTACAAGCGATTTCTACCAGGCAACCAATGTTTTAATTTGTATAAAAAAATCCCATCCCTTGAGTGCACGGATGTGATACTTGATATAAAGGTTCCTCAATAAGTGTCTGTTTGTATTATGGAAGGAATTCCCGAAATTCCCATGGGAAGGAGTTGGACTTTTTAGTTTGTATGAAAAATCTTATTCCTTGAGTGCACGGATGTGATACTTGGCATGAAGGATTTTCAAAGAGTGACTGGTTGTGCTACGAAAAAAATTCCCAAAATTCCCACGGGCACGGGAAATATATGATTTTTAAAACTTATTCCTTGAGTGCATGGGTGTGATACTTGGTATAAAGGTTCTTTCAGTGGGTGTCTGGTTGTATAGTTTCTGAAATTTCCACGAGAAGGGTTAAGCGCATACATAGTTGCGGGATAAAGCTAGTAATCTAATAAAAATGATAGTTGATAATTTTAAATATACAAAAACTTAAAAGAAACAAATGGTGACTACTCAGCATGAGCGTTGTTGCAGAACATCTGTAACATCCGCGCTGATTTTCAGTAGCCACCTTATTTACATAATGATTAGAATAATCGATTATAACAATC
Source organism: Stenoptilia bipunctidactyla (assembly GCA_944452665.1). Lineage (NCBI taxonomy): Eukaryota > Metazoa > Arthropoda > Insecta > Lepidoptera > Pterophoridae > Stenoptilia > Stenoptilia bipunctidactyla. The sequence continues at coordinate 19,527,006 of OX101746.1, forward strand.
TTAAATAACTACCCATTACCAAAATATAAAGTGTAAAGTGAAAAATAACATAATGAAAAAATAAGTGTTAATTGTAAATAATTATATAAATTGACGTTTATGTTATATATTTAATTTACACATATTAATTCAATTAACATTTATTTATCTTTACAAATGTTATTTATTTACATTTATTTTATTCAGTTCTTATTTGAGATACTCAGCTTAATTAATAACTCTATCACATAACTTGAGTTATTGCCAGTTGCAGCTTTTGTATGCACACATTTTACATACATACATACATACATAACTTCACGCCTGTATCCCGTATGGGGTAGGCAGAACACCAGAGGTTATAAAACCATCTGATGTCACGTTTGACAAATTTGGAGGCATTATAATAGTGGAGAGAGACTATTGCAGTGTCAGCGTATCGCCCACAAAAAAGTCTCCCATAACACCTCTGTCCCTTAACTGACTTTTACAGTATGCCCGGGAAGAGAAGCAGCTGGTACATTCTATGTTTTTCTTTCGCTCCCAGTCCAGCATAGAAGCACAAATTTTATATTTTTAAAATCTGTTCTCTGTAAAAATCTACCCCAGCCTCCAAACCGGCACAGCTGAAAATCAGCTCCACAGCCATCGGCTGTAGCATATGCTGAGCTGTTTCCGTTTTCGACAAATTTTATTATGTTACTTTATCTTAAGTTCTTTTTGATAGTAATATTGTTTTAATTTTCGAATAAACCATTTCTTTCTTTCAAATGATTGAGGCAAAAAAATGGTAGTTAACTAAATAAAAACTCATAAAACACAGACTAAGTAAGCAAAGTAAAGAAAAAATAAAGATGACACCATAAACTGTTTTATAAATAGTCGCTGTTGAAGAACACAGCTACTAGAGTGCGGCCGTTGCGGGAATGCGTTCCTCACAGCTCCTTATGTCCACTGAATAAAGTTTATTTCCGATTCGAAAGTTAAAAAAGCTATATTTTTGACAGCTGTCAGGAACGCAAACTCCCACCAGTCGACGGCATTACATTGTTAATACTACGACGTAGTACTACGAGATGGTTCTACTAGCGCGTAGCGCGTTGTAGTAGCGCGTAGTACTTGAAGCTTGTGCCCGCCTGCCGCTACAAGTTTTTTTACAAATATTATTTAAATGCTCCAATAGTAATATTGCTTGCTTTGTACTTTTTGTTGAAACTTACTGTATTCAGCAGTCGGGTTTTTTTTAGTTTTTTTAATAACTTTTTTTATTTCCCACTTTTTAGTCAAGTAGCTAGTATTATTTGTATGACCAGAAACCGTAAAAACCATAAAAATGGTGAAAAAGTTGATTATAAAGGCTATGTATGACGATAAAGCCTCAGACATGGTATAGTTTCATTTAAGTAAACTAGTCCTCGTTGAATAATCCTTATTCAAGATTAAGTAAATTAAATTAAATTAAGATTAATATTAAATGCTATCAGGATTTTGTTGGGTAAGCTATAACGAATATTAAAAATGCAGTTGCCGTTTACCTACATAGCATTTACCTACGTTATACCCAGAAAAATAGTGCACAAAATGTATCTATGAATCAGAAGCCCAGCGAATCTAACACTACGAACCTAAAACTACCATCAGTGTTAAAATTTTCTTTTATTTTTTGTTTTTTAGTGAGAATGTTAAATTTAAAGTATACGTCTGTATATATTTAGAATAGGCTGATCACAAGCTTTCATTTGATACCCATATTGTTAAAAACGGAAATCCTTTTTTGTTATCCCCCCTAAGTCCCATCTTACAGGCGCCATCTTGGAATTTCATATAGCCTATATTACTCGCGCAGTTGATACAAATCTTTTGATACCTCATTTGTTCAAATCCATCCATTCGTTTAGTAGAAATCAGGGAACAAAAAACACACATACATATATACTCGTACATACATACGCGTTGAGAACATAACCCTCCTTTCCGTGCCCAGTCGGGTAAAAAGTACCATTCATGCTAATCAAGCTCATGTAGTAGGTACGTTACACTACGAAGATTTCAACTGGTATCTTTATTATTCTTTTTGACATTTCAAACTGTCAGTTTATTGAACTGAATTATTTGCCAGGGTATAGTCCCCGGCGCCAAGTCCCGCTCGACCAAGGTAGCCATGGAAGAAACGGTGGGACAGAGGATGCTAAAAATCTCAGGTCTCGACATGGCAACTAAAAATAAAATATAATAAATAAATAAATATTTCTGACACTCACACAACATTATCTAGCCCAAATTAAGTTTCTAAAAGAACTTGTGCTATGGATACTAGTTAACTGATATAATGAAGAAATATATAAACATACACATTGAATAAATACATATTTTTTATTAGAATAAACTTAAATCTATGACTTGACGACTAATGTCTGTGTTCATCACACCGATATCCGCCGCCGGCGCCGCCGGGATTCGAACCCAGGACCTCTGGCATAGAAGGCAATGTATGTTACCGCTAGACCTAGTCGTCGAAAAAAAGAGGGGCCGTTACCAAATAAAATAGAATATGCGAAGAACGACTGTACTTCAAACTACACTGCTGCCTGTACAGTCCCGTCTCAGAAAATGTATACACTTCGCTACTTCATCGGTTGTAATAAGGTTAGAAGTTCAATAAAATATTTGTAGGTAACTGAAAAAATATGCTAAATAAAATCATCACCAGACCAGGACTCGAACCTGGGTCCTCTCGCTTGCCGGACGAGAGCTCTTTCACTGAGCTACCGGGGCCTGGTGAAATATCATCGAATTTACTTAGCCTATTTTTGTTTTTAAGTTATATTGGTAACGTAGCTCCATCTAATGGTATAGCCTTGCAGCTGAACCAACCGAGAACAATTTCTTTACAGAAATTGTAAATCTCAGTTAAAGTGAAGCATTGCAATGTTTAATAATATTTTAAAGTTTTTGCATTAATAATGCTCAATTACTCTTAAATTTCCAGTTATTTAAGAGTAATTAAGCAGTATTAATGCAAAAACTTCATTGTATTATTAAGAGTGTTCTTATACATCTTATTAAACGTACCTTCGTGATTGTACCTACTTTGAACAATAAGACGCTGACTGTACCAGTACCTACGTGATATCTAGAATATCTGATACGTTCATTTAAACGCAATGACCCGAATTCGATTCCCGGTTTCCACCGGGTGCTCTTAAGTGTATGAGAATTGCGTTTGCAGTGTATCGCAGGTACAGACTGCAACAGAATAGGCATGATGACAGTATTAAAAAAATGAAGAATTAGTGGTTTTAACGCAAAATATATGTGAAATAACTTCCACGCTGGACTGGGAGCGAAAGAAAACATAGAATGTGCTCTACTTCTCTTCCCGGACAAACTGTAAAAGTCAGTTAAGGGACGGAGGATTTATTGGCGATTTTCTGGGTGACAGGCTGACCCCCTGTCACTGCTTTAGTCTCTCTCCATCATAATAATACCTCCAAATTTATCAAACGTGACATCAGATGGTTTTTATAGCCTCTGGTGTTCTGCCTACCCCATTAGGGATACAGGCGTGAAGTTATGTATGTATGTATAACTATAAAAAGAGGTTTTATTGGCATTTTTACGGGCGATAGGCTGACCCCATGTCACTGTAATAGTCTTTTTCCATCGTTAAAATACCTCCAAATTTGTCAAACGTGACACCAGATGGTTTTACAGCCTTTGGTGTTCTGCCTACCCCATAAGGAACACAGGCGTGAAGTTATGTATGTGTATGTATGTAGGTAACTACCAAAAAAATTACCCAGTTTTAGTAAAAACCATGAGATAAATAAGATGTTAATTAGAATAAAAGTATGAAATGCAGTGTTCGGCCATCTTAACTGAAACGTCAGTCAGAACGCATGACGTCACGACGTAGTAAATATTTCCCTGTCATTTACACTTCCTTTGAGCATTAACACAACAATGTCATAACCTATGTACATAGTTGTGACGTCACAAGCGGACGCCATGACACCTTGGAGCGTTTTCGCGCTAAATTGGAATAAGATAGTAAAAATGCAATAATGTCCGTAAAAATTCTATTGATTTCTGAATATACGTGAAATACTGGATGTGTACCTACATTATAAAAGGTAATTTCAGAATTTCTCATTATGCTGATTATGTGTACCACCTTGGACGATTCCGCCTATGCATACTGTGACTGTGCGGGAGACTGGGGATTATGATCAGACCCACAAACCTTTTTCCGTCTTCAATTCGTGGTAAAATAATCTGATGGCTGTAAGTGGTGTAAAATTTGCGTCCAAGAAGTAAATCGGTTAAGTTAAGCCAGCATTTGTAGTCACCGATGCAAGTTTAAGCGATATTTTCACTAAACAAGGCAATATGTACATACATACATAACGTCACGCCTGTATCCCTTATGGGGTAGGCAGAACACCAGAGGTTACAAGACCATCTGACGCTTGACAAATTTGAAGGTATTATAAAGATGGAGAGAGACTATTGTAGTGACAGGGGGTCAGCTTATCGCCCACAAAAACGCCTTTAAAACCTCAGTCCTTTAACTGACTTTTACAGTATGCCCAGGAAGAGAAGCAGCTGGCACATTCCATGTTTTTCTTTCGCTTCCAGTCCAGCATGGAAGCAAGGCAATATGTACTTATTAATAATGTCGTTTTTCATCAATATCATTGCTCAATATTTATTTGACATTTTTACGGAACACAGGTCATATATAATTCTGTTGCAGACTGTACATGTGTCTTGTATTAAATAGCTCAGCGTGTCTACATTATGTCTACCTTGTTGGTTAAATACAGAATGTTATACAGGATATACAGGGTGAGCGGTATTTGATTAAATTGATAATATTTTAGACCTGTCATTTTGGTCTCTAGCAGAGTAGTCTAAAGTATTCATGAATGTTTATATTAAATAAAATACTTGCTTCCATGCTGGACTTGGAGAAAAAGTAAAACATAGAATGTACCAGCTGCGTCTCTTCCCGGGCATATCGTAATAGTCAGTTAAGGGAACAAGCTCCCTCAGGCGGCATAGCTAGCGGTAGATTCGGGTGTCGGGTCACCCTCTTCCTTAAAATATGGTTGAGGAGGGTGATGGCTGGTGTCCACGCTTGGACACGCACGGCGATCGAGAGCGGCCGGACTTGATTTACTTAGCACCATTCCACCGCGGCGACAGTATCTTTGTAATACCTAACATTAAATCTATACAACGAGGTTCCTGCGTTTTCTTCATACCATCAATAGGCGTAGGACCCTCAAGAACAAATGGTCCTTCGAGCCGGAAAATATAAATAATAAATTAAAAAATCATCTTTCATGCGATGAATTACAAAGGGCTCACGATTTAATCATTTGTAAAGTCCAATATGAAATGTTTTCTTTTGAATACAAAGCAATAAAAAATGAATCAGTTTTGCCTAAAAATAATCGATTGGCCTCCTTGACCCCATTTATCGATACAAACGAGATCATTCGGGTGGGAGGCAGGTTGGATAGTTCTCCTTATTCTTATAACGTGAAGCATCCTATTATACTAGACTGTAAACATCACTTTACTAAAATTTTATTTATTTATATACATAACCAATTGTTATTGGCCACTAGGTGGTAGAAATCTTTCGAAATCCACTGTTCATGGATGCATTACGTGTTTTAGACATAAAGCGCAAAACATTCAACCAATAATGGGTTCGTTACCGTCTAGCCGAACTACTTTAGAATATCCATTTTTACACTCTAGCGTTGACTATGCGGGTCCAGTGCTGGTATCTGACCGAAAAGGTCGCGGCAGCAAACTTACAAAAGCCTACCTCTGCATCTTCGTTTGTCTTGCAGTTAAAGCAGTTCACCTGGAGCTCGTCACGGACCTGACTAAGGAAGCTTATATGGCTGCTCTACATCGTTTTATAGCTCGGCGTGGAAAGCCTCAAAGTATCACTTCAGACAATGGAACCAACTTTGTCGGTGCCTCGAATGAACTACGCAAGTTTTTAAATCAATCTAATCTTTCTTCTTTGTTAACCCAAGAGGGCATAGAGTTTAAATTTACCCCAGCTTATTCTCCCCACTTTAATGGAATAGCCGAAGCAGCTGTGCGCTCCACCAAACATCATTTAAGACGACTTTTAAATTTAACTCATTTTACGTTTGATGAAATGTACACATGCCTTTGTCAAATTGAGGCTATTTTAAATTCACGTCCCCTCACTCCTCTATCTTCCGAACCCACAGACTTTACTGCTCTTACCCCATCCCATTTTTTAATTGGACGGCCACTAGCGTCACTTCCTGTTCCGCATATTAGGGATATCAACATAACCAGGCTGCAGCGCTATCATCGAATCCAGCTCATTAGACAACATTTTTGGACGCGCTTCTCAAAAGAGTATATTTTTCTGCTTCAGAGCAAAACTAAATGGAAGCACTCAACAGGCGCTATCGAGTTGGGTGCCCTGGTCCTCATCAAAAAGAAGAAACTGCCGCCTCTACTATGGGCCCTTGGTCGTGTAGTCAAGACTTATCCTGGCCAGGATGGGGTCACGAGGGTCGCTGACATCCTCACAGCAAATGGAACCATTAGGCGGGCGTTCAACAACATTTGCCCTTTACCTCTACATTGAATCCTTCAAGACGGGGAGTATGTCCACGCTTGGCACGGGGGCGGCGGCGCGGGACGCGGAACCGGTCTTCGAGGTGGAATCGTCCACGCACGGCGATCGAGAGCGGCCGAACTTAATTTACTTAGCACCATTCCACCGCAGGGACAGTATCTTTGTAATACCTAACATTAAATCTATACAACGAGGTTCCTGCGTTTTCTTCATACCATCAATAGGCGTAGGACCCTCAAGAACAGCTGGTGCTTTCGTTATACTCGTGAACGGGTGCTGCTAGCGGTGCCAGGTCGTTTAGCTGAAGACTTTATGACTATGTTACTTTTTTTAATTTAACTCTGACTTCCCCATCTCCATCCCATTCCCCCATGTCCACGTCCGTGTTTGTGTTCCGTCTCTGTCCACGAATATTCCCATCTCCATCCACATTATCTGTATTATCTCTCACCTCTATCGCTACATCTATCTTTACCTCTATATCTATGTCTACGTTTCTGTCTAGTACTTGATTGCCTAATGTATAAATATAATAGTAGACTCCAGAAGATCACCAACTCGTTCATGGGTCAATGTGTACGCTTTTATAATAAAATTGCAAAATATTTAAGATTAACTCTTCGATAGATTTAAGGATAAGTGTTATATAAAGTTTTACTATAAGATATCCGGATGCAAGAAGATTGTTAATTGTTATTGTCTATTTTTAAAAGATGATTGCTGTTGAGTTTCTTGCCACTTCTTCTCAACTTTCCGAAGTGCTGGTAGATTAGTTCAATTTGTAAATTGTGTGACTTATTTCAAATGTATTTATTAAATACTTACGAAATAAAGATTCTTTTTGACTTTTTGATTGGTATGGTAGATATTTGCGATCAACGTCGACTATCCATTAGTAATGGATTTCCGTTTTATGGAGTTTCGTTTCACCCTTGGGTAGGAAATCCTAAAAACTCCCATACATCTATAGCTGTACAAGTTCAACTTCTTTCTTTCACGAAGAATTATTAGGTAACACAATTAACTTCATTTCCTGTAGCAATGTTGCCAGTATTAATAAATTATCGGAAAACATAGTTAAAGCATTTATTTGTACAATACTTGTTCTGTTTATTTATGTTTAAGTGAAAGAGAAATGAATTTGAGCGTTCTTCTCTTGGTACGCAGTCCTCAATTAATTATTATACAATTTATTTCTGTCTTCATTCATTGTGTATTTATGCACGGGCTCCATTAGCGGGCTACGGCGAATATTCGTGTTATCGCGATAAGTGTAGCCGGCAGCATCGTCACAACGCGAAGTATTCGGGCGAAGACGATGTATTATCGGGGCACTGTCGGTAAACTGCCGCGCATCAAAGGGATTTGTCGCGACAATATTCGCTCTACACCTACGTCAATTTAGTGTTGTCCAGACTTTGATGCGGGACAGACGTGCTTGCGTTTTTTTACAATATGGAGTAACCAAAAAGTATTAGCGTTTATTGAATTGTACGAAACGGAGAATATAATATATACATAGTTCGGTTTCTATGAATACTAGTCATCCACCATCTCCTCTTTCTTCTCTTTTTCATATTATTTTGCAAATGATATTCGTACAATTGTAATAAATAATAGTTAACCGACATACAATGCAACGCTACTGATTCCTCCATTTTGAATAACGTCTCGGCCGCACAGCACACTACAACACAATCCGGCTCGATGTATCGCGTCACCGCGACACAAATCTTCGCCCGCTAATGTAGACAAGAACATCGCGTATACCCGTACACGACGTTTTTAGCGCGCCAACGCGACACGAATCTTCGTCCGCTAATGTAGCCCGTGCATTAGAGTAACTTTTTGTCTACGGTTCCCCATTTTCTACAATCTGGTGAGATTATTGATTCGTAAATTATGATATTAAAATAAACAATACCTATTTTATAAGATTGATGTGGATTTTTAGTCTTGGTTGTGGATGAGCAGAATTTGCGGATGCAATCGACAAGTGTTAATCAAAATAAAATTCCAGCATCATACAATCTATGAATGAAATATTAGTGACATAAATCCATTACTTTGAAATAATTTAAACTTGATTTAAAAACTATTATCCGTACTTTAAAAGTCTATGGCATATTGTAATGTGACGGTCGGAACTGTTGATCGAGATTATTGTATATACCTTTATTATAATTATTATATTGTCGTCGTATATAAGTCATCGTGGCGCCGTGGTTACTGTGCATATCAGATGATATCGTAGGTTAAGCGCGCTCGGCGCGGCCGGTATTAGCATGGGTGACCGCCGACCATTCATTTCTCACGACCACTTCCGTGCTTCGGAGGGCACGTTACGCAGTCGGTCCCGGGTGCTGTATACTTGTATACAGTAGTCGTTAGGGTTTGTCAGAAGCCATTTCGGCACCCTGAAATGTCTGACATCCACCAACCAGCACCGGGCCAGCTTGGTGGATTTGTAGTAACATGCATTAAAAATTTAAATTTATGTAGGTTATAAATAACTTATATGATAAGTATTATAAATAATTGGATAAAGGTTTTGAATAGAATTGTATCATTTGTATCTGGACAATCGATTCTGGGGCAAGTATTATATTTATGTTAATAAAGCGGGTCGACTTGACATGTAATGAAAATGAATGAAAAAAAAGGAAATGAAAAGATTTTATTCACGACTAGCTTTTTCCCTACTTTTCTACTACTTCGTACGCGCATAAACATTGTTTATATTTAACACAACCAGTAACTCATTGAAGTAACTTTATGCCAAGTATTACATCCGTTCACTCAAGGAATAATATGTTTCAAACAAACTAAAAAGGCCAACCTCTTCCCGTGGGAATTTCGGGAATTTCTTCCATTATACAAACAGGCACTTATTGAAGAACCTTTATACCAAGTATCACATCCGTGCACTCAAGGAATAAGATTTCTTCATACAAACTAAAACATCATATATTTCCCGTTCCCATGGGAATTTCGGGAATTCCTTTCATATCACAACCAGTCACTTTTTGAAGAACCTTTATGCCAAGTATCATATCCGTGCACTCAAGGAATAAGATTTTTGATACAAACTAAAAAGTTCAATAATTCCCGTTCCCGTGGGAATTTCGGGAATTCCTTCCTTAGTGCACCCCTACATCCCCTAAAGAATATATGTTCCAAATTTCAGCTCTCTACGCCAGTAGTTTTATATATATTGATTGGACAAAGTTTTTGAATAGAATTGTATCATTTGTATCTGGAAAATCGATTCTGGGGCAAATATTATATTTATGTTAATAAAGTCGGTCGACTTGACATGTAATGAAAATGAATGAAAAAAAAGGAAATAAAAAGATTTTATTCACGATAATTACCAATTAATTCACTTTGTGACGTCAAAAGCTGCTTGAGGGCGGCGCGGGACCGGGTGACGTGGAGAATCTTGGAGGAGGCCACTCTCCAGCAGTATAATGACGATGATGAACGACACAATTGAATTAGAACTTCAACCTAGGATCAACCTACCCCAGTTAGTACAGACAGATGACACTATATCTCCGAAGACAGGACCATTTTTTCTACAGGCATCCTTAATGGACAAAGCTTATATCACGGGTAAATACCGCATACTCAGTGACTTATAATGTCAAACGTCCATTAAAAATAAAAATAAACGTTACACAAATATAATTTTCTGAATTTACCCAAAATTAATAATAACTTCCTTGAACTACGCCTTTACAAAACATAACAACAGCAATAACAAGAAAACTTGTAAAAGTATGTTTTTACAACGAAAACTTATCCGCAAATCATGAAAAAATAGCTAAACACTTACTCCAAGTTCCTATAAACAGGGCAAAAATATTTATCGCCCTATTTTGCCGCCTCAGCAATTTCCCCGAAAATGGGGAGAAATTTTCGCAGCTAGCAGCACAGGCAGTTCGGTCGCGAGAGTCGCTACAATAAGCGATACGTTATCCCCACTTCCGGACAATAAAAGGGGGGTAATTTTGAGTACATACGGGATCCTGTTTCTTTGTAGGTTTTTGTTGAGTCAATAATCAAGATCTAGGGATTTTTTCTTTAAGTTCTCTTATAGAAATGATTTTTTCTCAAACATGCTTGGAAATTTGAGCATTATTTTGACAACGTTCTTCGAGATAAATTGAACTTGTTGTACTGGTCGTGTTTAGCGGCCAAATAAATTACTATGTAAAATCATATTTGTCATGTAATTTAAAACTGGAACGATCTTCTACTCCGCAACATGGCGACCAAAGAGGTAACTTATCCAAGACTTAATTTAAATTTCGAACTGGCTTGCAAATTGAAAGCTGTTTAGTGAAAAATAATACTTGGGCGCGTAAAATTGTATTTTCAAATAAAAGTTCTGATTTGTGCATACTAATTACTTTAATTTTCGCGTATTATTTGAGAAAAGTACTATACAGCGCTTGGCCGCAACTAGGTATTGATGGACTTAAGTATGTATTCAAACGTTCGTCCATTAATGCCAATCTTGCCGGCCGCTGCAGTAATTTACTATTGTGCAGTTGTTTTGGATTTTTAATCGTCTAAGTTATTTTAAGTCAAATTAAACACTTTTTAACGTATATTTACATTTTAAATTTGAACTCGACGTTTCGGTGTCTTCAGTCGCTCTTGACCACGGGGTCTGCAAAGACACCGAATCATCGAGTTCAAATTTAAAATGTAAATATACGCGATAAATCCGGTTAAAAAAAGTTTTATTTAATAGTATGAATCGCGAAAACTTAAGACAATATTATTTTAAGTCCTGTGGCCTCAAAGTGAGCTTCAATATAAGATTGTTTATGGAGTCCTCATTGCGGAACTAGGAGGATTCTAGTCCACACCCGGGACAAGAAGAAGAGAGAAGAAGAAGAGTCCTTTTCCTATACTGGCCCAGCTGGGAATAGAACGAAGGACCTCTCACGCCGCAGGCTCACTCGACCTCACTATGGAGGCTATCGAAAATGGCATTTTTGACCGTTTTTTATTAATTTTCAACTGACTTCCAAAAAAGGAGGAGGTTCTCAATTCATGTGTACGTTTTTTTGTGTCTTTCTTACACGATATTTTGGACATTTATGAATCGATTTTGAAAATTTTTAATTCAGATGATAGAAAATACTTTATAGTTGGTTCCATATAAATTTCATCGAAATCGATTAAGTAGTTCACGGATAATTTCAATTTTTTTACAAAAATATGAAGGAATTCGGAGAATGTTTACATTGAAGACATTATAATTCAACCAAAGTTTTGACGTGAAGTCGCTTGAAGTCGGTTGATTATATCACGTAGTAGGAGGATATTTTATCAACGTTTTAGCAGATGTACCCCTGTGACATCCGGTTAAAACAGTCTTTTTTTAATATCATAAATCGTGAAACCCCTTCAAGTTAGCATGACTCAACTCGTTTGTTATTTCAGCTTATTGTGTTATAAAGGTAATAATAAATAATAAAAATAAAATCCCCAGACAATCACACAAACTACATGGCCCCAAAGTAAGCATAGCTTTTGTTATGGGATACCATGTAGCGAACTAGGGGGGAACTTAGAATATAAATACATAAATCGATAACCACCCAGATACGGAACATTTTTTTTTCTTGTTGCGTGCGGGAATTGAACCCGACACCACTGGCGTCTGAGGCAGACACCCTAATGCCACAGTGGTGGTAATATTGTGCTTTCCGATTTTTTTTTTCTATGAATTGAGAAATATAAGATTATTATCTAAAAATACATTACAGTTTCCTAAATCAGCTCCCCTTGGACGTTCGATGCCCACATAAAGCTGGGACTGTATTCAGCTTTGTAATATAAGTACCTAATAGATTATTTATTGTGAAAACTGCTACAAATAAAGAAGACAAACAAAACAATATTTCCTTATAATAAATACCTTTGCTCGCAGCTATTTTAAACCACAGTTTAAAAATAAAAATGAGATTAACGACTTAGTACACGCGCCCGCCACCAGCGCTGGGGGCGACACTGTGACAGTTAAAATATGGCGGCTGCATTTCCGTTTCCGGTCGTTAGGGTATATCCGTAAAGTTGGTACGACTTAATAGTGGGTGTAGGGAGTTATTTGAAAGATATTTAGCGACAGAATAAAGGATTTTAAATGAAATGGCAGGAAATTTGCATGCGTTGATTCGGTTTTTTTTTGTGGATTCGATGTAAAATGATTTTTTATAACACATATGTGACGACCGGCTGGTGTAGCGGTAACATACATTGCCTTCTATGCCTGGATTCGAATCCCGGCGGCGCGGCGGCGGATATCTGTGTGATGAACACAGATATTTGCCGTCAAGTCATGGATGTTTATATGTTTATTCTAATAAAAAAAATGTATTTATTCAATATGTATGTTTATATATTTCTTAAGTATATCAGTTATCTAGTATCCATAACACAAGTTCTTTAAGAAACTTAATTTGGGCTAGATAATGTTGTGTGAGTGTCAGAAATATTTATTTATTTATATTTATTTACATATTGGACTACCGGCTGGTTTGGTGGTAACTTGCAATACCAAACCCAGATAATGATTACTTATGTGTTTTAACTCTTTTTTCAATATTCAATCGTCTATTATACATAAATCTTAAGTGTTTTTGAGATTTTTTTATAGATAATAAACTTGTGTATGACAATATCACCTGATGGGAAGTGAAGATTATACAGGGTTCTTAAATAAATGAAAAATGTGATAAATAAAAAAAATCCTAGTCGAATCCTGGTCGGGTAATTTTTATTTATCACATTTTTCATTTATTTAAGAATAAATGCTAAAAATTAAAAACATTATTATATAGGATTATTTTTTAGTCACCGGTCAAATTTTTTTACTCCACAAGTTTCATATTTAGAAACTATTTTTGCAAAAGAAAGGTCTGTCTTTTTTGCAGGGAAATTAATATATTCGCTAACATATTAAGCAAAGCATGGCCGCTCAAAAGTATGAATGAATACCATTTAAATAAAGATGACTGCGCACTACTACAAAACATCTTGTAGTACTACGTCGTAGTATTATCAATGAAATGCCACGTTGTAATAGCTATGATCATCAACAGCAACTATTTGTAAAATAGTGTGTCGCGCCATATCTTTATTTTTTTCTACTGAGCGATACTAAGTAGGTACGTTTATATTGATATCGAAAAAAATAACATTGGTAACTAAAAACACACAACATGTCAAATGCTTTATGTAATAAAAGTTGTTTAAACCTGGTACACCAGAATATACAAGGCATATCAGAGAAAGTCTTGGAAATTGAGTTATTTTTGAATGCTGAGCAAGGAGACATTATTTGTATAACTGAACATTTCTTACTAGACCACCAATTAATATTAAATTTTGCTCGGCACCAAGTTGCTAGTTCGTTCAATAGACAGACAGCAATACATGGGGGCTCTTTAATAATATTAAATAAATCTTAAAATTTTAGGGAACTTACTGTCATAGTGAGCCTATCTATTGAAATATACTATGTAAAATTGACAAACTGTATGATTGTTTGTATATATAGACCTCTAAATCACACTATGATAGTTTTGAATTTGTTTTAAAACAAGCATTGGATAAATTATGTAATAAAACTAAGAAAATATTTAAATATTAACTTATTAGAAGATTTTTCCTTGAGTAAAAAACTAATAAATTTATTTAAATGTAACAATCTTACTAAGTACTAACCTGTTCCTAGAAATAGCTAGAATAACAAGGATCAGTGCAACTTGCCTAGATAATGTGTTTGCTAATGTCACTCCCGTAAGTTTATCAGTTATAAATAAACTTAGCTCTGATCACAGCGGTCAGTTGGTTACATTCAAATACTCAAAGGAAAACAGACTAATAAGAGTATAATGGTTGTTCCAGTTATTAAAATGTTTCTAAGATTAAATTCATCGTTTATATAATTGTTACTATAAAGAATAAACTCAACATAAATTAAGAACTATCACTATATCATTAACATGGGTTATTTATAACAATTACACTATCGATTAATATTTTTTATGTTCAATTTATTCTTTCAGGCTATAAAAACACTTATCTTTTAACCATGTCATTTCAAACTTAAACTTATTTAGTGGCATTAACTTTAACTGTCTTGGTAAAGCATTGTAAATTTTAACGCACATCGCATAGCACTGGTTATGATAAAGCTGCAATTTCGGTGCTTCTTTATAAACTAATCGGTCTCCATGACGTGTTGCTCTAGTAACCGTTCTCTCAACATCTCTCGCGCTAGTAAAAAAGTGCATATTTTTTTATTTTATTTTTTTATTTTATTACCAATAACAAAATTCACAGACCTTAAGTATAGTTAGATAGTTCACATAAGAGGTACGAGCTTACGTCTAATGACGGATTTACATTTTATTATTAAAACTTGAGAGCCTAATATATTTTATCGTAAAGAATTTTATACAGTTTTAGTTTTTAATTAAGTAATTAGTTCTACAAAAAGAATGACGAAAGTAGGGAAACATACAAATGTATCTAAACTTGAATTAAGTACATGGTTTGATACAATTTGTTAAAAAAATAATAATAATAACATCAGCAGTAATCACAAGCAATCCGCAGTAAAAAATAATACTTATCTTTATCTTGCTTGGTTTAAACCCGCATGATAAAGCAAAGCCCTTGAAAAAGGAGAAAATCAAAAAACATATATAAATAATAATAACGACGTAAGTAGCTAAGTAACTATTTTATAAGAATTATTGAGTCAGAATGAGTGTGTGTGTGTGTGTACGTGTGTCTGCATGGGTGTAAAGATATGGGTAAGTTTGGATTTTATTGTTATTCTTTTCTGTCTGAGTTTGAGATCACTTCTGTTAACTGTCTCCTAAATTGATTTTTGCTAGTATTAAATATATCAGTAGAATCAAAGTATTTATTATAGGTTTTTTGCGTTCGATAGATAATTGCGTTCTGATTATAATTTGTACGTGCGCTGGGCAGGTCGAACAAGGCTGTGTGTCTTTTACGGCGTGAGGGGACTCGAAACCGCAGAAACAGTTCCGTGAGCTCGGAGCAATCGATTGCACCATGTACAAACACATATTACTTACATTTTACAAACAATGAACATTCAAAGATATACATATCCGGTTGGAACCTGATCCTACCACTAAGCGGGTGTCACTCGGATTAGTCGCTTTTTACGTAACGCTTATCCAATGGCGATAGGGCTATTGTAAGCCATCTCTATGCGGTGCATGATAATATGAAGAAAATGAGAGCTGAATATATTGAAGAAGAGTACTTCAAATTCCCCCAATTAAAGCTCAAACTCAAATATTCTTTATTTCGTAAGTATTTAAATACATTTGAAATAAGTCAAACAATTTACTAGCACAATTTATTTAGAAGTCGTCGTGGCGCCGTGGTTACTGTGTGTATCATACGATATCACAGGTTAAGCAACGTTCGGCGGGGTCGGTACTTGGATGGGTGACCGCCGACCATTAATTTCTCACGGTGACTTCCGTGCTTCGGAGGGCACGTTAAGCGGTCGGTCCCGGGTGCTGTTTACTTGTATGCAGTAGTCGTTAGGGTTTGTCAGAAGCCATTTCGGCGCCCTGAAAATTCTGGCATCCACCACGCAGCACTGGGCCAGCTTGGTGGATTATGGCCTATACCTCCTCGTCACCTAGGGGAGAGACTCATGACCTGCAGTGGGCTCATTACAAAGAGTTGTGATGATGATGATGAAACAATTTACAAATTGAACTGAATCTACCACCACTTCGGAAAGTCGATCTGTTGAGAAGAAGTGGCAAGAAACTCAACAGCAATCATCTTTTAAAAATAAGAGAAAAAAAAATACACAGTAACAATTTACGGCCAGGGAATCCCACCTTTTTGCATCCTGATATCTTATAGTAAACCTTTTCACATAACACTTATCCTTAAATCTATCGAAGGGTTAATCTTAAATATTTTGGAATTTTATCATCAATATATATAAAAATATTCCGTTACTGACTGAGTGACTGACAGACAACGTACAGCCGTAAGTACTGGGCGTAGAGAGCTGAAATTTGGAACATACATTCCTTAGGGGATGTAGGGATGCACTAAGGAAGGAATTCCCGAAATTCCCACGGCAACGGGAATTATTGGACTTTTTAGTTTGTATGAAAAATCTTATTCCTTGAGTGCACGGATATGAAACTTGGCAAAAAGGGTTTTCAAAAAGTGACTGGTTATGTTATGAAAGGAATTCCCAAGGGAACAGGAAATATGTGATGTTTTAGTTTGTATGAAAAAATCTTATTCCTTGAGTGCACGAATGTGATACTTGGTACAAAGGTTCCGCAATAAGTGTCTGTTTATATTATGGAAGGAATTCCCGAAATTTCCACGGGAAGGGCTTGGACTTTTTAGTTTGTATGAAAAATCTTATTACTTGAATGCACGGATGTGATACTTTCCATGAGGGTTCTTCAAAGAGTGACTGGTTGTGCTATGAAAGGAATTCCGGAAATTCCCACGGGAACGGGAAATATATGATTTTTTAATTTGTATGAAAAAATCTTATTCCTTGAGTGCACAGATGTGATCCTTAGCATAAAGTTTCCTCAGTGAGTGACTGTTTGTGTTGTGAAGGAAATTCCCGACATTCCCACGGGAACACGAAATATTGGACTTTTTAGTTTGTATGAAAAATTATTTCTTCAGTGCATGGATGTAATACTTGGCATAAAGGTTCTTCAATGACTGGTTGTGTTAAATATAAACAATGTTTATGCGCGTACGAAGTTGCGGGCAAAAGCTAGTTATAAAATAAAGCGCATCTTCTTGCATCCTAATAACTAAAACTAACTCAACGAAGAACTATTAAAATCGCACTCAAATCGGTTCATCCGTTTCGTAGCCACGTTACTACAGACACACATGTGGAACTTACATGGGGTGTTTTTTGCCCCGAGGGGTTAACTTAATGAAATAAACATCTCAAATGGTTCTTTCATTTTTCAACGCGAATTTTGATTGCAAGCTCAAAAACTATACAGGGTGTCCCAAAACTCGACGTCAACCCGGAACCGGGTGACAAGGCAAGTCATGCTGGTTATCAGAAAAATGTTTAAAAAAATCTAAGTCACGTGTTCTCAAAATTATTGGCATTTTAAAAAAACACGCAAAATTTCACACCCTGTGACAGTGTTTTTGCTGCTGTTGCCACAAATCTTCACTTTTGGAAACTTTTTTTTTTGATATGTAACCCTGAATAATGCTTCTCTAAACTGTTATCAACATTTCAAATCTAGCTCCTCGAGCTTGCATAAAAATAGGACTTATTTCCAAGAAAAAAATTAAAAATTAAAAATGGCCTAGTTTTAACTGTCTGCATTGAAAAAAAATTGTACTACGCGAGTTTTGCAAGTTGTGACAAAAGTTGGCGCATTTAGTAAGGATTCCAAAATGGTATGACACTTGGCAAATTGTAGCTGCTATCATGAACAAAAAAAAAATTCGTAAAAATCCAGTGTTCAACAAATTTCACACTGTCACAGGGTGTGAAATTTTGCGTGTTTTTTTAAAATGCCAATAATTTTGAGAACACGTGACTTAGATTTTTTTAATCATTTTTCAACGGTTCCGGGTTGACGTCGAGTTTTGGGATACCCTGTATTGATCGTAGGGAATTTATATTGAAAGGTCTTTGAGTTTTACGTCTTTTAATTTTTTTCCCAGTAGGGCGCTTGAGACCCCCGCCTGTCCCTAATGTAGGGTTAAAATTGAATTGCTTGTGAATCAGGCGTATTTAAGGATTTTGATAAATGGTTTACGAGACAGAATACTTTTTGATAGCATTTTGGATAATAAATAATAATAATAAATAAATATTTCTGACTCTAACACAACATTATCTAGCCCAAATTAAGTTTCTTAAAGAACTTGTGCTATGGATACTAGATAACTGATATACTTAAGAAATATACATATTGAATAAATACATATTTTTTATTATGTATTTATTCAATATGTATGGTGTTATGGGAGGCTTTTTTGTGGGCGATAGGCTGACCCCCTGTCACTGCAATAGTCTCTCTTCACTATTATAATGCCTCCAAATTAGTCAAACGTGACATCAGATGGTTTTATTACCTCTGGTGTTCTGCCTACCCCATACGAGATACAGGCGTGAAGTTATGTATGTATATTTTTTATTAGAATAAACTTAAATGAATATAGGTATAAACATCCATGACTTGACGACTAATATCACACAAATATCTGCCGCCGCCGGGATTCGAGCCTAGGACCTCTGGCATAGAAGGCAATGTACGTTACCACTACACCAGCCGGTCGTAGTGGTAACATACATGAATTTTAACTTTTAATAGACAACTAGATTTACGTGGTAATATTCATTCTGGTAATCAAGGTAACTATTCATTCCGTACTTTTACTTAATCATGATAGAAGGTACATATTCCTTAATATCACTTCAAGAAATTAAACATGAGGACTAAGATGGTGCACTACACACACGAGAAACCTATTCTCTCGACAGTTAAAAGTACCAGGACTGTAGTGGTCAGGGAAACAGATGCAGGCACATCGTTCCACACCTTGACGACCCGGAAGAGAGTAAGGGTAAGAAGTCTTAGATAAATGAAAAAATGTGTTAAAATAAAAATCACCCGACCAGAACTCGAACCTGGGACCTCTCGTTTGCCGGAGGAGTTCTCTCCCACTGAGCAACCGGGGCCTGGCGGCCCCGTTATTTGGAAAATTGGAAAAGATGTATTTTTAAGTTTGGATTTCAGTAAAATATGATCCAAGCAATTATTTGACCAAGCAATTATTGATTAAGCAGAGGATGACCCCCTGTCTCTGCAATGGTCTCTCTCTATCATAATTTTACCTCCAAATTTGTCAAACATCAGATTGCTATAATAGGCTATGGCGTTCTGCCGACTCCATTAAGGGTACAGGCGTGAAGTTATCTAGGTATGTATGTATTGAGGTACTACTTACTGCGACTGGACTGCGCCTGCGCCGCCGCCAGCGTCGCTGCCAACAGTAACCACCGCACCGCCATCTCACCGACGAGCTGCATCGATCATCTGTTGACAATGGAGTTATGTTAATATAAGTAATACTCAGATAACATTTTATAGGTAGGTACGCAAGGCAGCAGATAAAGTGTTCCAAATATAGTTGTAAAAAACCCGTTAGCTACCGTTATTTAACCAAATTTATGGTTAGCTACCAATAAAATGCAGTTATTGACGGTTAAATATTCAATTGCGACGACGAAAAAGGATAAAGTCTTTCTTTCTTTTCTTGTTAACCGACTTCAAAAAAGAAGGTTATCTATTCCACCCGTATGTATGTAATATTTCCAGAATTGCCCAGTTTTCGTATATTTTAGTCTATGTCAACGTCTAAACAAATGTTAAAAAAAAAATTCAAAAGTGTATGTATGTTTTTATGTTTGGATTCGCATATCTCCGGAACTACAAATCCTTTTTTAGTATCTAATCCTTTCTTTTTTGTTCTAGGTATTGTTCAACTTAGGGTATACTGCTAAGTTTCATCAAAATCGGTTCAGTAGTTTTTGAGATAGGGAATTTCAACCGACTTTTTTTTGTCAATCGAAGCTGGCATCATCGCGCAACTTGCGATACACATTTCAATCCATTAGCGACATCTCGCGGTGGTATTTAACCGTAACAAGCATATAATGCGGTTAATTAACTGTTGATAACGAAAAATGCTTATTTAACCTCTTGGTTAAAATCGTAATAACGTGCTTCACATATATAGTTCTAAAGCTGTCTAAAAATGTAATTGAATCTGAACTTTATGCCCACGACATTAAGTTAAAAATTGGTTTTGGAAAATTAATAGTTTTGTAACGCTTGATAAGCTGCTTTCTGTACAAAGGATAATTATCATCTCATCAGTCGGTTTGCACCTCACAGTACGTAGTCGCTACTAGAGTACCTTACTTCAGAGCCAGTGCAGTGCCACTACAGCTTTGCGATCTTACTGGCTGATTAACTGACTCGATCCCGTAAGGGAACTCCGAGCACAGCCCGTTCTATGTCCCTTTTTTGAGCGACTTTAAACCTGTTTGTAAGGCCCATAATAAGTATTGTTATTACCTCGTGAAACACTGCTCATCGTAACTTATTAATAAGTATGTGTATGTACTATTAATATGTAAGTCTATATTATATAAATAATATTTATGTATATTTATGATATGTAATTATTTGTATGCAGTCTATTTTATGAAATCTGTTCCACCGCCCACCCTAATTTCCTCTATTCATGTCCTGTGCTTACTGGGTTGCCTGGTAGAGATCGCTTTGAGCGATAAGGCTGCCTTTGTGCAAATGTTTTAAAATTTATTGTAAAATGTTACTAATGCTGTTGGTGTACAATAAAGAATTATTATTATTAAATTATTATTAAGCGACCAATTCATAATTGTCACTAAGTATCATAATAATCAATGAACTGAAAATTTTGATCACCAGCAATCAGCACGGGTCCGGCTTGGTAGTTCCTACGGCCTAAACCTTCTCGTCAACCGAGGGAGAAACTCATAGCATACCGGCTGCCTTATCACGTAACTTGCAACAGCAAAGCGATGGCACGAATTGCGCAAGATTTGCTAAAAAAGAACTAATTCGTATTACGTTACAGCAAAAACAAAGCCATAGCAATCCGACGACTGTGCTGCCTCTATCGTACAATCGATGTACTAAAAGTGCATATATAATCCCTTTGACTTTCATACTTTTCGTGTACTTTTTTGCGAAATTTTAAAAGCAAACATCTGTTTTACATTTTATTAGTTTCTTTTTTAGCTCTGATCGCTAATATTTACGTGATAAGGCAGCCGTGCATTGGCTATTAAAAAGTATTGACATTAATGCTTTGAATACTGAGCTCGTAAAATTAGAAAGATGGAGGTGACAATTGATAATTTTGTAACTGTTAATTTGAAGCCGAGTCAAAACGTATAATAAAATCTAGTAAAAAAAAGATTTCTATCATCACAACTCTTTGTAATGAGCCCACTGCAGAGCTGTGAGTCTCGTTCCTGTTTGACGAGGCCATCGAGGGGGGCCAGTGCTGGTTGGTGAATGTCAGAATTTAGAACTACTGTACACAGTAGTAGACAACACCAAGACATTGGTGGATAATAATAATAATAATAATATACTCTTTATTGCCAAAAAAAAAAAATATACAATTTCATGGTACATGCTTAGGAACAGACAATTCGGCGACCTTATCGCTACAAGCGATTTCTTCCAGGTAACCTTTTGAAAAGAAATACATTTAAAAAAATCACTTAAATTAACAAACAAAAACGGAACAATTAATAAAACTAGTTAAATCTATGGGCAGAGTATAAAGACAGTAAACGCTTATCAAACAAATAACAAATAATTTTATAAATAAAGTATCTATAATAAACAAATATACATATAAATATATATTTCAGGTTAAAGAATTTTATTTCTCATAAAGAATTTACAATTCACTTATAATGAGAATAACAATATTTTCGGGACGTATACATAAAGGTGGGTAGAACGAAAAAACTAATAAATAAATCCGTGCGAACAACCATTGGAGCCGTGCTAGCAGCGCTTGCGAAAAAAACAAAAGAGTTATTTTTAGATATAACGCGTTGCCATACGGAATTAGAACAACTAGATGTGACAACTGTATAGTGTTGGATTGGTATGGTGTAGTAAGTTATATTATAAATGTTTTTGTTTAAATATGTTAGATAATTAGGTTAGTTTAGTTAAGTTTATTTTATGATTCTTGTAAATTTAATATTAATATTTATAAATATTAATATTCCTACATATACATACATACACATATATATTCTATTTCATAAATAAATGAATGATTAATGACCTAACTACATAAAGTTTATACAAGAAAATGTATATCAATAAAATACTATATTGAGGGATATTTAAACAATTTAAATATATATATAAAAAAAAATTAAAAAAAAAATATAATAATAATACATACGTAATATATTATGGACGTAGGTAAAATTCTTTTAACTTACTTTTGAATGAATGAATAGTCTTTGACGCAAGTATAGAAGGAGGCACAGAGTTCCACAAACATGCTGCACGTACGGTGAAAGATCTGTGAAATATTTCTGAAGTGTGTTGAGGCGTGGAAAGTAGCAAGTTGTTCGAAGACCGTAGGTTTCGGTCGTGGTCCTCATGTCGAAACCGAAAACATTTCTTCAAGTACTGAGGTAGGCATGGGTAGAAAAGGGTCTTATAAAGGAATGATAAAATGTGTGTATTCCTGCGAAGGCGAATCGGGAGCCACTTGAGCTTATCGCGAAATTCTGAAATGTGGTCATATTTTCGTAATGAAAATATGAACCGGATACACAAATTTTGAATGCGCTCAAGTTTATCGAGTTGCTCCTCGGATAAGTCGAGATAGCTGACATCTGCATAGTCCAGTATTGGAAGGAGAAGTGATTGTGCTAAAGCAACTTTTGTTGGTATGGGTAAAAAGTTCTGCAATCGCCTTAATGCTCCCGCTGCAGCAAACATCTTTCTGCGCACCGTGTCAACGTGGTGTTTCCATGATAACGTACTATCAAAGTAGACACCCAGGTTAGTACGTTATCATTATCATATCAATGGGCGATCATTATCTTCATGAGCCGAGAGACGCACACTTCGCGACGGAGGCCTCCCCCAGGATTCGTCATGTCGTCCGGACCCGCGCCGCCCTCATCCAGCGTTTGACGTTCGTAAAGTCAAACGCTGGATGAGGTTTACATACTACGAAAATAAAAAGTTTTCGTTTTCATTTTCACAAGTAGGTATATAGCACCCGAGGCCGACTGATTAACAGGACTTTCAAAGCACGGGTTTTTACAGAACAAAATTAATAACAGGTTGGACAAGGCACAGAATCATACAGGGTGACCGGTGACAAATTTAGATACCGAAGGAGAGCACTCTGTGTTCGATTCTGATCATAATTATTTAATAATAGTAGGTACTTAATTTTTCACTAGAATTCCCCATAAATACATACAATTATGTTACTATTTACTTACATACAACTGAGTCGGACCGCTGCCAACGCTAGCGTAACCATGCGTTGCGTAATCAATTCTTTAACTTTCGGTTAAGTTTACGCAGTAAACAATTAATATTAATTTTTTATTATATTTTTATCTTTATCTCAAAATATCACGTCCTTGAATTTCAAAAGTGACCTACCAGTCACCCTGTTTTAGAACATATTTATTCTGTTTTTCCTACGCGAGTAAAGCCAAGTGAACAGCTTATGTCATAGACGATACAGTTAATATGAGAGCTTATGTCACATTAGTACCACATCATGAATAGCGTATAATATTGACGCAACCATAGAGTAAACACAACTCTCTACATCTGTCCGATATGTGTTGACAAGCATCTGTCAATATTGACACATTGACAAATGCTGTACGTCTGGGAATATAGCGTTTTAGGAAACCCTACTGTAAAATAAATAGAATACGTTCAAATTTAATGACATACATAACTTCACGCCTGTATCCCATGTGAGGTAGGCAGAACATTAGAAGCTATAAAACCATCTGAGGTCAACGATATTATAAAAATAAAAAAAAGACGTGTGGCACTCGGAGACTGCCGCGGTAAATTGAAATTTTTTTATCAACTTATGCAATTATAATTATTTATTTATTTTATTAATGCAGGTAATGTTTGATCTAATATGAAGTTCAACAAGTTCCTAGTAGATGGCGCTGTTTGTTTATTAAAGCCCGCATGTAAAGTTATGAAATCAAAGTATCACCGCTGTGCCGGTCGGAGTGGGGGGTGTTAGGTTTTTTTCGTTACGGAATTTCTGGATTCGGTCCCCACGCTCAAGGCCCGTGATAGAAGCTATGCAATAGCTTAAAAACAAAAAAAAAACACAGAAACAAGGAGGTATTGATCCGTTACGTTAAACTTTTTGAAATATCCCCTATGTAGATGGGAAGCCTGTCTGTATGTCCGATATTAAAAGGGTTTCGGTTCAATTTGTTCAAAAATAGCACTCGCGTACTGAAAGACAGGTAAGTACAGGTTAGTTTTGGACAGATTTTCGTGTCCTTTTCCGCCTGAAAATGCGTGTAGCTTTTTAGATACAAAATAATACTACAAAAGCGTGTTGAATAAGAACTAATAATAAAATCCTTAGACAAACTCTTTTTGTTATTCATCATCATCATCATCACAACTCTTTGTAATGAGCCCACTGCAGGGCATGAGTTTCTCCCCTGGGTGACGAGGAGGTATAGGCCATAATCCACCAAGCTGGCCCAGTGCTGGGTGGCGGATGCCAGAATTTTCAGGGCGCCAAAATGGCTTCTGACAAACCCTAACGACTACTGTATACAAGTATACAGCACCCGGGACCGACTGCTTAACGTGCCCTCCGAAGCACGGCAGTCGTGTCGTGAGAAATGAATGGTCGGCGGTCACCCATCTAAGTACCGACCGCGCCGAACGTTGCTTAACCTGTGATATCGTATGATACACACAGTAACCACGGTGCCACGACGACTTCCCTTTTTTTGTCATTATTTAATTTAATTTTATGGAATACATGAATTAAAACCTGACCCGGAATATTACATTCCTTGTTTCGTGCGAACGAATCCGCAACAGCGTCCTATACCAAGGCGCGTACTTTAGTACTTCTATTCATCTATGCGCGCCTCAGCGTTTATCGAAATATTACAGTTGACCTTCCTAAACAGTTCAAACAGCGCCACAGGTTTTAAAATGAGAATAGTGTTAGAGATAGATGGCGTTGTCACATTTTAAAACCTATGGCGTTGTCTTGTCGACTGTCCTTATTCTGTAACGGCTAGACAAGCAAACTTACTTCTCTGCTCGAGACGGCAATGTTTTATTTCTATAAACTATTCTTTTAAAAGCGATTTTCTCTATAAATCACGAAACCATTTGATAGTTTGTAACCTTTTTGTAACGAGTTTATAATACGAAAACGCGATTTTATGGAAGTTTGAATCACGAAGTATCGTATTTACAACTATCGGTTTCATAAAAACATTTTACTTTTTGTTTAAATAACGAAACAATCTCGACACGAAGGTTATCATAAATGTTCGTGATAGCAAAGTTAGTACGTTTCACAACCGATAGGAGGCGTTGATTTAAATTTTTCTTACTTTCGAATGCTTTTTGTTTTTCGTGATTGACGCAATGTATTCATAAGATTATAATTATATTACACTTGTTAGTATTAACCTAGAAACTGTGTTAGTTACCAGGTGCATGTAAATCATCTTTTAGGTAAAGTTACTATTGACAGTAATGCCCAGATATCCAGATCGCTAGCGATTTTTGCCTACGAAAATACGTTTAATATGTTAACCTTTAAATATAACTATTTTACAATTTTACTTTACACATCGGTCGAGAGAAGTCCGTTTTATGTTTTCATGTACTTTTATATGAACATTTAACCTTTTTATTTTGTAGCAATATCCGTTTAAAATGGTAAATTAGTGTTATGTTTGTGGCTTTTTTTTATTGAGCCAATTTTCATAAATGTTTCTATTTTTACGCAGCGGTTGGATAATATAGTGAATTTTTTATTTCAGTCACAATATGTATACGTTACTGGATATTCGCTACTCGACATTCTCGTCTTAACATTTGCAATAGGTGCAATGTGAAACTGCACTGCATCTCTCCATTTTTGGAGGTAAAACGAGCAAAGATATTCGCTAAGTGCCTACTCGTAGGTATGCTTTTTTGATCGCAACAATAATGTGTCATCTGTAGGTATTCTATCGTATGTTTGACGACCGGCTGGTGTAGTGGTAACATACATTGCCTTCTATGCCAGAGGTCCTGGGTTCGAATCCCGGCGGCGGCGGATATCGGTGTGATGAACACAGATATTAGTCGTCAAGTCATGGATGTTTATATGTT
This sequence comes from Stenoptilia bipunctidactyla, assembly GCA_944452665.1. Classification (NCBI taxonomy): domain Eukaryota; kingdom Metazoa; phylum Arthropoda; class Insecta; order Lepidoptera; family Pterophoridae; genus Stenoptilia; species Stenoptilia bipunctidactyla. Next base: position 19,553,685 of record OX101746.1, read on the forward strand.
TATTTAAGTTTATTTTCTAATAAAAAATATGTATTTATTCAATATGTATGTTTATATATATCTTAAGTATATCAGTTATCTAGTATCCATAACACAAGTTCTTTAAGAAACTTAATTTGGGCTAGATAATGTTGTGTGAGTGTCAGAAATATTTATTTATTTATTTATTCTTATTGTATCGTAGCCATACTTTTATTGATATGCCGCTTTCACTGATATGTCAAAAAGTAAAAAAAACATGATTTTTTGTCCACGCTATATGAAAATAAAGCCCAACCAAAACAAATATGTAACAAACAATTACGCCAAAACACTCCACCAACTTAGCCGTGACCGATCATTACTTTAACACCTCAATTCCTAAAACGCTGAAACCTAACGTGATAAACGTAGGGTGACCACAACTATTCCACTAAAACGTATAATTTGGGAATTCCCCCTCTACTTGCAGGTTGATGGATGCGCTGTTCGGGCCGCTTTGTTAAGGCGAAGCGGTTAGGGGTTTTTTAGTTGGTCTGTGAGTTTCTTTTCGGTATGCGATTATTTTGAGGTTTTCTATGAGTCTTTTTTTGGCTTTTCTGACGTTGATTTTAACACTTTTTATTTATTTAATTCATATAACATTTTTTGTACACAGAAAAAAGACAATTGAAAATAAACATAGAATAAAGTTACAAGGGTCAGCTTATTTCTAAAGAAATTTCTTCCAGCAGACCTGAGACTGGAGAGTTTGGTTAAAATGCAAAAATAGTGTGTACGTATAAATATAAATCGAGTAAATTACTTATACTATTAAAATATATATTTAAAACCCTACATAACAAATTTTGCATACAAATCCATACATAAGATATATAATATATACCTACATATTATATCATACATAAAAATACACAAAAAATACATACTTTTAGCATAGAGAAAGGTAGTGATATAGATTGAGACTCACGTATAATGTGAGGTAATGAATTCCACAATCTGACTGCACGGCATGGGTAGAAGAGTGCGCACATGTGCTCTACATGGCGTATCCTGAGAGTGAGTGAAAAAAATTTTTTTTTCGCAAATAGAGAGGGGTAAGCGGGCTAAATAGGATATTGAAAAGAAGACACAGGATTCTAAAGTTTCGTCGGTGCCGTATCGGAAGCCAACGAAGTTGCTTTCGATATTCGGTGATATGATCGAATTTTTTGAGTCCAAATATGAAACGAACACAGATTTTGCAAGTGCTCCAATTTGTTTAATAGCTCTTCCGTGGCATCCAGATAACAGGAATCGGCATAGTCCAGGATAGGAAGAACCAGCGACTGGGCAAGAGAAACTTTTGTCTGAAAAGGCAAAAAGCTTTGCAAGTTCTTCAGTGAGTGCAATGTGTAAAATACTTTTTATGTATTTTTTGTTTAAAATCGTTAAATCATACGCTTTAAGGATACCAATTTTAATAATTTCGAGTTTGTTCCTTCGATTGGTAATCCGTAGTCTATTACCAACTTTCAAATTTTATCGTTATGTGTACGTATAACTTATTATGCATTACTTGATTATTAGTCAACGGGAAGTAGAATAGAATATGATTAAGTACGTGCAATAAAATGTATACATTTTCATTGGACTTTAAACCTTAATACATGTGAAGTGTATACATATTGCATGTATACATATTGACATGACTGTACCTTGACAGCGTCAAAAATGTTCTGTTTTACATACTATGAAGTTTTGATTTCGTTTACTTAGAATTCTGTTTTTTCTAGCCTCTGCTTCAAGATACTGCAAATTAGAGCCATTTGAATAAATTTAAGCTTGACACCTCTGCGCGTTCCTGAGAAAAAGAATCTTGACATACGGATAAACAGATAGACAGGCAATAAACTATTTCTACAAGGGTTCTGAATTTTTAATTAAAAACATGGAATCCTGAAAAATTCTCCTGAAATTCATAATCTAAAAGTGGGTATTCTTCGATATTCTTCGACTCAAAAGACAAATTAAAATTCTGTAAATACGCAGAATCGAAATCAAATTGAAGTAGTTCCGAAGAAGCTTCCCCTTAAATACCTTTATTCGTGCTGATGGATCCTCGATCCCTAGAAATAGGGGTATTTACCCTAAAGAACACCCCCAAAGAAAACTTTAATAAAAAAATATCTTCGGATAAATTGATTTCTATCTATTGAGACAGGCATTCTCGAAAGTTATTCAATTTGGATTTTTTTATTGAAAAATGATTGATCAAATTGCGCTGAAGAATTTTCATTGTGTTTTTATGCAGTACGTTGTTTATTATATTGTTGAGTAGTGGCTTCGCGCGTGATTTCTGATCTGTATTTCTGGATAAGTTATAGCCTATAACCTTCCCCAAGAAATAGGCTATTGTGTATTGTATATATGGTTACTAGAACCACGTATGACCTCAATCTTACCTTGTGGTAAGTGAAGATGAGGTCGAAGAAGCACAAAGAGTTAATAAATAATAAATAAAATCCCCAGACTATCACACCAACTACGTGGCTTCAAAGTTAGCATAGCTTGTGTTATGGGATACCATGTAGCGAAGTAGGGGGGAACGTAGAATATAAACATATAAATAGATAAACACCCAGAGACGGAACAATTTTTTCTTGTTCCGTGCGGGAATCGAACCCGCGACCGTTGAAAGTTTGTTTGTTAATTGAATGCGGTAACCTCGGAAACTACGATTTTGATTTTTGGAATACTTTATATAAACATTTTATTAAGAAAAATCCTCGAATTGATACAAAAATTGTAATAAATCGTGATAAATACGTCTTCTATTTAATGTAATAATCGTTCAATTTAAATAACGATTTACAAAATAAATAGGAATACTAGATGTTACATACTAAATAATCAACGAATGCAGAGCATTAAAAAACCGACTTCACGTCAAAACTTTGGCTGAAGTATAAGGTCGTTGTGACGTCCCTTGACGTCACTATCAATACTATTAATGTATAACGTGCTTTATAAAAACATGTTGACCAGTGCACATTTAATAGATACTTACTACATTTTACATAAGATAAAATATTGCTAACAAAGTTAATTATACACGTAGATTTAAGTATATAAATCATTTCTCTTGCTAATAAATTTGTCTATCAACTCGTAACTGTGTCTTGCTCTATCAACCCTTTCCTGGTCGTAATAAGTATCATTATGCTCAATATGCTCTGATTCATAGATATTTTTTCAAAAAAATTAATTTTGAAGTACTCAATTAATTTCGTTTAAAAATTATATGGGACCATCTCTGAAGTATCCTCTATCATATGAAACAAGATTATTCAAAATCAATTCATAACTGTCCAAAGAACCGAGTAACAAAGACACAAAAAAACATACATACGAATTGAGAATATCCTCCTTTTGGAAGTCGGTCAGAGTCAAAGTCAAAGTCAAAAGAATCTTTTTTTTTATATAATCCCCAGACAATCACACCAACTACATAGCCCCATTACAAGTAAGCATAGCTTGTGTTATGGGATACCATGTAGCGAACTAGGGGGGAACCTAGAATATAAATACATAAATAGATAAACACCCAGACACGGAACATTTTTTTTTTTCTTCTTCCGTGCGGGATCGAACCCGCAACCACTGGCGTCAGAGGCAGATAGGTTTACCCCAACGCCAAAGTGGTCGTCTGTCTTAAATGTAAATGTATTTAAATACATACGAAGTCTTTATTTCGTAAGTATTTAAATACATTTGAAATAAGTCACAATTTACAAATTGAACTGCATCTACCACCACTTCGGAAAGTCGATCTGTTGAGAAGAAGTGGCAAGAAACACAACAGCAATGGCTACAACACTTTGACAAGAATACTAATTTCAAGTCACGTTTTTTTGGAATTACTAGTTTCTATAAATACATAAATAGATAAACACCCAGACACGGAACATTTTTTTTTTCTTGTTCCGTACGGGAATTGAACTCGCAACCACTGGCGTCAGAGGCAGATAGGTTTACCCCAACGCCAAAGTGGTCGTCTGTCTTAAATGTATTTAAATACTTACGAAATCTTTATTTCGTAAGTATTTAAATACATTTGAAATAAGTCACAATTTACAAATTGAACTGAATCTACCACCATTCGGAAAGTCGATCTGTTGAGAAGAAGTGGCAAGAAACTCAACAGCAATGGCTACAACACTTTGACAAGAATACTAATTTCAAGTCACTTTTTTTTTGGAATTACTAGTTTCCTTACCTCCTTGAAAATTAATTACACAGTGAGAATAAAACGAACTATTAACTTGAAACAAATATAAACTGAAACCATTCTCATACCTATCATTATAAATTAAAAAACACGAGCAGTTGTCAAAAATCCCTTCACTGAACCACGAAACAAAGAAAGGCGTCACCCTACCCAAATAAAATGTCAACTAATTTGTTACGCCAATTTGGACCCTATTTCCATAGCGATAAAAAATAAGGGGCTTAAAGTTGGGGTGCTGACAAGTTAAGGGTGGTTTAAGGTATCTGCGTACTTGTATGTGAAAGCAAGCGTGGTATTGTATTCGTAATGATTACAACTGTTATGATAGATTGTTTAGTATTTGTGCAGGGAGACTTTGATTTGAAAGTTTAAGCTGTTTTTTTTATCCATAACCAATTAATCGGTTAATAATTTATACTGGGAGTGAAAGATTCTTCCATGCTGGACTGGGAGTGAAAGAAAAACATAGAATGTGCCAGCTGCTTCTCTTCTCGGGCATACTGTAAATGTCAGTGAGACAGAGGTTTTATTGGCGTTTTTGTGGGCGATAAGCTGACCCCCTGTCACTGCAATAGTCTCTGTCCATCATTATAATACTTCTAAATTTGTCCAACGAGACCTCATATGGTTTCATAGCCTCTGGTGTTATGCCTACCCCGTAAGGGATACAGGCGTGAAGTTATGTATGTATGTATGATTTATTTATTACTACAAGAAGTTCATTTTAGTAGTCCATTACAAGGGCATGGTCTGGAAGAAATATGAATAAGTTCTATGTTTAATTTCGTATTCACTTCTAACAATCGATTTTCAACGTGCCGTACGTCCGTATCGTACGCACGCACGGCTCGCGTGACGCAATTTCGTTTGAAAAACTTTATTAGTGTGCAGTGTACAGTCTTTTTTTTATATTGTAAGGATAGGACGTTTGTCTTCCATGCCACCTGATGGAAAGTGCGCATGAAGACTACGGTGTTACACGTCCATCCACGAGAAACCTATTCACTCGACACTTAAAAGTTCCAGGACTGTAGTGGTCAGGAAAAAAGTCGTGTCAATGGAAGACTTAACCTCTCACTATTTGGGTAAGCTTCGATTAAAATCAAAGAACGATATTCGGACGTGTAGTACAGTACAGGACGTGTAGGAGCTAGCGACGTCCCACGCGCACATAGCGCGTGTCGTACGCCCGTATCGTACACGCGTACGGCGTTGGCCCTAATAATACTGAAGTCTTTTGATCGAAAAGTCTTCAAAGTGTAAGCTATGAAAAATAAAAGTTCTTAGCTTGCAAATTCGACAGCAGTTTCAACTGTTCACGATTTAAAAGTCGTTGAATAATAAAAATAGATAAACATTGATTTCATATCTTTAAGATTTGCAATGATTATGAAGTCGTTTCAATTATTGTTATATTTCCAGCAAGCTGATCGCTAACCTTTGGAGAAGAAGAAAAATATTTTGTATCCTATTTCTATTTGATGTCGTTTAAATGATAAGTAGGTCGCCGGTAATCGCTGGATGAGGGCGGCGCGGCACTGAGCGAGCCGACAACCTTCAGGTAAACCTTTGAGCGTTACCAGGCTGATGATGTTGACGAAATGATAGTGATAATGAATGATAGATACGAAATGATACGTGAATGTGATTTTTGTATAGGGATTAAGATTGTAAGAATGCAGGTCTATGATGATACTTGGATTACTACTAATTGGTGGATGACGGAGTGTTATAGATAGAAAATGCAAATTAAATGAAAAAAACGCTGTACATAATATTTGCATGGATATCAGAGTTCAAAGGAATTTTCGGCTATAGGATGTTTCAATATCCATTTTAATAATGATTATATATTTATTTAAGTTTATTTCTAATATTCACACACAACTTCACGCCTGTATCCCTTATGGGGTTATAAAAGCATCTGATGTCACGTTTGACAAATATGAAGGTATAATAATGATGGTGAGAGGCTATTGCAGTGATAGGGGGTCAAAAAAGCCTCCAATAAAATTTATGGGATGACTGACTTTTATAGTATGCCTGGGAAGAGAAGCAGCTGGTACATTTTATGTTTTTATTCCAGCATGGAAGTTAAGTGATCCTAATTTTATTTATTCGATATCTAGTCTCCATAAAATGGAATAAACTATTTCAAATTATTTTTGTTGTTCATGTTTGATTATTTACAGTTTTCAATTACACAGTAACCAAGACAGATCGTGTAATTTACTCCCCAACCACAGAATTCATTGAATTAATGGACGGCGGTCACCCGTCCTTGCTAACCGCCCTTGTATGTATAACGCTTATCGCAGCTTAAATGTTAACTTTGAACTTTAAGAATTCACTATAAGAACATGTCTACATAATTTCTCAGACGCTAGTGGCTGCGGGTTCGTTTTCCGCACGGAACAAGAAAAAAAACGTTCCGTGTCTGGGTGTTTATCTATTTATGTATTTATATTCTAGGTTCCCCCCTACTTCGATGCATGGTATCCCATAACACAAGCTATGCTTAGTTTGGGGCCATATGGTAGGTGTAATAATCTGGAGACTTATTATTATTTAGTTATTATTATAATAATTATAGCCGCTTGGAGCTGTTTCTCTTATTAAGTATTTATTTACTCATAATCTATACTAATATATAAAGCTGAAGAGTTTGTTTCTTTTGTTTGTTTGTTTGTTTGAACGCGCTAATCTCAGAAACTACAAGTGGAATTGGAAAGACTTTTTGCATTTGATAGCCCAACTCTTGAGGAAGGTTAAAGGCTATATTTTATCCCGAAATTCCCACGGGATCAAAAGTTACGCGGGTAAAACCGCGCGCGGTGGCTAGTAAATTAATACATGGTATCTCATAACACACGCATGGCTTTATTAGCCTCAAAGTAAGCATAGCTTGTGATATGAGATACCATGTAGCGAACTAGGGGGGAACCTAGAATATAAATACATATTAGACTCAATAGGAACGCAGGCGAAAACTTATCTAGATGGTAAGTGGGTTCCCATTGAGGATCCACACTGGAATATTGTGCCTACTTTTCTGTGTCAGCTTTTAGTAAAAGTTCTCAAATAATTTTAAGTTCAACTATTAATTTGTAAAAGTCGGCACTCAAAAGTTACATTCGATTTAAGGTGGACTCAATCGTGACTGGCATCCATACATACATACATAACTTCACGCCTGTATCCCTAATGGGGTAGGCAGAACACCAGAGGCTATAAAACCGTCTGATGTCACGTTTGACAAATTCGGAGGTATTATTATGATGGAGTGAGACTATTGCAGTGACAGGGGGTCAGCCTATCACCCGCAAAAACGCCAATAAAACCTCCGTCCCTTAACTGACTTTTACAGTATGCCCGAGAAGAGAAGCAGCTGGCACATTATATGTTTGTCTTTCACTCCCAGTCCAGCATGGAAGTCATATTTATAATAATCAACGAATGCAAAGCATTAAAAAAACCGACTTCACGTCAGCACTTTGGCCGACTAATAATGTCATCCACGTAAACATTCTCCGAAGTCATACATATTGTTTCAAAAATTTGAAATTTTCAATGAAGAACCCAACCGATTTCGATGAAATGTATATGGGACCAACTATGAAGTATCCTGTATCATATGAATTAATAATTTTTAAAATCGATTCATAATTATCTGAAATATCGTGTAACAAAGACACAAAAAAAAACATACAGATGAATTGAGAACCTCCACCTTTTTTGGAAGTCGGTTGAAAAATTATAATTTACAACTGCTCTATATGACTTGTCTTAGTAAAAGATCGTTTTACTAAATATCACTACTTCCAGTTTACTCAATAAGAAGAATTACCGTGGTAAGTAAGTCTTCGTAAGAACTTGTGCTCAAATTATCTAATTAGTGGTTGAATTGACAATTGCTTGTGAACTTTCACTCTAGGCTGACACATAGAAAAGTATAAAATTCCAACATGACTGTTACCAAGTATTTTTCAGTTGTAAGTATTATAACCGCTTATTTTTGGAACGCACCCGAAATGTCGACTGTCAATGTCACAGTTATGTCGTTTTGACAGCCGGTGTCACGGTCGCGTAGGCGTAAACGTTCCTGGATCTTTGCTAACCTATCAAATAAAACACTTTTTAACCGGATTTATCGCGTATATTTGACCACTGAGTCGCTTGTGACCATGGGGCCTGCACAGACACCGAAACGTCGATATAAAATTTAAAATGTAAATATACGCGATAAATCCGGTTAAAAAGTTTATTTAATAGTATGAACCGCGAAAACTTAAGACAATATTCTTTACTAACCTCCTTGGCTGTGTCTGCGTCGAATGGTTTTATTTACAGAGATCATTATTTAAAAAATCCTTTCTATTTAGTTATTTTTTTCCTAAATTTAATTAAAAATAATTAAGCCAATTATGCCCCTCACAGAGACCGCCCTTAGCGATTAACATACGCAAATCCCACCCAATTAATAGCTTATATAATCTTTTTTAATGCATGGGGTGGAGGGTTTCACCACTTTATAGTCTGTGAGAGATTGATAATTTAAAATTCAGATTTACTATTTGGCCTAACTACTATCATCATTGTTATTGGTGCCAAAAAATTATAATAAATTAGAATTATTAAGACAAAGTCCAAAATTTTCAAAAATTTTATTAAAAAGGAAGTTAAGAGATACTTTGCTCGAACTGAAAAATTTAATAGGTAACCTTCAGTATGTAAAACTTTGATATTGTTAAAATAAAAATAAGAGAAAATGTACTTTTATTTTGTTGTCATATAGATTATATAAGGTATGTAGAATAATTTGTTATTGTGGTTATATAAATGTACAAATAAGGAGCGCAACTCGCCTTCAAACAACAAGTTTGGCGAGATAATAATAATAATAATAATAATAATAAAACGTTTATTGCAAGTAACACAGACTCATATTTTGTTAGTACACTTTCACTTAAGCTATGTTAGAAAATAAGGATTTAGGTAAGTAATAAGAAATAATTATAATTTAACGATTCCGCCTAGGTGATCCCTGAGACACGACCCCCCGCTACGTTACAGCAAAAACCTATGTATAGGCAGTCCAGCCTTTCCGCGATCATTTTCAGAATTCTGTTGGTACTGCCCCTTGTTCTACGCACTAGGGACGCGCATCTCTTACGCATCACAGCATAAAAACAATCAATTCTCGCGTCCGCAAACATTCCCGAGGCACTACAGAACCGTGGCAGCCCCAACAGAACCCTAAAGGCATTATTATATTGCACTCTTAGTGCATTATAACATTTTTGAGTATATTTAGCCCACAGTCCGCAGGTGTAGAAGGAGGTGCAGTATGCTCTGAAAAGTGTAAATTTCACATTGTTTGAGCACCGTGCGAACCTGCGAGCTAACATGTTCGCTCTAACAGATAAAGCCCTACGCTCTCTCTCTATATCGTTATCGTCTTTGAGATCGGGAGTCAATATATGGCCCAGATATTTAAACATATTTACCCTCTCAATTTCCACCTGCTTAATAAATACTGGTGGAGTATAAACCTTACCATACATCTTATTCTCGCTCTCAAAAACCATAACTTGACTCTTTTTAACATTATAAAAGAGCCCGTGAGTGTCAGCATATTTCTCGCATATTGAAAGAAGCTTCCTAAGTCCACAAATCGACGCGCTCAGCAGCACCATGTCATCCGCGTAACTTATGTTATTGACGTTCACGCCGTCTATATGACAACCGACCCGAGTGCTGCTGAGCTCGCCTATCAAGTCATTCACATACAGGTTGAAGAGCGTGGGTGAGCTCAACCCCCCCTGCCTCACCCCGCACTCCAACCCATACGGTCTTGACATTGCCTCTTCCCACCGAACAATGTTAACCTGCTTCCCGTACCAGTATTTAAAAACATTTAAAAGTTCTTTGGGTAAATGTGTTTTTTCTAGTTTACTCCACAGCAAGTCATACGAAACGAGTTCAAATGCCTTTTTTAGGTCAAGGAAGCAGGCGTAAACCGGTGTTCTACGCTTAGTATAGTATGAGACAGCATGCTTAAGGCACAATACAGCACTTTCGGTAGATAAACCCGGACGAAACCCAAACTGATTGTCATGAGGCGTAAAATATTTATTTACCTGTGCGTTAAGCAAGCTGTCAAACACTTTCGATGTTATTGTAGCCAAAGAGATGGGTCTGTAGTTACATTTGTCAGCAAGATCCGCTGTTTTATTTTTAACTATTGGGACTACTATTGTACGCATCATATCACTAGGTAGGTAAGTGTGTCCCACGCATAAGTTAAATAGCATGTACAACAATCTGGGAAGGTGTGGCCCAGCAAACTTAAAATGTTCAATACTGAGCCCGTCATGACCTGCAGATTTACCGTGTGACATACCCTTAATTGTCCGAGCAATATCGCGTGGGGTAAAAGTTATTTTTCTCTTCACGCCGGGCTCAGTACCCAACATCAGTTTTGATGGACCAAGAGGTGACTTTACAACAAAGTGTTCCATAAATAAATTAGCTATGTCCTCTGGTTCACTTACGCCGCAGACGCTCACAGGCAGACGAGGCTTACATTGAAGTTTATTGGTATTTTTCCAAAACGACCGAAAGTCATTTTTTGAGTGATGTGAGGCTAGAATGTTCATTTTAATTTGATCTTTGTGATTTTGACACCACTTCAAACGAGACTTAAATATTCTTCTACTTTCACACATTTCCTCATAGATGGAACCTTTAGAGGGTCTTCCGTACCAATTCCACAAGTGGAACTTCTGCCTAGCCACCCTATGAGCCTCTGCTACATACTTATTCCAACCAACAATTATTTTACTTTTCGTTTGTTTGACCTGACATGCAACTTTGGAAGATATGGTGAGAGCAGATATAATATCTAGATATAATTTATCTAATACAGTTTTGTGACTATTGTTGTTACACATCTTATCACTACAATTACGAAACTCACGCGGAAAGTCAATAGTCCTAAGCCTTTTGTTACATTCATTTCGATAAATTTCTATTTGCTCGAGTGTTCTATCTCCCCACAAGATCCTATTCCGACCGGGTTGCTTTGGCAATCTAGTAGGTAAAATACTGTGTAAATTACACTCTATTACCAACGGAAAGTGATCTGACCAAAACACATCGTATACAACATATACATTTTGAACGGTATTTATTGCTGATTCTGTTATTAAGCAATGATCGAGCCAGGACTTCGATCCGTGTACCTCACTCACAAAAGTATAGGTATTAGACATTATACCTAACCGCTCAATGTCAATGCACGACCACTTATTGTCTTTACAAAAGTTCATCAACTCGTAATAGAACGGCTTAAAAGGATGAGTATTATAATCTCCTAACATATAAACACAATCTACATTGCAACTATCTACAATAGCACTCACCGAGCTTAATAAATCCGTAAAATCCATCATATTTGCAGTCTCATCCGTTGGCGAGTACACACACATCACAATAAAGGTTTTGTTATCTAACACTATCTTTATTGCACATATACGTGCGTTACAACACTGAATTATGGAGACATCACTGAATACACTATGCCGCCACAGGAGCGCTATGCCCCCGTGCGGCCTGCCGCGGAGTACACCTGCTCCCGCGTCCATCGCGGACACCCCCGTACAGCTGAAGTCCGAGCTTATTGAATTAAGAAACGGTATCTCTTCTTCGTATAGCCACGTCTCCTGTAAAGCGATGATATCGCAGGTTTTACACAGGTCACGTACATTATCTATGGAACGTTTAATGTTCTTGCAATTAAATGTAATGAATTTTAAATTACTTTCATTAGTCATTGCGGGATACTATGGGTCCAACGCCACGATATATATTTTCACGTCTTGTTTTAAAATTAATAAAACGACGGAAAATGATACCCTGTGGCCATATTTTCTCGTCAAGGAACAAGGGAAGCTTATTTTGTGCCACAAAAAACTTGTAAGCGTTGTAATCGCACTCGCGCTTTATGGTTATTTTCTCTAATTTCACCGTTTCCTGAGTCATTTTACAAATATATCGAACGATGTCCGATTCTGACGTATCTTTATGTACATTTGTAATAAATAACGGTGTGTATCTCTCCGCTGCTCGAAACAACTCATCCTCCTTTACTACCACAGTTCCTTTTTTACCTTCAAGACGGTTTTTCGAAGGTTTCACTTTCTTTTGTACAACTATCCAATCGCTATTGGACTTTAAGACTCCCGAGTAAGAGTCATTATCGTTCTTTCGGCCACTATTATTCGACCGGCTGTTGTCAAGTGGCTGTGCAGTAAGTACATGCCGCCGTGACTCATCGCGTGCGGTGTTCTCGCCTAGACTTTCCGTCGTCGCGCCGCTGACCGTTGGAAGAGATATTTCTTTTTCGGCAGAAATCTCGCATCCACCCTCATTTTGATAGTTTATTAGGCTTCGAAACTGTAAACTATGATTTTCATTATTCAAATTGGTCTCATCATTATTAGTAATGTGACAAGTTTCATCAAAAAGCGACAGACCAACCGGCCCGCTGTCCCTGTACGCGCCTCTCTTCATATTAACTTTGACAGCCGAGAAAGGCGGCGACTTGCTTTTTAAATCAAGACACTCATTTCTAATCATTTCTAGTTGCTCAACAGTGGCGTAAGATGATTTCAACATTTTGATATCCTCTTGTACTAGCACTAGGTCCTTTAGCAGCTTGGACACATCTAGGTGGTCAAAGGTTATGGGAGGTAGCTTTTCAAGCTCACGAGCTACAAAAACTGGCAAAACATCAGGATCAGCGACCTTAAATACGTTAATCATGTCGTACAGGACACGAACTTCCTTCTTTTTTCCTTTTCGATCTATTTTTTGTAAGTGGTTAGACGGAAAGGATTCAAACAATAACGTATGCGACTTCTTTATTGCATCAATTGTATATGTTGACGCACATATTTTCACCAGGCTTTCTTCATCACATATTGATATTTTGTTTTGAATATAACACAATAGTTCATCAATTATAATGTTACAGCTATTACACTTTACAGTACACAGTGACATTTTTTGCGAAATAACGGGAATCCGCAATCGGCGACACGCACGGCAAGGATGAATGCGCGCGCGCGACTGTTTAATATGTTTTTAATAATTTTAACCAATTTTGATAATAAATAAATAAAAAAAATATATATATTAAATTATTATAATATTGACTAGTCTTCCATTTATGAATAAATACTTTTAACCAAAGTTGGCTATGTCATTTACAATATCTTCTTAATATATAAAACGTACAGCTATGCGTACCACTGGACTCGTACAGAGCTGAAATTTGAAACATACATTCTTTAGGGGTTGTGGGGTAGCACTAAAAAAGGAATTCCCAAAATTCCCACGGGAACAGAAAATATTGAACCTTTTAGTTTCTATGAAAATTCTTATTCCTTGAGTGCACGGATGTGATACTTAGTATAACGGTTCTTCAATGGGTTGTTTTATAGAAGGAGTTATATTATTAACGATATATGTTATTATTATTATTATACGATAAAACGATATATGTTATAATTATTATTATAACATATATGAAGTTGTGGGAAAAAGCTCGTATTTATATAATGATGGTGTTTTTATTTTTACAAGGACAATACATAATACCAGCCGCCGCGCGCATTTTGCTCGCGTAACTTGTTTTTAAAGCCGAGGCTGTCATATTCCTAAAGTCTAAAATTTAGATTTTCATCCTTTCAAAAAGCCAACCAAAAAACCACACGAAATTACCTTTAAAAAACATTTTAAAACGATATCTAACTAGTGCATCTTAGCCCTCAAAATGACATTGACACTTCCGTAGGCTCGCAGGCGATAAATCTCCACACAGGCTTTATAACGACCCTCCCTGGGCGAAGTCGGGGAACTACCATACATCAATCAGTAAAGATCGTAGCGCTTCGATAAAGGGGTTACCGTGGCTTGTTTCCATTGTGCTACGATTAAACGTACCTATGTACATACGTAACTTTACGCCTGTATCCCTCATGGGGTAGGCAGAACATCAGAGGCTATGAAAATCATCTGATGTCAGTTTTGACACGTTTGGAGGAATTATTATAATGGACGGGGGTCAGCCTATCGCCCACAAAAACGCCAATAAAACTTCTGTTTCTTAACGGACTTTTACAGTATGCCCGGGAAGAGAAGCAGCTGGCATATTCTATGTTCTTTTCGCTCCCAGTCCAGCCTGTATCCTATCTATAACAAGTTTACTAGTTTTGACCTAGCGTCTATGAGTATGCTGTGCAAATAAAACATTATGGGGAATATTTATCGGACTTTAATGTTTGTGAAATACTCTCGGTATGCTGTGTGAGTTTTGATAATTGGAATAATAAAAAAAAAAGACGTGTGGTACTCGGAGACTGCCGCGGTAAAGCTATTGCATAGCATTTTTTATCAACTTATGCAATTATAATTATTTATTTATTTTATTAATGCAGTAATGTTTGATCTAATATGAAGTTCCACAAGTTCCTAGTAGATGGCGCTGATTGCTTATTAAAGCCCGCATGTAAAGTTATGAAATCAAAGTATCACCGCTGTGCCGGTCGGAGTGGGGGGTGTTAGGTTTTTTTCGTTACGGAATTTCTGGATTCGGTCCCCAAGCTCAAGGCTCGCGATAGAAGCTATGCAATAGCTTAATAAGACCAGAAAGCGATATAAAAACCGTTACATTTCAGTGATGATCAATATTTTAGTTAATGGGTATACCTGAGAGTTAAAACAGTACCAAAATTGAGTTAATATCTATCTACACAAAATCTAACGTATTATTTCATGAATGTACTACGTGGAATTATGTGGAACGAGCGTAAGACAATATCTAAATAAAGAATATGCGTGAATTGTTTTCTTTTCTAGGTCACCCATTGCAGATAGTATAACCAACATTATGGCTTTATAATAATAGGAACTTTACTTTACGATGATGAATTAATAAGAAACTACTACAGTAAAACATAAAATCTATTAAAAAGATGTTAACTGTATTATTATGGGCGCTTTGCATCCTAACTAATTAATTGGAAGTTGTGAAATAGTTGTGTTTGGTGATTCTTATGTGCATATTTGGATTAAAAATTAATTAACCTCCTCGATTATTGCCAGAAATAGATCAAGTAAGTGTTTTTTATGCTTGTATACTTGTGATATTTGTTTCCTATTAGACTTTTTTATGCTTTTATTTATTGTTACTGTATTTTTTTTCTCGTTTTAAAATTAAAGATTTTTACGACAGATAATTTTACCAAGTATTAAGTCGCTTGATTTTTAATTAATGTTAACAAGGAAGAATGGAATTTACTTTGCTATGAAGTTTTGGAGGGAAACTGGTTATTAACTTTACTTTTAATTCTTAAAATTTGTCACGCTGTTGGTTTTCTTGATAAAATAAAATAAAAATGAAAAAACATTACACATACACATACACATCACACTAACCTACCCTTTTTTATTTTTATTCTAGTTTGTAAGCCATACAATGATATATATTAAGTACATTAGTGTTATGTGTCTGTGAATTTTGTGGTATCAATAAAGTTTTTATCTATCTATTTATCTCAAAAGTTACGTACCGACTTTTATCCGAAAAACAAACGTACAATGGAAACGCGCTCGTCCCCCAGCCTTGTACGAAACATCAAAAGCTTAACCCGGGGTCGTGTGTACTACATGCAACTACTAATTTGACATTTATACAAAAACCAGCGGGTACCGACACTTCGGGGACTGGGGTTCACTTCCCGGCGTGCAATATCGGTCCAATGATTGATTTTAGACGATTCCGGGTGGGGCTATATTATGTTAGTTTCAATTTGTAGTAATTTGGTTATTATTATCAATGAGATTGAAGTTAAATTGTTTTTTTTTGTGTATTTTTGATGTACTGTTACGTAGGTCATTTATGATTTAATAAAAATGATAAATTATTCGAACGTAAACACCAATTCTGTGGTCCCAAAGTTAGATTTATGCCAGATTGGTTTATCAAGAAATAAACGTATTATTTGCTTGAACGCTCCCCGTGTGTCCTATAGCGCTCTACGAGTCCGATTCAATAATGCGTTCAGTGGGGCTAGCATACAAGCATCGACAAACAGAACTTCCATCCCTATAGTGGATTTACCAAGAAGTCGAACAAAACGCTTCGAAAGTTCCTTTTTGGTACGGATTGCCAAGGTATCGAACAAGCTGCCTGCGTCTGTTTTTCCTGACCACTACAGTCCTGGAACTTTTAAGTGTCGAGTGAATAGGTTTCTCGTGGATGGACGTGTAACACCATATTCTTCATGCGCACTTTCCATCAGGTGGCATGGAAGACAAACGTCCTATCCATACTATTTAAAAAAAAAAACGATAAATTGGGCCTTTTATCGATATTTTCTTAGAATTTGGCACTTACATTATGTATTTTTTTAAGAATATGGCATCTTTGGTTCTGTGGTCTTAATCATGGTATCAAATCGAGTAATTCTATTTATTATGGTGTAATAGGCTGCCCAAGTACTGCAGCGCTTTAGGGATGTTTGCAGAAGCGAGGGTAGACTGCTTCTACACCACTATGCGGAAATGGTCCGCATCGCTGGTGCGCAGGGTGGGGGCAGAACCAACACCATCCTGTCTATGATAGCGAGCAGGCTTGTTGACTGCCGTAATATAAACCATGGTTGAATAACATCTGCTAGATGTGTGCAAACTAAGCATACATACATAGCTTCACGCCTGTATCCCTTATGGGGTAGGCAGAACACCAGAGGTTATGAGACCACTGATGTCACGTTTGACAAATGAGGTATTATAATGATGGAGAGAGGCTATTGCAGTGACAGGGGGTCAGCCTATCGCCCACAAAAATGCCAATAAAACCTCTGTCCCTTAACTGACTTTTACGGTATGACCGGGAAGAGAAGCAGCTGGGTACATTCTATGTTTTTCTTTCGCTCCCAGTCCAGCATGGAAGTTGCAAACTAAGCACTAGATTTTTACTGGTTTCATATACTAAGAAATCTTTTATAACTAACAAAATAATGAGTCATGTTTCTTGAAATTAATAAATTCTATTATATTATTACTCAATATCAGAATGACGGCTAGGAGCAAATCTGTCGCATTGCAACCTTGCTCTTGCTGAAGGAGAACCTTTGTGTGTCAAGGTGCCAATTTTCATTTTTTAAAAACATGCTTGATTCGGTCAAAGACGTGCCATCAAATAATGCGTTGTCGTTATAAAATACGATAGATTGTCCCTAGTGCATTTTGAAAGTTATGTTCGATGACGTGCCCAAAATATTGTGTTGCGTGCCGTCACGCATGCCATTGGTTACCCATTCCTTTTAGGTACTAAGATCAAAAAGTTACAGGATCAATAACGCGGGCAAAACCGCGCTTAGTTAATTAATCAATAGAATATTCTCCTAGAAGTCGACGTGGCGCCGTGGTTACTGTGTGAATCATACGATATCACAGATTAAGCAACGTTCTGCGGGGTCGGTACTTGGATGGGTGACCGCCGACCATTCATTTCTCACGGCGACTTCCGTGCTTCGGAGGGCATGTCAGTCAGTCGGTCCTGGGTTCTGTATTCTTGTATACAGTAGTCGTTAGGGTTTGTCAGAAGCCGTATCGGCACCCTGAAAATTCTGACATCCACCGCAAAGCACTGGGCCAGCTTGGTGGATTATGGCCTCAACCTCCTCATCACCCAGGGGAGAGACTCATGCCCTGCAGTGGGCTCATTACAAAGAGTTGTGATGATGATGATGATTCTACTTAAGAGCGGTTACTCACTACATTCGAATCTTATCCATTCCAAAGCCGAGATAATCAACGAATGCAGAGCATTAAAAAAACCGACTTCATGTCAAAACTTTGGCTGAATTATAATGTCGTCAAGTTATACAATCTCCGAATTCATAAATATTTTTTTTTAAATTTGAAATTTTCCATGAAATACACAATCGATTTCAATGAAATTTATAAAAGACCAACTATAAAGTATCTTCTATTATATGAAACAATAATTTTCAAAATGGATTCATAATTGTCCAAAATATCGTGTAACAAAGACACAAAAAAACATACAGACGAATTGGGAACCTCCTCCTTTTGGAAGTCGGTTGAAAATACGAAAAAAGGAAAAATCTTATGAAATCGTATGAAATGACGGATGACGGATGGGTCTTGTGGCCGTTCGTACGTCGCCGATTTTTAGTAAACTAGCGAGTTGGACCCGTTTGGTGCTTTTCCAACCAGCGTCGATGTTCCTACTGGATCAATCGACATTAAGCTGAGTCTGATTCCTTTTTTTTTAACTATCGTTCTTTTTTATGTATAATAAGAACTAGGCTATATATAAGATATGTTTTAATTGTGAAATTGCGATAGTTACTTAAATAAATATTTTCATTCTTTCTTTCTATTATAAAAAATGCCATCACCGAATGGTGGCCGTTCGTGCGCCCAATAATATTAATTCACAGTAAACCCATAGACTAACTAAATGCTTAGGCATGACAGGGTACTTAGTAGACATTGATACTTAAAATTGATATCTATTTAATTATATTACCATGATATTAAAAAAACTACAGATTTTCCAAACCTAATTTCTATAATACACAGGGTGACTGGTGACAAATTTGAGATACTGAAGTAGAGCAATCTGTAATCGATTCTGGTTATAATTATAAAATAAAAGTAAGTACTTAATATTTAACTAGAATTCCCTATAAATAAATAAAGTTTTGTAACTGCGTACTTTACTTAATCCTGAGTCCATCGCGGCACGTGATCTGGCACGCGGATCGCTGTTAACGCTAGTGTAATCATGCGTTGCGTAATCAATTTTTTTTTTAAAGTCGGTACAGACCACCATTCGGCGACGCACGAACGGCCACGAGACCGCCAGATGTAGTTTCGTAACCGCTCTTCCGCTTACTGAACAAATTCCTTATCACTACACCACAGTAGCTATCTCATCCTAAAAACACCATAATTTATAACATATTAATCATAACACGAAATACACGTGTGAATGGAAGAAAGATATGGTGTATGTATGTCATTTGTGGAACTTGCCAAGTAGAAACAAACTTTGAAAATGTACGGGAACAAAATTGGTGATGTTATATTTTCTGCCACGTAAGGTTGTCATAGATCAGCCCTACTGCCCTTGAATACATGTTTCGTAAAAGGTGACTTATCCGCGGTAATATTATCTGTACAGTATTTCAACCTAATTCAAATTCAAATCATTTATTCATAATCATAGGTAGTTTTACATAGTAGAGATGTTACAAATATTATGGGCGCAGCTGTGACTGGACATATTGGCATATGAATTTTAATATGTCAAATAAAATGTCAACTTTTTATTGTACATGTCTATAGATTATATTTTACATTTCTTTCAAAAGTCATGAAATAAAATCACAATTTAAATGTGAAAATCTTAAAAACTATATTTATCAACTAAGCTCGGTTCAGTAAAGGTCAATATAAAATTATTGAAAGTTATTTAAATTAATAATATATTCTAATAATGTTATTAAGTATTTGGTATTGTTAATAAAGTTTGTCATTCAAAAATTCTTTAAGATCATAAAATGCTTTTTCAGCAAGGAAGCCATTTAGAACCGTCTTGAATTGTTTGTCATCCTTAATCATTCTTATCGATTCGGGATTTTATTATAAATGGTTGGTGCGAGACCGAATTCGGTGGCGCGCGTTGGGAGAGGCCTACGTCCAGCAGTGGACTAGCGCGGGCTGAGATGATGATGATGATGATGATGATTGCATTTACACTTACTCTTTGTAAAAGAGTTTTTCTGGTATGGGTAAATTTAAGCCTAATTAACCTAGCCGTATCTTTGCGTGTCGCGGTCGTCGCGGTACGTTCACATGCGATAGGGCTGCCCGGATTTTATTTACATTTGACTACTATGTGTTATTTTCGATTATAAATATACCTTTTTTTATATAAACAAATAAAATACTTTGCGAATTAAATAAGAAAAGTATGTGTTCGACAAAAATGCAGTTTTGTGTCAAAAAACTATGTTTACGTTTGAATAACAACCACCATTGCCTCTGTCTGAACACCTTCCGCCCGGAAAAGATTTGCCATGGCCAATTTGGAAGTCCCTAAACAGACTCCGGACCCAGGTCGGTCATAGTAAAGAAAACACTGTGAAATGGGGTTTCAGCGTTGACGGAGATGAGCATTGTTTGGGCGGCGCGACTCCACAAACAATGTTAAACCTTCTCTCCTGTCCCATGGGCCCGGAAACCTGCACTACTGAGGACCTCGCACAAGCCACCGATAACGCCATAAAGGTGGAAAGTTTCTGGGCGGACAAAATATAATTTCATATACATCGACAGGCCAAGAAGAAGAAAAAGACGTGTGGCACTCGGAGACTGCCGCGGTAAAGCTATTGCATAGCATTTTTTATCAATTTATGCAATGATAATTATTTATTTATTTTATTAAACCAGTAATGTTTGATCTAATATGAAGTTCCACAAGTTCCTAGTAGATGGCGCTGATTGTTTATTAAAGCCCGCATGTAAAGTTATGAAATCAAAGTATCACCGCTGTTTTTCGTTACGGAATTTCTGGATCGGTCCCCACGCTCAAGGCCCGCTATAGAAGCTATGCAATCTTATAAATCAGCAACCGAAAAATACTTGCACCTCGACTGAGACGTACGCATTAAAAATCCGCATTATGTAAAGTTCAATTAAAATTGCGCATACCGAGATCGAGCCGAGACACTTCAACGTCATATTCTATGAAGAGCCGTTTTCTTTCTAAAACCGTGCATGTGTCATCTGCGACCTCATCTTCACTTACCATCAGGTGAGGTTGAGGTACCAATACCTTGATACTTCGGCAGAATTGCGAGATTCGTTTTGAACTAATGTTATATTCATTTATTTCACAATTTATGTACACACTTATAAAAAATTACATTTAATAAACTTGCGAAAAAAAAAGATTTGTATAGATTATTTCTATAGAAATATCTTCCAGCAGACCTGACGAATGGAGAATTTGATAAAAAATACAATTTCAGTATGTACACCAAATATAACAAACATAAATAATATTATATTGTAAAATACTATACATAAACATAGATGAATATATAACAGATAATATATTCGTGAAAATGAATCTTGTGTGGGTAATCAATATCTAATTATAGTTGAGAAAAAAAGTGCTCTCGTACTTTTTTCTTGAAAACAGATAAGGATTTTGACTCCCGGATGTCCTAAGGCAGCGCATTCCACAATCTGACTGCATGGACAGTAAAAGAGTAGGAAAAGTAGTTAGTTACATTAAGTTATCGTTTTTATTATTTGTATCTATTCTAAAATCTTATCTATACAAGGATATTGTTTACTCACCAGCCAATTCTTTTCATATAATAATTTTATACAATTTCTAGAAACGATTTTTGCAAAAAAAGGTAAGTTCATACATACATAACTTCACGCCTGTATCCCTTATGGGGTAGGCAGAACACCAGAGGTTATAAAACCATCTGAATTCACGTTTGACAAATTTCGAGGTATTATAATGATGGAGAGAGACTATTGCAGTGACAGGGAGTCAGCCTATCGCCCGCAAAACGTCAATAAAACCTTTGTCCCTTAACTGTCTTTTACAGTATGCCCGGGAAGAGAAGCAGCTGGCACATTATATGTATTTCTTTCGCTCCCAGTCCAGCATGGAATGTTTATTTTCTTTCAAGGTAAGTATATATATTTTTTACAAGGAAATTAATAGATTCGAAAACATATTAGGCAAAGTATGGTTACTCTAAATTATGCATAAATACTATTAAAATCAAGATGACTACAAAAGCGCTACTACAAAACATCTTGTAGTACTACGTCGTAGTATTGTCAATGAAATGCCGCGTCGTAGTAGCTATGTTCATCAACAGCGACTATTTATATTTATTTGTATTGAGCGTTATGAAAATAAATATGCAGGTACGTTTATATCAGATCAAAGAGAATTATAGGTATTTAAATTTGGTTGTTGACTAAAAAATAATCCTGTATAAGAGAAAATCAATGGAGTATTTTCCATATTACGAATACACAATGTTTGCACTATACCGTTTCCCAAATTTGATTTTACCAAACATTATTATTACTTTTTAGGACCGTACATTTATAACACCTTAAACAAAGCTACCTCATAGCACACTTTAACACTCACACGTTGTAAATATATTGTAACATCCTGGCTCATAGGGAAATCTTATGATGACACCGAAATACTAATTACACCCCTCATTTAAATAACCTTCATGTACCTATTACTACCAAATTTAACGCATAATATTTCTACTCAATATAATCTAATACACTAAACATAATTGCATACATAAGCTTAATTGCAGTCTTAATTTTTGTTAATTAAATATAATTTACTTTTAATATAATTTTGTGCCACCTTACTTATAATTACATATTTAAACCTACAAACCTATATATATATGATAGCGTATTAAAAGGCTTCCTAGGGAGAGGGAACTAGTGCCCTTATTAGAGATTATCTAATAATCTAGTTAAGGCTCTAGTGACACTTTAAATACACTTATATTAGCCTTATTGTATGATGTTTGAATAGTAATTATTTTGTTCTTAGACTGTAAGATTACTCTGTAAAAAACATTCAAGGTTGAGGCATGAATAAAGAAATGTTATTATTATTATTATATTCTACATACATACATAACTTCACGCCTGTATCCCTTATGGGGTAGGCAGAACATCAGAGGTTATAAGACCAACTGATGTCACATTTGACTAATGAGGTATTATAATGCTTGCGAGAGGCTATATTGCAGTGACAGGGGGTCAGCCTATCGCCCACAAAAATGCCAATAAAACCTCTGTCCCTTAACCGACTTTTACAGTATGCCCGGGAAGAGAAGCAGCTGGCACATTCTATGTTTTTCTTTCACTCCCAGTCCAGCATGGAAGTAATTATATATTCTTAATTCTTATTTTAAATAATATTTATTAGGACTTATTTTTATCCCATTTTACCCCGAATCTCCACCCGTATTTACCCGGTCATTATTCACAGTTGCCGACACCTGTCCCCACTTATATATTTATGAATACCTTCGTAAAACGTGTAAAACTTTACTTTTCACTTCCATGAATATTGTATGAAGAGCCTTGATGAGAATTTGTTAGAAATCTATACTAATATATAAAGCTGAAGAGTTTGTTTGTTTGTTTGTTTGTTTGTTTGAACGCGCTAATCTCAGAAACTACAAGTGGGATTTGAAAAATTCTTTTTGCATTTGATAGCCCAACTCTTGAGGAAGGTTATAGGCTATATTTTATCCCGAAATTCCCACGGGATCAAAAGTTACAAGGGTAAAACCGCGCGCGGTGCCTAGTATCTAATAAATCAAAGAACAGGAGCTGGTTTTTGGTGATTGAGGTTAAAATTCACGAAGTGTTACACTTATTGCAAGTATTTATCTATTTATTTTGGTCCATCAACAGATGCTTCAATATTTTAAATTTCAATATAAAACTACAGAACGAATTCATACAATGGCAGCCCCAGACGGATTTTCTTGCTCTTCTTATAAAGTTCATAGGGAGTTGAATACCTATGTTATTGCGACATCTACATCTTCGAGAACCGAATAGGTAAGCGTAGGGAAGTGCTTTGAAAACAAACAGTATGTTGTTCATAATATGACCGACTCTGTGGGAGATCAAGTGAACTTTTAAAAAAGCTTTTCACGTAAATTATCTCTCGTCACATAAATCATTTTAGTCGGGGGATTTTAAATTATTTTATTCTTTTTCAATTACTTTTTAACCGGCGCGTCGTGGGTTTTTCAAAATTTTCATCAACTCTCAAGCTAGTAAAAACCTTAAGCCAAACTGCACTACAGATCATAATAAATAAAAAAAACAAACCATCTCATTCGATAAAAAAAATATTGACTTTTAATTTGTAAAAAGAACACGCTAAACAAACAAAAAAGGTCTATAATCCTCAAAAAGCAGTTAACCAATCTAGCATATAATCCCAATAACAAACAGGACCAGAGACAAGCGGACACACTCCCTGTCAATCTTGATTGATAGTCTGTCCCTTGCGAGTCACAAATCAGCTAATTTCGCATAGGAACTGCGCACGCGGCGCGCGCCACGTGCCTGTAAGCTAGGGTTGTCAGTTGAGTGTGAGAAACTGTAGGGTCACCAACTGGTATTTATTTTTATTTATTATGGTTGAGAGTATTAAGTTTTTCCCGCGGCTAGTTGAGAGATAGTGGATGTTTTTGAATAGAATAAATAAACGGATCAACTTTGTAGGGTGTAGATTTAAAACTAGTTAATAATTAATATAAAATAAATGTTTCTAACATTAAAAAAACATTCAAATTTTAACATATAAATATGTTTGAATCTATATTATTTTGCCCAAATTAAGTTAAGAACTGTTGAAGTAGTATAATATGCTGAGATGTGCACTGGCTGTCTTAACAATTTTTTAGGACAATAAAGCGCACTGCATAAGAAGTACTTACATTGTTAGTTACATACATACATACATAACTTCACGCCTGTATCCCTTATGGGGTAGGCAGAACATCAGAGGTTATAAGACTAACTGATGTCACGTTTGACTAATGAGGTATTATAATGATTGCGAGAGGCTATTGCAGTGACAGGGGGTCAGCCTATCGCCCACAAAAATGCCAATAAAACCTCTGTCCCTTAACCGACTTTTACAGTATGCCCGGGAAGAGAAGCAGCTGGCACATTCTATGTTTTTCTTTCACTCCCAGTCCAGCATGGAAGTGCTAGTTACATGTTTTGTATAATTAAAAATTGAATAAAACTGTTCATATTGTTAGGAAATCGAAATGGGGAGGGCGCTGTTCTCTAAAATACAGACTCTGTATAGTTTAGGGGCCAGACATTTCACTTGGGTGCTATGCTTTCTTTGGCGGAAGAAATGCCGAAAGGCACACAGTTGAGGTTTACACGTAGTCGTCGCATCACTGTGAATGGATGTAACTTCGTTGATACGTTTGCCGCATAATTTTCTCTGTTTGGCAGCAGTCTTACTTTTATTGGTTTAGCACCGACTTCAAAAACTATGTAAATACCTACCCAGATAAATTATTAATGTTCTTATTACATTAATTAGTATAAAGTCATTTAAGGAGAAATTTACTATACGGGTTAGCAATATGGATGGAATAGAAATAGGAATAGGATGGCGTTTATAAAAATTATTTAAACATGTTTAGGGGGTCGGTTTTTTTAAAGGCGGTTCACTTTTTCTTAAAAAGAAATAAATAGTTTGCTTTCATTTTGGTTTGGGTCTTACTGCTTTTTCACGGTATCATGTTAATAATATGCATGTCATTAGATCATATATCTTTTGACATAAGTATAGATATAAACCTACTCAGAAAGTCATTATGCAGAAAAATGTACCATAACATCAAATGCTATTTAGATTATAAAAGAGCGGGGGATCGATGTCACTACGGGTGATTTATAATTTAAAAGTAAATCGCCGTGTAAGCAGCTTGGCTGTGACATGATATAGGTAAGCAAGCACGCATGTCTGGTGGTTGTTTTTTTCCTGTCACAATCGGGTTGTACAGTCACGTCTGACAATATGTATACATTTTCATTGTAATCTAAACCTTACCATAACCAAATAAATTGCGAAGTGTGTACATATTAATGCACGTGTACAGTTGCACAAATACCTATCCCTGGCAAATAATTAAATGCAGTAAAATGAGTATAGAGTATACCTCTAGTATAGAGGTTTGGTTGGCGAAAACAGAAAAAGAACAAAAAAAAAATATTGGGCCAGAATTTTTTTTCCTACCTTACCTTCTCCAAATGTATCCTCGAACATACGTAGTCTTTCAGTCCCTCTACCAAACACTCTGTATAAAAATAACAATTGCCGAAAAAGTCGCGATGTACGCAATTTTCTTTCCTTTATCCATCCTCAGGATTTTGAAAACACTTTAACGGATCACACTAATTAAGTTACACACCAGATAAATATAATAGGTTAATACTCGTTATATCGGTATACTCTCACAGTTTGACCCCAAGTTGAATCATAACAAGGCCATTAATTCCGGCCACCAAAAGCACATTAATTTATGACCAGCGCGCGCGACGTATTGTCCGTAATGGCCCCCTTGTCCCAATGGGGTTAAAATAGAAATCAAAATATTACTTATTTTCATCATAGTAAATCAACTCAGAAGTCGTCGTGGCGCCGTGGTTACTGTGCATATCAAACAACTAGCCACCGCGCGCGGTTTTACCCGGGTAACTTTTGACACCGTGAGAATTTCGGGATAAAATATAACCTATGACATTCCTCAAGAGTTGGGCTATCAAATGCAAAAAGAATTTTTCAAATCCCACTTGTAGTTTCTGATATTAGCGCGTTCAAACAAACAAACTCTTCAGCTTTATATATTAGTATAGATAGATATCGCAGGTTAAGCGCGCTCGGTGCAGCCGGTATTAGTATGGGTGACCGCCGATCATTTCTTTCTTACGACGACTTCCGTGCTTCGGAGGGCACGTTAAGCAGTCGGTCCCGGGTGCTCAGAAGCCATTTCGGCGCCCTGAAAATTCTGACATCCACCAACCAGCACTGCGCCAGCTTGGTGAATTGCGGCCTAAACGGTCTCGTCACCCAGAGGAGAGACTCATAGCCCTGCAGTGGGCACACACGGAGTTGCGATGATAATGATGAAATCTACTCAAAAATTTTGAAAACTGTTCACTGTGACGACCACTTTGGCGCTGGGGTAACACTGTATGCCTCAGACGCCAGTGGTCGCGGGTTCGATTCCCGCACGGAACAAGAAAAAAAAATGTTACGTGTTTGGGTGTTTATCTGACTATGTATTTATATTCTAGGTTCCCCCCTAGTTTGCTGCATGGTCTCCCATAACACAAGCTATGCTTACTTTGAGGCCATGTAGTTGGTGTGATTGTCTGGGGATTTTATTATTTATTTTACTGTCGCAAACCTTATATTTAGACGACCGGCTGGTATAGTGGTAACATACATTGCCTTCTATGAAAGAGGTCCTGGGTTCGAATTCCGGCGGCTGCGGATATTTGTGTGATGAACACAAATATAAGTCGACAAGTCATGGATGTTAATATGTTTTAATGACCGGCGCGTATTATGTATTAATTTTCATTGGAATTTGAACCTAATTACAAGCGAATAAATTGCTAAGTGTATGATGATGATGTCCTCCTAGACGTATCCGTCGACGGCGACACCCTGTCAGTTGCACGGATTCTGTCTTCGCTCATGTGCTCGAACGTGACTTGCGATTAATAATTCTCCATTATTAAAACGCTGGGTTAATCTACATGCTACTGGGAATCAGCCGGGAGCATGCCTTAATTAAATATGTAGATAATATTATTTTATTTTATACTTTATCTCATTGCAAAATTTAATTTCAATTTAATTTAATTTATTTTTAATTAAATTAAATTGAGAGGTTTTAAAGGCGTTTTTGTGGGCGATAGGCTGATCCCCTGTCACTACAATAGTCTCTTTCCATCTTTATAATACCTACAATTTGTCCAACGTGACATCAGATGGTCTTGTAACCTCTGGTGTTCTGCCTACCCCATAAGGGATACAGGCGTGAAGTTATGTATGTATTTTTAATTTAATTTAATTTCAATTCAATTTGTATTAAACCCACTGATCAAAATTATAATTCATAAATTTAATAAATAACTAGATAACTAACATTAGTCATGAAGGTTAAAATTTGTCATTACTAACACCTATGGATGTAATATCTTAAATAAATATGTTTGAGTTTGAGTATGAAGCCAAAGGGTATACCTAGTATTTCACGTGACTTTACAGACTTTAAGAAACTAGAATTAATTTGGGATAGATGTCTTATTCGACATCCAGTGTCAAATTTTACGACGTGAAACGTGACCGCCTCGTACAAAAACTATTTTTTTCTCTTTCCGTCACGGCATTAAGGAACAATTAAAATAAGAGAATTCAATCTCGTATCGAGGCCAACGTTGTGTGAGAGTCAAAAATATTTATTATTATTATTATATGTGTGTACTAGCTGCTGCCCGCGACGTCATCTGCGTGAACGCTATGCAGCACCAAACTATATTTTTTGTTTCTGTTTCGATTGTAGATCATACCCCAAGTATTCTTTTAAAAAAATATTCAATGTACAGTTTAGACTTTCCCACCATTTTATTATATGTATAGATAATTTTATTTTATTTTCATATAAATGGATACATTGCTTCACTCTTCTATTCCATACAAAACTTGCCTGAAGAAGACAGGTAGGTACAATCTAAATGTCGCGTTAGCTCACCCTAATTTTAAGTCGTATTGTGTTGATAAAATTTACAATGAGAGTGACCAAGTAAGCGTTTTTATATTACTATTTAATCGTGTTTTCAAAGTAGTTAGCAATTTAGGACTTTTTTGTCCATTGAACTATTTGCACAGAATGACAGATCAATAAGTCTCTAATTATCTCTATCTATTTATTTATTTTACAATTTATGTACACACAAGTTAAGATACAATATTAAGAAACATAATCAAAATAAGTACAAAGGTACAGCTTATCTCTATTGAAATCTCTTACAGCAGACCTAAGACTGGAGAGTTTGTTCAAAATGCAATCATAGTGTGTACTAATACATAATATACTACAAACTATTTAAATTCTAATAAAAATATATACATACCAATACATACATATAATATTATTACAACTTTATATAGGTACTTAAAATACATACATAATACTAATTATAATAAATACATAATTCATACTATTGTTCATGTAAGTAGAGTGGATACTATAACTTACAGTAGAGAAAAGTAGTGATCTTTGACTTTATATTTGAAACTATGTAGATATGGTTTTACACTCACAAATGACATGAGGTAATGAGTTCCACAATCTGACTGCATGGACGGAGAAAGAGTAGGAATAAAAATCGGTTTTATGAGAAGGCATATGTAGAAGAGTACGCACGTGTGCTCTACATGGCGTATCTTGAGAGTATGAGTATAAAAACCTTTCACGCAAATAGAAAGGAGTGAGTGGGTTATTAAGGATATTGAAAAGGAGACAAAGGATTCTAGTGTTTCGACGGTAGCGTATTGGAAGCCATCGAAGTTGCTTGCGATAAGCGGAGATGCGATCGAACTTCTTCAGGCCAAAGATAAAGCGAATGCAAAGATTTTGCTGGCGCTTCAACTTGTTGAGAAGTTCTTCTGTAGCATCCAAATAACAAACATCAGCATAATCAAGGATGGGCAGAATAAGTGACTGTGCAAGGGAAATTTTTGTTTTGAAAGGCAAAAAACTTTGTAAGGCTTTTAGAGAGTGCAAGGAAAAGTGGATCTTACGACTATAAGATCCACTTTTATTTCTATAACACATATCTCTGTCTATATCACTACATTATCTGTAACAATGTTATTATTTAATACCAAGATTCACTGCCCATCTCTTCTTCAAAAATTTAAACTCCGCGTTCCCTATAGACATCTTGGCGCTCCCATAACCCCCCTACTCCTTACTGTTCGTAAGACTGTTTTAGGAACAAATTCCACTGTTCCTAGGTTATGCATGTTGCTAAATATATATAGTGACTAGCTGTTGCGCGCGGTTTTACCCGCGCAATTTCGATTCCCGCGGGATTTTCGGGATAAAAAGTAGCCTATACGGATTCGGAGGAATCCCTCTAAGTAATGGTAAAAGAAATTTTGAAATCGGTCCTGTAGTTTTTGAGCCTATTCAATACAAACATACAAAAATACAAAGGTTTCCTCTTTATTAGTATAGATTTATAGATTTATAGATATCCACGCCGATTTTTTCACCAAACTCAAAACAACCCAGCAGTTTGAGCACAGAACTTTATCGACTCGTATGTTTACGAAAGTTCGTATAGTATGGAGACGGTTTGTAAGCAATAATTGAAATCTATCCATTGCCGCACGGCCAGCTTAAATAAATATGTGCCTTGTTAATTTTGAATATTTGTAAACATGTTGTACTCTTAAATAACTTTAAAATAAACAATTACAATGTTACTAAAAACTTGCAACCGACTCCATAGTATACGAACATTTGCACTAACACTATCTTTAAGCTGTATATCACTAACATCTTTGTTCTATAACTGCTTGTGCTGCTGTGTAAGCACGTCTAGGATTGCAATCTTGCTCAAAACTGTTAATTTGTTTTCTTCTTTCTTTTATTTGATTGTAATCTGCGTTTGCCATATTAAATAAAATAAAATAAATAAAATCCCCAGACAATCACATCAACTACATGGCCCTAAAGTAAGCATAGCTTGTGTTATGGGATACCATGTAGCGAACTAGGGGGGAACCTAGAATATAAATACATAAATAGATAAACACCCAGACACGGAACATTTGTTTTTCTTGTTCGAACCCGCAACCACTGGCGTCTGAGGTTTACCCAATTCTGTTCTCGACAAAGTTCTGTGCTCGCACCGCTGTGTCGTGCCTGGCTTCAAATTGCTTAATAAAGAAGCTTTTTATTAGTTTAAAAGCCTAATTAGTTATAATGTTGATTAAATGTTAACAAGCGCGGGTGAATCTTAGGTAATAAATAAATAAACACCTCTCTTTAACGTCAAATATATTTTTTTCTCACCAGGGCGTCTCTAATGAGGCTCTCCTGTGGGTGACGAAAACATTTAGGCAGTAAGCACCAAGCTGTCCCAGTGCTGGGTGGTGGATGTCAGAATTTTAAGGACGCTGAAATAGCTTATAAAAAACCCTAACAATTACTGTATACAAGTATACAGCACCTATATACATACCTATAAACCACAGCACCATATACCGCTAACTGTTTAACGTCAACGTGCTCTCCGAAGCACACAAGTTCTTATAACAAATGTATTGCCCCATGTAAGCAGCTCGGCTGTGACATGACAATGGCAAGCACGAATAGCTGTCTTCTGTTTGTTTGTTCATGTCATAGCTGAGTTGTATTTCTGCCAAATTGTACCCATATCGAAAAGTATTGATAAAAGAGTGCCGAGAGATTTTTTTCGGCGGCTTTTTACCTCTCGGTCTACTTAGGGTCCTAATTTCATTTCGTTTCTTAAAGCTGAAGAAGTAGGTAGCTATGTTGAAGGATAATGGGCGATCATCATCTTCGTGAGCCGAGAGACGCACACTGTTAGACGGAGGCCTCCCTCATGACTCTCCACGTCGCGCAGCCCTCATCTACCGTTTGATGTTTATTAAGTGTTTTTTTATAATCCTATAATTAATAAAAGTTTTTTGAATTTTAAATTATATGATCGTCGATCACCCATCCTTGTATCGACCGCGTAGAACGTTGCCTAATCTTCTCTATTTCACAATACACACAGCATAGTGGAAGATAAATATACCAAAAGGAATAGAGAGCCTACTCAACGCCGCAATTTGTCACCTCAATTGACGCGCCGCCATTTTGCTAAGCTCCCGTGTTGCCACCTGAATGTCGGTCCAATAATTAATACTATAACATGGCTGGTATTATAAATATTTTCTAATATTGTAAACACCACATTATCTTGCCCAGATTCCATGCTGGACTGGGAGTGAAAGAAAAACATAGAATGCGCCAGCTGCTTCTCTTCCCGGGCATACTGTAAAAGTCGGTTAAGGGACAGAGGTTTTATTGGCATTTTTGTGGGCGAAAGGCTGACCCCCTGTCACTGCAATAGCCTCTCGCAATCATTATAATACCTCATTAGTCAAACGTGACATCAGTTGGTCTTATAACCTCTGATGTTCTGCCTATCCCATAAGGGATACAGTATGTATGTATGTATAAAGATACATTACTGGGATTCGAACCCGGAACCTCAGCTCAGCTCGCCGCACATAAATCGCCACAAGATAACAAGGAGAGCACAAAATACTACATCAACAGATGCACATGCAAGGAGGAGCAGCCATTTTGAGACTGGCTAGCTTGACGGACCTGTCGCAAGTCAAAACTGACAGCAGACCTTTTGTTTGATTGGTGTATTACAACTATAGACATCTATCGTGGTAAAATGACAACAAGACCGGTCCATTTTGTTGCATGTGATAAAAATTAGCTGTCAAATTGAAGTACTCTAAGAGTGACACCCCTGACACACAGTGCCCAAGCATTGTTAGTAACTTCCACGTGAAATAAGTTACAGAAAGTAATTTATAATGTAAATTGAAAATTTTCAACCACCATTCATAGACCACGTTAAACATATGCTTTCAATACCCCATTGAAACAAAGTTCGTGGAACTTTACCTGCCGATTGATTGTGAGACTCGATGTGAATCGGTTGGGACTCAAACCTGGGGTACTGAAAGCTGATTTTAAATTCCCATTCAAAGTGAAGTATGGGGTAGTTTCACGAGGACTTTATGTGAGGGTTTCTAAGGTAGGTACTTAATGGACAATGAGATTTAAGAATAGGCAATAAGTTATTTGAACTTGAAACTTGTGGTAGCGTATGGGTATGTGGTCTTTGTGAAGTTAAACAAGCAATTAAGTTCTATATGATTATTTAAATTGATATACCAACCAGTCTATATATAGCATTGGCCTTCTTAGGAGCCCTGTTCCTAGTTAGGCCAACTGGAAGACCTTTATAAAACATTAGTTTATTCAGTAGTGATTACATCTAGAATAAAAATAGTTTAATTCTATGTTTAGACAATAAAGTATATAAGTGTGTGTTGCCAGTGATAACATACGGCACTGAGACGTGGTCGCTAACTATGGGCCTTATAAATATGCTTAAAGTTGCTCAGCGGCCACTGGAAAGGGCTATGCTCGGAGTTTCGAATCAGGAATTCGCAGGCAAAGTCACCGACATAGCCATTGCCAAAGCTGAATGAGCAGGGCACATAGTTCGCAGAACAGATGGCCGTTAGGGCAGAAAAGTTCTCGAGTGGCGGCTCCGTACTGTGAGACGCAGCATAGGCAGGCCCTCCGCAAAATAGACCGACGATCTGGTCAAAGCCGCAGTAAACACTGGATGAGGGCGGCGTGGGACCGAGCGACGTGGAAAACTTTGGGGGTGGCCTATGTCCAGCAGTGGATGTCTACTGGCTGCTGCTGATCGTGATGATATACCAACTATGTGTCCCTAAATTAAATTTATATTACGTTTAATAATATTTTTAAGTTTCTGCATTTTAATAACACTGAATTATTTTTACGTTATATTCTTATGATTAATGCTTTACTTTATCTCAAATTTACAATTCCCGAAAAGAAATTGGTCTCGGGTGGTTTAGCTGCAAAATTACACCATTACCCCCCGTTCACACATGATACGTTTTACTGGATACGTTTTTTTTTTTCATCGATGGCGCATGGAGATGTATGGGCGACTTCACATATGGCACAGTATTCAGTATACATATTTTCGATACAAAAAAGGTATCCAGTAAAACGTATCATGTGTGAACGGGCTGTTAGATGGAGCTACGAAATTCAAAAAAAAAAAAACGTCAGCAATTAAACGTAAACAACAAAAGTATGCAAAGTATTTTCGATGGATTGTCGCCAGGAGGCAGTGGTCTAGACGCTACAGCGCAAATCGTGAGGTCGCGGGTTCGATTCCCGCACGGGACTAGAAAAAGAATGTCCGGGGTCTGTGCGTTTATCTATACATATATGTATTTACATTCAAGTTGCCTCTAGTTCGCCACATGGTATCTTATGTAATAAATAATAATAATAATAAATATTTCTCACACTCACACAACATTATCTGGCCCAAATTAAGTTTCTTTTTTTTTTTTTTAAAGAACTTGTGTTATGGATACTAGATAAATGATACACTTAAGAAATAAATAAACATACATATTGAATAAATGCATATTTTTTATTAGAATAAACTTAAATAAACATAAAACATCCATGACTTGACGACTAATATTGTGTTCATCACACAAATATCCGCCGCCGCCGGGATTCGAACCCAGGACCTCTGGCATAGAAGGCAATGTATGCTACACTAGTTCACCACATGGAATCTTATATCACAAGCTTTACTCATTTTGAGGCCATGTAGTTGGTGTCATTGTCTGGGGATTTTATTTTACTTTCAAACATCCAACTTTCGAACCTCAAAATAAAAGCTACTTTTACGTAACGAATCATTTAGACAACCATTAAAGCCTCCACACGCAACCTTATTATCAAAATTTCAAATAGCAGCCGACAGTACTATCTTTTACACTTAAAATATATACGAACAGATAATTTCGTGGCCCAGACGTTATGTCTCATTCTAACCTTAGGTCGACCCCTATCTTGGACAATAAATCTACTAGGGGCTCCCCTAACACCGGAACTTTGGTCCTGAGGGACGTACAGACACGTTATGGAAACGAAATAATTAATGGTCCTGATCTAATACGTATTGGAATAACATAGGGCTTTAACGGTTTTTTGCATACCTTACTTTAGATGTCGATGTGTGAGGCTATTGGCGAGTATAGTCAGCAAAAAATATTTTTTTACATTTAGCCATGATCAAAGTTTTCAAATTTTGGAATACAGTTCTGCTAAGAACGTGAAAGAACAAACAGAGGACAACTATTCGTGCGTGATAATGTACTGATTTATATCCTCGCAAATAATTCAATGCATTAAAATGACAGTTCCTGTGTGCCCACTTTAGAGTAGAAAAAAAATAGTGATGCGGTTTAAGTGAATGATATTTTTTTAAGTATAATATCTTAATGATATAGGAAAAAAAATATTTTATACTTGCATTTTCCTATTTCTAGAGTGGAGATGCTTAACGTCACTTACTTTTTCGTTGTCTTTAAAAAAAATCAAACAACTAATTTCATTTCTATTGTGACCATTTTAAAACACATTTTATGTTTGGAAATTGATTATTTTTGTTAAAGTTACTGTAAAGATAAAGTACACTCAAATTCACGTATTTATACATTTGTTTCAATTTTTATTCTAAATGAATGCTTCTATGCTGGACTGGGAGCGAAAGAAAAACATAGAATGTGCCAGCTGCTTCTCTTCCCGGGCTTACTGTAAAAGTCAGTTAAGGGACCGAGGTGTTATGGGAGGCTTTTTTGTGGGCCCTGTCACTGCAATAGTCTCTATCCACTATTATAATGCCTCAAAATTTGTCAAACGTGACATCAGATGGTTTTATAACTTCTGGTGTTCTGCCTACCCCATACGGGATACAGGCGTGAAGTTATGTATGTATGTATGTATGAATGAATGAAAAAGAACCATTCAATTTCAATCATTCTCATTCACTATGAATATTTTAACTGGTATCATTATTTTTCTTTTCCATCGTCTTCAAAAAAAGAAGGAGGTACTCAATTCGTTTGTATGTTTTTTTAAATGTTTGTTATCTCATAACTCTTGACTAGGTGAACCGATTTTGATGATTTTTATATGATATAGGATACTTCCCATTTGGTCTCATATAAATTTCATCGAAATCGATTGAGTACTTCATGAAAAATTTAAATTGTATGAATTCGGAGATCGTTTACTTTGACGAGCTTATACTTCAGCCAAAGTTTTGACGTGAAGTCGGTTTTTTAATGCTCTGCATTCGTTGATTATTGACATTTCGAACTGTCAGTTTACTGCATTGAATTATATTGCGGGGACATTAATTGCACGCTCTTTTATTATCTAGACTAGAGCAAGTTTATATCATCTTCGACCTCATCTGCACCATGGTACATATATCTACAGTAATTCAACTTCATACAAACGGACGAAACGCGAGCTATACCTACGCGGCTTGATCTCGGCATGTTATTGACATATTTTCGTACGTCTCAGTCGAGGCGCAAGTATTTTTCGGTCGCTAATTTATAAGACCGATTTGTTATTCAAACGTAAACATTGTTTTTTGACTCAAAACGTATTTTTGTTGAACATTTCCTATTCAATTCACAAAGTAGGTACCTATTTTATTTGTTTATAAAAAAAATATATTTGCAGTCACAAAACTAAATGGAAGTGAACACAAAGTAGGCACATGTAATTTGAATTCGGAAGGCGGGCAGCCCTATCACATGTGAACGGACCGCGGCGCGGTAGGCATGTATTTCGAAGATCAGCCGAGTTGAATTACTGTAAATAAATAAATAATAAATAAATATATATTTCACCCCACAGCCGATCACTCGACCACTGCGCTATAGGGGCCTGATTTTGACTAAAATAATGACTAAAGAGTGAATTGTATACAAAGAGCATTTAAAAAGTTTAAAAGTTAATGTACATGGCGACTGGTAACAAATTTTAGATATTGAAAGAGAGCACTCTGTACTCGATTCTAGTCATAATTATGTTATAATAGCGTAATAAATTCTTTAAATTTCGGTTAAGTTTTCTTGGTAAATAATTAATATTTATCTATTATTATATTTTTTCTCTGTATGTATGATCTCAAACTATCACGTCCTTGAATTTAAAAAGTGACCCACCAGACACCGTGTAAGTGGCCATGTAATTTGTAAAGCAATGTTATTTTAAGTTACTGTTATTTTTTGTGTAAAAAGTATCTTTTAAGTTAAGTTACGAGAGATTCCATGTTTCTTTACTTCTACGTTCATACATAACTTCACGTCTGTATAAGGGATACACACCCCATAAAGGATGGGGCAGGCAGACATCAGTGGTTATAAAACCATCTGATTGAAAGATCTGATGAGAAGCGACAATTGCAAGGACGGGGGGTCAGCCTATCGCCTACAAAAAAACATCTTATAAAACCTCTGTACCTTAACTGACTTTTACAGTATGCCTAGGAAGAGTAGCAGATGGCACATTGTATGTTTTTCCTTTGCTCCCAACTCAACATGCTCCCTGTCCAGCAACTGATACCTATGTTTACTGTTCTATCTGTACATTTAAGTAGAACTAATAAATAAAACAAAATGACACGGTCGAATTTCATTTCGCGAGGTTTACCCACGAAAATGTATATCTCGTCAGATTTTTTTTGATAAAAGGTATCCTCTCACCTACTTATCTTAGTTATGTAAAACATTTTTTCCAATTCCACAGGTATTCTCAGAGATAAGCGATTTCAAGCAAACATACTCGACTTAGCCCCAATTTTACCGATGTACTAAAACGCGATCAATTCGAGTTGAACTCGGATTATATATTAAAACGAGTTCCGCCTTCAAGTTTCTTTTTCATCGACATAAATAAATCTTAGCTTAAAATCTCTGGATTAGCACCTAAACGTCCGATTTTTGCCGTTTAGCGTGTTAAAACGAGTTTAAGAGCTGCCTGCTGTCATTGTCAATGTTTCATATGAAATTATTATTTGTTTATAAAAAGGCATTTTTCGAAGTGAGACTATATTATATTAAATTTATATTTCCCCGTATTTGTTTATGGGTTAAAAGAGAAGAGATAATTGTTTATATTTTTGTGATTTATTTATAAAGTTGAAGTTTGTTAGAACTAAAATGAAAGAGCCTTGGCACTAGTTTTTGGCGAAGATTTACATATATTAAAGTTTTTTAAATAAATATCGTAATGAGCGAAACAGTTATATATATATCTTGATTATTTACATCTAGAACCAACGATTAAAAATTATCATGATCTGACTTTTTTATTTCGTCATTTGAGAAGGAACCATTTTGTTTTATTGCAACACTTTGAACGCATCATTCTTTCATTCATTCCTAGTCATAAGTATCATTGCTAAACTAAGTTTTATGAAACGAGATGAAAACGAAGCCCATGAAATCCGTGACACGTTAATCGCGATCAAAACTAGCTTCTGATCTTGTTCTGATCAGATCTGAGATTTGTCAATCTCGGATCAAAAGGAAATCGGTGAAATCGCCCCTTAGTATATATAGACTATACCATGTTAACCCGAAATGCCATCCAAGATCAACCTAATACTCCATTTACACTTACAATTTTCGATTACACAACGTATCAAATTTATCATGTTAGAGCGGTATGACCAACTCTGCTATCTCGCTCGCTCGGATAGTTTATTCCGCCAATGAGAGCCGACAAGTTTAGTGATTGCTTCCTAAATTGGAATTTTCATAACAAAACGGAATTCGTTAGTAATGTGTGGGTAGTTTAATTAAAATGTGCAAGGTACAGGGTGTGCTAAAATAGCAAGTTGGTTATTTTGGTCGTGGTATCTTAATAATGTAAAATGAGAGAGTTTGAGAGCATGGATGGATGTTAGTTTGCAATTTAAAGCTGATTTCTTCAGCTATTATACAGGGTGTCCCAAAAGTCGACGATATACCAGAAGCAGGAGATACAACAAGTACATAATGACATCTACGGGAAAAATAAAATAAAAATTTGTCCTAATGGTTACGAAGTTATAGGTATTGACGACCGGCTGGTGTAGTGGTAACATACATTGCCTTCTATGCCTGCGGTCCTGGATTCGAATCCCGGCGGCTGCGGATATCGTTGTGATGAACACAGATATTACCCGTCAAGTCATGGATGTTTACATGCTTATTTAAGTTTATTGTAATAAAAATATGTATGTATTCAATATGTATGTTTATATATTTCTTAAGTATATCAGTTATCTAGTATCCATAACACAAGTTCTTTAAGAAACTTAATTTGGGCTAGGTAATGTTGTGTGAGTGTCAGAAATATTTATTTATTCAAATACCAAAAAGTCAACACCCTGTGATGTTCATTTTAGCCTTATTCCTAAAAATGATGATCGGTTTTATTCTTGAAATATAGCCCTGAGTTATGCTTCCATCATTTAAAGACTTAAATTTTATGTCATCTAGTTTTGTTTAGAAGAAAAAGCATCGTTTATCTGAACCAACATTTTAAGAGAAGATTTTCTTCAAATTTATCCTGTTGTACTGAAAAAAAATCTACCAAGGTTTTTTGGCAAGTTATTTCAAAAGTTTGTTCATTTAATCAGGATGTTAAAATGGTATCATACTTGTAACCCCCCGTTCACATATGATACGTTTTACTGGATACGTTTTTTTTTCATCGATGGCGCATGGAGTTGTATGAGCGACTTCACATATGGCACAGTATTCAGTGTACGTATTTTCTAACTAAACTAAAATAACTAAAGCATTTCAATATATTTCAAGAGTTTGGCCATAGCAACACTTTAACGTTTGGTAGCGCCACTTATTACTGGCAAACACTCATGTCAAGGCATGAGTGTTAAGGCGGGTACATGCATATCTGTAATAAGCTGCTCATATCTGCTGTGTTTTTATTACTTCCTGTAAACTCACAAGTTTGACGACCACTTTGGCGATGGGGTAAAATTGTCTGCCTCAGACACCAGTGGTTGCGGGTTCCGTGTCTGGGTGTTTATCTATTTATGTATTTATATTCTAGGTTCCCCCCTATTTCGCTACATGGTATCCCATAACACAAGCTATGCTTACTTTGGGGCTATGTAGTTGGTGTGATTGTCTGGGGATTTTATTTTTAGTTATTTACAAGTAACGTCAAGTGAACTTTAGTTTATCATTAAGGTGACTTAATTCTTGTGATGCTTGATAGACTTCTTGTTTCACGTATTTCGTCGAATAACTTAGTCAATTATCAAACATGCTAGTGCTGATTATTGATTATTCTAGTAAATGGTTCGTTGGTTCGGTACAATTGAAATTTAAAATCAGCACCCTTACTTCACATATGAACACAAATATTTACCAACAAACCAATAAAGTGGTTTTTTATTATACGCCACTCAAAAAAACCTCCAGCACATAACAAGCGCCGTCAAGTGGCTAAAAGGATTGCATTCCAAACTCCCTATAAAGATGATGTGTCCTATCTGTACCTGTACAGAAGCCAGCAGATCAAGCGTTACATTACCTGTCAAAATTCCCCAAACCAATTTTAACTCAATGTCGAGGGCATAGAGGACAGATTTGTAACGCTTAATGTGCTGCCTTCTGTACATAATACTTTCTAATTTGTGGGTCAAAATCGGGCTAACTCACCGATAAATTAGTAACCTCATTCAGTAGAAAGCAGAAAGCCTTTTTTATATTTTTTAGTAGTAAGCTTAATTATTTATTTAAACCCGATAACAGACAATACAGCCCTACCCACACACACTAAAACAAATTCTAATAAGAACATACTTAGTCGAGTCGTTAAACTTAATAAATCAATGAGTTGCTGAAGTATTTCCAACTTTCTTGACTTTAACTTAGGAGTCAAAGTTTTTACTTGGCCACTGTGACCATTATTTATGTTCAAATTGGGATTTTAATAAAGAATTTACTTTTTTTCTACATTGAACCCTTATAGTCCTTAAAACGTAACATGATTAGAATGACATATATTAGAATGACATATATTTCACTCGACGTTTTAAGTGTTTTATTTTCAATTATGAATCGTGAAAACCTAAGACAATATTAATATAATTAATTGGATTAAAAAATAATAAAATGTGTAAAAATAAATAAGCATGGATTGAATAACTTAGTAAAAGAAATGATGATTTCAATAAATCTATATTTATTTATTACCTCTATCAAAACAGATGATGAATCAACCGCCTCACTCATTATACAATAATAATAATCATTATACATTATTATATGTGTAATGTCACTGGGAAACTGTCAATAATTTAACTGATGGCTAGATTAAAAACACGCTGGATAAATTATATACACCCTTCCTAACGTTGCTTAATCTACGATATCGTATGATACTCGTATGTACAGAAGCCACTGTGCCATATACAGGGTGACTGGTGACAAATTTTAGATATTGAAGATATTGAAGGTACTTAATTTTTCACTAGCATTCTGCCTCAGTCAACACGACGTACTCAGTATTGATGTGTATATATTGATTTTTTTATTTTATTTTTTCTCTTCATGTATGATCTCAAACTATCATGTCCTCGAATTTCGAAAGTGACCCACCAGTCACACTGTAGGTATATGGTGACTAAATATCAGTATTCATTGTGTATAAAAAGGAATTAACAAAGGACAAAACTAAAGCATGCAGAGTTAATTTGATTGTTTGATTTACATAAAATGTTGATGTTATTTGCGTTTGTGCTTTGATATGGGTAATTTATAAATGATTAGCAAGTTACCGAGTTTTGTAAAAAAAAAACCGGATTTTAATACGTATAATTTAATTTTACTTTTAAACTTGACGTGTTTTTACAAAACCCGAAATTTTTTATTTCATATAATAAATTATGAAAGCTTGAGACGATATTAATATAAAATATGGAATAAAATTCGTTGCTGTCTGTATCATAAGATATCACGGGTTAAGAAACGTTCGGCGCGGATGGGTGACCGCCGACCATTCATTTCACGACGACGACTTCCGTGCTTCGGAGGACACGATAAGCAGTCGGTCCCGGGTGCTGTATACCTGTATACAGTAGTCGTTAGGGATTTTCAGAAGCCATTTCGGCACCCTGAAAATTCTGACATTCACCACCCAACACTGGGCCACCTTGTTGGATAATGGCCTATACCTCCTCGTCAGCCAGGGGAGATACTCATAGCCCTGCAGTGGTCTCATTACAAAG
Organism: Stenoptilia bipunctidactyla; assembly: GCA_944452665.1. Lineage (NCBI taxonomy): Eukaryota > Metazoa > Arthropoda > Insecta > Lepidoptera > Pterophoridae > Stenoptilia > Stenoptilia bipunctidactyla. The sequence goes on from OX101746.1 coordinate 19,595,680, forward strand.
AGTTGTCATGTGTGTGTGTGATGGAATATTTATAACCATCTTTTTCGACTTTTTAGGTAATAATAACCTCATATTTTTCAAAGCTAAGGTTATTAAACATGACTTTATTTTAGTGTATGACGTTCGAGTTTTGATTTTAAATAATCTCCGGAGAAGATGTGCTCCGATGATATTTTACGAAGAGCCAGTTTTAACCCAGCTTTCTAACTCCATTGAAGACTATTTTCGTCACTTAGGCATCAAATAATAAATAAATATTTTATTTAATGTTGTATGATGGTCACCCTACATAAGGCTTGGAACACATCGAGTGGAAAAATTAAACGATTCGCCAGTGGCTGCTGAACAAAATGGAATTTGGCAATTTTATCTTCCACCCGACATTATTTATGGTTCTGCCGATGAGTTTCATCTTTCGAATCTTCTAAAGTTCACTTCAAAGAGTTTTCTTAATCTAATGCCATAGATATGTCAATACTTTTAAATTTGGAATCCTAGTTTTAATGTCTGAGTAGTTGACATTTTTCATAGAGACAAAGATTTTCTACTAGCAAAATTAAAGTTATTGAACTTTTTAATTAGCTAAACCAATATTATTTAAATGATTACCATAATTTTGAGGACCACTTTGGCGATTGGGTAAGCCTGTCTGCCTCAGACGCCAGTGATTGCGGGTTCGATTCCCGCACGGAACAAGAAAAAAAAATGTTTCGTGTCTGGGTGTTTATCTATTTATGTATTTACATTCTAGGTTAGTTCCTAGTTCGCTACATGTCATCCCATAACACAAGCTATGCTTACTTTGGGGCCATGTAGTTGGTGTGATTGTCTGGGGATTTTATTTATTTATTATTTTATTTATATACATTCAAAGTTTACAGTGTTGAGAAAATTTAATTTATATTATACTAACCACCGCGCGCGGTTTTACCCGCGTTACTTTTGATCCCGTGGGAATTTCAGGATAAAATATAGCCTATAACCTTCCTCAAGAGTTGGGCTATCAAATGCAAAAATAATTTTTCAAATCCCACTTGTAGTTTCTGAGATTAGCGCGTTCAAACAAACAAACAAGAAAACAAACTCTTCAGCTTTATATATTATTATATATAAAATTCTCGTGTCACAGTTTTCGTTGCCATACTCCGAAACGGCTTGACCGATTTTGATGAAATTCTTTGTGCTTATCCGGTATCTATGAGAATCGGTCAACATCTATTTTTTTTTTATTTATATGGCTAAACAACGTTTGCCGGGTCAGCTAGTATTAGTATAGATTATAAATAAGATAGGCTTAAGGAATTGTATCCTTGCCGTAAACATTAAAAAAATTTACATTTTAGATGAAAAAAACATTGAATTTTTTTTTGCGCTTTGCCTGTTTTTTAATAGTCAACATTGATTGCTTTTAAAACATAAACGAATAGCTTTTTTGGTAATCAAAACCCTTAATTTGCTAAAATGTGTGATTTCAAAAAGTAATATTTACACTTTAGTTGGAACAACATACCGATTTGTATTCTGACGGAGAGCAAATATTAATCTTTTACAGTAGTTCAAATAAAATGTAACAAAAAATAATTTAAATTGAACTATAGAAATGGTCATGTATGTATTAAAAACAAATAAAATTACCTACCTACATTTTTTTCTAGAGTCTGGCTAACAAAAGGAGATACTGCATGAATTTCAAAGTCGTTTTTCTGGTGTCACTGTTGTCAATGGAACGGTTGTTTGGGGTTTTGGTATTTGAAATTTTGGAATTTTCGTATTTGAAAATATTATAAAAAAATTGATAGTTTCATAATCAATGTAGGAAACAGCGATACCAGTGACTCTGATGATTCATTCCATATAGAATTAATTCAGATTTTGATTACAATGAATAAAAATAATTATTGTATTTTGTTATTTTATTTTTAAACTTCATTAATTCTAGTGGCCTATCATTTTAATAATATAATTCTCATCAAAAAGTAGGACAGTACCAATATAACTATTTTTTTACGATAATTTTATAAAAAATAATCAAGTATCCAGTTTGTTTAATCCGTTTATTTCGTACTATTTTCGGGGTTACCATGGTGCTATTTTTTAATTTGCCAGTTTTTCCAGTCTCTACTTTCTTTAGTCGGTTTTTCTTTTTCTTTACTTATTCCAGATAAAGTTTCCTTGAGAACTTATGCTAGGTTTAGATACCTACTAGATAACGAATAAATAAACTTAACATAAGCATGCATATTGAATTAAAAACAAATCTAAATATACTTATATAAAAATATGCATAGATCCATGACTTAGTTGTTCTTCGCACAAATATCCACGCCGATTTTTTAATTCCTGTTTTTTTGGCATTTCCAAGTTGTGTTTGTGTACAAAGAATTACCGATAATAATAATTTGTTTATATAAGCAACACGTACAATGCGAGATTTTCTGACAGCTCATTAAAAAAACAAGACGGTACAAAAATAGTACAAAAGGCTTCGATAGATGGCGCTTTACAAAAGGCGAAGTCTTGTCTGCCATATAGCAATTTATTTCACACTGCGTTTTTAAAGGTAAAACAAATTAATTGATTCTTTTGACTTTGATTCTTTTGACTTTGACTTTGATAGAGGTTTTTTGAACTAATCTCAATGAGCTGTCAGAAAATCCCACATTGTATGTAAAAACATTATTTGGCGTTCTGTTTTTAAAGTTCTGACTGTAAGTTATGACGACCACTTTGGCGATGGGGTAAACCAGTCTGCCTCAGACGCCAGTGGTTGCGGGTTCGATTCCCGCAAGGAACAAGAAAATAAATGTTCTGTGTCTGGGTGTTTATCTATTTATGTATTTATATTCTAGATTCCCCTAGTTCGCTACATGGTATCCCATAACACAAGCTATGCTTACTTGGGGCCATGAAGGTGGTGTGATTGTCTTTAAAAAAAAAAAGTTTTCCTTAAACATTAAATCAAGATTAAAATAAGAAACAGCATGTTGCCCAAAATAGCACTAATTCGTACACTAATTTATGTGTACAGAGGCTTTGTAAGGGCACCGATACGTCGAGTTAAAATGTTAAGTGCAATAAGTATGCGCGATAAATCTGTTTAAAAAGGATTTTATTTTACTTTAAAAACATTTCAAAAATTTCATGCAGAACAACAACTGCAGTATTTCTACGATAATGTAGAGCCCGCTCCTTTCACAATCCGTTATCGGAAAAACGTTTAGGCAGCCTTAATATTCAACCTGTGGTTAAGTGTCTGTATTTTGTTGAATCGTTTTCGGAAGTCCTCGCGTCTTTGTGCATATCTTTCTTAAGATATATCTGTTGTGAATCAATCTCTTTCTGTAAAATGTATGTTTTAAATATAATCAATGAATGCAGAGCATTTGACGACCGGCTGGTGTAGTGGTAACATACATTGCCTTGTATGCCAGAGGTCCTGGGTTCGAATCCCGGCGGCGGCGGATATTTGTGTGATGAACACAGATATTAGTCGTCAAGTCATGGATGTTTATATGCTTATTTAAGTTTATTCTAATAAAAAAAACATGTATTTATTCAATATATATTTCTTAAGTATATCAGTTACTGAAACTGAAACTTAATTTGGGCTAGATAATGTTGTGTGAGTGTCAGAAATATTTATTATTATTATTATTTATTATTATAAAAACCGGTTTCACGTCAAAATTTTGGTTTAAGTATAAAAGAAAAAAGAAAAGGTCTATTTTTGAATGTTTCCAAATTATCTTTAAAAATATCCAGCTCGGGTAGTTCAGCAGAAATTTAATTGTATTGGGATAGTATTCTATAGCCCATATTTGATCGACACTTAGGAATACTAAAGATTTTGGTAATACGGTGTCTCGGGTAATATGGTATCGATAAATTTATTTTATTGAGGATATAACCACAGAAATTCTGCCATTGGGTACTTTATGCAGAAAAGCTAGGTCAGCAACAGAGCGACGATTTCGCAACGAGCACATGTTGAAGTGTTGCTTTCTTTGCTCATATGGACTTCGATGCGATATGTATGGAGAAAAAAACGCAACACTTCTTGTAAAGGCACGTTGAATGCTTTCGAGACGTTGAAAATTGGCATTGTACACAGGGTTCCATGCGACGCAAGTAAATTCAAGATGCGAACGAACGAGGCTATTGTATAAAATTAGTTTACTAGAAGCTTTAAAGTTGCGAGTGTTCCTTTTAATAAAGTCTAGAATACGAGAGGCTTTACTTGTAATGTAGCTAACGTGAGAATCAAATTTAAGTTTGCTGTCGATAAGAACTCCAAGATCACGAACCTCACTAACCTTGGCTAGTAACCTACCATCCAACTGATATGATAACTCGACGTGTTTACTATTTCTCGTAAAGGATTTATTTATTTATTCGTTGGTATTTTAACAGCTTTTACATGAACATTATTAAAATTACAGATAGTTATAACATTAAGCCAATAAAAGAAATACACCATTATACAAAAGAAATAAAATAAAGCGAATGAATGAACTAACAAAACTAATTACTATAAACAAAAAAAAATATTATTATAAAGAAAACAAAAAAATAACAAATTAAGTGATCCACAATCAATAAATGAAAAAAAAACACAACATAAAACAAACCAAGGGCAAATTAAATTAGAAATTATTAAACAGGTATACACATTGGGTTAGTAGTGGGTGTGGAGTAGGTGAAAGTGTGTTTAGTGTGTGTGTGTGAGTTTATGTTGTCTGGGTAGGTATGTTTTTTATACACGATTTAATTTGATAACTTCGTTTTTAAAAGAATGCCGTGACAGTTGAAATAAGTCAGCGGATGAATAGTATTTACTAGCCACTGCGCGCGGTTTTACCCGCGTAACTTTTGATCCCATGGGAATTTCGGGATAAAGTATAGCCTATAACCTTCCTCAAGAGTTAGGCTATCAAATGCAAAAAGAATTTTTTAAATCCCACTTGTAGTTTCTGAGATTAGTACGTTCAAACAAACAAACAAAAAAACAATCTCTTCAGCTTTATATATTAGTATAGATTATAAAGTCGCAATATTCGACAGATGACTGAATTCTTATGGAAATTGGTATTAGAGTGAGAAAACATTTAGAATAGTTTAGGACCATTGAAGAAAAGCACCAGTCACTTACTTTGTTTAAATCCAAAGTAGTAAACATTTTTAGTTTAAACATGTGTACATAATGTGATTTTAATAATAAAAAAATATAAACTTAATTTGTGTCAAAACCAGCGCACACCATTACTTACCAACTTTCACAAATTTGCATCCCACAGAATAGTGTCAAAGTTCAAATAGAGTTTGTCTTCGAATTCCGAGAGAATTTCACAAGTTCAGTAACTTTTTCACTAAAAATGTCAAAACTATTTTTTTTTTAATTTTCAGCTCCACAGACTTTATTTAGTAAAATTTTTCAAATGACACTTCTTACTGTTATTTTTTAAAACAAATGCACTATATTTTAAATGTTCTATGCAAACTGGTAATTATTTACGTTCGACTTGGCTTAAAGGTCTAGAAACCAAGTCATAAATAAAAAAAAAAAACTTTTCAATAAGAAACACGTCAAAAAGAAAAACACTTCTTTGAAAATGGAACTCGGAAAATAGAATGAAAATAAAAAGCGAATGAAGCGACCACAGTTATCGTTAGGGCACTTTCACACAACACCCTCCCGGCGAGTCTACGGCTAAACTAAAATTAATAATAGGTTTACTGAGGGCTGGTCCTTAGATTGAGGGGTGACGCCCACGGCTTTTTTATATTCCATTTAGGGTTGTAATTTAGGATTTTCGTGGTTTTATTTGTTTTTTATTAGGTTTTATGTTTGTAGACTTTGTAGTTTTAAGGCCCTCTGGTAGCGCGCTGTGTAGATATTCAAACGCACATACCAGCTCGCAAATCGTTAGCAACAATTCGTGTAAAAAAAAATTATAACCATTTTAAAGTTTAGTACTTAAAAACTTAGAAACTTACTAGTATGGACAGTGTGAATTTATTTTTACTGATACAATATCAGCGGCTTTAATGAAATATTATGCGACTTTTTGACCCCATAAGAATTCATTGATAAAATTGCGACCTAAATGCTGTGCTTATCAAATGCAAAAATATTTTTAAAACACTGGTAAGTACAGTTCTGAGATAACCATATGCAGACAAACAAACTCTTCTGATTTATTTTATTTATAAGATGACACCCACAGACATACATCTACGTAGATAACGCAAGTTTCACGATTTTGAAACCAAGCGTGCCGACTTTTTAACACCTAATGTGACGTCACAGCTTATATTTAGTGTTGTAAAATACAAACCGATTCACAGATGAAATCGAATATTAAGAAAGATATCGATATTGTGATATCGATTTTCTAACAGACATAGGTAGGGGAACGAGTATGGTTGTCTCACGGATTGGTTGGTCATGAAACAAAACTTAACGAATGAATATTGACGACCACTTTGAAGGGGTAAACCTATCTGCCTCAGACGCTAGTGGTTGCGGGTTCGATTCCGGCCCGGAACAAAAAAAAAAATGTTCCGGGTCTGGGTGTTTACCTATATATGTATTTATATTCTAGGTTCCCCCCTAGTTCGCTACATGGTATCTCATAACACAAGCTTCGCTTACTTTGAGGCCATGTAGTTGGTGTGATTGTGTGGGGATTTTATTTATTTATTATTTTTATATTTCAATAACAAGCACCGAAGAAGTGCAAGAGCGCTTCACATCAGATACTCGGAGAGTTAGGTGTCGCTCTTGCGCTTCTTTGGCGCTTGTTTTATGACAGATTTGACAACCAACCCGTGTGACGACCATACCCGTTCTCCCCTACATACGCGCGGACTGATCTAGTTGCGACCAACCTTGACGCTTGGTCGGGGTTCCGACACGTGAAGTACTTGCATTTGCGTTATCTATGTAGATGTATGTCTATGATTACACCATTATTATACGGCAATCTTGGTGTAGTGGTAAGTAACTAGAGTGATTGAGTTCGATTGTATGAAAACAGCTCTTCTATACAGGATGACTGGTGGGTCACTTTCGACATTCGAGTTTGAAATCATACATGAAGAGAAAAATAAAATAAAAAGGTAGGTAGGTATGGACGGCTTCACGAACGGTCGTCGACCTAGTAAAACTCTTTATTTATTTATAGGGAATTCTGTTGAAAAATTAAGTACCTTCTTTGATTACATAATTATGATCAGAATCGAATACAGAGTGCTCTCATTCAATATCTAAAATTTGTCACCAGTCACTCTGGAGATACTACATGGCCCTAGAGTAAGCATAGCTTGTGATATGGGATACCATGTAGCGAACTAGGGGAGGACTTAGGACATAAATAGATAAACACCCAGACACGGTTTTTTTTTCTTGTTCCGTACGGGCGTCGAACCCGCAACCACCGGCGTCTGGCATCTGAGGCAGTCATACATAACTTCACGCCTGTATCATTTATGGGGTAGGCAGAACACCAGAGGCTCTAAAACCATCTAATGTCACGTTTGACAAATGTGGAGGTATTATAATGATGGAGATAGACTATAACAGTGACAGGGGGTCAGCCTATCGCTCACAAAAACGTCAATAAAACCTCTGTCCCTTAACTAACCTTTACAGTATGCCCGGGAAGAGAAGCAGCTGGCACATTCTATGTTTTTCTGTAGCTGCCAGTCCAGTAGGGAAGCAAGTGGTGGTTATTGAAATTTATTTTTGATGACAATAAAAATATTTTATTCTGGTAGTATACGAGTAGGACTTGACTTAATTTGTCTTATCTTACTTGTTTAATTTCCTTGAAGGTTTCTAGTGCCCTCGAGTGTTGTTTTTCAGTCTATTTATTTTTCCTCGTTACTTACCATCAGGGTATATTTACTGATGAAAACCCTTAAAGAAAACGTTTAAAAAACTGTCTTTTTTATATTGTAAGGATAGGACGTTTGTCTTCCATGCCACCTGATGGAAAGTGCGCATGAAGACTATGGTGTTACACGTCCATCCACGAGAAACCTATTCACTCGACACTTAAAAGTTCCAGGACTGTAGTGATCAGGAAAAACAGACGCAGGCAGATTGTTCCACTCCTTGGCAATCCGTACCAAAAAGGAACTATCGAAGCGTTTTGTTCGAATTCTTGGTAAATCCACTATATAGGAATGGAAGTTTTGTCTGCGTCTGGTAGTCCGATGGTAAAAAGGGATGGGTTCAATTTGGTCAAAAAGAGCACACTCACCAAAATGTTGCCAATAAAAAACTGTCTTAAATTTAATAAAATCAAATCCCTTTATTGCATCTCAAAAGTCATACATGTGGTACTTATACAAAATGAAACAGTGATGCAATTAAACAAATAACAATCAAGTGACAGCCCTGTTGGGCGCTGCAAAGTTAGAAGAGAGGAGGAATATGACGACCGGCTGGTGTAGTGGTAACATACATTGCCTTCTATGCCAGAGGTCCTGGGTTCGAATCTCGGCGGTGGTTGTTATTTGTGTGATAAACACAGATGTTAGTTATTTAGTAATGAATGTTTATTTAAGTTAATTTGTCATTAAATGTATGTAGATAGATTTACTCAATATACTGGGGCCTTACTCCCGACGCGATCGAGAATCAAATCAACTCGATCTCAAGCATTTTCGCACTCCCGAAACCGATACTAGCGCCGAATTGAGTGGTGGCTCAAATTGTAACTAATCAGGATAGAATATGACTGTTTAAATCTTGTAACAAATTAAGAATTCTATGGTAAATTATACTTATCTATAACACTTTTACTCTGCGGACGAGACGTCATTAACCGGATCCAGCTAACGGCGCTGATAACTCTCGATCGCGATCTCGATTCGATTTCGTTCGGTAGTACCAACCAGGATCGAACGTAAATCGGAATCGTAATCAAATCAGAATCGTGAATCGAAATCGAATCAGTTTCGGCAGTAAGCCCACAGGGTTCTTTAGTCACCGGCTAAATTTTTTTACGTAATAAGTACATACATACATACATACATAACGTCACGCCTGTATCCCTTATGGGGTAGGCAGAACACCAGAGGTTACAAGACCATCTGATGTCACGTTTGACAAATTTGGAGGTATTATAAAGATGGAAAGAGACTATTGTAGTGACAGGGGGTCAGCCTATCGCCCACAAAAACGCCTTTAAAACCTCTGAGTAACGTAATAAGTATCATTTATAAAAAGAATTGTTACAAAAAAAGTGTATTTTTTACAAGAAAATTAATATATTAGCTAACATAGTAAGCAAAGCTCTAAAAATCTAAATTTATGAATGAATACCATTACAATAAAGATGACTACGCGGTACTACAAAAATCTTGTAGTAAGTACTACGTCGTAGTCGTCGTCTTCATCAGCTTGTAGACGTCCAACGAAATGCCATATCCTTATTTTTTTTCTACTGCGCGTTACAAAAATAATATGAATTAGTATATTATGTAACAAGTGAGCTAAGATGCTAATTACAGTCGAGGCTGTGATTTGAGCCCGAGCCGCAGGCGAGGGCTTAATAATGAGCCGAGACTGTAATTAGCAACGCTCACGAGTTACATACGACGTTTTTCAACACACTTGTGAGTAAAAGACAGACATACGTGGTCATAAAATAACAAACACACTTGACAACCAAGCTGTGAATTGTGATTGAAAAATGGCGCCGAACCTCAAGCATGCGCGTAGGTTTTTTTTTTCTGCCAAATGTGTCAATGTCTGTATAGCATATACAGCCTATTTTACGTTTAATTTGGAGTGGTAAATGCAAATATTTTAATATTTTATAACAAATTATTGTAAATTGTGAACAATTTGTTTGATATACATATTTGTTTTACTAATAAGGCGCAAACATTTAAAAATGTATATGGATTTGAAGTGGTATAAAACCTCTTTGCTGTTTCTGAAAATATTTAATGTATAACCCGGATCAATAAAATATGCTCTGTTTACTCGCATGTAATTTGCACAAAGGTACAGTTCAACTTTGTAGGATTCATTATATTATGCACTAGGGTATAATATATTATGCACGCGTGACTTATAGCCCAGTTTATAGTTCTAAATTCAATAGAATAAGGCTCACTTTACGAGCGAGTGTGTTGAAAAATAAGTTTATATCGTATTAAAGAATATAACATTTCAATTTGGCTGGTGACTAAAACACAACCCTGTATATTTCTCAAGTTTATTACCTATCCTTAGCACAAGCTCTTCAAAAAACTCAATTTTGGCTAGACATGTTGTGTGAAAGTCACAAATAATGTCATTTTATGGGAGTAGGTATGTGCGAAAAAGATTGCACCTCTGAATATAGGTATTATACTTATCTCAAAAAAAAACGTACTTTAATCTCATTAGAATGTTATTAGTAAAATTGATAACACATTGGCATTGACATTTTAGATAAATAGTTCATAAAAACAAAACAAAAATCACTCGTATATAAGCAAGAAAAACTGCTTTATGATTGTTACAATAAAAAAAGTAAGATGTTAAAAATTGTATTATTCGCTCTTTTCATAAGCGTTTGTAGTGTTTGCGTAAACACAGCAGAAGCGACTGAAACTGCAGCCGATTATAATGGCTTGTTCTACGTATTATACCAATGGCCAAAACCGAAAAAGGACCCTGAATGCTTCAGATACTACTTTGAGAAAAACAAAGATATCCCTGAAGCTACCTGTGAATGCAGGCGAAATAACCCTGTACTAAGCAAAACCATATGGGGAAATTTTTTAATGAGTAAAAATGTCACATTGGATATAGTGACATCTAGCGAAGAAGTGCAGGAAGCTTTACAAGACCGGTGCTCTTGCAAACCGCCAACAGAAAAAATGGTCATTCGCCGATTGACGCCAACTCAATTTCTGATGTACAGAAATACAACGAAAGGTGTTAAAACGTTTTTGTACGGCTCTTCTAAGCCTACGCAAGATGAACTTCGAGAATTCGTTGATAAAATAGACGATATGAGAGATAAGAAAGGAATCTTTGCGTGTGTATCTAATCCATTTGATTAACTCTGAAGTTAATTCATTGACTGCTAGCAAAATGGGACGCAAGCTGTCAAAATGGGATGCAAACTGTCAAAATAGTGGGTGCGCTGTAAAGTTTAAAACTTAACAGAAAATAATCCTCAGTTAACCTTTTAAAGTTTAAACTTTAGTTTTGAAATAATATATGTATAGTATAATAATAATAGTAGTATGTGTAGAGTATTAAAACACGTAAGTGATTAAATTGCTAGCTAATACTAATTGTACCTATAAAATAAACTAATTTAAAATAAGTATTAATATTGTACCTACCTGTTAATATAAATTTATTTAAACGAACTCGTCATTCGACATATAAACCTTGCAGGTTTTCGTCGATATGACAATACAAATACACTGTATAAACATTTTGTACAATAAATAAATAAATATTAATAATAACCTCATCATTAAATTTTGGACATTTTGCAAAAGAAGTTTTAAGCTATTGCATAGCTTCTATCGCGTGCCTTGAGCGTGGGGACCATGCTAGTTTGTCTTCCATACAAATACCAAAATTCTATTACTACTAGCGCCACGCGCCGGGCATTACTGGAACATTTTGTATTTTTTGCTGCGTTCGATATATCTATAGCACCAGGCAGTGTATCTATAGTATAGTATTCAACAAATCAAATTTTTGCGCTCGTTGCATTTGCTTATTTTTCTGTGTGTTTTTTGTCGCTGAATTCTTTTGTAAGTGTTTTCTACAAAGTACGTTGAATAGAGTGTTCACTCCTAGCGTTTTTACGATCTCGAATCGAAGATTTTACTTTTGTGAAGTGATATTGATACATAGGATCTGATATATCTGACCTAGTGAGATAGTGAGTTATGAAAAGGAATTGCATTGATTTTGAATGACTGGTGCAAGCAGGTGTACAATTTGTGTGGCAAAAGCATTGAGTTTGACGAAAAAGACCCGAACAAATTTATGGCCTATAATTATTATATCAAACACAAATACATAATTAAGAAAAAATAAATAATTGTCTGAGATGCATATTTTTTTATTACTCCCAAATCGCATACTTAACATCATTCTTTGTGCAGTTTATTTTAACTTATTAGTATTGCGCAGTTTAAATTTGACTTTGACGAGTAACGAATCAAACAATAATTGCGCAATAGTAATAACTGGTACTACGAATTTCTGAAAATTTGAAAGTGGCGGTACGGCCGGGCTGCATTCTAGGGTTGTTTTGGTCAAAAAGGTTCCTAGAGTGGATACTGTATGGCGCTAAAGTGCAAAAACCCCGAGACGGTCATCTATACTTTAGTACTTATATTCATCTATGGTGGGGACCGAATCCAGAAATTACGTTACGAAAAAAACCTAACACCCCCCACTCCGACCGGCACAGCGGTGATACTTTGATTTCATAACTTTACATGCGGGTTTTAATAATCAATCAGCGCCATCTACTAGGAACTTGTGGAACTTCATATTAGATCAAACATTACTGCATTAATAAAATAAATAAATAATTATAATTGCATAAGTTGATAAAAAATGCTATAATATAGCTTTACCGCGGCAGTCTCAGAGTGCCACACGTCTTTTTGTAACAGAAAGTATGACTGCACGAATAGCTAAAAAACGTGGAAGTATTGTTTTATTTTCAATAAAAATGATTTAGAATTGTTAATTTTGATATAAGTGACATATTTTTACTGCCTCCTGGTGTAAGCTTTCAGCATCTTCCTCATATACTACGATAAATTCGGTGTACCTGCGTCGATCTTCAATACGTATGCCAAAGTTCTACGCTTATTACGTCTCCTAGCAACCAGCGTGTGACGTCAATGGGGTTTCAAACATTGAGGTCAATAATTTTTCTCTTACTTATACATATAACTAAGGTTCTAAATTATTTCTAAATAAATTTCTGCAAGCCAGAGATATGCAAGGAAGAGTAAAAAAATATAAGCCTTATATTTATCAGCCCCGAAGAATACTGTTATACTGGCGCAGACCAAAACAATATCTCCTCAGTAGTTCCGAAGATAACCTCGTATATGTAAACAGTAAGAAATTCGCTTTTATAAGATACTAGCTGTGTCGCGGGGTTTCACCCGCGCAATTTCGAATCCCGCGGGAATTTCGGGATAAAAAGTAGCCTATGTGCTATTCCAGACCGTATACTATCACTATGTCAAAGGTCATGTTTCCAAATTGGAATCATTAGTAATGTTTTTATGCATTTATAACGCTCAATTATTCTTAAATAACCGAAAAAATGTGATAAATAATAATTACCCGGCCAGGACTCGAGCCTGGGACTCCTCGTTTTTTTCGGTTATTTAAGAATAATTGAGCATTATAAATGCAAAAAACTTAAAAACATTATTAAACGTTGCAATGCTTCACTTTAACTGAGATTCACATTTTTTGAAAAGAAATTGTTAGCAATATAACGTAAAAATAAAAATGTGGTAAGTAATTTCGAGGCGTACTGCCAGGCCCCGGTAGCTCAGTGGAAGAGCACTCGTCCGGCAAACGAGTTCGAGTTTCGTCCCAGGTTCGAGTCTTATTTATCGGTTAATCTTTATTTATCACATTTTTTTGATTATTTGGAATCATTAGATTAACACTTGACCATAGTGTTGCTAAAATTACGCTGTTTTCGATAATATAAAAATATCCAAAAATTACAATAAACTTAATGAATGGCGCACAAAAATGTAAAAGTTTAATGTAAATGGCAACCACCATGTCAGGTCGTCCATACATTTCGCCATTTTTGGTAGTTTCATTTCTTTATTATTAGTTTGGTATAAATAATAATAAAATCCCTAGACAATCACACCTACTACATGGCCCCAAAGTAAGCATAGCTTGTGTTATGGGATACCATGTAGCGAACTAGGGGTGAACCTAGAATATAAATTGATAAACACACAGAAACGGAACTTTTTTTTTTCTTGTATCGTGTGGGATTCTAACCCGCAACCACTGGCGTCTGAGGCAGACAGGTTCAATCTGTCACTTGAAGTTAGGAGGAATGAAATGACTATGTAGGGAGAAGGTATTTTTAATAAATCTTGTGTTTTTTTTTAATAAGATGTCGATCTGAAATTAAGTGACTTATCTTTGTTTGTACGTATATTCCCTTCATTGTTTTTTTTTTTATATATAAGTGACTAAACCCGTGTTTGACCTCAATCTCACCTGATGGTAAGTGACGATGAGGTCGAAGATGAAAGCACACGGGTTTAGGAAGGAACTGGCTCTTTATACAATATTGCCGGAACACATTACCGCCGGAGCGGTAACATTTGGCGGCAGACTTTATATAAAGGGTGGTCGCTAGCCAGGCGGACCCAGAAGGGATCCTACCACCAAGCATAATTGTACCCTTGTGCTCACATTCTAGCCCCAAATACAAAGAAATGGAAACATATCTTTGCATCCAATTCCGTTAATCCGCTCATCCATACATCCAAACATCTATTCATTAAGTCTTTCACATTTAAGTAAAAGAAATTATATTTAAAATATCTGTAAAATATACTCCATAATCATATTCTAGTATTATTTCGTTCTAGTAAATATTTTTTCAGTCTTTATAATGTTCGTCTACACAACTCTGTACTTAGCATTCAAGAATTAAATGACGGACATCATAAAAATCTCATAGAATCACGCAATGAGCTCATAATCTATGAAAGATAAATAGAAAAACTAGCAAAGCGCGAGTGAAGCGGGTGTTACGAGTTCCGTACACATTTTTTGAGAATTGTCTCGTTTGTTTGTTTGTGTGTATACGACCTTAGTTTTGTTAGGTGGTTGATAACGGAGTAAACTCTCTCTTTAAGAAGATATGTTATTACCTAATAAGTATTAAATATACCTAGGAATAATGTAACTGTCTTACTTTTTATTTATTTATTTATTCAAAAAAGACATGCCAACATATATACAATTAAATCACAATGATAGGTCTAAAATGTCTTAATTCTAATATACATGTCAATACTAGGCACAAACAGCATTCTCAATATTTTGCGCATACCCTACCTAACGAAACTAGATATTTAAAAGCTAAAAATTTAAAATAACATCAAATTGAATAATTAAAACATACAACATTAAAATATAAATTGAAATACAAAATGTCAAAAAGAAAAAAGAAGAAGAAGCGAGAACCAAAACCAACGAATATCCGGGAAGCATTAGTTTGTATCAATTAGTCAAGTAAGATTGTAAATGTGTAATAAAATAACAAAAATAATATAAATAAAAATTATAATAAGAAAATGCTTTCTCACTTTTCGTTATATTTATTGCTATAAATACTTTTTACTAGGATATAATAGCGATTAATTATATTTTATACTAGCTTTATCCCGCAACTTCGTGTGCGCTTAACTACCCTTCTCGTGGAAATTTCAGAAACTATACACCCACTGACAGAACCTTTATACCAAGTATCACACCCATGCACTCAAGGAATAAGTTTTTTTCATTCCAACTAAAAATGATATATTTCCCGTGCCTGTGGGAATTTCGGGAATTTTTTTCGTAGCACAACCAGTCACTCTTTGAAGAACCTTCATGCCAAGTATCACATCCGTACACTCAAAGAATAAGATTTTTCATACAAACTAAACAGTCCAACCCCTTCCCGTGGGAATTTCAGGAATTCCTTCCATAATACAAACAGACACTTATTGAGGAAACTATATATCAAGTATCACATCCGTGCACTCAAGGGATGGGATTTTTTCATGCAAACTAAAACATCATATATTTCCCGTTCCCGTGGGAATTTCGGGAATTCCTTTCATAACACAACCAGACACACATTGAAAAACCTTTACACCAAGTTTCACATCGGTGCACTCAAGGAATAAGATTTTTCATACAAACTAAAAAGTCCTATATTTCCCGTTCCCGTGGGAGTTTCGGGAATTCCTTCCTTAGTGCACCCCTACATCCCCTAAAGAATGTATGTTTCAAATTTCATCTCTCTACGCCCAGTAGTTACGGCTGTACGTTGTCTGTCAGTCACTCAGTCACTCAGTCACTCAGTACCTCAGTACCTCAGTCACTCAGTCAGTAACGGAACAGTTTTATATATATTGATTGATTGATTGATTGATTGTAACTTGGTGTTTCTTCATAAATCGTTACAGAGTCTCTCGAGAGAGTTTCTCGTAACCAAGGAGTATTTAATTAAAGATTTCGTAGACTTCGCATTAAAATGTAAAGTATACATATGCAATTGTATTGTATTACTTCCATGCTGGACTGTGAGCAAAAGAAAAGCATAAAATGTACCAGTTGGTTCTCTTTCCGGGCGTACTGTAAAAGTTAGTTAAGGGGCAGAGGTTTTATTTACGTTTTTGTGGGCAATAGTCTCTTAATACTGCAATAGTCTCTCTCCATCATTATAATACCTCCAAATTTGTCAAACGTGAAATCAGATGCCTTTATAGCCTCTAGTGTTGTGCCTACGCCATAAGGGATACAGGCGTAAAGTTTTGTATGTTTGTATGTATGATTTTTTTTTTTTTATATTGTAAGGATAGGACGTTTGTCTTCCATGCCACCTGATGGAAAGTGCGCATGAAGACTATGGTGTTACACGTCCATCCACGAGAAACCTATTCACTCGACACTTAAAAGTTCCAGGACTGTAGTGGTCAGGAAAAACAGACGCAGGCAGATTGTTCCACTCCTTGGCAATCCGTACTAAAAAGGAACTATCGAAGCGTATTGTTCGACTTCTTGGTAAATCCACTATATAGGGATGGAAGTTCGACGATGATGCTCCAGCGTCTGCAATTTTTTATTTGTAAGGTTGTTGTTATTTATGATTTTACGGGCTCTTCGGTCAACAGAGTCTAGCGCTTCGAGCTGGTATTTGGCAGAACCATCCCAAAGGTGACTACAGTACTCCATGCACGACCTCACTTAGGCTGTGTATAAGTTGAGCAGCCGTTCAGGGCTGAAGTACCGCCGGACCTTCGAGATGATACCCAATTTTTTTGAAGCCGTTTTTGCCATAGACTCAATTTGTTGGCCGAAGTTTAATTTGGACGTTATAGTGACGCCCAAAAGCCCTAGTTGGTCGGTGATGGGAACAGATACATTCTGGAAAGTGGGCGTAAGAGTAAAGGTGCTCTTTTTTGCGGAGAATAGACACGCTTGTGTTTTGGAGGCGTTGAATTTGACCAGGTTAGATTCGTCCCAATCGGACACATTCCGCAAGGTCGAATGAACGCGCTCAATCATAGACTTTCTCAAAACCTGGATTTCATGGGCGCTCGTTCGCGCATTGGATATATATCTCTCAACAACAGTGCTGTCATCAGCATATCCAATAATGCCTGGTGTTAGGAGGTCATTAATGTGCAGCAAGAATAAAGTTGCAGAGAGAACAGATCCCTGAGGTACCCCGGCATTAATCGCCATTAGGTCAGAGGAGTAGCCGTCTAAGACTACTCGAATCGACCGTTCCCTCAGAAAATCAGATATCCAGTCGCAGAGCCCGGTCGGTATGCCATATGCTGGAAGCTTGCTTAAGAGACCATCATGCCAGACCCTGTCAAAGGCAAAAAAAAAATGAATCGTGAAAACTTAAAGGAATGTTTATATATAGGTCTTGTATAGCCTCAATTTCAGGCTATACAAGGTTTTTTTTTTGATATCCCATAACTTTGGGGTTGTGCTCCTTACTATAAAATAATACTTTTTGCCAACGAAAATGTGGTTCAAAAGAGCATACTTTCCAAGATATCATCAATCTTAATATAATGAGTTTATAAATTATCACCCTTTTAAAATCTCTTTAACATTCATTCAATAGACGCGCGTCACTGAAGCCATACAATAAACAACAAAAACATTTTAAACGTTGAGGAACGTTGCATTCAATTTACAACGCAAAACGTTGCGAATTGTACCTGTGCATAGCGACATAAAAAGGGATAGAAAATGCCACGTTGTCATAATTCTTATAAAGGCGTTTTAAATAAGATGTTTTGATTTAATTGAATTATTTTGTACGAAAAATAAAAACAAAAAAATAATTGAAAAATTATTCACGTGATATTTGATTCTATTACTTGGTACCATTAATACCCTAGAGTTATTGGAAATCAAGCGAAACACCTTGTTTATTGTCTTGTCATTCTTGCACATAATTTGTGTTGAACGTGGTAAACTCATTAATTTATCTACGTATCCGTTCACAGCCTTAAAAAATGCGAAGTTGATACAAGAAACCATTGCCCACGGAACCCTAAAGATCAGAGAGACGCGCCTCATTAAATCTTTGGACTAAACAGAGTTTGTTTTTATTTTCTTTTACACCAAAGTTTTAATTAAAATTCAAAATGGACGGTGGCACAAAAAACTTAATATTGACTTGAAAAACTCTACGGGATACTAAAGACTTTTAAAAAACTATGTTATTTCGTCATGTTTTTTTTTTATTTCCGGTAGAAATAGACTAATGGCGGGTTTCAATATTGAACTGACTGGCATGAGTAACCGATACAGGTACAAAAAAAATAGCGTTTCACAATATCTATTAGCTACGAGCTGTTAGTTCTCAAATTTGACAGGGGCCCTCTTTACATGACGTTCTTCCAAGAAACTAGGCGATATGTGATTTATAGAATATCACGCATTCGAAAATTATTTGTATGATATTTGAACTACATAAATGTATAAATTTATTCAAATTATTCTGAATATGTTTTGGTATTCGATAAATATATTATAATATGTTTTTAAAGCTTTTTGTTAATAATTGCGTTTAATTCCTTACGTAAAACGAAACGCCAATCCTTTGACTTATTTTGCCATTGGTTAAATCACATTTCAAATATTCACTCAAGCGGTGAAGTGTTTCGGCAACAGTTTCTATACAAACATACATACATAACTTCACGCCTGTATCCCTTATGGGGTAGGCAGAACACCAGAGGTTACAAGACCATCTGATATCACGTTTGACAAATTTGGAGGTATTATAAAGATGGAGAGAGACTATTGTAGTGACAGGGGGTCAGTCTATCGCCCACAAAAATGCCTTTAAAACCTGTGCCCCTTCACTGACTTTTACACTATGCCCGGGAAAAGAAGCAGCTGGCACATTCTATGTTTTTCTTTCGCTCCCAGTCCAGCATGGGACAACAGTTGTGACTAAAAAATAGTGTCTTACAACAGACACACAGTACTTTTCTGCCGCACCAACTAAAAGACGATTGACGACCACTATGGCGTTGGGGTAAACCTATCTGCCTCAGACGCCAGTGGTTGCGGGTTCGATCCCCGCACGGAACCAGAAAAAAAAAAGTTCCGTGTCTGGGTGTTTATCTATTTATGTATTTATATTCTAGGTTCCCCCTAGTTCGCTACATGGTATCCCATAACACAAGCTATGCTTACTTTGGGGCCATGTAGTTGGTGTGATTACCTGGGGATTTTATTTTATTTATTATTTTTATTTAATTAGTAAATATTTCCTTTCACACTTTTTTGTTAGTTTTAAATACAGTTTTTTAGTGTTTCATTATATGCATACGATCACCAATACCTACGGAATCCTTCGTGCGTGAAGTCCGACTCAAACCTAACATTTTTTTATTGATTGACAATTGCGGATGAAACCTTCAAAAGAAAGTTGTTTTATACGAGATCCTTCATTAAATTAATCTTTCAACTTTTACACTAAGACTGCTCACAATCTTGCCGTAAAACATTAAGGCAAGTGATCATTTGAAATAGCTTTTATTAAGAAAGCAGTAAAGTCCAAGAAGATGCATTTAAGCTCGTACAATAGGACATTACGCTTTTATGGACATTTTTCAAGTGATATACTAAATAGGGTTTTGAGTTATAAGCTGTAGCGATTTTTTTTGGTTTTGATTTTACTGACAAGCTCAAACTCAAACTCAAAAAATTCTTTATTTCGTAAGTATTTAAATACATTTGAAATAAGTCAAACAATTTACAAATTGAACTGAATCTCCCACCACTTCGGAAAGTCGATCTGTTGAGAAGAAGTGGCAAGAAACTCAACAGCAATCATCTTTTAAAAATAAGAGAAATCATCTTCTTGCATCCGGATATCACTTTTCACATCAAAACTTATCCTTAAATCTACCAAAGGGTTAATCTTAAGTATTTTAGGATTTTATTATAAAATGAAGCGTACTCATTGACCCATGAACGAGTTGATCTTCTGGAGTCTACTATTATATTTATACAATAGACAATCAAGTACTAGACAGAAACGTAGACATAGATATAGAGGTAAAGATAGAAGCAGAGATAGACGTAGCGATAGAGGTGAGAGACAATATAGATAATGTGGATGGGGATGAGGATAGTCGTGGACAAAGACAGGACGTGGACATGGAAATGGGGAAGTCGGAGTCAAGTTGAAAAAAGTCATAAAGTCATCAGCAAAACGACCTGGCACCACTAGCAGCACCCGTTCACGAGTATAACGCAAGCACCAGCCATCACCCTCCTCAACCATATTTTAGGGAAGAGGGTGACCCGACACCCGACGCTACCGCTAGCCTTGCCGCCTGAGGGCCATAGAATCTCCTTGTCACTGATTTCGATATTCTAGATCTGGGTGGCGAGGAGGTTTAGGCCACAATCCACCAAGCTGGACTAGTGCTGGTTGGTGAATGTCAGAATTTTCAGGGTGCCGAAATGGCTTCTGACAAACCTTAACCACTACTGTATACGAGTGTACAGCCCCAGACCGCCATAGCAACAAGTGGTGATCGCTCAGCTAACTTCAAAATAATACCCTTTCTTAACCGGATTTATCGCGTATAATTTACATTTAACATTTAACTAGAGGTTTTGGTGTTTTTGCAGACCCCGTGGTTACGAGTAAAAGGTTATAGACCTTTGACCTTTTACAAGTGGTAAGTTTATTAACGGCTAAGCATACCCTACACGACCCTATCATCATGTATATCCAAATGATACTGATAATACTACGACTATTTTATTCCATTCTTGTTTAAATACTCTGGTCCCAGTTTGTCATGTTCGTGTTGTGCATCCATAGTTCATTGCATCTGCTATGTAAGTAATTTGGTTGTGGCATGACATTGGCTCTCACAATTAGCTGTCTTGTGTTTGTTTTTTTTTTCATGTCATGATCAATTTGTACTGTACCTATTTGTATTAAATCGTATAATCCTGACTGAAAAAGAGTGTCAAGAGTTTTTTTCCGCCGGCTTTTTTTGTCTCTTGGTCTACTGTAATATCTTATTCAATAACTATCAACACTTTGTTTAAGCCGAAGTACAAAATTGTGACGTCATTAAGCGGCCATTCGATGGTCTTATGATGAATATTTTTTTTCATTTCATTTCAAAATTATTTTTTCATTAACAACAATCGCTTTCGCTTATACTTTGCGGAACTTCGTACAGTATCCAACTTGAAGTGCAGACAATATTGCAGGGCGTTCAATTTAATTTTTAGCTTTATGTGGATATAAATTAAACGTAATTTTACTTGTTCTACAGAAGTAAGATTAACCTGGAGTTAGGTAGCGAAATTTTCATGTTTTATATTATACTTACTATCGTCATGAGTCTGGTTAAACTTTGTTGCAATTTGAGAAAAGTAGAGAGTATCTACTTATAGTTTTAAGTCACATATAAATAAAGTTGTTACAAAGGCTGCTCAGCTGCTAGGATTTTTTAGACGGAACACAAAAAGTTTTCGTTCTGCTCGCACTAAAATTATTCTATACAACGCAATGATACGTAGCTGTCTCGAATATGGGAGCGTAGCCTGGAACCTCTTGTACTCGGTTCATTCTCAGCGTATTGAACGTATTCAACGCTCATTCACTAGAACGCTGGCTTTTTCATGTCCAGGAATATCGCACAGAAGTCCTTATGATAGATAGATAATTCATTTATTGATGCCACAAACACACACATATTACAGCAAGAAAAAAATAAAATTAATTATAAATTTAACATCTAACAGGAAAAATTTAATAAAAAATAAAGTACAATTACAACAAAAAGAGTGCGTTGTAGCAGTGCAAAGAGCCGCAGCTCAGCGTCCTCTTTTTACTCAAAGAGCAAAGCGCTGATATTCTGCTACAGCTTGGAAACAGGGGAGCGTTATTAAACGTTAAAAAAATATTAATACTCGTGAATAATGAAAAATGGCAAATAATTCTAAATCGACTAAACAATTATATTAAATTTTTAAATTGGATATATACAGTAATAACATTAATATCTTATATTTATACATTGACACAAAAAATAAAATCACGGCCTTAACTTTTTTAACATGCATTACCTAAGGGATAGAAGAAAAATGAGAGATCTTACTTTTCTCCACAAAATACTCCACGGGTCGTTAGACTGTTCCTCAATTTTAGAAAACGTCACCTTGAATGTACCCTATAATTATCCACGTCAACGTATCCCCAAACTTCTTGGGGTGCAGACCGCCAAGACAAACCTCGGCTTTCATTCGCCTATATCGAGAATGTGTCGATCGTACAATACTCTAAATAATGCTTCTATAAGTGATCTCGATATTTTCAGCGATCCCATTAGTGTATTCAAGACTAAATTATTAAAATTTCTTATAAAAAAATAAACACTTGATGTTTTGTCACATATATACCGTATCATTTAATAATTAACATGCCATATTATGTCTC
The DNA here is from genome assembly GCA_944452665.1 of Stenoptilia bipunctidactyla. Taxonomy (NCBI): domain Eukaryota; kingdom Metazoa; phylum Arthropoda; class Insecta; order Lepidoptera; family Pterophoridae; genus Stenoptilia; species Stenoptilia bipunctidactyla. Next base: position 19,618,443 of record OX101746.1, read on the forward strand.
TTTTACTTAATGTTATTGATCTGGTGTGTCTGATTGTGCTAAGTTGTAAGTTGAATGTTGTTCTTAACTACTTTTATTTTAATTATTATATTTTTTTACTGAATAATCTGAATGTTATAATAATTATGTAATAATATGTAACAATGTATACTTTCAATTTAAATTTTATTATTGAACACCACTTTTTATAATTTTTAGAATGTTGTATATGCTTGTTAAAGGAGTAGATATTAGAATTTGTGTTTTTAAGCTATTGCATAGATTCTATCGCGGGCCTTGAGCGTGGGGAGCGAATCCAGAAATTCCGTAACGAAAAAATCTGCGCTTTTATGCGGGCTTTAATAAACAATCAGCGCCATCTATCGAGAGGCATCCATTCTAGGCAACATGACAATTTTTAGAGTTGACAGATAAATAAACAATAGTTGGCTTTCATAACAAATCCTTTATTTCACTAATCTGAGTAAATCAATGAGTGGTCGAGTGGTAACGTCTAAAGGTTCCCGATCAAGAGTTACGAGATCAAGCCCTGATAATCGCATTGGCATGAATTTTTTTTATGTTTTCTTTTCTCCTTTTAAAACTATAAATACCTACATTTTTTTTTAAGTTTTTTATATTGGAAGCTTCCTTTGTTCGAAGAGGATTAAATAAAAGAAAAGGCGGTTACAAACAAATTGATTGATTGACTAAGTTAAACAGAAATGATGACACCAAAATACGACATTAAAAATTTTTACAAATGTAAAAAGAATATATTGAACTAGCCACCGCGCGCGGTTTTACTCGCGTAACTTTTGATCCCGTGGGAATTTCGGGATAAAATATCGCCTATAACCTTCCTCAAGAGTTGGGCTATCAAATGCAAAAAGAATTTTTCAAATCCCACTTGTAGTTTCTGAAATTAGCGCGTTCAAACAAACAAACAAACAAAAAAACAAACTCTTCAGCTTTATATATTAGTATAGATAATGAAAATCTAACCTGAAATTGTAAATTAATTTATCACATAGAATGCGAATATATTTCGACTCAAAGGTTTTATAATACCTTAACAGCTGAGCACAAAAAAAACTGATAATTTTTTCCCGATCAAGAGTTACGAGTTCAAGCCCTGATAATCGCATTGACATGAATTCTTTTTTATGTTTTTCTTTTCTCCTTTTAAAATTATAAATATTTTTTTTTAAGTTTTTTATATTGGAAACTTACTTTGTTTTAAGAGGATTAAATAAAAGAAAAGGCAGTTACAAACAAATTGATTGATTGACTAAGTTAAACAGAAATGTTGACACCAAAAAACGACATTAAAAAAATTAACAAATCTAAAAAGAATATATTGAATAATGAAAACCTGACATGTACAAATTGTAAATTAATTTATCACAAAGAATGCGAAAATATTTCGACTCAAAGGTTTTATAATACCTTAACAGCTGAGCGCAAAAAAAATGGCAGTGCATTAAATGTATACGGAAGTGCTCCAAGCCAAGAAAAAAAACATAAAGCTAAAAATAAGCTGGGTACATCAAATAGCCAGATAAGTACCGTCACTACTAGGAGGAAAAAGGCTTTAAAACCTCCGGCAGCCAAGTCGCCTAGCATCACGCACACACATTCATGTGAATCCCTGGATCACAATTTGTCTCTAAACACTATTGATCTTGACACAGCTTCAAAAAGTTTTAATTTATCGACTGATATAAGTGCAGACCAAACTGGAGACTTGAAACTTGAAATAATTAATTTACAGAGGCAGTTTGAAAGCACGTACATGGAAATGGAGAATATTATAATTGAAAACATTGGCTTAAAAAAAGAAGTTAGTCAATTATCTCGACAAGTGCACTTACTCAAAAATATGTGCACCAAAACGCTTGAAACTAAAAACTCTACGAAACAAAACAAAAAAAGACAAAAAATTGTCGTCAGCAGACAATAGCTAATACACACAATGAAAACGTAGAGAAATTACAATCATTGCCACCATCACCATCGTACTCACTATCATCACCATTGAAGGAGAGTAACAAGGATTGTCTACGAGTGGAACCGGAGTCCTCACTACTAAAATCAAAAAAAAGACGTGTGGCACTCGGAGACTGCCGCGGTAAAGCTATTGCATAGTATTTTTTATCAACTTATGAAATTATAATTATTTATTTATTTTATTAATGCAGTAATGTTTGATCTAATATGAAGTCCACAAGTTCCTAGTAGATGGCGCTGATTTTTTATTAAAGCCCCCATGTAAAGTTATGAATGAATCAATCAATCATTTATTTGCATAAAATATGGTACAGATTTAGGACTTAAAATAAAAAAAAATAGGTCATAGATATTTTACCTTTTTAGGGCATGCAAAAATAAATTACTATTGTTCAAATTAACAAAAGTCTCAAAGTAGGCACATATTGTGATTTTTCCGTAATTCATTTAAGGTAATTTCCAACAAGTTAGTTTTAGACAAAAGACCCGCAATATTTTGATGAAATATTTTTAGTTGATTTGAGTTGCTATCATTATTATTATTTAAATTTACTTTATTTACGAAAAAAAATTAATTCATTATTTTCCAAGTTATTTTTTGTCTTTTTAAGAAAATACAACAAATTCGTCCCCTTTTTAATTATATCCTGAGTAGTATTCGGATGAGATTTATAGTTTGCATTTGAATGTCCAATTTTTATGTCTATTTTATTTTCAGTCATTTTTAAAAAGTATTACGGAATTGTTCCCTTTTTAGTTACACCCTGAGTAGTAGTTGAATTATATTTATAATCTGCACTTGAATGTATATTTTTAACCTTTGAATGTTTATTCTTAATATGATACTTAGTAAATGACAAGATTTTTTTTCTATAATCACATTCATCAATTATTAAATTTATTTTCTTACATATAGCAAACCATGTGTAGCAAACGCAGTCTTGTAATCGTACGAATTTACTATTAAAAAAGTGTTTACTTAAATTATGTATCATATCATTCAACTTATTTTCGTTAAGAAATCTATTTTTAATTACGCTCAGAAGTATAATATTGCAATTAATATATTTATTTAAAATTAAACATGTTTCTAACAACACTTTTGTCGGGTTTGTGTCGTGTTCACCTACGCAGATTATTATTTTGTCCTTTTCTTTCTTTGGGTCTTAAGCATCGTCAATATTTCTTCAGTGCTTGCGTAAGGTATAGTAAAAGATATAACTTCATATTTTTCGTAAGGATTATTAAATCTTGATCTTACTAATCTGTTACGAAGACCTTTACATTGCTGTCCACCAATTACAAAGATTCTGTGTTCTTCATGTCTATTTTTCTTAGATGTCACCAATACCTTATCCTCTTCCACTGCCTGGAGTTTTTTTTTGATTTTAGTAGTGAGGACTCCGGTTCCACTCGTAGACAATCCTTGTTACTCTCCTTCAATGGTGATGATAGTGAGTACGATGGTGATGGTGGCAATGATTGTAATTTCTCTACGTTTTCATTGTGTGTATTAGCTATTGTCTGCTGACGACAATTTTTTGTCTTTTTTTGTTTTGTTTCGTAGAGTTTTTAGTTTCAAGCGTTTTGGTGCACATATTTTTGAGTAAGTGCACTTGTCGAGATAATTGACTAACTTCTTTTTTTAAGCCAATGTTTTCAATTATAATATTCTCCATTTCCATGTACGTGCTTTCAAACTGCCTCTGTAAATTAATTATTTCAAGTTTCAAGTCTCCAGTTTGGTCTGCACTTATATCAGTCGATAAATTAAAACTTTTTGAAGCTGTGTCAAGATCAATAGTGTTTAGAGACAAATTGTGATCCAGGGATTCACATGAATGTGTGTGCGTGATGCTAGGCGACTTGGCTGCCGGAGGTTTTAAAGCCTTTTTCCTCCTAGTAGTGACGGTACTTATCTGGCTATTTGATGTACCCAGCTTATTTTTAGCTTTATGTTTTTTTTCTTGGCTTGGAGCACTTCCGTATACATTTAATGCACTGCCATTTTTTTTGCGCTCAGCTGTTAAGGTATTATAAAACCTTTGAGTCGAAATATTTTCGCATTCTTTGTGATAAATTAATTTACAATTTGTACATGTCAGGTTTTCATTATTCAATATATTCTTTTTAGATTTGTTAATTTTTTTAATGTCGTTTTTTGGTGTCAACATTTCTGTTTAACTTAGTCAATCAATCAATTTGTTTGTAACTGCCTTTTCTTTTATTTAATCCTCTTAAAACAAAGTAAGTTTCCAATATAAAAAACTTAAAAAAAAATATTTATAATTTTAAAAGGAGAAAAGAAAAACATAAAAAAGAATTCATGTCAATGCGATTATCAGGGCTTGAACTCGTAACTCTTGATCGGGAAAAAATTATCAGTTTTTTTTGTGCTCAGCTGTTAAGGTATTATAAAACCTTTGAGTCGAAATATATTCGCATTCTATGTGATAAATTAATTTACAATTTCAGGTTAGATTTTCATTATCTATACTAATATATAAAGCTGAAGAGTTTGTTTTTTTGTTTGTTTGTTTGTTTGAACGCGCTAATTTCAGAAACTACAAGTGGGATTTGAAAAATTCTTTTTGCATTTGATAGCCCAACTCTTGAGGAAGGTTATAGGCGATATTTTATCCCGAAATTCCCACGGGATCAAAAGTTACGCGAGTAAAACCGCGCGCGGTGGCTAGTTCAATATATTCTTTTTACATTTGTAAAAATTTTTAATGTCGTATTTTGGTGTCATCATTTCTGTTTAACTTAGTCAATCAATCAATTTGTTTGTAACCGCCTTTTCTTTTATTTAATCCTCTTCGAACAAAGGAAGCTTCCAATATAAAAAACTTAAAAAAAAATGTAGGTATTTATAGTTTTAAAAGGAGAAAAGAAAACATAAAAAAAATTCATGCCAATGCGATTATCAGGGCTTGATCTCGTAACTCTTGATCGGGAACCTTTAGACGTTACCACTCGACCACTCATTGATTTACTCAGATTAGTGAAATAAAGGATTTGTTATGAAAGCCAACTATTGTTTATTTATCTGTCAACTCTAAAAATTGTCATGTTGCCTAGAATGGATGCCTCTCGATAGATGGCGCTGATTGTTTATTAAAGCCCGCATAAAAGCGCAGATTTTTTCGTTACGGAATTTCTGGATTCGCTCCCCACGCTCAAGGCCCGCGATAGAATCTATGCAATAGCTTAAAAACTCCAGGCAGTGGAAGAGGATAAGGTATTGGTGACATCTAAGAAAAATAGACATGAAGAACACAGAATCTTTGTAATTGGTGGACAGCAATGTAAAGGTCTTCGTAACAGATTAGTAAGATCAAGATTTAATAATCCTTACGAAAAATATGAAGTTATATCTTTTACTATACCTTACGCAAGCACTGAAGAAATATTGACGATGCTTAAGACCCAAAGAAAGAAAAGGACAAAATAATAATCTGCGTAGGTGAACACGACACAAACCCGACAAAAGTGTTGTTAGAAACATGTTTAATTTTAAATAAATATATTAATTGCAATATTATACTTCTGAGCGTAATTAAAAATAGATTTCTTAACGAAAATAAGTTGAATGATATGATACATAATTTAAGTAAACACTTTTTTAATAGTAAATTCGTACGATTACAAGACTGCGTTTGCTACACATGGTTTGCTATATGTAAGAAAATAAATTTAATAATTGATGAATGTGATTATAGAAAAAAAATCTTGTCATTTACTAAGTATCATATTAAGAATAAACATTCAAAGGTTAAAAATATACATTCAAGTGCAGATTATAAATATAATTCAACTACTACTCAGGGTGTAACTAAAAAGGGAACAATTCCGTAATACTTTTTAAAAATGACTGAAAATAAAATAGACATAAAAATTGGACATTCAAATGCAAACTATAAATCTCATCCGAATACTACTCAGGATATAATTAAAAAGGGGACGAATTTGTTGTATTTTCTTAAAAAGACAAAAAATAACTTGGAAAATAATGAATTAATTTTTTTTCGTAAATAAAGTAAATTTAAATAATAATAATGATAGCAACTCAAATCAACTAAAAATATTTCATCAAAATATTGCGGGTCTTTTGTCTAAAACTAACTTGTTGGAAATTACCTTAAATGAATTACGGAAAAATCACAATATGTGCCTACTTTGAGACTTTTGTTAATTTGAACAATAGTAATTTATTTTTGCATGCCCTAAAAAGGTAAAATATCTATGACCTATTTTTTTTTATTTTAAGTCCTAAATCTGTACCATATTTTATGCAAATAAATGATTGATTGATTCATTCATAACTTTACATGGGGGCTTTAATAAAAAATCAGCGCCATCTACTAGGAACTTGTGGACTTCATATTAGATCAAACATTACTGCATTAATAAAATAAATAAATAATTATAATTTCATAAGTTGATAAAAAATACTATGCAATAGCTTTACCGCGGCAGTCTCCGAGTGCCACACGTCTTTTTTAACTATATTTCTTTTAATGTGTAATAATATGTTCTCTGTTGGCATATCTTGTTGAATAAATAAATACCACTACAGTAGCAGATCGCTAGAAATATCCTGTGGAGACCGTAATTCCACGACTTTTCATCAGACTGACGTAACTTTGCTATCCATGTGAAACATGACCAACGCTAGCTGAAAATAAGAAGTTAATCCTTTAGAAGTTTGCAGGAAATTATAGGATTGTAGAAAAGTTACTTTTACTGAGATTATGTAAGCAAGTATTATCATTGTTAAAATATTCAAGGGTCAAACCGTTTTGTAAAGAATGCCTGTGTGTTTTTCAGAAACGCTAATTTATTAATTGCCTTTCTTCAGGCCCTTGAAATTTTTCCAAGCTTGGCTGTTCATCACCAAAAACAAAAACAAAGTTTTAAAACCGTTGCTTTTTAAGTTTGCTAACCGGCCATTGACGCAATATTTCGATTATAAAATCGGTTCATTTGTTTAGGAGGTAAAGTGCGACAGTCAGACGTAGGTACAGAATGCAGCAGATCAAGCGTTACAAAGCTGTCAAAAGAGATATCCCAGCCTGGGCTAGGAACCTGTACAACATCTCAAAAAGTTGAGTGAATATTACTCTACGAAAAATACTAATAATGCGATATACCAAATAGTTATGTTGTTCAAAAGTTAAAACAAATTCATATTACTTACGTTATTTTCAGATTATGACGACCACTTTGGCGTTGGGGTAAACCTATCTGCCTCAGACGCGAGTGGTTGCGGGTTCGAACCCGCACGGAACCAGAAAAAAAAAATGTTCCGTGTCTGGGTGTTTATCTTTTTATGTATTTATATTCTAGAATCCCCCCTAGTTCGGTATATGGTATCCCATAACACAAGCTATGCTTACTTTGGAGCCATATAGTTGGTGTGATTGTCTGGGGATTTTATTTATTTATTTATTATTTTAATAATTATTATCCGTCATGATTTTTTGTGGTGCAATAATACTGTTTATTTTTTTGTTTGAACCAAAATACAAAGTAATTCTGTAGTAATTTATGTGTTAAAAACTGTTCTTCACGTTTATGGCTATTATTTCGCTTGGTGTACATAGTCCTAGCCAAGGCTTCATACAATCTTGGGACATCTCTTTTCCCCAACCAATTTTTAAGGTAATGTCGAGGGTATAGAGTTCGGATTCAATTACAATTAATTGACAATTATTTGACAGATATGCTTGATCTGTTGCCTTCTGAACAATACAACTTAAGTTTTTATTTATTTACATCATCAACTCATCCACTTCTACGGGGTTGATTTGTAGTCACCGGCCAAATTTAAATGTTAGTTTCTTTGATACAATATAAACGTACCTGCATATTTATTGTAGCGTCGCTCTGTACAAAAAAGTTGAAATATGGAACCACAAACTTTTTTAAAAATAGTCGCTGTTGATGAACATAGCTACTACGATGCGGCATTTCCTTGATTACTACGCCGTAGTACTACAAAATGTGTGTAGTAGCGCGTAGTCATCTTTATTTTAATGGTAATTTAAAGTGACCATGCCTTGGTTTATGTTAGCGGATATATTAATTTCCTTGTAAAAAAAAGTAAATACTGTTTTTTTGCAAAAATCGTTTCTATAAATGATACTTATTGTGTAAAAAAAATTTGGCCGGTGTGTACAAATCAACCCTGTATGTACTTGTACTTATTATGTAAAAATAAAAATTTTCTTGAAGATATTGCTTTCAAGGGATAATATAGTTTGGTTCTTTTAAGTGGATAATTTATTATAATTTAATAATTTAATCACAAATGATCTGCCATGATGAGTACATCCTGGACTGGGAGCGAAAGAAATACATAGAATGTGCCAGCTGCTTCTCTTCCCGGGCATACTGTAAAAGTCAGTTAAGGGACAAAGGTTTTATTGGCGTTTTTGCAGGGGATAGGCTGACCCCCTGTCACTGCAATAGTCTCTCTCAATCATTATAATACCTCGAAATTTGTCAAACGCGACATCAGATTGTTTGATGACCTCTGGTGTTCTGCCTACCCCATAAGGGATACAGGCGTGAAGTTATGTATGTATGTATGTAAATGATTTATACAAGACGTTCAGTATTTCAAGATACTCGACAGTGTTTAAATGACCTTCGTACACGTGAACTAAAACAAACATAATTACAGATTTCATGATTTTTCTTTCATTAAGTTAACAAACCATGTTTGATTGCATCCATATTGTGATTGACCCTAACGATCGATGCAATAAAGATACAGGGTGTAAATTTTTACAAATTTTAGTCGGTTCGATTTCCGGGTGATGCAAGCGTATTTTCGAAAATCTTTGAATGCAGTTTTATTCAAAATAAAGGAATGTTTCTTTGGAGCACTTTGGATCTCTATTAATTATGTTGGAGTTTGAATTTGGCTGTATCTGTGGTTGTATCCTTTTTAGTACTTATAAGCATTGGCAGGCAACACTTGACACATGTTAAGCAGAATCTTGAAATGTATTCAGAATGTCATAAATAATAAATTGTTGTTGTAAAATTACTTCTCGTAAAATGGTCAAACTGTTATGATGTATCTTTTATAAGTCTATTATTAAAATATGTTGGTGATACCCAAAGGAAATATACTGATTATAGAAACAAAGTCTCCTGGTCTATTTCTTCGCCGCCCCCCACCGTCGAAGAATTTAGAGGTGGGATTCAAGAAATCCACCCTGTATATTACAGTAAACAATTAGATAAGGATTAATAAATAAAGTACTTATATTATTACTTACTTATCACCGGTCAATCACTATTCTTCAGTAGATTCTAGTTTTTGAATATCTGAAACAAAGAATAATATTTATAAACAACAGTCTTTTGAGTGATCTGTGCCTAGGGTTGCAACTTTTTTTTCTAGAAATACAGTATATTTGAGTTTGAAAAGAATATCAAACAGTATTTTGGAAAAGTAAAAAGTATTCAATTTATTTAATGTTTGAATCACATATTTTTAGAGCTTCTTGCAGAAATTATTAATGAAAGTCTAACATATAAAGTGTATAGCTTTTTAAGCTGAAAACAGTATTTTGTATAGACACTTTATTTTTGTTCAACAGTGTTAGCGACGCGCTCACATGGTCGGATTATCTGCGCCTGTTGTACCGAGCGACGTCGAATTGACGTGCTGTCAGTCTGTCGCTAACCGCATTCGAGGTCACTCCGCGCCACTTTAGTTTTTAATTTTGCCACGCGGTTTTTTGTAAATTAATAAAGTTTTTTAAAAGTTAACTTCGTTTTCGATTCATCGCCGACCACAAACCTTTACAAAGTGGTCCTTCGAGCCGGATTTATGATCCATACGCCAAAAATGAATCGCACGCGCAGTTTACGAAGTGTTCGAAGAAATCGTGAACAATCCGAAGCAGGAGAGGAGTCCCTGCGCCAACTAGCTTCAGACCCACCTCTGCAAAGCGAGGCCCTCAAGCCAAAGAAGCCTCACCTGACGCCAGATCTTAGCCACAATATGGTATTAGCGGGTAGCGTTAAATCGGAAAGTCACCGATCGCCACCGCCCGCACAAAAGGGGCCGAGATCTACAAAGATGTCCACGTCATCATCAGTACAGGCACGGCGGAAGAAACTAGAATTGGAAGCGGCTAAGGAAAAAGCTCGAATACAAATGGAAATTATAGATAAAAGGTTAGAAGTAGACCTAGCGGAATTAGAAGATGAACACAGTCCACAAAATGAAGAACGTTCGGATCGTAATAGCGATATCGAGAAGTGGCTGGATCGCAGCCAGCATCAAGAGGAGCAGGCGCAACCAGCCCACATGCATGGTAACACATTGGGTGAGCCGCGCCAGCCCGCGCCGGCCGCCGGCGGTGCACCGGATGCCACGGTGCACATGCTAGCGAGCGCACTAAGGGACCTCGCCGCCACCTCCGTAAACAATGGACCTCACGCCCACCTACTGAGCCGCATCAGTACCTCCCGGGACTTACCTGAGTTCGCCGGTGACCCGCTGGAGTGGCTTCAGTTTAAACAGGCCTACGATGACTCAACACAGCTATGCAGCTTAAGCCCAAAGGAAAACCTGTGGAGACTAAGAAAGTGTCTTCGCGGACAAGCTAAAGAAGCCGTGTCAGCGCTGCTTATCGGTGCTGCTTCTCCAGAAATGCTTATGTCAACTCTGGAGCTAAGGTTCGGTAACCCGGACACCATTATATCTAAAATTATACAAGATATAAAGAAACTTCAACCGTTATCATCGGATTATCGCAGTGAAATTGTTATGTTCTCAGTTAAAATAAGAAATTTCATAGCAGCAGTAAGTGCCGTCGGCCGCGAAGAATATTTACAAGGTATTCACATGTCTAGTATTATTTTATCAAAACTTCCTACTGTGCTTATATCTAAGTGGTCAGACTACAGCTTCCCATTAATAAGAGAAAACATAAAATCACGCTTAGAAATTTTATCTGATTTCTTACACGACGAGGCGGTTAAAATTTCAACTACAGCGAACATACATTTATTTGATACACAGCACAGTAGTATTCAGAAGTACAGGCATACATACAATAACAGATCGCAAACAGTGTTACTACAGTCGTCGGAACAAAATAATAACAATGTTAAATGCCTATTTTGCCGAAATACGAAACACAAGCTTACTGAATGCAAATTATTTGCAAGGGCCTTGCGCAAAGATAGATGGCGTCATGTAAAACGCTATGGAATTTGTTTTAAATGCTTATTATCACGCCATGATCGAGCAACCTGCCCTGCGCCCGCCTGCAACATAAACAATTGCGGCGGGGCACACCATCAGCTGTTACATAACCCACCGCTCAGCAAGAACAACTGCGACCGGACGAGTGACATCAAGCAGGACTGCGACCGGACGAGTAGCGCCTGCAACCATCCAGCTGTGGAAACCACGAGCTCCGCACCATCTACGTCCGCGGCCGAAACCGTAAATAACGTGAACGCGAGTGATAAAAAAGTGTTGTTAAAAGTAGTGCCGGTAAACATATGCGGACCTAACGGTATATTCAGTGCAAGCGCACTGCTGGACGATGGTTCAACCGTGTCAATGATAAGTGCCGATTTAGCGAGGCGCGCTGGGCTGCGTGGACGCAGCGAGGCTATGCGCGTGTGCGGCGCTTGGACCAGCAACGCGCTTGTGTGCGAAGCAACTGTATTGACTTTAAGTGTTTCTAGTGTAGATAATAATAACTCATTTACGATTAGCGCGCGTAGTATAAATCAATTAAACTTGCCAAACCAAAATATTTTCATTGTAAATTGTAATGATTATGATCATTTAAAAAATCTTAAGTTGTATAGTAAAAATAAGTATTGTAAACCTGAAATACTGATAGGTCAAGATAACTATCATTTGTTAGTACCATTAAAAACATGTTTAGGTAAGCCTTGTGAGCCGTCCGCTACTCTCACCCCTCTAGGCTGGTGCATTCATGGGGTAGTAAATGCGCCTCGTTCAGCTGGATACTCGTCAGCCACCTCGCTTCTGATCTCCGAGCCGTGTCCTGGCTCGCTTAGCGATGATGACCGCGTGTTGCGGGACATACACGAGGAAGTGCGACGCTCTTTTGCCCTGGAGTCCCTGGGAGTATCAGGTAAACCTCGTCAGAACGCTGATGATGCGCGAGCGATCGTGCAGCTGGAGCGCACATCTGTTCTCAAGGATGGTCGTTGGTATGTAGGATTGCCGTGGAAGGACGAGAATTGTAAGTTACCTAACAGTTTTCCTACTGCATTTTCGCGGCTACTGAGCGTGGAAAGAAAAATGAAATTAAATGCTGACTACGCGCGTAGGTATCAGGAACGTATTAATCATTTATTTGATAATAATTACGCATCAGAACAGCTGGACTTTGAGTGCCAGCCCTCCAGTAAGACCTGGTACTTACCCCATTTCGCGGTTGACAACCCTAACAAAGGTAAGTTGCGGCTAGTATTTGATGCGGCAGCTAAAACTACAGGTTTTGGTTTAAACGATTATTTATTAACTGGACCCGACTTACTTAACTCTTTGTTTGGCATTATGCTAAGATTTCGTGAACACGAAGTCGCGGTTGCAGGTGACATTAAAGATATGTTTTTAAGGATTAGAATAAGGTCTGATGATCAACAGGCACTAAGGTTTTTATGGAGAAACAAGCCTACGGAACCCATAAAAACATATGCAATGTCATCATTAATTTTCGGTGCTAATTGTTCGCCGTTTGTCGCGCAATTTATTAAAAATAAAAATGCACAAAGGTTTACATCATCTATGCCTGCCGCTGTTGCCGCTATTTGTGAGCAGCATTATATGGACGACTATATAGATAGTTTTCCGAACGAAAACACAGCCATTGAAATGGTAAGAAATGTTACTAACATTCACAAGCAGGGCGGGTTCGAGATCCGGAATTGGACTAGTAACAACTTGGCTGTGTTAAACAGCGTGCCAAAAGATTCTCTGGGTACAGCTGCGGTAAGGTTCGGAATTGATCAACAATACCAAGGTGAGCGAACATTAGGTTTAATATGGTATCCGGGCCCCGACGAGCTGGGTTTTGATGTTTCACTGAAGCGTATCCCTCAAGGTATTATACAAGGTACACAAATACCGACGAAAAGACTTATGCTGGCAGTGGTTATGTCGGTTTTTGATGTTTTCGGTTTTTTATCGCCCTTTATTATACAAGGTAAAATAATGCTTCAGGATACGTGGATGTTAAATATCGGCTGGGATGAAACAATACCCGATATAATTCACAAAAAATGGTGTCAATGGATCGAGATACTAAAATCAATAGGTAATATACGAATACCGCGCTGCTATCATAACAGCCGTCTGAGATCGAGCGAGACAGACAGAGATTCGGTTGCTATGTCTGCGTCGCCGCCGACAGGCTCCGTCTCGGCGCCCGTACCTATTCATAGTGTGACGTCACGCTCGCCCGTAGTCGCCGCTACGGCAACGCCGTGTAGTACTACGACCACCGTAGGCTACACAAACTTACAACTACATGTTTTTAGCGACGCTTCATCTAAAGCGATGTGTGCGGTCGCTTACTGGAGATGGATTGATAACGATGATAACGTACGTATCGCGATTGTAGCTAGTAAGTGCAGGGTCGCGCCAGTAAAACCTGTTACTGTGCCGCGATTAGAACTACAAGCCGCACTGCTCGCCGCCAGATTGGCAAGTACTATACAAAAAGAACACAAACTTATTACGGCACAAAGATTTTTTTGGTGTGATTCTATGACTGTATTGCACTGGATAAACAATGACGCGCGTAATTATAAAACCTTTGTAGCTAACCGGCTGGGCGAGATTGATGAATTATCGCGCTCGGAAGAGTGGCGATATGTACCTACCGACTTGAATATTGCTGACATCGGAACTCGTGCTTCTTATGATAGTAATATATTTAGAAATGAGTGGTTTGATGGTCCTTCATTTCTCTATAGTGAAGAAGGGACGTGGCCACGGCATCAGTTAGTAGCAGTGAATAAAACCATTATAAGTTCGGAATGCGTAGCATTAATGCAAACGCATAAAGTAGATAGCTTACCTTTTCCGGATCCGCATAGGTTTTCTTCGTGGCTGCGGTTGTTGAGGGCTACTGCGCGGGTATTGTGTTTTGTAGATAAGTGTAGGAAACTAACTGGCGATGTTGATGGCGCCATGGTGGAGCGAGCCGAGCGGCTGCTGCTAAAGTACTCCCAGGCCGAGTCTTTTGGACCGGATATTGCGGCGGTTGAAACAGGTAAATGCTTAGAACGCAATAGTCGATTACTTAGCTTATCACCAATCATGGACGACTACGGAATACTTCGGTGCGGTGGCCGCATCGACGCCGCTACTGATGTCGACCCTGGAATGAAACGACCTATCATATTGGACGGTAAGCAACACGTAGCTCGTTTGATAGTCGTACACTATCACAAGAAGGCCGCGCACGGAAATCAGGAAACTGTTGTGAACAATCTTAAACAAAAATATTGGATTATTAAAGTAAGGCCTACAGTCAAAAGTGTAGCTTCACAATGCATGCTGTGCAGGATAAGGAAGGCCAAGCCCGTGGTGCCTAGAATGGGAGACTTACCTGCGGCTCGTGTTGCACATCACCAGAGACCCTTTACCTTCTGTGGTCTTGACCTGTTTGGACCCATGGAGGTGACGGTGGGGCGACGTCGTGAAAAGAGGTATGGAGTTTTATTTACATGCCTTACTATTAGGGCCATACATCTCGAAATTGTTCACACACTTACCACCGACTCGCTGATAATGGCTCTACGCCGTATGGCCGCGAAACGTGGATGGCCGGGCCATCTATTTTCCGACAATGGAACTAACTTGAGAGGGGCTAATATAGAGCTGCAAAGAGCCACTCAGGAGCTGGATGATGAGGCCCTACGAACTGAAGCAATCAATAACGGCACGCAATGGAGCTTCATTCCCCCCTCCAGCCCACATTGGGGAGGGGCGTGGGAGCGTTTAATTCGAAGTGTGAAGACCTCACTTAAGGTGCTGTTAAAAGAACGCGCGCCGAAAGACGAAGTGTTGTCAACGCTGCTAGCAGAGGTTGAGAACATTGTCAACAGCCGTCCCTTGACTTACGTATCAGTCGAGCCTAGTAACCAGGAGACTTTGACCCCTAACCATTTTCTTCTAGGATCCTCTTCCAACATGCCCCAAGCCGGAATCTTTGACGACTCTGATCTCTACCTACGAAAGCAATGGCGTAAGTCTCAAAGGCTAGCGGATATGTTTTGGAGGAGGTGGGTCAAGGAAGTGTTACCTGACCTGATACCACGCTCAAAATGGACTCAGGAACGTAGATCGCTACAGGTAGGTGATTTGGTCCTCATAGTCGATCCTGGGGGGCCTCGAAACGTTTGGCCAAGGGGAATCGTACAACAAGTTTATCCGGGAAAGGATGGTCGGGTCCGGATGGTCGAGGTAAGGACCAAGTTTGGTACTCTGAAGAGACCTGCAGCACGCGTCGCGCATATTTCTTTGGATGATGAGTGCTGAGCCAGCACTGGGGTGGGGAGTGTTAGCGACGCGCTCACATGGTCGGATTATCTGCGCCTGTTGTACCGAGCGACGTCGAATTGACGTGCTGTCAGTCTGTCGCTAACCGCATTCGAGGTCACTCCGCGCCACTTTAGTTTTTAATTTTGCCACGCGGTTTTTTGTAAATTAATAAAGTTTTTAAAAGTTAACTTCGTTTTCGATTCATCGCCGACCACAAACCTTTACAAACAGTAAACAGTATAATACTGTTAAAAACAGTATGGTTGGCAATCACTTTGCTGTCCGTTTGTCAGGAACCTTATTCTGAGGAAAGCAAATAGGCATAAATTGAAGACCACTTTGGCGATGGGGTAAAACCTATCTGCCTCAGACGCCAGTGGTTGCGGGTTCGATTCCCGCACGGAACAAGAACAAAAATATTTCGTGTCTGGGTGTTTATCTATTTATGTATTTATATTCTAGGTTCCCCCCTAGTTTGCTACATGGTATCCCATAACATAAGCTTTTGTGTCAATCCAGAACGCTACGCTCGAAGACTGAGAAACAGATGGAGATGATGATGTATAACTTTTTCAATCCATCAATCCGACGCTTGACACCTCAGTCGCTCGTGACCACGGGGTCTGCAAAGACACCGAAACGTCGAGTCAAAATTTAAAATGTAAATATACGCGATAAATCCGGTTAAAAAGTGTTTTATTTAATAAGCTATGCTTACTTTGGGGCCATGTAGTTGGTGTGATTGTCTGGGGATTTTATTATTTTTATTTATTATTTTATATAAGGATGGAATTAATTATAGACTAGAGTCTGCAGTTCTTTAGAGCAGAGAAAAACGGAAAGTTTGTTGTTTATAGCGTATATTTTAATATTCGCAAGGTTTTCAAAACCTCCTTTCCGTTGATACCGAGGAATAAATTCCCGTTGATTTCATCAAAAACATACTAAACTTACGTTAAAGGAAAGAAAGTACGTTTGCTGATGCTGACTGTAAAATCAAAAGATAATGCATCGTAACCAATTGCAACAAGGGCTATAATTGTCTGCACGACAATTGAATTACTCACACACACTTTCATATGTCTGTCAGTTTTACGAGCACCTTTATACGCAAGCGTTTCTGTGTCAATGTGTGAGTGTCCGATAAAATAATAAAATAATAATATATAAATATTTCTGACACTCACACATCATTATCTAGCCCAAATTAAGTTTCTTAAAGAACTTGTGTTATGGATACTAGATAACTGATATACTTAAGAAATATATACACATACATATTGAATAAATACATATTTGTTTATTAGAATAAACTTAAATAAACATCCATGACTTGACGACTAATATCTGTGTTCATCACACAAATCACGCCGCCGCGCCGCCGGGATTCGAACCCAGGACGTCTGGCATAGAAGGCAATGTATGCTACCGCCACACCAGCCGAACTTAGACTAAACTATGCCTCCATTTTTAATTTGACTTCACATGATGTCATTACAAGATATCAGTATGAAATAAGCCGGCTCCTGTAACCCTGCCCCAATTAGTAAAAGAGGCATATCTAAAATAATGCCCAGCAGGGCTAGCATGCAACCATCGATAAATAGTCGAATAGACAAGATAAATATTATTTTGTTATATTATCCTATCATGTAAGCTAATATGGGCACCATAATAGATAGAATTACTCGATTTGATACCATGATTAACACCACAGAACCAAATATGTCTTAATCATAATTAATTACATACACTAAATACCATATTCTAAGAAAATATCGATAAAAGGCCCGATTTATCGTTGTCGACGGTAGCATGCTAGCCCCGCTGGTTTGAGTTATTTTATTGCCGGGATGAGTAATCTGCAATAGTACATTACTGCAGCGGCCGACATGACTAAGTTGACTAACGACTAATAACAATAGTGTTTTTGCGCGCCAAATTATTATTTTTTCTATGTGCAAGCCAGTTCGAAATTTAAATTAAACCTTTGATAAGTTACCTCTTTGGTCGCCATGCTGCGGAGTAGAAGATCGTTGCATTTTTAAATTCCACGAAAAATTTTATTTTACATTTTTCTATATCTATACTAATATTTAAAGCTGAAGAGCTTGTTTGTTTGTTTGTTTGCCATACTTTGAAAAATACACCTTACAACATAATTTATTCCATTTTTTAAATCTCAATAAAAATAACGATTTCATGAGAATTGTCTCTAGAAACACTGTATGAAAGTGAAGAAATATAAGCAGATTTTTTACAAACCTTTCAAAATACAAGCATTTCTAGATACGAGTAGGTACCTAATAAAGAAAGTAGTGGTGACGAGGATGACGAGGAAAACAATTTATCATAAAAACATGATATTATTTTCATGTTATTCTATTTTTAATACTTATATTTTCTTGCTTAATCTTCTATTTATATCTTCAACCCTGTGTTTTTGTACCACTAACGGTTTTCTAAAAGTTTACGCGACTTGCCTTTTTGTAGTTCATAAAATGAAATAACTTCTGTTTTCAAACATGAAAAAACTAAAAGTTTATGCATTCATATTTTTCCCTGAGAAGAGAGAAATTGTACTGAATGGTAACCCTTATTTCACCCCCGCGCCCCTCTGACGTCATCATCCAAAAAGCCTTGTCGGACTGTACGCCACCACTTTTTCGGCTCATTTTACTATTCCACTGATCTGGAAAAGGGGATAGTGCTTCCACAAAAAAACACCTTCGAGAGTGATATTTAATCCGAGGTGGACCGGCGCGGTCGGTACTTGGATGGGTGACCGCCGACCATTCATTTCTCACGACGACTTCCGTGCTTCGAAGGGCACGTTAAGCAGTCGGTACCGGGTGCTGTATACTTGTATACAGTGGTCGTTAGGGTTTGTCAGAAGCAATTTCGGCGCCCTGGAAATTTTGGCATCCACCACCCAGCACTGGATTATGGCCTATACCTCCTCGTCACCCAGGGGAGAGACTCATGCCCTGCAGTGGGCTCATTACAAAGAGTTATGATGACATCTTACATTGAAAGTTTCTTTAATTACAATGATAAAAAAGTTCCAGAAAAATATGTGTTTAATGTTTTTTGGATTTATTTTGATATAGCCGTGTTATGAAGTACTTCTGTGGCTTAAAGACACTATCGAACCAATTGAATCATGACCCACCTTAAGCTGATTTTGGCAAACCGTCTAAATGCTAGTAGGTCGAAATTCGCTTGAAGATAGGTTTCCTTGGTGACGAACTTGTTATCATTTCATTCGACACTGACATTCACTGAGTACAGAATTCAAACAGTATCGAAAATGTCTTAAGTGCATTATACGCGATAGACCTTACAAGTTTGACAGTTTCAAAGGAATTATAAGCAAAAACCCCATTGGTGTGATGCAGTTGGTTCGATAGTAAATCGTATGTACCTTCAAACCTTCGAAACATCAAAACTCAAAAATTTTTATTCATCTTAGGAATTTTACAAAACACTTGATGAAGTCAGTCATCACATACTTCGGCTTTAACTAGTTGTTGATAGTTGTTGAATAAGATATTACAGTAGACCAAGAGACAAAAAAAGCCGACGGAACAGAAACTCTTGGCTCTCTTTTTCAGTATTTTTCGTTGATGGATACCTTTCTTCTTAATAGTTGTAACATAGGCATAGGTCAACTATAATACCTTTTTACGTATTTGTTGCTATAGTGACTGTACTAAGAAACACAACGTAGGTCACTAAGATGGACCGACAATTTAGTCAAGGTCTGATAAACGCTGGATGTAAGCAGCGCGGGATCGAGTGACGTGGATCTTGAATTCTTTTGTCACAGGACGTATACCGGCTGTAGATCGTGATGATGATGATGAAAGATAAAATAATAAAAAAATAAACAATTTGAAATTTATAATTTAATGATAATTACAATCCAATTGATCCTAAAAGAGTCTTTCCTAAAACCAAAATTATAAATGATCAAATATTACATCACAATTTAGTTATACTCACTAGACAAAAAAAGGTAAATTTTGGATAACAATTTCAATGCCAAAATGAGTTATATGTTTCAAATAAAATACAAAGTTTAAAATTTTGTGTCCCCGCAATTTTCACCGTCGCCAATTTTGACTCGTCTACTTTTTGTTGTGGTTAAAAATATCACCAAATACAAATCATTTGGAATTATGTTAAGGGTTTAATAGCATTGGTTGCAGGGGTTGTTACATGGGTTGTTACAGGGGTTGCTACAAGGGTTGCTATAGGTGTTGCAAGGCCTGCAAGGATTACAAGGTTGGACACAGGGGGAATCGCATGGGTTGCAAGGATTACAGGAATTATATGGGCTGTACGAATTACAAGATTGGCCACAAGGGGTATTACATTGGTTGCAAGGATTGCAAGGTTGGACACAAGGGGAATTACATTGGTTGCAAGGATTGCAAGGTTGGACACAAGGGGAATTACATTGGTTGCAAGGATTGCAAGGTTGGACACAGGGAGGAGGACAAGGGTAACTTGGCTGAGGACAAGGGCATGGTTGTGGACAAGGACAAGGGCAAGGACAAGGGCAAGGGCATGGACAAGGTTGTGGACAAGGTTGAGGGCATGGACAAGGTTGTGGACAAGGTTGTGGGCAAGGTTGTGGGCAAGGTTGTGGGCAAGGTTGTGGGCAAGGTTGCGGGCAAGGTTGTGGACAAGGTTGCGGGCAAGGTTGTGGGCAAGGTTGAGGACAAGGACACGGACACGGACACGGGCACGGACATGGACACGGGCACGGACACGGGCAGCAACAAGGAGTGTAGACTACGGCAGAGCAGGAGCAGGGTGGTCGCGGTGGCGGCGTGTAGATGGTCGGTGGACACGAGTACTGGACGTTGGCCTTCTCACAGCCGCAATCGCAGGTGCCCCAACACCATGGTGCTGCGGATGATAGGGTAGCCAAAGCTGGAAGGGAAATTTTAGTTTTAAGATTTGTAAAGAGCTTTTGGTCACTTTTGTTTCATAGACGTAAATGTTTTCAATTTTTTATAAGTGAATTGAATTCTCTTAAGTTTCTACGATATTTGATATAAAATGTATTTTTAATAATGTAATCAACAAATGCAAAGTTACGAATCGAAACCGACATCGCTCATAATTTCAAGGCTTTGTTTGCAAGGAACTACAAAACAAAACGTCGTCCACTTTTTTGTTTTTATGGTAAATTTTTCAAAAATGCTTCATCAATTCTGATGAAATTTTAATGGGACATCTGAAGTATCTTGTAACAATAAAAGCAAGACTTATGATAATCCATTTATAATTGACAAAATAATAACGTGATCAACATCAAGATGATTTGAGAATCTCCCTTTCTTTAAGTTATAAATATTAAATCTAATATCCAACATGCTGAACGCAAAACATTTTTTGTGTTAATTCTGACTGCTATGCTCGTAGACTGAGAAGCAGAAGGAGATGATGATTTACTGTCAACCTGACGACTGTCTCAGTCGTCGTACATGACCATCTCGTCCATTAAAACACTAAAACTTGCTCGAATCAAAAACCTTATTAGAAAGAACAGATGGGATTCTCAACCAACCAGCAGCTTTCCAGGCGCTTTCGTTAAATTACTGTTTTTATTTTTATTTTTTATTAATCTATCTCTAATTTATGTATATTCATTGTGATTTTATTATGTTTACATCGGGAAGTCCAATAATAATTTAATTTTACATATTTTTATATTTCTACTGACATTCGCCTACTTATATTATTAATAATTTTACTGTTTTTAAGCTATTGCATAGCTTCTATCGCGGGCCTTGAGCGTGGGGACCGAATCCAGAAATTCCGTAACGAAAAAAACCTAACACCCCCCACTCTGACCGGCACAGCGGTGATACTTTGATTTCATAACTTTACATGCGGGCTTTAATAAACAATCAGCGCCATCTACTAGGAACTTGTGGAACTTCATATTAGATCAATCATTACTGCATTAATAAAATAAATAAATAATTATAATTGCATAAGTTGATAAAAAATGCTATGCAATAGCTTCACCGCGGCAGTCTCCGAGTGCTACACGTCTTTTTTTTTAATGTTTTAAATAAAAATTAAATTTGACATCCACATAATATTTAACTCCTATTGCTCCTATTGCATTACTTACAAAATTTATTTTATACATTATTATTTAGTAAGTAATGTATTAAAACTGTTTTTATTGTAATTACCTACCTATTGTGTTGAATTGTATGTGCCTACTTTAATTTAATATTTATGTTTGTGATCTAAAATATGGCTCTGGCTGAAATAAATGATTTGATTTGATTTGAAAGCGGTTAGAAACCTCTTTCAAAAATCTTTAACAAGCGGAGTTAAAAAAAATATCTGACTAATTTATTAATGGAAAAGTTTAAATAAATGAATAGATGTTTGTTCCTCAATCACGGCAGAACGGCTCAACGGATTTGGATGAAATTTGGCATAGTGATAGTGTACAGCATGGAATAGCACATAGGTTACTTTTTATCCCGATGTTCCCCGGGATCAGAAATTGCAGCAGGTAAAACCGCGCGAAACAGCTAGTCAGAGGATATATGATCTATGTGATCACAGTCTTAAAAACTTATATTTTTAATTCATTTTCATTTCATTTCATTTCATTTTCATTCATTTTCATTTCATTTTCATTTCGTACGCGCAAAAACTAAAAAGTCCTATATTTCCAATTTCCATGGGAATTTCGGGAATTCCTTTCATTACACAACCAGACACACATTGAAAAACCTTTACACCAAGTTTCACATCGGTGCACTCAAGGAATAAGATTTTCATACAAACTAAAAAGTACAATAATCCCCGTTCCCGTGGGAATTTCGGGAATTCCTTCCTTAGTGCACCCCTACATCCCCTAAAAAATGTATGTTCCAAATTTCAGCTCTCTACGCCCAGTAGTTACGGCTGTACGTTGTCTGTCAGTCACTCAGTAACTCAGTCAGTAACGGAACTGTTTTATATATATTGATTGCCAGTAACCTAAACAATCTGATTTATCTTCGCCATCTTGAATCACTGTTTACTCGCTAATTGCTCTAAATGGGATACAAAGTAATTTTAACTTTGGAACTAATAAACCAATTTCAGATATAATGGCGTCCGTTTCAAAGGTAATCAATCTACACATATTATGTTATATAAGGTTTTGACAAGATACACACTAAAGGGGAGAGTCGGCTACGGGATCAGAAGACAAAATTTCGTTTAGGAAGGCAAACATTACCGTGCGTTATCTGAATCTAAATCATACAATAATAGATTATTCAAACTGTCACACGAACTACGTGGCCCCAATGTAAGTTCATATGAGCCAGAGTTATGGAACAGCGCAACCAGGGGGTATCTCCAGACCTCAGGCAGTTTAGGAATGGTCATCCTTTAAAATGGCTTGATTAAATTAGTTGAAGTTGGAAATTGTATGACAAGGCGTAGTTCCATCGATGGCCGCTAGTTGGAGCTAACTGTATTTTAAATCACACATGTGAATGGAGAAATCGTTTTGTTTATAGTCGAATGGTTTTAATCATATTGTGTGTAGCCATTTGGGAATTATCCTGAATAATATACTACATCATTGTTTCTTGTGGCTTTCATTTCGCCTCCCCTCGGGAACCTGAGCTATAGTTTGTTCAGGGCTAGACTCTAACCTAGGACGTCTCAGTCCAAAATGACCACTGCCAACTGACACCTGTATTTTGGCCACTATCGGTTCAATATCAAACCTAGGAATTGAATGGTAAGACCTCGTACCATTTATTA
Source organism: Stenoptilia bipunctidactyla (assembly GCA_944452665.1). Lineage (NCBI taxonomy): Eukaryota > Metazoa > Arthropoda > Insecta > Lepidoptera > Pterophoridae > Stenoptilia > Stenoptilia bipunctidactyla. The sequence continues at coordinate 19,641,802 of OX101746.1, forward strand.
CAATGCCTATCCCTTTTTTCTATCCAGAACGTAGTTTATCTAGTCTCACGGACTATATACTTGTATGCTGAAGCTGTCAGAAGCCACTTCGGTTGCGCACTGAAATTCTGACATTCATCTGTTAGCACGGAGTCAGCTTCTTAGCCTTAGCCCTTTTCTTCACCCACGGGAAAAACACATGAATTTGCAGTGGCTTGCAAAGTAAAAAATATGTACTTTATTTCGTAGGTATTTAAATACACTTGAAATAAGTCAAACTTTTTACAAATTAAACTGAATCTACCACCACTTCGGAAAGCCGATCTGTTGAGAAGAAGTGGCAAGAAACTCAACTATCAAAAAAGACGTTGAACATGTACATTTTCCACCTCTCCTGATTGAAAGAGATGACTATGAAGACCAAGATACAATAAGATAACATAATTTGGATAATCAAATGCCATATTTGGAATTAGCTTTTTAGCAGAGCTATCAAAACGTTCAATCTGTTTTTTTTTTATAATCATAAAAATCAAAAAAGAACCTAGTACTTAATCCAATTTTAAAGATAGGCTTCAAACTATTCTTAAAGTAGAATCCAAAGGCGGATTTCAAATTAGCAGCCCGTTCAGCTACGATCTAACCACTGCCTTAACTATCTACAACAGGCTCCATTTACGGTTTAACTTAAGCCAGCTTAACCAAGTTCACGTCACTTCGTTTAAAGCTGGAGATGAATCAAAACTTACATAGTTAGCTTCCAGAGCATACGTTTGTGTGACGAGATTTTGGTTCGTACAGGGAGGGTGTGTCCAGTGGAATAGGTTAGCTTATCCGAATAGAAGTTATTTAACACAGATCATTTAGATGTTTGGAAAAAGAACTAAAGAATCTAGATACCAGTATATCTTCGTGATCGTGGCGCTTGCAACAATGCCGAAATATCAAAAACTACATACATACATAACGTCACGCCTGTATCCCTTATGGGGTAGGCAGAACACCAGAGGTTACAAGACCATCTGATGTCACGTTTGACAAATTTGGAGGTATTATAAAGATAGAAAGAGACTATGGTAGTGACAGGGGGTCAGCCTATCGCCCACAAAAACGCCTTTAAAACCTCTGTCTCTTAACTGACTTTTACAGTATGCCCGGGAAGAGAAGCAGCTGGCACATTATACGTTTTTCGCTCCCAGTCCAGCATGGAAAACTCAAAGTAAATAAAACACATCCCGTTACTTAAGTCATTATAGTGACAAGAGTTGTCAGTAAAACGAACTTTAATTAAAGGAATGGTTTTTTTAACCGACTTCCAAAAGGAGGAGGGTTCTCAATTCGTGTGTATGTTCTATTTTGTGTCTTTGTTACTTGATTTTACGAGAAATTATGAATCGATTTTGGATATTCTTGTTTCATATGATAGAGGATACTTTAGAGGTGGTCCCGTGTAAATTTCATCGAAATCGATACAGTACTTTTTGAAAAATTTGAAGCTTTCAAAAAATACAGGGTTGATTTGTAGTCACCAGCCAAATTTAATCGTTTGTTTCTTTGATACGATATAAACGTACTTTCATATTTATTTTATCGTCGCTCAGTACAAAAAAGGAGAAATATGGAACCACAAACTTTTAAAAAAATAGTCGCTGTTGATGAACATAGCTACTACGAAGCGGCATTTCATTGATAATACTACGACGTAGTACTACAAGATGTTTTGTAGTAGCGCGTAGTTGTCTTTATATTAATGGTAATTTAGAGTGACCATGGTTTTCTTAATATGTTAGAGGATATATTTACTTCTTTCTTTGCAAAAAATTGTTTCTATAAATTATACTTATTATGTAAAAAAAAATGTCTACAAATGAACCATGTATATGTATTAATGCGGTTTGTACTTTATGATCTAATACTTCAGCCACAGCTTTAACTAGGATTTAAAAATGTTAGTTAAGTCGATTTTTTAATGCTTTGCATTCGTTGATTACAAAAGCTCCATATTGATTATCAAACAAAAAAATATCAGGTGGCCACTTACCTAGTACCAAAGTGAAGATCCGCAGAAACATGGTTACCGAGTGTGTAGAACTGAGGGATCCCCTAAACTTATATATTTCTATACCATAACTAAACTGCCTAATTGTATTCAAATACTTAACACGCCCAGTGGAGCGGATGCAAACCTCTGATAAATGTTGAAAAAATAAGTAAATGCGTAGAAATGCGCCGTAGAGCAGAAAGTTTGACGAAATCTATTTTTAAATTTCGATTTATATTAAAAAAGAGGGTTTATTTATTTATTTACAAATTCTAGGAAAACTTACAGATAGACACATAATAAACAGAAAATATAGGAAAATGATAGCCAATTAAAAGTTTCCACATATAGTTGTCAAAATAAATAAAGAAAGAACAATCACAAAATTAAAATTGCACACGGTAAACATTATAGAAATTAAAATATACAAATTTACAAATTAAAGAAAAAAATCATGGAGAGATAAAAAATAAACAAAACTAAAACCATAAAATTAAAATTCCACTAGGTAAATATAATGGTAAATTGAAATTAAAATATACAAATATATATTTAAAAATATGTACATACCTATGGAGAGAGTAAAAAAAAATCATTATAAAATAGATACATACATACATAACTTCACGCCTGTATCCCTTATGGGGTAGGCCAGAGGCCACCAGAGGCCATCAAACCACCTGATGTCACGTTTGACAAATTTCCAGGTATTATAATGATGGACAGAGACTATTGCAGTGACAGGGAGTCAGCCTATCGCCCACAAAATTCCAATAAAACCTCTGTCCCTTAACTGACTTTTACAGCATGCCCGGGAAGAGAAGCAGCCGGTACATTCTATGTTTTTCTTTTGCTCCCAGTCCAGCATGAAAACAGATATTGGTACCTAATACATGAGTTAAATGAAAAATGATTTCAAAGGGCCGCTTTAATACTTCGTATGGTGCTAAAGAATAAGTCAAATTCGTCCAGTTCAAGGTTAACCTTGTTTGTCAATCTACAGGACCTTTTTTTTTTGCCATCATATAGGGACGCTTCCAGGGGTCCCTGTTGAGACCCTCTAGGAGTTGCTCCCTAGCCCGCTCCTTGGCGGCACAGATAGCGGCCCGCAGTGCCTTTTTAGAGGCTGTGCAGGCCGCCAACAGCCTAGCCTCCTCCGCTTCCCGCCAGGCCCGACCGTGGGTGTCAGTTATAAGAGTTTTGCCTGTAATTGGTACTTGCGCTAGGTACTTGTAGAAGGTTTGGATTCCTATACAACTTGGTGTGTGCGCAAATACAAATGGATGAATGTATGAATGGAGGTAATACAATAGGTTTTGGAAGGAATTGACTCTTTACGGAATTATCTCCGTGGTGCAGTGATCTAGGCACCACTGCACCAATCGCGAGGTCGCAGTATTCCGTATCGCAAGCTTTGCTTTGTTTGGGGCCATGTAGTTGGTCTGACTGTCAGGGGATTTTATTTACAAAACTTTTCAGGACAACTTTGGCGACCACTTTGACGATGGGGTAAACCTATCTGCCTCAGACGCCAGTGGTTGCGGGTTCGATTCCCGCACAAAACAAAAAAAAACCGGGTCTGGGCGTTTATATATATATGTATTTAATATTTTAGCCTCCCCCTGGTACGCTACATGGTATCTCTTAACACAAGCTTTGCTTACTGTGAGGCCAGGTGTTGGTGTGATTGTCTGGGGATTTTATTTATATTATTTACATATCTAGTAGTCTGGGACTCACACATAGATCTTTTAGGTCGCAGTGTGACGAGCGGACAAGACTGCTCATATAGTCCCAAAACCCCCAATAATAATAATATCTAGTAGTCACTCACTTCCCTGAATGCCGGGGTGTATGGATATCATTACAGCATAGGTTTTGGAATTTGATAAAAGAACTGTCATACTGCAAGAAGTATTTTTTTTTTAAGTTATTTTTTTTTTCTCGGTATCGATTATTTATTCAAATTGGAGTCGAGACAATTTATATTAGAATTCATAAAGATTTTATTTTTAATATCGAACTATTTGTTTCGCAGTCACATCGTATGTTAGTTGAAATCGATTTAAAAATCAAACTGGCCAGCACATTTGACGCGCTTGTAAAAAAGTAAAAAAGGCAGTCGACTAGCTAGGCGGGAAAGTAAATTTTTTTCGGCAAGAGCCTAAAGTCACTCAAACTCAAGTGCTATCATCACAAACTCATACTCAAACTGTAAATTTGACTATATCTTCTACAAATTGTTCTAATTTTACTATTAATTTTAATTAAATACACATGTTTCTCTTTAATAAACGTTCATAGAAACTTGCTATCTTGTTTTTTTACTTACCTCACAGTCGATGTGTAAAGCAGAGTGTTTACCTCGGATGTCAGCATTCAACCTCAATCTCACCTGACGGTAAGTGAAGATGAGGTCGAAGATGAAAGCACACGGGCTTAGAAGAACTGAATCTTCATAAAATATCACCGGAACACATCACCGCCGGTGCGGTCATATTTGACGGCAGATGTTATATGAATAACTATATGAATCCTACCACCAAACGGGGGGCACTCGGATTAGTCGCTTTTTTAGACACGCTTATCCAGCTGACGGTAGGGTATTCTAAGTCGACTACACGGATAACATATAAAAAGTGTGTCCGTTTGAATAATTCATTATAAATGTATTTACATTTTATGTCTACGTAAACGTCGCAAAATCTCAGGCTCATGTCCGGGTCCAACAAACGTATAGATAAACCTTCACACTTCCCATCTCTTGTAAACAAGGACCCCAAGTACATAAACTCTTTCACTTGTTCCACTTTTTCGTCCCCTATCATAATATTGCATTCCGTCATATCTTCATTCCTCTCCATAACCATAACTTTCGTCTTTCCATTATCACTCTCAAACCTTTCCTTTAAATAACTCATACGACTAAAAACTTATTTTATTTCATATTTCCAACTATACATATAATTTAATAATGATTTAAAATTTTTGAATTTAAAATGCTCTCAATTATTCTTAAATAAATGAAAAATGTGATAAATAAAATTTACCCGACCAGGATTCGAACCTGGGACCTCTCGTTTGCCGGACGAGTGCTCTTCCACTGAGCTACCGGGGCCTGGCGGTACGCCTCGAAATTATTTACCACATTTTTTTGTTTTTACTTTATATTGCTAACGTAGCTCCATCTTATGGTAAAGCTTTGCAGCTAAGAACACTCGAGACGAATTTCTTTACAGAAATTGTGAATCCCAGTTAAAGTGAAGCATTGCAATGTTTTAATACTGTTTTTAAGTTTTTGCATTTTAAATTTTCAATTATTCTTAAATCAATGAAAAATGTGATGAATAAAAAAAAAATGATCACATTTTTCATTTATTTATACATATAATTTCAGCAGAATCAGTTTATCTAAAAAACTAGACATAAGTTCTCACAAAATGCTCGAAAAGAATAAAACTAAAACATCGTTCGAAACTCCGCAACACGAAACCCAGATTTAAGTGATAGTTTAGGAGTTAGAGCTGCACAAACAAACAAACAAACATACACAGACACACTGCGGCTTAATCTGCTACATGACTAGAATACTAAAAGCTTTAAAAGTCTTTAGAGTGGAGCGGAGCGGGCAGAAGTAACTTTTACATAAAAATAAGCTTTATTTTGATTAAGACCGTTTGTACGATTTACTTTTTTATTCATGATAGGCATGTTTAAAGTAATAAAGAGTTTATCAAGCTATTGCATAGCTTCTATCGCGGGCCTTGAGCGTGGGGACCGATTCCAGAAATTCCGTAACGAAAAAAACCTAACGCCCCCCACTCCGACCGGCACAGCGGTGATACTTTGATTTCATAACTTTACATGCGGGCTTTAATAAACAATCAGCGCCATCTACTAGGAACTTGTGGAACTTCATATTAGATCAAACATTACTGCATTAATAAAATAAATAAATAATTATAATTGCATAAGTTGATAAAAATGCTATGCAATAGCTTTACTGCGGCAGTCTCCGAGTGCCACACGACTTTTTTATTTATTCATATTGTACAAGGTATTCCGCTTGATTTCCCATAACTCTAGGGTATTTATGGAATCAAATGACATGTGAATAATTTTTCAATTTAAATTCCTTTTTGTTTTTAATTTTTATTCAAAATAATTCAATTAATTCAAAACATCTTATGTAAAACACCTTTATGCGAAATATGACAACGTGGCATTTTCTATCCCTTTTTTATCGCTATGCACAGGTACAGTTTGCAACATTTTGCGTTGTACATTGTATGCAACGTTCCTCAAAGTTTAAAATGTTTATTGTATAGCGTCAGTGACACGCGTCCATTGAATGAATGTTAAATAGATTTTACAAGGGTGATAATTTATGAACTCATTATATTAAGATAGACGACATCTTGGAAAGTATGCTCTTTTGAACCACATATTCTTTGGCAAAAAGTATTATACTTTATTATATGTTGGAGCTAACGATAAGTTGGCTATATTAAGATGTTAGTATGACTTTATGGTAACGGAAGTATGTTGGTAGCACTGTTAAAGAGGGCGCTAAATGCAATGAATGACTGACATTCGATTGCAGCGCCATAAGTTATATCTTGAAGTAGGATGATGGCAAGTGACACAGATCATAGATGAATATAAGTACTAAAGTATAGATGACCGTCTCGCGGTTTTTGCACTTTAGCGCCACACAGTATCCGCTCTAGGAACCTTTTTGACCAAAACAAACCTAGAATGCAGCCCGGCCGTACCACCACTTACAAATTTTCAGAAATTTGTAGTACCAGTTATTACTATTTTGCAAACTGCGCAACACTAATAAGTTGAAATAAACTGCACAAAGCATGATGCTATGCGAGTTGGGGGTAAAAAAAATATGCATCTCAGACAATTATTTATTTTTGGCTTCATTATTTGTGTTTGATATAATAATTATAATTATAGGCCATAGATTTGTTCGGGTCGTTTTCGTCAAACTCAATGCTTTTGCCACACAAATTGTTCACCTCCTTGCACCAGTCATTCAAAATCAATGCAATTCCTTTTCTTAACTCACTATCTCACTAGAAAGTCAGCATCCTATGTAAAAATATCACTTCACAGAAGTAAAATCTTTGATTTGAGATCGTAAAAACGCGAGGAGTGAACACTCTACTCAACGTACTTTGTAGAAAACACTAACAAAAGAATTCAGCGACAAAAAACACACAGAAAAATAAGCAAATGCAACGAGTGCAAAAATTTGATTGGTTGAATACTATACTATAATTAATACGCTGCCTGGTACTATAGATATATCGATATCGAACGCAGAAAAAAATAAAAAAGTTCCAGGAGTGCCCGGCGCGTAGCGCTAGTAGTAATAGAATTTTGGTATTTGTATGGAAGACAAACTAGCATGACACAGATACGGTTAGGACGGCTAGGTGCGCAGACGTATCTCGGACTGACGTTCGATAGTAGCTCGGTATTAATTGAGTTGGTATTGTAACTGTAAAGTAACTGACGGAACGGACTCGCGAATTAAGATTTTGTTGTGATTAAGCCAGGGTTATACCCAAGCCCACAGACTCGGTACTAAGTAACTGTCCAGCGATTAATTCTATAGTGTTTTGCGAGTAACGCTTCTTTTCGTTTTGTTTGTTTTCCCGACATATAGTAAGGAATAAAAGCTTAAAGTTATGGGATATCAGAAAAAACACCTTGTATATTATGTCTATATAGTATCTATCTGAAGTCTGCGGGGCAGAGTGATATAAAGATATTTTATTTTATTTTTATTTATTTTATTTTTGATTTACAGGAAAACTTACAGCTAGGATTAATTATAAAAACATGTTTAGTAAACGGAAGCCAAAAAAAAGTTTTCACATTTAGAATCATCCGATGTTGCAGGATAACCGACGTTCGCCGCGATCGGCCCAAAGATGGGTGTCTGCTGCCGCCGGCCATTAATTAATTAATTTCTCGCGACTTCCGTACATGGTGACGCATGTTAACATGTCGGTCGAGTGCTGTATACTTGTTACAGTAGTCGTCAGGGTTTGTCCGAAGATATTTTGTCGCCCTGAAAATGACCTATGCCATTATAAGTGACTAAACCCGCGTTTGACCTCAATCTCACCTGATGGTAAGTGACGATGAGGTCGAAGATGACAGCACACGGATTTAGGAAGGAACTGTCTCTTTATACAATATTGCCGGAACACATTATCGCCGGAGCGGTAACATTTGGCGGCAGACTTTATATAAAGGGTGGTCGCTAGCCAGGCGGACCCAGAAGGGATCCTACCACCATTATACAGGCATTCTTATGTCATGAACATCAAACATAAAATAATCATTAGAACTCTTTGTGAAAGGCAATTAGTCTCTCCCATGAGTGACAAGGAGGATTAAGCCGTACACCCAGTGCTGTTGGTAAATTACATTATAATTTCAGGGCACCGAAAATAGCTTCTGAACTTATAATGTAAGAACTGCACCCGAGGCTGACTGTGAGAAATGAATGACCGGCGGACACTCATCCTTATACCTACTGCCCAAATCGAACGTTGCTAAACCTTCTACAAGTATATAAGTGGATACACAGAAGCCACTGCGCCTATTTTGATAAATACATAAACTAAAGTTTTCTTCCGCGCTTCCATGCTGCACTGGGAGCAAAGGAAAAACATAGAATGTACCAGCTGCTTCTCTCCCCGGGCATACTGTAAAAGTTGGTTAAGAGACAGAGGTTTCCTTTGACGTTTTTGTGGGCAATAGGCTAACCCCCTGTTACTGCAATAGTCTCTCTACATCATTAAAATACCTCCAATTTCCAAATTGTTAAACGCCTCTGGTGTTCTGTCTAAGCCATAAAGTTTTATAAAAAATTGGTTGATATGGATACCTAGTTTTAAAGAAAATTCAAAATCGCTCAGCTTCAATCTAGCTTCTTCGCTAACATAACGCGGCTTCATGTGATAGAAAGTTTTAAATGCTGAACCAAGTTAAATAAGTTCATTGAAGCTGGTAGATCGCTCACAAAAGCTCGAGGAGTTTAAGGCAATAGAAAAGAATGGTTTTAATTAATTAAGTTCAATAAGAATTAATGCAATGTTTACGATATCTTTGCTAGTAAAAGTAGTGAAAAAGATAATGAAATTTAATGTGACAAGTTAGCAGTTCATCATCATCATCGCAACTCATTGTAATGAACCTACTGCAGGGCATGAGTCTCTCCCCTGGGTGATGAGGAGGTATAGGCCATTATTCACCAAGCTGGCCCAGTGCTGGGTGGCGGATGTCAGAATTTTCAGGGCGCCGAAATGGCTTCTGTCAAACCCTAACGACTACTGTATACAAGTATACAGCACCCGGGCCGACTGCTTAACATGACCTCCGAAGCACGGAAGTCGCCGTGAGAAATTAATGGTCGGCGGTCACCCATCCAAGTACCGACCGCGCCGAACTTTGTTTAACCTGTGATATCATTTGATACACACAGTAACCACGGCGCCACGACGACTTCCAGTTAGATTTCAAATAATATTTAATAATATTTTTTTGGAAGGTTTAAGAAATTCCTTCGGAATCTTTCTTCTTTTGTTAATCGTCTGAAAGAAAATCAACATAATGTATTAATATCCGTTACGGCTAAAAGCCGAAATGTGATTACGTCTATTCTTAGGCAGCTAGAACTTCCTGCATACCTTAGGTTAGAACTAAGTGTAGCTTTCAATGAAGCGGCTGCATTTACCCACACAACGGCGGTTAAACTAAGTATCCTAATTATCTTAGCTAGCTAGAACTGGGTTTTAAGCTATTGCATAGCTTCTATCGCGGGCCTTGAGCGTGGGGACCGAATCCAGAAATTCCGTAACTTTTTATTTATTTTTATTTATTTATTTATTTAATGGTTAGGTTAGGTTAGGTTAGCTTCTATCGCCCCCCCAAGTGGAGTGTGCCTTGTCGTGGCGGGGGGGCTCAGTAGCCCGTCGCAATCCAGCGACTGGGTGAAGCCAAATCACTCCTACGATGGTGGCGCGCTGCGTCTGTCCCGTATCGGGCGGCAGCGTGCCCCTCCGGTACCTTGCGTCTGACCCGTAGCGGGCGGCAGTGGTATCGGAGTGAGGGGGTGGTAGGCGTGGCGAGCACTAACACTGCCGTCGCGTAGTCATTAAATTGTCACTGCCACCAAAACCGTAACCCGTCGAAGTGTCGTGGATCATGTCTCGCGGCTTTGATGGAACGGGGGTCTTGGCTTAACCGCCCGGACCGTGAGGAGACATCCTCTATAAAAAACCCCGAAAGACCGATCGCTGGGAAACGCGGCGATCGGTTGCCTCTTCGAAGGTGGCAGAGTGGGTCAATTCTGCCAACTAGCGACCAACCCTGGGTACCTCCCGACCCCCAGGTGTATGTAGGGTTGTCCTTGGCATCGCGTCACTGCCTCGACTCAGACAATATCACAAACGCGGTACTCGTGGGATTTGTATGGATCATCAATCTTCACTGGACGATGTGCCCGAGAAGGGTGGAGTAGACGTAGTGCCTGAGACGGGCGGAGTAGACGTAGTGCCTGAGACGGGCGGAGCTGACGGTGTGCCCGAGAAAGGCGGAGTTGATGGTAGCCGTAAAGGCGGAGTTGTGGTTGTGCCTGAGAAGGGCGGAGTCGTGTTCCACGTAGGACGTGGTGGCACCGAAGACGGAGTTGGCTGCGAAAGCCAAGATTTTATTGTGCCCGATGTGGGTAGGTTAAGTAGACGCCGAGAAGGTGGTGTAGGGAGAAGTGTGGGTAGCACGGGAGTAAGAACCCGTGCACAAAGAAAAGCCTCCTCAATCTCGATGGAGGTCGGGGAAAGCAGCGGTTCCGAACTAGGAAGTTCCTGCGGTCCTCAGAAGAGGTGTTTGGAGTTTAGTGCCATTCCTTCTGGCACTGAACTTTCAGGCTCAGAGACGGAGACGGACAGCCAGGCCCGTATTAGGGCAAGGGATGTTGTCCCTGTCAAAAAAGGGAAGGCGGGATCCCCCAAAAAGGGGAACCTTGAGAAGCAACGGCAGAAGAAAGCAGAGGGGGAACCCCTCAAGCTGACCTTCCGCAAGGACGTAGTGAGTCCGCCCCTTCCAGTCATGGAAGAGCTGGACGTAGAGACGCTGGCTGCTGACCAGATTTGGGAGAGGGCAAGTGTGAGGGCCGCACGGATCTTGTCGCTGGCTACCACTTCCAACAACCTGAAGGGCATCTATGTGAAGGAGTTCAAGGAAAGTGCCCGAGACTTGAACGACATGGTGGAGATTCTCTCAAGGAGGACGGAGGCGGATGAGATTCGCAATGTCCGTAGGGATAATGCCCGTCTCAGAAAGTACGTCGAGGACCTAAAGTCCGAGGTCGCTGCCTTGAGACGGGATTACCAAGAGGGAAGGGAGCGTGAGTCTCCTCAGCCTGCCGCACGTTCCACCACCAACCTAGTGGAGGAACTCAAAGCTGCTTTGCTTCCGGATCTGCAGATCTCGATGGGGGCGATGATGGATGCCAAGCTCTCTGGCATCAAGTCGTTGCTCCCAATTGAGAAATTACGGCCTCCACTGGCACATGAATCCCGCGAGGAATCAGCCCCAGCCCGTCCTCAACCGGGGCCTGCGCCGGTGCAACCAAATCCTTTGCCGACCGAGGCATCAGAGCAGCCTTGGAAAACCGTGGTCGGCAAAAAAAAGAATAAGAAGAAGAAGAAGAAGAAGGCTTTTTCTCCTCCTGCGGTTCCTCTGGTGGCTCAGCCCTCCCCTAGTTACACGCAGGTGGTGAGGTCCGCTGCAAAGCCGGCGAGCCAGTCCCAGCGGCTGTTGGCGGCTGTGGCACCCGCGCATCCTGCCCCACCGGCAGCTAAGCCGAAGCTTACCCCTCCAAGGTCCTCTGCAGTAGTGATCACACTGCTCCCAGAGGCCATCCAAAGAGGGGTGAGCTACAAAGACGCAATTTTGACTGCGCGTCAGAGCATCCGGCTGGCTGACCTAGGGATTGAAACGGTCAAGATCCGGGAGACTGCAACGGGAGCTCGCATGCTGGAGGTCCCGGGCACCCAAAGTGGGGACAAGGCGGACCAGCTCGCGGCTAAGCTGCGAGCTGTTCTTGCCGAGGTCGCAAGGGTGGACCGGCCGGAGAAGTTAGCCGAGCTGCGGATTGGGGGGCTAGACGACTCCGTCACTGCTGAGGATGTGGTGGCGGCAGTTGCGTCTAGAGGAGAATGTGCACCCGAGCAAGTCAAGGCGGGTGCACTTCTGGCGTCGGCCCGAGGGATGGCCGCAATTTTTGTCCGGTGCCCTGTCACCGCGGCAAAAAAGATAGTGGGAGCGGGTCGCCTGCTTGTTGGTTGGAGCTCCGCCTCTGTAACGGCACTTGAGGCACGCCCCATGCGCTGCTACAGGTGTATGGGGATCGGGCACGTTCGCGCCACGTGCCCGTCTGCGATCGACCGCTCCGACCTGTGTCACCGGTGTGGACAGCCGGGACACAAGGCCGCCGCCTGCACTGCCGCAACTCGCTGTGCGGTATGTGCTGACGTGGGCTGCCCGTCGGAGCATGTGATGGGAAGGAGGAGTTGCAATCCTCCCCCCATCAAAAAGAAAGGGATACGTCGAGACCGGCTTCCCCAAGCGGCGGCGCCCCAGCAGGCGGCTGAGGAAATGGAAATGGCCGAATGATGGACCGACCATTCCATTTCCTCCAGGGGAACCTCAACCACTGCGCCGCTGCTCAGGATCTATTCCTGCAGGCTATGGCACAGTGGGAAATTGAAGTGGCGGTCGTGGCGGAGCCTTACTATGTGGCTCCGCGACTGCATTGGGCCTGCTCCTTGGACGGCACGGCGGCCATCGTCGTGCGGTTGGGGGGGTGTCACCCACTGATTGTCAGGGAGAGGGGTCCAGGATACGTGGCGGTCAGGTGGGGGGAGTACACCATTATTGGTGTTTACTTTTCCCCTAATAGGCCGCTTCGTGAGTACGAGCAGTACTTGGACTCCCTCCACGCATTGGTCGGGCGTATGGGGCCCGACCAACTGCTTCTGATGGGCGACCTTAATGCGAGGTCGCTCCAGTGGGGTGACACCATCACCAACTGTTTCGGCGTGGCCCTGGGGGAATGGGCTGTGGAGACTGGACTGTCCCTCTTGAATACAGGGACAGTGCCGACTTGTGTGCGACCGCAGGGATCGTCCAGGGTGGACGTTACGTTCTGCTCCCTTGCGATCGCACACAGGATGTGCAATTGGCGGGTGCTGGTGGACCCGGTGACCCTATCGGACCATCGGTACATCCGGTTCGAGGTTGCCGTCCAACAGCACCTAGCTGAGTCTCCACGGCATCCCCCTGCCTTCCCGCGCTGGGCGATCGCCCGGCTCGACCGCGAAAAAGCGGCTGAGGCGGCCGTCGTCCAGGCGTGGTGTGCGCCGCGCACTGCCCCGGCCTCGGTGGACGAGGGCGCAGGCCGCTTCCGCGCCGCTTTGACTGCGGTGTGTGATGCGGCAATGCCCAGGGCGAGGGTCCACTGCAGTCGCAAGGCCGTGTACTGGTGGTCTCCGGAGATTGCTGAACTCCGGGACGCCCATGGTCGGGCTTGGCGGGAGTGTTCGCACTACCGCCGGCGGCGCCACCGCGACGAAGCGGAGGAGGCGCGGCGGGTGGCCGCTTGCAAAGCCACCAAGAAGGCATTGCAAGCGGCGATCTGCGCCGCTAAGGAGCGGGCCAGGGAGGAACTCCTGGAGGGTCTCAACAGGGACCCGTGGGGGCGTCCCTATAAGATGGCTCGGAACAAACTCCGGGCCATGGGACGGCCCCTCACTGAGACTCTCCAGCCTGAGTTCCTGAGGGTGGTCGTGGGAGAGCTGTTTCCTAACAGCCCCGACCACTCCTTGCCTCCCCCAGCGGGAGTGGCATGGGAGATTGAGGTTCCCCCCATCTCGGACGCCGAGATGGAGAATGCCATCTCCCGCTTGGGGAGGAAGAGGACGGCCCCCGGACCGGATGGAGTGCCCGGACGGATCCTAGAGGTAGCGGTGGAAACCCTGGGATCTGAGCTTCGGAAATTGTTCGACCTCTCTCTGAGAACCGGACGGTTTCCGAAGCTCTGGAAGGACGGGAGGCTCTGCCTCCTCGGGAAAGAAGGCCGGTCGCCGGACAGTCCGTCGGCGTTCCGGCCTTTGGTCCTGCTGGATGAGACGGCCAAGATGCTGGAATTTATTCTGGCATCCCGGCTTGTCCAGCACCTCGAGGGGGTAGGGCCTGACCTGTCCGAGGCACAGTTCGGATTCCGACGGGGGCGGTCGACCTTGGACGCCGTCTCTGCCCTGAAGGCCCTCACCGCGGAAGGTGCCGCGAGGGGGGAGAGGTCGTTGGCAGTGTCTTTGGACATTGCCAACGCCTTCAACAGCCTGCCGTTCGGTGCAATACTCGAGGCTCTCCGATTTCACGGGGTGCCTCTGTACCTGCGGCGGCTGTTGGAGGACTACCTCCGGGACAGGGACGTCATCTACGTCGACGGGAGGGGGTCACTGACGCGGCGAACCATGAGGTGTGGGGTTCCGCAAGGGTCGGTGCTCGGTCCGCTCTTGTGGAACTTGGGCTACGACGGGGTGTTGAGGGGCGTTCTGCCGCCCCACGTCAGCGTATTCTGCTATGCTGACGATACCCTCATAGTGGCCCAGGGGAGGACGTTCGCCGAGTCAGTGACTCGGATGGAGGAGGGTGCGGCCCTAGTGGTGGGCCGCATAAGGAGGTTGGGCCTCAGGGTCGCGCTGGAGAAGACCGAGGCCCTTTTGTTTCACGGGCCTCGGCAGGGTCCCCCTCCAGGTGCGACGCTGATGGTGGATGGGACCCGGATACCCCTGAAGAGGGAAATGCGGTATCTGGGCCTCATCTTAGATGGGCGCTGGGCCTTCGGTCAGCATTTTAAGGTGCTGGCCGAACGGCTCATCAAGGCGGTGGCTGCACTGGGGCGGCTGCTGCCGAACGTGGGGGGGCCTGGTTCCCCATGCCGTAGGCTCTACCTCGGTATTGTGGGAAGCATGGCCCTCTACGGAGCGCCCATCTGGGAGGATGCCCTCAACCGCCAAAATAGGGCCCTGCTGCGGAAGCCGCAGAGGGTCATGGCGGTGAGGGCATCGCGAGGGTACCGCTCGATTTCCCATGGGGCTGCCTGCGTCCTGGCAAGCGCCCCCCCGTGGGAACTCGAGGCGGTAGTGCTCGGTGCCGTTTACCGGTACCGAGCCGAGAGGAGGGATGCGGGCGAGCGCCCCTGTCCCGAGGAGGTGGCACGCGTCCGCAGGAGTGCCAGGAGGGCACTCCTTAGGGGATGGGAAGAGTCCCTCGTTGCGCCCGCTTACGGGGCCTGGACGATCGATGCGATTCGTCCGGTCCTCGTTGAGTGGGTGCAGCGAAGGTGGGGGACTCTGACCTTCCGCCTTGTGCAGGTATTGACCGGACATGGTTGTTTCGGTCACTACCTGCACAGGGTCGCCCGGAGGGAGGTGACGACAGAGTGTCACCATTGTGGGGCGGCCGACGACACGGCGGAGCACACCTTAGTGGTGTGTCCGGCGTGGGGTCGGCTGCGGCACGAGTTGACGTCTGTCGTCGGAGAGGACCTCTCGCTCGCTAGCGTGGTTAAAGCCATGCTAGGGAGTCGAGAGGCTTGGGCGGCCATGACCTCCTTCTGCGAGGACGTAATGTCGCAGAAGGAGGCGGCGGAGCGGTGCCGGGAGGATGACGCCTCTTCGGCACCGATCCGCCGTAGGCGGAGGGGGGGACGGAGAAGGAGATACGCTCACCTTCTCCCTCCCGATAGCCAGCCGTAGCGGGTGAGGGGACCTGCTGCGGCTATTAGGGCTATGTGTGGGGAAATGGTCTCGTGTACTGGACCATTTCCCACGTGGGGGGCGCTCGGCTAAGGCTGAGCGCATTCTGCCGGGGCTCGCGGGTAATGCTAATGGCGGTACCGTGAGCTCCGTCTATGGCAGATGAGGTACACCTTGAGGTTTTTAGTGGGTAGGTCTGGCCTTCTGCCGGATCATCCCCACATACCCCGTCGCTCCCCCTTGGGCGGTCGGGGACGTGATAGCACGTTTTCCTCAAGTAAAAAAAAAAAAAAAAAAAAAAAGGTTAGCTTCTATCGCGGGCCTTGAGCGTGGGGACCGAATCCAGAAATTCCGTAACGAAAAAACCCTAACACCGACCGGCACAGCGGTGATACTTTGATTTCATAACTTTACATGCGGGCTTTAATAAACAATCAGCGCCATCTACTAGGAACTTGTGGAACTTCATATTAGATCAAACATTACTGCATTAATAAAATAAATAAATAATTATAATTGCATAAGTTGATAAAAAAATAGCTTTACCGCGGCGGTCTACGAGTGCCACACGTCTTTTTTGGTATGTTGGTTTGCTTTGAGATTCCTATATTGTGTTTCCACATTGATTCGTTTTCATACTACTCCTGTAGACATTTTAGCCCAGTCAGGCAATGTCTGGTGAGCAAAACAAAAGGGATATTTATGTGTTTTTGCTACATCGCCGGCATAACTATGAAACCATTCGCCAGTTTAATGAACACCCGTCGATGTATCGTGTTTCTTTAAGTAGAAATAAATGAATTTTATTACTATTATTATTCTGCATATTTACAACTACACGCCTTTCGGCGGAAAAGACCCGACAATCGGACCAGTAGGTCGGGTATCAGGGCAAGAAAGAAAGAAACCGGCGAACAATTCAGGCAGTCTCGAGCAATATTATTATTATCGAAAACGCGCGAAGCTCGGAGCATCGCAGCGCCTGTCCTTAAATTTAACCTAAATATTGTAATAGATAGTGCTGTTGTAAAGAAGTTGGTATATATTTTGTAAGACCCAGTTCCCGTACCTACACTGGCCATCCTTCCCTTCTCTCCGTGCGGAACAAATCTTTTTGACATTGGAAATATAACATGGTGGTTGGTTCTATAATCCCTGATTTTCTTAAATAAACGATTTATTGGGGTTTACAATAAAAACTTTTTAACCGGATTTACTGCGTACATACATAACGTCACGCTTGTATCCCTTATGGGGTAGGCAGAACACCAGAGGTAACAAGACCATCTGACGTCACGTTTGACAAATTAGGAGGTATTATAAAGATGGAAAGAGACTATTGTAGTGACAGGGCGTCAGCCTATCGCCCACAAAAACGCCTTTAAAACCTCTGTCCCTTAACTGACTTTTACAGTATGCCCGGGAAGAGAAGCAGCTGGCACATTCTACGTTTTTCTTACGCTCCTAGTCCGTAATTGATAATTTGAATTCGTTGTGGCGCCGTGGTTACTGTGCATATCATACGATATCGAAGGTTCAGCGACTTTCAGCGCGGTCAGTTAAAGGATGGGTGACCGCCGATCATTTATTTCTCAAGATGACATCCGTGCTTTGTAGGGCACGTTGAGCAGTCGGTTCCGAGTGCTGTATACTTGTATACAGTAGTCGTCAGGGTTTGTCAGAAGCCATATCGGGGCTGTGGGAATTCTGACATCCACTAACCAACACTGAGCCAGGTTGGTGGAGTACGGCCTGAAACCTCCTCATTCATTCAGATGAGAGACTCATAGCCCTGCAGTTCATTACATGGAGTTGCGATGGTTTTAATAAATAATAAATAAAATAAAATCCCCAGACAATCACACCAACTACGTGGTCTCAAAGTAAGCGAAGCTTGTGTTATGAGATACCATGTAGCGAACTAGGGGGGAACCTAGAATATAAATACATATATAGATAAACACCCAGACCCAGAACATTATTTTTTTTTCGTGTTCCGGGCGGGAATCGAACCCGCAACCACTGGCGTCTGAGGCAGATAGGTTTACCCCTTCGCCAAAGTGGTCGTCAAAATTTTACTTTTTTTTTTTTAATTTTAATAATTTTACTTTTATTATGAATTTAATTTATATTTTACGTTTTAACCAGACGTTTCGGTGTCTTTAATTAAAGACCCCGTGGTCATGAGCACTCGTGTTTTATTTAAAATTATGAATCGTGAAAATGGTATTGACACCAATTGACACCATACAAATTTGAGCGTTCTTGACTAATGTGTCCCACAGATTATACTCAGCAAAGGTTGTGTTTTTAAATAAATTTAATAAAAACATTATTAAAGGTTGTGTTTTGTTGGCATACTCACTTGCCCTACCCTGTTTGGTGCCTTAAAGTTCCTTAAGTGGTAAAAATAAATAAAAAGCATGTTTTAAAAAGCAAACTAAACATCAAATTCTTAAAAAAATATTACGTAAAGATTTGTAAAACATTAATAGAAATGAAATCGCACGTTACAAAACAAAATGGCCGCTGGACGCCCGAATCAAGCGATTCATAATACTTTGCTTATTATCGTACACAAATTTATCATGGCTTGAGAATTTCATATAAATAATGAAAAGTATTAAGGAAATCAGTTGTCGAAAATGGGGCGTCACACGGCTCTGGGTGTTATAGGTAAGAGTTTCCTATTTATTTTTATTATTATTCCCTAGTGAAACACATTTTTCACAAATTTTAACTGACTTCCTAAAGAAGAAGGTTCTCAAGTAGTGTATATGTTTTTTTGTGCCATTGTTACACGATTTTTTGGACAATTATTAATCGATTTTGAATATTCTTGTTTTAAATGATAGAGGATATTTAAAAGACAGTCCCATATAAATTTCATTGAAATTAATTGAGTACATCATGATTTATTTTTTATTTTTTGAAATAGTATGTTTGAAATTCAGGGACTGCATACGGGTATGAATTTCTGTACATTTTTTTCTGTATAAATAAATAAATAATAAATAAATATTTCTGACACTCACACAACATTATCTAGCCGAAATTAAGTTTCTTAAAGAACTTATTTTATGGATACTAGATAACTGATATACTTAAGAAATATATAAACATACAGATTTAATAAATACATATTTTTTATTAGAATAAACTTAAATAAACATATAAACATCCATGACTTGACGACTAATATCTGCGTTCATCACACAAATACCCGCCGCCGCCGGGATTCGAACCGAGGACCTCTGGCATAGAAGGCAATGTATGTTACCAGTACACCAGCCGGTCGTCGGTGTATGACGTCATACCGTTAATTTAGGTGTATTTTAATATAACAGTACAGGAATTCATACTGAAATGATTCGTGTACCTTTTTTGTTAATGGAGCAAAACTGTATTTTTTTTTCAGTTAACTGAAATTTTTCGGTATCCATATTAATATTGATAGTTAGTTGAAATAGTATAGTTGAAACCTATGAAGTGTAGGTTTAGCGGTACAGAAATTAAATAGGTTAAAATATTTCTGTACTAAAAAATCTACAGAAATTAATCCGGTATAAATTTTTTGGGTACTGATATAATTAAGTTAGATTTTAATAACTTGTACAGGTATTGTGTTTGATGAGGCAGTACACTAATAAGGGTACTGAAATTTTAGTAGTACTATTATAAATTTTATACCGATATGCAGTCCTTGGTTTGAATACGGTAATATTTACATTGAAGACAATATACTTATACAAACATTTGACGACCACTTTGGCGATGAGGTAAAGCTATCTGCCTCAGACACCAGTGGTTGCGGGTCCGATTACCGCACGGAACAAGAAAAAAAAAATGTTCCGTGTCTGGGTGTTTATCTATTTATGTATTTATATTCTAGCTTCCCCCTAGTTCATTACATGGTATCCCATAACACAAGCTATGCTTACTTTGGGGCCTTGTAGTTGGTGTGATTGTCTGGGGATTTTATTTTTATTTTTATTTAAACAAAATTTTGTACGTAAAGTCGGTTTTTTAAATGCTCTGCATTCGTTAATTGCTTTCGGTTTCATTTGATTTTGTATCATAAAATGATGTATTAATCCTGAACACTAAAGTCCGACAAGGCTTTATTGGCACTTGGATGACGACTCCAGAAGATCACCAACTCATTCATGGGTCAATGAGTACGCTTTTATAATAAAATTCCAAAATATTTAAGACTCGCCACCGCGCGGTTTTACCCGCGTAACTTTTGATCCCGTGGGAATTTCGGGATAAAATATAGCCAATAACCTTCCTCAAGAGTTGGGCTATCAAATGCAAAAAGATTTTTTTAAATCTGACTAGTTTCTGAGATTAGCAAGCAAACAAACAAAAAAACAAACTCTTCAGCTTTATGTATTAGTATAGATTAACCCTTCGATAGATTTAAGGATAAGTGTTATATAAAAAGTTTTACTATAAGATATCCGGATGCAAGAAGATGGGATTCCCTGGTTGTTAATTGTTATTGTGTATTTTTAAAAGATGATTGCTGTTGAGTTTCTTGCCACTTCTTCTCAACAGATCGACTTTCCGAAGTGGTGGTAGATTCAGTTCTATTTGTTAATATAAAGATTATTTTGACTTTGACTTTGACGCAGGGGGACGTGCGTAAGGGTGAAATAAGGGTTATGATTCAGTAAAAGTTCCCTTTTCTCAGGGAAAAATATGAATGCATGAACGTTTAGTTTGAAAACAGAAATTATTTCATTTTGTGTACTACAAAAGGCAAGTCGCGTAAACTTTGAGAAAAATGTTGTGGTACAAAAACACAGGGTTGAATATATAAATAGAAGATTATGCAAGAAGTTACTTTATTAAAACATAAAGTAACATGAAATTAAAATCATGTGTTTATGATAAATTGTTTTCCTCGTCATCCTCGTCATACTCGTCATCACCACTTTCTTTATAAGGTACCTACTCGTATCTAGAAATGATCGTATTTTAAAAGATTTTTAAAGGATCTGACACTTATCTTTCTTAATTTTTTATACAGTCTTTCTAAAAAGATAATTCTCCTTTATTAAAATATTAAAAATGAAATAAAATATATTCTGAAATGTA
Organism: Stenoptilia bipunctidactyla; assembly: GCA_944452665.1. Lineage (NCBI taxonomy): Eukaryota > Metazoa > Arthropoda > Insecta > Lepidoptera > Pterophoridae > Stenoptilia > Stenoptilia bipunctidactyla. The sequence goes on from OX101746.1 coordinate 19,662,781, forward strand.
TTTTTTAATACAGTTGCTCAAAAAGTGGCGTATTGCAGGGACGTTTAGCGTTCGGGATGTGGGCTATTACACACTTGTGCTTTTTCTTTACCTTTTTCGCACTCGTGCGTTCTCTTTCCCAAATGTCAAAATAATGTCCATGAAAAAGAAAAAATCAACCACGAAGTTTTTACTTAAAACAAAATTCATAGAAGTTTTTACGATTCATGCAAATATTTCTGAAAATAAGCTACTAATTTTAATTAAAATTTGTGTCAATATCAGGTAAAATGATTTGATGCAATGAGTTAGGTTAGGTTTCATTTCATTTTATCTCATTAAATTCATTTTCATTTCATGTCAATGCAAAAAATCTAGTAAAGACTTGGCTGTATGGGCATAGTTCCCTTTGCCTACCCAGAATGGGTAAACAAAACAAAAAAATCTCTGTTTATAATCTTTCACGGCTGGCGCCATTTTGTATATTTTATAAAATTGCTTAATTTTTTCGCAACTGTATTAAAAATAGTCGTTCAGTACACGTGCGGAACCGTCATTGCAACTCGTTCCGACTGTCAACCCTCGCCTTCGGCTGCGCCTTAGCTCGTGTAGACATTTGTCGGAACTCTTTGCAATGACAGGCTTTCCGCACTCGTAATGAAATATACTATTTCAAGATATGACAATATGTAAACATTGCAGAGGCAACTTACTTCTTTACTCATACAAATTGATATATTGGGACGTTAAATTGTTTTTCTATTTGAAAACCACTTCTTCACTTTTATTACCCACGACGGAACGGAGACGGTATATGCGTTTGGGGTGAGAGGGTGTTTGTGCAAACCAATTTACCATTTATCTCCAGAACCACTGGTCCGATTTTAATGCGGTTTTCAGTAATCGCTTTGGATTTGCTTGGTGCATGTTTTTAGATAGGTGTAGCGGTAACAACTCACCAGGGGGCGCTGCAGTAAACATTTTTTTGTAAAAGCCAATGTTACCATTTATCTCCAGAACCACTGGTCTGATTTTAATGCGGTTTTCAGTAATCGCTTTAGATTTGATTGGTGCATGTTCTTAGATAGGTGTCGCGGTAACAACTCACCAGGGGGCGCTGCAGTAAACATTTATTTGTAAAAGCCAATGTTACCGTTTATCTGCAAAACCATTGGTCCGATTTAAATGCTGTTTTGAGTGATCGATTTGGATTTGATTAGCGCATGTTCTGAGATAGGGGTTACGGTAAAAACTCACCAGGGGGCGCTGCAGTAAATAATTGTTTGCAAGCCATTGGTCCGATTTGAATGCCGTTTTCAATTATCGCTTTGGATTTGATTGGTATAATGTTCTTAAATAGGTTTAACGGTAACAACTCATCAGGGGGCGCTGCAGTAAACATTTGTTTGTAATAACAACCATTAATTCTGCAAAACCATTGTTCCGATTTAAATGTGGCTTTCAGTGATCGCTTTGGGTTTGATTGGTACATGTTCTTAGATAGGTGTTACTGTAACAACTCGCCAGGGGGCGCTGCATGTTACCATTAATCTTTAAAACCGCTGGTCCGATTTTAATGCGGGTAACAACTCATCAGGGGGCGCTGCAGTAAACATAAAGCCATCACTGAAAACCGCATTAAAATCGGACCAGTGGTTTTGAAGAATGATTTCATTGGTTTGCACAAACCATTCTACGTAATATGATATCGAGTTACATTACAACAAAGCCCCAGCAAAGTTGAGCCACCAGCAAAGTTGAGTTGTAAATACTTATTATAATACTTCACTATGTATTTAAATAAACAACATGGGTTTTCCAGCGGTGGTGGGGACATTAGAGGGCTGATGAGGAACGAGATATTGTGTAATGTAATGTATGGTACCTATATTATGCTCTTTAAAAAGTTTGAAATAAAAAACAAAATAAAAATTTTGAAAAACCCACGACGCGACGGTTAAAAGGTAATTGAAAAAGAATAAAATAATTTAAAATTCCCCGACTGAAATGATTTATGTGACGAGAGATAATTAACGTGAAAAGCTTTTTTAAAAGTTCACTTAATCTCACACAAAGTCGGTCATATTATGAACAACATACTATTCGTTTTCATAGCACTTCCCTACGCTTACCTATTCGGTTCTCGAAGATGTAGATGTCGCAATAACATAGGTATTCAACTCCCTATGAACTTTATAAGAAGAGCAAGAAAATCCGTCTGGGGCTGCCATTGAATGAATTCGTTTTGTAGTTTTATATTGAAATTTAAAATATTGATGGCAGCCCTCGACGGATTTTCTTGCTCTTCTTATAAAGTTCATAGGGAGTTGAATACCTATGTTATTGCGACATCTACATCTTCGAGAACCGAATAGGTAAGCGTAGGGAAGTGCTATGAAAACGAATAGTATGTTGTTCATAATATGACCGACTTTGTGTGAGATTAAGTGAACTTTTAAAAAAGCTTTTCACGTTAATTATCTCTCGTCACATAAATCATTTCAGTCGGGGAATTTTAAATTATTTTATTCTTTTTCAATTACCTTTTAACCGTCGCGTCGTGGGTTTTTCAAAATTTTTATTTTGTTTTTTATACCTACAATAAGTAAGCCCACATTTTGTACATTTCGGCGTGTTTCATGTCATAATCTGAAATTTGATAGTACAATAACAAATATGAGTAAATATGGTAGAAACATGGTGGTGTCCATGGGTATTTATTCTACATCTTTGTGTGTCTGGATGTAGAATAAATAGCGTGAGGACCAGTACTTAGCCACTGATAATGCATTATAATAGGCTTACTTAGGTCGTCAAGTTCACATGTGCTAACGATGGGACTTTTGTCTTTCATGACACCTGATGTTAAGTGAATATGATGACTAAGGTGGTACACGTCCATCCACGAGAAACCTATTCACTCGACGCTTAGTAACAGGACTATACTGGTCAGGAAAAATAGATGCAGGCAGGCTTCTTCTATTAGTTCTTTTATTAGTAATATTTAATGTTTTAAATCCATTCCTTCCTCAGATTATGGATTAGGGGGATATTTTTTTAGTTTCTCGTTTTTAGTTTCAATTTAAGATGTATGATTTTGGGGGAGTCATGTCCGCTGTGACCATCTCACTATGACCGCTCCTGTCCACATCACAGATACCACTCTAACATGACAGGGATTTTTATTTAAGATTTTTATGAAGACCGTCTATTCCAGCTCTCATAGCCTCCACCATAGCCGCACCAGCACCACAGTGGCCATGTCAGCAGCCATGTCAACAGCCGTGTCAGCAGCCATCCCCGTGTCAACAACCATGCCCGTGTCAACAGCCATCCCCGTGTCAACAGCCATGTCAACAGCCATGCCCCTGCCCAGAACCCTGCCCAAGTCCCTGTCCTTACCCTGACCCTTGTTCACAACCCTGCGACCCTTGCCAGTCACCCTGCTCGTCCCCTTGTGAACAACCTTGTTCGGACCCGTGCTCACAACAACCCTGTTTGGATCCATGTGGTCAAAATGAAATTAGCCGGTCTCCGAGTAAGTATAACCAAATTAATTATCTACATATTAAGGAAGAAAATCCAAGACTTAAACAGAAATAATGACAAAATAAGCAGTATAATTACGGGTATCAGTACTTATCATTTAAGTTATGGCCCTGTATCAGCAAAGAACTAGTTTTTCCCCTAGGACTCACATACTGGTTTGTCACTAATTAGTGAATAAGAAAACTTTAAAACAATAACCACTGAGTACAAAATCAAAGATTTAAAGTTAAATAATGGATAAGTCCAAAAATGAACGAGCATCGAAGCCCACCTTTTCGAATTTCAGTAAATGAACTTGACGAAAAACTAATCAAAACCTGTTAAAGTAACACAAAATTGATACCATATTTTCATCATAAATTTGTCCGAGCTGATATAGTAAAGATTGTAGTTATCTTCTTACATGAATCACTGGCAAAGACTTAGCAGAAACTTAGAACGTGAACTTATTTATCTCTTCAATTTATTTCAGCTCCTTGTGGAGACGGCCCTGTGAGAGTCTCTGTGCAGAGGAACATAATCCCACAACAACTACAACAAGCAGGTTTCCGAGCGTTCCCAACAACAGCTGGAACCTTCTACTGGAGACAGTCACCAGACGTGATCATACAGCCACCATCAATCCTCGTACGGCTACCACAACCAAGACCAATTCGTCCACCACCTATCATAGTCCAACCGCCCGCTTTACCCCCAATCACACCAGCTCCAGTCTGGACCAGACCACCTCAACCAGGTGCAATTCAGCCTCCAATAATAACAGTTAGACCACCGCAAATACCAAGTATAACCCCGCCAGCGATTTACGTGCGAGTGCCGGCTCAGCCACCGATTCAGCCGCCTTCCATTCTTGTGCGACCTCCGAATCCACCAGCGCTGACTCTTGAACCGATATCAGTGCAACCTGTAGCTCATGCGCCAGTGATGCCTCCGAGTATTAGCATTCCGATTTGCGAAATCTTAAGAGGGTCTGGTTCACCTTGTTCTTCGCCTTGCTCACAACAAAGCTCTTGCTCTCAAAACTATATATGCCCTCAACCATGCCAACAACCTTGCCAACAGCCATGCCAATAAACACGCTACTAAGTTAATAACTAACATTCAACCTATAAGCTAAACCCTAGCTAAATTGACTGATGAATATCCTACTGTAGGGACAATATTTAGACTGTCTTTCATGATTGTCTTCTGCTGACTAAAGGGAAGATAACTCTTTAAGATCTGCTTGTATCATATCATCCATATTAACATCTCTGTCCGCATGACAAGTATTTGATGATATATTCAGAAAATCTTCTTCATCACTTTACTCGGATATTCTTCTATCAGTTTTTAGTCTAGGGACCAACGAATATAGCTAAATGATGTAAAAACTTAGTTACATTTCAAACCCAAAATATAAATCAAAGCAATGTGTAAAGGATCTCTGTATATTTAGTTCTTAAATTAAGCAATGCCCGACTGTTTCATTTAGTTTTAAGTTTGCAAATAAGAAGTCTTGTACATAAATATTGTTATTATTATTGTATGTATGTATTGTATCTATTTATCTATCTTAACTTTACTTGTAATAAATATTTCATCTTTATTATTGGCTGACCTTTTTTTCCTTAGACTGAATCCAAGGGTATACAGGGTGATTGGTGGGTCACTTTCGAAATTCAAGGACGTGATAGTTACACGAAGAGAAAAATAAAATAATCAACTTATGCAGAGCATTAAAAAAACCTACTTCACGTCAACACTTAGGCCGACTAATAATGTCATCCACGAAAACATTCTCCAAAATCATACATATTGTTTAAAAAAAAATTGAAATTTTCAATGAAGTACCCAACTGATTTCAATGAAATTTATAAAGAACCAACTACAAAGCAACTTCTATCATATTTATAAAGAATTTTTAAAATCGATTCATAATTGTCCGAAATATCATGTAACAAAGACACAAAAAAACATACAGACGAATTTAGAACCTCCTCCTTTTTTGTAAGTTGGTTGATAAATATTAATTACTTACTGAGTAAATTTAACCGAAATTTGAAAACCAATATGTACATTCTAAAATAAAACATATTATTTGAGTTTTATCAAATGCTAAAAAACTTTGAAAAAGTATTTATCAACTATAAACGATATGATATTTTACCCCGCTTCATTAATGAGCGGCATAAATATGACTAAATTAAAAATGGATGTTAAAAATGAAAATGAAAACTTTTTATTCGTAGTAGGTACTTTTATACACTTTACGAACGTCAAACGCTGGATGAGGGCGGCGCGGGTCCGGACGACATGACGAATCCTGGGGGAGGCCTCCGTCGAGAAGTGTGCATCTCTCGGCTCAAGAAGATAATGATCGCCCATTATCCACCAATATCTTGGTGTTGTCTACTACTACTTCTTCTTCGGCTTTAACGAAATGAAAGTAGAACTCTAGGTAGACCGAGAGGAAAAAAGCCGGCGGAAAAAAACTCTCGGCACTCTTTTGTAAAAATTGCTTATTATAGGTACAATTTGGCAGAAATACAGTTGATTTGATTATTCAACGTTTGATTGCACTTATCAACTTTATCAAGAGTCTGAATGATTGCTCCTTTTTCCCGGTAATTATTATACATATAGTGTTGTTTCTTAGTTACCGGCCAAATTTTTTTATACTTAAGTATCATTTATAGAATCGACTTTCGCAAAAAAAAAAGGATTTTTTTTTACAAGGAATATAATATAATCGCTAACATACTAAGCAAAGTATCGTCGCTCTAAATTATGAATGAAATCCATTAAAATAAAGACGACTACGCGCTACTACGAAACATCTTGTAGTACTACGTCGTAGTATGCATGAAATGCCGCGTCGTAATAAACACCAAAAAAAGTCTAACAGCCGGTTGTTCCAAGTTTATACTTTTACGAATTCGTAAAAAAAAATGTAAAACGTAAAAGTATCCCGTAAAAAGTGTTGCACCACATTTTTTTTATACTTTTTACAGTTACTTTTTACGTATACTTTATACGGAGCTCAGACCCACCTCATAACGTAAAAGTATATTTTTTTGATTGGAAAATGGAAAATAACCTACAGTAGGTGTGCTAAATTTGGTTTAATTATTAAAAAAATACTTTTTTGCACTCTGTTAATAATAGGCCTTTGTGTCGTATTTAAACCTTATATTTTTCGATATTACAAGTATAAATGATTTTAATTATAGAAATTGATTTAGTGCGTATGCGTGTGCGTAAAGCTTGAAAGTTCGTTGCGTATAAAAGTTCCTCCTCTCCGCAGGATTCTTTCACAGGCTTCTTTCATCTGTTACGTTGCGTTAAAACATAGTATTTCTTAAACCGTAGAGATGCGTTCTTAACATGCCCCCGGCCTTGGAAGTACCGACTTCCAATAGAGAAACACCTTATTTAATTTGTATCATTGCATTCTATAGGTAGTGGACAAATTTTAGAAAATGATCTACGTATAGTGCTGCCTGTAGCCATTCGTATAGAAGCTACTCTCGACACTCCGTCTTTCCCTGGGTAGATCGCGATGATTCGTCCCATGCACCACTTGAGGGGGGGCGAGTTGGGGATCGGTTTTGAATTACACATCTGGAATTTAGGTTTGGGGTGGAGGGGGGGAGGGGGGGCAAAGGGGGTCTCCCCACCACGATGCGGAGTTGCGGAGATGACTACTTTTTTTTTATGAATTTTGAAGTTTGTTATTTATAACCTCAAAAATAGGGTTATCAATCACTGATTAGGGGTGATTTTGGTAAAACTACAGTATATGGACCGTCGAATTTAGGGGGGGGGAGGTGGTTGGTGACTTCCCCCTCTGAGGGGGAGGTGCGGATCCTTGTGGTAAGTGAGAAAATCGAAGATAAAATTTTGGGGTTAGACTCGGTTTTGTGCGTTTATTTAAAAAAACTAACCTCGGAGGTTAATGCAAGGAGCTCCGCGTTGCTTCGCTCCTTGCATTAACCTCCTAACCTAACCGGTCCATGTCGGTCTGTGACACAAATTGTAAAAGTTACAATTATTAAGTTAATACTGGACTCTTATCGTTTATAAGGGCGAACAACATACGTTTTGTTTTGTACGTTAATAGTTGAACATTTCACTAGTACGCATATTAATAAAACAACAATATTTTTTTTATTATTTATTATATTTTATAAACTTGTTTTATTACATTTAACAATTCCATAAATTGGTCTTTTATATACATATTTTAGCAAGTAACGCCTCCACTTGTATTCAACTATAATGTCAGCAAAATTTTCTGGGTGGTTATAATTATCTTTATAGAAAAACCTTTTAACCACCCGCCACTGAGACTCAATCCTTTGGGTGTGCATTCCATCTTCTGCCACAAATGGATTGTCTGGATATACGTTTCGTTTTACCAAGCAATCATATAAATTGAATTTTTGTATGTAAAATATCGTTTCAGTATAGGAAATTTCAAACACGTATAATTAAAAAACTATGCATCTCTGCAAAACAAGAGGGGTATTAATCGAAAGGGGAAACCCACCCCTACATAAATAAACCCATTTCAATCCAATTTTCCAGATGTGTAATTCAAAACCCCACCCGCGAGTTGTCCTCCTTGACAAAAACAAGCGTATTTTCTTTCAAGGTGTCTCAAATGTTATTCCACTTCACCCGGATTTGTAGCTCCGATACATATTCCTTTGACCACCGAGTCCAAAAGTGCTGCCTGGCCTGCTCTATTCGCTGGTAGCGCGACAGTCGGTGCGGCAAAGCTTCATATAATCCCATTTATTTTTTAATTGGTGCGATTTTCTGGCAAAGGAGCATGCGGGATCGCTATTAAATTCATTGGTAATGGCGCACCAGGCATCTTGCCTCTGCTTAGGTGTAACTTTACCTGAAAAAATGTACATGATTTAACACTTATATGAGTTAAATTTTTCTAAAACAAAAGGTATCATGCCTGTTTGTTTATTTAATAAAATATGTTATTTTTTATCAGATTATTGAGTAAATTCAACTCATCTTCATTGAATTTAGCACTTCGTTGTTTGAAACAAAGAAACACAATAAGATCGGTATATTTTCTATGAAAACGTTAGAAATTAAATAGGTACATAGGTGCTGAAGATGTTGTACTTACTTTTCCAGCGCAACATTATCTTCATATATTATTCCATTATACTATTTTAATGCAAAAAAAAAACAAACAACTTTAGAAACTATAAACAATTTATTTAGTTTGTTTTTGACAATCATATCACAATATTGAATGCATTGTCTGTCATACAGTCAGCCAATCACGATAGTTTATTTTGGAAGGTATGACAGGTCTTGCCACGTAAAAAAATGGTAATAAAAAGCTCCCAAGCTGAAATGAAAGAATAAACGTTTTTGACTCCTGGCTACTTTCTATACTGTTACTTTTACAGGAATTTTGTTGGAGCAACAGAAATTTACGAATTCGTAATAGCAAAAGTAATAGTATACGTAAAATGTAAAACGGAATTTGTAAAAAAGCATATGATTTGGAACAACCGGCCATAAGCAACAAGCATAAAATTTGAGAAATCTTAACTAATCTCTTTTTTTTTTAAAGTTAGGTAGGTATAGGTATGCAAACTTTTTAGTTTTAATTTAATCATTGGCTGGTTAGAAAAAAAAACGATATTCTACTGTTTTTTTACAAAACAAAAACGAATGCATTTATACAGCATTTCAGTGCATTTTCTTTCTTAATTGAATTTGGTGTTGAATCTTCATTTTACAAATTTTAACAATAATTTAAATAGACTTATCGACATAATTACATTTGACTGCAAATGAAATGCAAAGAACTGTAGGGATGTTGCAAGCGGGAGGAAATCAATCCCAAGTATCGCGGCATTTTGGTGTCAACAATCGCCTTTTACCTCGGCTGTCCTGTTCGTTACCACAAGGTCTGCAAAGACACCTAACATCGAGTCTAATTGTAAAATATTATTTCACATTTCAAATCTCGCGAGAATTTCGGGATAAAAAGTAGCCTATGTGCTATTCCAGACTGTACACTATCACTATGCCAAATTTCATTGAATTGCGGTGAGCCGTTCTGTCGTGATTGAGGAATAAAATTTCACATTTACAGAATGACGGGTCACTTGTGAAATTCGAGGACGTGATAGTTTGAGATCAAATATGAAGAGAAAAAAGATGTTTTTTTTTAATTACTTACTGAGTAAACTTAACCGAAAATTAAAGAACTGATTACGCAACGCATGGTTACACTAGCGTTGGCAGCGATTCGCGTGCCATGTCAGAAGCGTAGTGCGATCACAGAACTTTATCGTATCGTATATTAACGAATGTTTACGAATGCTCGTATAGTATGGAGTCGGTTGCAAGTTTTGAGTAACATTGTAATTTTTTATTTTACAGATATTTATGAGTACAACATGTTTACAAACATTCAAAATTAACAATGCACACATTTATTTAAGCTGGCCGTGCGGCAATGGATTGATTTCATTTTTTTCTTAAAAACCGCCTCCATACTATACGAACATTCGTTAACAAACGATCCGATAAAGTTCTGTGATATGAAACTAGTCATGTAATATCCAGCGCTCGATGCCTGCGCTCGCTGTATTTGGACGTGTATTGCGCACGAACTGAGCATTCAATACGGGCATCCTGAATAAGATTTTTTCCGTATTTCGTCGCGAGCACGGTCCGTCGCCGCACAAGTTCTTTTAAACCGACTTCCAAAAGGAAGAGGTTATCAAACCGTGTGTATGTTTGTTACTTGATCAATGGGTCAATTATGAATCGTTTTTTATGATTCTTGTTTCATTTGATAGATCAAAATAATTCAGAGGAATTAATGAAATCGATTCAGTACCTACTTCAAAAAAAATGTATGAGAGTGGAGGATAAATACCTGCGTTGATGACATTTCACTTCGGCCAAAGTTTTGACAAGGATTTAAAAATGTTAGGGAAATCGGTTTTTAATGCTCTGATAATACCTCTCTTCGCGACACTTCACAAAATTAATAGATCACACGGGATATAGAGTCCGAAGACCTCATTCGGGCTCTAATTTTTATCAGAGCTTCGTCAGACCTACATACCTAAATTAAAACTCGCCTTAGCGACTGATAGACAACATACAGCCATAACTACTAGGCGTAGACAGCTGAAGCTTAAACATACATTCCTAGGGAGATTTGGGGTAGAAGTGCACCAAGGCAAGTAACCTGAAATTCCCACGCAAACGGAATACTCGGTCAATGGGTGTCTGGTTAGGTTAATTAAAAATATATAAATATTTCCAACATTCAAACTACATTATCTAGGCCAAATAAAGTTTTCTTAAGAACTTATGCTATGAATACTAGATAGACAATGTTTATTCGCCAACGGAGTCATGAGCAAAAGCTCATCGTTGTACCCATGAAAAAACTCCGAAGGAAAAAACTGCAGCGACGTTGGTGGCGCACAGAAATTGTGTTTCCTGACCACTACAGTCCTGGAACTTTTAAGTGTCGAGTGAATAGGTTTTTCGTGGACGGACGTGTACCACAATAGTCTTCATGCGCACTTTCCATCAGGTGGCATGGAAGACAAATGTCCTATGCTTACAATATAAAAAAGGAGAGACGGCTTACAGACGATAAAACAAAAATTTTAAAATTTCTGGTTGCTTATAATTTCACGATACAAATTAATTCTTAAATTATCTTCTAAAGGAGTAAACTGATTTACATGATCCAAATGGATAAATTGGTTTTATACCCAGAGCTTTCATTTGACATCAAAATCGTAACGATAACTGAACAAACAAAAAATCACATCAAGTTGCTCTCGTAATTATCCAATTTGTAATCCATGTCCCTTTGATGTTGTCTAAAAACCGACAATTCACGCATTGCGTCGAGCAGGCTATGAGCGTCACGCACACAGGAACAAGTCTCACTCACACACGTGCAATTAGGAAGGGTGCACGAACGCCCGTCCAAATCGAGCATCGAGCATTTTTTGACGTTATCCAAAAAACAGAAAATGTACGGATAGCTTAGAGCACGCCACGAGCGCGCTCTACTGCGGTTCAGTTCGTGCTCGAAAGGCGTCCAAATCATGGGAACTTTTTTGCATTACTAGCAATCTGTACGCGCCATCGTGCGCCGCGATTGACTCAGGCGTAAGTAAAGTAAATAGTAACAAAACTTTATTTATTTATATGGAATTCTAGCAAAGAATTAAGTCCCTCCTTTTATTACATAATTATGACCAGACTCGAGTACAGAGTGCTCTCTTTCAGTATCAAAAATTTATCACCCTGTATAGTATTAGTTATCCGTTGAGACGTTATGCCGTGATTGAGGAAGAAACATCTATATGTATATCCATCCAAACTTTAACATTTATAATAAAAAAAAAATCTGACACCCACACAACATTATCTAGCCCAAATCAAGTTTCTGTGTTATGGATACTAGATAACTGATATACTTAAGAAATACATTTTTTTTTTTTTTATATTGTAAGGATAGGACGTTTGTCTTCCATGCCACCTGATGGAAAGTGCGCATGAAGACTATGGTGTTACACGTCCATCCACGAGAAACCTATTCACTCGACACTTAAAAGTTCCAGGACTGTAGTGGTCAGGAAAAACAGACGCAGGCAGATTGTTCCACACCTTGGCAATCCGTACCAAAAAGGAACTATCGAAGCGTTTTGTTCGACTACTTGGTATATCCACTATATACGGATGGAAGTTCTGTCTGCGTCTGGTAGTCCGGTGATAAAAAGGGGTGGGTTCAATTTGGTCAAAAAGAGCACCCGCACACTCACCAAAATGTAGCCGATAAAATACTGTCAAACAAGCAACCTTACGACGATGCTCCAGCGTCTGCAATTTTTTATTTGTAAGGTTGTTGTTATTTATGAGTTTTCGGGCTCTTCGGTCAACTGAGTCTAGCGCTTCGAGCTGGTATTTGGCAGAACCATCCCAAAGGTGACTACAGTACTCCATGCAAGACCTCACTTGGGCTGTGTATAAGTTGAGGAGCCGTTCAGGGCTGAAGTACCGCCGGACCTTCGAGATGATACCCAATTTTTTGGAAGCCGTTTTTGCCATAGACTCAATTTGTTGTCCGAAGTTTAATTTAGACGTTATAGTGACGCCCAAAAGCCCTAATTGATCGGTGATGGGAACAGATACATTCTGGAAAGTGGGCGTAAGAGTAAAGGTGCTCTTTTTTGCGGAGAATAGACACGCTTGTGTTTTGCAGGCGTTGAATTTGACCAGGTTAGATTCGCCCCAATCGGACACATTCCGCAAGGTCGAATCAACGCGCTCAATCATAGACTCTCTCAAAACCTGGATTTCATGGGCGCTCGTTCGCGCATTGGATATATATCTCTCAACAACAGTGCTGTCATCAGCATATCCAATAATGCCTGGTGTTAGGAGGTCATTAATGTGCAGCAAGAATAAAGTTGCAGAGAGAACAGATCCCTGAGGTACCCCGGCATTAATTGCTATTAGGTCAGAGGAGTAGCCGTCTAAGACTACTCGAATCGATCGTTCCCTCAGAAAATCAGATATCCAGTCGCAGAGCCCGGTCGGTATGCCATATGCTGGAAGCTTGCTTAAGAGACCATCATGCCAGACCCTGTCAAAGGCCTTGGAGATGTCTAAGGATACAGCTATTGCTTCACCATGACCCTCCAAGGCCTCACTCCATAAGTGTGTGGCATACACGAGAAGATCGCCGGTCGAGCGTCCACTGCGGAAACCATATTGGCTATCGCTTAGGAGCTCGTTGGTCTCAAGGTATGCCAGGAGTCGATTGTTCAATACACGTTCCATGACTTTACAAAGTATGGAGGTGATTGAAATTGGTCGATAGTTGACAGGATCAGCACGGCTTCCCTTCTTCGGTACTGGTTGTACGTTAGCCAGCTTCCAGGATTTGGGGACTTTACCAGATTCCAAAGAGAGTCTATAGAGACGCGTCAAAATACATAAACATACATATTAAAAAAATACTTATTTTTTGTTAGAATAAACTTAAACATATAAACATCCATGACGTGACGACTAATATCAGTGTTGATCACACAAATATCCGCCGCCGCCGGGACTCGAACCCAGGACCTCTGGCATAGAAAGCAATGTATGTTACCGCTGCACCAGCCGGTCGTCAATAATATTAGTTACTTCTGTGCTGGACTGGGAGCGAAGGAAAAACATAGAATGTGCCAGCTGTTTCTCTTCCCGGGCATACTGTAAAAGTCAGTTAAGGGACAGAGGTTTAATCGTAGATTTTTTTTTGTGGACATTAGGCTGACCCCTTGTCACTGCAATAGTCTCTCTCCATCATTATAATGCCTCCAATTTTGTCAAACGTGACATCAGATGGTTTTATAACCTCTTCTGGTGTTCTGCCTACCCCATAAGGGATACAGGCGTGAAGTTATGTATGTATGTATATTAGTAAGATTCGATTATATTCGTTCAAAAAGTTGTTCTATTTCCCTAAACCTTCCCTAAAAACAATATTCCTTCTTTCTGTTTGTTTTGTAACATATTCCGCGATAACATGCGCTTGTCACGTACACAACAGTTCGTTAGTTTCGGGGCTGGCGAGAACGTGCGTCACTTCAGACTGAATATCTTATAACTTTCATAGTTCCGTCGCAGTGTAGGCTACACAGTTTGACGAAAAGTGTAAGGAAAAGAAAGATGGACGTTTATTTCTAAGTTACGGAACTCAAAAGTACAAATTACAATAGGTAACAAATTATTACATCTAAGTATACAAACAAACAAATACAAGTTTATGAAAAAAGTTAGTGAAAAAACTGACTTCACGAACATTTTTAAGTCTTTGTCAAACTTCTGCTGAAGGATAAGGTCATCACCGTAAATATTCTCTGTTTTTATAATATTTTTTCGAAAATTTCACATTTTTCAAAAATTACTCAATTGATTTCGAAGTACTCAAAATATGATCATTTCTAAAGTATCCTCTATCTACCATATGAAACAAGAATATCCAAAATCGATTCATGATTATCCAAGGAAAAAGATACACACGAATTGAGAACCTCCTCCTCCTTTTTAATTCGGTTGAAAATAACGAAAATATGAAAAACAAAATATCAAAAGGACACTTCTACCAGTCGGTCAGCTCAAAAAGAAATCGTTCGTTACATTTCACTTCGACATGTGTACAACGCCATCTATATTTCCTACGTTTAACTAAATTTTATTTTTAACTGAAAATTCCTTCTTACTACAAAACATAAACTGTGACTTTAGTTGTATGACTAATGCAACTGAGAACTAACTTCGTGACCAACTCATACTGTGTCTCAGTTATGACTCTTTTGTCGTAGAAAAGCATTTTATTTGACTAGACTGGGCGTACAAACATCCTGGAGCGGAAACTTTTTCTTTGACAAGTTTTTGACTGAATAATTGATTCGAAATGAACTTTTTATGACGGCTCGTGTAGTGTTAAATGCATTACATTTCAACTTGATGAACATACCACAGATTAGAAAGTATTATGTACAAGTACAGGTAGGACACATCAATATTAAACGGAGTTTGGAATGCAAGCTTTTTTGCCACTTGGCGGCGCTTATGTGCTTGAGGTTTTTTGGGTGGACTATGCACTATAGTAATTTTTATTATTATTGTTGATAAATATTGATTTTCATATGTGAAAGAAAGGGTGTTTATTTTACTGTACTTTTTTTTTATTTTTATTTTACAACGAACTAACAAACCACTAATTAAAATAATCAAAAACCAACACTTGTTAGCATTTTTGATACATATAAAGTTCTTCGACAAAATATGTGAATCATGAAGTCTATCAAGCATCACAACAATTCAGTTACATAAATGATAAACTTAAGTTGTTATTGCCAATAATAAGTGGCGCCACCAAACGTTGAAATGATGCTATGGCCAAACTCTTGAAATTGAATAAAATGCTTTGATTGTCAACGCCGTGGAACATACATTAAGGAAAGATGTTATTAGCGCGATTCAATGTTGAAGTAAAATCAATGCCTGATTGAAAAAGAGTGCCAAGAGTTTTTTTCCGCCGGCTTTGTTTGTCTCTTGGTCTACTGTAATATCTTATTTAACAACTATCAACAACTAGTTAAAGCCGAAGTATGTGATGACTGACTTCATCAAGTGTTTTGTGAAATTCCTAAGATGAATAAAACTTTTTGATTTTTTTTTTTTTTGATTAGCTGGGTTAGAATCCCTGTGAGGACGGATCTTTGTGTGATGAAAACAGATGTCAGTCATCAATGAATAGATTTTATACATACATAACTTCACGCCTGTCTCCTTTTGGGGAAGCAGAGACCAGGAAACTCAAATTATTACGACAGAGACATACCTCTTTTGCTTCCTCCACGTTCATGAATCTTTATCTTCTCAACCTTCTTTTTGGATGTTTATTTAAGTTTAAGTATTTCTTTATTTATTAATCTATTGCATAGCTTCTATTGCGGGCCTTGAACCTTGGGACCGAATCCAGAAATTCCGTAACGAAAAAAACCTAACACCCCCCACTGCGACCGGCACAGCGGTGATACTTTGATTTCATAACTTTACATGCGGGCTTTAATAAACAATCAGCGTCATCTACTAGGAACTTGTGGAACTTCATGCATAAGTTGATAAAAAATGCTATGCAATAGCTTTACCGCGGCAGTCTCCGAGTGCCACACGTCTTTTTTTTATTAAGTTTGGCGACATCAGCAAGTGCGTATGAAACGAATTGCCACGGTTTAGCTATAAGCGTCTCCCCTGGGTGACCGTGTGCTGATTGGTGGGTATGTGAATTTTATTGGTATTGAAATGACTTCTGATATAGGTATCCCCTTTCTACCAAGCTATTTTTACTTAATGTTACGAGGTGTTATGAATTTGAAAAATAGCCCAAAATGTATGAAACAACATATCTCGTCATTTGTCTATTTATTGAAATTACCGCTATATTTTCACGTTATTATTTTACCAGAATATATCTAAAATTAATCTTTGTAAAGCCATGGATGGAAATATAAGTATAGGGCTTTAGTTACCTCAAAGTAATACCTACATTTTGGGTAACTTAAACACGTAATTGGTGCCTCCACATAACATTTGGGTCACCTGAACCCAGACTTACAAAGGATCGTGAAGTTGAAAGTTTTCAAAGTAGAGTTATAAACTTCCAATATTACAAACTTTACCTGCTTTTAGAGTTCCGTGATGAAAACCCTGAATTTTAAATTTTTAAAACAGAAAATTGAGTTAACATTATGTATACCGATCAAGTATGTATAATCAAACAGTTAATGTATTTTGAAATGTTAAATAGAAATACGGATTATTTGTAACTGTTGACCAACAGCCAAGCTTCCGTGTGCGTGATCGCCGCTGTCGACCGTTCGAAAAAAAAAAAAAAATCAAAAAGTTTTATTCATCTTAGGAATTTCACAAAACACTTGATGAAGTCATTCATCACACACTTCGGCTTTAACTAGTTGTTGATAGTTGTTAAATAAAATATTACAGTAAAGACCGAGAGACAAAAAAGCCGGCGGAAAAAACCTCTGGGCACTCTTTTTCAGTCAGAATTATCAAATTAATACAAATAGGTACAGTACAAATTGACCGTGACATGAAAAAAAGCAAACACAAGACAGCTAATTGTGAGAGCCAATGCCATTCCACAACCAAATTGCTTACATAGTAGGTGCAATGAGCTATGGATGCACAATACGAACATGACAGACTGGGACCAGAGTATTTGAACAAGAATGGAATAAAATAGTCATAGTATCATTAGTTCGTTCAAAACAAGCCACGCTTGTCCTTGTGAGAGACAGAGCGCTACCACCTCTTCTCTGGCTGCTGGGGCACGTGGCGATGACTTACCAAGGCAGCGACGGCATCGTGCAAGTCGCCGATGTGAAGACAAGAAAGGGGACCTAAGTGGCAACAACAACCTCTGCGAGGGGATGCAACGGGAGGGGCGAGTCACTGCGCGCGCGCAGTGCTGTCACCGAAACTAGTTCGCATTTGACCAAAAGCCAAGCGCCCGTGTGCGTGATCGCCGCTCATATATTTGAAGGAGTTTCTCTTCAAACCCCCGTAGGGCCTAAACAACCATGATACCTTGCTAATACCACGACTTTAAAACATTAGCGGTGTCCAATTTTTATGTGTTGGTGCACCGCCCTCCCTCCCTCCCTAACGCAACAACCCTACAGGTCAACGACACATATTTCGCTTCAACCAGAAAGAATTCAGCAAAACTCGAAGTTGGTTTAACTTTGGAATTACATACATAACTTCACGCCGGTATACCTTATTAGATAGGCAGAACACCAGAGGTTATAAAAGCATCTGATGTCACATTTGACAAAGGAGGTATTATAATGCTGGAACAAGACTATTGCAGGGACAGGTTAGCCTATTGCCCACAAAAAACCTCCAATAAAACCTCTGTCCCTTAACTGACTTTTACAGTATGCCCGGGAAGAGAAGCAGCTGGTACATTCTATGTTTTCCTTTCGCTCCCAGTCCAGCATGTAACTTAAGTAGTTTAAGTAGTAACTTAACTGAAGTAACTTTGGCAACTGGATATTAATTACGATTTTTATTTATTTACAAGTTTAAAATACTTAAATTATAATGAATAAAATTAATTATATGCTACGTAAGCCATATAGGGTTTTAAGAGACAATACGAGTATCTGATTACTTATTATAGAAATATACAAATAACAGAGCTTAATACATATCATACATATTAATAGAATTTAATATTTCAACAGACATGCCCCACAGATCAGTTGTCTTTTTAATATCAATTGTCTTAAATGTTTTAATAATATCCCCGGTGTCTATGGGTTGGAACTTGAAAGACACCTTGCACTCACTTACATGATTTTTGCGCAATGATTCAGTCGCCACAGGTGATGAGTTTAGTGATCGAGTAGTTGAAACTGGAATTTCAGCAAAACAGTTCTCGAATGTCGTCGCAACATTTTCATCTGCTTTAATGATTTTTTTGTCAGTTACAAGTTTAATTAAACTCCGTATTGCAATCCTTAACTTTTCAAGTTTCCTTATTAATTATGTTCCATGTTGTTTTAGTCTTATTAGAACTATTTTTAATCTTATTTCTTAGATAAATTGATTTGGCTGCGGCACAAACTGTTTTGAATAATTTTGAGTAAATTCTCAATTAAGAAGTATAAATTTATACATACAAGAGTTAATTACCTATCCACCCTTAGTGTATAGACGTGTTGTTACTTATACCATGAACTTAGAAAACATGCTTTTGAGTCCTAGGTGAGCCCGATAGAATCCCCGAAATGATAAGTCCAAGTACGTAATGATATTGTATTTATTTTCACTTAACAACTTGGCAGGTATATAGGTAGGTAAACTATTATATAAACGACTTATTTCGTAGGATGTTAACTCCGGACTGGGGAAAAGAATTGAGTAAACGACAACGTAACATATACACGCTCATGTACGTGCACTTACACGATAATGCATATGAGTGTGTCCCTACACATGCGATTGCATCAATAATTTGCTGTAAATTTTTGAAGATAGCCTGCATTTTTGTATCTACTATCAGGCCTGGCTCACTCCGCGCGGTACATCCGTTATTCACCTACAGCGAAGCGCTCCGCCGGCGCATCTCGAATGGGTCGTGTATCACGCGCGCGCCCGTCGGGACGTTGTAGATACCTACCTACCTAATAGCACTCACAGTAATTCTATGATCGAGGTCGCAAATAGTATTTAAAAATGGACATAAAAAGAAACAAATATTCAATTAGATTATGTTTAGATTTGATTATTTTCAATTTAGCAAACAAAACATAGGTAGTATTACTAATTATTCGTCGTAACTTTTTTTTCATTTTGTACTTTAGGTAAGTTGAAACAATATTTTTTACAAAGGTAGAATAACAGTAATACCTACATCGGTAGATAAGAGGCATGCGATAGAAAGAGACAAAACTTCTAGGTATATAAATTTGCAGGTACGTAATGCTGTGCGAGCTGAATTCCACCGTATTGCGTCGTAGCAAGACTCGAATTTATTTAGATCTTTTTGCGGAGTAATTCTTCTGTACCAACGGTACTATTACTTATTCTGTGCTACTATGTCGAAAGTTTTCTTTACTTCGTTAAGAAGGCAAATGCTTCATCCATTAACAATTTAAGTTACCTCTCAATTATAAACGAGACGCAGAACGGATCACCGTTTGCAAACATTGCTACAACTTTTGTGCAAATTACAGTTTAATAGAAGCGTAAGCTAAAACTTTGGCAAAGTAGACGTAACAGCTATCAATT
This sequence comes from Stenoptilia bipunctidactyla, assembly GCA_944452665.1. NCBI lineage: Eukaryota > Metazoa > Arthropoda > Insecta > Lepidoptera > Pterophoridae > Stenoptilia > Stenoptilia bipunctidactyla. Next base: position 19,682,695 of record OX101746.1, read on the forward strand.
TCTCTCAAATGACGTTCTAAGAAATAACTTACCGACTTATTAAAATTGTATTTAGTGTCAATCCGCGTTTTGACTGCTTTCGGGTGATACTTCCGCAATACTGTTAAAGGACTGAAGGATCGATTTAAAGCAGTTTAAATTGATATTAATATTAGGTATTGGGGACGTCATTCACAATTTTTTTGTTTTTCCGCCAAATAAAGTCGTGACACTCACTAAAGCAAGCTTTAGTAGGCGGAGGATGAATCCTGTTACGGACGAAAGGGAATTCTATAGTGCTGCTAACACCAGTGGCCCACAGGTATAGAGTATCCAGACAGTGTGGGGACCGCAAGAGCGGCCACGAGACTCTTCAAAACCCCTGAGCATACCCACTTTGATGATACCCACAAAAAATGGGTATCATCTCGAAGGTCCGGCGGTACTTCAGCGCTGAACAGCTGCTCAACTTATACACAGCCCAAGTGAGGTCGTGCATGGAGTACTGTAGTCACCTTTGGGATGGTTCTGCCAAATACCAGCTCGAAGCGCTAGACTCTGTTGACCGAAGAGCCCGTAAACTCATAAATAAAAACAACCTTACAAATAAAAAATTGCAGACGCTGGAGCATCGTCGTAAGGTTACTTGTTTGACAGTATTCTAACGGCTACATTTTGGTGAGTGTGCGAGTGCTCTTTTTGACCAAATTGAACACACTCCTTTTTACCACTGGACTACCAGATGCAGACAGAACTTCCATCCCTATATAGTGGATTTACCAAGAACTCGAACAAAACGCTTCGATAGTTCCTTTTTGGTATGGATTGCCAAGGTGTGGAACAATCTGCCTGCGTCTGTTTTTCCTGACCACTACAGTCCTGGAACTTTCAAGTGTCGAGTGAATAGGTTTCTCGTGGATGGACGTGGAACACCATAGTCTTCATGCGCACTTTCCATCAGGTGGCATGGAAGACAAACGTCCTATCCTTACAGTATAAAAAATAAACTTGACATCCCCCTTTAATGATCCGCCTTGGTGTAGACCATTGCGATAGGATCATAATCGGAGCGACAGCCAATCGGTAGATAGAGGCTGCACAGCGGGGGCACCCTGGCCACCATGGATGACCTAAATGCTAAAATGCGAGGCTGAGACGAAGACATTATCTAGAGTGACGAGACTCACTCTAAGATAGGAAGGCTGAAAGAAAGGGACTACGTTTAGAAACGTTGTGCTTGCTGGAGTTTCCTAATAAGGGGAGCGAATTTGGTTAAGACCGGAAGAGCACCGCCGAACGCAAGAATTTCGACGATGGGAGCGAGCTGGATCCAGAACGACATACGGTCATGAGACACCTTTGCGTTCTGGCACTGGTAAACCGGGTTGACAGCCGGTTGCGATTGAGTCGCAACATGTTCATTGACTTTTTCACATCTTGTGCGGCAGTAAAATAATAAGTCTTTGTGTTTACAAACTCTATTGTTTTTATAAATACTTAATTTTTCACTCAACATTATTACTAGGTGAAATTGTGAACTACAGAACACTTTGGCATGGCCCGACACGCAACTGGCTGTTTTATCAAATATAAATTGTTAATCAAAGTTAAATTAAAGTGTGCCGTGTTATAAGCAACGATTGGTATCAAATAATATAGTTATTATTTATGGTTTCTTATCGTGTTACATAATTAAAGTTTGGAAGTTTATTTCGTGATATTTCAACAGTTATAAGACCAAATATTTTTATGAAATAGCCTAATTAATTTGACTTAACTGAAATCTACGTTCTTTGTATTATTTGACGGCCTCCTTACAGTGAATCTGAACTCTATGCCCTCGATATTAAGTTAAAAATTGGTTGACAGATCTGCCAGCTTCTGCGCATTGTCCGTCTCGAGTGTTCGGCTGCTGCGTGAGAGCTCCTGTGTATAGATACCTAGAATACACCCTAGTACATGGTGGATATCGATAAATCCACGATACCACGTTTTTTTTTTAAATGGCACCACCGGCTCTTGGCCACTGTCTTTATTTACTGTAATCGTTCATACTTCTCGCTTTTATGCCTCTCGTACTACTATCCTCTCCCCGCCCCCCCCCCATTCTTTTCTTCCATTCTTATCTCTGTCATGCTTTATTCGGGTGAGAATGCCCGATTTCCTACTCCTACTAATCAGCTCTGACATACAATAAACAAACATTTAAACATAGAAGAAAATAAAAAATTACAATCAACAAATTTCAGATACAGATTTACCGATCTATGCCACCAATTGGTAACCACTCAGCTTTGTAGCCATGGCATCGCAAGGATGCTATGACGCTGATTTTCAGTGGCATCAGAAGTAGAAGATAGATTTTATCATACAAGGAAAGCTTTGAAATATAATTAGATTAATATAAAAAAGTCACGCTTAAAACTTCATTTGAATTACACTTTTACAAACAGTTTTACAAAAATATTTGTCAAATTACCTACAAAAATTATTCAAAACTCATCAAACAAATAAAACGAAAATAGTAATAATGATTATTATTATTATTTCTCTCTTGCCCTGATCCCCGACCGACTGGTCCGATTGTCGGGTCTTTTCCGCCGAAAGGCGAGTAGTTATAAGTATGCTAAATAATAATAATAATAAGAAAACACATTGGAAATTGATACATAATTAATTAATTAAGACATTATCAATTTCACTTTCAACGACAAATAAAGAAATCATCTAGTCGATTTTACTTTCTACTATAACCATTTTAAAGCACTAGGTATGTTTGGTAATTAATTATTTTCACTTAAGTTACTTTTAAGATAAACCTTAATTAAATTATTTATAAATTGCTATAAAGTTTTCAATCATTCTCATTCAGTTCTTACACTACGAAGTTTTTAACTGGTATCATTATTTTGCTATTTGACGTTTCAAACTGTCCATTTTACTGCATTAAATTATTTGCCAGGGTGTCATCCGCATTACTGTAGTCGTCGTGAAAAAAGAAAGGTTAGTGGGCTCTCATCCTTGCACTGATCGTCCTTACGTTCTATATCAAATGATTTATGAAGGAGCCACCGCGTCACAACGTCTTCTCTAAACCACGACGACTCCAATACGATACGATGTCTACTTTTCTAAAACTAAACTAAAATCTACTCGGTGAATTGAAATAGTAGTTTATGAAACTGTCACATAATACCTAGTTATGTGCAGTTTCATACACTACTTTATCTAATCTCATACACTGAAGATATTTATTCCCGCCATTATCGCGCATGCGCCAAAACGCGCCGCGTGGCCACAGAATGAAATCTATGGTCTGTTATCTGTATCGAAATGAAAAAAAAAAAAATTATAACATTGTATTGTTCGAGGTTGTGTGTTATAATTTAATTTTTTAATCTCATTTCGCTATACTATTTTAAAAAGTATGTCAATATAAATTCGTTCTGAGTTTTATATTTTGAATATTATGATATGAGAGTAGATAAACAAGTTTTTAGAGATCATCTTGGTTTTAGAAAAATCAACAAAGGTCAACGATCAACAAGGTTTATTCTTTGCTGCAGAGCATGCAATATCTCTTTTAATAATTATATACATTAAAGTCATAACATCACAATTTTCGTGTAGAACCGTTATTAATTTATTTAACAAAAACAACAAATCAAACAGAACTGAATCGAAATGATATTTATATAAGTTCTACAATAAAATATACCAAGTGAAACAATACGTGAAATCTGGTTGTAGAAATTTGTTCCGCGCGTCAAGCTACTGAATCTTTGGCAATTATTTTGACAATATTCCGAGAGATTGTCGAATATAAAGCGGGTTTTGGAGAAGAATTCATCAGAGGACCAGAAGATGGCAAAGGGGGTAGCGTTATGGTTGTCTGGTAAATATAGTTTTTGTGTTCATACCGAATTTAACTAAAAGAAATACGTGTTTTAACAGGGACTGCATATCGGTATAATTTTTTTAAATAGTACTAGTAAAATTTCGGTACCCTTATTAGTGTACTACTTCATTAGACACAATACCTGTACAAGTTATTAAAATCTAACTTTATCATATCAGTACCCAAATAATGTAGACCGGATTAATTTCTGTAGATGTTCTTAGGACAGAAATATTTTAACCTTTTTAATTTCTGTACCGAAATGTATAGGTCAGCATATGTCCCTATTGCACAGGCTTCAACTAAACTATCGAACATTCTACAGTTCTTTAAAAATAAAATATTAATATTAATACCGGAAAATTTCAGTTCACTGAAAAAAAATCAGTTATGCTACAATAATAAAAAAGGTACACGAATTATTTCAGTATGAATTCCAGTATTTTTAAATACACCTAATTTAACAGTATGACGTCATGCAGATTTTTTTTTTACAGAAATTCATACCGGTGTGCAGTCCTTGTGTTTTAGTGACGTTTACAAACGTATAGAACCAAATATGATTGCTCTGAATTTTAAACGGCAACTCTTTGTAATGAGCCCACTGCAGGGCATAAGTCTCTCTCCTGGTAATCCACCAAGCTGGCCCAGTGCTGGTTGGTGGATGTCAGAACTTTCAGAGCACCGAAATGGCTTCGAAGAAAACCTTACGACTACTGTATAAAAGTATTCAGCATCCGGGACCGACGGCCTAACGTGCCCTCCGAAGCACGGAAGTTGCCGTGAAAAATGAATGGTTGGTTACCTTTTTTTTTACTGGAGGAAAACGTGCAATCACGTCCCCGAACCGCCCAAGGGGGAACGGCGGGGTATGTGGAGATGATCCGGCAGAAGGCCGGACCTACCCACTAAAAAACCTCCAGGTGTACCTCACCCGGAGCTCACGGTACCGCCATTGGCATTAACCGCGAGCCCCGGCGGACTGCGGATGGTTGGTTACCTAGGACCGACCCAGTCGAGAGTTGCTTAGCCTGCGATGTTGATTGATGGGGCACAGGAACCAATGAGCCATATCTTATAAATAATTCAGTATAGTTTTACTATCGCTATTCACTATAAACCTCTTTTTCAGTTCTCCTCCTGGGCTCAGCGTGGGGTCAGCCACTACCAGACCCTCAATACAACCCTTGTCCCTGCTCTGACCCGTGTCCCTGCAGCCAGCCGGAGCCCTGCGGCCAGCCCTGTCCCAGTCCTTGCCAGGACCCGTGCGGCTCGCCGTGTTCGCAGTCGTCCTGTGATCCGATAGTCATAGGGCCGTGTAACCCTAATGAGCCGCAGGTGAACTTCCAACACGGACAGGCTCCATCAGGTTAGTCTATGTTTTATTTCTAAAGATATTTCTGACTTAAACCCGCGTTTTGATCCCGTGGGAATTTCAAGATAAAATATAGCCTATGAGCTTCCTCGAAAGTTGGGTTATCATATGCAAAAATAACTTTTCAAATCGCACTTGTAGTTTCTGAGATTAGCGCGTTCAAACAAAAAACAAACTCTTCAGCTTTATATATTAGTATAGATTAAATGGGAATTGATTAAAATCATAAGAAAATTATGTGACATAAAAATACACACAAGATTGGGTCGTAAAAAAGATCTCGCAATGAGCATCTGGATTTTAGTTGTAAGGTTTTTGTTTCCTTATTTTAAACTAGTATATTACTCGTATTCGTTCATTGATGCAATTCCGTAATCACATGAGTTATGACTTATAATATCACATGATAATGATGACTTTCAAGTTGATAATAAGTAAACCTTACTTTGGTTGAAAGTTTGCGTAGTTTATTAATAACTATTTATTTCCACCAACAGGCACTATCCTAATCAAGCCAGGCCAAATTAACTTCCCACCACCACCACCAATCGTGGTTCGACCAGGGTCCGTTACACCGCCGCCATTAGCACCCATCTGGGTGCGACCACCACCGGTGCAACCACCGACGCCGGCGCCGATCTTGGTGCGGGTACCACCGGTGCAACCACCGCAGCTGCAGCCGATTAGCGTCAGGCCGTCTGTGGTGCAACCTCCGGCTATTCCGGGGTATTATGTGCGAGTTCCAGCGGTGCAACCACCGAGGCCGGCCGCGATTAAGGTCAGTTTTAATGCTGTGATGAACCAGTAGGTTGAATATAAGACTTTTTAAACAAGATTTTATCGTCCTTCTAGCAAACAGAGGCCGATTTGATTTGAAGCATTTTTCGACAAGTTTATCTTAGAACTATTCCAAGCCGGTACTGCAAAACATTGAACTAGATGAGTCGTCACAGGGTACACATTCTACTGGTTAAATAACATAAGATTGAATATACCAAGAATTCGGTAACAGCTTAATAGCTCTTATGTATACTATACGAATTAAGTATTTTATGTTTTACTGCTAGCTTGAATTTTATTTCCATTAGAATACAAAGAAACATCAAAACTTCACGCCTGTATACCTTATGGGGTAGGCAGAACAACAAAGGTTATAAAACCATTTGATGTCACGTTTGATAAATTTGGAGGTATTATAATGGTGGAGAGAGACTATTGCAGTGACAAGGAGTCAGCCTATCGCCCATAAAAAAGGCTCCAATAAAACCTCTGTGATCTGTCCCTTAATAGACTTTTACAGTATGATGGAGAAGAGAAGCAGCCGGCACATTCTGTGTTTTTCCTTTGCTCCCAGTCCAGCATGGGTTTTTTTACCATTAGAATTTGGTATTTAAATTTAGGCTTAACCTTATCCAAAAGCTGGACTACTAAATGCAAAAGGATTTTTTTTCCGACTGGTTAAAATAAGCTGTAGCAACGACGATGACGACACGATGTTTGACTCTAGATCTTTTTTTTATATTGTAAGGATGGGACGTTTGTCTTCCATGCCACCTGATAGAAAGTGCACATGAAGAGTATAGTGTTACACGTCCATCCACGAGAAACCTATTCACTCGACACTTACAACTTCCAGGACTGTAGTGGTCAGGAAAAACAGACGCAGGCAGATTGTTCCACACCTTGGCAATCCGTACCAAAAAGGAACTATCGAAGCGTTTTGTTCGACTTCTTTATAGGGATGGAAGTTCTGTCTGCGTCTGGTAGTCCAGTGGTAAAAAGGAGTAGCTTCAATTTGGTCAAAAAGAACACTCACACACTCACCAAAATGTAGCCGATAAAATACTGTCAAACAAGCAGCCTTACGACGATGCTCCAGCGTCTGCAATTTTTTATTTGTAAGGTTGTTGTTATTTATGAGTTTACGGGCTCTTCGGTCCACAGAGTCTAGCGCTTCGAAGAATTTGGAGGTATTATAAAGATGGAGAGAGACTATTGTAGTGACAGGGAGTCAGCCTATCGCCCACAAAAACGCCTTTAAAACCTCTGTCCCTTAACTGACTTTTACAGTATGCCCGGGAAGACAAGCAGCTGGCACATTCTACGTTTTTCTTTCTCTTCCAGTCCAGCATGGAAGCAATGTATTATCAATGGTCAAATGTATTATGTTAAAAATCTATGTATAATACCCTAATATTTTTATACGTTACGGACTAAAGTAATCAGAAACCTTATTCCTCAAAACGGCTTTTTATTTAAAGCAAATAAAAAAAAATGAACAATGCCCATTCATATGGTTGTGGGTTCAATTCCCGCACGGGAAAAGAAACATGTTCCGTGTTTGGGTGTGTATTCTAGGTACTCCCCTAGTTTTTTGCATGGTATCCCATATAACAAGCTATGCTTACTTTGGGGCCATGTAGTTGTTGTGATAGTCTGGAGAAAATATTAATTGACTTGAACAACCATGCCATTTAATATCAGCGGGATCAAAAACTAATCCATTTCAAAACTTTCAGGTCCAACCGCCCCTAGTGCAACCACCTCCTCCGGGATACCTGATCATCACGCCACCCCGCATCAGAGTACCAGTCGCCCCCGTCATCGCTTTCCAACCGAACCCACCATGTGGCTTGAACACGCTCAACTGTGCGCGCGTAGTATTATACGGCAACGGCTGCCAGGGCCCAATAACCTTACAAACCCCATGTGGTGGTAACAACGGATGTCCCTGCAATACTGGCAATCCATGCACTTCCTGCGATTCTTGCAATTCGCAAGTAAACTCGTGCGATCAGTCTTACAGTCCATGCAATCAATGTGGACAGTCAGATCCTTGTAACCCATGCCAGAGTAACTCTTGCGACTCGTGCAATCCGTGTCCATGTAATCCATGCCCAGAATCCTGTCCATACAATCCGTGTCCCAACCCATGTCCAGGACCTTGTCCATACAATCCGTGCCCCAATCCATGCCCAGAACCATGCCCATACAACCCGTGTCCAAACCCATGCCCATACAACCCATGCCCCAATCCATGCCCAGAACCTTGTCCATACAATCCATGCCCGAACCCATGCCCAGACCCTTATTTATACAATCCATGTCCCAATCCATGCCCAGACTCTTGTTCATACAACGCATGCACTAATCCATGCACTTGTAACTCATGCTCATAAAGCCAAATAATGTTTTGAACTAGCTTCATATTATTCTACTGTATTGTATATATATATCCATATTTTATCTTATTTATTATTAATATTTATTTGTATCTTTTAATATTATGAGACTTCTATTTGTAAATATGTGAATAAATGAAATATAGTACGGGTATTGCGTGCATGTTATACCTTGTTTTCTTTAATCGAATCATGTCACAATATCACCAAGTAGTATAAGGAGATGTAATGGATTTGCGGAAATCGATGAAAATGACTCTTGCAACATTACCTTTCTGTTTTTGTGACTCCAAAGCACTAGTGATGCACGATTTTAGTGCTTCTGGTTGAAGTAAAAAACGTGTCGATGGTGGCTTGTGGTGCGAGTTGCAGTGATCCGAGTAGGTATTAGTTGCACTGCCTGCATCTTTAGGGAGGGAGGGAGGGAGTTGCACCAACGCACGAGAATCCTACATCAGTAGTGTGTAGTCGCAGAATTGGCAAGGTAACTTAGTTATAGTCTTGTTTTCTTTGTTTATTGTTTTGACAATATTTTATGAAGGGAGACTTCCTTCCTTTCATGTTTAACTTAAATAGTATTTCACCGAATTTAAAATTACATTACCTAAATTGAGCTTATAAAAGTTCATGTTCTGCAAACTACACATTGAAATGTAGGTATTTTTCTAATATTTTATATCTCATTTACCATTAATACAAATAAAATAGCCTTACTTTCAAGACCCACACTTCTTTTCTTTTCAAACAAACTTAACCTATATTTTAAGGAAATTAAAACAACACATTAAATATAAATACATTTATTTAAGCCGAATGAGATACATAATTTAATAAATACTTTAGAAAGTTACAATCATAAATAAAATATAAATTTTGAAGAATCGAAATCTTTTTTTTTGGTTTCAGACACAGTTTTTTTCACATAATTTTTTTAAAGACGGTTATTATACAAATGTGTTCAAAAGGTTTTTTTAATAAGTAATTACTTAATTTACATGTAGGAAAATTTTGACTCTGTGTCTGAGTTTTTTTTAATTTGCGGTTGAGACCAAGTAAGCTAATTATATTCCGTACCTGAAAGAATTGTTAGAACTTTGACTTGATATTTGTTGGTTCACGATTTGGCCGTAAGCTTTCATCATCGAAGAGTTATTGGAAGTATACGACGACTGATTTATAAAAAAGGACCCAGCCCATACATGCCTCCCATTCCCAGACCGCCGAGACCTCCAAGACCCATCATACCTAATCCACCATAGCCTCCTAGCATGTTAGGAGCAGATTCACAGACCGTAGCCGCTCCTAAACCGCCGAGACCTCCAAAACCAAGGCCTCCAAGACCGTAACCTCCAAGGCCATAACCTCCTAGACCTAACATATTAGGAGCAGATTCACAGACTGTAGCGGCTCCAAGACCTCCAAGGCCCATACCTCCAAGGCCCATACCTCCAAGGCCGTATCCTCCTAGGCCATAACCTCCAAGACCTAACATATTAGGCGCAGATTCACAAACTGTAGTGGCTCCACCCATTCCAAGGCCTCCTAGACCAATGCCTCCAAGCCCTAAACCTCCAAGGCCATAACCTCCAAGACCTAACATATTGGGAGCAGATTCGCACACCGTAGCGGCTCCTCCAAGTCCAAGGCCACCAAGACCAATGCCTCCAAGTCCTAAACCTCCAAGGCCATAACCTCCAAGACCCATCATGTTAGGAGCAGACTCACAAACCGTGGTGGCTCCTCCAAGTCCGAGACCACCAAGACCAATACCTCCAAGTCCGTATCCTCCAAGGCCATAACCTCCAAGACCCATCATATTAGGAGCGGACTCACACACTGTGGTGGCCCCACCAAGTCCAAGAGCACCGAGGCCGCCGAGACCTCCAAGCGCTCCGAGACCTCCATATCCTCCGAGTCCAAGGCCAAGGCCTCCTAGACCTAGATTGGGGGCAGATTCACAGACGGTGGTGGCTCCACCTAGGCCGAGTCCACCTAGGCCTCCGAGTCCGCCTAGGCCGAGTCCGAGTCCGCCAAGTCCGCCATAAGCTCCGAGTCCACCAAGGCCGAAGCCGCCATAGTTGGGGATTGTTTCACAGGCGGTGCCAACGCCTAGCGGATTGCATCTGGCAGAGCAGACCAGAGCTGAAAACAAGGATATCAAAAGATTGAGATTAAAATTGGATACAGACAAAAAATATTGAGTTATTTAATAAAAAGTCCTAAATTTTTTGAGGGTTAGTAAGAGAGACTATATAGCAGAACTAGGGGACATAATAGTTTACTAACCAGGATTGCTCTAGGACTCAGACATAGGTTTTTAAGCCGTCTTCAAAAAAAGAAGAAGGTACTCAATTCGTCTGTATGTTTTTTTTTATGTTTGTTACCTCATAACTTTTGACTGAGTCAACCGATTTTGATGATTCTTATTTCATATGATAGAGGATTCTTCCCATTAGGTCCCATGATTGAGTACTTCATGAATTTATTTTTAAATATGTATGAATTCGGAGATCGTTTACCTTGACGACCTATCTACTTCAGCCAAATTTTTAACGTGAAGTCGGTTTTTTTAATGCTCTGCATTCGTTGGTTATTTATAACAGACCTGACGGTAAGTGAAAATGAAGGCATACGTTTATAGGGAGGAACTGATACTTGGCTATAGATTTTATGTGACGGGTGGTTACTAGCCTGGGTACCCTGAAGGGGTCCAACCCCCAAGTAGGGGTCACTCGAATTAATCTCATCTTACGACCCACTTATACAAGAATAGAAGAATCCCCAGACAATCACACCAAATACATGACCACAAACTAAGCAGAGCTTGTGATATGGGATACCATGTAGCGAACTAGGAGAGAACCTAGAATATAAATACATATTATATTGATAAACGCCCAGACCCGGAACCTTTTTTTTCTTGTTCCGTGCGGGGATCAAACCCGCAACCACTGTCGTCTGAGGCAGACAAAGTGGTCATATCCAGGGGCGGTAGGGCTATTGCTAATCGAGCCTACACGGCATGTTTTGATTTATTTCTATACATTCAGCTTGGTGGCTCAGCACGAGAGCCAGATTTAAAAGTACAATCATCAAATCGATATTAGATATTTGTGGACTTTCACTTTTCGTATAGATTTAAATTAATAGATGATATTTAAAACTTACCGATTAACAGGAAACAAGTCTTGACTGCCATGATTTCAGATGCCGTTGGTCTGTGCCAGTGTCACTCCAACCCACATTTTTATACACACTTTTTTAATTAAAATCCCCAAAAAGGTTTACTCAAAATAATAATTAACTTCCAAATGTTTATACGCAAATCTTAATTAAAAATCTGTCACATCTTCAACGGGTGACTTCAAAAGCGTGACCGAAGCACTTTGGATAATATTATTAGAAAATATGTTTTAGCTAGGAACTCTCATTTTAATAATATTTTCTGTCGCAGTTGCTTTGCAATTTTTAATCTACTCGTTTCTATGTTGGGATGACGACGCTAAAAATTATATTTCACGTTAAAAACACGTATTTTTTGGTCGATGAGTAAGTAGTTTCTAAGTACCTTATGGCGTATTGATTCCTGTGCATAAAATTCGATATAGCAATTTCATCATCATCATCACAACTATTTGTAATGAGCCTACTGCAGGTCTATCTGTCCCCGTAGGTTAGCTCTTAGGTTAGGTTTTAGGTTAGGCTGGGCGAAGGGTGGGACGGAGAAGGAGACGCCTTATCCCTTGCGATAGCCAGCCGTGGCGGGTGAGGGAACCTGCTGCAGCTATACAGGCCATTTCTTACGTGGGGGCGCACGGCTCAGGCTGAGCGCAATCTGCCGGGGCTCGCGGGCAATGCCACTGGCGATACCGTGGGCCCCAATTATGGCGGGGGAGGTACACCTGGAGGTTTTTAGTGGGTCGGTTCGGCACTCTGCCGGGTCATTCTCATATACCTTGGGCGGTCGGGGACGTGATAGCACGTTTTCCTACAGGCAAAAAAAAGGTGTATCTCTCCCCGTACAGCAGGTTACTAAACTTTGATTACTATTTCGACAGCGTTCGGCGCAGTTGGAGGATGGGTGACCGACCACCAACCATTAATCAGGACGACTTCAGTGCTTCGAAGGGCACGTGTAACAGCCCGTTACGAGTGCTGTATACAGGGTCATTTTTTTGAAGATCAAAATATTTTAGGAGAAGGTTAAGAATGATGTGTGGATTCAATTAGAGACGAAAAAAAAATATGTATTTTTTTTTATTGAAATTTTACAATTCTTTGAAGTTATCAAATTTTTTTGACTATTGAAAAATCGGGGTTAACGTATTTAATAAAAATAGTTGGAAAAACGCTTTTATTTCATGCTATTTATTCGTAAGTAACAGATTAAACTCAAATGTTGATAACTTATGGGAATACATCATTCATCATCAGGGAATTAAAAATATCAATTTACCTAACAAAAATGTTTTTTTCTTTTTTCATAAATTGAATCCACCCATCATTATTAACCTTCGACTAAAATATTTTGATCTTCATAAAAAAGACCCTATATTTTTATGAAGTAGTCACTGGAGTTCATCAGAAGCCATTTTGGCGTCCTGAAAATTCTGGTATGCATCAACCAGCTCTGGATCAGCTTTGTGGTTCAGGAACTAAGCCTCGTCGTCACCCAAGTGAGAGATATTGTCGTGCAGTGGGCTCATTCAAAAGGGTTTAGATTATCCGTTGCAAACGAAGGTTTTTAAAAATTTAATACATGTATCTGTGCGTCTGGCAAGGGACAACTAGCTCCCAAAAGATTCAAAAGTCTTTTTTATTAAAAAGCCTGACTCTTGATAAAAGTAAAATAATTTATCAGTCCATAACCAGCCTTAAAATTACGTCCATGGCTTCAGAAAAGTTGGGAATCATCTCCAAGTTACGGCGATACTTCAACCCTAAAGTTCTATCTTACGTGGAGTACTGAAGTCACTTTTGGGATGGTTCTTCTTCTTCTTCTTAGCGTGTCGATGAATATGAAATTATATATTATATTTTGCCCGCTCAGAAACTTGCCACCTTTATTGCGTTATCGGTGGCTATCAGGTTTCCGGGCACATTGGGCAGAAGAGAAGGTGTAACATTGTTTGTGGAGTCGCGCCGCACAAACAATGCTCATCTCCGTCAACGCTGAACCCCCATTTGATGGTCCTAAGGGATGGTTCTGTCAATTGCTAACGAGAAGCACTGGACTCAGTTGAGTGTCATCATCACAACTCCATACAACGAGCACAGGGCTGTTGAGTCTCTCCTCTGGGTGATAAGGAGGTGTAGGCCATAGTCCACCAAGCTGGCCTAGTACTGGTTGGTGGATGTCAGAATTTTCAGGGTGCCGAAATGTCTTCTGACAAACCCTAACGACTACTGTATACAAGTCTACAGCACCCGAGACCGACTGCTTAACATGCCCTCCGAAGCACGGAAGTCGTCGTGAGAAATAAATAATCGGCTGTCACCCATCCTGTTACGAACCGCGATGATATGCACAGTAACCACGGCGCCACAACGACAGGTGTGTGTTAAACTCGTATATTCATTTACAGAGTCTCGCCCTTTTTAGTTGTTTGTTTTCTTGATTGTAACTTACAAAATTCATTTCATATTGTGCACGAATGCTCTTTTTGTACAAATTAAAGACACACCCTTTTTACCATCGGGCTACTAGACGTAGAAGGAACTTCCAGCCCTACATAGTGGTTATTCCAAAAGTTGAATACGTTAGTATAAACTTGAGGGTAAAACTGCTAGGTACTACACTAAAATGATCCTAGTGCAACCCATCGTCGCATTATTACCGCCCATATAAAACCCTTTCAGAATATATCAGCTAAACGTTAACAAAAACCTACAACGAACGTAATAAATAGTAAATAAATAAAATCCCCAGACAATCACACCAACTACATGGCCCCAAACCAAGCAGAGCTTTTGATATGGGATACCTAGAATATAAATACATAGATAAACGCCCAGACCTGGAACTTTTTTTTTCTGTTCCTTGCGGGAAACGAAATTGCAGCTATAAGCAGACAGTGTTACCCCATCGCCAAAGTGGTTGTCAAACGTAGGGAGATACATAGAGTCATTGCCGCTACAGTGTAAAGAAACCCTTATTAAAAACTCCGATGAGTTTTTAAAGTCTGTTATGAAATATCGAAGCGAGTTGTTTACCAACATCTAAAAGTCGACTGCGTTTTGGCGGGAAAGCCATTTAAAAAAACGGCTACACAGAATTAAATAAATGTAAATAAATATTTCTGACACTCACACAACATTATCTAGCCCAAATTAAGTTTCTTAAAGAACTTGTGCTAAGAAATATATAAACATACGACCACTTTGGCGAAGGGGCAAACCTGTCTGCCTCAGACGCCGGTGGTTGCGAGTTCGATTCCCGCACGGAACAAGAAATAAAATGTTCCGTGTCTAGGTGTTTATCTATTTATGTATTTATATTCTAAGTTCCCCCTAGTTCACTATGGTATCCCATAACACAAGCTATGCTTACTTTGGGGCCATGTAGTTGGTGTGGATTATCTGGGGATTTTATTTATTTTTACATAATGAATAAATACATATTTTTTATTAGAATAAACTTAACTAAACATATAAACATCCATGGCTTGACGACTAATATCTGTGTTCCACACAAATATCCGCCGCCGCCGGGATTCGAACCCAGGACCTCTGGCATAGAAGGCAATGTATGTTACCGCTACACCAGCTGGTCGTCAATTATATCACAGAATACATAAAAGTAACGAATTATAGTTATTTTTTACCCAACTACGATGAAGCAATAAGGAGGGTTGTTATTTTGACTTGTATGTATGTATGTATGTGGGTATGGATGTTCATCTGTTCCCTAAGAACTTCTAAACTTGTAATCTTAATGAGACCAATGAGGTGTCGTTGGAAGCCTCTTCACTGTCCGCTGGTTATCGGCTATATGTGTAAAGTTGCGTTAAATTGACAACGCCCTCTAGTTAACCTAAAGTGTAGCACTAATACGCCTCGCGGGTATCGTGGCGACAAGACGTCTCACAGAACTATATATATTTTCTTCCTAAAATCGTTTTTCAAAATTCAACTTTATATACACAAGCATAAAGTACATTATTGTCACGAACCATCTTTCTACCGTCACCACTTGACCGGCCCGTGATCAACGCGTCATCGCACGGTTCGTCGCCCATTGGTAGCGATAATATAGAACTGGTTTATAATATCAACCTTTACCTACAATGTCATCCAAGTGCAACGGCTGCAAGAGTGATATTAAGAACCTGGAGTATATGGAGTGTTGCGGGTGCAATCATACATTTGATTTATTATGCACTAATATAACTAAGCCTGACTTTGAAAGTTTCTCAGAATCATACAAAGCATCATGGAAATGCCCTGAATGCAAATCATCACTGCCGAAGACAAACAATACCAACACCCCAGTTCGAGGAACATCAACTATCCTGGATAAAACCTTCACCCCAGTTTGCAACATAAACACAAATAACAGAAGAGGACACTGTAAATTATCACCAGAGCCACAAGACTCCGGCTATGAAATTCTTGTCGAGGAAATTAGATTAATGAGGCATGACATCAATAAAATGGATGAGAAAATGTCCCTAGTAAACGAAGCCCTGTCCCGTCTACAACTCCTTGAGCGTAAAGTAAGCGATAAGGACGCTGAAATAAATGTTTTAAAAGCTCACGTTGCCCATTTGGAAAATGAAGTGGACCGTCAAGCGCAACACCAGATACGAAACGAGATTGAAATAGTCGGTCTTCCAGAAAGCAACAATGAAAATCTCTTCCATATAGCAAGTCTTACTGTGAAAAAAGCGGGAATTACTTTAAAAGAAGAAGATGTCGACGACATCTATCGTGTTGGGGCCGTTCGACGAGTTTCAGACTCCAAAAGCACCTCTCAGTCAAGACCTATAGTTATTCGAATGATTCGTCGGCAGAAACGTGATCAAGTCCTGAGGGAAATCAAATCTAGGAAACCGATTAATACTGACCAGATTGTTCCAGGCCCCATTAGGAATATTTATGTAAACGAGCGACTAACGAAAAAAAACAGGCTGTTGTTTCGTGAAGCACGTGCACGCTGCCATCAGCATGGGTTTCGTTTCTGTTGGATCAACGGGGGAAACATCTTTGTACGAAGAGCAGACAAACAGCCAGCTATTCAAATCAAAACAGAAACAGACATTAACGAAAAAGTGGGACCACCAACAACCCCTCCAGCAGACGCTTCAGTTTAACTCCTTTTTACCTAGGGGCACACTCAACACTTTTATAGGTATTTATACTTTTATATTAATTATATTTCTGTATTTATTTATATATATTAACAAAAATAGTATAATTAATTTTTATAATTTCTCTGTATTACTATTTTGCAAACTTTTGTACCTTAAACGTAAACTCAATTCCTCAGACTCTAAAAATAAATGCTCTCACTATTCAGCTCCAAGTAATAATTATATAATAGGTAAGCTTATCGATTATGGATAACTATCGAATAACGCAAGATTTGGATAACACATTTGGTATAAACTGCAAAATTCTAAACACAGTTGAGCAAAGTGAGAGCTTTCTTTCCAATAAGTATGAATTGAAAGTTATGACATTTAACATAAGGAGCATAGATCACAACTTCGATCAATTCTTAGTCACTCTCAAGCGCGTAAAAATAGAATTTGATGCCATAGTTCTTACGGAGTGCTGGCTCAATGACGATACGGTTATCCCCTTACTCGATGGCTATGCATCTTTTAGGTCAACAAATTATATCAACAGAGCAAGCGGCGTGGTCATTTATGTCAAATCCTGTTGGAGTGCGCAATCCAGGGAACCGTCTTTCCGGGAAGGTAACTGCCTCATTGTAGGTATACCCGACAAGATGGCTATATTAGGTTTATACCGTTCACCCTCATTCAGAGATACTAGATCCTTCCTAGAGGACCTCGACGCGGTGTTAGAAAACTTAAAAACCAATAAACAGATCACACTTGCTGGAGACTTAAACATAAACATCCTTTCAACGGCTGAATCTTCGGGAAAAGATCAATATCTTAGTCTACTAGCCATGCACGGTCTTTACCAAGTAGTAGACAAACCAACCCGCAAAACCAGCTGCCTTGATCACATTTTTATGAGGCCTTACTGTAATCACTTAGGTTTAGTCTGCAAACATTCTGCGACTGACCACGACGTTGTGATGGCGGGCTTCAACAGCAATCCCCGTAAATCACGAAACGTTTCAAGAATTGTGATGAAAGTAAATCATTCTGGAGTTGAACAGAACCTAGCAAAAATAGACTGGACGCCAGTTCTCCTGGCAACTTCTGCCTCAGAATCAGCTCGAATATTCTCGGAAACTATCAATATGATATATGAGAAAAACAAGAGAGAAATTAGAGTCAGTCGCTCTAAGTTCAATTTACAACCCTGGATAACTTCTGGACTCATTAAATGTATGAGACATCGCGATGCCTTACACAATAAAGCTCATAAAAATCCAAACGACTCAATCGCTCAAGTAATTTATAAACGCTACAGGAACTATCTTTCAAATCTATTGCATAACCTGAAGAAAGAGTACCAAAGATCTCAGATAAATGAATCTAAAGACGACCCAAAGAAGCTGTGGACTACCATCAAAACCATCTGCTACACACAAAACACTAAAAGTGCTAACACTGAGCTCTTGAATCATCGCCCATGTGCTCATGACTCGATCAATGCTTGTAACGAATATTTCTCAACAGTAGGAAGTCTCTTGTCAAAAAAGATCCTGACGCAACTTCAAGAGACAGAAACATCATTGGCCGCCAAAGTAAATATACGCGAAAGACCTCACAACAGCTTCTTTATGTCACCTACTGATGAGAGAGAAATTGACGCAATAATTTCACAGCTGAAGAGTAACAGTGCTCCTGGATTAGATCGAATAAATAACCGTTCGTTAAAAAGAATAAAACGCTTTATTTTGGCTCCTCTTGTGCACATTTTTAACCTAAGTTTTTCTTCTGGAGAGTATCCAGATGTATGGAAAATTGCTGTAGTGACTCCCATTCATAAAAATGGTTCAAAGAATGACCCTGCTAACTACAGGCCTATCTCTTTGCTACTCTCAGTGTCAAAAATTCTTGAAAAGCTTGTACACTCTCGACTCATAAAATACCTTGAAACGAAGAATCTGCTTCACGAAAGACAGTATGGGTTCAGAAACAATAAATCCACGGAGGATGCCGTAGGCGCAATCACGCAGACTATCTCAAAACTCCTTGACTCTGGACAACACTGCATAGGCGTCTTTCTGGATCTCGCCAAGGCATTCGACACGGTCTCAATCAAAATTTTAATACGAAAACTAGAGCAAACTGGCATCCGAGGGATTGCCCTTGAATGGTTTAAATCATACCTTACCAATCGAAGACACTGTACCCAAATAAATGGAATAGTTAGCGATGAGAACGAAGTTCACTGCGGTGTGCCACAGGGCAGTATTCTTGGCCCCACTTTGTTTCTCATATACCTTAACGACATCCAAACACTTACCCTAAAAAACGCTGAGCTTTACTGTTATGCTGATGACACCGCTATCGTCTTCCATGGTAAATCATGGGAAAAAGTTAAAGCTAACGCGGAGAGCGGCCTCGTCGGCATTCATCACTGGCTAAATAATAATCTTTTGACACTGAACACAAATAAAACCAAATACATCTCCTTTTTCAAAACACTAGCCTCTGCTCCATTTAAGTCACAACGCTTATACATACACTCATCATATTCTTGCCTTAACAAAAACAATTATACATGTACGTGTCCTACTATAAGCCGAACCGATAACATCATATACTTAGGCGTCTGTGTGGATGAAAGATTGTCCTTCAACGAGCACATCATTCAGGTATCAGGCAGAATACGCAAGATGTCGTACATTATGAAGCTGCTAAGACACTGCGTAGAAAGAAATCTCTTGACAAAAATCTACATCTCACTTTGTCAATCCATTATATTGTATTGTATTACAATTTGGGGTGGAGTTGCAAAAACCGCCATGATCAAAGTTGAAAGAAGTCAACGAGCTGTGCTAAAAACAATGTTTGGGAAAAAATACAGATATCCAACGGACATTCTTTACAAGGAATGCAAATTACTGAGTGTTAGAAGACTGTACATCCTGCGTAGTGTAGTAAAATATCATAGGAAATTTATAAACTCCCCTAATTTCTCTTCGATACTCAAAAAAAGAGTTTATAGGGCCCCAATTCCTATCATTCACTCCGCTTTTGCAAGAAAACACAGCCAGTTTCTACACCCGTTCTTATATAACAAGGTTGCTCTGAGATGTAACATCCGAGAACTTTCAATAAATGAAATACAGAAGAGCGTCCAGCAATGGCTTCTGAGTCTAAACTACGAGTGCACAGAAACTCTTGTATCAGGACATTAATGAAAAAAAAAATAGTTTTATCTAAGAACGTATTTATAATTTACTTTACCTATTTATTAATTTGATTCCATTATAAACATCACATTATATATTTATAATTTAATTAATTAGATATATTTACATAATTATATTCTGAATAATATTAATATGTATAACCACTTCACCTATGAGATTCTTAATCATCGCTACTTTGCCGCGATAGTATAGCTTTCGATGGTAACCGGCCCTGGGACCCCGCGATACAGGTTTGCCTAGTGCGGGGACCGCTAGTCAATATTGAAGCAGCTAACTACCCTCATAATCAATGTTTCTCTTTACCTCAATGTTTGTCAATATTTCATTTTGTTTTAAGTTATGTCGTATTAATGATTGTTATTTAATGTTTAATAACTTAATTTTCTTTAATTTTAATTTGCAATTTGGTTTATATTGTCTTGAATTTCTCTAATAATGCATTGCAATATTTTATATTAAGCTGTAAATTTGTTGGCAAATAAATACATTTGAAATAAATACATTTGAATTTGAATTATGTTATTACTTCATTGTTGCTAGTATTTGAATGTTTTATTATGATTAAAATCAATAAATAAATACTTGACGCAAAAACTTATATCTAATATATAAACTTCTCGTGTCACAGTTTTCGTTGCCATACTCCTCCGAAACGGCTTGACCGATTTTGATGAAATTTTTTGTGCTTATCCGGTATCTATGAGAATCGGCCAACATCAATTTTTTTTTATATGGCAAAACAACGTTTGCCGGGTCAGCTAGTCATACTATAATATAGTCTTACCTTAACTTCATGCCATAATTTCCTTACTACTTACGTGTTCAGATTTCTTATGGTAAAAACATACCTGAAACAAATAATAAAAGGTTGTTTAAATTGGGAAGTAAATTAAATACATACGTTTATTTGATCGCCACTGTATAAGCATATCGTAGTAGACGACCAAACTGAACGACACACAGGTGGCAAGATCCCTTCACATTAAATGTGCCGCCACATATCACAGACCGGCGGTGATGTCTTCCAGAAATATTTTATGACAAGGCAGTTCCTTCATAAACCCATGTAAACTACTAGAAAAACGAAGATTTTTCAGGAACTTTCAGAACATTGTCAGGTTAACAATTTTTTTTCGATCACATACATATGTCGCAGTCATCTGGTTGAATTAGCCACTCAATTGGACGCCTAGGCCGTTTCAACCGGCTTAAGGACAATTAGTCAAGGCGTTGATCGCAACGTTTAACCAGTTGCCTAAACGTTGTTTAGCCATATAGTTAAATTGGATATTGTTAAATTTATGATGTTTGGTTTAAATATGAAAACATTAAAACGGAACTTATTTTATTATATTTATGATATTTATATTTACGCGCGAGCCGAGCGAGCGAAGCGAGCGTGGTGCGGCAGCACCCGGCGATGCGCCACAATGGATTTTATTTTCTTGCAATTGAAATAAATATACAGATAATTTTACCATGACCTACTTGTTTTATTACTTTATCCAAAACTGTACCAAATTTAAATCACTTGGCTGAATTTTGGTCAGCCATCTTCAAGGGGCTAACTTTCAACACGCCAAGTTGTTAAACGTTGAGTTTTTCGTGTTCGATCAACTATCGGCCTAGGCCGTTGATTCGGTCTAGGCGTCCAATTGAGTGGCTAATTCATCCAGATGACTGCGACACATACATAGCTTCACACCCGTATCCCTTATCGGGTAGGCAGAACACCAGAGACTATAAAAACATCTGACGTCACGTTTGACAAATTTGGAGGTATTATAATGATAGAGAGAGACTATTGCTCACAAAAATGTCAATAAAACCTCTGTCCCTCAACTGACTTTTACAGTATACCCGGGAAGTGAAGCAGCTGGTACATTTTATGTTTTTCTGTAACTCCCATTCCAGCATGGTTTTTAATTCCCACAACTATAAAAAATACATAAAACCAGTCCTTACACACTCTGTAGATACATAATAAAAACTTTATCCAAATTAACATAAGTACTAACTGCGCAATGCCAGACGCCTATAGTTTTAACGTCTTTAGCAGTTAAAACTTCGCGGAAAAATGTCTCAATTTCGCAAGACTTACATAAATTGTCTTTCGCGAGTGTTTCGCTTAATGTCTGCTGCAGTACGTGGCTCGAGTATAATGGGTTTCTTCTCGAATATGTTAACCGGAAGAAATCGCTTTCTAGGTTAAAAAAAACACTGGCGCAGTGCTGGTCGGTGAATGTCAGATATGTCAAAGCGTCGAAATGGCTTCTGACAAAATCTTATGACTACTGTATATAAGTTTACAGCACCAGGAATAAATTAACATGGACTATATTGTTCCTATTTTATAGTATTTGCTGTTATATTATATACAGAGGTTATAAAACCATCTGATGTCACGTTTGACAGATTTGGAGGTCAGTCTGTCACCCATAAAAAGACCTTTAATAAAACCTCTGTCCCTTCACTGACTTTTACAGTATGCCTCATACAGGGATGAGGAGCACCTGGCACATTCTATGTTTTGCCTTTGTACCCCCAGTCCAGCAAGGAATATATTTCTGTGTACCTATATTTCTAACTACTACAGTTCATCGGATGCAGTCGGACAGGGAATCTTGTAATCGGGTCCCTAAACACCCTTAAAACAATAATGATAACTATTGTATTGTACGGTCAACTTCAAAAGTGTAGGCATTAGTGGCACATTACAACAAGGAATATAATTTACTGCACGATCATTGACTGAGTCACCCACTCATTCATTTAATTAATTAGATGTCTGTCAGTTTAATGAGTACCTTATCACAGCGTTTAAAATTCCAATCTGTAAATCACTATGAAAATGAAATAAAAATGAAAACTTTTTTATTCGTAGTAGGTAATTTTATACACTTTACGAACGTCAAACGCTGGATGAGGGCGGCGCGGGTCCGGACGACATGACGAATCCTGGGGGAGGCCTCCGTCGAGAAGTGTGCGTCTCTCGGCTCATGAAGATAATGATCGCCCATTATCCACCAATGTCTTGGTGTTGTCTACTACTACTTCTTCTTCGGCTTTAAAAAACGAAATGAAACTAGAACCCTATGTAGACCGAGAGGAAAAAAGCCGGCGGAAAAAATCTCTCGGCACTCTTTGTAAAAAGTGCTTATTAGCACTTAAGTAACTACATTTTGACAGAAATACAGCTCTGCTATGACATGAACAAACAAACAGAAGACAGCTATTCATGCTTGCCAATATCATGTCGCAGCCAAGCTGCTTACATAGTGATTAATGTTGAATATTTGGAAATAACCTGTGGAGACATCAATCCCACGCTCTTTTGTCATCTAAATAATCTTTGAGTTTATAGTAGCCTTTTTTGCATAATGTTATAGCGACTTCTATTACCTCTTTCGAACTTAGCGTAAACTATGCCTCCATTTTTTACTTCGACTATACTTCTCGCATTCATTTTGAAGAACACTCAAACATTTGATTTCCGAACAAAATCTGAATATAAAAAAACAACTATGAACAAAGGTTTATTAATTACTTAAATGCACCAGGATGCAGGGCTGTCTGTCTATGATTGTGATTCCAAAATTTACTCTGTCCGCCTCCCGTGTGAGGGCTGGGCAAATACGCAAACACACAAACGTAGGAACATGCAAGATTGATGCATGTACAACTTTAGGGTTGTCAAATCTGTGGTAATATTTTCGTTTAAAAAAACTATTGTTTTTTCTCCTATTTTTATGATAATGCAGTCAGTCAATGACATTTACTACTTCATGTATGTGAATATACTGAAATGTATATATTGAATCTAAATTCAAAATTCCTGTTTGCAAACACTTTAATGTATGAGCGTTGCCGTGGCATCCAATTTGCAGATTTTTTTTGGTATGAAAAATTACATACATACAAAACTTCACACCTGTATAATTAGATAGGCAGAACTCCAGAGGTTATAAAACCATCCGATGTCACTTTTGACAAATTTGGAGGTATTATGATTATGGACAGAGACTATTGCAGGGGATCAGCGTATCGCCCATAAAAAACCTCCAACAAAACCTCCGTCCCTTAACTGACTTTTACAGTGTGCCCGGGAAGAGAAGCAGCTGGCACATTCTATGTTTTTCCTTCGTTCCCAGTCCAGCATGGATGATGGAAAAAATCCAGATGAAAAAAATCTTGATTAAATAAATAAATAAATATTTCTGACACTCACACAACATTATCTAGCCCAAATTAAGTTTCTTAAAGAACTTGCGTTATGGATACTAGATATCTGGTATACTTAAGAAATATATAAACATACATATGGAATAAATACATATTTTTTATTAGAATAAACTTAAATAAACATATAAACTTCCATGACTTGACGACTAATATCTGTGTTCATCACACAAATATCCGCCGCCGCCGGGATTCGAACCCAGGACCTCTGGCATAGAAGGCAATGTATAATACCGCTACACCAGCCGGTCGTTCAATTAAAAATTTAAAATTTAGTTTCGATATAGTTGACAAATGTTCTAATGTATATTATAGTCTTTTCGGATTTATATATTTATGACCAATATTCTACGAAGGTCTATCTGGGACTTTGGGGCTCGTGCCCTTTAGATGTCACATTAAAATGATTTTTCTAGAAAAGTTGGCACGTTAACACGGCGACGTAACATCGCGTATTGCTTATATTTGACGACCGGCTGGTGTAGCGGTAACATACATTGCCTTCTATACCAGAGGTCCTGGGTTCGAATCCCTGCGACGGAGGATATTTGTGTGATGAACACAGATATAAGTCGTCAAGTCATGGATATTAATCTCTTTATTTAAGTTTATTCTAATAAAAATATGTATTTATTCAATATGTATGTTTATATATATATTTTTTTTTATAAGTGACTAAAGCCGCGTTTGACCTCAATCTCACCTGATGGTAAGTGACGATGAGGTCGAAGATGAAAGCACACGGGTTTAGGAAGGAACTGGCTCTTTATACAATATTGCCGGAACACATTACCGCCGGAGCGGTAACATTTGGCGGCAGACTTTATATAAAGGGTGGTCGCTAGCCAGGCGGACCCAGAAGGGATCCTACCACCAAGCAAAAAAAAATTCTTAAGTATATCAGTTATCTAGAATCCATAACACAAGTTCTTTAAAAAAAATTATTTGGGCTAGATAATGTTGTGTGAGTGTCAGAAATATTTATTTATTATTATTATTTATTATTATTGCATAGTTATCGCAATCATCGACACCGCTCAGATATTGAAATTATTTCAAAAATCGATAAAAAAATAATGGTAACTGCTTCGTGAATTGTGATCGACTAAAGTTCGAACAATAATGTGAAGATTGTATTTAAGTTATGCCTAGGCATATGGATTTCATAACTACGTGGTGATTTAATAAAACAAATGTCGAATCAAAATCATTAAATCATATTTTTGAACTATCAAAGTTGAAGTATGATGATATGAATTCACACATATCAAAAATTCCGATTCGCTCGTTTTGTCATATTTTCATAGTATGCGATGAAAGTGAATATATTTTTTTCGTTATGTGACCTTCCGCAGATAGTGGAGTCTAGCAAGGGCAAGGCCCTTCCTGTAACGAAATTATGCATTTTTTTTTTGGAATATGTTATTATTTTACTATTTTTGGCATGAATAAATAAATAAATTAATTAAAGTTGCGTAGATAATTAAGAGGTCCAAAACGTTTTTCTCCTATTATTAAAAATCAGTTCTGTTCTCTACTATAAATCAATGACTGATCATTGCATTTTGTAAAAAACTCTCCAGTCTGGACTTTTGGTTTAATGTATTTTTTACTGTACCTTATTATATGAAAAACATTTGTTCTTTTTTTTGAATTAATAGGATAGGACGTTTTTCTTCCTTATCTCCTGTTTTGGAGTGATCATGAGAATTAGATGTTACATCCATCCACGAGAAACCTATTTACTCAAAGAATGAAGGAATCAGGGATAGTCGCGATAAACAGTCCCACGCCTTGGTTACCCGTAATGGTGCGTACAGATTGCTAGTAATGCAACTTGTAATGTAACATTCTGTGCACGTTCTGTATTTGGACGTGTAGTGCGCAGAATGTTACATTACAAGTTCCATTACAGCAATCTGTAGGCACCATAACAAAAAGGGCTTCCTTCGTATTTTGAGACTACCCACTAAATAGAGATGTATATTCGCTCTGCGTCTTGTAGTACGATGGTAAAAGGGTATAGATTCCATTTAAATAGGGCAAAAGGTATCCTGTGACATACAGACAAGAGAGCTCACTATGGTAAATCGAAACATCCACCGCCGAAAACTAAGTTTTGTTCTGTTTTATTACTCCGAAATGGACAAGGACTAACATACATACATACATAACTGCACGCCTGTATCCCTAATGGGGTAGGCAGAACACCAGAGGCTATAAAAACCGTCTGGTGTCACGTTTGACAAATTTGGAGGTATTATTATGATGGAGAGAGACTATAGCAGTGACAGGGGGTCAGCTTGTCGCCCGCAAAGTCGCCAATAAATCCTCCGTCCCTTAACTGACTTTTACAGTTTGCCCGGGAAGAGAAGCAGCTGGCACATTCTATGTTTTTCTTTCGCTCCCAGTCCAGCATGGAAGCACAAGGACTAAGTACTTTACATTTATGCTAAGTTATTAAATCTTAAGCTAGGCTTTATTTATTTTTACGCAAAACCTACTATGTTAATTTAACACACTATTTCAAAATTAACATACACCACTATCTATTTAAACAGACACCCTAAACTTTTTAGACAGAAACCAAAGGTGGCAACCCTATAAATTTATTTTAGGCGCATCACACATGTAGCACAGTACAGATATCTATAGTAATTCAACTCGGCCGCATCTTTGAAATAAATGCCTACAGCGTCGCAGTCCGTTCACATGTATAGGGCTGCCCGCCTTCAGCGTTTAAATTACATTGTGCCTACTTTGTGTTTACTTCCATTTTGTTTTGTGACTGCCTTTCTTTATAATTAATATACTTTCTTTATAATTGTTTTAAACTATCGCGGTTATTTTCACTTTTATTATTTACTAGCCACCGCGCGCGGTTTAACCCGCGTAACTTTTAATCCCGTGGGAATTTCGGGATAATATATAGCCTATGACCTTCCTCAAGAGTTGGGCTATCAAATGAAAAAAAATTTCAAATCCCACTTGTAGTTTATGAGATTAGCGCGTTCAAACAAACAAACAAACAAAAAACAAACTCCTCAGCTTTATATATTATTATAGATTTTAATCATGCTAAGAATTCCGTAAATTCATTAAATCATACTTTTTTTATATAAACAAATAAAGCACTATGTAAATTGAATAGAAAGTGTTCAACAAAAATACGTTTTGTGTCAAAAAATCATGTTTACGTCTGAATAAAAAATCGGTCTTATAATTAGCGAACAAAAAATTCTTGCGCCTCGACTGAGACGCACGAAAAGATGTATTATTAAATTTTAAAGTATAAACAATCCACATATTAACGTAAACTCAATCAACAATTGTTTCGGTATGCAGACACTCGCAACTGGCCGCATGCCGAGATCGAGCCGCGTATAGCTTGCGTTTCGTCCGTTTGTATGAAGTTGAATAACTGTAAATTACTGTACTGTGCATGTAGCGTCGGTTTTTGTTGCCAGCTTCTAAAAACATTGATACATGATCCTGAAATGGGCAGGCAGGACTAGTTGTATTTGTGGAAAACTCAGAACGTAACATATGGTGCTTCGTTATATATGGACTGAGTCTTTCGAAATAGATTTTTTATTTGGTAAGTGAAACTTGGAATGAATATAATATCGAATGATATTGTTCTTAAATCATCAATATATATAAAACTGTTCCGTTACTGACTGAGTTACTGAGTGACTGTGTGACTGACAGACAACGTACAGCAGTAACTACTGGGCGTAGAGAGCTGAAATTTGGAACATACATTCTTTAGGGTATGCAGGGGTGCACTAAGGAAGGAATTCCCGAAATACCGACGGGAACGGGAATTATTGGACTTTTTAGTTTGTATGAAAAATCTTATTCCTTGAGTGCGCGGTTATGATAATTGGCATGAAATTTTTCAAAAAGAGACTGGTTGTGTTATGAAAGGATTTTCCGAAATTCCCACGGGAACGGGAAATATATGATGTTTTAGTTTGTAAGATAAAACCTTATTTATATGCACGGATGTGATACTTGGTATAAAGGTTCCTCAAT
The DNA here is from genome assembly GCA_944452665.1 of Stenoptilia bipunctidactyla. NCBI lineage: Eukaryota > Metazoa > Arthropoda > Insecta > Lepidoptera > Pterophoridae > Stenoptilia > Stenoptilia bipunctidactyla. Next base: position 19,710,933 of record OX101746.1, read on the forward strand.
AAGTGTCTGTTTGTAAAATGGAAGGAATTCCCGGAATTCCAACGGGAACGGAAAATAGGACTTTTGAGTTTATGCGTGTACGAAGTCGCGGGCAAACGCTCGTTTTTTAATAGATACAGTAGGTATATTCTTTGGTTTTAAAAATCTTCTTCTTCTTAATACACAGGTTTTATTTTAATTAAGACATCACCTCTTTTGGGCAGCCTCTCCGAATCAATCCCAACAACATTTGTTTTACGAATCTATCAAACGTGACATCAGATGGTTTTATAACCTCTGGTGTTCTGCGTACCCCATAAGGGATACAGGCGTGAAGTTATGTATGTTTGTATGTATGGTACGAGGATGGGTGACCGCCACTGAATGACTTGTATACAATAGTCGTTAGGGTTTGTCAGAACTTATTGAATATTTATGATACTATGACTATTTTATTCCATTCTTGTTCAAATACTCTGGTCCCAGTTTGTCATGTTCGTATTGTGCATCCATAGCTCATTGCACCTGCTACGTAAGCAATTTGGTTGTGACATGACATTGGCTCTCACAATTAGCTGTCTTGTGTTTGTTGTTTTTTCATGTCACGGTCAATTTGTACTGTACCTATTTGTATTAATTTGATAATTCTGACTGAAAAAGAGTGCCAAGAGTTTTTTCCGCCGGCTTTTTTGTCTCTTGGTCTACTGTAATATCTTATTTGACAACTATCAACAACTAGTTAAAGCCGAAGTATGTGATGTCTGACTTCATCAAGTGTTTTGTGAAATTCCTAAGATGAATAAAACATTTTGATTTTGTTTTTAATTTTTGAAAACTGTTATATCCGATAACCAGCACTGGACCAGGGTCTACGGCTTAACCTCCTCGTCAGCCAGGGGAGAGACTCTTGGCCCTGCAGTGGGCTCGTTAAAAAGGGAAAGTAAATTTGAGTCATCATGACATGCTTTGAAGTATTTTTAATTAATGGTTTGGTTGATCAATCTTAAAAATTTCCTTATCTTTTGTTGACACAAGGTTCATTTTAGAAGTTTCAATAAAGGTTATAATTTATACTTATTTCTAAAATATTGAACTGAAACTAATAAGTGTAACGAAATACCTTATCTGTATCTTTTAATATCACGATTAAATATGTAACGAATCAAATCTTATGTTCTCAAGGTTACGAGTTATATAAAGGTTTCTTTTCAAACGACTTCCAAAGAAGGAGGAGGTTCTCAATTCGTCTCAATTGTGAATTGATTTTGAAAATTTTTGTTTTATATGACTTACTTCATAGTTGGTCCCATATGAATTTCATCGAAATCGGTTAGGCACTTCATTGAAAATTTCAAACTTTTGAAAAAATATGTATGATTTCGGAGAATGTTTACGTTGATGACATTCTCAACTCAGCCAAAGTTTTGACGTGAAGTCGGGTTTTTAATGCTCTGCATTCGTAGATTATTGTGACTTAGTATACTGGTGTTTATGATGTGACGTACTGAGGTTTGCTATAAGATATCCGGATACAAGAAGATGGGATTCCCTGGCTGTAAATTGTTATTGTGTATATTTTTTCTCTTATTTTTAAAAGATGATTGCTGTTGAGCTTCTTGCCACTTCTTCTCAACAGATCGACTTTCCGAAGTTGTGGTAGATTCAGTTCAATTTGTAAATTGTTTGACTTATTTCAAATGTATTTAAATACTTACGAAATCTATACTAATATATAAAGCTGAAGAGTTTATTTGTTTGAACGCGCTAATCTCAGAAACTACAAATGGGATTTGAAAAATTCTTTTAGCATTTGATAGCCCAACTCTTGAGGAAGGTTATAGGCTTTTTTTTATTCTGAAATTCCCACGGGATCAAAAGTTATGCGGGTAAAACCGCGCGCGGTGGCTATTAAAGAATATTTGAGTTTGAGTTTTATGGTCTACCAGTTAGATACCTCTGGGTTCTAGTACCAACACTCGTCATCACAATTCTGTTTAATGAGCCCACTGCAAGCCCAAGAGCTGCTTCACTCAGTGAGTAAGGAGGTTTAGTCCTTATGCCATCAATCTAGCCGGTGCTGGTTGCTATTTCTCAGAATTTTCAAGTCGCCAAATAGCTTCGATAAATCGGCTTTATAACCACTTATTTCGGATGCACTTGCGAACTTGAACCGTATAATAGCTAGTTAAAATATACATGCAGAACTTCACGCCTTAAGTATGAGGTACCTAGGCAGCACACCAGAGACTTTTTAGGTAGGCAGAAACCATCTGATGTAAAGTTTGACACGTTTAGAGGAATTATAAAGATGGAGAGGCTATTGTAGTGACAGGGGGTCAGCCTATCGTCTAAAAAACTCCAATAAAACCTCTCTCCCTTAACTGAACTTTACGGTAGGTATGCACAGGAAGAGAAGCAGCTGGTACATTCTATGTCTTTTTTCCAGTATGGAAGAGAGCTTTAATAATAAGGTTCACTTTTATTTTCAAAATTTTAATCCAATTAATTCCTTTCTAAAACGACATAAATGTAAACAAAATATTATTCGTTGCTATAAAATACAGGGCAACCTTGGCGTCCATTTTGTTTTTGATGTCGCAGTTATCGCGAAGTCTTCGTGATGTGACTGACAACGTCAACGCCCGATTGTGACAGCTTTTTATAATACCTCCAAATGCGTCAAACGTGACATCAAATGGTCTTGTAACCTCTGGTGTTCTGCCTAGTGTCGGAGCTAACGATAAGTTGGCGATATTAAGATGTTAGTATGACTTCATGGTAACGGAAGTATGTTGGTAGCACTGTTAAAGAGGGCGCTAAATGCAATGAATGACTGACATTCGATTGCAGCGCCATAGGTTATATCTTGAAGTAGGATGATGGCAAGTGACAGAGATACGGTTAGGACGGCTAGGTGCGCGGACGTATCTCGGACTGACGGTCGATAGTAGCTAGGTATTAATTGAGTTGGCATTGTAACTGTACAGTAACTGACGGAACGGACTCGCGAATTAAGATTTTGTTGTGACTAAGCCAGGGTTATACCCAAGCCCACAGACTCGGTACTAAGTAACTGTCCAGTGATTAATTCTATCGTGTTTTGTGAGTAACGCTTCTTTTCGTTTTGTTTGTTTTGTTGACACTAGCCCATAAGGGATACAGGCGTGAAGTTATTTGTTTATGTATGTAAACAATAAATGTAAATAATTATATCTACTGATGTTGATAATTAATAAAAAAGTGGACACGTTCGAGTCGAATGTCAGGAAAACAAACAAAACGAAAAGAAGCGTTACTCGCAAAACACGATAGAATTAATCACTGGACAGTTACTTAGTACCGAGTCTGTGGGCTTGGGTATAACCCTGGCTTAATTACAACAAAATCTTAATTCGCGAGTCCGTTCCGTCAGTTACTTTACAGTTACAATGCCAACTCAATTAATATCGAGCTACTATCGACCGTCAGTCCGAGATACGTCAGCGCACCTAGCCGTCCTAACCGTATCTGTGTCACTTGCCATCATCCTACTTCAAGATATAACCTATGGCGCTGCAATCGAATGTCAGTCATTCATTGCATTTAGCGCCCTCTTTAACAGTGCTACCAACATACTTCCGTTACCATGAAGTCAAACTAACATCTTAATATCGCCAACTTATCGTAAGCTCCGACACGAAGTCGCCTATGAAGAGTTCCGTTCAAGCAGAAACATAGTAAAAAAATCCTGTCGTTCGTTGTTGCTTTGATCGATGATTAAAAAGGTACCTAAGTTGTGGTTTACGATTTGTGACGTATAAAAAAAACTACCTACTTATTAGATCTCGTACAAACCAATTTTCGGTTTTTATTATTAAATAATAAATAAATATTTCTGACACCCTCACAACATTATCTAGCCCAAATTAAGTTTCTTAAAGAACTTGTGATACTAGATAACTGATATACTTAAGAAATATTTAAACATACATATTGAATAAATACATATTTTTTATTAGAATAAAATTAAATAAACATATAAACATCCATGACTTGACGACTAATATCCGTGTTCATCACACAAATATCCGTCGCCGCCAGGATTCGAACCCAGGACCTCTGGCATAGAAGGCAATGTACGTTACCCCCACACCAGCCGGTCGTCGGTTTACTACTTTGGAAGTGTTTCTCGCGCAAACTACTCAGTTTAGAAACAAATGATATTAGAAACCAAAATATATTTTTAAAGACCTATCCATAGATAATCCACACGTATGGGTATGATGAAAAAAAAAGTTTAATTTCATTTCTAAGTATCCCCAAAAATATTTTTTTCTATTTTTGTATAATGAAAATGAAAACTTTTTATTCATAGTAGGTAATTTTATACACTTTACGAACGTCAAACGCTGGATGAAGGCGGCGCGGGTCCGGACGACATGACGAATCCTGGGGGAGGCCTCCGTCGAGAAGTGTGCATCTCTCGGCTCATGAAGATAATGATCGCCCATTATCCACCAATGTCTTGGTGTTGTCTACTACTACTTCTTCTTCGGCTTTAAAAAACGAAATGAAAGTAGAATCCTAGTTAGACCGAGAGGAAAAAAGCCGGCGGAAAAAAAGCTCTCGGCACGCTTTTGTAAAAAGTGCTTAATAGCACTTAACTAGCTACATTTTGGCAGAAATACAGCTCGGCTATGACATGAACAAACAAACAGAAGACAGCTATTCATGCTTGCCAATATCATGTCACAGCCAAGCTGCTTACATAGTGATTAATGTTTAATATTTGGAAATAACCTATGGAGACATCAATCCCACGCTCTTTTGTCGTCTATAGTATAGCCTTTTTTGCATAATATTTCTTTGATAGTTCTTTTAAATTTATTAAACGTTAGGGATTGAATTGACTTTGGTATTTTATTATAAATACGTTTTGACATTCCCATAAATGGTTTAGTGCTTTTAGCCAGCCTTAATTTGGGAAACGCTATTCGCTGTTCCTTGTCATTACAGAATAATTTGTATCATGCTTATCTTTCATGGTTTTAAATTTACTACTATTCTTATAAATATACATAATGTTTTCATATATCACTTCTATGCTGGACTGGGAGCGAAAGAAAAACATAGAATGTGCCAGCTGCTTCTCTTCCCGGGCATACTGTAAAAGTCAGTTAAGGGACCGAGGTGTTATGGGAGGCTTTTTTGTAGGCGATAGGCTGACCCCCTGTCACTGCAATAGTCTCTCTCCACTATTATAATGCCTCCAAATTTGTCAGACGTGACATCAGATGGTTTTATTACCTCTGGTGTTCTGCTTACCCCATACGGGATATAGGCGTGAAGTTATGTATGTATGTATGTTTTCATATATATATCGTGATGCAAAGGTCAAGATACCAATCTCTTTAAACTTTTCTCTTAGAGATTCTCTATTTCCAAGTTTATACATTCCACGAATAGCCCTTTTCTGCAGTGTAAATATCGTGTCAATATCTGCAGCATTGCCCCAAAGTAGGATGCCGTAGGAAATTGTACTATGAAAATAACTATAATATACCAGCTTCGCCGTATCAACATCAGTCAATGAGCGAATTTTCTTTACCGCGAACGCTGCAGAACTAAGTCTACTCGGTAGCTGTGAGATATGGGCGCCCCATTGCAATTTAGAATCTAAGGTTATTCCAAGAAAACAGAGTTATCTACTAGATTCAACCTGTTCCCATTAAGCCGCAGATCAGACTCAACTTGTTTTACAAAATGTTAATAACGCTATTAATGTAAATGCGGTTTACGGAATACATCTAATTACCAAGTTTCGACATTATAACTCTTAAAATTTTGGAAAAAAGTGACTGTATGTGACAGAATTCCTTTTTGGTACGGATTGCCTAGGTGTGGAACAATCTTCCTGCGTCTGTTTTCCCTGACCACTACAGTCCTGGTACTTTTAAGTGTCGAGTGAATAGGTTTCTCGTGGATGGACGTGTAACACCTTAGTCTTCATGCGCACTTTCCATCAGGTGGCATGGAAGACAAACGTCCTATCCTTACAATATAAAAAAAAAAGAATCGATTGACAGACAGACATGAGGGATCTATTATAGATAACAAATGAACATTAAAAAAATTTCCTCGATTAAGAAATTTAATAGTATTCTCGACGTGACCTCGTTAAGTATTTATGTAAAAGCATTTAATATTAATTCAGTGAAGGTGCGGCTATTTAATGAAGTTAATGATAATTGTTTGTTGAAACTAATAAAGGCGGATGGGGCGCGGTATGGAGGAAATAGTTTGATTAATTGCGAAATTCCATTATCCAGTTTACGACTTCGGTTTTTTGGGACAGTTTTTTTTGATAAGAATATAAATCGTGGACACGTAATACTGCAAACGTAATATAAGAATTTTTCCCTGAAAATAAAAATTACTTATTATGTACCTAACTTATTTGAAACCTACAAATTGAGATAGGCGGCGTTTCCGCTTCGATTCTGAGGTGCTGATTGGCTCTCCTGTTGAGTCAATTGCAAGTCTACATCCATTTGGTGCCACGTGCAGCTTTCTTAATCGGAAAAGTAACAAGTTTGGTCAGTTAGGCTCAATTAACCATGCAGCGCTTGAATAGGTTTCAAATAAGTTAGGTACATAATAAGTAATTTTTATTTTCAGGGAAAAATTCTTATATTATGTAGCCTGTAACTTATTTGAAACCTACAAATTGAGATCTGTTTATTTTCGCATGGTGGCACCAAATATATTATTGCCAACTGTGACTATGAATATTTTGATATGACAGATGAGGTGTTTTATTGAAACAGGAACGGGTAGGTTATAGTATTATATTGAAGATATATTATAGTAAGTATTGAAGTTTTAAATAATCACATTGCGCAAGTGAAAAATCTTAGAAATTTAAGTGAATAAGATAATCAATTATTGTTTTACTTTACAGGGATTCGCAACAGTAAAACTCAATTTAACAATCAAAGTTTTGGTGTCATTACAGAGGGGAAAAATAATTTGACAATCCTGGAGCATTCGAAGATTGATTGGTTCTTATTGGCCTTTTATAATACCGCAAGAGAGTGTTTGGTGATTTCCAGTTACCACGAGCCAAGATATCCTCTAAAGGCATATTATTTACCCAATTCAGAGACGCTACTGCTGATCTTATAGAACCCGGTGAGTCTTGAACTCCAGCTTCAATAAGTAATGTTTTAATCCATCCACCAATTATAGTTCTGCTAGCAGGTTTAAGTTCGCCTCTAGTAGTGATAAATAAGTGTGTTAAATGTTTTCTCCTTAAATGTGAAATTTCTATAAGTTTCTTAACCCAATAAACCGGGTCAATTCTATGATTATTTCCAGATAACAATAACCATCCTGACTGTCTGTGATTAGTTGAATCTGTTTTTGATCCGAATAGTGGCCAAAAAGTAACTTTGTTCTCTTCAATAATACATTGATTCTCCTTTACAGATAAAAGGGTCAAGTCATGGACTCTTCTGCCCGATGCCAGCAATAGTAAGATAGCTCAACGCCTTGATACATCAAATAAGCTATCAAGGTTAGGTTCAGATTGCACTAGCCAATCGAGAACTGTTTGTGGATTCCAAACGGGAGGCTTCACCTTATCTTTAAAAACAGATTTATTTGCGATGCCTTTAAGAGTTTGTCTTACCAGAATATGAGATCCAAGCTTCACATCAAAATCCGGATGGCAGAAAGAAGATACAACAGATTTATGCACTTGTATTGTTCTATAGCTTAAGTTTTCCACTGAGTGTAAATAAATTAAGTACTTTGCGAGGCCGGTGCCTCCTGGGTTTTTATTATTCACTCCAGACATTTTACACCAATTAAGCCAGCGTTTCCACGCAAAGGTGTATGTTTTTAATGTACTAGGGCGCCAGCTCGATACTATAACATCAATTTCTGATGGGGTCCAGCTATCTAAAAGGTCATCCCACCCCGACATATCCATGCCTCTAATACAAGGTTGTTTATCTGTGATGGTGGTCGATTCGTCCTCGTGTCCTTCAATACGTTTTTCAGGTTCCTGATGGTAAATGGCGGGCCCAGCGCTCGTCTCTTCAGATCGGCTCTCCAAAACACATTCTTCCACCTGGGACATATCACAATGTAGGTACCCTTGGCTTGATTCAACGACTGAAGGACTTTGTACATTAGGCAAGGGGGAGGAAATATCCAGGCCAAGCTGAACTGCCATCGTCTGCTGAAGGCATCGTGAAATACTGCTTGCTGGTCTCTCAAATCCAATGCCACGTACTTCGGTACTACGTGAGCGTCTTTTGATGCCATGAGGTCTATGGTTGGGGTTCCCCACTTGTGGAATATCACTTGACAGGCTTCGGGTGAGAGATGCCATTCTGCAAGGGCTTTGTTTCTGGATAGGCCATCTGCTATGTTGTTTAGCTGTCCTGGTAAGTAACTTGTTACTAATGTTATATTGTTGATTGTCAACAAGTTGTAAATCATGCGCGTCAATTGCAGGAGAACTGCCGACCTTGTTCCGCCTTGTCTGCGCAGGTAAGCTAAAGCTGTTTTGTTGTCGCTTTGGACAAGTACGGTTCTGTTTCGACAGTCTTGAGCAACGTTGCCGTACGTCATCACTTTGTAAACAGCCAACAGCTCTTTCACATTCGAATGCAGTCTGATTTCTTTGGTATTCCAGAGTCCTTGAATGTGCTGGCCGTTGGCATAGGCTCCCCAGCCGGTTCCGGAAGCGTCTGTGACAATGAAGCGAGATGCTGGATCTATCCATATCGGGCTGGCTGTTGTTACGCTTTGAATCCACCAGTCTAGATCTTCTATGAGAGCATGAGTTACAGGAACAGGCATTGAAGTTTTCTGTGCCCGATGAAGGGATGATTGAATGTTTCGGTAATGTAACGTTCCTGGATATACCACGAAACTGGCAAACTGGAGTGTGCCCACTAATTTCTGTAGTTCTAACAATGAGAGGTGTTCCGATTGCCGTGCCTGACGTAGACGCATTTCTAGCAAAGAAATCTTTTTCACCGGAAGACTTTTTACGTTGGAATGCGTATCCCAGACGATTCCTAGAAATTCGATTTCTTGAGTAGGTACTGTGGACGATTTTTCTTTGTTTATAATCCATCCGAGCCGTGTCATAAGGTCGATGGCTATTGTCATATGCTCTTCGAGGGTCCGAGGGCATTGATTCGCCAAAAGGTAGTCGTCCAAATATACTAGGACTCTTATTCCTCTTTCTCTGAGCTTTTGTGCCACCCAGTTGGATAACGTGGCAAAAGTTCTTGGTGCGCTGGCTAGTCCGAATGGCAGACAGGTCATTTGATAGGTTATGTTGTTGAAAATAAACCTGAGGAATCGGCGATGTGAGCTCGAAATGGGCACGTGGAAATAGGCTTGGTGAAGGTCGATTTTCATCATGAAATCGCCTGCTTGTAGGAATCGAGGGACTTTCTGCATATTGGTCAGCCGAAACTTTTTTGGTGTTACATAAATGTTTAAGGCTCTGAGGTTTAAGACGGGCCTCTGCGAATGATCTGCCTTCTTTACTGGAAACATGTTGGATAAAAAGCCGGGATTTGGTGGGGCCTCCTCGATTACGCAGTGTTTCAACATATCCTTTATTTCTGAACTCAAGGTCAAAGTGGTTTCTAGGCGAGACTGGTTTGCGTACTCTAGCCTTAAAGGAGGTTTCGACATGAATGGAATGCGGTATCCTTGAATTATTCTCAGTATGTGAGATGGAGCTCCCATTGTTTGCCAAACATGAAAATATTTGCGTAAACGGCCCGCTTGGAAACTCCGAAGGTAGTCATTGTCTCCGGTTATCACGGTAGTGATCTCTTGGTCTTGGAAAGGCTTTGTTTTTTGCAGTAGATTGGTTTCGTTTAGCAGTTTGGTATTTTGCTGTCCCGGGATTCGGAGAGAAATGGGATTTGCCTTGATTAATTCCTCGAAAGGACATATTGGGGTCGGTAGACCGCCGATATGGAGCCTGGTTGCCCTTGGCAGGCAAATACGGCCGGTTTTTATGCTGCATAACTTGGCTACCCTCGGCAGGTAGAAATGGTTTGCGGAAAACTTTGGAGCCACCGCCTAGTTTATTAATGGTATCACTAAACTCCCTAGGCTGGAATAAAAAGTCAGGGCCTGGAGGTATTCTTCGTAGAATAGTCTTGTTATATTTATCTCTTACGGAGGCTAAGACATTTTCACGGCGGTGTTCAATAATATTTGCGCGTCGGCCGCACACTATTTGTCGAATATCTCTGGAGATATTCATCAAGGGGCATGAATTGGAAAAAAGTTCATGAATCTTATTATTGAGGGATGCACTGGTTAAAACTGTGTCATTTTTAGAACTCCAATCCAACAAATCTCTGAGAGCAGCTTGCAGAGCGTCTTTTTGAGCTACGAGCATATTAGTTAATGCTCCAAATGTCTGATCTAAGGATCTCAAATGGTTGAATTTACTCTCAAAAGGTAATAATTCGTCATTTATTACCAAATTAGTAAAACCAGGGGTAGAAATGTATTTCTTCTGTACTTCAGTATAACGAACATTACTCCACTGATCGGATCCAAAGTGTTGAAGTTTACTAAGATAGTCTAACTTATTTTCTGGGGTTCTTTTCATAGTATCTGAAGTAATAGTTTCATCGTCCCATTCAAACTCACTGTGCTGGTCGGACGGTTTTAGCAAGGTAGATGAAATCGAATTATTATCGCCAACTAAATCAAGGACTCCATCTTCTTGGAAATCACTACAGTTTCGTTCAGACGTATTCTTGAAGTTACTCGTCAAAAGATATTTCAATTCACACACTTGTTTTTGAAGGTAGTCTAATCTTTGATCCGTCGTATCAATTGGGATGTGAGCGCGCTTTGGTGATGGAGGCGCGAAAGATACTTCGTCATCAGCTTCATTACTGCTGCTGTAAACTCGACGTGGTCGCTTAAAATTTATTCTGCGAGTTCCACTTGTTCCTGGCACAGGAGAGCTGTTCCTTTGTTCTTCACTACTCATTTCGAATGAAACGTGGAAATATTATGTTCAGTAAGATATTATGATAGAATAACGATTAAAAAGGTTTTGAGTTGCTATTTAAATTTAAATATTAAATTATTATTTCGAACGATCGCGTCGTTTAAGCACCCAACTAATCGCAACGAAAAACCAACGCCAACTGACCAAACTTGTTACTTTTCCGATTAAGAAAGCTGCACGTGGCACCAAATGGATGTAGACTTGCAATTGACTCAACAGGAGAGCCAATCAGCACCTCAGAATCGAAGCGGAAACGCCGCCTATCTCAATTTGTAGGTGTCAAATAAGTTACAGGCTACATAATATTTATCTGCTTCGCGCGGTTTTACCTGCGCCATTTTGAATCCCGCGGGAATATTCTACGACCGGCTGGTGTATCAGTAACATACATTGCCTTCTATACCAGAGGTCCTGGGTTCGAATCCCGGCGGCGGCGGATGTTTGTGTGATCAACACAGATATTAGTCGTCAATTTTTGTTTATTTAAGTTTATTCTAATAAAAAATATGTATGTATTCAATATGTATGTTTATACAATTTCTTAAGTATATCAGTTATCTAGTACCTATCCATAACACAAGTTCTTTAAGAAACTTAATTTGGGCTAGATAATGTTGTGCGAGTGTCAGAAATATTTATTTATTTATTAATATCGGAATAATAGGTAGCCTTTCTGCTATTACAGACTGTATACTATCATTATGCCAAATCTTATTTATATCCGTTAGGCCGTTCTGCCGTGTTTGAGGAACAAATATCTATACATCCATACATCCAAACTTTCTTTCGCTCTCTTTGCAGACAGTGCGTGCACTGAAACGTTGAGTGAGAATGTGAGTTCAAAATATTCAACGAAATCTTCTTAACGACTACTTTGGCGATGGGGTAAACCTATCTGCCTCATACGCCCGTGGTTGCGGGTTCGATTCCCGCATGGAACAAGAAAAAAAGCCGGGTCTGGGCATTTATCTATTATATGTGATTATATTCTAGGTTCCCCCCTAGTTAAATTCGCTACATGGTATCTCATAACACAAACTTTGCTTACTTTGAGGTCATGTAGTTGGTGTGATTGTCTGGGGATTTTATTTATTTATTTAAAACGTTTTTATTCAGAACTCTGAATACCTACTTAAGACAGGTATTTGCTTGGTGGTAGGATCCCTTCTGGGTCCGCCTGGCTAGCGACCACCCTTTATATAAAGTCTGCCGCCAAATGTTACCGCTCCGGCGGTAATGTGTTCCGGCAATATTGTATAAAGAGCCAGTTCCTTCCTAACCCGTGTGCTTTCATCTTCGACCTCATCGTCACTTACCATCAGGTGCGATTGAGGTCAAACGCAAGTTTAGTCACTTATAAAAAAAAAAAAAAAATTTTAACTCGACGTTTCGGTGTCTTTGCAGACACCGTGGTCACGAGCGAGTCAGTCGTTTCTTTAAAAGTATTTTATTTAATAGTATGAATCGCGAAAACTTAAGACCAAATTGCAATAGGTTTTATACCTAAGTATTGTTATCGATCTTAAAAGTTAAATCTGCTGTATTTTTATGGCTCCGGGTATTAGGTACAACTTGATAATATCAGTATAACCAGATGTCCTAAGTAAATCGACAACAATTCAACACAATACGACGCAAAAATATTATGCATCTCGTCTTTTGGTCCATATTGGCTCACATAAAATTCTAAATCCTATTCTTTGCTGGACTGGGAGCGAAAGAAAAACATAGAATGTGGCAGCTGCTTCTCTTCCCGGGCGCGAATATACAAAGGCTATTTGATATATTACTATTTGAGTCACGAGTCAGACTCTAATAGAGGAGCTTTTGTTTATGCATATTACTTGACAATACCTAATCGAATCCAGTAAAAAAATTGACTGAAATGGATCAGCTTTTGATCTTGTAATTTTCAAAGAAATGCAATGACAAAACCTAGTACTGTATAATACATATTCACTCAAATGGATAAGCTTTTGTCAAGATGAAAAGTAGGTATATCTTTGTTTGATATACATTGCGATTAAAGAGATAAGCTACGAGAAGGGCTCCCGCACCGGAAGGCAGAATCAGTACGGTTAGGTGCGACGACGAGCGAGCGAAGCGAGCGATACACGTGCGCGAGCCGAGCGAGCGAAGCGAGCGGTGCCGCGGCAGCGGCCCGCGAAGCGCCATAAACCTGGTCAGCTATTATAGTCAACCCTGGACAATCCCGACATGGTCAAAAGTCAAACGTTAAGTCATCAAAATAACGATGGTCATAATGCATGCACATTTTATTTCTATCTTTGAAAATCAGAACAATTGCCATTTAAGTATCAAATTGAAGCCAACGATCGGTAAATATCGATATCAAATGGGATAGCTTTTGTTGCTGCAATGTTCAATTGAAGTTATCTCACAAAGTCTACACGACTTCGGTCAATTTCTGTAAGTACTAGAATAGATTAGGGTTTCGGCAAGTTTTTGTCATACAAAAGCTAAGCCAGTTCAGTTTGCACCTTCACTCTAATGGTATAATGATATAGCCTTTGTAAATAAGCCTCCCGGGCATACTGTAAAATTCAGTTACGGGACAGAGTTTTTTTAGCGTTTTTAAGGGCGATAAGCTGACCCCCTGTCACTGTAATAGTCTCTATCTATCATTATAATACCTCCAAATTCGTCAAACGTGACATCAGATGGTTTGATAGCCTCTTGTGTTCTGCCTACCCCATAAGGGATACAGGCGTGAAGTTTTGTATGTATCCTATTCTTTGTGATACTGCCGATTTGTGTTCATAATAATCACTCTTCATAATTTCGTTTTTCATACATTTTTTTTCATGTATTTTAGTACTACCAACGGAGCTTATAACTGAGAGTATATAAGTACTTTATTAATTTATGAATAATATTATGCTTTTTTTGTTTTGTTATGTTTTTGTCTGTCAGTGGTCATATACCAGACCTTTCTCCTGAAGGGGTCATTTATTAGTCCCTTTTTATGTTTTATAACCTGTGGCTATTCTCAGACAAACCTAACGAAGTAGCTAAATTTATGAAAATAATATTTCAACATTCATTTAAACCTAAATCCATGAATTTAAACAAAATCTCCTTAAAAATATCTCAAAAACAAACATTATGAAAAATAAGACGCTGCCGTCTTTATCCAAGCAGCGTTCCGCGCCATCCTTCATCCACCATTTTGTTTTTCGCCGCCATTACGGATTCTAGGCGGGAAATTTTCGCGCGCTAAATCATTTAAAGCTGCGCCTAACGATGGTTTAATAATTTACGTTGAAAACTTAATTTCTCTGCACTCTGTTAATAGAATTCGTAAAGTAGAAACAGTTACGTAGTAGTCGGATAATCTGGTGAAATGGCGGTTTGAATTTAACTCGGTTTTATTGTTTTCTGTTTACCTGGTAAATAGATGGCGTCTTGTTGACATTTCACTGATTGTAGAATTTACAACTGATTATTCTTATTACTATTATATTTTATGGTACATTTAGGTAAGCCATTTTTATTTGCGTTAGGTACATTTTTAGTCGGTTACAAAACCCATATTTGATGTTTATTACACCTAATAGGAAGTGTAGGGGAAGTCGAAGCTAATGAAGCCGGGCTAGTGAAGAACTGTCTTTCATATAATCAACGAATGCACAGCATTAAAAAAACCAACATCACTAACACATTAAAAATTTTGTAAAAACTTTGGCTGAAGTATAAGGTCTCTCACGTAAATATTCGCCTTTTTCATCCATATTCATTCATCCATGTTTTCAAAAAGTACTCAATCGATTTCGATGAAATTTATGTAGCAGTACCTCTGAAGTATCCTCTATCATATGAAATAAGTATATTCAAAATCAATTCATTATTCTGAAATAAGAAAGAGATGCGGATTGAAAGAAGATGTAGTGACTTAGATTGAAAAGGTTATGCTACGGTGGTTTGGGAATTTGGAAAGGATGAGTGAAAGTAGACTTACGAAAGAGGTGTACAGAGCAAGAATGGATGGTGCTGTCGGAAGGGGCCTAGGAGAACGTATGCCGATCAAATTGGCGACGTTCTTAAAGGGGCCTAGTTAAAAGTACCCGTAACCGGCGGTCCTGTATGAAAAGATTAATGAACGTGGAGGAAGTGAAAGATGTATGTCTGGATCGAAGCAGTTGGTGTTCCCTTGTCTCTGACTATCCCAAAGGGAGACAGGCGTGAGGTTATGAATGTAATTCATTATTCTAGTATGAATATTTGTTACTCTTCCATGCAAAAACGGGTGGACAGATCGGGATATAATTTGGTATTCGTTGATTACGGCAAACCATCTAAATGTTGGCATCCTACTAGAGGTTGAAATTAGCTTGAAAATAGGTTTCCTTGGTGACCAACTTATTATCATTTCATTCGACGCTAACATTTACTGAGAACAGAATTCTTACCTTAATTAATGGTCGTATTACAGAATAGTACTCATGTATTGATACTAGTTTTGAAACTAGTATCAACGACTTTCTTTATTACAAAACGTTGCCTAATACTAGATTCAATGATCAGATATCACTTGAGTACTAAATGATTTGAACTGTGTTCACGCTTATTATAGAACTTTACTTATGCATATGCCAATGATTGAAACTAGTTTCACAACTGTATTCACTTGAGTGTGCTTTCTACCATACTTGAGCGTACTTCAAATTAAGTTTGTGTTGTTGTGAACTGTGGCTTAGAGAAAAACTAGATCTAATATATTAGCCCGATTATGCAAAATGTCTGGACTCAATTTAATAATTTAGGGCAAATTGGTACCTGGCCAGGATTGCCTAATATTGATGGGGCTGTAGATTGTTTTACGTTTCGTTTTATTTTTGAGTGATAAATATAAATATATTTTCATAGTAAAAAGAAGCGACAGTTATAATTTAACCGTACCTACTGCTTCTTTCGAAAAACAGATAAATAATTCAAAACATTGACAATTTTGTCATATATCATATAGAATTTAACGCAATTTATAAGACATTGTAATCTAAAGGTTGCGTATAACGTAACAGACCATTAGTTTTTGTTATTAAATGTAATGGGAAACAAATTTTTTTCAAAGAAAACCCAGTATCAACTGAGTCAGATATTTGAAACTAGTTTTAGGTAATCTGGTTTTGATAATTGTTTTGTAATAAGACTAAAGCTCAAGTCAAGAATCAGCTGGTGAACAACGCTTACGTGAAACGAGTATTAAGTCTCGTTCTGTAATACGAGCATAAGTTTGCTAGTTTGAAACGAATTATCAGCAAAGTGGGTCATAATTCTGTTGGTGCGATAGTACAGTCAGCATAAAAAGTTGATGAACAATTTCAATTTCGACGACTGGCTGGTGTAGTGGTAACATACATTGCCTTCTATGCCAGAGGTCCTGGGTTCGAATCCCGGCGGCGGCGGATATTTGTATGATGAACACAGATATTAGTCGTCAAGTCTTGGAAGTTTATATGTTTATTTAAGTTCATTTCTTAAGTATATCAGTTATCTAGTATCTATAACACAAGTTCTTTAAGAAACTTAATTTGGGCAAGATAATGTTGTGTGAGTGTCAGAAATATTTATTTATTTATTATTTATTTATTTATTTACACTTCAGTTTTTACAGGTAAAGTAAAAGAAAAAAGAACACTTACACTAAAAATAAAAACTTGGCGGTCTTATCGCTGAGGAGCGATTTCTACCAGACAACCATTATAATTTCTTTGTTCAGTTGTAATTATAAAAGATAGAAGTTAGCCAATATTAGTCGTTATTTAGGCACCATAGGGTGAAAAGTGACGTTGAATATTTCAATGTATTCATCAACTTTCGATGCTGACCTTACATAAAGTGTGAAAATTCCGTCCTACTTACAAACTTTTATTTTATAATAAAACCGCAATCTTTAAATCATAATTAAAATACACCTTTATATTCCCTTTTTAAAAATAATTAATGGTTTTATAACCAACTATATAGTAAACATGATTCGACAGAACTTTTATCGCATTGCGTGGTTAGTGGAAATTAATCATAGACTTCATAAAATTTCACTTTTCTAGCGTCTTTCAGTGTGGCCAATTTGGAGGTATTTGATTAGGAATTAGGGGGAATAGATGCTTCATTTCTGGATGCCACTTTTGACTAATTTGTTGATTTTGGAGATTAGTTTGGTTCTCTATTTATACAGGGTTGATTTGTGGTTAGTTTATTTGTTACGATCTAAACGTACCTGCATATTTATTTTATCCTCGCTCAGTACAAAAAAGTAGAAATATGGAACCTCAAACTTTAAAAAAAAAAGTCGCTGTTGATGAACATACCTACTACGAAGCGGTATTTCATTGATAATACTACGACGTAGTACTACAAGATGTTTTGTATTAGCGCGTAGCTGCCTTTATATCAATGGTAATTTAGAGTGACCATGGTTTGCTTAATATGTTAGCGGATATATTTATTTCTTTGTAAAAATCGTTTACTATTATATTACCTTCTAATGACGAGTGACTGAAGGTAGAAATGTGATTGACAGTAACCAAAATTATCAGTCATCTCAGTCATTATCAGTTTCTCAGTCTAATAGCATACTGTCGTTTTATAAAAGATGTCCCATGCATTGAAAGAAAAGAAAGAAAGAAATAAGATTTATTATCACAAAAACATGCAGATACAAAAAAAATACACCGAAAATCAGGACGAATTAAAAATTACTTAAAAAATACACACATTACAAAATTACAAAAGAGGTTTTTGTGATAAAGGGACAGACCTCAGCAATAGCTGCCAAAAATATATTGGCAGCGCTGATTTTCAGGCCTGACCTTTACAAAATATGTTGCTATATATTTTTTCAAGGGTGATCGTCAACATTTAAAGAGGCATACCTACAAAAAAGAAGCACAAAAACAATTCGTCAACGCAATCTTATGTAAATCCTTAATTTAACTAATAAATATTGCTGTTATGTCAAACACATAGGGTGTATTATCGTTCAAACTGCGCAACTTCTTTCATGAAAAGCACTCTACCTAGAGTTCAGTATTAATACAAAACAGACTTCTTATAAATTCATACATACATACATAACTAATAAGGTAATAAAACCATCTGATGTCACGTTCGACAAATTTGGAGGCATTATAATAGTGGAGAGAGACTATTGCAGTGACTGGGGGTCAGCCTATCGCCCACTTAAAAGCCTCCCATCACCTCGGTCCCTTAACTGACTTTTACAGTATGCCCGGGAAGAGAAGCAGCTGGCACATTCTATGTTTTTCTTTCGCTCCCAGTCCAGCATAGAAGCTGGACTGGGAGCTTATAAATTCAATTTTTCAAAAATATTTAAATACATATAGAACGAGTACATAAGTAATTTCATTTACGGAATTGCTTTAAAATTCCATACTCTCGTGTCTTCACAAGATATTATCTCAACGTCGTTCAATTTTGAACCTTATATCAAGGGATTAACTTACATCGTAATAAAGGGAGTGTGAGTTATTTTTATGAGCCCTTTAAACTTTATAGGGACGAAGAAAAATGAGCCCTTTGAAGTTTAATATCGAATTCCTTTGAGCTTCTTTGCTGTTTTAAAGTGATTATTTGGAAGTAAATGTTGACTGAGTTCATTGGGAACTTTAAAAAAAATTAAATAGACAAAATTTGACGACCACTTTGCTGATGGGGTAAACCTGTCTGCCTCAGACGCCAGAGGTTGCGGGTTCGACTCCCGCACGGAACCAGAAAAATAAGGTTCCGTGTCTGGGTGTTTATCTATGTATGTATTTATATTCCCGACAGCGACGTGCATTGCCACACGTCACGTCTTGTCCCCCCAACAGGCAAAAAGAGGGCAGGGGAATGCCTTTTTGCGACGATGAATGTTTGCGGAGGAATAGACGATAAGATTGACGAAGTATGCGAGGTGATGAATACCAGGAAAATTGATGTGCTAGGTGTGAGTGAGTCGAAAAAGAAAGGTTGTGGAATGTCCACGCATGGCCGACTCTCTGCTTACTGGACGGGAGTAGAAGAGTTTGAGAGAGGAAGCCAAGGTGTGGGCATTCTTTTGTCAGAAAGAATGAGTGATTGTGTGAAAGGTTATGAGTATGTGAGTCCCAGGCTCCTGTGGCTGAGACTGAAAGTAGGCTTGACCAGGATTTTTATCCTGTGTCTGTATGCGCCAGATATGTCCAAGCCACAGGCAGTCAGGGAAGAGTTTTGGGATAATGTTAGAGATGTGCTTGGAAAGTGTGAAGATAATGAAAGAATTGTTATGTTAGGCGATTGTAATGGCTGGGTGGGAGTAAAGCGTGATGGGTATGAAAGGGTGTTAGGTAATTTTGGAGATGAAAGGATAAATGATAATGGCACTAGTCTGTTAGATGTATGTTTGGAGAGAAAGCTTGTGGTGACTAACACTATGTTTAGTCACAAAATGATTCATATGTATACATGGCAGAGACAGTCTGAGAGAAGTATGATTGACTTTGTAATTGTGGATGAACGGTTGAGAACGAAAGTCAAGGATACAAGAGTGTACCGTGGAGTAAATGTCGGAAGCGACCATTTCCTTGTGGTGTCACGAATAGCAGGTCTGCTTGAAAAATGGCGACATCGCCCACGGGTACGTAGGTCTGGAAGGAAAAGAGTGAAAGTCGAAAATTTGCAAGAAGAGACTGTCCGTGAGAAATATAAGTTAGAATTGAAAGAAAGGTTGGGACAGCTATTGAATGATGAAGACTGCGAGATAGAGGAATATTGGAGTAGATTTAAGAATGGTATGGTAGAAACGGCCACCCAAATGTGTGGGGTAAGTGTGAAGAAAAATGTGAGAAGAGATAAGAACGAGTGGTGGGATGATGAAGTGAAATGTTTTGTTCTAGAAAAGAAGAAAGCGTGGCTAGATCTACTAGCAGTGAGGGGCAGAAATAGAATACGAGATGACTTGAATGATGATGAAAGAGTGGCAAAAGAAAAGTATGATAGATTAAGAAAGACTGTGAAAGATATTGTGAGCAAAAAGAAAGAAGAATGTCAGAACAAGCTTGATAGGAAATTCTCGGAAAACTTTCGAGCCAATTCCAAACTGTTCTGGCACTTAGTCAGAAGAGCCCGAGGGCAGGTTGGAGACTCGAAAGTGGGCGTGTTAAGAGATCAGGATGGGAATATTGTTAGTGAGCATGAAGATATTATGAATCAGTGGAAAGAATATTTCGAGAATTTATTTGAACGAAGTGCGAGTGATGTTTTGGAAAGTAGGCCCTCACCTTCGAGTGGTGTGGCCAATCGTGATAGTGAGATAAGTATGGAAGAAGTTATGAAAGCAATGGCAGGTTTGAAATTGGGTAAAGCGGCAGGGTATGATCGAATAGATGCCGAAATGCTCAAGGCGGGTGAAAGTGTCACTGCAAACCTGTTGTACCAGCTTTTTAATAAGTGTTGGCGGTCCGGCCGTGTTCCGGGCGACTGGTGCAAGGCCGTTATTGTGCCACTTTATAAAGGAAAGGGGTCACAGCAGGAATGCAAAAACTTCCGTGGCATTAGCCTTTTGAGTATTGTAGGCAAAATGTATGCAAAGATATTAATCGAAAGAGTGATGGATGAAAGCAAGATCTGGGATGTGCAAGCGGGATTTCGAAAGGGGATGGGATGCACGGATCAAGTCTTTGCCTTAAGATCAGTAACCGAGAAGGTTCTGGCTAAACACCGAAAGGTTTTCTGCTGCTTCATTGACTTGGAAAAGGCGTATGACAGTGTGATGAGGAATGAACTTTGGTCAACTCTATCCGAGTTTGGGGTGGACAGTGACTTGATACGAGCACTCAAATCCTTATATAAGGACTCGAGTGCTTGTGTCAGGTTGAATGATGACTACACAGAATGGTTTAGCATCGATCGCGGTGTTAGACAGGGCTGTGTAGCGTCTCCATGGCTGTTCAACCTATTAGTGGATAGCTGTTTGAAAGATCTGAAAGAGTGTGAATGAGGTTTAAAAATGAATGAGACAGTGATCAAAACTCTGCTTTACGCTGACGACCAGGTTCTACTTGCATCGTCAGCGTCGGAATTGCAGCAAATGGTCACTGTGATGCATGAGTCGTTTAAAAGAAAAGGTGTGAAAGTGAATGTTGGAAAGACGAAAGTTATGGTTATGGAGAGGAATGAAGATATGACGGAATGCAATATTATGATAGGGGAGGAAAAAGTGGAACAAGTGAAAGAGTTTGTATACTTGGGGTCCTTGTTTACAAGAGATGGGAAGTGTGAAGGTGATATTGAAAGGAGAGTAAAAGCAGGAAATTGTATTAATGGCGCCATATACTCGATAATGGCAAGCAAAACTATACCAAATAAGGCTCGTCTTGCCGTACTTGAGGGAGTTTTGGCGCCAACGCTTATGTATGGAAGTGAATCTTGGGTGTGGCAGAAGAGACATGAAAGCAAGATTAATGCTGTGGAGATGAGAGCGTTGAGAAGCATGTGTGGAGTGAAATTGAGTGATAGGGTGCGCAATAGTGAAATAAGAAAGAGATGCGGATTGAAAGAAGATGTAGTGACTAAAATTGAAAAGGGTATGCTACGGTGGTTTGGACATTTGGAAAGTATGAGTGAAAGTAGATTTACGAAAGAGGTGTACAGAGCAAGAATGGATGGTGCTGTCGGAAGGGGCCGCCCTAGGCGAACGTACGCCGATCAAATTGGCGACGTTCTTAAAAAGGGCCTAGTTAAAAGTACCCGTAACCGGCGATCATGTATGAAAAGATTAATGAACGTGGAGGAAGCGAAAGAGGTATGTATGGATCGAAGCAATTGGTGTTCCCTTGTCTCTGCCTACCCCAAAGGGAGACAGGCGTGAGGTTATGTATGTATGTATGTATGTATTTATATTCTAGGTTCCCCCCTAGTTCGCTATATGGTATCCCATAACACAAGCTATGCTTAATTTGGGGCCATGTAGTTGGTGTGATTGTCTGGGGATTAAAAAAAAAATACTTTTGTCTAAGGTTAAAGCAATAAATATGAATTCAAAATTAGGTTTACCTCTGGTATAATCACTATATGTATGTAGACCTCATTGGAGACCTACTTAAAAAGGGCCTAGTCAAAAACCGGCGATCATGTATGAAAAGATTAATGAACGTGGAGGGAGTTAAAGAGGTATGTCCGGATCGTAGCAATTGGTGTTCCTTAGTCTCTGCCTACCCCAAAGCCTTATTGTATAGAATAAATAAATAATATTTAGTGACAATCAACTGTCACTAAGATTTCACAATTTAAACAATTATGTACATCTATACTAATATTTAAAGCTGAAGAGTTTGTTTGTTTGTTTGAACGCGCTAATCTCAGAAACTACAAGTGGGATTTGAAAAATTCTTTTTGCATTTGATAACCCAACTGTTGAGGAAGGTTATAGGCTATATTTTATCCCGAAATTCCCACGGGATCAAAAGTGACGAGGATAAAAATAAAAAAAAAATATATAAAAATATTTAAGAGTAATTAAGCATTTTAAAATGCAAAAACTTGAAATATTATTAAACAATGCAATGCTTCAATTTAACTGAGATACACAATTTCTGTAAAGAAGTTGTTCTCGAGTGGTCCTAGCTGCAAAGCTATACTATAAGATGAAGCTACGTTATAACGTAAAAACAAAAATGTGTTAAGTAATTTCGAGGCGTACCGCCAGGCCCCGGTAAGTCTCACCCGGAGAGCACTCGTCCGGCAAACGAGAGGTCCCAGGTTCGAGTCATTCATTTATTTAATTATCTACGTACTTACTGAGTTTCCTAAGATTTTTGATTTTGCAATAAATTGGAGAAATCCTTTTCAGCTTTTATTCTTCATTCAAGATATTAAAGCAACCAAAACTACGACAAAAATATTAAAAAAGTACCTGCTTAACAAACAAACATTAACTCAATCAAATGGCCCTACTTTTTGAATAAATCCTCATATTTCACCTTCAATACACAAAGAAAGAAGGATTAATTTATGAAATTATAACGAAGCCAACTCAAATAACGTCCCCAAATGAAACAGAGACGTTTAAAGTCCACCTGAGTCCGTTAATTTCTGAATTCTGCTAAGTAAACCTTCCTTTAAAGTTAAAAAGTAACGGACGATTAAATTATTAAGGTGTGTCCAAACATGGCGCGTGGCATTCGCGAGATGCGAATCTGCCGCGCGCCAATACCCTAACAAATAAATTCAACGCAGTAAACAGTAAACTGAAATTCGACCGGCTGGTGTAGCGGTAAAATACATTGCCTTCTATGCCAGAGGTCCTGGGCTCGAATCCCGGCGGCGGAGGATATCAGTGTGATGAACACAGATATTAGCCGTCAAGTCATGGATGTTTATATGTTTATTTAAGTTTATTCTAATAAAAATATGTTTTTATTCAATATGTATGTTTATATATTTCTTAAGTATATCAGTTATCTAGTATCCATAACACAAGTTCTTTAAGAAACTTAATTTGGGCTAGATAATGTTGTGTGAGTGTCAGAAATATTTATTATTATATTATTATTATTAAATAGAAAAATAACGGTAACAGTTAAAAACTGCGTAGTGTAAGTACTGAATGGGAATGATTGAAAACGAACGAGACTTTGTCATTCGTTTCGAATAAAATTTTTAAGAAATTAATAAATAAATAATGTTTTATATCTAGGTATCTTCTATATTCTTTGTATTTATGTATCTATCTATTTGTGTAAAACTTTTATGCCTGATTATTATTCATGTTCATTTAACAAACACATATATGCTCAAATGTCATACATATAAACTCACACACACACATACACTCTCTCGTAAACACACAAACTTGTTCACTTCTCTAGTCGAATAGGTACCATACCGCTCGTGTATTGATTATTATTGTATAGTTATTGATTTTAATAATATTTTTATTAATAAGTAATATCGGTTTTAAATCAAAAAATATTCTTAATTAATGCTTAATTAATGTGCTTCCATGCTGGACTGGGAGCGAAAGAAAAACGTAGAATGTGCCAGCTGCTTCTCTTCCCGGGCATACTGTAAAAATCAGTTAAGGGACAGAGGTTTTAAAGGCGTTTTTGTGGGCGATAGGCTGACCCTCTGTCACTACAATAGTCTCTTTGCATCTTTATAATACCTCCAAATGTGTCAAACGTGACACCAGATGGTCTTGTAACCTCTGGTGTTCTGCCTACACCATAAGGGATACAGGCGTGACGTTATGTATGTATGTATGTATTGTTATAAATTATTATTATTTTTACTTGTATGCTAAATTTCGTATGTTTAATTTGATTCTTTGTTGTACTTTTGTTTGTTTAATTCTACCTATTCTAAAAAGTTTTACTGTGTAAAAATAGTAAACTGTTATTGGCAATATGTATTTAACCTAATTCTTCTGTAATAGTCATAAGTGCTGTTGGTTCTGTGAACATTAAATAAATAAATAATTTAATTTGAGGTGTGTACCATCTTTAATGTAATTTTTATGAAAATAATTAATTACCAAATATTCGCTTTAAAACGTTTACAGTAGAAGTAAAATCGACTTGAAAACTTCTCTATTTTTAAGCTCGTTTTGTCGTTAAAAATGAAATTTAAAGTATAAAAACCTTGTGAGCCAAAATATTTATTTTCCATACATTACAATATTATTATTTAAAAAATTATTACATTCATTCACTTTAACTCATCACTATTTTATTTCTTCCCTAAAGTGGGCACAATGGAACTGTGATTTTAATGCATTGGATTTTTTGCCAGGGTATAGCTAATATCAACGTTCTCGCGCGGAAGAAAAATAGGTCGTAGTTGCCGCGCGCCGCCACCGTCCAGCATAGCGCAACCAGAGGCGCTCACGTTTGCCGCGCGAAGTTTGTACCCACCTTTACTAAGCTTGTTTACATAAGTGTAGCGTCTCAAACTCAAACTCAAATATTCTTTATTTCGTAAGTATTTAAATACATTTGAAATAAGTCAAACAATTTACAAATTGAACTGAATCTACCACCACTTCGGAAAGTCGATCTGTTGAGAAGAAGTGTCAAGAAACTCAACAGCAATCATCTTTTAAAAATAAGAGAAAAAAAACACAATAACAATTTACAGCCAAGGAATCCCATCTTCTTGCATCCGGATATCTTATAGTAGACCTTGCTCTAATATACAGAGTGTTTTGCTTATTAGAAATGATTCTGAAAGGAGTTATATAGCAGATCATTTGCAACTTTACTTTGTATGAATAATCATGGGCGAAAGCACTGAATCGTTAATGAGAGATTTTAATTTTAGTGGTTATTCAAAATAATTCCTAGGTGGTTTTTTTTTTTTTTTTATAAGTGACTAAACCCGCGTTTGACCTCAATCTCACCTGGTGTTAAGTGACGATGAGGTCGAAGATGAAAGCACACGGGCTAAGGAAGGAAAGGTTACAAAAAAACTAAAACTTAAAAACGAAAATAATATCTATTTCTTAATATAATTTAAAAATTAAAGTTTTCTTACATATCTAGATCATAAAATATGCAATAACAACGTTTCTCAAATTGAAGATAAGATTTATTACTATAATTGCATGCAAAGCCTCCGTAACAGTAACTGTCACTATGTCACTTGTTGTGCATATTATAAGAAAAACATCCACATTTTATTAGTTTTCTAATCTTAATATATACAGGGTTGATTTATCGTCACCAGCCAAATTTAAATGTTAGATTCTTTGATACGATATAAACGTACCTGTATATTTATTTTAGCATCGCTCAGTATAAAAAAGTAGAAATATGGAACCACAAACTTTTAAAAAAATAGTCGCTGTTGATGACATAACTACTACGACGTGGTACTACAAAAAGTGTGTAGTAGCGCGTAGTCATCTTTATTTTAATGGTAATTTAGAGTTGCAAAAATCGTTTCTATAAATGATACTTATTGTGTAAAAAAAATTTGGCCGGTGACTACAAATCAACCCTGTATAATAACTATATATAAAACTCTTCCGTTACTGACTGAGTGACTGACAGACAACGTACAGCCAAAACTACCGGCCGTATAGAGCTGAAACTTGGAACATACAATCCTTAGAGGTTGTGGGTGAGCACTAAGGAAGGAATTCCCGAAATTCCCATGGAAACGGGAATTATTGGACTTTTTAATTTGTATGAAAAATCTTATTGCTTCAGTGCACCGATGTGAAACTTAGCAAAAAGATTATTCAATGTTTATTAGTCAAACGTGACATCAGATGGTGTAATAGCCTCCGGTGTTATACCTACCCCATAAGTGATACAGGTGTGAAGTTATGTATGTACATATGTGCTCTTGAGATACTTAGCTGTGAAATAAACGTTTAAATGACAAGTAGATAACAAATGCAGAGTATTAAAAACACCGACTTCACGTCAAAACTTTGGTTGAATTATAATGTAGTTAATGTAAACATTCTCCAAATAATCATGCATATTTTTTTTTTATTTGAAATTATCCAGGAAGTTTTTTTTTTTTTTTTAAATCCCCAGACAATCACACCAACTACATGGCCTCAAAGTAAGCGAAGCTTGTGTTATGAGATACCATGTAGCGAACTAGGGGGGAACCTAGAATATAAATACATCTATACATATAATAAAATGGTAGGAAAGTCAAAACTGTACATTGAATATTTTTTTAAAAGAATACTTGGGGTATGATCTACAATCGAAACAGAAACAAAAAATATAGTTTTTAGAATTTTTGTCTGTTTGTCTGTTTGTCTTTCCGGGATAAACTCAAAAAGTACTGCATGGATTTACTTCAAATTTGGCATGAAGATAGTTAAGAAGTCGGGTCAACATATAGGCTACATATTATCACGCTAGCAGTGTTATAATCGTAGGTGCGTTTGGTGCTGCATAGCGTTCACGCAGACGACGTCGCGGGCAGCAGCTAGTATATAGATAAACACCCAGACCCGGAACATTTTTTTTTTCTTGTTTCGGGCGGGAATCGAACCCGCTACCACTGGCGTCTGAGGCAGATAGGTTTACCCCTTCGCCAAAGTGGTCGTCATAATTACTCAATTGATTTCAATAAAATGTAAATGGGACCAACTCTGAAGTATCTCCTATCATATGACATAATAATTTTGAAAATCTATTCATAATTGTCTGAAATATCGTGTAACAAAGACACAAAAAAAAACATACAGACGAACAGTAGATTCAGTTCAATTTGTAAATTGTGACTTATTTCAAAATATGTATTTAAATACTTACGAAATAAAGATTCTTTTGACTTTGAATATAACGTTTTTATTTGACACATTTTTTCATTTATTCAATTATGTAAGTACATACTTACTGAGTTTCCTAAGATTTTTGATTTTGCAATAAATTGGAAAAATGCTTTTAAGCTTTTATTCTTCATTCAAGATTATTTCATTAAAGCAACCAAAACTACGACAAAAATATTAAAAAAGTACTTACTTAACAAACAAACATTAACTGAATCAAATGGCCCTACTTTTTGAATAAATCCTCATATTTCACCTTCAATACACAAAGAAAGGAGGATTAATTTATGAAATTATAACGAAGCCAACTCAAATAACGTCCCCAAAGGAAACAGAGACGTTTAAAGCCCACCTGAGTCCGTTAATTTCTGAATTCTGTAAAGTAAACCTTCGTTTAAAGTTAAAAAGTAACGGATGATTAAATTATTAAGGTGTGTCCAAACATAGCGCGTGGCATTCACGAGATGCGAATCTGCCGCGCGCCAATACCCTGGCAAATAATTCAACCCAGTAAACTGATGGTTTGAAATGTCAAATAGAAAAATAATTATACCAGTGAAAAATAGCGTAATGTGAGTACTGAATGAGAATGATTTAAAACAAACGAGTCTTCGTCATTCGTTTCGAATAAAATTTTTAAGAAATTAATAAATAAATAATGTTTTATATCTAGGTATCTTCTATATTCTTTGTATTTATGTATCTATCTATTTGTGTAAAACTTTTATGCCTGATTATTATTCATGTTCATTTAACAAACACATATATGCTCAAATGTCATACATATAAACTCACACACACACATACACTCTCTCGTAAACACACAAACTTGTTCACTTCTCTAGTCGAATAGGTACCATACCGCTCGTGTATTGATTATTATTGTATAGTTATTGATTTTAATAATATTTTTATTAATAAGTAATTTCGGTTTTAAATCAAAAAATATTCTTAATTAATGTGTTTCCATGCTGGACTGGGAGCGAAAGAAAAACGTAGAATGTGCCAGCTGCTTCTCTTCCCGGGCATACTGTAAAAATCAGTTAAGGGACAGAGGTTTTAAAGGCGTTTTTGTGGGCGATAGGCTGACCCTCTGTCACTACAATAGTCTCTTTGCATCTTTATAATACCTCAAAATGTGTCAAACGTGACACCAGATGGTCTTGTAACCTCTGGTGTTCTGCCTACACCATAAGGGATACAGGCGTGACGTTATGTATGTATGTATGTATTGTTATAAATTATTATTATTTTTACTTGTATGCAAAATTTCGTATGTTTAATTTGATTCTTTGTTGTACTTTTGTTTGTTTAATTCTACCTACTCTAAAAAGTTTGAATGTGTAAAAATAGTGAACCTGTTATTGGCAATATGTATTTAACCTAATTCTTCCTGTTGTAATAGTCATAAGTGCTGTTGGTTCTGTGAACATTAAATAAATAAATAATTAAATTTGAGGTGTGTACTATCTTTAATGTAATTTTTATGAAAATAATAAATTACCAAATATTCGCTTTAAAACGTTTAGAGTAGAAGTAAAATCGACTTGAAAACTTCTCTATTTTTAAACTCGTTTTGTCGTTAAAAATGAAATTTCAAGAATACAAGCACCTTTTCTAAAAGCACAATAAAAAATAGAAATATCTTGTGAGCCAAAATATTTATTTTCCATACATTACGATATTATTATTTAAGAAATAATTGCCAGGGAAGCTAATATCAACGTTCTCGCGCGGAAGAAAAATAGGTCGTAGTTGCCGCGCGCCGCCACCGTCCAGCATAGTACAACCAGAGGCGCTCACGTTTGCCGCGCGAAGTTTGAACCCACCTTTACTAAGCTTGTTTACATAAGTGTAGCGTCTCAAACTCAAACTCAAATATTCTTTATTTCGTAAGTATTTAAATACATTTGAAATAAGTCAAACAATTTACAAATTGAACTGAATACCACCACTTCGGAAAGTCAATCTGTTGAGAAGAAGTGGCAAGAAACTCAACAGCAATCATCTTTTAAAAATAAGAGAAAAAAAAACACAATAACAATTTACAGCCAGGGAATCCCATCTTCTTGCATCCGGATATCTTATAGTTGACCTTGCTCTAATATACAGAGTGTTTTGCTTATTAGAAATGATTCTGAAAGGAGTTATATAGCAGATCATTTGCAACTTTACTTTGTATGAATAATCATGCGCGAAAGCACTGAATCGTTAATGAGAGACTTAAATTTGAGTGGTTATTCAAAATAATTCCTAGGTGGTAAGGTACTTTAAAAAAAAACTTTATCTATTTCTTAATGTAATTCAAAAATTAAAGTCTTCTTCCATATCTAGATCATAAAATATGCAATAACAACGTTTCTCAAATTAAAGATAAGATTTATTACTATAATTGCGTGCAAAGCCTCCGTAACATTAACTGTCACTATGTCACTTGTTGTGCATATTATAAGAAAAACATCCACATTTTATTAGTTTTCTAATCTTAATATATACAGGGTTGATTTTTCGTTACCAGCCAAATTTAAATGTTAGATTCTTTAATACGATATAAACGTACCTGTATATTTATTTTAGCATCGCTCAGTATAAAAAAGTAGAAATATGGAACCACAAACTTTAAAAAAAATAGTTGCTGTTCATGAACATAGCTACTAAGACGTGGTACTACAAAAAGTGTGTAGTAGCGCGAAGTCATCTTTATTTTAATGGTAATTTAGAGTTGCAAAAATCGTTTTTTATAAATGATACTTAGTGTGTAAAAAAATTTGGCCGGTGACTACAAATCAACCCTGTATAATAATAATAATAATAACTTAACTCTATATAAAACTCTTCCGTTACTGACTGAGTGACTGACAGACAACGCACAGCCAAAACTACTGGTCATAGAGAGCTGAAATTTAGAACATACAATCCTTAGAGGTTGTGGTTGAGCACTAAGGAAGGAATTATTGGACTTTTTAGTTTGTATGAAAAATCTTATTCCTTGAGTTCACCGATGTGAAACTTGGCAAAAAGGTTATTCAATGGGTGTCTAGTTAATTTTAAAAGTAATTCTTGAAATTCCCACGGGAACAGAAAATAATAATAATAAATATAATAAATCAATTTATTTTCTCATCACAATAATGTTTACATATAGGCAATTAATCTATTATAATATTTTCATTTACAATATTGTTATTGTGTGAGACTGGTGCCTAAGCTAGGCTCGAAGCCTGTGTTGCTGGACACCAGGTCTCCATTAAGTAAGTACATTTCAAAATTTCGTTACATAGGCGCTTATATAAGGCCAAATTTGAAGTAAATCCATGCAGTACTTTTTGAGTTTATCCCGGAAAGACAAACAGACAAAAATTCTAAAAACTATATTTTTTGTTTCTGTTTCGATTGTAGATCATACCCCAAGTATTCTTTTAAAAAAATATTCAATGTACAGTTTTGACTTTCCTACCATTTTATTATATGTATAGATAATGTCATCAACATTCTCCGAACACATACTTTTTCAAAAATTTAAAATTATCCATGAAGTACTCAATCGATTTCAATAAAATTTATATGGGACCAACTCTGAAGTATCTCCTATCATATGACATAATAATTTTGAAAATCGATTCATAATTGTCTGAAATATCGTGTAACAAAGACACAAAAAAACACATACACACGAATTGAGAACCTTCTCTTTTTTTGGAAGTCGGTTGAAAATTAAGAAATATTGAATTCTAGTGTTTCTGTTGTACCCATATTATTTAAATACACTCGAGAGCAAAGAATTAGGGTCAGAGACAAAACTCATGATATCTCTCAAACTATAAACGCTAGCTTATTCAAATAAAAAGCAATAGGAAGCCTCTTTAATGCCAAATATAAAAATTTAATAAAAGTAATATCTTTTATTAAGAAATGACATAAAAAAAGGGAAAATCAAAAATTATGAATTATTTTGAAAATTGAACTAAGAATTCAAATCATTTGTATCGATTTTGTTTGTTTTCTGTCACAAACAAATGTTATAAAACGGTTTCCTAGTGTACAATATTCATTATGAAAGAACAAATCATGTCACTTACACCTGAAGAATGTACAAAAATCCTCACTATGCTCGAAGACGGGCGTAGTCAGCGTGATACAGTCAGGATGGTCGGCGTATCGTTATCTACGGTACAACGTGTTCTCCAGCGGTTCCAGGAAACTGGGTCAAACCTTTGCCGGCCAGGAACACGCAGAAAAGATGCACAACAGCTCGTGAAGATAGATACTTAGTCACAAGAATGCTTAGAAATCAATTTCTCACGGGTGTTGAACTAAGAAATCAATTTGTACGTCTTGGAGGAAGCAACTCAATTGCGTGGACAGTAAGGCGACGTATTTTCGAAGGTAATTTGAAGCCATCAAGACCAGAAAATGGCCCTAAACTTGAACGGGAGCATCGTATTGCAAGACAGAGTTATGCACGTGAGCACTTGAATTTCACTCTAGAGGATTGGTCAAGAGTTATGTTTACAGACGAGTCCAGATTCATTCTGTATAAGCATGACAGCAGACACAGAGTGTACAGAAGACCAGGAGAACGGTTTCAATAAGCCTGTATTGAAGAAAAAGTTGCATACGGCGGAGGATCCGTGCAGGTTTGAGCTGAAATAACTGCAGAGAGCCGCACGGAGCTAGTCTTGATAGAAAATGGAACGTTGGCCGCAAGAAGATATGTAGAAGAAATCCTAAATGAGTATGTCGGTCCGTTTATGGCCAATATGTGCGAGAATCCGAACTTTATGCACGATAACGCCCGTCCCCATACTGCGGCTATAGTGACTGATTACCTTCAAGAGTCGGTATCACGCACATGGAATGGCCTACACGCAGCCCAGATCTGAACCCCATCGAACATGCCTGGGACGAGCTCGGACGACGTGTTAAGCAAAAAAAACACCTCCAATTACACTTCGTGATTTAAAATTACCACTGGTGGGAGAATGGGGGAATATACCGCAGAACCGACTTAGAAACCTGGTGTACAGCATGCCAAATCGGATAACATCCATCCTGAGATCACGTGGAGGTAATACATGGAACTGAAATTCGAGAAAATCATATTCTCGTACCAGAAAAGTCATAAATGTAATTGTGATCATCAAGTGTAATTCGTCCATTTTCATTTCATTTGTTTTTATAAATAATATAATCACTTAAATAACAATTTTACAAATTTTATTTATGTATTAATTAATGATCTATCTAACAGTTTTTAATTCATCAAGCTAGCATATATAATATGCGAGATATCATGCGTTTTGTCTCTGACCCTAATTCTTTGCTCTCGAGTGTATTCCCTTTACATGTCACCAGCGCCGAACAAAGGTATACGGTTACATTAAACAGTTCACTGAAAATTAATCCTTTTCGCAAAAAGTCGTTCATAATGCATAAAGGATTTCTGGTAGATGACATGTTTGGTGGTTTATTTATTCATGATTACACACAGAGCTCTTAATGTAAGTTTTATGATTGGAAACTGGCGAATAAATATACTTTACTTGTATTTTTAAGAATAATTTTCTTCAAAGTACTTTTTGAACATTCCTGTATAAGTATCATCCCCATATCCCGCTTGATTTGAAATTGCGCGGGTGAAACCGCGAATTACACACAAACGCACAACACCGCTCGTATTGATTGATATTGATATTAATAATTTATGTTCTGTTTTTAAATCTTACCTATTGTTACGCATTCAATATTTCTACAACTAATAATTACCTATATTTCTAATTTTAATTTAATTTATTTATTTTGTATGATTACCTACTCTAAAAAGAAAAGAAGAATGTTTAAAAATTGTGAACCTTTTATTGGCAGTAAGTTTTATGTATCTGATTCTTTCTATTGTAATCTAAAGTGCTGTTGGTTCTGTGAAAATTAAATAAATAAACAGGTAAGATTATTACCTATAAATAAAGAAAAATAATCCTTTTTTTCAGCTAAACATATTAAAGACACAACTCGTTAAAAATAAAACACCTCAAGCAGAGTTAACGACGAAACAGGCACAAATAAGTAACGGTAACAGAATTTTTCTTTCACCCTAATCGTTCAACTTTTTGTTCAACAAGTTGAGCATTTTGATCAACTTTTTATATAAATATCCGAGTGTTTTACTTGAAAGTGTAAGTACGCATGTGCTTTTACCGCTCGAGGCTGAAACACATGGAAAAATCCAGAAAAAAGTCGACAGAATATTTGAAGTGACGTAAATTGACAGCTTTCTTTAATCTTATAGAATCCTTTACCCTAAGGTTGTCTAACGGAGATCGCTTTTTAAAATTAGAACACCTTTTGTTTGTAAGTACATATTTTTGAAGACTATTTTCTTTTGTATTTACAATTCTACAATTGAGAGTTCTTTTTTGTGGATTTCCAACCAAACTCAAAGTGTTGTTTATTTCGTAGGTTACATGCGATTTCGATTCTCGATTCTGATTTGATTACGAATCTGATTCACGTTAGATCCTGGGGCCTTACTCCCGACGCGATCGAGAATCAAATCAACTCGATCTCAAGGATTTTCGCACTCCCGAAACCGATACTAGCGCGGAATCGAGCGGTGGCTCAAATTGTACCATAGATTTGGTCATTTGTTACAAGCTATAAACAGTTATATTCGATCCTGATAAGTTACAATTTAAGCCACCGCTCGATTCGGCACTAGTATCGGTTTCGAAATGCTTGAGATCGAGTTGATTTGATTCTCGATCGCGTCGGGAGTAAGGCCCCTGGTCGGTACCACCGAACCAAATCGAATCGAGATCTTTATCGAGTGCTATCAGCGCCGTTAGCTGAATCCGCTTGATGACGTCTCGTCCGCATAGTAAAAGTGTTAAAGATAAGTATAATTTACCATAGATTTCGTCATTTGTTACAAGCTTTAAGCAAATATATTCAGTCCTGATTAGTAACAATTTGAGCCACCGCTCGATTTGGCGCTAGTATCGGTTTCGGGACTGCGAAAATCCTTGAGATCGAGTTGATTTGATTCTCGATCGCGTCGGGAGTAAGGCCCAGGTTACTTACAAGTTGAATTGGATCTAACAACTATTTTTAAAGTCGTTGTCGCAAGAACCTCATCAGCAAACATATACACATAGGCAATAACACAAGTCCTGTATGTAAAACTTTTTTATAAAAAAACTTTTTTTTTTTACAAGGAAATTAATACCTATATCCGCTTACATATTAACCAAGGCATGGTCACTCTAAATTTCCATTATAATAAAGGTGACTACGCGCTACTACAAAGCATCTTGTAGTACTACGTCGTAGTATTATCATAAAATGCCGCGTCGTAGTAGCTTTTAAAAAGTTTGTGGTTCCATATTTCTACTTTTTTGAACTGAGCGACGCTAAAATAAATATTCAGTTACGTTTATATCGTATCAAAGAAACTAACATCACAAGTCAGTAACGTGGCGCCGTGGTTACTGTGTGTATTACACGATATCGCAGGTAAAGCAACGCTCGGCGCAGTCGGTACTTGGATGGGTGATCGCCGACCATTCATTTCTCACGGCGACTTCCGTGCTTCGCAGGGCACGTTAAGCAGTCGGTCCCGGGTGCTGTATACTTGTATACAGTAGTCGTTAGGGTTTGTCAGAAGCCATTTCGGTGCCCTGAAAATTCTGACATCCTCCATTCAGCACTGGGACAGCTTGGAGCCAATACCTCCTCGCCATCCAGGGGAGAGACTCAGTGGGCTCATTGCAAAGCGTTGTGAGGTGATGTGTGTATGAAACCGAGTTGACGACCAGCCTGTGCAATGGTTACATACATTTGCTTCTATGCTAGATGTCCTTGGTTCGATGCCGGCGAAGGCGGATATTTGAGTGAAGAATACAAATATTAGAATAGAATAGAATATGATTATTTTTATTATCACAAACACGTATAAAAGATGTACCAAATAATAATAAAAATAACATAAGCTGGGCTTTTAATACAGATTAGTAATACATCTAAAGTGCGGGAAGTTTAAAATAAATGAAGAATGGAAGAGCATCATTTACATAAATTTCTTAAGTTTATTAGTCATTATCTAATATCGATAACACAAGATTGAATATTATTTGTTTTTGTTGAGAGTCTTTATATGTAGATTTTCCTTTTTTCATACATCTTTTAGACGCTTTATTTTTTCTCTAATTCCAGGATTCGTGAAATTGCCGACTAAAACTGCCGACTAAATGGAGAAAAGTCTTTTCTTTGTCGGTCATGTCGTGACAGCAAGCTACGTCGATAATTAGTTTCTTACGTAATGGTCGGCTCGGAAGTGGTTTAAAAAAATAAACACCAACTAAACTAAATACTTTTAAACCTGGGTTTATCGCTGTTTTTTTCGTAAGGCACTCGTAACTACGGTACGTAAATTTCAAGTTAAAATTTATAATATAAAAAGCTTTTTTCTGCAACTTCGTACGCGCATAAACATAAAAGCCTTATTTTCCCGATCCCGTGGAAATTTCGGGAATTTCTTCCATAATAAAACCAGACATACATTGAAGAACCTTTATACCAAGTATCACATCCGTGCACACCAGGTATAAGATTTTTTCATACAAACTAAAACATCATATATTTCCCGTTACCGTGGGAATTTTGGGAATTAATTTCATAACACAACCAGTCACTTATTGAAAAACCTTTATGCCAAGTATCATATCCGTGCACTCAAGGAACAAGATTTTTCATACAAACTAAAAAGTCCAATAATTCCCGTTCCCGTGAGAATTTTGGGAATTCCTTCCACAACTTCTAAGGATTGTATGTTCCAAATTTCAGTTCTCTATGGCCAGTAGTTTTGGCTGTGCGTTGTCTGTCAGTCACTCAGTCAGTAACGGAAGAGTTTTATATATTAGAATTAAGGTAAAGGCACCAAAGGTTGACATCCTTTATTAGAAGTATGAAAATAAACTATACCTTGATAATATGAAATACTAATATAACATTTTATAACACTAAGTATCATGTATTACTTGATTTTGTAACTTCCCTTTTTTGTTTTGCAATATTCGATAAAAACAAAATCAATCCTGTCAAAGTGACAGTATATTACGCCATTTCTTACGATTATGCTTAAGGGCGGTTATTCATTTAAGGTGATTTTTTGGACATTTTTAATTAGATTTTGAATGTAGACTACAGTTAAATATTACATTAAACTATTGAGTGATTATTAGAAATAATATTTCATAATATTTCTTGTACCGTTTAGAAATCCCTCGTCTCTTTGACGATTCAGTTGTGCTATGCATGCTTCGATATTTTTCAGCTATTTATAACAACTCCGTGTAATGAGCCCACTGCAAGGCTATGAGTCTGTCCCCTGGCTGACGAGGAGGTTTATGCCGTAATCCACCAAGCTGGCCTAGTGCTGGTTGGTACATGTCAGAATTTTCAGGGCGCCGAAGTGTCTTCTGACAAACCCTAAAGACTACTGTGTACAAATAAACAGCACTCGGAACTGACTAATTAACGTGCTCTCCGGAGCACGGAAGTCGTCGTGAGAAATAAGTGATCGGCGGTGACCCTTCCTAATATCGGCCGCGGCGAGCGCTCTAAACCTGCGATATCGTTTGATATGCACAGTAACCACGGCGCCACAACGTCTTAAGCTATTGTATCTTTTCAATTTGCGCACGTGCTTCAGTATTGTTTGGACACTAACTCCATAGCCCATCCGCTTCCAAATTCGCCTTCACTTCGTTCCTGTAAACAAGGTTGACTGGCCGACCACGAGGCTCGTTCTTTTACTCGAAATTTTAAGTTCCCATTCAAAAATTATACGAATTTTCTGTTTATGAATGAACAATGCGCCGATAACTAACACAATTATACAAAGACAAAACACTAACTAAAACAAATGACGGAATTAAAATTGGAATATAGAGAAATAAATCAAAAAATTCTGGCTATAAATCTATATAATCAGGACTGCACTTTAAAATGTTTTTTTACGTGAGTCCAACTCACTCGCAAAACTTATTATTATTTCTTTATAATTATTACCTTCGTAGTTGCCCTCTCTATTACAACAAAAAATAAAAAATTAGACACACAAAGCTATTTCATTTCCCCTGTACTTACATCGCGTGGCACTACATAATTTATTCGGTAATAAATTAACAGTTACTTTCAGTCATTGATACTACGTAGGTAGAACTATAACAAGTATTTTATCGGTAACATGAGTGTTATAAATAAGTAATGAAGTTTTGTTCCTGTAATTATTACCTACTAGTTGCTTTATTCGGCAATAACAGTTTGGCTATTCAATCTAAGCAATAGATTAGATTATTTGAGGATTCAAAATTTCCAATTTCAAAGGTAAAGATATATTGTAATTAAAGCTTCCATGCTGGACTGGGAGCGAAAGAAAAACATAGAATGTACCAGCTGCTTCTCTTCCCGGGCATACTGTAAAAGTCAGTTAAGGGACAGAGGTTTTTTTGGCATTTTTGTGGGCGGTATATCCATCTTCTCATACACGCGGCGGACATACAGCAAACAGCAACCTTCGTGTCCAGTATAATAATGCGTTCAGGGCTCTGTTGGGACTATCGCGGAGATGCAGTGCATCAGGAATGTTTGCGGAGGCGCATACGGATGACTTTTACGCAATCATAACAAAACGGTGCGCCCCTATGATGAGTCGTCTCCGCGGTACATCCAACCGAATCCTGAGCGTGTTCGTAGACCGGTGGGACTCGCCATTGTTGGGTCATTGGGTGCAATTACACACCGGGTTTTAAATTTTTAATGTTTATTTAATTTATTTAATTGTGTTTTCTTTTTTGTGTATTTACTAATAATAGGTTAAGTTAAATTGTTACTGACAAATTATGGACCATGGTCTGAATTCAATGATTTATTATTATTATTTGTCAAACGTGACATCAGACGGTCTTATAACCACTGGTGTTCTGCCTACCCCATAAGGGATACAGGTGTGAAGTTATGTATGTATGTAATTAAACTAGTGAAACAGGTTTTTCCCGCGCAATTTCGAATCCCCTGGGAATATCAGGTTAACTGTACACTATCACTATTGCAAAGGTTTACTAACTAGGAGATGTAAGAAGTTGAACTTTTGATATTTTGTACTCTATACTAGACTACTTATTTTCCATAAATTATTATTTTTCTACAACTTCTGTGAAGTTTTATTTTCTTTATTCAAATAAATCCACTTTAGTAATAAAATCACATAAAATATAAAATTCTAAATCCTATGCTTTGCTGGACTGGGAGCGAAAGAAAAACATAGAATGTGCCAGCTGCTTCTCTTCCCGAGCATACTGTAAAAGTCAGTTAAGGGACAGAGGTTTTATTGGCGTTTTTGCGGGCGATAGGCTGACCCCCTGTTACTGCAATAGCCTCTCTCCATCATAATAATACCTCCAAATTTGTCAAACGTGGCATCAGATGGTTTTTTAGCTTGTGGTGTTCTGCCTACCCCATTAGGGATACAGTCGTGAAGTTATGTATGTATGTAATAAAATCTGCTCGACGACGTCGTTAGATATACATCACATAACTGACACACATGTCAACTTGACATATTAATTTCAAAAAAGTAAAAAATTACTTTAATGTTATTTTTAACGTTCATTTCTTACGTTTCTAAATGCACGTAAGTTTTTCCTGAATAGTTGTAGAGATATAGTATGGTAACGTTTTTTATTGCTATACAGGTTCTTTTTTATGAAGAGCAAAATATTTTAGGAGAAGTTTAAGAATGATGTGTGGATTCAATTGATGACAAAAAAAAAATATTTTTTTTTAAATTGAAATTTTACAATTCTTTTAAGTGACCAAATTTTTTTAACTATTGAAAGATCGGGGCTTAACGTATTTCTTAATAGAAAAAGTTGGGAAAACGCTTTTATTTCTTGCTATTTAGTAGTAAATAACAGTTTAAACTAACATGTTGTTGACTTATGAGAATAATAAAATATCAATTTATGTGCCAAGAAAATGAAAAAATTTTTCATTAATTGAATCCATCCACATCATTCTTAACCTTCTCCTTAAATATTTTGATCTTCATAAAAATACCCTATATTCAAGACAAAGAAATAGGCAATAGTTTCATTACTCTACATGTTATCAGAACTCCAAAAAATACGGTACTAGCACATTACTGCTTGCTTCCAATGTTCTTTCGACCAAATCCGTTGAGCAGTTCTGCCGTGAGGAACAAATGTTCATACATCCATCTAAATTTTCAGATTTATAATATAAGTAAGAAGTAAGATGATGACTAAATTATGACTAGCGTTTGACGAGCCGCTGGTGTAGGGGTAACGTACATTGCCTTCTATGCCAGAGGTCCTGGGTTCGACTCCAGGCGGCGACGTATATTTTTGTGATGAACACAGTATTAGTCGTCAAGTCATATGTTTATTTAAGTTTATTCTAATAAAAAATGTGTATTTATTCAATATGTATGTTTATATGTTTCTTAAGTATATCAGTTAACTAGTATCCATAACACAAGTTCTTTAAGAAACTTAATTTGGGCTAGATAATGTTCTTTGAGTGGCCGAAAAAAAAATTATACTGTGAGCGACTGCTTCATCTGTCATCTGAAGCAAAAATGTCGTGATACAATGAATGTTTGGCGGTCAGCGGTAAGTCAGCTGGTACTGATATAACGATATGATATAACAATGCGCGTCCTTGGTGCGGCGGGTGCGGGTGTGTGGTAACAGCATCCTGAATATGATCTCAAATAGATTAGATTCGACGTATTTAAAGCATTTCTGTGCCATTTCGGAGGAAATGGGACAGAGGCCACTGTAAGTTATTTTATTTTAAAGTTTTATATGTACTTAATTAAAAAATTTCTAACATAGTCTTTAAGCATTTATATACTAACAAATTGAGTCTTAATTACTTTGAAATAAATTATTCATTCATTCATTGTCACTAAATGCTTGATCACCGCGCTTTATTTTAACGAATTGAATACTAATAGAAATGTTTAAAAGATGTTAAATCATTTAAATTAACTTTAGAAACGGGATATTTACCATGTTTTTCATTTATTTTGAGTTTTTATTTTGAAAACAAAATCGAGTTTTAACTTTAAGTGAAAACAGTGACAATAGTAGTGGTAACCAAAGATCGAAACGCAAAATAAAGCGGGTAGACAGATTTGTTTGCCCGTGAATAAAAACACGCTTACCCGCATCTTCAGTACCGTCGTGATCATGGCGCTTGTAACAGTGCCGAAATATCGAGAACTCAAAATAAATGAACATCATGGTAAATATCCCGTTTCTAAAGTTAATTTAAATCTTAATGACCATGCCAGTTTAAAAACTTATAATGTTAAATCATAGTAAAAAGTTATTTTTAAGTTGTAAAATATTTATAACATTTATTAGTTTTTATTATTAGCTTAAGTTAAGTTTTGAATAAGTTTGTTTTTATGGTTAAGAGAACCATTGTCTTGACAAATCCAGAAAGGGCTTTAAGACAATGCTTATTGTAAAATGTGTTATATTAATGTTAAAGTAATAAATAAATAAACGCTTGAATATCTATGTAAAAACATCCGATAAAAATAAATATGCTATGAATGTTGAAGATAGGAACTTCTGCGCCATTAAGGTTTATTTTATATTTCAACAGACAGTTCTTTTATACATTTATTAGAACAAACTGTTTAATATTTATCAAATTCAACGCCATAACACGTAAAAAGTTGATGTTTAAAAGAAACCCTATAAACCCGAAGAGATATCTAACTAAAGTATATTTTTTTCAATAACAGTTAAAATTATCTGTCACGTGGAATTTGTGAAATAAAATATAACTGCGCTATTTCGAATTTTGATATGGCAACACTGATATTTTATTCTGTTGACGCGAAGCTAGATATCCACAGTATCTTTTAAGGTCATTCTTTATTCAACTTTTATTTCAAGTCCCGTGTTTTAGACCGACTTCAGAAAGCAGGAGGTTCTCAAGTCGACTGCATGTTATTTAATGTTTGTTACGCCAGTATTACGTCAATTATTTTATTTTGATTGCTGTTTCATTTTGGTAGAGCGTGGACCGACGACCTGGTCAAAGTCGCCGGTAAACGCTGGATGAGGGCGGCGCGGGGCCGATCGACGTGGAAGACCTTGGGGGAGGCCGCCGTCCAGCAGTGGACGTCTACAGGCTGTGGATGATGATGATGTATGCGTATTCATTCAGAGGTGATCCCGAATATATTTCATGGAAAACTATGCGCCTAAATCATAACTCTGACTATAACCATACAATAATATAAATATAAGTAATATTAAGTAAATTTTTATATCTTAAATAAATATATTACCTTTATACACCCCTTCACATTCAACGCACAGTAACAACCAATCTTTTGCGGTTCGAGCAGTATCACTTTGGAATCATCTTCCCATTGCCATTAAATCTGCTTCATCTTTACATTCTTTTAAAATTAAATTAAAAAGTCATTATCTGAGTCAAATACAACCATAAAGAAGTACCTATTGTAATATTTATGTAGTATGTTAATTATATTTATTATGTTTATTACATCGTTTATTAATCCATGTATTATATTTATTATATAAGTATGTATGTATCATAATTTTATATATTTAGATTTTATGTTTAATTAGGTAAAATGCAATAATTCGCATTTTTTTTTGTTTTACTCGTTAAGTTTTTTTTTTATGTTTGTGGGATTTGTAATGTTATTATTAAGAATTTGTCAACACATTTTTTTATGTTGTTTTCACAAGCATGGTTGTCTGTAAGATAAGATAAGACCGCCTA
The DNA here is from genome assembly GCA_944452665.1 of Stenoptilia bipunctidactyla. Classification (NCBI taxonomy): domain Eukaryota; kingdom Metazoa; phylum Arthropoda; class Insecta; order Lepidoptera; family Pterophoridae; genus Stenoptilia; species Stenoptilia bipunctidactyla. The sequence goes on from OX101746.1 coordinate 19,753,112, forward strand.
GTAGTACTTACTCAACACACTGTTTTTTTTTCTCATTTACTGTCTGTACTGTATACTGAAGTGTAAATAAATAAATAAAAATAAAATAAATATTTAATATATATTTTGACTCACTGTGTCTGTGAACCCCGAGGTCAGTGAGAAGACTGTTAAGACATACATACATACATAACATTCATTTAACCTTCTTCCATGCTGGACTGGGAGTGAAAGAAAAACATAGAATGTGCCAGCTGCTTTTCTTCCCGGGCATACTGTAAAAGTCAGTTAAGGAACGGAGGTTTTATTGGCGTTTTTGCGGGCGATAGGCTGACCCCCTGTCACTGCAATCGTCTCTCTCCATCATAAGAATACCTCCAAATTTGTCAAACGTGACATCAGATGGTTTTATAGCCTCTGGTGTTCTGCCTACCCTATTAGGGATACAGGCATGAAGTTATGTATGTATGTATAACCTCACGCCTGTCTCCGTTTGGGGTAGGCAGAGACAAGGGAACACCAATTGCTTCGATTCAAACATACCTCTTTCGCTTCCTCCACGTTCATTAATCTTTTCATACATGATCGCCGGTTACGGGTACTTTTGACTAGGCCCTTTTTCAAAATATCGCCAATTTGATCGGCATACGTTCGCTTACTTCCGACAACACCATCCATTCTTGCTCTGTACACCTCTTTCGTAAATCTACTTTCACTCATCCTTTCCAAATGTCCAAACCACCGTAGCATACCCTTTTCAATCTTAGTCACTATATCCTCTTTCGATCCGCATCTCTTTCTTATTTCACTGTTATCACTCAATTTCACGAACCGCATCACTCAATTTCAGTCTACACATGCTCCTCAAAGCTCTCATCTCCACAGCATTAATCCTGCTTTCATGTCTCTTCTGCCACACCCAAGATTCTCTGTTAAGACAGCGATGATAAAAACGATTCAAGTACCGTAAAATTACACAACTATGGTCCAGATTTTACACATTTTTTGTTTACTTTCTTGTTATTTTAGAATTAATTTACAAATATAATATCTGTTGACATTTTTATCAAAAGTAAAGCGTAGTCATTGAGTACATATGTAGTCAAATGAATTTTGAAACATAATTTGTTTTTTTTTATTTAATATATATTGGACTATAGTTGTATAGCATGTTGACAACTATGGTCCAGGTTAAAACGTATGGCAATAGTTGCTTATTACCATCAATTTTACCATAGTTGAGAGCTTTATTTTTTAGAATACTGAGTACTCTAAGACAAAAACACAAATTAGTTACCTTAAATTTAAGTCCAATTAGGTATTTTTTATGCACTGTAACCAATAGTAATAAATAAAAGTTTTTAACACTCGCAAAGCCCGCGTAAACAAGTTCTTCTTGCGAACATCGAATGGCATCAATCCATGGCGCCACCTGTCAAATGCACGTAAAACTAATCTCTTCGTGTCTTAAGCAAACGAAATAGTACAAAACAATAAAGTAGATCAAAGTCAAAAGAATCTTTATTTCGTAAGTATTTAAATACATTTGAAATAAGTCTCAATATACAAATTGAACTGAATCTACCACCACTTCGGAAAGTCGATCTGTTGAGAAGAAGTGGCAAGAAACTCAACAGCAATCATCTTTTAAAAATACACAATAACAATAACAATTTACAATCTTCTTGCATCCGGATATCTTATAATAAAACTTTATACTTATCCTTAAATCTATCGAAGGGTTAATCTTAAATATTTTGGAATTTTATTATAAAAGCGTACACATTGACCCATGAACGAGTTGGTGATCTTCGGAGATGTCGGAGATTTTTGTTCGTTGAGATCGGTGGATCATAGTTGAGACCCTGGACCATAGTTGTGTAGTTTTACCAGTACCGAAGTCAACCCATTTTTCTTTTATTTTACAAACATTAATGCTTTAATAAAATATATCTAGTGATGTAAATTATTTGTTCCATGTGTTACTGTCAAAGCCCGTATACCTAACCTGTAATCTTAGGTTTTGCCAGTAAATCTTAGGATTAACGAAATTAATTGGTAAATGTCAGGGTTTATAGAAAAGGGACCGAATGTGGAAAAGAAGGTATCAGTTAGTTCTACTGAAGATCTTAGACTACAATGTAATAAAATGTTCCTTAATTACAAGAAGATTACATTGAAATTCATTTATTGCTCAATGTATGGTAAAAATTGTTGTTTACAATTTATAATTAATGTCCTACATACAAAACTGACCGACTACATGGAGCCAAAGTAAGCATAGTTTGTGTTATGGGATACTATGTAGCGAACCTAGAATATAAATACATAAATAGATATACACCCAGACACGGAATATTTTGTTTTTCTTGTTCCGTGCGGGAATTTTACCCCATCGCCAAAGTGGTCGTCTATATTCACCATTATAATGCCTCCAAATTTGTCAAACGTGACATCAGATGGTTTAAAAACCTCTGCCTACCCCGTAAGGGATAGGCGTGAAGTTATGTAAAAAATAAAATGAAATCGCAGGAGTTTTGAATATTTTAATCAAGGTACACAATAAAAATATATAAAAAAGAAATATTCTAGAACTAATAAACTTAAAGTAATTCTTATTTTGAACTTACCTACCGCTAACATAAATAAGCAATTTATTCAAAGATTTTGTTATAGATTTTGTTGAATATGGAAAAAAACAAATTAATTCGCAAACAATAGGCGGCCTCATTTTAAATTCTAATCAAATTTCGAACAAATAACTTTTGTCAACATTCTAAATACTCAATTAAAAAGAAACCATTTTTTTTGAAATTGGAAAATAGGTAAGAGTTCTTGGAACTCACGCCATCGATCAACTCGATAGCTCGTAGGCATTGTTTTATTTTTCCGTGTTTTGTTACTGGCAACTCGCTTAGGGTTGCCAGCTCTAAAGATTGCGGGACTATTGGCTATTTGCCATGAGTATGAATTATTTTCATAAACTTTTTAAACACTTTTAAGAAACTAAATTTTTTTGGGAAAACAAATGAAGTCAGAAAAAAGGACTAAAATCGTAATGCCAATAAAAGGACTTCTAGAATAAAGAAGCACACCAATTCTTAATTTTTTTGTCGCTTTTTACAGAATTGCTCAGAAATTAGTAAGAAAGAAGAAAAAAAGAAAAAATAACAAAATCAAAACCGACGCGGATAAAATCGCGTGAAGCTGTTAGTATTGAAGTACCGTCAATCACTCGTCTATCCAAAATACTGAATTGAATAAAAAATGTAAGTTAATCCCAAATCACTCAGGGAGTAATCTAGAATAGGAATCTGTTACTAAATAAATTTCGAAAAATTTATTTCAAATCAAATCGATTTATTGCGGAAAGTATGGTAATTGCTTTCATGCTGGACTGGGAGCGAAAGAAAAACATAGAATGTGCTAGCTGCTTCTCTTCCCGGGCATACTGTAAAAGTCAGTTAAGGGAGAGAGGTTTTAAAGGCGTTTTTGTGGGCGATAGGCTGACCCCCTGTCACTACAATAGTCTCTCTCCATCTTTATAATACCTCCAAACTTGTCAAACGTGACATCAGATGGTCTTGTAACCTCTGGTGTTCTGCCTACCCCATAAGGGATACAGGCGTGACGTTGTGTATGTATGTAGTATGGTAATATTTGATGGTACATATTATAGTATGAGCGCATACTTTACTGTATTAAAGTATCATTCATTTTCAAAAGCAATAAAATCTTCTTAAAGCGTATTTAAAAATATAAAAAAATATTTCCGACATTCACATATTATTTAGCCTAAATAAAGTGTATAAAATAATGTGTTATTGATACTAGAAATCGGATAAGTTGAAGCCGTCGTGAAGTCGTCGTGGCGCCGCGGTTACTGTGTGTATCATACGATATCACAGGTTAAGCAACGTTCGGCGCGGTCGGTACGTGGATGGGTGACCGCCGACCATTCGTTTCTCACGGCGACTTCCGTGCTTCGGAGACCACGTGAAGCAGTCGGTCCTGGGTGCTGTATACTTGTATACAGTAGTCGTTAGGGTTTGTCAGAAGCCAGTGTCGGCGCCCTGATATTTCTGACATCCACCACCCAGCACTGGGCCAGCTTGGTGGATTATGGCCTATACCTCCTCGTCACCCCGGGGAGAGACTCATAGCCCTGCAGTGGGTTCTTTACAAAGAGTCGTGATGATGATGATGATCGGATAAGTTAACTAACAAATAAATAAAGATAAAAAAGATGATAAGGCCTCCAATTGTACTCTGTTGTATTGCTATAAACCTACTCTGTTAATATTATAAGTACAGTAAAGAATAAATAAATAAAAATACATTAGAAAATAAACTTAAAGAAAATTTTAGTTTAGTGTGGCTTTTACCCACATTTATGAAAGACTCCATAAGAGTTCGAAACTAGTCGGACACCTCCGATAATTTAATAAAATTTATAAAATACATAATGGCCAATATCTGTGTTCACATTACAAGTTTCTACACGTCCTCCAGGATTCGAACTCTCTAGCATAGAAGGCAAAGTTTCTAACCACTACACCAGCCGGTCTTCAAATAAATATTTTCGTATTTTTTTTTCACCTGGTAACCCTGAACGCAGCGTGAATTACCACTGGCAGCTCCAACCACCGCGCACAGTTCGCATGTTGATGCTATGATACGATAAGCACGGAATAGTGGACAACACCACAGACTATGCTCAGATACATTTATATTTAGAAACTAGCTGTAGTACCTGGCTGTTCTCGGAGACAGTTTGGCTTTAAATTGGTAAAAAAATGAAACCGTAAAGCCCACAATAACTGATTACACTCCAAAACATACACTCACACCACTACACATCTTATATTTACTCTATACCATTTTTTAGATCGAAATCGATAGAGTACTTCATGATTTTTTTTTCAAATATGTATGAATTTGGAGATCGTTTCGGAGACCTAGATTTGACGTGAAGTCGGTTTTTTTAATGCTCTGCATTCGTTGATTATTATTTAAACTTTTTATCATCAACATCGTCGTTACCTACAATTAAGTGGTATTGAAGTCAACCTCAAATTTAGAGATTAGTAAAAAAGTGTTCTTTTTTATATTTCAAATATCTTAATAAGTACTGGATTACCAAGATCACAAAGATCTATACTTAAAAATGGCTTCTTATTTTAAAATTAATATTACATCGCGATAACATTAACTCTTGTAATCAAAGCCTTATTAAACCATTCAACAACACACACCCACAACAAAAAAAAAACAAGTGAACAGAAAAAAATATATCGAAAAAGGTTTCATTTTAAAAAAGGTCGGACACGAAAGCAGGATTTTCACGTCGTTACTGCATAACTAATTACCTAGCCTTTGTGGTATATTGAAAAATAATACTATGTCGTGTTTTAAAATCCTTTGAAAAAGGGTTTTCATAGGAAATTCTGCGATGTGGATTAATGACAGGTGGTTATATATTTGCATTTTTAATGTGAGTAATGGTTGACTATTAACTGTTCGCGCAAACAATTACCTTAACGCTTGTTTTCAACCGACTTCCAAAAAAGGAGGAGGTTCTCAATTCGTCTGTATGTTTTTTTGGGTCTTTGTTACACGTTATTTCGGACAATTATGAATCGATTTTAAAAAATCTTGTTTCATATAATAGAGGGTACTTCATAGTTGGTCCGATATAAATTTCATCGAAATTGGTTGAGTACTTTATTGACAATTTCAAATTATTGAAAAAAATATGTATGATTCCGGAGAATGTTAACATTGATGACATTCTCAACTCAGCCAAAGTTTTGACGTGAAGTCGGTTTTTTTAATGCTCTGCATTCGTTGTGTAATAAATAGTCAAAAGTGTTGCCAGTATTAAAATATGTATTTTTATTTTCACACTAGCAACGGCTTTAATTTCAAAACATTTTAACCCGTAAGAAAAAATAATTGAATCAAAATTTAGTAACAAAGATGAGGTTAGAATAAGAAAAGGATGCAAAACAAAATATCAAACAACTTGACATTTACGTAAAATGTAAGTTATTTCATAATATGTAATACAACCATCAACTTAGGTTGCTCTTTTGATTTATAAGTGAATTTATTACATACATACATAACTTCATGCCCGTATCACTAATGGGGTAGGCAGAACACCAGAGGTTATAAAACCACTTGATGTCACGTTTGACAAATTTGGAGGGATTATAATAGTGGAGAGACTATTGCAGTGATAGGGGGTGATAGGTTTTATACCTAGGTTATTATATTATAGGTGACGCTTTTATAATAAAATTCCAAAATATTTAAGATTAACCCTTCGATAGATTTAAGGATAAGTGTTATATAAAGTTTTACTATAAGATATCCGGATGCAAGAAGGTGGGATTTCCTGGTTGTCAATTGTTATTGTGTATTTTTAAAAGATATGCGGATTGTTTATACTTTAAAATTTAATAACACATCTTTTCGTGCGTCTCAGTCGAGGCGCAAGTATTTTTCGGTCGCTAATTTAAAAGACCGATTTGTTATTCAAACGTAAATATGGTTTTTTGACACAAAACGTATTTTAGTCAAACACTTCCTATTCAATTTACAAATTATTTTATTTGTTTATCAAAAAAATGTAGGTATATTTGCAGTCACAAAACTACATAAATGGAAGTAAACACAAAGTAGGCAAATGTAATTTAAACGCTGAAGACGGCTAGCCCTATCACGTGAACGGACCGCGGCGGCGCTGTAGGCATTTCAAAGATGCGGCCGAGTTGAATTACTGTAGATGTCTGTACTGTGGCGCAGGTGTATTACTTACAAAAATAACTACACGAAACGTCTTGTAACAACTTCAGAGGGGCTAGATGTTTAACGCGCTCTATAGCTATTTAAAGGTTTGAAATATATCCATTTAAACCAGACAATAAATTCAGTTATGGGAGGCTTTTTTGTGGGCGATAGGCTGACCCCTAAAGTCAAAGTCAAAAGAATCTTTATTTCGTAAGTATTTAAATACATTTGAAATAAGTCACACAATTTACAAATTAAACTGAATCTACCACCACTTCGGGAAGTCGATATGTTGAGAAGAAGTGGCAAGAAACTCAACAGCAATCATATTAAAAAAAAACAGTTTATTGCCAAGGTGTTAGTAACGATGAGGTTGAATTTCGAAGATATTGTCAAAACATATCACGGTAGTGATATCTATCAGCTTTGAAAGTCGTCACAGTTTGTAAATAAAATAATCAACGAATGCAGAGCATTAAAAAAACCGACTTCACGTCCATACTTTGGCTGAGTTGAGAATGTCATCAACGTAAACATTCTCCGAAATCATACATTTTTTCAAAAGTTTGAAAATTTTCAATGAAGTACTCAACCGATTGCGATGAAATTAAAATGAGACCAACTGTTCCGGTTTCTCCGCCGGCGTTCGGCTACGCTCGGTTTTGGACGGCTCAGCGGCCGGGACGTGAGAGGGGGCCGCCACTTCATCTTACGCATCCGCGAGCGACGTACCTACTCGACATACCATCTAATAGCCAATCTGTATTTATATTTCAATAATAACCAGTATTACAGTTACAGTCCACTAGTTTTAATCTATAGTCCCTACATAGGACCCTAACACCAACTATGAGGTATCCTCTATCATATGAAAGAACAATTTTCAAAATCAATTCATAATTGTCCGAAATATCGTGTAACAAAGACACAACAAAAAAAAACATACAGACGAATTGACCTCCTCCTTTTTTGGAAATTGGTTGAAAATTAAATGGGACAGGCTCCATTCCGCTGTTCAGGAATAACTCGACCGAGAGTGCAGCGTGGTGAGGAAGCGGGCGGACATTTTTAATCAGAAGTTGAGTAGCGAAAGCCCTTTTAAAAATACTATATTTTTACTGAAATACATTTCCTATGACTATTTTTGCTATCTATTGTAATAAGAAGTTAATACGAACACAAATAAAAAGCTCAATATTAAAAAACTTCTGTTCAGGTATAATATACTTTTTTACAATACCGCATGTTTTACTCCAAGATGGAAATAACTTAATATCAGGTAACCATTATTTAATGCTCGCGTCCAAATATTATAAACTAGCGCGGTTTTGCCCGCGTAACTTTTGATCCCGTGGGAATTTCGGGATAAAATATAGCCTGAGGAAGGTTATCTCAAGAGTTCGGGTATCAAATGCAAAAAGAATTTTTCAAATCCCACTTGTAGTTTCTGAGATTAGCGCGTTCAAACAAACAAACTTTTCAGCTTTATATATTAGTGTAGATATGGTTATTTTCGTATCGATCAATAGAAAAAAAAATAAAGGTATGGCGCCTCAAACTTTTTTTACAAACATTCGCTGTTGATGAACACAGCTACTACGACGCGGTATTTCATTGACTACGTTTAATAATACGTAATACTACGACGTAGTACTACAAGATGTTTGGTAGAAGCGCGTAGTTGTCTTTATTTTTACCCACGACGGAACGGAGACGGTATATGCGTTTGGGGTGAGAGGGTGTTTGTGCAAACCAATGTTACCATTTATCTCCAGAACCACTTCTCCGATTTTAATGCGGTTTTCAGTAATCGCTTTGGATTTGATTGGTGCATGTTCTTAGATAGGTGTAGCGGTAACAACTCACCAGGGGGCGCTGCAGTAAACATTTGTTTGTAAAAGCCAATGTTTCCGTTTATCTGCAAAACCATTGGTCCGATTTAAATGTTGTTTTCAGTGTACGCTTTGGATTTGATTAGCGCATGTTCTGAGATAGGTGTTACGGTAACAACTCACCAGGGGGCGCTGCAGTAAATATTTGTTTGCAAACCATTGGTCCGATTTGAATGCCGTTTTCAATTATCGCTTTGGATTTGATTGGTATAATGTTCTTAAATAGGTTTAACGGTAACAACTCATCAACTCATCTTGATTTCTCACTCATTATAATACTTCACTATGTATTAAAATAAACTACATGGGTTTTCCAGCGGTGATGGGGACATTAGAGGGCTGATGAGGAACGAGGTGTTGTGTAATGTAATGTATGGTACCTATATTATGCTCTTTAAAAAGTTTGAAATAAAAAACAAAATAAAAATTTTGAAAAACCCACGACGCGACGCGACGGTTAAAAAGTTATTGAAAAATAATTAAATAATTTAAAATTAGACTGGAATGATTCATGTGACGAGAGATAATTAACGTGAACGTTGAATACCTGTGTTATTGCGACATCTACATCTTCGAGAACCGAATAGGTAAGCGTAGGGAAGTGCTATGAAAACGAATAGTATGTTGTTCATAATATGACCGACTCTGTGTGAGATCAAGTGAACTTTTAAAAAAGCTTTTCACGTTAATTATCTCTCGTCACATGAATCATTTCAGTCGGGGGATTTTAAATTATTTAATTATTTTTCAATTACTTTTTAACCGTCGCGTCGTGGGTTTTCAAAATTTTTATTGTGTTTTTTATAATAGTATTTAATCATATGTTAGCGAATATATTATTTTCCTTGTATAAGAAATTCATGCCTTTTTTGCAAAAATCGATTAAAAAAACTGTGTAAAACAATTTGAGCGACGTACAGTTCAATATTAAAATTAAAATTTCAGACAAAGCTGAGTTCTTGGTATCAATTATTTTGTTTCTCGTCACTCGTTAAGGAGTATAAAGGAAAAATTTATTATTTCGCTTTTAAAAGTATTGCTATGTAGATTAACGTAATGCCTTAAAAACTTTGTAATAATGGAATTTTACAGGATAAATATAACAAGGCTTTGAGAGTTACGCCAATAATTAAGTTGTCTTTCGGAATTTGGTACCTACATACATACAAACATATTATTCAAGTTATAAGACCATTTGATGTCACGTTCGACAAATGAGGTATTATAATGATGGAGAGAGGCTATTGCAGTGACAGTCCATAAAAATGCCCATAACACCTCTGTCCCTAAACTGGCTTTTACAGTATGCACGGGACGAGAAGCATCTGGTACATTCTATGTTTTTCTTTCGCTCCCAGTCCAGCTTGGAATTTGGTACCTATACATAGTTTTGTCCCTTGTCAGTTTCACGGACACATTTCGTTTTCTGCCTTTATAAAATATTTAATCCTATCAAATAATTTGACCACATTTATCGCATATAATTTACATGAAGTGTGCACATCAAACGATAGCGCAGGTTAAGCGTTCGGCGCGCTCGGTGAAAGAATGGGTGACTGCTGATCATTCATTTCTCACGACGACTTCCGTGCTTCGGAGGACACGTTAAGCAGTCGGTCCCGGGTGCTGTATAATTGTATACAGTAGTCGTCAGGGTTTGTCAAAAGCTATTTCGGCGCCCTGAAATGTCTGACGTCCACCAACCAGCACCGGGCCAGCTTGGTGGATTACGGCCTACACCTCCTCGTCACCCAGAGGAAAGACTTATAGCCCTGCAGTGGGCTCATTACACGGAACTGTAATGATGTGATGATTTACATTTTCAATTTTAACTCGACGTTTCGGTGTCTTTGCAGACCCCGTGCTCACGAGAGATTGAGGTGTCAGACGTCAGATTTTTCTGAGATTGTATGTAGGTATATGAAGGCAGTTATTTTATAAAACAATGCCGGAAAATGTCACTGCCGAAGCGGTGACATTTCAATTCAATTCATTTTATTAGCACGAACGTAGGTAGTACAAAGGATGTTTTACTAAGCCATACTCTGCCGTAGTATATATAAAGCTGAAGAGTTTGTTTTTTTGAACGCGCTAATCTCAGAAACTAGTGGGATTTGAAAAATTCTTTTTGCATTTGGTAGCCCAACTCTTGAGAAAGTTTATAGGCTATATTTTATCCCGAAATTCCTACAGGTTCAAAAGTTACGCGGGTAAAACCGCGCGCGGTGACTAGTAATATATAGGGTCGCGCCATTAAAGGCAATTATATTTTAATAGCAGATTAAGAATGATGAGCATTTGATGAGCAAGGATGTGGAAGTCTCATCAAGTGAAAATTTCTTAGTTTACTCACCTTTTACTTCTCTAACCTTTACTTACTTTCTAAAACCTGAGACTAATTACATAGCTCTTACTCTATGTTTCAAGTAGAGTTAAAGTACTTTAATTATTGTAAACTATTTCTCGTACACTTATAAGCAAAGAAAGGGCATCGCTAGCAAACGTAGCTTAATTCACAAAGCATTCTGTATAAAGATACGGAAATAATCTCATCAAGTTTTTCACTCTTGTTACTTGATACTGAAAATAAAATATAGTTTTAATAACGTACTATATTTTCGCAGGTTTCCAAAATTAAAGAATTTTATGTGTATCCTTAGATCCTGTACCCTTCTAGGACCAGTATTATGAAAATTCATTTCAATTGATTATTTATTACGAGCCACCACGCGCGGTTTTACCCGCGTAACTTTTGATCCCGTGGGAATTTCGGGAAAAAATATAGCTTATAACCTTCTTCAAGAGTGGGCTATTGAATGCAAAAAGAATTTTTCAAATCCCACTTGTAGTTTCTGAGATTAGCGCGTTCAAACAAACAAACAAACAAACAAAAAAACAAACTCTTCAGCTTTATATATTAGTATAGAAGTATAGATTATTGGTTGCCGATAAACGCCAAAAGAAGGCAGCGAAGGACCGAGCGACGGACGAGAATCTCGGAGGAGGCCTATATCCAGCATTGGAGATTATGATGACTGGTAACATTAAAAGGTTACAATCATACAAATATATCTTTCTTCACAATCATTCATGTTTAAAAAATAATATAAGAGATGATTGTAAAAACATATTAGCAAGCAAGATTGGAACCCTGCTATGTTTAGCAAACTATTAATTGATGACCTCTTTGGCGATGGGGTAAACCTGTCTGCCTCAGATTGGGTGGCCAGGTTGCGAGTTCGATTCCCGCGAGTTCGACCGTAACCTTATACGTAAATAATTCATTTCGGTCTAATTCATTCAAACGTAGGTAAAGACACAAAAACGAAGAGTTAAAAATATTACTAATCTTAAGAGGGTATTTAATTCATGTATTGTTGAAGATGTATAAAGAAAGATAATGAACGAATGCAGAGCATTAAAAAAACCGACTTCACGTCAAAACTTTGGCTGAGTTGAGAATGTCATCAACGTAAACATTCTCCAAAATCATACATAATTCCAAATGGTTTCGATGAAATTTAAACGTGACTAACTATGAAGTATCGGCTATCATATGAAACAACAATTTTCAAAATCAATTCATAATTGTCCGAAATATCGTGTAAGAAAGACACAAAAAAACAATAGAAAAACACACAGACGAATTGAGAACCTCCTCCTTTTTTGGAATTCGGTTGAAAAAGGCGTCGCTATCAAAAGTGGCATAATGAACAAAGCGCTCGGTTCGAAGGTGCATGCTGTTTAGCTCTTGTTACTTGTTGCTGACAGCTCTCAAACCCAGAGCGAGACGGGATCGAGAGTATAAGGGCATGGACACAACATGTATTTAGTTTTGCAAGAAAGTAGGAAAGGATAATCATTTACTGCCAAATAATTAATTAATAGCGTATCAATGTGTTGGAATCGAAGAAAATGGCGTATTGAACATAAGACGATAAATTTAATTAAACGATAAATTAAAACTGCGCTCTTGCAGGGTGACTGGTGGGTCACTTTTGAAATTCAAGGGCGTGATTAGATGAAGAGATAAAATATAATAAAAAAAATTACTGAGTAAACTTAACCGAAAGTTAAAGAATTGATTACGCAACGCATGGTTACGCCAGCGTTGGTAGTGATCCGCGTGCCAGGTCACGTGCCGCGATCGAATCAATTGTATGTAAAGTAAATAGTAACATAGCAGTATTTATTTATAGGGAATTCTATTGAAAAATTTAGTACCTTCTTTTATTACATAATTATGGTTAGAATCGAGTACAGAGTGCTCTCCTTCATTATCTAAAATTTGTCACCAGTCACCCTGTATTAAGAGCCAAGTCTGTGGGTTAGAATGTAAGGATTTATTTACAGCAAAATTACATCAACTTTTTTACTGTTTCAGTACCTACTAAATTAATTAATGCTGAGCGCAAATAATTCGTTAATTTCAAATGCGCTAGCCTAGTCATGGCATAGGGTGATAGGGTGCGCAATAGTGAAATAAGAAAGAGATACGGATTTAAAGAAGATGTAGTGACTAAGATTGAAAAGGGTATGCTACGGTGGTTTGGACATTTGGAAAGGATGAGTGAAAGTAGACTTACGAAAGAGGTTTACAGAGCAAGAATGGATGGTGCTGTCGGAAGGGGCCGCCCTAGGCGAACGTACGCCGATCAAATTGGCGACGTTCTTAAAAAGGGCCTAGTTAAAAGTACCCGTAACCGGCGATCATGTATGAAAAGATTAATGAACGTGGAGGAAGCGAAAGAGGTATGTCTGGATCGAAGCAATTGGTGTTCCCTTGTCTCTGCCTACCCCAAAGGGTGACAGGCGTGAGGTTATGTATGTATGTATGTAGTTATGGCACTGCAATCGCATGACACGCATTCATTCATTTCATTAAGGGCTCCCTTGTAATAGCTTTTGTTAAAGTCGTCATACTAACCTCTTAAAATCGCTTGCTTGCAATGAAATTAAATGAAAAAATTTATTCATCATAAGACCACCGAATGGCCGCTTAATGACGTCACAATTTTGTACTTCGGCTTTAACAAGGTGTTGATAGTTATTGAAAAAAAAACTCTTGGCACTCTTTTTCAGTCAGAATTATACGAATTACTACAAATAGGTACATACATTACAAATTGATCATGACATGAAAAAAAAAACAGACACAAGACAGCTAATTGTGAGAGCCAATGTCATGCCACAACCAAATTGCTTACATAGTAGGTAAATTGAGCTATGGATGCACAACACGAACATGACAAACTGGGACCAGAGTATTTAAACAAGAATGGATTAAAATAGTCATTGTATATTAATAAACATTGCAATACGAATTAATACTAATTTTCTTAAGCAAAACCTTTAAAATTACATACATACATAACTTCATATAACTTCACGCCTGTATTCCTTATGGGGTAGGCAGAACACCAGAGGTTATAAAATATTTCAGTGACAGGAGTTCAGCCTATCGCCCACATAAAAGAACCTCCAATAAAACGTTTGTCCCTTAACTGACTTTTACAGTAGGCCCTAATCCAGAGATATCCTTTCAACCGACACTTGAAAGTACCAGGACTGTAGTGGACAGAAAAAACAAATGCAGACAGTGCGCTCCACACCTTGACGTTCCATACCGAAAAGAATCTTTCAACGTGTTTCGTTTGACTTTTAGCTAAAATGGTGTGCGTTCAACTTGCTCAAAAAGAGCATTTTCGTACTCTCCAAAATGCATACTGTAATACAGGGTGTTTGTTAATTAGACAGGAATTTTTGAAAGCGTTGTAGGCAAGTTCCTTTGCAATCATTAAACTCCAAAATGTATGATACCAATGTATGATTATGTATGAAGACCAAACTTAAAACAAATCAACGTAGTTTTATTGATTTTTTTAGTAGTTTAATTTTAATTGCTGTAAAAATTAAATATCACAAAAATGGTTGGCTGTCCGCTCATACGCAGGAACAATGTTAAGCTAAACGATTACAAATGATCTACATTGTTTTAAAAGTTTCGTTCTAATTACTAAAAACCCTCTATTATACTAACAAGTAAATTTACGTCAAATTTTTCATTTGTTCATCATTCTAAATGAGTTTAGAATTTCTTTGGTCAGTTGAGTCCAGCGCTTCTAGTTTTTATTTGGCAGAATAAAAGGTGTTCCTTTTGATTTCCTATAACTCTAGGGTATTAATAGGACTATGTAATATAATCAAATAACATGTGAATAATTTTTCAATTTTAATTTTTGTTTTAATTTTTTTTTTTTAAGTCAAAACATCTTATGTAAAACACCTTTATGCGAAGTATGACAACGTGATATTTTCTATCCCTCTTTTATCGCTATGCACAGGTGCAGTTCGCAACGTTTGGCGTTGTACATTGTATGCAACGTTCCTCAACGTTCAAAATGTTTTTTTTGTATGGCTTCAGAAACACGCGTCTATTGAATGAATGTTAAAGAGATTTTACAAGGGTGATAATTTACGAACTTGTTGGGTGAGGCCTATTTTAATTTAAATTTGCCTGGTTTAATTTTATGTAATTTAATTTAATTTGTTTTAGTGTAATTTGATTTAGTTTAATTTGATTTGATTTAAATTCATTTAATTTGATTTTATTTAATTTAATTTGGCTTGATTTAATGTAATTTGATTTCATTTAATATGATTTGTTTTTTTTTTATTTAATTATTGAATTATTTCTTATTTTATTTTTAGAGTTTAAATTGTTCTATTAGTAATATTTCTTTTGACATTCATTATTATTATTATTACTATTTTTTTATTGTTTACAGTTATTTAAGTTATGATATTTTAATTTTAGTTTTATGCCTGTGTGTAAAATTCTCTAATTCTCTAATCTATGGAACCTTTGTTTTCTGAAATAAATGAATATTATTATTATTAAAGTGAAGCCGGTCTTTTATGTTGATTTTAAATTTTTTGTAAGTATATAATAATAATAATAATAATAATAATTCTTTATTTCTCATCACAATTTACACAGTTAAATATTTTATAAATTACAAGTACACAAGGTTAAAATTGTGAGAGCCCGAAGCCTAAACGAAGTTCCAAGGAACTTGAATTTCAGGACATCAGGTCTCCTCCATTTTATTTTACAATTTCTGTGTTAGTGAGTAACGTGATTGGTACAGTCCTTATCAATGTATGGATCGAGTCATATAGAAAATAATAATAAGCAAATTGATTATAAAATGTAATTTCCTACTTGACAATTTTAATTAAATTTTCGGTATCCTCACAGTTTAATGTGAGAAGCCATGTTTTAATTTTAATTTTAAGAGATGTCTTTGTTAATGGGTATATTGAAATGATTTTGTTTATTTTTTTATATAAATATGAATCTCGAAAGCAGTAAAAGTTATCAGTATATGCAAAGTTAAATTTAGGGAACTGCGTTATTGGATTTTGCCTACCAGTACTTAGGGGTGGGAAAAACTGTAGCATGGAGTGTTTCTTTAGAAGAGTTTGTAGTATATATAGTTGACGTACGGTGAGGACCTGACATTCCTTATATAATTGCTCGATGGAGAAACGCCATGGTAAGAACAAGGAAACTTTGAGTATGGCCCTCTGGCTTCTTTCGAGGTTCAACATACTTGATTTTGATATGCCGCCCCACGAAGTTATACACACTGAAAAAAATTCGCATGTAAAAATAACTAAGTTTCGGTTGATTTTAACAAAGCGTGTTTGTCAATATACAACCTGCAAAGTTTGTTGCTAAAAATAAATAAGTCAAGTTTGCTATTCTTACTTGATCAGAATCAACTGAGTAAATCGGCTAAAATTGCTGTAAGCTTGATTATTATTACTAACAAAATGTTTGCAAACGTAGCCAACTTTACTGTTTAAATAGACAAACTTTCTTGGATAGTTATAGCCAACCTTCTTGGTATTTGTAACCGTTTTGCTAGGTAGCCACAACAGACTTTCTCTGCAATGTGAGTTGTTTAACTCTGTAGCCACAGCCAACCTACTTGGTATCTGCAATCGTTTTGCTAGGTAGCCACAACAGACTTTCTCTGCAATGTTAGTCATTTAACTCTGTAGCCACAGCCAACCTACTTGGTATCTGCAATTATTTTGCTAGGTACCCACAACAGACTTTCTCTGCAATGCGAGTCACTTAACTCTGTAGCCACAGCCAACCTACTTGGTATCTGCAATCGTTTTGCTAGGTAGCCACAACAGACTTTCTCTGCAATGCGAGTCATTTAACTCTGTAGCCATAGCAGACTTTCTCTGCAATGTGGGTAAAAAAAAACTAAAAAAATACTGTTATTGTTCACTTATTATTTATTGTCATATATCTGAAAATCACAAAAGAACAGTCTCAAAGTTTACAATACTAAACCAAAATTACAAAGTAGGCACAGACAGCATTAGCACAGTAGAGCAGAATAGGCACAGTAGGCACACAGGATTTGATCAGGCAACTTTCCTGCCAACCTGGTGATTAAACCTCGTGAAGATTCCACAATCTTGCTATGGAAGTACACCGATGCCTTTTCTTGTGGGAATACTCTAATAATTTCGTGTACCCAATTTGCATAAATGGTACTCCTTATTGCATTTGACGAATGATTGCTCAAAATGTAGGTTCCGATGAGCCTTACCAATCTTATTCTTGCCGTATTATCTAACGGAATATGTGTATCTAAATTTAATAAACCTCTTCCTTCAAGGGTACTATTTAAAAGTAACGGTAAATCCTGAAAAACAGAAATAAATAAATTATAATTTCTACTCATTCTACCTATTTTATAATAATTTTTCTATTAAAAACGAGGCACTGTCTGTCGACATACAGGCATCTAACCTGGTTCGGCTGCAGATTATATAACTTGACACAACTTTTTGTAACATCTAACTTGTAAACTGTTGTATATGTTATATTATTTTGGTACAATAGATCCGTTGATCCATGACTTACGGGACACCCTGTATATAAGAAAAATCTGTTTAATTTTTTTTAACAAATATGGAACAGTAGATTTTTTTCAGGATTCAAAGTTGATTCAAAGTGGTATACCCTTCATTTATTTTTAATTGACTTTTTACATCTTGTATGAATGATGATAAATAGAGATATATGTATGTATAGATAGTACCTAATTATAGCTCTAAAGAAATATTACAATACATACGATAATGTTAATTTTGTTCTCTGATGGAATGGTTATTGTGATAGGTGTCTTGGGTGCGGGTGAGCTTGAAGCTTGAGGACGTGCATCAGGGTCAACCGGATATGTCAGCAAGTCAGACATAGATAAGCTAAAGCTTGAAACATCACACGCCTGTAAATTGAAGGATTAATTAAGACAACAGTATACAGATAATTAAAGCAGATTAAATTTTTGAATTGTTAGTGACTTACTTATCATCGGTAATAGGATGCATAGTCTTTTTATGTATTTCTAATTTTTTTGAGAATATGGCACGATGGCCAATTAAAGGAAATAGCTCCTTTAGGTCAGATTCCTGGAGTAGTGGAAGTGATAGAGATGTAATTGCATTTTCTGTAATTAAATAACTGATTTAAGAAAAATGATCATCAAATGTATCAAATAAACAAAATGTATAGTTCAAATGTATATTAATAAAAACTACTTTCCTCCTCTTTTTTGAAGTCTTTACTAATATTATAAAGAGGAAAGATTTGTATTTTTGTATGTTTGTAATGAATAAACTCAAAAACTACTTTCTAGAATGATTCAAAGATTCTTTCACCATTAGATGGCTACATTAACCAGAAGTAACATATTTTGCTAAGAAACTCCCACGGGATCAAGAGCTACGCGGGCCAAACCGCTCAAAGCCGCTACTCAGCTGTAAATTAAAGACACAACGGCATATCAGTGGCAATAAACCAGTATAAGCTAGTCTCACATAGAAGGTATTGAAACCCTCTACGGCGGCGCTACCTTGGCTCAAGATCACGCGTTCACTGGTCACTGGTGTGCGATTGTACGGTCTCTGTCTAATAAAATATATAAGATAAAAATTAAATACATAAACGAACTTACCTTTGAACACTTCTATATATTCTTCCAGACTCAAGGCTTTCAGCAGATTTTGTACTTCTTCATCCATTTACATTAAATCACCTGACTATAAAAAAATACGACGCTGTCGGGGCCGCCGCCGGCAGCGTCTTTAGGAATAAACAGTAGGTTCAGGCACAAAGCAATAGCATATTGGTACCTAATCAATCAACTACGTTTTATAGGTAACACACTCCTTTATGCGTCGTCGCACTCACTTAATTAAATTATTAAACGTTCGAACGAAAGACTGTTAGTTTGCGGCATGCACATAACTCTAGCGCTGACCGAAACGTGGAGGGGATATCTGCGCATCGGCGGCTCCACCGGCAGCCAGAATATTTACTTATGAATATTTAAACAAGTACTCTGTTAAAAATAACTAACTAAATAGCAAACAAAATAGCTAACTCCACCCTGCTACCAATAAATAAGTGTACTCGGTTAAATACTAATGAGTGTTCTTTTGTATTAGCAAAGCTAAGTGGTTATTAGTAGTCAAGTACTGGTTATTTAAGTTTAACCGTGAGTGGTAACGGTTAATATTACACGAATTACTCTGTTAACGCTTATTGAGTGAACTTATTAAAATTTAAACAATTTTGTAAACTGTAAAATTTGTAGATTGAGTTATTTGTATTTAATGAGCAGTATGGTGTTAATAAACAAGAATTTAGCCATGTTTACGTATATATTATTTACCAAGTTTACTTCCATCATTTTCCACGAGTCTTGATTAAAAATAAACAAGATCCTTTTAACAAAGCCAAAAAGGTACTTTGCTAACTCCTCATTTTTTCAGTGCAGTATGATATGAGCGACTAGCAAACTGAGTGTGCTATCAATCATAACGCCAAGGTATTTGAGACATTCGGTTTTCTCTAACGGTATACACGAACAGTCTGGTTTTTGCATCGGTGAACAAGTGTGAACGTAGAGACTGTAAGGCAGTGGTAGGGAAGACTTTCTCATGGAAAAGGTGATGTACTTCGTCTTTTGAATATTTAAAGTTAAACATTAGTGCTGAGCCATTCTGAAACCAAGTTCAAGCCAAATTGTGCACGTCGATAGACTTCGTCCCAATTATTACCAGAGAAAATGAGAGCTGTGTCGTCAACGAATGCAAAAATTTGGCCTTGAAACATATAAACAAAGTATATCTAATATATAAAATTCTCGTGTCACAGTTTACTCCTCCGAAACGGCTTGACCGATTTTGATGAATTTTTTGTGCTTATTCGGTATCTATGAGAATCGGCCAACATCTATTTTTTATTTTTATTTATATGCCAAAACAACGTTTGCCGGGTCAGCTAACAAACTAATAAATATCAGCTAGCAAACTAATAAAAAAAAAACAATTTCATCGTTTTATTTTTAGTTTAGTTTAATTATTATAAAAAAATATTTACATGGCTCAAATACTTACAAAAAAATTCGATTACTTTGTAAGTTTTAACATTTTATTTTCAATTAATTGTAAACTTACTAAATGTGTTTGCCATATTAAATAAATAAATAAAGTCATAGACCGTATAATCCAATAAACAATTATTTTTTTAAGTAAATACACCCTTTACTAGCCTACTATAAATACTTGTTTTTGTCTTTAGCATGGCAACATTGAAACTTTCCATCAACTACAACTTCCTTCCTTCCACCACGGCCAATAAAATTTGAATTATGACACAATTGACATTCAGCGTTGGCGCCAACTGACTTTCTAGTGTCATAAATCGCGTGTTAAATCTAAGGCCACTTTTAAAGATGGCGTGTCTGGTATATTTATGTAAACATAACAAGGTATTGTGTTAAAAAGGAACTATATGTATACTCAAGGAATGGAGAGCATTAAAAAAACCGACTACACGTCAAAACTTTGGCTGATAAGGTTGTCAATGTAAATATCCTCCGAAATCACACATATTGTTTTAAAACTTTAAAATTGTCAATAAATTACTGAACCGATTTCGATAAAATTTATAGAGGACCTTTTCATCCATGCTGGACTTCCAAAGGAATAACATAGAATGTGCCACTGCTTCTCTTCCCGGGCATACTATAAAAGTCAATTAAGGGACAGAGGTTTTTTTGTAGGCGATAGGCTGACCCCCTGTCACTGCAATAGTCTCTCTCCATCATTATCAAACGCGACATCAGATGGTTTTATAGCCTGTGGTGTTCTGCCTACCCCATAAGGGATACAGGCGTGAAGTTATGTATGTATGTATGTATTATTATTGGTAGAAAGGACTGAGTTATTGTTACTATGATATTGATATGTTTAACAGCTGTCCTAAAAGTACCTAATTTCAAATAAAATCTCATTTTACGTTTTCCAATAACTTCAAAAAGGAAGGAGGATATTCTCAATACATTTTTATGGTTATTCTTATTTAATAATCCTTTACAAATCAATTTAAAATCATTAAAATCGATAACGCTTTGTGGCTCTAGGTATTCATACAAAGTTTTAATAAAAAAATGGCTGAAGTCAAGTTTTTAATACTTTACATTCATCAAAATCAAAATCAATTTATTGCTTCAAATATGGTGGTAATACATTTGGTGGTAAATATTCGTTATTGAGCTCATCTTTTACTGTCTTACAGCATGCAATATCAGTGTGTAAACAATTAATAACTATATAATTCAATTAAAATTCATCAAATTAAAAATATCATACATGCATATAATTTAATTAAATATTATGTTTTCTTAGGTTAGAAAAAAAATCAGATACTTTTATTAATTCATTTATTTATTTATTTATTTATTAATTACATGTCAAATTTGCTATTAAAAAAATCATTAATTGTATAAAACATTGCTCTATTAGCCATGGGCGTAGGACAAATTTAAATTTAGTCAATGGAAAGTTTTTAACTTTGTTGGTAATTTATTAAATATTTTAATTCACATGACATAACTATTTCTAATACATATCTCAGTTTTGACATTTGGTAAACATAATTTATTTGGAAATCTTGTATTAAATTTCAAGATTATTTTTTTGTCCACAAAACATTCCGGGTGTATTTTTACGAATAATGCCGTTTCATAGATATATAAACAAGGTACAGTTAAGAGTTCCATACTTTTAAACAAAGGTACATTAGCATCATTAGCACACGTACACTTTTTAGCAATAAACTAGAACAATTACTTAAACCATTTTCTTGTTACCTTAATTTTTACCAATCCTTCAGCCCTTATTCCCTAACTATTTAACTTTACAATTAAACGTCAGTTATACCCCCCCCCTCCCACTTCCTTGCCAGGTGTAACAAATTACAGTTAATAGCGAAATACATCACCCGCTGCGAACGCAGTGGCCCATGAATCACTGTATACATGCGAATATAGACACCCTGTATATGCGTGTATCGGGTAAAGAGCTGTTCTAATGTTTTCAGGATTTACAAATCTATATCTATACTAATATGTAAAGCTGAAGAGTTTGTTTTTTTGTTTATTTGTTTGTTTGTTTGAACGCGCTAATCTCAGAAACTACAAGTGGGATTTGAAAAATTCTTTTTGCATTTGATAGCCCAACTCTTGAGGAAGGTTATAGGCTATATTTTATCCCGAAATTCCCACGGGATCAAAAGTTACGCGGCTAAAACCGCGCGCGGTGTCTAGTATATGTATATAAATGAAGGTGGCGAGCTTATTCTTATATCTGAACGCACTTTTTGATTTTGATTATAGATATTTTTTTCAAAGTCTTAAGGGTCACTTCTCCATTCCATAATTTAGAGACGAGAATAAATTTAATATCAATTTGTTTGTCTCCTTTATAACACATTTTAATAGCTTATTATACCGCTACTTATTTTGCTCTTAAACACAATTAGGTACATTTAAAATTTCATATTTCGAAGTACGTTATTAATGAGTTATTAAATCAAATATCAACTGCGAAGGGCCTGCGAAAACAGAGTTATTTTACGTCGGATAAAATGAAGGGATGAAAATATATTCATATCTAAGTAATATAGATAAATAACATGAAAGTATAAACCCCTTGAGACCACCCTAAACCTTTAACTGACAAAGTGATCTGTTGCTAAGAATTTTTGCCACTCATTCTGACCGGATTTTTTCTTTTATAAGTGACTAGCTGCTGCCCGCGACGTCGTCTGCGTGAACGCTATGCAGCACCAAACGCACCTACGATTATAACACTGCTAGCGTGATAATATGTAGCCTATATGTTGACCCGACTTCTTAACTATCTTCATGCCAAATTTGAAGTAAATCCATGCAGTACTTTTTGAGTTTATCCCGGAAAGACAAACAGACAAAAATTCTAAAAACTATATTTTTTGTTTCTGTTTCGATTGTAGATCATACCCCAAGTATTCTTTTAAAAAAATATTCAATGTACAGTTTTGACTTTCCTACCATTTTATTATATGTATAGATGTTTCCAAGTACGTATAGTAATTAAAAGTATGAATGACCAAAATATAGCATATTTATAACAATAATTAGAAATTACATGTGCATGCAATTGAAGAATGTGAAAACAATGCATTTATTAATTTTAGACACGATGTTTCATTGTGAAATTTACCGCTGCACCTTCACAATACATACATACATAGCTTTACGCCTGGAATCTTTCCCCTTCTTATTAATAAACTCGAATTAAAGTTACGCCTCGTTTTTTATTTGACATAATGAAATTTTGTATTAATAAACACGTATTAAGCAGGTATTAAGATTGTGAAATCTTAGCACCTTAACACGCCGACATAAGGTCGCGTATTGCATAGAAATCGCCACCATCGACACCGCTCAGACACTGAAATCGATAAAAAAACAACGGTAAATGCTATGTAAATTTTTAGCAACCAAAGTCCGAACAATAATGAAATTTAAGTAATTTCTAAGCATATGGATTTCATAACTACGTGGTAATTTAAGAAAAAGTATGTTTTTAGACGTGTTTTCGAAAAATAAAACTATCGAGTCAAAATCATCAAATCATGTTTTTGAGCAGGAAAAGTATAGATAAAGATATGAATTTACACATATCAAAATATCAGATCCACTCGTCTTGTCATATTCTCATAGTTTGCGATGAAAGTCAATGCATTTTTTCAATATGTCGCCTTAAGTTGTAGCAACCTTAAACTCTGGCTAGCTCTTAGTCTTTGGCCGTGTATGGTTGTACGTTATGGTTTCTGAGGTTCCTACAGGAGTGGTTAGCATCAATAACACTTTAACTGCAACCAGATACGTGGCAGAGATTCTTGAAGAACATGACTTACTCTATACAGGGTAAATTCGATATGCGCCTTTTGTTTTATGCACAATAATGCACGTCCGTACGTCGCTAGTTTTGTAAATGAGCAACTTTGAGACGTTTGCGTTCAGTAGCCAGCTCACAGCTCAGGCTTATATTCGATAGAACTCATTGAGAATGAGCTAAAAACCAATCAAGACAGCATTGAACCCTCCACTAACCCCTCACCAGCTATGGGCCGAAGACATCAAAGATGTCTTCCAAAGCATGCCAGACCAGATGCAGGTGGTTATAAGGGCTAGATCAATTCATCTCAATCTCAATTCGTCTGTATGTTTTTTTGTGTCTTTGTTACACGATATTTCGGTCAGTTATGAATCGATTTTGAAAATTCTGTTTCATATGATAGAGACTACTTCTTAGTTCATTGAAAATTTCAAATTTTTGAAAAAATATGTACCTATGATTCCGCAGAATGCTTATGTTGATGACATTATAACTCAGCCAAAGTTTTGACGTGAAGTCGGTTTTTTTACTGCTCTGCATTATTTGATTATAATATATGTTTTAGAAATTAGGATCAAAAATAGCTTTTAATCTTAGACCATAATAGCAATGTTGAAACAGCCGGACGATTCATAGTTTTCTTCTATTACTTACCTACTACAACTTCAACGAGGAGTTCTTTCGCAAGTTTTTAGGCGCCCGGGAAAATTGTTGTCGTAAAATGATTTTAATGATTTATATTTTGTTTTGTTCAACAAAATTCACAAGTGGTCTATGTAAATTTAATCGAAATCAATTTTGTGATTCTAGAAAAAAAAGGAGAAAATTAATCTGTTTTTTTTTTCAACCGACTTCCAAAGAAGGAGGATGTTCTCAATTCGTATGTATGTTTTTTTGTGTCTTTGTAACACGATATTTCAGACAACTATGAATCGATTTTAAAAATTCTTAATTCATACTATAATGGCGACATACACTACTTGCAGTGTTGTCGCCATTAGACTATTATTTAAAATTATTATTATGTTAAACCAACCTAATCTTATATAATTTTCCGAAGGTGGAGGCCTGGAGTCCTAAGACACAGGGTATCCTAGGTTAGGCTCCAGCCTCTGCAAAACTGTATTTGTGTGTATATTACTGTGCTATCTGAACTTAAGTTTTTGTAGAGGAAACAAAGATTTTTATTATTTATTATTATTATATGATAGAGGATACTTCATAGTTGGTGAAACAATATGTATGATTTCGGAGAATGTTACGTGGATGACACTATTAGTCGGCCAAAGTGTTGACGTGAAGTCGGTTTTTTTAATGCTCTGCATTCGTTGATTGTTTATTAAAAGGTCGAAGTACCTAGTTGTGGCGCGCCGTAGTAACTGTGCATATCAAAGGATATCGCAGGTTAAGCGCGCTCGGCGCGGCAGGTACGATTACGATGAGTGACGAATACTCTCACGAAGACTTCCGTGCTTCGGAGGGCACGTTAAGCAATCGCTCCCGAATGCTGTATACTTTTATACATTAGTCGTCAGAGTTTGTCAGAATCCATTTCGGGACCCTGAACATTCTGACATCCACCAACCAGCACTGGGCCAGTTTGGTGGATTACGGCCTAAACCTCCTCGTCACCCAGAGGAGAGACTGATGGAGTTATGATGATGATTATTAAAGGATTTTTTTTTAATAAATCATGAATGTCGGTTTTTACACTTAATATCTTACAGTACTTGAGTCACGTTTGAGCTCAATCTCATAAATTTTGCGATCTTTTATAATAAAGGGTGTTCGTCAACCAGCGAGTTTTTTATTAATATAGTTTTTGAATAAATTACCTTATTGTAGCAACGTGCAATAAAAAACAGATGAAATTACCTGTAAATAGAAAAAAATGGGTTAGTCAAAGTTATCTCTGGAGATTATAATATAATTAATAATCTTACTTTTTAGGTTGTATGAAAAATCTTATTCTATGAGTGCTCGGGTGTGAAAATTGTTATAAAGGTTTTTTCAATGGGTGTCTGGTATTATTCGTATTAGGAGTTTCTGATGCTCGCATCAATATTAGTCAGAGAGTATTTTCTATTCTACAGGGTTGATTTTTCGTCACCAGCCAAATTTAAACGTTAGTTTCTTTGATACGATATAAACATACCTGCATATTCATTTTAGCGTCGCTCAGTACAAAAAAGTAGAAATATGGAACCACAAACGTTTTTGAAAATAGTCGCTGTTGGTGAACACAGCTACTACGACGCGGCATTTCCTTCAATCAAGGAAATAGCGCGTAGTCATCTTCATTTTAATAGTAATAGAGTGACCACGCCTTGGGTAATATGTCAGCGGATAAATTAATTTCCTTGTAAAAAAAAAATACTCTTTTTTTGCAAAAATCGTTTCTATACTTATTGTGTAAAAAAATTTGATAGGTGACTACGTACGAATCAACCCTGTATATAGTTATTTTTACTTTTAGTCTTATAATGTCGGTAACCATGAGTTCCTTTTATTTACTTATTATAGTCTGGCTAATGAAATCAGAGACTGGAAAAACCTGGCGAATTAAAAAAAATACCATCATGGTAACCCCGAAAATAGTACGAAATACATAGTTGATAATTTTTTTTATAAAAATATCGTAAAAAATAAAAAAATTGGTACTGTTTTGATGAGAAGTATGTTATTAAAACGATAGGCAACTAGCATTAATCAGGTTTAAAAATAAAACAACAAAAAACAATAATCATTTTTATTCATTGTTATCAAAATCTGAATCCAGCACAAAGGTAGCGAATAAAACTTTTTTAATTTTCAATTTTAAACGATTTACGAGCTTGTAGTACACGCGGGAGGTAGCCAGGTTTTGCGTTGTAATTGTAAAGTAATAGACCAAATAAAGATTTTGATGTAATTAAGCCCACACAGACTCGGTATTTAGTATCAGCTAAGTGAATAACTCTATCATGTTTTCTACATCCCACGTCATCTCATGTTTCCGAAAAATATAATTATACGCAACAGAATCTGGTTACCAAATCCAGTTTTAGTCTTTTATTTAATACTTAGGTAGACAAATAAACACATAGGTACACATACACTCCTACATAAAACTTTATACAGAACACGCTTATTCTCATATCTATTTTTTCCTCAGTAATTTAAGCTATTGCATAGCTTCTATCGCGGGCCTTGAGCGTGGGTACCGAATCCAGAAATTCCGTAACGAAAAAAACCTAACACCCCCCACTCCGACCGGCACAGCGGTGATACTTTGATTTCATAACTTTACATGCGGGCTTTAATGAACTTCATATTAGACCAAACATTACTGCATTAATAAAATAAATAAATAATTATAATTGCATAAGTTGATAAAAAATGCTATGCAATAGCTTTACCGCGGCAGTCTCCGAGTGCCACACGTCTTTTTTTTAATATTTCTGACACTCACACAACATTATCTAGCCCAAATTAAGTTTCTTAAAGAACCTGTGTTATGGATACTAGATAACTGATATACTTAAGAAATATATAAACATACATATTGAATAAATACAAATTTTTTTAACTAGAATAAACTTAAATAAACGTATAAACATCCATGACTTGACGACTTATATCTGTGTTCATCTCACAAATATCCGCCGCCGCCGGGATTTAAACCCAGGACCTCTGGCATAGAAGGCAATGTATGTTACCACTACACCAGCCGGTCGTCTCATTTGTCTTTGTTTAAGTAGCATTTAAATTATATTTATTTTTTATTGTTTTTTTACATAGATACAGTAATTAGTAACTTATTTGTTATTTTGTAAAAGTCTGATAGGTTTTGACCATAAAAAATAACTGACTGTAACCTTTGTTCTTATTTTGAATGAAAAAACTTATAAAGGCTCCGACTGGATAGCGACCACTCTTCATATAAAATCTACCGCCAAATATGACCGCTCCGGCGGTGATGTGTTCCGACAATATTTGCTGAAGAGCCAGTTCTTTCCTAGCCCCGTGTGCTGTCATCTTCGACCTCATCTTCTCTTACCATCAGGTCAGATCGAGGTCAAACGAGGGCTTAAATAAAAAAGGGCCATTATAAGATTTACAATTTATATGTTAGTTTTTAAGATAGTCCCGTGATTTTCGTGAAGCTGGGAATAAGATTTAGATGAGAATAGTGCTGGACTGGTAGCAAAAGAAAAACATAGAATGTGCCAGCTGCTTCTGTTCCCGGGCATACTGTAAAAGTCAGCTAAAGGGACCGAGGTGTTATGGAAGGATTTTTTGTGGGCGATAGGCTGACCCCCTGTCACTGCAATAGTCTCTCTCCACTATTATAATGCATCCAAATTTGTCAAACGTGACATCAGATGGTTTTATTACCTCTGGTGTTCTGCCTACCCCATACGGGATACAGGCGTGAAGTTATGTATGTATGAGAATAGTAGTAACAAAAATGATATTGAAATTGATCTGATAATTTTGTAGACATGGCAAATAATGTAAATTGGTAATTTTTGATGGTAGTCAAGAAGTTTTTGGGAAGTGTGTGTTGGCAGAGATGACATACGGCACTGAGACGTGTTCGCTAACTATGGACCTTATCAACAAGCTTAAAGTCGCTCAGCGAGCAATGGAAAGGGCTATGCTTGAAGTTTCCCTGCGGGATCGAATCAGGAATGAGGAGATTCAAAGCGAAGCAAGGGCAAGGGGCAGGTCACATATCTCGCAGAACAGATGGCTGTTGGCGCAGAAAAGTTCTCGAGTGGCGGCCACGTACTGGGAGACGCATCGTAGGCAGACCCCCCACAAGGTGGACCGACGAGTTGGTCAAAGTCGCCGGTAAACGCTGGATGAGGGCGGCGCAGGACCGAGCGACGTGGACCTGCTGCGGCTATTAGGGCTATGTGTGGGGAAATGGTCTCGTATGCTGGACCATTTCCTACATGGAGGGCGCTCGGCGAAGGCTGAGCGCAATCTGTCGAGGCTCGCGAGTAATGCCAATGGCGGTACCGTGAGCTCCATCTATGGTGGATGAGGCACACCTTGAGGTTTTTAGTGGGTAGATCCGGCCTTCTGCCGGATCATCCCCACATACGCGTACCCTTTGAGCGGTCGGGGACGTGATTGCACGTTTCCTCAAGTAAAAAAAGAGACCGAGTGAAGTGGAAAACCTTGGGGGAGGCCTATGTCCAGCAGTGGACGTCTACTGCCTGTGGAAGATGAGTCAAATCAAAAAAAATCATTAAATAAAAAAAAGATTAAAAAATGGTTTTTGTGTTCGTGTTTGAAGGTTTAATTATCAATGATTTTTCATGAATATTCACGTCACTTGCCCGGTGCGCCTAGATATCAATAATTTCCTTCGGGATCGAAAGTTACGCAGGTAGCTGCCAATTAAAAAAGTCAGTGAAATGAATATAATTACTTGAC
This sequence comes from Stenoptilia bipunctidactyla, assembly GCA_944452665.1. Lineage (NCBI taxonomy): Eukaryota > Metazoa > Arthropoda > Insecta > Lepidoptera > Pterophoridae > Stenoptilia > Stenoptilia bipunctidactyla. The sequence continues at coordinate 19,782,529 of OX101746.1, forward strand.
AATAACTTATATTTTACTCACCTACAGTTTGTTTTTACGAGTATAAATAAATATTTCAAGAGTCACTTTTTGCTTGGTGGTAGGATCCCTTCTGGGTCCGCCTGGCTAGCGACCACCCTTTATATAAAGTCTGCCGCCAAATGTTACCGTTCCGGCGGTAACGTGTTCCGGCAATATTGTATAAAGAGCCAGTTCCTTCCTAGACCCGTGTGCTTTCATCTTCGACCTCATCGTCAGTTGCCATCGGGTGAGATTGAGGTCAAAAGCGGGTTTAGTCATTTATAAAAAAAAAAAAGTCACACCAGATTATCTAGCCAAAATTATTTCTGAAAGAACACTGTGTTATAAATCCTAATAACCATATTAAATATTAGAAAAAAAAAATTTAAAAATACTGGTCGAAACTTTCTTCCGCGCTGACTGGGAGCAAAGAAAAAACATAGAATACGCCCGCTGCTTCTCATCCCGGGAATACTGTAAAAGTCAGTTAAGGGACAGAGGTTTTGATGGACGTTTCTTTGTGGGGGATAGGCTGTCACTGCAATAGTCGCTCTCCATCATTTTAATGCCTCCAAATTTGTCAAACAGATGGTTTTATAGCCTCTGGTGTTCTGCCTACCCTATAAGGGACACAGGCGTGAAGTTATGTATGTATGTTTGTAGAACCATCCATGACGATGACTTTGGCGCTGGGGTAACACTGTCTGCCTCAGACGCCAGTGGTCGCGGGTTCGATTCCCGCACGGAACAAGAAAAAAGAAATGTTCCGTGTCTGGGTGTTTATCCATTTAAGTATTTATATTCTAGGTCCCCCCTAGTTCGCTGCATGGTATCCCATAACACAAGCTATGCTTACTTTGGGGCCATGTAGTTGGTGTGATTGTCTTGGGATTTTATTTATTATTATGACGTGACGTATTTTTGTTCATCACAAAAACATAAGCCTCAAAGAAATTCGGACGCAGGATGTTTGGTGGTGTAGTTTATAAGTAACAGTAACATAAACTTGTGATCCTTACGGTTGGTTCGGAAAACAAGTTCAAAGTTTAGATCAAAATATCTAAGTGTAAACCCTAAAACAGCTGTTAACTTTTGATAGAATCTATTCGATAACAGATGGCGTTAAAATAAAGCGATAAGTAACCAAGAGAGATACTACAAAGTGTAATTTTGTGCCTACTAAATTAGACGACAACAAAGTCTCGGGAATGTTTTTTTCGGTAGTATCTAAGTGCAGAATATTTTTAAAACTACCTTTTCACTAAAATGTGCGTTTATCACGCGGTTTACCAATTTAAAACTCTACTGAAATAATAGATTTGCACGTTCGAACCGACAACACGTTAATTTTAACTATCCGTGAGAATATATTTTCTTAACCTTAAACTATGATGCATCACTGACAAGGAACTTCTTGTTTATTCTCACACACTTACAACTATCATCACCACCATACAAAAAAGCTTGAAATAAATTTTAAGTAATCCAGCATTCTGCATAATTTTTATAGTCTATGAAATAGCAAGTGCGATGCCCTTTGTCTGCCGTGGTTCGCTCGTTCGCTACTCCCGGGCTCTCACGTTTAAGTGTTACGTATTTTAAAAACGTTTAATACTTATTCTTAGTCGCACTGTTTGTGGTTATGAACGGATGCTGAGGCTCGGTAGCCTTCTATTTCTGATACTTAACAACATACATGATCGAAACACATTTACGACTAAAATCAAAAATGTTATCAAATTAAGCATAAGTAATCATCAATTTAGGAGAAACGTAAAACAAAACATTAATTTAGGTACTCTCAATAAACTATGATATCAAACTAGTCATACAAAAAACTATCACATTTCTTTAGAAATACGCTATTGCAAACTAATATGAAATTATTACAATTCTATCGGTAGGTATTATGTGGAAATTCTTTCGCACGGCGTCAAATCGCAACTTATACCTAATGAAGAGAGACTCAAATAGACAATCAACGAAGAAATATCCTCTCTCTCTTACATTCAAACTTTCTAAGAATTATAATAGGAAACATATTCGGTAAATACCTACCTATGATTTTGTAAACCTCAAACTATGATACAATACTTCTTATACTTCTTGTATTCTCACATACTTATAACTATCAATACATACATACGACAACAAAGCTTTAAATTAATAAAGTTAGCAACTAAGTAAAGTCGTTTTCAAAAAAGATAACCCGTGCAATAGCTCTTATAACAAACACACAAGGTGTATTATCGCTCAAATCGCGGGACTTCTTTCGGCGTCTCGTCGCGAACTTGCGCCTTTCGGAATTATACCCTTTGTGATTTACCGCCGCCGCTTCCAAGCCAAACTAAAGGTTGTTCCGTTCAATATTTATTATGAACAAATTCTCAAGTCAACTAAATTTTTTATTTAAAAAAGTTAAATTACTGATGACTAACTAATTATTGTTTTTAGTTGCGTTTGTTTCAGGCAGCTGAAATTATTTTCAAACGCTATAGGGAAAAATATCCTAAGTATACCTGTCCTAAAACTTTATTTTTTTATGAGGAGTCTTTATCTTTTATTATTATTCTCTGTCTTGAGAAACAAAATGGATAAATTTCTTTATTTAAAATGTGTGAAGCGTAAAAATAAGTTACGTAAATTAACAAATAACAGTTTTTAATATTTTGATATTGAACAAACAACTTTTTTTTTTTTTTATAAGTGACTAAACCCGCGTTTGACCTCAATCTCACCTGATGGTAAGTGACGATGAGGTCGAAGATGAAAGCACACGGGTTTAGGAAGGAACTGGCTCTTTATACAATATTGCCGGAACACATTACCGCCGGAGCGGTAACATTTGGCGGCAGACTTTATATAAAGGGTGGTCGCTAGCCAGGCGGACCCAGAAGGGATCCTACCACCAAGCTAAAATTAAACTTAAAAAAAAACTTAAAAACTATTTAAGTGATTTCACGATTGAAAACTATTTATTTGTAACAGAATAACTTAACAATACAAGAACATAATATAATGAAGTCATTTCACTGTATTATGGAATAAATTGGGTACTAAGATTTTGTTTATCATATCGCTATACGGAAAAACCCTAAAAAAATTAGGTACTAGAGAACTGTTTGGGTCGGTTATTAGTAAAATTAATAGAAATTTATTTCAGTTCTTTCATGTCCGTTTTGAAGTGTGCACGTCAGTTGCTATCGCTATTTTATTCGAAGTTTTCTTAAAATTTCTCGACTTAGTATTGGAGGTAATGCACGACGACATGTGTATTCAAACAACAAATGTTGCGATATGATTCTGTATGTTGGAGCCGCTAGTAACCACAGCATCTACGAAGCTCGAATGCTTTACAGGCAGCGGTTTGTGGAGTGCAGGCCGGCAGCTGAACAGCGCCACTTACCCGGCTATGGCGTGTTTCGAAGCATGAGTCTGCGGCTCAGCGCGCCGCCGCCGCCGGTTCTTTTCACGCGAAACCCAGCTCGGCCACCTTCGCGTTCCGAGAACTTAGAAGAGCAAGTCTTGGATCATTTCGAGGAGGATCCGAGGAGCAGCACTCGACGAGTCGGCGCTCTTTTGGATGTCAATCACATGGTGATATGGCGCGCGCTTAGTGATGATGGCCAACATCCTTATCATTCCCGATGGACGCAAGAGCTGATACCAGCGGATTTGTGACCTCCTCGGTTAGGCTTTTGTCGGTGGCACAAACGTCATGTGGATGTGTGTGTATTGAAAAAGAAGGCAGAAATTGTGAGCCGATTTTGTAATTCTGGCCAAGTGTAAGGGAAACCCTAGATACAGTTGTGAGTGTTTTTACGCAAAGTGAACTGAATGTCGATTGAAATAAGTGCGATACTTGCCATAAGAGTTTGTCAGATATTACAAATTTAAGTTGTAATAATTATAACAAACACTCTTTGTCATTCATTAAACGTAGAAATAATTATGTACACAATAGCGATTATACCTATTTAAGCGATTTAAAAAGCTTTAAGCGATTTCTTTCAGGCAACCCGATTTCTTCCGGGCAAGCCGTTTATTATTAATCAATAGAAACTTGAAAGTTGTACTAACATGTTGTTTTATTTGTTTTCATTAGCTAGGTAGTGTGATAAAAATTGTGTCATTCAATGTGCCAAACGATAGGTAAGTAACAATCAGCTGCGCTGATATCCGCGCTACTCGCAGTGGGCGGCCACGGGGCGGCGCGGCGTATCACTCGCTATTCAGCCGGTGCTGGAAAGATCATAAGGTCACTGATTGCGGCGCAAGTCTATTTTTAGCTTGTTAGGTTGACTAGGGTTGTCAAAATATTTTATTGCAAAATAATTAAAAAAAATTGTATGAAAGTCTATACCAGCACTGATCATGCTATTTCTTTTACTGTACATTCTACGTATGGTATAGAAGCTAACCCTAAAGTTTTATCTCTCCATTTTGTTACACGTTGTATATATAAAGCTGAAGAGTTTGTTTTTTTGTTTGTTTGTTTGTTTGAACGCGCTAATCTCAGAAACTACAAGTGGGATTTGAAAAATTCTTTTTGCATTTGGTTATAGGCTATATTTTATCCCGAAATTTCCACGGGATCAAAAGTTACGCGCGTAAAACCGCGCGCGGTGGCTAGTTATTAATAATAATAATACTTGTGACATAGTTCGTAAGTTCTTGCAGCCAGACCAGTCCAGCATGGTTTTTCTTACGCTCCCAGTCCAGCATGGAAGTTATTAGTCTCCTATAAATCCAAGTGTTATAATTTCTTGTAATAAAAAAGTTAATGGTAAAAACTGTCACTGTCACTGTAAAGTAAACATCGTCTCTGTGATTAATAATGAATTAAATATAACAATTTGCACTAAATCGACAAAAAGGATACATATTTATAAATATTATGACCTAAATATTTATTGGAAACGTTTGCAGATAAGACAATAAGTGAATGAGTGACAAAATCAAAACAATACAAAGTGCCGACAGTTAAAGTGAATATCATTCTGTAATAACTAGTATTTTACTTTAAAAGGACAAAACGAGAAATGTGAGTAAGTGAACTTTAATAAATACTTTAATTTATCCCAAAATGCAGTGTTAAAATTAGAGAAATAATCAAAACACATTTGACATAAAAACCGTTAAAATTACAAAAAAAAACTGTGAGCCGTTCGTATTTGTATATTTGTTAATGGCTTATTTCAAGCTGCCTAGAAAAACATAAAATAATAACTTGAAGTGTACAAAAATGGAGAACGTCACACATAGACATAAGCAGAAAGGTAAAATCATGAAGTCAGACTCAGAAGCTAATTCTGATAGTGAACAAAGTGGAGATGAACAATCATCATTTAATTCAATTATAGATATCGAAGACATAGAAAACAATAGTCTTCCTTTAAACAACAGTTTGAATAACTCTTTGACTAATATGAATGACAAAATTGAGACCCTATCCAGACAAGTAAAAAGCTGTAACACAGAAATTGAAAACTTAATTATTGACAATGAAAACTTTAAAAAGATTATTAAAAAGCAGGAATTACAAATAAATGTTCTAAAAAATTTGACACAATCATCCTTCATAAAAATAAGCCAAGAAAATAAATGTAATACTCCAGTACCCATAAAACGCAGACTAACCAATTTACATATTAAATCGTCACGGACACCCTTAGCCTATCTAAGTACTACCAAGAAATGTACCATGGGCAGCGTAACAATGCCGGAAAAATCACAACAGAGTAAATTTATAGTACCAATGGCGTCCATAGAGCTGAATCCAAGCAAAAATTTGCAAACAGATTATGATACAGAACCAAACAAACCGAAAATAATAATATTAGGTGATCAACAATGTAGAGGACTAGGGCTGAAGTTAATCAAGAGTAGAAATAATAAATGGAATGACCAATACAGTATATCATCGTTTGTGAAACCAAATGCAAGTAGTGATCGCATACTAAGAAGCTGCATAGAAGTGTCAAAAACAGTTACCCAAAGTGACATAGTAATTTTATCAGTAGGAGCAAATGACAAAAACCCTTATGTATTATTGACAGAACTCTGTAATAGTCTTCATATATTGAAAAATTGCTGTAAAGTTTTTGTCTTAAGCGTTAAATACAATGATTTTCTAAATGTAAAGTTATTAAATTATCAGATACAATTAATAACAAAAAACTATAGTAATTGTGAATTTTTAAATTATATTAACAATAATACTAGTAGTAATACATTATCGATAAATAGTCACAACTACATATGTTATAAATTAAATATAGAAATTGATTTTATAAATTATAAAAAAAAGTTCCTTACTTCTTTCAAACAACTACCTGTCTCATCACCACTTCATACCAATACACTTACTAAACTATGTAAAAACAAGCTACCAAATAGTATGATTAATAATACTTTGAGTGAAGAAAGTGGTAAAAAGTTATTTTTTCGATCATAAAATTACAGTTATTCACCAAAATATAGCAGGGATTCTTAAGAAGAGGGACATATTGGAAGCAGAAATGGTACAACTTAGCAAGGAAATAGGTTCTATAGATTTAGTCTGCCTAACAGAAACTTTCATCAAAAGTGGATCTGAACCAAACCTACATTTAACTAATTATGAGTTAGGGACATATTTCTCACGCCCTCATCAAAAGAGAGGTGGGACTTGTATTTTAATAAAGAAGGGGTTAAAGTTTAAGAGAACAGTTATACAAAAACCAACCATGCTCCACTTCGAATACTGTGCTGTAGAACTTACAGAGTTACAGTTATATGTAATCTGTGTTTACAGAACACCTAATTCCAATATTGATATATTTTTCAGGGAACTTGAAATTGTATTACAAACTTTGACTAGAAAAAGAAATAAAACAATAATACTCTGCGGTGACATGAACATAGACATTCTTAAAAGTACAAAAATATCTCACAGAATAACTAGCCTTCTATCACACTATAATATTTTTATGCACATGAATAAACCAACTAGAAAGAAAGCTTGTATAGATTTGATTGCAAGTAACTTGAAATGTATTAAAAGTGATGTGCACTATTTGTGTCTCTCAGACCATGAAACTGCACAAACTGCAACATTGGCTATTAAATGCAGACACAATGAAATAATGAAAAAAAAAATGTTTTATTTTGACAAAAAAAGGGATTTCAATGAAGAAAATATAGTTAAATTTTTACAGTGTATGTCAGCGTTGTCTTTTAATGAGGTTTATTGTGAAAAGACCACAGAGAAAGCTTTTAATGCTTTCCACGACCAGTTAACTCTTTTTTATGACTTATGCTTCCCTATGATTAAAGTAAAAATATATAATAAACCAATTAAAAAAAGAATTATTTCAAAAGGACTTAAGAGATCATGTATAATAAAAAGGCAATTATATTTAAAATATAGATTTTGCCAAAACAATAAAGCATACAATAAAAAGAAATATGACAGATATTCAAAACTGCTAAAACAATGTTTTTTGCACTCCAGAAAAATTGAAAATACAAAATATTTGACTAATTCTAAAAACATTTGTAAAGCAAGTTGGAATATAATTAAAAATACGTCACAAAATAATAATACAAATAAATCAATTGATGCAATTAAATATAAAAATCAAATTTTCACAGACATTCATGATATTTGTAATAAATTCAATGAACACTTTAGTGACACAGCAAATTTAAATCATAGTACAAATGCTAAATTTAAACCTACTGAGACAAGAATTAAATCTAATCTGAAAACTATGTTTATGACACCGGTAAATGAGAAGGACATGTATAACATTATTAAAAATTTAAAGAACACACAAGCTACTGGACATGACTCAATTTGTACAAAAATTTTGAAGATCACTGCCAATTATATAGTAAATCCTCTAACTCATATTGTCAATCTATCATTGGCTGAGGGAGTTTTTCCTAGTAGACTTAAGAAATCGATAGTTAGACCATTATATAAAAAAAGTGATATAGATAACGTTGATAATTTCCGACCAATGACACTTGTACCAGTCTTGTCAAAAACATTCGAAAGAGCTGTCTATGACAAAATGTATTCTTTCCTTACAGAGCATAATATACTAAGCACACAGCAATTTGGATTTAGAAAAAATAGTTCAACGACTTTAGCTTGTTACACTTTTATTAAAACTGTTACTGAATCCCTAAACAGGGGTATATATCCGGTATCAATTTTCCTGGATATGTCGAAAGCCTTTGATAGAGTTTCACATGAAATACTCTTCATAAAATTAGAGCGATATGGCATAAGAGGTAAAGTTCTAGATTGGATACAAAGCTATATTAGTAATAGAGAACAATGTGTAGAGGTTTCTCGTATAAATGAAAATACTATACAAAAATGTCAGTCAACATTCATAATTAACAATAGTGGAGTACCTCAAGGAAGTGTACTAGGACCGTTATTATTCTTAATCTACATTAATGATCTACCAAGAAATATTGACCAAGAGTGTATTTTATTTGCGGATGATACAACCATTACAATTAAATGTAAAGACAAAATTGACACTGGAAAAGTAACTAATAAAGCCCTACATGATATCATTAAATGGCTAGACATAAATAAATTACTTATTAATATTGACAAAACAAAAATTATATCATTTCAGACATATAATTCAATTATTCCAAAGCTTGACATTAAATATAATGACATAGAATTAGAAGTAGTCAATTCAACAAAATTTCTTGGTGTGGTATTGGACAAGCACTGTAACTGGAAAGAACATGTTGATTATGTATGTTTAAAAATTGATCGCTTTGTATATGTACTAAACCAAATAGTACAGGTAGTATCAATTGAAGCAGCTAAACTAGCGTACCACGGATATGTTTCATCGGTTATTAGATATGGTATAATCTTATGGGGTAATTCTGTAGAGGCATATAAAGTGTTTAAATTACAAAAAAAATGTATACGAGCAATCTGCAGAGTAGATTTTCAGGAAAGTTGTCGGCCTCATTTTGCTAAACTTAACATTTTGCCACTCCCTTCCCTGTATATATTTGAAATTTGTTGTTTTGTTTATCAAAATAAGCAATTATTTGAAACAAATAGTGAAGTGTTGGGAAGACGTGGTAGAAGCAAGGACAAACTATACATACCGGTTCAAAAACTAGCATTATATAGCAGTAATGTTCATTGTATGGCGATACGCATTTTTAATAAATTGCCATCTAAAATTAAAGAGCTACCTAGGAACAAATTTAAAACTGCTCTATTTAATTTATGCCTAAGAAAAATGTATTATAGCGTCAAAGAATATTTAAATGACAAAGAATTTAATTAATTTGAAATTGCAATCATAATATACAGATATATATAGGTATATTTTTTTTTAATAATAAGACGGTTGACATTATAAGATAAATATTTTTAACATTGACAGTATAGAATACTTTGTGACTCATTTAAATATTGAATTGACTTTTTATGTGTGTATGATTTATTGTGTTATATTTTTTTTGGTTGAATGACATAGTAATAATATTTTAAATTTATAAAAATGAAGATGTACTACTTCCTCTAAATTTGCACGCTGAAATGACAGCAGTATGTGAACGCACTATTATATATTTATTTTGTAACTCTTGACTACGCATGTACTGGCAAATAAAGATTATTTATTATTATTATTATTATTAATGTATCAGTAGAATGACTCGGCTAGTTAATTTTCAAAACACGCAAGTCCGAATCGATTTCCATATCCGGACTCAGTTTAAATCAAACGCAGCGTTATTTCTAAACCCTGGCGCCTATTTCCGTTGTCAGTTTAAACGTCATTCGAACTTCCGCCCGCGCTGACAACTTTTTAACATCCACAATATCGGAACGAGTTATTTCACAGTTTCGTACAATTCGTTCCGTTCAATATTGACGATGCGACATTGTTTTGTTTAGTAAAAAATGTATCTGCTTTTGAAATATGCGGAATTATATTTAAATTTGTTCTTAAAGCTTTATTTATTGAGGCTTTACTCGGCGGAAATTTATTTTAAATACAATATCTAGATGCACGGAACAGCTTTATCTTTCTTTATGAAACGATTTAAAGTAAGTTCCTACTTTGTTTATTTTAAATCTAAGATTTACTACGCGTATTTAGTAAATATGTTTACTATCTAGTAGTAATAAGTATTATTTTTATACTAGCTGCGCCATTTCAAATCCCGCGAGAATATCTACATAATATTGCTATTCCACACTGTAAACTATCACTATGCCAAATTTCATCTAAATCCATTAAGCCGTTTTGCCGTGATAGAGGAACAAACATCCAGACATGCATACATCCATCCATCCAAACTTTCACATTTATAATATATAAAATTTTAGTTTGCTTTTATTCGATAGATGTCGCTGTATGTCGATTAAATCGCGCAAGAAGAATTATAAATGACTTAGCTATATTTACTTTGTAGACTACCTTTATTCGTCCTCACTTTCACAATTATCATATTATAGTTGAATTCTTTGCAAGTGGTTTTTGTGACAGTTCAAAATCGACAGTCTTTGCGACGTTGCCGTAATGAAATTGTTCGATTTTCCATTCGATGGCTTTGACGTATCGATTCAGTTGGTGAAAAAAATGTATACAAACTTCCGATTACAAGATGGCCGCTCATACATACCTATTCATCGATTCAATGTCGATTCAGTAGTGTCAATCACTGTCAACTGAACGTTCCGTTTCTTTAAATCTGTCTATTTAAGATGAATATTTTAATGACATTTACTTAATTTATTTACCGTTAATAATAAAAATTACACTTTATTAATAGTTCAATTTATAATTTTGAAATAAACAATTTTATTGACATAGTTTTTATTTTCTTAACGTGCCAATTTATATTTTATTAATTGTAAATAGTTTGCGCGTAATGGAACATGAGAACTGTCAAGAAAATCATTCGAAAACAATTCAACTATAGTAGGATAGGATAGGAATTTTAGTTCGCTTTTATTCGATAGATGTCGCTGTATGGCGATCAAATCGGGCAAGAAGAGTTATAAATGACTTAGCCATATTAACTTTGTAAACTACTTTTATTCATCCTCACTTTCATTATTATAATATTAGTAGGATTTTTCCCCACATTTGACAAAGAAGAGAGGGAGACCGTAGCTAGTAAACTGATCTAGGTACTTAGTGGTTTTTGATGTGAGACTCAGAACTCTCAGGGCGTCAAAATAACTGCCTGCTAACTCTACTGCAAGAAATTATACAAGTTCACAGCACCAGTTACCGATTGAAAAAAAAATTCTAAAAAGTTTTATTCATCTTAGGAATTTCACAAAACACTTGATGAAGTCAGTCATCACATACTTCGGCTTTAACTAGTTGTTGATAGTAGTTAAATAAGATATTACAGTAGACCAAGAGACAAAAAAAGCCGGCAAATTGCCTTTTAAAGCCGTAATAAATGAATGATCGGTAGTCACCCATACTTTTACAGACCAGGCCTTGTAAGAAAGGGTAATTATTCTAATTAAATAGCAGATAGTTTAGTAAAAGAAAAACTAAATAATTAAAACAACCTACTGGCCTTACAATGTTAAACTGTGTCTGTAGCCTGTACTTTAGCTTCAGTAAAGGGGTTTCAAGTTATGAGTACATCAATATAACTTATTGTTGACTTGACATAGACAAGAAAGAGATTTAATTCTATTTGTCAACTCAAACTCAAAAATTCTTTATATGGTAGGTACATAAATACGTTTGAAATAGGTAATTTTTTTTACAAATTGAACTTAGGAAAGTCGATCTGTTGAGAAGAAGTGGCAAGAAACTCAACAGCAATCATCTCTTAAGAACATACAATAACAGTTTATGGCCAGGGAATCCCATATTTTTGCATCATATAGTCAAGCGCTGGACTCCGTTGGCTGAAGAGCCCGTAAGTTCATAAATAATTTACGATAAAAAAAAACGGGAGAATCTAGTCATCGTCGTAAGGTTCCGTGTACTACAGGATACTTAAATTTAGAAAACTAGGAGAGGGCTCTTTTGTAACAAATTGAACCCACTTTTACCATCTAGAGAGACCTAATTGTATGTGTCGTATTTATTCCAAAAACTCGAAGTGAGCGCTTTAACAGATCCTTTTTTAATAATGGTTGTCATGTGGAATAAACTGCCTGCGTCTATTTTTCCTCACCAGTGTCAGTCCTGGTAATATTCGAGTGAAAAGGTCTCTCATGGATGGACGATTACGTAGTGATTACTTGCTCAGTGGAGTACGATCTTAACCTTCACGATCACTACCATCACGTCATGTCATGACAGACAAATGTCACAAAAAAAGAAAAGAAAAACTCATCATCATCATCACAACTCTTTGTAATGAGCCCACTGCAGGGCATGAGTCTCTCCCCTGGGTGAAGAGGAGGTATAGGCCATAATCCACCAAGCTGGCCCAGTGCTGGGTGGTGGATGCCAGAATTTTCAGGGCGCCAAGATGGCTTCTGACAAAAAAAAATGATAAACTATAATGACACTTGTTTTAGGCTTTGAATTGTATTTAAATTATAATAATGTCTATCTTATTCAATGCAAATATAAAATTTTTATTTATGGATTATTTTATCTGTCTGTTTGTTATTCACAGACTTCATTGTATTTGACCAATACCTATAATTAATTAATTTGACACTCGATTGTTTAGACTATTGAAATTTTCTATCAATTCGAATCATTTAATTGTTTTTTATTTATGCTTTTTTTTATTATTAATACTTTTGACATGGAATAGAATTATATGATTATGTAATCAAGTATTTCAAATATTATAACAAAAATACCTATAATTTATGTATATTTGCACGCTGAAATATCAGTAGTATGTGACCGGAAATGTATTTTATTATGACATAACACCAAATTGTACGCATATACTGGCAAATAAAGGATTTTATTTATTTATTTATTTAAACCCTAACGACTACTGTATACAGTTATACAGCACCCGGGACCGACTGCTTAACGTGCCCTCCGAAGCACGGAAGTCGTCATCGGAAATGAATGATCGGCGGTCATCCATCCAAGTACCGACCCCGCCGAACGTTGCTTAACCTGTGATATCGTATGATACACACAGTAACCACGGCACCACGACGACTTCGACACGACACGGCACCACGACGAAGAAAAACTAATGAATATAAATAAAATATCTCGCCTCTACACGGTCAAACTGTATCTATAGTCTATGCTATAGCCGGGTTATAAAAGGGTTGCATGTTACGTCAACTTGACTTATACAGGGGGAGACGAACATAAACGAGAATGAGATTTAATTCCATTTGTCAATCATAAATTCATTGAAAAATTCAAAGTGATTACTGTTTCAAATATTAATAGGTACTATTACGAGGATACACAGTGTTTTATCCAATTACGCCCCCTACGACCCCTGAAGGGGCCTGAGTGCTTTAGAGTTCCTTGCATTATTAAAGAGCGTAGTTTAGGGGTATTAGTTTTGTTATTCAACAACCCCAAAAAATGCTACTTAAATTTTACTAATATTATAAACGTCAAGAAAATTATATTTATTTATTTCGAGAAAATGCATTATCTCCACATCTTATAAAAAGGGAACATTTATCTGTTTGTAAGTAAGTACTTCGCAACTACTGATAAGATTCTTGCAACAGACTAAGAATGTTTACTTTAGAAACGGGATATTAACCATGTTTATTATTTATTTTGAGTTCTCGATATTTCGGCACTGTTCAAGCGCCATGATCACGAAGGTTCTTACGTACATCACAGCGACAGCGGCGCGGGCAGCGATTTCCGCGACACGATAGAAAGTATTGAGTTAGTATGAAACCAAATCGACAAATCGCTCTCACGCCCGCTGGCATCGAGGAAGGCCCAGACTCCCCGCGTCGCTGCCCGCGCTGCAGTCACTGCCGTCCAGTTTGCAGCCTAAAGTACTGTCGTGATCATGGCGCTTGCAGCAGTGCCGAAATATCAAGAACTCAAAATAATCAACGAATGTAGATCATTCAAAAACCGACTTCACGTCAAAACTTTTCTGAAGTATAAGGTCGTCAAGATAAATGACTACTGAATTCATACATATTTAAAAAAAAAAATTTCATTAGATTCGCAGTCGATTTCGATGAAATTTACATGGGACCAAATCTGTATTTGATGAATTCCATATAAATTTCATCAAAATCGATTGAGTACTTCATGAAAAATTTTTGAAAAAATATGTATGAGTACGGAAAATATTTACATTGACGAACTTATACTTCAGCAAACTTTTGAACGTGAAGTCAGTTTTTTCACGCCCTGTATTAGTTGATTATAATACCGCACAACTTTACTACCATAAACAATAAACTCTACTACACCTGAGTCTAGTTTTATTTCTACGTATCCAGAAATAAAACACTATTCAATACATCACCCTCTCCTTTACTAAGTAATTCATTTAAAACATCCATCACTTTCAATTTTCAGCCCTAACCCCTCAGTAAATACGGAATTAAATTCAATAACAGTAACTCGGTGTAATAACAGTACGCCAAGCAAAGGAGATTGCGTTTTGCTTTTGATTTGTTGCAGGTTAAGATGGCGGCGCAGTGGTGGAGATATGCTATGCTATACTTTAAATAATTGAAACACTTAACGCATTAAAAACATAAATTATAAAATAGTAGTTTATGAAACTGTCACATAATACCTAGTTATGAGCAGTTTCATACACTACTTTATCTAATCTCATACACTGAAGATATTTATTCCCGCCATTATCGCGAATGCTCCAAAACGCGCCGCGCGGCCACAGAATGTAACGTAGCGCGGCGCTCGCAGGACACAGATAAAAAAATGAAATCTATGGTCTGTTATCTGTATCGAAATGAAAAAAAAATTTATTATAACATTGTATTGTTCGAGGTAGTGTGTTATAATTTAATTTTTTAATTTCATTTCGTTATACTATTTTAAAAAGTATGTCAATATAAATTCGTTCTGAGTTTTATATTTTGAATATTATGATATGAGAGTAGATAAACTATAGTTTGCGTTACGCACACTTTAGAAATCATATATTAAAGGTCTGTGTATTGTATTTTATTGTTTTCAACTAATATCCGATAATTTTTTTGTGTCTTTGAAACACGATTTTACGGACAGTTATGGTTTGATTTTGAATATTATTTACATTTGATGGAGGTAGTGAAGTGGTTCCATTTTGACGACCGGCTGGTGTAGCGGTAACATACATTGCTTCGTATGCCAGAGGTCCTGGGTTCGAATCCCGGCGGCGGCGGATATTTGTGTGATGAACACAGATATTAGCCGTCAAGTCATGGATGTTTATATGTTTATTTAAGTTTATTCTAGTAAAAAATATGTATTTATTCAAACTGATATCGCAAACGGAAAATTTTCCATTGCTTCTCCACAGCCTTAGTTTATTTTAAGTTAAGGCTACATAAATAAACTAAAAATAACAAAATTTTGACTAATGGTGATAAGAGACAAAGGTTTCAGGAATGACAGCGGTGAGATGCGGACTTCTTGTTTTTTTTTAAGAAAAATAATTGCATTTTGTATTCTTACTTATATGAGCTTTTTAATGGTAATTATTAAGGGCAAATATTAAATACACCCCGTAAATATAATGTGAAACGTGTAAATGAAAGAAATTGCTTAAAGATATAATCTGTATCTTTGTGCATTAATTCGTTTCTAAGTTGCATTGTAATTTATTTCTATCTCTGTGTTTAGGAACCTACATGAATAAATATAAAATAAGTGAACTCTTCACCCGATTTGAGGTTTATCCCAAGAGTTATAAGAGTACAAAGTATCTTATGCGTTATTCGAAGTAAGCAAAATTTCATTTAAAACCAGTTATTTCCGTGTATTTATATTTTAAAACGTATATGTTTCTGCGACGTAGATTATTGCAGTCATAATAGTTAAGAAGCTTCACCCAACAAAATAGCTCCGGCATTGCCATATTATTTAATGAATAATCATTTCTATTGTTAGCAAAAAGCAAATGATTTTAACTTCGACTTTGTCGCCACTAGGTTTTTGACCTAGTGGACGTATACAGGCTGTGGATGATGATGATGATGTATCGCCACTAACCATCTGTTAAGATTAAAGTCGAACTTCAGTTCGTAAGTATTACGCATTTGCTCATAAGAAAGTTTAAACGCAATATTTTATCAAAAAATTATCACGGAAGCCTTTATTGTTAACTGTTTTTGAGATATATATTATTCAAGACCAATCAAGACTTTTTACAAAGTATCTTTCTTTCATGTACAGAAGCCAGCAGATCGCAGATTTTCAAATTTTCCTAATAAATTTTAACTTAATGTCCAGGGCGTAGAGTTCAGATTTAAGTAAAAATTTTTGACAGATTAGTAACGCTTAATAACTGCCTTCTGTACATCGAAAATGCAATTTTTTTCTGTGTTTACAAAGCTTTTCTTACAAATAAGCGTTCAGTGGTAAAGCGTATCCTGTTTATGTTCATAACCACCTAGATGACTCCAAACAGGGAAAGCTAGAGAAATATATATTAAAAAGACTATATCTTTACAGCTTATAGCTTTCGCAGGACTTCAGGCTTCGGTTATGGTTTGATAAATGCAGGGAGTAATAACATAAATGCTATTTTAGTAGCCAACTTGTCCACTATTGAGAAAGCATTTCATATTTCTGTTGTTTCCTCAAGTAGTAATTATAATTCAATTTACAACTCGTATTGAGGAATAAACATTTTCAACGAATTACGGAAATGCACTTCGAAACGTATTCTCAAATAGAGGTTTTAGGTTTAAATAAGCAGTTTTAACACTAAAACTTGAATATTTTTAAATCACGAATTGTGTATTGAAAAGATGTTAAAAAATATCTAAATAAGGTAAGTGATATGTGATACAAATAAAGCCTTATTTGAAACACTCATAACATGTTAAATTATTTTAAAATGGTGAAAAAAAAAGCAAGGCATTATTTTTTGGTTTATAAATATTTAGTGATTGTGAAAACATATTATCATTTTTTATCGATATTTATGAACATTCAAATAGTATTATTTATTAAATTTAATGTGTTTGACCTATATAATTTATTGTAATTTTTTATTTTCTCGTCTAACTAAATATTATGACATTTTATCGGTATGCTGCTCCCTTCAGGATGTAGCTGAAAATCAGCGTTTTTGCTCTTCCGAGCAAATGCCAACGCTGAGCTGCCTCCTATTGCGCTGCTACAGTACACATACACATCACACTAACCTGTCCTTTTTTTTATGTGTTGTTCTAGTTTGTAAGACATACAATGATATATATTAAGTACATTAGTGTTATGTGTCTGTGAATTTTGTGCTATCAATAAAGTTTTTATCTATCTATCTATCTATCTAAAAAAGGCAAGTAATTAGGTCTCTTTATCACCCAGTGAATTGACAAATCTTTTACACCTTTCGTGGAAGATATAATTTAAATACAATGGTTGTTGGGTTTGTCAAAAGGCCATGAAAATCAGGGAAGAGATTCATGCCCTGCATTAGGCTCATCAAAGGCTTGGCTTGTGTATTGTTGAGTAGGACATACAAGAGGTGGTACACTTGTCCCGGACAAGACGTCAAAATGTAAGAGCGGCTCAAATTTTATTTTGTACTAGCTGCTGCCCGCGACGTCGTCTGCGTGAACGCTATGCAGCACCAAACGCACCTACGATTATAACACTGCTAGCGTGATAATATGTAGCCTATATGTTGACCCGACTTCTTAACTATCTTCATGCCAAATTTGAAGTAAATCCATGCAGTACTTTTTGAGTTTATCCCGGAAAGACAAACAGACAAACAGACAAAAATTCTAAAAACTATATTTTTTGTTTCTGTTTCGATTGTAGATCATACCCCAAGTATTCTTTTAAAAAAATATTCAATGTACAGTTTTGACTTTCCTACCATTTTATTATATGTATAGACTACTTCAATTTTTTGTCCAGATTGGTCGTCGTGTTACTTACTACCGTGGTGCTACTCTTAGTAAACGAAAGCTACAAAGAAGCATGACAAAGAAAAGTAAAATATAAAAGAACTCGAACTAGATTTAGAGTTGAAAATGTTTTGTCGCTTTTAATGACATAATACATTTTAGATTAGTTATTTGCACTTGCACCTAGTAATGCAACGTTGCAATCAATTTTGAGACTTATGTGTTTTGTAATAGGTATGCTAATAGTAAAATAATGAGTAGGTCTTATCGAATAAAAAAATATTATTATTAGTTTTGAATGAGTGAGCTTGCAGTTTTAAGACATAGTTTTTAATACATTTTGAATATTTTAGTACTTAATCGTTATGCTAGTTATTTCTGTTTATTTTTTAAAATTAATTAGTTCTTTAAGTTTTGTTTTGATTTAGAGTTATTACAAATGCAAATTACTCATCACGTTTGGAAGAAAAAAATACTACCGAACACCTACACACTCAAAAGCTAAATAGAAATTGTCAGCTGACTTTCAAAAAAGGAGGAGGTTCTCAATTCGTCTGTATTTTTTTTTGTGTCTTTGTTACACGATATTTTGGACGATTATGAATCGATTTAGAAAATTCTTGTTTCATATGATAGAGTTGGTCCCATATAAATTTCATCGAAATCAGTTGAGTACTTCATTGAAAATTTCAAACTTTTGAAAAAATATGTATGATTTCGGAGAATGTTTACGTGGATGAAATTATAACTCAGCCAAAGTTTTGACGTGAAGTCGGTTTTTTTAATCCTTTGCATTCGTTGATTATTTTAGTTTTATTTTTCATTCCCACTCAAGTTATTCTTTATCTTTTTACTATTTATCTTTTTATTAAAATCGATAACATAGTTCCTAAGAACAGATCTTTCACATACTAACGATTTTAATGGTTTTCATAAAAAATCAGCTCAGCTTAGTAGATTTGGAAATAAGCTAGTGGGCGCTGAAGAAAATATTTAGATGAAATCAAATCAAATAGTCAGTACAAACAAATCACCTAGCTTTAATGGACGCCTCATTTGTCATATATGTAAGTACTTCAATCAAATGAACTGCCCCGCTTCAACCGATGTGCCTCTCCTCAAATGTCTTATTCGTGTTAGTCACTTTAAATTGTACAAACATATCGCCGCGCGTCAAAGCCCCTCGCCTCATTTGAAGTGGTACATTGTAATGGCTCAGAACAAAATTGAGGCAACACTTACAAACTCTTTTTCAACTCATGTCCTGCACAACACTACTGTGAAGTGGAGTGGAGTTACCAAAGCTGGCTGATATCCTCTAAAAACTGTTCCTCTAAATCTAAATATATACTGTGTTTAGGGCCGAAGGCTTTACGTGCCTTCCGAACTCTGAAGAACAAACCTATGGAACTGCCCTAAGCATGTACTTTTGTTGTATACCTACGTAAACAAATCGGGTAACAAACATGGCGGATTAGGGATGGATGTGTCGATATTTTTTTAAATGTCGATAATTATCTATAAGTTGTTTCTTAAACCTGCCGGAGAAACCAATAAAAGTTTTCGCTGTTTTCTAATAACCTTAACTTGGTCGGGTTACCATAGTCATTCACTTCCAAATGACTTTAATCGTATTATCTCATTAATTATCAAATGTACTAGGCTGAAATTTTACTGATAACGACTGAACTAAACAATTAATTATTGACATAACATTCGGTTCATATATCCATATACAGGCTAACCGGTGACCAAATAACACAGCGCGCATCATGACCGTGATCGTAATCGATATCGATAACAAAAATCTCTCGACCGCACTTCCACAAGTAAACAACACGGGATACTAAAATGGCGTCATTCGGCAACAAAAGTACATTGAAAATATTGACGACGGTACTGACAAACAGAGTGTTTATCCGAAAACACAGATTTTCATACGCAAGAATATTCGTGCGAGAAAGAGACATAACTATTTTGTCGTCCTATATCAAATAGATTTTTTAATTCGATTCCATATGTTTGTTCTAGCGGTGCGCGACTGTGAATGATTTCATTCGACTTATTCGACTTGGCAGGTTATTCGACTCAGTCGAATGACTCCTTGACGTTAGTAACTAACTTCGTCGAGTCGACTTGGAATGTTAGCGACTAACATTGCGTAGTCGACTGCCTTAGTCGTAAGTAATGACAGCAATTACTTATGTTAGTAATTTGAATTTTGACTACTAAGATTAGTATTTACGTTCTCATTTTTACTTTATATTTGTAATATATGGAACTTTTCTGAAATAAATAATTTATTGAAAAAATATATTACTCACATGACAGATATAAAATAAAATTTTGAAATTAAGAGCGGTTTTTATTTCGTGCAAACACAGAATATAAAACCTTGAGATCAAAATAATCGTATCACAATAATCTTTATTTGCTAGTAAATATGCTTATCAAACAATTTTTATCCTCCCGCTTCATTTTCAAACTAAAACACTTAAAATCTAAAATATAAAATCTATAAGCTACTTCAAAACTCTCACTCTCTAAGGGAGTTATGAGGGTGAAGCCGCGGGCAAAAGCTATTCTGTCAATAAGAATAATTTGCTTACTAATGCATTCAGTCATTCAACTAATTCATTCGAATGCTTTCATTCAAGGTCAGTCGGTCATATCGAAGTCGAAACACCGTTAGTAATTACTAATATTAGTAGTATCATTCGACTCAGCACATTAGTACATTACTAATCTTCAAGTCGAATATTCAAGTTAGTATTAGTAGTTTATTCGACTGACATAATCATTCGCAGTCGCGCATCGCTGGTTTGTTCTTCTGAGCTTCCGAAGCACAGAAGTTGTCGTGATAAATGAGTGGTCGGCGGTTATCTTGTACCGTGCCGAACGTTATTTTAAGTAAATATGGCCAAGTCATTTATAACTCTTCTTGCGCGATTTAATCGACGTACAGCGACATCTATCGAATAAAAGTGAACTAAAATGTTGTATATTATAAAATAATGTGAAATTTTGGATGGATGGATGTATGCATATCTGGTACTCTTTAACGGCAATACGGCTTAATGGATTTGGATGAAATTTGGCATGGTGGTTTTACGTGCCTTCCGAAGCACAGAAGTTGTCGTGATAAATGAATGGTCGGCGGTTATCTGGTACCGTACCGAACGTTATTTTAAATGCTATACCTTCATATCGAATATTTAATACACAGGGTTCTTTTTTAGTACATACATACATACATAACGTCACGCCTGTATCACTTATGGGGTAGGCAGAACACCAGAGGTTACAAGACCATCTGATGTCACGTTTGACAAATTTGGAGCTATTATAAAGACGGGAAGAGACTATTGTAGCGACAGGGTGTCAGCCTATCGCCCTCAAAAACGCCTTTAAAACCTCTATCCCTTAACTGACTTTCACAGTATGCCCGGGAAGAGAAGCAGCTGGCACATTATATGCCTTTCTTTCGCTCCCAGTCCAGCATGGAAGATTCTTCCATGATGATTCTTTTCACCACCCAAAAATGTTATTTTCTTTGATCCTTAAAAGGCTGGGATTTGTCGGTGGTTCGCTTCCAGAACGCACGCAAAAAGTGGTTTTGCAAGTGAGACTTGCTAGAGGCGGTTTTATACTTTCCGTCTCTCCTGTGGGTCCTTCCCGCCAAAAAAGGCGTGTAGATTTTGAAATGAAAAGTGATAGTTCAGACTAATTGTCAAAGTTACTTAGTATTTCGATCTTTTTATTAAAAACCCTAGATAGAGATTCGAAAATATGCTATTATGAGTCATTATATGAACATGAAAGATTTATCAATATTAAGCCATATAAAATGTTATAATAAACTAAAATTACGGCAATTTTGTTATTATCGACCTTAATTTTCCTAATCAACTTAAATTTTCATAGAATTAAGCCTAATAATATGGAGGCAGTTACTATACATTAAATAAGGCTGATGGATTTGAATGAAAGCAACAATTATTAAATTACTATGGTATGCCCTTGGCATTAATAAAATAATATAAATAGGGCGGATATCTCTCCAAAAAGCGATTTCTGCCAGACAAACTTACAATTGAGTAATAATAAAATAATAAAATCCCCAGACAATCACACCAACTACATGGCCTCAAAGTAAGCGAAGCTTGTGTTATGAGATACCATGTAGCGAACTAGGGGGGAACCTAGAATATAAATACATATATAGATAAACACCCAGACCCGGACATTTTTTTTTTCTTGTTCCGGGCGGGAATCGAACCCGCAACCACTGGCGTCTGAGGCAGATAGGTTTACCCCTTCGCCAAAGTGGTCACCCATAAATATTATAGGGATGACTTTCACCGGCCAAAATTTTTTAACACAAATAGAAACGATATTTGCAAAGAAGAGTATATTTTTTTAACAAGGAAATTAATATATCCGCTTAAATATTAATTACCATTTAAATAAAGATGACTACTAATAACTAAACTAAATAATAAAGCCCTACTACAAAACATCTCGTAGTACTACGTCGTAGTATTTTCAACGAAATACCGCGTCGTAGTAGTTTAATAATAATAATAAATTGTTTATTTTGGATAATAAGAATACAGGTATCAGTAAAAAAGAAGTAGGAACTTAAATTCTAGTTATTTATCTTAAATATAAATTAATCAATATTTACTGAGTGCACTAATCCCTAATAAAGGGCAAAGCCCTGTGAACTTAGGATGAGTAGTTTGCTCGACCCATAGAAAGTGTTACATTATCAATTACATAGCAGCGGAGCTATTGCGTATAGCAACTGTATTGTTACATTTCATTTTAGTTTTAAACAAATTATTAAAAGAAAGAAAACATATCAGATAAAATATAAACAGTTTATAAGAAAGTAGGCGCGAATGTGTAGATTGAATAAGTGTATGTGTATTTGTGTGTGTGTTCGTGTATGTGAATGAGAGAGTATGTGTTGGAGGAGTGTCGTGTCTTTGACTCTGGAGTACACTAATATAAACGTAGTACATGTAAACAATTTAAAGATTAAGAAATTAATACCAGTTTTATTTATATTCTTATGAGATTGGAGTCAGTAAGGACTCAGTTTGATCATAGCCTTGAGACAAAAGCCAGTGTTAAATCCTATTTTTGCACTCGGATTTACTTAAGCTGTATAGATTTAGGGATTTGTTTAGTAAAATATAGAGATACGGGCCGATGAAAGGATAGTATTTGTTGCTGAACTTAGTATTGTATTTTTCTTTAAGACATACAATATCAGCCCTACGTTTTAGAAGTAAGTTTGCATCATACGGTATATTTTTATGTTGGTGTAAGATAACGGACTGAATAAACAATTGCCGTACTGTAAGAACTTTGCAATTTTTGTATAGCAACTAGGTCGGAAATCGGTAAGGTCTGAAGGTGCACACTTTGAGCTGTGTTCATCAACAGCGACTATTATTGAAAAAAAAGTCTTTTTTTATTATCACAAAAAAGTTGTGGTTCCATATTTCTACTTTTTTGTACTGAGCGACGCTAAAATAAATATGCAGGTATGTTTATATCGTATCAAAGAAACTAACATTTAAATTTGGTGACTAAAAATCAACCCCGTATAACTTTAAGGAAATCAGCGAGTAATTCAAATGTGTGTCATTTTTATTTTACTATAGATTGTAGATGTGAAGCGGGAGTGTTCGCTGATATGGCGAGGGCAGAATCACCAGCGCTGTTGCTGAACCAGTGTCAGTAATAGCATTAAGCTGAGCCTGAACCTTGTTATTTGTGTCCACACAATGAATAATTTGTATAGCTTCATTATTTATTTATTTACTTTACTTTAACTTAAACGATATAATACCAATTACATAAGTTAAAGAAAGTCACAATTTTTCATTATAAAAAAAACATGAAATACAATATTAACACATGTCAAAAGAATTTTAATTATGAAACAAAAACAAAAGGAAAATAATAATTATACAATAAGAAAAAAAATTGATAAGAAAAGTAATAAAGAACTTTACAACGGAATGTCGAAAATTAAAGTTTAATATAAAGTTTAAAAGTTTAATATAAATTAAACACTTTTAATAAGGACATGTCAAAATATTACATTCTCGCAACATTTTAAGCAAACGGACATAAATTTGTTCCACTCATCTACAAACATATCGCAGATGTATTAATTGTCAAGTATTATGTATTAATTTGATTAGTACCTATAGTGTTTTCCTTCGTATATTAAAATTGATATTTCCCAATGTTTTGTATAAATTGTGCCAAATTTTTTTACAACATACAAGCGAATAAAATTGTTTTATTATTATTATTAGGCCAACTTACAACTACACGCCTTTCGGCGGAAAAGACCATACAGCCTATCCAGTCGGTCGGGGACCAGGGCAAAAACTAATAACTTGTACAGGATTTTTGCCTGACTCATTCATGCTTTGTTTGAAATTTGCATTGAAAGTATTGAGAAAATTATTGAGTGGTTATATTGTGAGATTTTATATGAAGAACTGGAGTGACAGCCAGTCGGTGAAAGGATATAAAACGAAAAATATATATTTTCGAAAAAATCAATAGAAAAACAATAGAGAGCGTATTTTTTTAATTTATTTAGCAAACTACACAGAGGATGGTCTATATTTAGAACGCGCTATTCATTCGCTCCGGGGCATAGTCCTGTTCTATTCATAGGCCGGACTAATAAAATATATTTTTTGGGCTAACTTTTTAATTAATTGAACTGCGGAAGCGATTCGAATTGGTTTGGTTATTCAATTTCACAGAGCCTGAGGAACTTTGAAACCTAACTTGGTATTTTTAGCTATGGACTTTATTTTGTAAATTGCTTAAGACTCAGTTTTCTATACAAACTTTGGAGTTTGATAGTTTCACTATTGCAATTTCGACTAAGTGATATTTAAACTATTTCTTAGCTAAACATGTAATTATTATTAATTGCATTAAATCTAGCATCCAATGACACGTAATTATTTTAGAAGTTTGCTTCCATGCTGGACTGCGAGCAAAATAAAAACATAGAATTTGCCAGCTGCTTCTCTTCCTGGGCATACTGTAAGTCAGTTAAGGGACGGAGGTTTTATTGACGTTTTTGTGGGCAACCCTGTCATTGTAATAGTCTCTCTCCACCACTATACAGGGTGACTGGTGGGTCACTTTCAAAATTCCAGCACGTAATAGTTTAAGATCATACATGAAGAGAAAAAATAATTAAAAAAAATTATTAATTATTTACTGAGGAAACTTCTCCGAAAGTTAAAGAATTCATTACGCAAAGCACATAAGCGTAATACAATAAATACTAAGTGGGTGGTGGTATGCGTGTGGCGGTAACACTGCTGTATACGTGTTGACTGAGGCAGCGCGTCGGGAAAAGTGTAGTAAGGTCTCTTTGTTCATAGAGATTTCTAGTGAAACATTAAGTACCTACTTTTATTACATAATTATGATCACAATCGAGTACAGAGCTCACCTACTGTAGATCTGTACTCGATACTGCAATACTGAAGTATTGCAAATTTTTCACCAGTCACCTTGTATGCCTCCAAATTTTTATAGCCTCTGGCATACTTCCTACCCCATAAAGGAAGTTATGTATCTTAAAATTTTGTTATCTACATTGAATAAACTCAAAACCTGCTTGACTGATTTTACAAGTTTTGTTACCTCTAGAAGAAATTAAAGTATCATATAAAACCGGTATTTTCCAAAAAAAGTATGTTTGATCAAACAAAGGAGCCTTTCAGCTTAATTATATTTGTGTTGATCTAACATTAGTGTACACTTTATCAACCACACAACAAAAATTTTTGCTTGGTGGTAGGATCCCTTCTGGGTCCTCCTGGCTAGCGACCACCCTTTATATAAAGTCTGCCGCCAAATGTTACCGCTCCGGCGGTAATGTGTTCCGGCAATATTGTATAAAGAGCCAGTTCCTTCCTAAACCCGTGTGCTTCCATCTTCGACCTCATCGTCACTTACCATCAGGTGAGATTGAGGTCAAACGCGGGTTTAGTTAATTATAAAAAAAAAAAAAAAAAAAAACAGTAACAGTCAATTGCTCTACAAATTGGTGAGTGTGCGAGTGCTCATTTTAACCAAATTGAACTCCTTTCTACCACCGGACTACCAGATGCAGACAGAACTTCCATCCCTATATAGTGGACTAGACACCGCGCGCGGTTTTACCCGCGTAACTTTTGATCCCGTGGGAATTTCGGGTTTCTTCTTTTCGACCTTCCTCAAGAGTTGGGCTATCAAATGCAAAAAGAATTTTTCAAATCCCACTTGTAGTTTCTGAGATTAGCGCGTTCAAACAAACAAACAAACAAACAAAAAAACAAACTCTTCAGCTTAATATATTAGTGTAGATTTACCAAGAAGTCGAAACAAACGCTTCGATAGTTCCTTTTTGGTACGGATTGCCAAGGTGTGGAACAATCTACCTGTGTCTGTTTTCCCTGACCACTACAGTCCTGGTACTTTAAAGTTTTTAATCCCTTTTTTTTAATCACATCAACCACATGGCCCCAAAGTAAGCATAGCTTGTGTTATGGGATACCATGTAGCGAACTAGATGGGTACCGAGAATATAAATACATAAATACCCAGACACGGAGCATTTTTTTTTCTTGTTCCCTGCGGAAATCGAACCCGCAAACACTGGCGTCTGGGGTAGACAGGTTTACCCCATCGCCAAAGTAGCCGTCAACTTCGCTGACAATAATAATCAACGAATTCTAAGTGTTGAGTGAACAGGTTTCTCGTGGATGGACGTGTACCACCATAGTCTCCATGCGCACTTTCCATCAGGTGGCATGGAAGGTAAACGTCCTATTCTTATAATACAAATACCAAAAATATACTGTATACTAGCCTTAGTAGCCGCCTCCACTCGAGTGGTTGGCTTTAGGTTGCTGCTGTATTTTCAGTTGAAGTCTCTTTAAATCTACATTTTTCACAATTTTGTTGACAATAATAATCAAAAGAATGCAGAGCATTAAAAAACCGACTTCACTTCAAAACTTTGGTATAAGGTCGTTAAGGTAAACGATCTCCGAATTCATACATTATTGGAATTTTTTTCATGAAGTATGCAATCGATTTTGATGAAATTTATATGAAGCCAAATGGAAAGTATCCTCTATCATATGACATAAGAATCATCAAAATCGGTTCATCCCGTCGAAAGTTATGAAGTAACAAACATAAAAAAACATACAGACGAATTGAGAACCTCCTCCTTTTTTCAAGTCGTTTGAAAATCTTGATAACTGGACTCTTGGGCAATTTATCGTGATTTTTAAGACGAGGATCCAGCGTTTTACACTTTTTGGAAAGATTACAAACCTAGTAATATGCACATGCTATGCCTGAAATTCACAAAAATCGAACATAGAACCAACCGATGTATAAAGATACAAAAATGATTTATGAAAACTAGCTCGATAAAAAAATCACAAACATAACACCAGCTTACAGCCCGTTCACACAGTATCCGTTTTACTGGATACCTTTTTTGTATCGAAAATACGTATACTGAATACTGTGCCATATGTGAAGTCGCTCATACAACTCCATGCGCCATCGATAAAAAAAAACGTATCCGGTAAAACGTATCTAGTAAAACGGACCATGTGTGAACGGGCTGTTACAGTTTCAAACGGATATTTCAACAAAATGCCAAAATGGATCTATGTAAAGGCTTCCATGCTGGACTGGGAGCGAAAAAAAAACATAGAATGTGCCAGCTGCTTCTCTTCCCAGGCATAAGTTAAGAGACAGATCTTTTAAAAGTGATTTTGTGGGCGATAGGCTGACCCCCTGTCACTACAATAGTCTGTTTCCATCTTTATAATACCTCCAAATTTGTCAAACGTCAGGTGGTCTTATAACCTCTGGTGTTCTGCCTACCCCATAAGGGATACAGGCGTGACGTTATGTATGTATGTAAAAGTTACACAATAACATAAAGCATACTTCTCTTAACCGATCTCAGCTTTAGAAAAACTTTGGAATAGTTGTATTTTTTTAAAAATAAACCAAATAAATGTATTTGCGCTTGCTCACGTCGTCGGCGAGTTTTGCTAGTGATATCTGGGTGGGAGTATGGTTCGTTGAATACGTACACACCGCGCTACAATTTCGTAATAATAATACAGATGGTAAAAAAAAATACAATTTGTGGAGTTTATACAAAGTTACATGTAAAATTATGTACCTAGTTTAGGCATGGCAATGAGAGAGGAGGATTTCTTTGGTATTTACCTACTTAGGTAATCTTATAAATAACAAACAAAACTTTAAATTACCAAATGAAATAAAAGTACCTACACACAAAAGCAAACTGAGAATTTATGTTAAATAAATATTGTAGATTAATTCTAGTACAGTAGAATCCGTTTATTATGACTCCGCTTATATTGAAGTTTGGCTTTCATATAAATTACATAACTAAGTCGAATGTACATAATGACTTTGCCTATAGTGACATATCGCTTATTGTGACCCTTTTTTATGAAATTTGGCCGCTTATACTGACCGACCGTATGATTTCTAACACCTTTGGTAGTGTCCGGGAGAGACACGTTATACTCAAAGACTTTCGGTGTGTGAAAGGCTTTTTTGATTTGAGTCTCAGAGCGTAGATTTACTTATTGAGTCTACTTATTAATATCTACTTTGATTTATCTCTAAGCAATAACCTTTCTATTAAAATAAATCACATAATAACTTAAACAGTTTATTTATTCTTGCAGTACCTATAAATAATAATCAATGAAAATAAAATCCCCAGACAATCACACCAACCACATGGCCCCAAAGTAAGCATAGCTTGTGTTATGGGATACCATGTAGCGAACTAGGGGGGAACCTAGAATATAAATACATAAACACCCAGACACGGAAAAAAAAAATTTCTTGTTCCGTGCGGGTATGGAACCCGCAACCACTGGCGTCTGAGGCAGACAGGTTTACCCCATCGCCAAAGTGGTCGTCAACTTTGTTGACAATATATGTATTTGCTGTATTTTCAGTTGAACTCTTTTAATGTACATTTTCACCAATTTTGTTGACAATGATAATCAACAAGCATTCGTAAAGTCTTTATTTATTTATAGGGAAGTCTGGTGAAAAATTAAGTACCTATTTTTATTTTATAACTAAACCGCTCTTCAAGTGCTATTATATTTGACCTCCTCACTTATCATCAGGTGACATTGAGCTCAATAAAAATATCTGTAATAAAACAAATTTTCAGAATCGACAAAAATCACGACTTTGCAATTAAATGAACAATCATGTAAAAGTACAACCTCAAAGACATTTTAAATATCAGCGGCAGAGGGCGCTGCATACTAACGATTTTGAGATAATTTTTCTCCCACAGAATACGAGAGGGGAATAAATTTATACCACTTCGATTTCCAGCATTTACATTAAACTTTTATTGAGTACATAATCTTGAGTTCAAAGTATTGACTGGAGAAATTTCGTTTGAAAATATGTCTCCTAATAAAACAATCTGTATATACTCATACGACCGGCTGGTGTAGCGGTAACATACATTGCCTTCTATGCCAGAGGTCCTGGGTTCCAATCCCGGCGGCGCGGCGGCGGATATTTGTGTGATGAACACAGATATTAGTCGTCCAGTCATGGACGTTTATATATTTTTATTTAAGTTTATTATCTAATAAAAAAATATGTATTTATTCAATATGTATGTTTATATATTTCTTAAGTATATCAGTTGTCTAGTATCCATAACACAAGTTCTTTAAGAAACTTAATTTGGGCTAGATAATGTTGTGTGAGTGTCAGAAATATTTATTTATTTATATGTTAAGTAAGGATTACTATAGAGTTTTTTCTTTGTTTCAATGCACTTACCTGGGGAAACCAACTTTTATGAATATGAAATTGCAATCTTTCGGTTTCAATAGTTATGCAAATAAAACCGAGCAACACTGGACAGAATTATTAAATCATTATGTTTTAACTAGAAAGTTTTGTGTTATTTCCGGACTGATTCTTCCATGCTGGACTGGCGGCAGAAAAAATAACATCGAATATGCAAGCTGCTTCTTTTTCTGGGCATACTGTAAAAGTCAGTTTAGAGACAGAGGTTTTATTCGCGTTTTTGTGGGCGATAGGTTGACTCCGCCACTGCAATAGTCTCTCTCCATCATTATGATACCTCCACATTTGGCAAACGTTATATCAGATGGTTTTATAGCCTTTGGTGTCTGTTCTGGTATTGAACATATTTGTGGCATATTGTAAAAGACAGTTAAGGCACAGAGGTTTTAGTGGCATTTTTGTAGGCACTAAGCTGACTCCCCACCTATCCACCAACCAGCACCGGGCCAGCTTGGTGGATTACGGCCTAAACCTCCTCATCACCCAGAGGAGAGACTCATAGCCCTGCAGTGGTGTCATTACACGGAGTTGTGATGATGATGAAGCTGACTCCCTGTACATTTTTCTACAATTTTCTCCTTCCATCTTTATAATTCTTCCCAACGTGTTAAACGTGACATCAGATGGTTCAGACTGACTTTTACAGTATGTCCGGGAAAAGAAGCAGCTGGTACATTCTATGTTTTTATTTTGCTCCCAGTCTAGCTTGGAAGAGTCCAGTATGGAAGAGATAAAGAATTCGAATGATCAATATATCTTCTTTTCAAGGTAATGAACAACTTACTGACACTACTGTCCCTACACTGATAACCACTTTGACGATGGGGTAAACCTATCTGCCTGAGACGCCAGTGGTTACGGGTTTGATACCCGCATGAAACAAGAAAAAAAAATGTTCCGGCTGGGCGTTTATGTATTGGGCGTTAATATGTATTTTATATTCCAGGTTCCCTAGTTCGCAACATGGTATCTCATAACACAAGAATTGCTCTCTTTGAGGCCATGTAGTTGGTGTGATTGTCTGCGGATTTTTTTATTTATTTTACTTACCTAAAGAACATTTTTCTTGTAATTTTTGTACGAGAAGAATGGGAAGTTTGTCTTTCTAGTCACTTTGTAAAACTATGGTGGTACATGTCCAACCATGAGAACTCTAATTATTCACTCGAGACTGAAAACTGGGCACTAAGACTATAGTCGTACGTTAAATAAACGGTTAACACCATCATCGTAAAATTAATAGAAAACCTTAATTTTATTTCTATACTAGACTAGCTACCGCACGCGGTTTTACCCGCGTAACTTTTGATCCCGTATGAATTTCGGGATAAAATATAGTCTATAACCTTTCTCAAGAGTTGGGCTATCAAATGCAAAAAGAATTTTATAAATCCCACTTGTAGTTTCTGAGATTAGCGCGTTCAAACAAACAAACAAAAAAACAAACTCTTCAGCTTTATATATTAGTATAGATTTAGGTATGAATAACAGGTAAATAATAAATGCGAGGGAAAAAGGTTCTTAACAAAATTATAACCCATTGTCGCGTATGCACACACAAAATTACATTAGCATGACACGTAAATTACAATAACACCATAGAAAAAGACAATAAAAGTATTTTTTTATGTATTCTACAGTAAAAGGTTCCTTGTGAATAATTCCATATATTATTGAATATCGTATGAAAATCCATTACAAAGATTTTGTGTGTTTCTCATTCAGATAGGTGAACAAGATTTGTCTTGGTAAAACTTTCTAACTCAGATGCCATTGGTCGTGATATTGCTCTCCGGACCACAAAGAAAATTAACCACTCAATCATACATACAAACAAAACTTCACACCTGTATCCCTTGGGGGTAGGCAGAACACCAGAGGCTGTAAAGCCATGTGATGTCACGTTTAACAAAGGAGGCATTATAATGATGGAGAGAGACTATTGCAGTGCCCTATCGCCCACAAAAAAAAACCTCTGTCCTTTACCTGAATTTTACAGTATGCCCGGCAAGAGAAGCAGCTGGTACATTCTATGTTTTTCCTCCGCCCCTAGTCCAGCAAGGAAGTGCTCTCAATAATTTGTCGCATACTACATTTCATTGTGTGGTTGAAGTTTTTTTATTCCCTAAGCAGAACCATTGTAAATAAAACTACTGTTTAATCGGATTAATCACGTATAATTTATATTCTACATTTTAACTCGACGTTTTGGTGTCTTTGCAGACCCCGTGGTCTGCCTATCATTGTAGGTAGGACAATAGGACATAATAAAAATAACTGTTAAATTCAGTATAAAAAACAATCATTCGTCTCCGAGGTGCAGTGTTATAGACGCTTATGCGCCATTCGTTAGGCCACGGGTTCCATTTCCGCACGGAACAAAAAAAAATGTTAATCTATATGTGTCTTTTTATTCTACGTTTTTATTTAATGTGCATCTATGTTTATATATTTGTATGTAAATTATCTTATATGAATATATAGTAAGTACCTGCATTAATAAAATTACTACATGACGTATTCTGTATTGCCTGCTGAAGTCTGCATATAGTTTTTTCATACATTTGCAAGGTTATCTGTAAGAAATTGCTTTATAGCGATAAGGCCGCCTGTTGCACTTTTTAAAACTGTTTTTGTTCTAATGTACTCTTTTCCTTTTATTATTTTGTAAGTGTGCAATGAAGTATAAATAAAATAAATAAAAATACGTTCCCCCCTAGTTCGCTACGTGGTATCCCATATCACAAGTTCTGCTTACTTTGGGGCCATGAAGTTGGTGTTGAATGAATTCTCTGGGGATTCCATTTTTTTAAATAAAATGTATGTATGTCTCTTAGAATATGGCAGCTTTGGTTCTGTGGACTTAATTGTGGTATTGAATCGAGTAATTCTATCTATTATGTTGCGCATGCTTGCTAACTTGATAGAATAAAATTATTCGGTAATATTCCAGTCATTTTCTGGACGCATGCTAGAATGCATGCAAGAAGATGGGATTCCCTGGCTGTAAATTGTTATTGTTTATTTTTTTTCTTATTTTTAAAAGATGATTGAGTTTCTTGCCACTTCTTCTCAACAGATCGACTTTCCGAAGTGATGGTAGATTCAGTTCAATTTGTAAATTGTTTGACTTATTTCAAATGTATTTAAATACTTATGATATAATAGTATATTATGTAACAAGTGAGCGAAGTTGCTTATTACAGTCGAGGCTGTGATTTGAGCCCGAGCCGCAGGCGAGGGCTTAATAATGAGCCGAGACTATAATTAGCAACGCTCACGAGTTATATACGACGTTTTTCAACACACTTGTGAGTAAAAGACAGACAAACGTGGTCATAAAATAACAAACACACTTGATAACAAAGCTGTGAATTGTAATTGAAAAATGGCGCCGAACTTCGCGCATGTGCGTAGGTTTTTTTTTTCCGCCAAATGTGTCAATGGCTGTATAGCATATACAGCTTATTTTACATGAAAATATTTAATTTGCAGTGGTAAATCCAAATATTTTAATATTTTGTAACAAATTATTGTAAATTGTGAATAATTTGTTTGATATACAATTTGGTTTAACTAATATAAGGCGTAAACATTTAAAAATGTATATGGATTTGAAGTGGTATAAAACCTCTTTGTTGTTTCTAAAAAAATTTAATGTATAACCCGGGTCAATAAAATATGCTCTGTTTACTCGCATTTAATTTGCACAAAGGTACAATTCAACTTTGTAGGATTCATTATATTATGCACTAGGGTATAATATATTATGCACGCGTGACTTATAGCCCAGTTTATAGTTCTAAATTCAATAGAATAACGCTCACTTTACGAGCAAGTGTGTTGAAAAGAATATTTGAGTTTGAGTTTGAGCCCTGCTGGTTTTTTTTTGATCCTTGTGGTTGTCGAACCCGCGCCCTTATAAAAAAAGGTAGTATTTTACACCACTGAACTGAGTAACAGTTTTAATTAATGGAATAACAGACTTACTTAAGTAATAAACTCAGTAAAGCAACTTTAACACAATATTCTTAACTTTAAGACAATTAATTAATTAGCGAAGTTTAAGTAACTTTCTTTGGAATGCTTAAGTCTGAAATAAGCAATTTGCTTATCAAGTTCCCTAGTATAGCCATTAAGTTTATTTTAAACTATTTATGCCTCTAAACTGTAATAAACATTAAAAGTTATCTCAAATAAACATACTCACATTCATGGCTTGAAGTACATACATGAGCTCATTTATCACACAAATTTCATCAATTACTAGGATTCGAACCCCTTATCCTTAGCATAGAAGGTTAATTTATTCACCACTAAACCAGTAAGTGCTATATAACTGATTAAATATTAATATCTTTAATGGCTGTCTACGTAAGTGGACTACGAGCGCTACGAGTCGTAGTAGGAATGACAGCGTAGTCCTCGTAGCAATTTTAGATCATTAATTTTTTGATTTTTATTCATATACGAACCTTAAATAAAAAAACTATTTTTTATATGATTTATTTAAAAAGTATTTTCTATAAGACTTAAATGTATTAATCAGTACCTACTATAGTTCTCTTAGTACAAGTTCTTAATGAATTCTTAATTTTCGCATTAATGCCTGACAAATGAGACCGGTTTTGGGGCACGACTGAGTTAAATATGACGTCATGCCTATAGACGACCGGCTGGTGTAGTGGTAACATACATTGCCTTCTATGCCAGAGGTCCTGGGTTCGAATCCCGGCGGGGGCGGATATTTATGTGATGAACACAGATATTAGTCGTCAAGTCATGGATGTTTATATGTTTATTTAAGTTTATTCTAATAAAAAATATGTATTTATTCAATATGTATGTTTATTATATATTTCTTAAGTATATCAGTTATCTAGTATCCATTACACAAGTTCTTTAAGAAACTTAATTTAGGCTAGATAATGTTGTGTGAGTGTCAGAAATATTTATTTATTTATAGTAGACCTAAAAAAATGTGTTTTACATAATCAATCATATAGACTATCAACTTCACGCGGTTTTTCCCGCGTAACCTTTGCTGTGTTTAATTTACTTAATTAAATATACCTAGCATAACAAGGTATAGGTTTTTCGAATCCGATTGGTAGTCTCAGGGATTTAAGCGTTCAAAGAAACTAAAATTAGACTTCTCAGCTTTATCGAACTAGTATCTATAGATAAACTATCGTATTGCTTAAGAAAATATGGGCTTGTTATTGTTTTAAATAGAAAATTCTCGAAATAATAGACATTTGAAGGCTCGTATAATTGCTCGTTCTTTACATTTATATCTCGACATTTTGCCTTGTTTACACACATACATAACTTCACGCCTGTAGCCCTTATGGGGTAGGCAGAACGCTAGAGGCTATCAAACTATCTGATGTCACGTTTGACGAATTTGGAGGTATTATAAGGAAAGACTATTACAGTGACAGTGAGTCAGCCTATTGCCCGTAAAAACGCTAATAAAACCCTTGTCCCTTAACTGAGTTTTACAGTATGCCCGGGAAGAGAAGCAGCTGGCACATACTACGTTTTTCTTTTGCTCCCAGTCCAGCATAGAAGTTTGCTGACTTTACAAGCACAATATTCACTCTATTTTTAATAATATGAATTTATTTATTTTATTTATGTAACTGCACATACTGCACAACGAGCACAACGAACAATAACAATAACAACGTACAATCTTAATAAATTCCTAGGACTTTTCATTTTACTATGATACTTTCCAAAACATAACAATAATTGGGTTGATTCGCGAATTTATCGTAATAATTTAAGACAATATTATGAAAATAATTTACCCCCTTTACTTACATACATACATAACGTCACGCCTGTATCCCTTATGGGGTAGACAGAACGCTAGAGGCTATCAAACTATCTGATGTCACTTTTGACGAATTTGGAGGTATTATAAAGATGGAGAGCGACTATTGTAGTGACAGGGGGTCAGCCTATCGTCCACAAAAACGCCTTTAAAACCACTGTCCCTTAACTTACTTTTACAGTATGCCTGGAAAGAGAAGCAGCTGGCACATTCTATGTTTTTATTTCGCTCCAAGTCCAGCATGGACCCCATTTTTGATTCATATTTAAACAAAATAGAATAAGTAATCCTTTCGCTAGATTTAGTACTTAAAATATATTATTATGTTAGCATATGCAGTCATGCAAACATTCACATATAAAATACACTAGTTCTTTACTCTGGTTTTACCCGCAATATAGTCTATCCTGTAGGAATATCGGGATACAAGCAATCTTTAGCTCCTTTTTGTGTGCTTTTAGCTAAACCCGCTTAGTTTTTATACCGATAATAAGGAACAAACTTAATTTCCTTCAAAGTTCAATACCTTCATTTATCACTTAGCAAAAAGATCAAAAAATAATACTTATTACATCATAAAATAGATGTCAGTAAGAGAAATATGAAACACAAAACCTTAAAATGTTTTGGAGTAAAAAATGAGTCAATCGAAAATATAATCTTTAGGTAATTGGATAGTTTATTTTATTTCCCACGTACCTGTATCTTGAATCTTCTTTAGAAAACCATAGGAAATAAACGCCACAATAACTCTCTTTAAACACTATTCCAAGAAAACTGCCATTTTGGAACCGAAATTTATTCTCGCAAATGTCTAAAATAACACTCGAAACCTTTACAAAAACACACGAATATCCTTTAAAACTCACTTATACTTCTTATTAGATAGATTTTTAGTTAATTCTTTTAAGAAATCCTTTTCAAATTGTATATTTTAAGGGTTGACCTGCGTCGATAGAACGCAAGGAATATCCACGAAGTACGATACGATACTACCTCGATGAGTAAAAAGGCTGAGGTCCGTAAAAGCCCTGTATTGCGCATGTGTGAGATAGAAAGAGAGAGTTCTATATGAGACGGAAGACCTTAGAAGCCTTTGGGTTAAATTGGCTGTGATAATGATAGAACGATTCTCATATTGATATAAAATGAGTTTAGAAAAAGGGTTGAAGCTAAACTTTTTTTGATTAGGCTTTTTTTGAGTGTAGTTTAATTGTTTTTTTGTTAAAAATAATATTGTAGCAATATTTCAGTATTAAATAGAGGTAAATGTGGGTTTTCTATTACATAGTTTTACTAAGTTAAAGTTTATAAACTTAGAAGATATTTTTAAACGAGATTTTAATGCGTTTGTTCAAAATAAGTTATATTTAAAGATACAGTGTAGACGTTCATACTCACATTAAGTGTCCTTCGCTAGGATTTATTACGTAGTGGTTAAATGAAAACGGTAGTAGTATATTTTTTCTTCTTTAATTTTATTTATTTTATTCATGGTGTTTGGTACACAGTTGACCAAATTGAAATGGGGGGTAAGCGGGCCTATTTTGAATATACTTGCATCGGGTACTACTAGCTTATTTCTTAGGGTAAAACCAGGAGAGATGTACCAGCGGGTGAGATGGACCATCGCAACTTTTACCTGATTATTCAATTTATTTGAGCTTTGCCAGTTGACACATACTAGTTGACTTGTTGCCTCCATGATGAAAACGCATCTGTTTTAGTTTTGTTTATAAAATTAGTAAAATACGGATTGAAAGTTATCGGAAGGTTAATATTTTTGTGTGCTGGTGTTTCGAAAAAAGGGTACGTGTTTTTACAATAAGAATAGATGTTTTGTGATTACTATGTTTATGAAATGATAAACTAAACTTAAAATATTTTATTTATTTTTGTGATTAAATTTCATCAATGTGGTCCTCCTCTCCTCACAATTTAAGAGAGATGGACCACGTTATGAATGGCTGAGATGAACCAATAGTTGTAATAATAATACTATTTAGTTTGTTAATTTTAAATGTTTTATTATTATTTTTGTTTTAAATTTATTATTTACTTTGTTTGTAGGTAATATGCCTCTTATTTACAAACGTAAAGGCGATGTATGCCGAGGAAAGTGGTCTGAGTAGGC
Source organism: Stenoptilia bipunctidactyla (assembly GCA_944452665.1). Classification (NCBI taxonomy): domain Eukaryota; kingdom Metazoa; phylum Arthropoda; class Insecta; order Lepidoptera; family Pterophoridae; genus Stenoptilia; species Stenoptilia bipunctidactyla. The sequence goes on from OX101746.1 coordinate 19,820,488, forward strand.
ACGGAATGATGTGTTTGAGGCTGTTTCCAATAGAATGAGTATCAAGCCGCAAGAACATTTGGCATTCCGAAAACAACTTTTAAGCGAAAACTTTCCAATAAAAATTTAACATATCATTTTCTTTTTTATGTATATAATTTTGGTAACTATTTTAAATGTTTTTGTTATTCCCATCTCTCCTTTCTTAATGGTCCAACTCACCCTTAACGGTAGAGATGGACCGAGGGTAGTTTTTAAAAGTATTGTGATTAATCATATAAAGAGGCTCTACATACATACACACATAACGTCACGCCTGTATCCCTTATGGGGTAGGCAGAACACCGGTGGTTATAAGACCATCTGATGTCACGTTTGACAAATGAGGTATTATAATGATGGAGAGAGGCTATTGCAGTGACAGGGGGTCACTAATAGTGCCATATAACAGTACAAAATGTTCAGTATAAATTGCTTGAAAGTTGAACATATTAGCTACTAGCTGCTGCCCGCGACGTCGTCTGCTTGAACGCTATGCAGCACCAAACGCACCTACGATTATAACACTGCTAGCGTGATAATATGTAGCCTATATGTTGACCCGACTTCTTAACTATCTTCATGCCAAATTTGAAGTAAATGCATGCAGTACTTTTTGAGTTTATCCCGGAAAGACAAACAGACAAACAGACAAAAATTCTAAAAACTATATTTTTTGTTTCTGTTTCGATTGTAGATCATACCCCAAGTATTCTTTTAAAAAAATATTCAATGTACAGTTTTGACTTTCCTACCATTTTATTATATGTATAGATTTATAGTAGTTATTCATAATTTAAAAAAACCCAAATTTTCACCTTCTTATCTAAATGACTTTTTTTGTATGAGTATCTTTTCAAAATAAATTTTATTCGTATTTTAGATATAGCGTTATAATACCTTAATGAGTATTCCATGCAAAAATTCGAGAAAAGAAAAGTTATGAGGGGACGAAGTCTCGAGGGCGAGGCATAATTATATCAGATATTTTTTTTACATTGCAACAAAAAAATAAAAAGAAACGATGAGAATTTTAAAATACTTTTAAAAACTTCTTCGGTTTTTCCCCTTTCTAATGATATGCTACACATTATTATAAATCATCAATAATTATTACGACCTCTTTGAAAGTGCTCCGATAACTCCGAATTTTTAATAATGCATCGTCGAGATAGAATGCACTCCATTGATGTTTTTAATTCTAGATAAAATATACTACAATGATTCAATATGGTTAAGTTCCTTTGCCTACTCCTATATCCTTCTTCTTTTAAAAGATATGCGTTTTTTTTTTATATTACGATTACTACCAATTCTTAACAACGCATCATCGAGATAAAATGGGGACGGCATTTTAAAAGTCAGTTTAGAGACAGAGGTTTTATTGACTCCCTATCACTGCAATAGTCTCTCAGTATCATTATAATACCTCCAAATGTGACATCAGATGATTTTACAGCCTCTGGTGTTCTGCCTACCCCATAAGGGATGCAGGCGTTATGTATGTATGTGTGTAGTAGGCGCATTTTGCAACCAGCATAATGCTACTTGTGAATCACAAAATAAAACTTTATTGATGAATGAATAATTATTTAATATACCTAGAACCCTTACATATAACGTTCAAGCAGGAGCAATCCTAGATTTACTAAATAGCCGTACCTAAGTATAGACATTTTACAATGAAAATTGACATTTTACGAATCTTGAGACAATTCTTTTTGATATTTTTATGTTTAAGAAATAATCACCAATTTATTTATGTGCTCGGCACAGCGTATCTTAAGAGTGTGTATTAACAGAACACCCCTAACTCTGAGCTGAGAGCGTCTTTAATTCCGGTAAGGTGGCTACTTAAGATCGCATTGAGATTTGGGATCGTTTTATTTAGAGTAAGTTAAGACACATTGCTTTGTAATAACTAAAATATCATCATCATCACAACTCTTTGTAATGATCCCACTGCAGGGCATAAGTCTCTCCCCTGGGTGACGAGGAGGTATAGGCCATAATCCACCAAGCTGGCCCAGTGCTGGGTGGTAGATGTCAGAATTTTCAGGGCGCCAAAGTGGCTTCTGACAAACCCTAACGACTACTGTATACAAGTATACAGCACCCGGGACCGACTGTTTAACGTGCCCTCCGAAGCACGGAACTAAAATATACTGACTTAAATTAAATAACATTCTTTTTTTTGTACGCCGCAATGGTGGAATATGGATTTATCTCTAATTATGTTGTATTACATACGGTTTGTTATAATGATTGCTGTTGAGTTTCTTGCCACTTCTTCTTAACAAATCCACTTTCCGAATTGGTGGTAGAATCAGTTTAATTTGTAAATAATTGAAAGTACCTATTTCAACTGTAAAAATAACAAAGAACGACGCATAATTTAGGTACCCACCTTCAATAGCCATGTAAGATACGCCGGTGTGTACTTCTCTGGCCGGACCACAATTTAGTACTCAGATGCTATAGTTAGAAATAGTAGCTAAGCGGTAGCTAATCATAAAAATAAAAGCTAATAGATGAAGTCCAGGTACTTTATTAAGTACTTTTTATGCACTTTAGATTGTCTTTAAAGAAATGAACAATATTTAATTATATTTGCTGAAAGTAATCCTCCTTAGCCGCACCACATACTTTTAAGGTTAATTATTAAAAATGAATATTTTCTCTAGAGAAAAAAGTATCCATGAAGAGTAGAGAAAAGGTATTCTTATTTAAATGTATTTACGGATAGTTAATATCAAGTTTTGTGAAATTGAGTAGCTGCAGAGTGTACCTTCCAGCCGGACCACACACTACGACCAATAACTCCTTAACTAAAGGAGTTTATTGGACCAGAGTTGTCGTATGCAAGATACTCTTTAGGTACTTTATTTCGGGATATTGATTTTGTAATAGTTTATTATATTTTATTAACTTTGAGGTGGCGCGGCCAGAGAGCACTGCTTCTCGGCCGGACCACATAAATTGGCAATTAAAAAGTTATCTGTTGAGATACTAAAAAAATAAATATATTCCTATGAAAGTATACAGTAGGTAGCTACTACTTCGAACTATAGTCCGGCCAGAGAAGAACACACTTAGAATAAAACGTTTTTTCTTTTTTTTTCTATAATCTTTTAATAACAAAAGAATTGAAAATATAAGTGACCCGTCTGATATTGTGGAATCCCCAGCCCAGAACTTGGCGCCATAGTAACTTTGATTCAGGTTACTAAAACCTATCCAACGGCGTATCGTGTGTTCTTCTCTGGCCGGACCACAATTTAGTACTCAGATGCTATAGTTCGAAATAGTAGCTACCTACTGTATACTTTCATAGGAATATATGTATTTTTAGTACCTAAACAGATAACTTTTTAATTACCAATTTATGTGGTCCGGCCGAGAAGCAGTGCTCTCTGGCCGCGCCACCTCAAAGTTAATAAAGTATAATAAACTATTACAAAATCAATATCCCGAAATAAAGTACCTAAAGAGTATCTTGCATACGACAACTCTGGTCCAATAAACTCCTTTAGTTAAGAAGTTATTGGTCGTAGTGTGTGGTCCGGCTGGAAGGTACACTCTGCAGCTACTCAATTTCACAATACTTAATATTAACTATCCGTAAATACATTTAAATTAGAATACCTTTTCTCTACTCTTCATGGATACTTTTTTCTCTCGAGAAAATATTCATTTTTAATAATTAACCTTAAAAGTATGTGGCGCGGCTAGGGAGGATTACTTTCAGCAAATATAATTAAATATTGTTCATTTCTTTAAAGACAATCTAAAGTGCATAAAAAGTACTTAATAAAGTACCTGGACTTCATCTATTAGCTTTTATTTTTATCAACTATATAATTTTTAAAATGAATAAATATTTATAAAAATGCACCGGCATGCAAGTTAGTAACTACACATTGAATGATTTATTAATATTTGAAATTTATTTAAGCGTCGATTTAAATGACATTCCAGACACTGTAACATTACAAGGAAAATTTTTCACTAAAATTTACATCATAATTTATATTTATTAAAATGTTTAATTTTAATTTAGGCCTTGCATTTCGAAATACGAAAATTACTTCAAAATTCATTTATTTGTAATACTTATTGACAATATTCTCATATAATAGGTGGTTTTGCTACAGTATTTTTTTGTTATTTTTTGTTTAAAGTTTAAATGCTTAAAGTCAATAATTTAAAAGTTAATTAATTGAATTAGTTTGTTATACAAAACATTCATTTATAATACATAGTATTAACAATTATTAATATTTGGATATCAAAATGTATTTGCTTTTCACATACTTACTTAGTCATAAAAATAAAAGTTTATAAATGAAGTCCAGGTCTTTTATTAAAGTACTTTTTATGCACTTTTGACTGTCATAAAGAAATAAACCATATTTCATTATATTTGCTGAAAGTAATCCTCCCTAGCCGCACCACATACTTTTAAGGTTAATTATTAAAAATGAATATTTTCTCGAGAAAAAAAAGTATCAATGAAGAGTAGAGAAAAGGTATTCTTATTTAAATGTATTTACGGATAGTTAATATTAAGTATTGTGAAATTGAGTAGCTGCAGAGTGTACCTTCCAGCCGGACCACACACTACGACAATAACTCCTTAACTAAAGGAGTTTATTGGACCAGAGTTGACGTATGCAAGATACTCTTTAGGTACTTTATTTCGGGATATTGATTTTGTAATAGTTTATTATATTTTATTAACTTTGAGGTTGCGCGGCCAGAGAGCACTGCTTCTCGGCCGGACCACATAAATTGGCAATTAAAAAGTTATCTGTTGAGGTACTAAAAAATAAATATATTCCTATGAAAGTATACAGTAGGTAGCTACTATTTCGAACTATAGCATCTGAGTACTAAATTGTGGTCCGGCCAGAGAAGAACACACTTATTCTAACGTCTTAATAACGAAGTCGTATTATCAAAGTGATCTCGAACTTTTTTTGATGTGTGTATTTAAAAAAATTAATACTTATGCGCCATGTACTGAAACCATTTTACGGGTGTTGTGTGACGTACATTTTTTATCGCAAAATTCACATTTAGACAAAAAACACATTTGATGCCCATTAAATTATTAATAGTACTATTATGCCTATATCTAGAAATTTTACTAGATATAGTACATAAGCTACCATATACATAGTTCTAAGACTATGGCGGACCGTCAGTTCTCGGATATGTATTAGGCCGGCGCCAGACTTAGCTTCAAATGTTTGAACAAATGTTTGCACAAATGTGTGGCGCTGGACTTTGCATATTTATTCAACGTTTGCACAAAGCTTTGCACTTTGCCATCCGGTGTCGGTCTTTTTCCACACATCAAAGCGTTCAAAGTTGAATGTGTGCAAATGTTTGCGTGGCTTGCCACACTTGTTCAGTATCCAGTTGCTCGAGCGTTGTCGAGCGGGACGGTTGTGTGCATGTTACACTGTATGCGGCGATATGATGGACTGGGGCAGCGACTGCGTTCTGGAATTTGTAGAGTTGTTACAGGGGCAACTATGTACAAGGAACCCGAAAAATAACAAATAAAAAAAATATAATTACATGCACACAAATAATACAGGCTAACTGAGTCTACAAAATCGTTGTCCATCTTGTTTGTTGTCTACTAGCATACTGTGGAGAAAAGTGTTTGCGAAGCAAGTCTGGCAGGTTACGTCAATATGTGTTCAAATGACTTTGCAAAGTCGTCAAAGATTTGTGCAAATCTTTGAAGCTAAGTGTAGCGCCCGGGTTAGAAAAAGCCGATCATTCAAGGCCAATTCAACCAAGTTAGTTTTACCTTAGCTCGCATAGTTGAGCTAGTTTTTCATACATATGCGTCCACTGCAAACTATTATTAGCAAATGTGTGAAAAACTGGCTCGCTTTTTTTAGTTTAAATAACTGAAAAAATGTGCTAAATAAAAATCACTCGACCAGAACTCGAACCTGGGACCTCTCGTTTGCCGGACGAGTGCTCTCCCACTGAGCTACCGGGAGCCTGGCGTTCCGCCTCGAAATTACTGAGCATATTTTTGTTTTTACGTGATATTGCTAACGTAGCTCCATCTAATTGTATTACGTAAAAACAAAATGTGCTAAGTAATTTCGAGGCAGGGACTGCATACCGGTATGAATTTCTGTACATTTTTTCTGTATGACGTCATACCGTTAAATTAGGTGTATTTAAAAATAACAGTACAGGAATTCATACTGAGATGATTCGTGTACCTTTTTGTTATTGTAGCATAACTGATAGTTTTTCAGTTAACTGAAATTTTCCGGTATTAATATTAAAAAAATATTTTTAAATAATGAAGCGGGTACTGTAGAACGTTCGACAGTTCAGTTGAAGCCTAAGGAGCGCAGGGACATATGCTGACCTATACATTTCGGTAAAGAAATTAAATAGGTTAAAATATTTCTGTACTAAAAACATCTAGTAAACATATTTGGGTTAACAGATAAAATTAAGTCAGATTTTAATATCTTGTACAGGTATTGTGTTTGAGGAGGCAGTACACTAATAAGGGTTCTGAAATTTTACTAGTACTATTTAAAAAATTTATACCGATATGCAGTCCTTGATTTCGAGGCTCAGGCATTTTTTCAGTTATTTAAGAATAATTAGGCATTTTAAATGCAAAAATAAAATATTAACTTAGTTTAGTTGGCGGTGGCCGATCGGCTTAAGGATCAGATGTAATACTACATTGGTTGAAAAGTTAGTGGCCTGGCCATTAAAAAAAAAACTTTTGTTATTTTTTTCTGCCGTCATTTTGAACTGTCATTATTCAATTGTGCCAGCCCGCGAATTTTCAATTTGATATCTTGTTTAAATAAAATTTTACGAACAATATAAATACGTGTGTAGAACGTGCTGTGATTAAATATTTGTTTAAAAAAAGATTAACACCAAAGGAGATCCATGATGACATGCAAACAACATTAGGGGAATCTGCCCCGTCTTATACCACTGTGAAAAAATGGGTTGCAGAATTTAAACGTGGACGAGAGAACATCGAAGATGACCCTCGCTCCGGCAGGCCAATGACGTCTACGACCGAAGAAAACATCAATAAAATGTGTGATCTCATATTGAAAGACCGTAGATTGACTATCAGAGAAATTGCAGACACTATAGGCATCTCATGTGAACGAACGCAAAACATCATTGTCCATGAACTCGGCTTTTCTAAGGTTTCGGCTAGGTGGGTCCCCAGATTGCTTTCAGTAGAGCAAAAGCGAATTCGACTCACGATTTCTCGCGACTGTTTGGAGATGTATGTATGTATATATATTTTTTTTATAAGTATAGTTATTAGTTTTTATTTTCATTCGTTTTATGTAACTTTAGTTTTTATGATGGTTTATCTGTTTATCTTTTTAATTTACCCAACATTAGTCATAGGATTTTGTTTTTTTCTTTTCTTTTCTTTTCAACCTCTTGTTAATGTGTTTTAGTTTTATAATATTTCTGTTTTGTTTATAATTTGCCATAATTTTGTACAATTTTCATTTTCTTTTCTTCCTCTTGTCAACGCCCCTAACTATATGTGGAAACTTGTAATTGGCCTTCAGCTCAACTCATGTCCTGCATGAGTTGCTATGTTTTCATATTTAAATGTAACCACCTAGCTGTAAGTTTTCCTAAGATTCTAAAAATAAAAAAAATAAAATGTTCGAGGCTGATCCACAAGGTTTTCTTGACAGATTTGTGACAATGGATGAAACCTGGGTTCACCACTATTACCCCAGAATCAAAACAACAATCCAAACAATGGAAAAAATCAGGTGAACCAACTCCGAAAAAAGCAAAGGCAATTCTGTCGGCTGGCAAGGTGATGGCATCGGTTTTTTGGAATGCTAAGGGTGTCATTATGGTGGACTACCTTCCAAAAGGCGAAACAATAAACTCTGCGTACTATAGCACCCTTCTGCGCCGTTTACGTGAAGAAATTAAACAGAAACGCCCAGGATTACTGAGAAAGAAAGTGTTGTTTCACCAGGACAACGCCCGAGTCCACACGTCTGTCGAGTCTATGGCTCAAATTCGTGATTGTGGTTTCGAATTGTTGCCACATCCAGCTTATTCTCCTGATTTGGCACCTTCGGACTTTCATCTGTTTCCAAACCTGAAAAAACACCTCGGTGGGCAGAAATTTTTAATGAATAAAGAGGTCGAAGCCGCTGTTAACCTGTATTTTGAAGACCTTGAGGAATCGGTATGGAAGCTCTGGAAAGCAGATGGAAGAAGTGCATAGAGCTAAATGGAGATTACGTCGAAAAATAAAAATATTTTTGTATGTACTTTATTCTGTTTTCTTGACTAGGCCGCGAACTTTTCAATCCACCCTCGTACATAACCGCTCTTACAATGTTAAGTATAAATAAGGGTCTCATGTAATTCTTTAATTCGGTGTCAAGGGTCATACAACGCAAAGAGCGACTATTGAGCTGAATAGTTGCTCGGATTAGATGCTACTTACGAAAAAGCTATTCAAGTACGGCAGGATTAAGGTCAACTAATGGGGTAGAAAGCTGCCTTCTTATTCCACTAGAGGCGCTGATTACGCTTGACCCATAACAACTTTCAAATAATATTGTCTTAAGTTTTCGCGATTCATACTATTATTTAACTTTCAAATACCACAGTAAAAGTAAATTTTACAGTGATTTTGATCAAAACATTAGAAACGCGTCATTGCGTAGTCATAAGTTTTATAGAAAATCGAAACCACAGTTTCTCTGAAGATATACACATGCGGAACTTGTGGATGTTACTTGATTTAAACTTTTGTGGAAATGTACATATTACGGTCCACATTTTTCATATTTTGATACATGTGCTTACATTCTTTTATAGGTTTGCCCCAAAATAGAACACAGAACAAGCAATTTCGATTACAACTTGTTCACTAGACAGTTTGTTATGTGTCAAGCGTATGAAGCGACATCTATTTAGAGCTTTTAGTTTTCTTCTCCATTATACACGAGTAATAAGCCAAAAATAAATGTAACGTCATAAAAATACTGTTTATGTTATAAACACGAAAGTTTGTATGTATGGATGCTTGTTACTTTTTTTACGCATTAACTACCGAATGGGTTTTTATGAAAGAACATAGGTGGATCCTTTGTAGTGCGTGTCGCACTACAAAGCTATATAATATATATATATAATGTTGCTATATACGTTAATAAATAAGAAAATATCTTTTGCTATCTCTTTTAAATTTTGTGCATTTATGTTTAATATTTTGTAATACTTATAAAGTAGGAACATTGTAATGTTTTTGTACTAAGGTATAAAATATACCATACTATAATTACGCCCAAAGAAAATAAAATTTATGTATGGATAAATAAATGTCTATTTGTTATCAAACATTAAATAGGTACCTAGTGTTTTCTGTATGTTAGTGAAGTTACTAAAAATTTGTAAAACAAAAAATATGTATAAATTTAAAAAATCCTGTATTTCGTAGACTTAATTTATATTATTAAGTTATGCTATTTAATCAATAAAAATTAATAATGAAAAAAATACATCCATTTATATATTTTTTTTTATTAAAATTGCCGGAGAGGTGTAGTGTGTGACGCACCTCCCCGTTATGTTATATATTATCTCAATCAATATACAGTTAACTTCCAACTAAAGCAGTTGTCTTTTATTAAGCTCCCGGTCCCAACAGTGCATGGCGACCCTGCCAGTGCTGCCTTGCGGCAGCGATTCGACTATAATACATTAAATCCTTAAAATAAAATACAAAATAGAAATAATTTAAAATATTTACATAAAACCATGAAAACAGAAAACATGCAAAGAAACCCAAGGAGATAAAAAAAAATACTAAATATTACGAAAAGAGAGGAGGCAAACAAAAGAAATATCACATGACTGTTGGGAAGAGAGGCAATGATGGCGCAATGAATGAACCTTGGGCCCCTTGAGCTGGAGTTGAACGGTGTGGATGCTGATCGATTAAGGATGGCTGCAGTATAGGATCGATGCCAAGCTGATGGTAAAAGTAAAGTGATATGGAGAATCGGAAGAGTGAGTGCGTGAGTTAAGGCAAAATTAAAGCTCATTTATTAAGTGTCATAGTGAACGGCTTCATTTGTGTAAAGTTCAATTCATTGGCCTTTGTAGTTACTTTAGAAAATTTATTTATAAATTTGCTCTTATAGCTCGCCCACTTACAGACTTAACTAAGAAAAATGTACCTTGGATTTGGGAAAGTAAACAATCCGACAGTTTTGAACAGTTGAGGAAGTGTCTTTGCTCTAAGCCTGTTCTTACATTGTATGATCCTAAATTTAGAACAGAAATACATACTGATGCTTGCAAAATAGGTATAGCAGGGATATTATTACAACAACAAATGGACGGTACATTAAGACCGGTCATGTATTTTAGCCGCGTTACATCTAAAGAAGAGAATATGTACCATAGTTACGAAGTAGAAACACTAGCGGTAGTTGAGTCATTGCGTAAATTCCATATTTATATTGTCGGTATGAATGTAAAGGTAACAGATTGCACCGCCGTCCGCGCTACATTAACTAAGCGAGATATTATTCCGCGTATCGCAAGATGGTGGTTATCGATCCAAGAATTTGATACTACTATCGAGTAAAGACCGGGTGATCGTATGCGACACGTTGATGCCCTTAGCAGAAACCCTATTGATGCGGTTAATATAAACCGACTGGAAATTACTGATTGGTTTTATACTGTTCAGTCTCAAGATGAAAGATTAAAACGTATAATAGAACATTTGAAAAGTGGTGTGGCCAGTTCAGAAATAACAAAAGATTATGTATTAATTAATGATAGGTTATATCGCAAAACTCTCAATGGCAATCGACTTATCGTCCCCGGGCCTGCCAGGTGGAAAATCATTCAGCTGCACCATGATGATATAGGACATGTAGGACTCAAACGTTGTTTAGATTTAATAAAGAAAGATTATTGGTTTCCTAAAATGACCCGTTTTATTACAAAATACGTCTCGGCTTGTTTACACTGTGCTTACGGAAAGGGGGAACACGGTAAGAAAGAGGGCCACCTTTATCCAATATCTAAACCGTCGGAACCATTTCGAACTATTCATGTTGATAATTTAGGCCCGTTTTGTAGAACTAAGAAAGGTTATGCTTATATGTTGGTCATCACAGATGCGTTTTCAAAATTTGTTATTGCTGAACCGACTCGCACTGTTAATTCGGTAGAAACCATACGAATGCTAAAGAAAGTCTTCAGTCTGTTCGGATACCCTGATAGGATCGTCACGGATCACGGAAAAGCATTTACAAGTAGATATCTCAAACAATTCGCTTTAGACAAACAATTTAAACATACATTGACAGCCGTAGCCTGTCCTCGCTTAAACGGACAAGTAGAACGTACTAACAGAACGATTCTTAATGCGTTACGAACCACAAGTCCCAGTGAATCGGCTAATAATTGGGATAATTGCTTGCCCGATGTCATATGGGGTATAAATAATACAATCAATGAGAGTACAAGTTTTAAACCATACGATTTGATGTTTTCACGCAATAGTAGGTCACTATGTGACATAAGTATACCTGGACGGACAACAGAGTCAACTCAGGATAAACGTGCTATGGCTGGGGTTCGTATAGAGAAAGCAAGCGCTCAGATGAAAAGATGAAAAGCTCAAACGTATAAGAGGGGAGATTTAGTATTATGGCGTCAAGCTCCTGCTAACAGTGCTTCCAAAACGAATACAAAGTTGGACGATATATATTCAGGTCCTTATGTGATAACTAGAGTTGTTGGTAATGACAGATACCGTATCAGGAGCGTCAAGGGGTTGCGGGGCTACAAAAAGTTTATGGGATTAGTTTTAGCAGACTCATTGAGACCTTACCAGAGTGTTGCTCCCATATCTGACAGTGCCAGTAGCTCTGATGAGCAATTAGAAAACGAAGACCTTATTGACCTATTATAAAGCTAATCACCGTGTGTATTCCCATTGCGGGAGCAATTGTACAGGATGGCCGATTGTAACGCCAGCCAGCCATCACAGCCACGCCACTGCCTGCCATGCCATAGCCTGGCTGCCAAGCCAAAGCCATAGCCAAGCCTATCTGGCCAGCCAAATTAGTCTCGCCATTGATTTCCACCGGATTCCTGTGTACTTCCTGTTATAGAATATAGAAGTGTTAATGTTTAATTTAGTGCGTTGATTGACTTCCTAATTATGTATCTTTATGTTGGTACAATGTCTTAAGTTTCCGCTAATTAAAAAACCATGTAATGTGGAGGGAAATAACATAAATTGATGGTGATATAGACTGTTGTACTAATAGCAATGCCAATTTTCATAAGATTTAATACTGATTAAAGAATATTGTGTGCTTCAAACCTTGTATTATTTTGAAGATTTACACTAGCTAATGTCTTAGATTGTTTTATTGGAGGCGGGATGTTGTTCCAACACTTTGTTGAATGTACCAGCTGCTTTACTTCCCGGGCATACTGTAAAGTCAGTGCAGGGAGAGGTTTTATTGGCGTTTTATAGGCTGACCCCCTGTCACTGCAATCCATCATTATCCCTATCCATCATTATAATACCTCCAAATTCGTTTACCTATAGTACCTTTCATAGATTTTCCCTCATTAGATATTTAAGTTCTTTTTGTAGGTTTTTTCATAAAACCTGTGTGGATCACAGCTTTGTTGTACCAGTTTTTGGAACTCTATCTATCTATCAGTAACACAGCTAAACTAATGAATCGATTTTGAAGAAATTTAGAATAGAGTAAGTTTGAACTTCAAGGAAGATATTATTATATTATTTTTCCAACTCCAATAACCTATATTCACGCGAACGAAGTCACGGTCAACAGCTAGTGTACCTAGTAAATAAACGCATAGTTTTTCTGAAAAACTTTATTTGGGAACACTTTTTTTTTATAAATTATGGATGGGACATTTGTCTTCCATGACACCTGATGTTAAGTGAACACGAAGACTAAGGTGTTACACGTCCATCTACGAGAAACCTATTCACTCGACGCTTAAAAGTACTAGGACTATAGTGGTCAGGGAAAATAGACGCAGGCAGTTCATTCCAAACCTTGGCGACCCGTATCAAAAAGGAACTACCAAAGCGCTTAGTTCGACTTTTCGGAATATCAACCACATACGGATGGAAGTTCTGTCTGCGTCTAGTAGTCCGATGGTAAAAGGGTGAGGGTTCAATTTGCTCAAACAGAGCACTCGCGCACTCACCAAAATATATCCTGTAGTACACGGTAAAACAAGCAACCTTACGACGATGCTCTAGGGTCTGCAGTTTTTTGGTCGTAAGGTCGACGTTGTTAATTAGATTACGGGCTCTTCGGTCAACGGAGTCCAGCGCTTCTAGTTGATATTTGGCTGAACCATCCCAAAGATGACTGCAGTACTCCATGCATGATCGCACTTGAGCTGTGTATAAGTTAAGAAGCTGTGCAGGGCTGAAGTACCGCCGTACCTTCGAGATGATTCCCAACTTTTTCGAAGCTACTTGAGCCATGGACACAATTTGTTGACCGAAGTTTAAACTGGATGTTATAGTTACGCCTAAAAGCCCTAGATGGTCAGTGATGGGGACAGATACATTGTGGAAAGTGGGCGTTAATGTGAAGGTGCTCTTTTTTGCGGAGAATAGACGCGCCTGAGTTTTGGACGCGTAGAATTTGACCAAATTCGACTCACCCCAATCGGATACTTTCCGTAAGGTCAAATCAACGCGCTCAATCATTGAATTTCTTAAACTCTGGATTTCACGGGGGCTCGCTCGCGCATTGGATACGTATCTCTCTACAACAGTGCTGTCATCAGCATAACTAATAATGCCCGGTGTTAAAAGGTCATTAATGTGCAGATTATTAGATTTTTATGAAATTTAAGTTCAATGTAGCAATCCACTTAAAATGGATTGCTACATTGAACTTTAATTTCATAAAAATCTAATCTGGATTTTGGTTGTCATGGCAACCACCATACATTTAATTTAAGTGTTAATTTTGATTCACGCATCACATCTTGCAGGCAGCCTTACCACATCAATCCCAAGAACATTTGTTCTACAACTTTTTACAATTAATAGTTTTTAACAAAAAATATTTATAGCCTCGGTTTAGAGGCGTAACTCTATTTACTTTGAGCGTAGGTATGCCACGCACCTTGCGCAGTAAAATATCACGTCATAATAATAATAAGGCTGCCCGCAAAGGTGATGCGTTAATTGCGCTCTTCATCCAATTTATTCCTTGCGACGCCATTGCATACCTCCACATTTTTAGATAAGTCATTTTTTATTCGTGCGGTGTCACTATGGAATGAATTGCCGATTGAAATCCGTTTAGCTCGCACACCACGGATTTTTAAACGAATGTTTAAACGACACTACCAGGTGAAACACTGTTAATCTTAACTATTTATATATGTCTATATATGTATTGTTATATTGAATATATATGGTATTTATGTACATTATGTATTTATGTTATTATTAGTATTTCGTTTATTTATTTTTTTACAAGCCGTGCACCCATCCACCTTAATTTCCTCTACTTCCTAGGTTACCTGGTAGAAATCGCTCTTGAGCGATAAGGTCGCCTTTGTACAAATGTATTTTATTGTCATCATTTAATGTAATTTTTCCTCTCTAACCATGTTGGTGTACAATAAAGAGTTTATTATTATTATTTTCACTTGCTCGTAAAGTGAGCGTTATTCTATTGAATTTAGAACTATAAACTGGGCTATAAGTCACGCGTGCATAATATATTATACCCTAGTGCATAATATAATGAATCCTACAAAGTTGAATTGTACCTTTGTGCAAATTACATGCGAGTAAACAGAGCATATTTTATTGGTCCGGGTTATACATTAAATATTTTCAGAAACAACAAAGAGATTTTATACCACTTCAAATCCATATACATTTTTAAATGTTTGCGCCTTATTAGTAAAACAAATTTGTATATCAAACAAATTATTCACAATTTACAATAATTTGTTATAAAATATTAAAATATTTGCATTTACCACTCCAGATTAAACATTTTCACTTAAAATAGGCTGTATATGCTATTTATTTATTCATTTATTTATACAGAACTAACAGCACTTTCACATTATAAAATAATCTTAAAAATACAATTCCTACTGCCAATTACAGGTTCACCACTTTCAGATAAGTTACATAATAGAATAATGCTTGAAGTTGACTACAGTACGTTGTTAAAATTATTGATTTTCTAAGTGACAACTATACTATACAGACATTGAGACATTTGGCGGAAAAAAAAAACCAAATGCATGCGCGAGGTTCGGCGCCATTTTTCAATCACAATTCACAGCTTTGTTATCAAGTGTGTTTGTTTTTTTATGACCACGTATGTTAGTTTTTTACTCACAAGTGTGTTGAAAAACGTCGTATGTAACTCGTAAGCGTTGCTAATTACAGTCTCGGCTCATTATTAAGCCCTCGCCTGCGGCTCGGGATCAAATCACAGCCTCGACTGTAATTAGCAACATAGCTCACTTGTTACATAATATACTATTATACTAACAGCTACACGCCTTTCGGCGGAAAGACCCGACAATTTTGGGGATTGAAAACTGCTCGCGTCCGCAAGGTTTAGCCCTCGATGCCTTGTACGTGGTCCTTGGGTGGTGCTAAACGAGCAGTAAAATCTGGTGGTAAGCTTCGGCCGTGGCTTGTCACCACCCACTAGACAAAGCCATGCCGCCAAGTAACCTAGTTGCGTTCCGGCATGATGTCTAGTGTAGCCATTGAGGAGGATAGGTCTGAGTAATCGTGCTGCATCGGAGAACAGTTTTCAACTCGTAGGATAATGACTCGCCGGGTAACTCGTTTTGGAGGGTAGCGGGATCCGAAGCACGGTGCACCGCTGGCCGACCGCAGGTAGTAGGGGGCCCAAGTAGCATGCCAGCCACATGCGAAAGGCTGCCCCGCCACCTCGCGAAAAATCCCGGGAGGCTCCATTGTGCCGGTTGGCGACCGGTTGGAGAGGACCCGATGGCGACCTCGGGGGGGTTCGGGCGTCCCCGCAGTCATTGTTCCCTACGAGTTGCTTGGTTCCATTTGCAGCGCTTCACTCAACTTCTATTCTCCTCCCTATTCACTCCACAATTCACAATGAAAGGTTCCAAAAAGAGTACGGTTCAACAGCGGTTGCACTTCCTCTCCCCCAAAGTGCACTTCTGTAACATCCGAGGAGTGCACTCCAATCTGAACGATGTCCTCCACCATCTTGAGACGGAGAGACCCCACCTACTCTTTCTAACGGAGACGCAGATCTGCGATCCGTCGGACTCGGCATACCTTGGTTACCCAGGCTATATCCTGGAGTCACTTTTCCGCCCACACGCCGGGGTCTGCATGTATGCCAGTGACGCGATCTGTTGTCAGCGTCTCCGTTACTTGGAAGTGCCGGACCTTTCACCTTTCAGTCATGTGGGTTCACATAGATACCGGCCTAGACCAAGTGGTTTACGCCGGTATCTATCGTTCACATAGCGGAGATCGGGAGACAACGAGGCTCATGGAATACCTTGGCAATACAGCAGATAAGATTCAGCAACGTTTTCCCACAGCGCAGTTGGTGTTCCTGGGGGATTTTAATGCTCACAACGGGCAGTGGTTATACCCGTATCAGGACACTGACCATGCTGGAAGAGAAGCCTTTAAGTTTTCGCTGACTTATGGTCTCTCACAGCTTGTAAACGAGCCTACGCGCATCCCCGACGTTGCTGGCCACACTGCGTATTGCTTGGACCTTCTGCTGACAACCGATCCTGACAGATACTCGGTGTCCGTCACTGCACCTTTAGAGACATCCGATCACTGTATGGTGAAATCTGTATCGCTGTACTCGCCACCTGACACCCGCCCTAAAGGCTCCAGGCGAGTATGGCGTTACAAGTCAGCAGATTGGGATGAAATGCGACATTTCTTCGCATCTTATCCGTGGCGGCAAACCTGTTTTACTTCAACCGATCCATCGTGCTGCGCTGATGCTGTCTCAAGTGTGAAGTTCAAGCAATGGAGTACTTCATTCCCCACGCTGATCTATCCCTTGAAACCAAAGCTCGCCCATGGTTTAATACTGCTTGCCTCGCCGCTGAAAAGCGAAAGCGGGAAGCATACAAAGCCTGGGCAAATGCTCGCAGAAGCAAAGCCCTGGATTCGCATGAACTTAAGAAAAGATACAATGTTGCCGCCAAGTCCTGCAAAAAGGTAATCAAAAGAGCTCGTTTTGCCCACATAGGCTGTATAGGAGACAGAATAGCAGCATACCCTTCGGGAAGTAAAGCTTTTTGGTCCCTTGCCAAGTCGGTCGAAACGAACTTTTGTCGCCCGTCGCTGCCACCACTAAGGAAACCCGATGGTTCTCTGGCCCATACTGCTAAGGAGAAAGCAGATTTATTTGCTAGTATCTTCGCGGAAAATTCTCGTCTAGATTGCCAAGGAAAAATCCCACCCCAATTACCTCAGTTCGGACCTACAATGGGTACCGTTCACATTCGCCAAAAAGAGGTTCTTAAATGCCTGCTGCACCTAGACGAGAACAAAGCTAGTGGTCCAGACGGTATTCCTGCAGTGGTCTTAAAACGCTGCGCAGCTGAGTTGTCTCCCGTTTTGACGCGTCTTTATCGACTTTCATTGGAATCCGGTAAGGTTCTTAAGTCCTGGAAGCTTGCTAACGTACAGCCAGTACCGAAGAAGGGAAGCCGTGCCGATCCTGTCAACTATCGACCAATTTCAATCACCTCCATACTTTGCAAAGTCATGGAACTTGTATTGAACAATCGACTCCTGGCATACCTCGAGACCAACGAGCTCCTAAGCGATAGCCAATATGGTTTCCGCAACGGGCGCTCGACCGGAGATCTTCTCGTGTATGCCACTCACTTATGGAGCGAGGCCTTGGAGAGTCAAGGTGAAGCAATAGCTGTATCCTTAGACATTTCCAAGGCCTTTGACAGGGTCTGGCATGATGGTCTCTTAAGTAAGCTTCCAGCTTATGGCATACCGATTGGGCTCTGCGACTGGATATCTGATTTTCTGAGGGAACGGTCAATTCAAGTAGTCTTAGATGGCTACTCCTCCGACCAAATGGCAATTAATGCCGGGGTACCTCAAGGATCTGTTCTCTCTGCAACATTATTCTTGCTGCACATTAATGACCTTTTAACACCAGACATTATTAGTTATGCTGATGACAGCACTGTTGTAGAGAGATACGTATCCAATGCGCGAGCGAGCCCCCGTGAAATCCACAGTTTAAGAAAGTCAATGATTGAGCGCGTTGATTTGACCTTACGGAAAGTATCCGATTGGGGTGAGTCGAATTTGGTCAAATTCAACGCGTCCAAAACTCAGGCGTGTCTATTCTCCGCAAGAAAGAGCACCTTCACATTAACGCCCACTTTCCAAAATGTATCTGTCCCCATCACTGACCATCTAGGGCTTTTAGGTGTAACTATAACATCCAGTTTAAACTTCGGTCAACAAATTGTGTCCATGGCTCAAGTAGCTTCGAAAAAGTTGGGAATCATCTCGAAGGTACGGCGGTACTTCGGCCCTGCACAGCTTCTTAACTTATATACAGCTCAAGTGCGATCATGCATTGAGTACTGCAGTCATCTTTGGGATGGTTCAGCCAAATATCAACTAGAAGCGCTGGACTCCGTTGACCGAAGAGCCCGTAATCTAATCAACAACGTCGACCTTACGACCAAAAAACTGCAGACCCTAGAGCATCGTCGTAAGGTTGCGTGTCTAACCGTGTACTACAGGATACATTTTGGTGAGTGCGCGAGTGCTCTGTTTGAGCAAATTGAACCCTCACCCTTTTACCATCGGACTACTAGACGCAGACAGAACTTCCATCCGTATGTGGTTGATATTCCAAAAAGTCGAACTAAGCGCTTTGACAGTTCCTTTTTGATACGGGTCGCCAAGGTTTGGAATGAACTGCCTGCGTCTATTTTCCCTGACCAGTATAGTCCTAGTACTTTTAAGCGTCGAGTGAATAGGTTTCTCGTGGATGGACGTGTACCACCTTAGTCTTCATGTTCACTTAACATCAGGTGGCATGGAAGACAAACGTCCCATCCATATTTTATAAAAAAAAAAATATATTTGACCAGTCGGTCGGGGATCAGGGCAAGAGGGACAGAAACCGGCGAACTATTCGGGCAGTATCCAGCAAAACCGCTCTTTGCATGCGTGCTGGAAGCGAACCACCGCCGAATCCCAGCCTTTCAAGGTTTCTGCCCAAAGTGGCTGGGGTCAAACCGTTTGCGGATATTACAACCGGGATGATTTCGGTGGACATAACTTCCCACATTTCGGTCACCTCGTGTGCAAGGTCCAAGTACTTGCGTTGCTTTTCGGTCTCGGCCTTCACGAGGTTCTCGTCATGTGGTATAGTTATGTCCACCAAAAACACCTTGGACGACGATAGGTCCATTAACACGATATCAGGTTTATTCGCTATTATTATTATTCGGTATGTCAAAATCAACTCGCCTTTCGGCGGAATAGACCCGACAATAAGACCAGTCGGTCGGGTATCAGGGCAAGAGAGAAAGAAACCGGCGAACGATTCGGGCAGTATCGAGCAGCACCGCTTTCTGCATGCGTGCTGGAAGCGAACCACCGCCAAATCCCAGCCTTTCAAGGTGTCTGACCAGTGTGGCTGGGATCAAACCGTTTGCGGATATTACAACCGGGATGATTTCGGTGGACACAACCTCCCACATTTCGGTCACCTCGTGTGCAAGGTCCAAGTACTTGCGTTGCTTTTCGGTCTCGGCCTTCACGAGGTTCTCGTCATGTGGTATGGTTATGTCCACCAAAAACACCTTGGACGACGATCGGTCCATTAACACGATATCAGGTTTATTCGCTAGAATAGTCCTGTCCGTGATAATGGGCCGATCCCAGTAGAGCTTGGCGCTGCCGTTTTCGAGAACTGGCTCCGGCGTGTACTGGTAATAGGGCAGTTTCTGTTCGATGAGACCGTATTTCAGAGCGAGCTCTTGGTGGAAAATCTTGGCTGCTTGGTTGTGTCTATGCAGATACTCAGTGTTAGCAAGAACCGAACAACCTGAAACTACATGTCTGAGGGACTCGCCAGGTTGGCGGCACGCCCGACATACGTCCACTGTGCCGTCCCTCATTTATTCTTATTATTAAAATTAACCCTGTATAGTTTGGTTATGTTTTTACCAATTCAACTTTTTGAGTTAATCATCATCATCATCACGACTCTTTGTAGAGAGCCCACTGCAGGGCTATGAGTCTCTCCCCTGAGTGACGAGGAGGTATAGGCCATAATCCACCAAGCTGGCCCAGTGCTGGGTGGTGGATGTCAGAATTTTCAGCGCGCCGAAAATGACTTCTGACAAACCCTAACGACTACTGTATACAAGTATACAGCACCCCGGACCGACTGCTTCACGCACGAAGCACGGAAGTCGCCGTGAGAAACGAATGTTCGGCGGTCACCCATCCAAGTACCGACCGCGCCGAACGTTGCTTGACCTGTGATATCGTTTGATACACACAGTAACCACGGCGCCGTTATATTAACGACGTTTTGAGTTAATATAACTTTTGTATTAAGAGTTACGCGGTTTTTTAAGCACTGAAGATAAGCTAATGAAACATACTTCCTATATACCTAATACTTCTTGCAGTATCACAGTAACCGCTAATTTCAGGTCTTACTGTGCTATTAATTACCGCACAAATAAGCATTAAGTTAACGATTATTGCTTATTTAAACAGGTACAGTCAAGTGCAAATAGGAGAACATATAATGTTATACTTACTTTTTGGCAGATTCGTTTTATATTTTTGTTGATCCTTGTGTTTTATATTTAGTTTGCAGTTTCCCAAATTTTGTAAATATTTTATGTTTGATTTTTTATTTCATATCTCCGTCTGAGGTATTGTGTTGCTTGGTGTCAAGCTACATTCATGTCACTCTGCAATATAAGTTTAGGAATCCATAATTTCTAAAGTCTATATTTAAAATTTTTTTTTAAAGTGAATTGATTTTAATTTATAGCTAATTATAATAACTCTTGTAAATTGTGATGTAGATTATTAATTTTCGTGTATGTAATATATCTGTACCCGGAACTTTTTACTCAAATACTGGCCTATGTGTCATGAGAGGAATCAAATAATGACGTTCGAAGTACGGGTGAAAAAATATAAAAGTGTGCAGAGTGGACATGACAGGGGCTGAAAAGGAGAGGTCTGCGAGGTAAAGCAGAAGGTCTGGCTGTGGAAAAGGCCGCCGGCCCTCCCCGGCGACGTCCTGCCTCCACCTGAGGCGCCCTGTGCTGCCCGGCGCTCTCCACAGCTGCGGTCGTGTGCCGCAGCCCTCGCTGCTGTCCCTGCCGCTGAGAACGGCTATCAAACCTATTAGAAAAGATTAGTATATTATGTAACAAGTGAGCGAAGTTGCTAATTACAGTCGAGGCTGTGATTTGAGCCCGAGCCGCAGGCGAGGGCTTAATAATGAGCCGAGACTGTAATTAGCAACGCTCACGAGTTACATACGACGTTTTTCAACACACTTGTGAGTAAAGACAGACATACGAGGTCATAAAATAACAAATACATTTGATAACAAAGCTGTGAAATGTGATTGAAAAATGGCGCCGAACCTCGCGCATGCGCGTAGGTTTTTTTTTCTGCCAAATGTGTCAATGTCTGTATAGCATATACAGCCTATTTTAAGTGAAAATGTTTAATTTGGAGTGGTAAATGCAAATATTTTAATATTTTATAACAAATTATTGTAAATTGTGAATAATTTGAATGTGAAGTGTGTTGAAAAGTATATTAAGCAACTAGTGAATAAAGGACGGATTTAAAGCGAGGGCCATAGATGAGTCACGAGCAAGTGAAGGATTCTAAAGATTTAATCACGAGCGTAGCGAGTGATTTAGGATGATTCAACTGTTAGAATCCTGAGCGACGCGAGTGATTCCTGGCCCTCGATATAAATTCATACTTTATTCAGGAGTTGCATACTATGCTTTATACCATGACTACGAGAAAAAGACATAATTTAAGCGAAAATAGAAATTTAATCAAGAAATAAGAAATGTTACATTAATTGAAATGGACATTAAAATTAGAGCAATGACTGAAATTAAGCGTAATTTTCTTATTATTATCATTATCAAACACCAAAACAGTGAATAAAAGGCCTTTTTATTCACTGTTTTGCGTGAATAAAATAAGCTTTTTAGAGTAGTTATGGTATAAACATAATGTTGAGTTAAATACAACTGTGGACAGATGCTCGTGAACACACAGCGCTATGAAACCACTGAAATGTCTAGTTGAAATGTACAAAAGGCAGCCCATCAAGCGTTTACAAATCTGTCAAAAAAAAATACTTGAATCTGAACTCTATGCCCTGGACATTAAGTTGAAATTAGTTGGGAAAATTTGACAGGTAATGTAACACTTGATCTGCTGCGTTCTGTACAATATAACTGAACGCGATATAAATATTATTGTATCTTTTACAATATAATGAATAGCGTAACAAATGCAAAAAAGAGCAGTAGGTAATAAGTAGACTCAAGGACATCGCAAATTTAAAAACTCTGTGGCTCATCAAGTATTCGTGCAGCAAAAGCACATAAGACCAAACTACACATTGTTTTCCACTGATATATAAATACATAACTTAACGCCTGTATCCCTTATGGGGTAGGCAGAACACGAGAGGTTACAAAACCATTTGATGTCACATTTGGCAAATTTGGAGGCATTATAATGATGGATAGAGACTACTGCAGTGACAGGGGGTCAGCCTAACGCCTACAAAAAAAAAAACCTTCGATAAAACCTCTGTCCCTTAACTGACTTTTACAGTATGCACGAGAAGAGATGCGGCTGGCACAGAGCGAAGAAAAAACATAGAATGTATAAAAAAATTAAAAGTGTTTTCCACTGTTTCTTTTTTATAAAATAAATAAATATTTTTTTTTTTTGTAAATTTGTTAAAATTTGCACTGAGTGAATATATTATATTCACTTTTATATTTATAGTTTGTGTCATTGTCTGGGGATTTCATTTTTTTTTAATATATTTGCACACGACTGTACATACGCATCCATTACACATCTTAGATCTAGTTTAACAATAAATAGTTGAGTAGATGCGGGTTTAATCTGTAATTATCAATGGCTGCCCCACAATGCATTGTTATCCAGGATAACGGTTTTATGAGGAGAATATAATCTCTAGATGATTCAAAGTGCCACCTCCCATATCATGGTTCAATTTAATTGCATTCATTTGTTTATTCGTACACTGCTTAAAAACTCCTTAAAAATTTATAAGTTTGCCTTGGTTCTATTTGACTTTTCTTATATATTTTTTTTTTATATTGTTAGGATAGGACGTTTGTCTTCCATGCCACCTGATGGAAAGTGCAATTCAATTCAATTCATTTATTCATAATCACAGGTATTTTACAGAGATGGTTTTATAATAATAAGTACAGCCATGATTCGCCTTAGCGGCATATGAACATTTTTGTCAAATATAAAAGTATGTCAAAAAAAAAAAAATTTATAAGTATTGAACAAAAAATTAAACATAAAAAAAAATTATAATAATTAGGTATACAAAGATATAGATATTTAAAATTACATTAAAAAAATATTGAAATCAAAACATCATTTATTTACAGTTACAATTTCTGTCGGTCAAAAAATCATTGAGTTCATAATAAGCTTTTTCAACAAGGAAGCCATTAAGTGCAGATTTAAATAGTGCGCGATTACTTATTTCTCTTATATGTGCTGGTATTTTATTATATATTGAGGGTGCCATGCTATTTATGCTCATTCTATATAAAAGTGCGCATGAAGACTATGGTGTTACACGTCCATCCACGAGAAACCTATTCACTCGACACTTAAAAGTTCCAGGACTGCAGTCCAGGTCAGGAAAAACAGACGCAGGCAGATTGTTCCACTCCTTGGCAATCCGTACCAAAAAGGAACTATCGAAGCGTTTTGTTCGAATTTATAACAAACCCTAAACATTCTAACAAACTAATTGTTTGTTTACTTTAAATAAATAAATAAATATTTCTGACACTCACACAACATTATCTAGCCCAAATTAAGTTTCTTAAAGAACTTGTGCTATGGATACTAGATAACTGATATACTTAAGAAATATATAAATATACATATTGAATAAATACTTATTTTTTATTAGAATAAGCTTAAATAAACATATAAACATCCATGACTTGACAACTAATATCTGTTGTTCATCACACAAATATCCGCCGCCGGCGGGATTCGAACCCAGGACCTCTGGCATTGAAGGCAATGTATGTTACCACTACACCAGCCGGTCGTCAAACTTTAATGGCACGTTAATCGTAGCTCCATTACATTGTATGTCATCAAGTTAATAGACAGATTTATAACCGCGGTATCTCAAAGCTGTTATAACTTCTTTCATAATTTTTACCCACGACGGAACGGAGGCGGTATATGCGTTTGGGGTGAGAGGGTGTTTGTGTGTTTGTGCAAACAAATGTTACCATTTATCTCCAGAACCACTGGTCCGATTTTAATGCGGTTTTCAGTAATCGCTTTGGATTTGATTGGTGCATGCAAGGGGGCGCTGCATGTTACCATTAATCTTTAAAACCGCTGGTCCGATTTTAATGCGGTTTCCAGTGATGGGTTTAGTTGGATTTGATTGGTGCATGTTCTTAGATAGGTGTTACGGTAACAACTCCTGCAGATTATGTTGGGTGATATAGAAACTAAAAATTATAGAAAAAAATTAATCAGTGATGGGTTTGGATTATAAATAAATTTTTATGGGCTTTCTTCTGTTTCCTTAGTTTGCGACTTGCGTAAAATGCTTCTCAATACAACAAAGCCCCAGCAAAGTTGAGTTGTAAATACTTATTATAATACTTCACTATGTATTTAAATAAACTACATGGGTTTTCCAGCAGTGGTGGGGACATTAGAGGGCTGATGAGGAACGAGGTGTTGTGTAATGTAATGTATGGTACCTATATTATGCTCTTTAAAAAGTTTGAAATAAAAAACAAAATAAAAATTTTTAAAAACCCACGACGCGACGGTTAAAAAGTAATTGAAAAAGAATAAAATAATTTAAAATCCCCCGACTGAAATGATTTATGTGACGAGAGATAATTAACGTGAAAAGCTTTTTTAAAAGTTCACTTGATCTCACACAGAGTCGGTCATATTATGAACAACATACTATTCGTTTTCATAGCACTTCCCTACGCTTAGCTATTCGGTTCTCGAAGATGTAGATGTCGCAATAACATAGGTATTCAACTCCCTATGAACTTTATAAGAAGAGCAAGAAAATCCGTCGAAAACAAACGTCCCATCCATATTTAAAAAAAAAATGTTTTTCACCATTCGGTTTAGGTAGTAAAAATATTTTAGATATAAATTGATCTGAACAAGGGTGCCAAGTGGAAATGGCACCCAGTTGCAACAATTTATCAATTGCGATTTGCATTTCATGCTTTTCTACCTGTGACCAAACTGGACGAAGAACTAATTTTTGATCGACTTTAGATTCGAAAGGTATTGGAAAACCATTTAACACCCTGTCTAAAATTATTGGATTTTTGGTTATATTTAACGAGCACTTGTAATAAAATGTCAATCTACCCGCATTTACCTGATTTATCGCCGTGTTGAGGCACGTTGTTGGTGCTTTGGAGTCCACGCCTGTGAGCTGCTGTAAGACTGATGGCCGCCTCTGCGAGTGGTTGGTATCGGTGGTTTCCTTGCCCCTCCCCACCCCCCTCTTGTTGAGCGAGAAGGGGCCCTGGAGTTTCCCTGAAAGCGATCCTTATATGAAGAACGAAGAGATGGCTGTGAAGACGATGGTTCCGGATCGGATTTCTTTATTTGAGTACATAAGACACGGGAAGCCTCAGAAAAGTATGTTAAAAAATAACAAAACAATTACTTTAATTAATTTTTATTCGCATAAGACTTTGTAACAAACTTAAAATTTTGAGAGAAGAGAGAGCGAGACAATGTTGCCATAGTACAATATTATTTTAACATAAACTCCCCTGATTAGTCAAGCATCCTTAAAACTAATCAAAAACGTATACCTATCATATTCAGTTATGATATAGATAGATACAAAGATTTAAATGATAGATACATATATTAGTTATGGTTCATAACCATGAAAGCAAATAAAATTCAATACTTATTGACAATCACGGAATGTAAGGTTACAAACTAATCATAAATAGGTAAAATAGTTTTTTATTGATGGTTCGAGTGTGAGTGGCACCACTTGGTGTTTTTAAAGCTCGTACTAATCCATCATAACCAACAATCAAATTTACTTATTCTAGCAACAGGCCATTGCAAAGGAGAAGTGTTAAAATCTAACAATAATAATTACTAATAGTCCTTCCTTTTAATTAGGTGTGACAACATGCCATTTTGGCCTGCTAAGTAATTGGGATAATTAATAATTTTGCACCTCAGTGGGACGGAGGCGCTGCCTGAAAATCAGCGTCGTTGCCTAGCTACGACATAATGCTGAGGCGGTTATTAAGTCTTTTTTACTTTTATTTATTATTTATACTTTCAATATTTTGTTTTAATTTAAGTTTTTTTTTCTATTTCAACTTTGTAAACAGTTTCTGTGTTTGTGAAATAAATAGTTTTTCTTTCTTTCTTTCTTATGCCAAATTCACCAAAATCTTGGGTTATTTTAGTACATTTTTTCCAGAAACGCAAACAATTTATGTTACTATCAGAAAGTATAGGTTCAGGCACAGCTGTTAAGGGTTGATTTTTTAAAAAATGGGCAGGCGTAAGATAATTAAAATCGGATACATCACTTGTAAACTGAGTTATTTGCCTTGAGTTTAATATTGCTTCAACCTGTACTGGTTGAATTATGGTATTAAACTGTTCATATGTTAAATTTAAATTACCAATTATTCTTTTAAAATAATACTTGGCAGACTTTACATAACTTTCCCAAAGTCCACCCCATCCCGGAGAGTAACTTGGGATAAACCTGAAATTTACCCCATGGGCATTACAATAATTAGCTAGTTTATCCTGATGATCTTACTCAATTGAAATAACTGTTTTAATCGATTATTTGCAACTTTAAATCTAAATGCATTATCACAGTGTACATTGTGAGGCAGTCCTTCATCACGCAATGTGTCTTCAATAATATTCAAAAGCTTTTATCCAAATTACTAGACAAAAGATTTTGTCTTGTCAGAGTTTTCTTAAAATGAAAATCACATAAGACACGGGAAGCCTCAGAAAGGTATGTTAAGAAATTACAAAACAATTACTTTAATTAATTTTTATTTGCATAAGACGTTGTAACAAACCAGGGGATAATGTAGCTCAGTTCTATCAAATGTTACATTTTGGTGTAGCAAATGTTGTCACTTTACCACGATAGATGTCCATAGTTACAATCCACAGTGTGAGGCAGTCCTCTTCTTGAATGAAATCTTTTGAAACATGCTAAGAAGGATTCTGTGGTCAGATCAGATACTAATTCCATATGTATACATTTTGTAACAAAGTAAACAAAAATACAAACATATTCTTTAGATATAATCGAACGTCTCAGTGTAGACTGTTTAATATTAAATGTGCCACAGTAATCAATACCTTGTTAAATGGTCTATCCTGAATAACTCATTCCTTTCGCAAGGCTGACATTAATTCTTGAGCATGTTGAGCACGAAATTTATAGCAAGTTATACATTTATTAATAATCTTTACATATCTCCTGCTCTGTAAGTAGTCACTTACTTCCCTGAATGCCGGGGTGTATGGATATCATTACATGTTAACATTACAGCATAGGTTTTGGAATTTGAAAAAAGAACTGTCATACTCATACTGCAAGAAGTATACTTTTAAATTTTTTTTTTTCTCGGTATCGTTTATTTATCGGAATTAGAATTTATGAAGATTTTATTTTAAATATCGAACTATTTGTTTCGCAGTCACATCGTATGTTAGTTGAAATCGATTTAAAAATCAAACTGGCCAGCACGATTTGACGCGCTTGTAAAAAAGTAAAAAAGGCAGTCGACTAGCTAGGCGCGAAAGTAAATTTTTTTCGTGTTTTGGAGTTCTTTCACAATCACAATATAAAACTTTATTGATGAATGAATAATTATTTAATATACCTTGAACCCTTACATATAACTTTCCGAGAAGTAAACAAGCATTTAATTCTAAACTAGGAATAGTTTGTTTGTTTTCTAAAGGAGCAATCCTAGATGTACTGCATTATTATTATTATTGGGGGTTTTGGGACTATACGAGCAGTCTTGTCCGCTCGTCACACTGCGACCTAAAAGATCTATTGTGTGAGTGAGTCCCAATTTATAACTCGCCGCACACTCCAATGGAGTCCAGGAAATTTAGGATTTTCCTTACGGCGATGCTAATCTCTAATCTCTAATCCTTTTCTCCTAACTCCTTTTCTCCTAATCTCTTTTGGATCCAGTTCGTGCTTATCCAGGTGAGCGGGGCGCTTGTGCATAACTGCGGGGCAGTGGCACAGTAGGTGTAGAGCTTTCGCAGTATCTGCAGAGCGCCGTCTCAGTGAGACCCAGGTTGGACATATGCTTGTTTAGTTTGCAGTGTCCCGTTAGTGATCTTGCCACTGCACGTAGTAGGGGTTTGTTAAGAGATACTACCGATTCTGTGTATGACTTGGAGTATCCCTCTATCAGTTCCCTTGAGTGTCTCATGCCTAGTGAAAGTTCCCAGACATTTACTGCATTGCAGATTTACATAAACATTGTTGTTCTTTACAGCTCTAACATAAATACAAGCACCATATGCAATACACATAATTTATAGCGCTGACATTTGTGATGTAATTAAACACAGTAACTATCATATTTATGCAGATGATGTCCAATTATACGTAAGTTGTAATAAAGATAATATAAACGAAAGCGTAAACTTACTTAATGAAGATCTGAATAATATAAGCTTATGGTCAGAGAAAAACTCATTGTGTTTAAATCCATCCAAATCACAATTTTTGATAATGGGTTCTAAAAAACAAACTCAAGAAATAAAAATCTGCAACCCTAGTGTAAAGATAGATAGTAATCAAATACAGCTTGTAACAGAGGCCAAAAACCTTGGTGTTACATTTGATGAACATCTTCGATTCGCAAAATATATTACCAACGTTGCTAAGAACTGTTTTTATAGATTGCGGGTATTGTACAAAGTTAGGAACCTTCTGTCAGTTAGTTTGCGCGAGCGTCTGTGTGAGGCCCTTGTCCTGTCCAAGTTAAATTATGCTGATATTGTTTTTAGTTCTTGTTTGCTGAGCAAAAGTCAAAAACTCATTCAAAGGATACAGAACGCGTGCGCCCGTTTTTGCTATCAAATACCACGTCGATCTCACGTAACACCTTTTCTGGACAATTCAAATAAATTAAAAATTAAATCACGTCAAACTTTACATCTTGCCTGTCTTCTATTTGATGTCATAAAAAATAAGAGACCGGAATACTTATACCATAAGCTTCATTGGATGTCAAGCAAAAATGAACGTAACACTCGAGTGTCACAAAACAGGCTCAGTACTCCTCGACACAGAACTATGGCTTTTCGTGGTAGTTTTAGGTATATGGCAAGCAAATGTTGGAACAATATACCGCCACCATTAAAGCTTTTAAATTCCAAAATAAGTTTTAAACGGAAACTAAGAAATCATTTGCTTGCCATACAAAAAAGAGAAGCTTGCCATGGCAAATTTTAAGAATCATTTAATTTGAACGATTGGTTATTGCAATTTACGAATATATTTAAGTTTATTTATAACAGGTTGATTTATGTCATTATATTATGTAGGTATATGCAGATGAGTTTTTAATATTAATATACATTTTTATTTACTATTTTATATATTAAATATATTGAGTTTCGGTGCTTGGATATATTGGTTTTGATATCTTTTTTATCTTAGCTTTAATTGTTATTGTTATTCAATTTTAGTGATCTTAACACTAAAGCAGATCCCTCGGCCAATAATATGTCCCCTTCCACCTCAGTGGGACGGAGGCGCTGCCTGAAAATCAGCGTCGTAGCCTAGCTGCGACATAATGCTGAGGCGGTTTGCCATTTTCACATTCACTGTTTTATTATTAAGTCTTTTTTACTTTTATTTATTATTTATACGTTCAATATTTTGTTTTAATTTTTTTTTTTTTCTATTTTATATTTGTAAACAGTTTCTGTGTTTGTGAAATAAATACTTTTTCTTTCTTTCTTTCTTTCAATACTTGAAGCATCACAATATCCTATTAATTCTATATACTCTGCTCTCTATTTACTTTTACAGGTATAGGTTTTAATGACATTAAAAATTAATTCCATGGTAACAAAATATGAATAGGTCTAGTGTTTATTAAATATTCCAATTTGGAAACATTACATTTGTCACCAGTCACCCTGTATTTAAAGATAAACATACCAACCGATTCCCATATCAATATCAACCCGATTTCTATTATGTTTAGAATATAAGAGTGCTGAGACTGAGTAAAAACTTTTAAAATATTAGTTCAATAACAATGTTTCATTTCATTAGTTCACTAAGATTTCTTAATTTTTTATAGAAGTTTCATCTCACGTAGTAAAGCTTCAAAGTATTACCACAAGATGGCGCTACTTTAGCTTATTACGACAAAATCACCAAATAATTACGATGGCAACGGTAGATCAGTTGGTACAGTGACCGCCGTGAATGCGAGAGATCTGGGTTTAAGTCCCAGCTGATATTGATTTTTTTAGTAATTTTATCCATAAACTGACCCCCCAGTGACAACTGTAATAATCTCTCTCCATCATTATAATGCCTTCAAATTAATAATAATAAAATCCCCAGACAATCACACCAACTACATGGCCCCAAAGTAAGCATGGCTTGTGTTATGGGATACTATGTAGCGAACTAGGGGTGAACCTAGAATATAAATACATAAATAAATACACGCCCAGACACGGAACTTTTTTTTTTCTTGTTCCGTCCGGGAATCGAACTCGCAACCGCTGGCGTCTGAGGCAGACAGGTTTACCCCATCGCCAAAGTGGTAGTCATTTTTTTCAATTTGTCAATTTTTTTTTTTTTTTTATAAGTGACTAAACCCGCGTTTGACCTCAATCTCACCTGATGGTAAGTGATGATGAGGTCGAAGATGGAAGCACACGGGTTTAGGAAGGAACTGGCTCTTTATACAATATTGCCGGAACACATTACCGCCGGAGCGGTAACATTTGGCGGCAGACTTTATATAAAGGGTGGTCGCTAGCCAGGCGGACCCAGAAGGGATCCTACCACCAAGCAATGTAACATCCGATGGTTTTGTAGCCTCTGGTGTTCTGTCTACCCCTTATGGGATAGAGGCGTGAAGTTATGTATGTATATTGAAAATTATATATAAACATAAAATACAAAAACAAAACACATTTTATGTATTTTTTTCTATCTTATATTTTAAATAGTTTCTGATGTTAATTCAAATGTTAATAAGATAGTTTGTAAAGTTAAACATATATCTTTGTAAAGTTAAACATATCTGTAACAAGAACTCGAGTTTAAAATTCAACAATTCTCAGAACACCGGACTTGAGATACAAAACAGAGGTCCAAGAAGGCATTATGTAATTAGCGCTGTTGCGACATCAACAATGTTTCATGTTATTTTAAAACATTTATCACAAAGAGAATAAGGAACAAAGGGAAATAGAATAAAAAATATGTAAACTTTGAAAAAAATAAATAGATAAATATCTCTAACATTCAAAATGTGCGAGTTCAGGGACAGCGGTTTCATTGCAGTTTTTGTGGGCGATAGGCTGACCCCTTGTCACTGCAAAACTCTCTCTCCATCATTATAATACCTCTAAATTTGTCAAACGTGACATCAGATGGTTAGCCTCTGGTGTTGTGCCTACCCCGTAAGGGATACAGGCGTGAAGTTATGCATGTATGTATGTATCTATGGTATGTATTTTTTTACAAGGAAATTCATATACTTGCTTACATATTAAGCAAAGCATAGTATCTTAAAATTGTAACTGAATACCATTAAAATAATGACGACTACGCCGTACTACAAAACATCTTGTAGTACTACGTCGAAGTATGATCAATAAAATGCCGCGTCGTAGTAGGTACCTATATATATTAACAGCGAGTATTTGCAGAAAGTTTGTGGTGCCATATTTTTGTTTTTTTTTTTGTACTGAGCGATACCTGGCGATACTTTTATAAATATTCAGGCACGTAAACATCGTATCAAATAAAATAACATTTATTTTGGCTGGTAACTAATAAAAACGGTGTATAGTTTTTTTAAGCTATTGCATAGCATCTATCGCGGGCCT
Organism: Stenoptilia bipunctidactyla; assembly: GCA_944452665.1. Taxonomy (NCBI): domain Eukaryota; kingdom Metazoa; phylum Arthropoda; class Insecta; order Lepidoptera; family Pterophoridae; genus Stenoptilia; species Stenoptilia bipunctidactyla. Next base: position 19,853,084 of record OX101746.1, read on the forward strand.
TGAGCGTGGGGACCAGAAATTCCGTGACGAAAAAAACCCCCCACTCCGACCGGCACAGCGGTGATACTTTGATTTCATAACTTTACATGCGGGCTTTAATAAACAATCAGCGCCATCTACTAGGAACTTGTGGAACTTCATATTAGATCAAATATTACTGCATTAATAAAATAAATAAATAATTATAATTGCATAAGTTGATAAAAATTGCTATGCAATAGCTTTACCGCGGCACTCCCGAGTGCCACACGTCTTTTTTTATTATTATTATTATATTAGCCGCGCTATCCCACTGCTGGTCACTGCTTCCCTCCAGTTCTTGCAACGATATTAATTTTTTTAACGTTAAAAAAAATAAAAAAGTCTAGTTTATTTTCTGGCAGTCCTTTTCAGATTATTCTCAACATGATGCTTGCTGTAATTGGCTTGTCTGCTGTTGCAACGTAGGTTCTGCACAGCTCCGCATTTGAACCTAAATCTATTTGAATAAAATTTTTAATAGATTCTTAAATTCCTTACTTAACCCGGGTGCCGTGTGATTTGTGACCTAATCTTCACTTATTATCATTTGAGATTCATGTCAAAAGTCTAGTCAGGTCAATCAACGAATGCAGAGCATTAAAAAACCGACTTCACGTCAAATCTTTGGCTGAAATATAAGTTCGTCAAGGTAAACGATCTCCGAATTCATACATATTTGAATTTTTTCATGAAGTACTTAATCGATTTCGATGAATTTATATGGGACCAAATGGCTTTTCATCTTCTTCTATCATATGAAATGAGAATCATCAAAATCGGTTTACCCAGTCAAAAGTTATGATTTATGAAGTAACAAATATAAAAAAGCAGACGAATTGAGATCTCCTCCTTTTCTTGAAGTCGGTTGAAATTTGTTTTTATGAATGTTACGAAGTCTATTAATCTGTTATTTATTATAATTGATTGCTATTAACACAGCTATAAGAACACTACGATTTTTTTACTCAAAGTCAAAGTCAAAAGATTCTTAATAATGTTTTTAAGGTTTTGCATTTGAAATACTCAATTATTCTTAAATAAATGAAAAAATGTGATAAATAAAAATTACCCGACCAGGATTCGAACCGGGGACCTCTCGTTTGCCGGACGAGTGCTCTTCCACTGAGCTACCGTGGCCTGGCGGCGGTGCCTCGAAATTACTTACCACATTTTTGTTTATACTTTATATTGCTAACGTAGCTCCATCTTATGGTATAGCTTTGCAGCTAAGACCTTTTTTTTATGTATCACATTTTTTCATTTATTTAAGAATCAAAAGAATATTTATTTCGTAAGTATTTAAATACATTTGAAATAAGTCACACAATTTACAAATTGAACTGAATCTACCACCACTTCGGAAAGTCGATCTGTTGAGAAGAAGTGGCAAGAAACTCAATAGCAAACTATCGTATTGATAAGCCAAGCTCTTGAAGGATTGACCCAGCATTACCATGTCGCCTCTTGTAAGTATACCGTTAATGTGACTAGGGAGCCTTTTTGCCCTTCTACACTAAACTTTGATCCTAAGTTGATACTCAATTCTGTGTTTTGACGTTTATCGAGAATTTAATGTCATTTTTCCTGTCTGACGGTTGATTGGCTTGATCAAAAAGTAATGAGAATACTATAAATAAAGTATTGGGAACTTGTGTGGCTCAGGTTTCGTCAATATACCAACTAATGAAGGGGAAAGGAATTTTCGTTTTTGAGATGATGTTTTATGTTTTTTTTTTAATAGACTTGGTAAAATATAAATAGAATAGGATCCAGGATCCTTTGTCTCCTTTTCAATATCCTTAATAACTCACTCACTCCTTCCTATTTGCGTGAAAGGTTTTCATACTCACACTCTCAGGATACGCCATGTAGAGCACGCGTGCGTACTTTTCTACATACGCCTTCTCATAAAACCGATTATTATTCCTACTCTTTCTCTGTTCATGCAGTCAGATTGTGGAATTCACTACCTCGTGTAATTCGTGAGTCTAAAACTATATCTAGTTTTAAAAAGAAAGTCAAAGATCACTACTTTTCTCTACAGTAAGTTTTGTAACCTACACTACTATTTAAACAATATTATGATATTAGTATTGTAGGTATATGTATTTTATATAAGTATATTTAAAGTAGATGTTATATTATTTTTATGTATTTGTATGTATATTCATAAGTATTTAAGTAGTTTATACGATATTATCGATTAGTACTCACTATTATTGGATCTTAACCAAACTCTCCAGTCTTGGGTCTGCTGGAAGAAATTTCATAAGAGATAAGCAGTACCTTTGTACTTATTTTTTTTCAATGTGTTTCTTTATTGTATCTAAACTTATGTGTACATAAATTGTTAAATAAAAATAAAATAATAAAATAAAATAGAATAAACATCTTCTTTTTTAAATAGTGTATTGGCATAAGTTTTTTTAAATTCTTTACTATTACTATTATTTCACTTATTTTAGACTAATAATGTTTATATATTTGAGCTGTGCTAACAAAGCTCTTTCATTTGATACCCCACACGAAACCGTAAAGAATTTTATTTAGTTCTTTACTTTAAGTCTCCTAGAGGGCGCTGTAGTCAATTTGACTTGACGTCATGTAGCCTATAGCCAGCGGACAATAAAAAGGCTTCCAATGACACCTTATTTGTCCCATTGTGATTACTAGTTTAGAAGTTCTGAAGGAACAGATGAACAATCATACCTACATACATACATACAGTTCAAAATCATAACCCTCCTTTTTGCTTCGCTGTAGTCGGGTAAGAACAAGTTATTCATAGTACTATCGAACTAATAGAATCATGACCCACCATAAGCGAAGTAGGAGAAAGGGCATAAATAGTAGGTCGAAATTTGCTTGAAGATAGGTTTCCTTGGTGACGAACCTGTTATCAGTTCATTCGACACTGACATTTACTGAAGTCGTCGTGGCGCCGTGGTTACTGTGTGTATCATACGACATCACACGTTAAGCGACGTTCGGCGCGGTCGGTACTTGGATGGGTGACCGCCGACCATTCATTTCTCACGACGACTTCCGTGCTTCGGAGGGCACGTTAAGCAGTCGGTCCCGGGTGCTGTATAATTGTATACAATAGTCGTTAGGGTTTGTCAGAAGCCTTCTAGACGCCCTGAAAATTCTGGCATCCACCACACTGGGCCAGCTTGGTGGATTATGGCCTATACCTCCTCTTCACCCAGGGGAGAGACTCATGCCCTGCAGTGGGCTCATTACAAAGAGTTGTGATGATGATGAAATTTACTGAGCACAGAATTCGTACAGTATCTAAAATATCCTGAGTGCAGTATACGCGATAGACCTTATTAGTTTAACAGTTTCAAACGAATTATCAGCAAAATGGGTCATGCTTCATGCATGATTCTGTTGGTTCATATTAAAAGATATATATATTAGCCTAAGTCCGCCCCATGTTCATGTCAGTCATTTTTAAAGTATTTAAAAGGGGTAAGTACGTACCCTCCGCTCAGCTGTCGACGGCCATTACTTTGTAACAAATGAGTAAGTAGGGATAATGTTTGCTGACATACCCACAGGACTGTCAGGGGAATGTATATCTTATGTCCTTTTAGGATAGTTTTTTTTTTTTAATTTAATTCTTTTGGAAAGCTAACTAAAGTTATATTTGCACTCTTAAAAGGTAATCTTATAAGGACAACCACTTTGGTGATGGGGTAAACTCAGACGCCAGTGGTTGCGGGTGCGATTCCCGCACGGAACAAGAAAAAAAATGTTCCGTGTCTGGGTGTTTATCTATTTAGGTATTTCTATTCTACAAAATGTAATGTAAAACAAAGTTATCATACATAAAATCAATGTAAATCCTTAATTCGGCCGAATTAAAGAAGCATCAAGTCAACTCCCTGCAGTTTCAATTTACAACCCTGGGAGTAGATAGTTTTGATATCATGTTATTGATAAAGCGTTACATTAGTTAACAGGCATATGAAATTTCGATCATAATAAACATCTCTACCTAGAAGTGAAAGTAAAAGTAAAGATAAAAATTTACTAGCTGACCCGGCAAACGTTGTTTTGCCATATAAATAAAAAATAAAATAGATGTTGGCCGATTCTCATAGATACATGATAAGCACAAAAAATTTCATCAAAATCGGTCAAGCCGTTTCGGAGGAGTATGGCAACGAAAACTGTGACACGAGAATTTTATTTATTAGATTTATATATACTTGAGTTCAAGTGAAAGATTCCTGACAGATTTGACAAAACAGTACCTATGTATGGAGTCGGTTGCAAGTTTTTAGTAACATCGTAATTTTTATTTTATAGTTATTTCAGAGTAAAACATGTTTACAAACATTCGTAATTAACAAGGCACACATTTTTTTAAGCTGGCCTTGCGGCAATGGATAGATTTCAGTTATAGCTTACAACCCGTCTCCATACTATACGAAAATTCGTAAACTTACGAATCTATAAAGTTCTGTGCTCGCACTGCTGTATGAGAATTTTTATCTACTTTTACTAAAACATTCTAGTAAGTCATATAAATCGGACGTAAGCGTATACTTACAGCTTAATACATCAAAAATTATTTTGATTTAAATAAATAAATAAATAAATATTATAAATAATGAACTATTATGCAATATTTTTAAAAGGTTTTTAATATTTTAACTACTTATATTGATGACCTAAAATTTCATATTATAATTAGGAAAAAAGCAGCTCCGTCTATTTTTAGCCTCATAAATAATAAATAAATAAATATTTCTGACACTCACACAACATTATCTAGCCCAAATTAAGTTTCTTTAAGAACTTGTGTTATGGATACTAGGTAACTGATATATTTAAGAAATATATAAACATACATATTGAATAAATACATATTTTTTATTAGAATAAACTTAAATAAACATCCATGACTTGAAGGCTAATATCTGTGTGTTCATCACACAAATATCCGCCGCCGCCGGGATTCGAACCCAGGACCTCTGGCATAGAAGGCAATGTATGTTACCGCTACACCAACCGGTCGTCATAACTATAGGCCCCTTAAGAAATTCTGGATTTTATTACATCATTTAGATGTTAATTTATCATTGCTTATCTATAGGTAAACGTTGTACCTATAAACGAAAAGAACAGTTTTTTATACTTTTCTATTCATCAAAAATAACTCTCTTGCCTTAGATAAAAAACCACATCTAAGAATGAGACACAAACAATCAGAATAAGTTAGTCGCCAAAAAACTACACGAGAAGCTACCAGCGCCTGAAAAAAATGTCCGAGCAAACACGCTTTGGTTTATACGTAATCTGGGTGTAATATAATTACGGCAGGCGCTTAGGGGCCAAGCGCGCTCTTTCATTTTGTTAAATTGAAAAAAACATGACGGGACGTGCCCTTGTGAATTTGAATTAGGACCCGGCTTGTTTTGTTCATGTTGATGTCAAAATTGTTATGTGGAGCTTAATTGTAATGGTAGCTCGTTAAACATACGGTCTTTGTGTATATTTATGTTGTTTTACACGCAGAAATATTAAGTATTTCGAAGCCTTATGTTTTAGAAAGAGTTTTAAGCAAGTAGGTATTTCTTCCATGATAGACTGGGAGCGAAAAAAAAACATAGAATGTGCCAGCTGCTTTTCTTCCCGGGCATACTGTAAAAAAAGTTAGTTTTATTGACAGAGGTTTTATTGTGTCACTGCAATTAAATAAATAAATAAAATAAAATCCCCAGACAATCACACCAACTACATGGCCCCAAAGTAAGCATAGCTTGTGTTATGGGATGCCATGTAGCGAACTAGGGGGGAACCTAGAATATAAATACACATATACATAAATACCCAGACCCGGAACATTTTTTTTTCTTGTTCCGGGCGGGAATCGAACCCGCAACCACTTTCGTCTGAGGCAGATAGGTTAACCCCATCGCCAAAGTGTTCGTCAATAGTCGTTCCCCATCATTATAATGCCTCCAAATTTGTGAAACGTGACTTCAGATTAATTTATAGCCTCTGGTGTTCTGCCTACCCTATAAGGGATACAGGCTTGAAATTATGTATGTATGTAGGTAGTTTTTACTCTGTATGTACAAATTCCGTGGCATAGCTTAGTAAGACGCTAATAAGTGATTCAAGGGGTCTTAGGTTTGATCCGTGCACGGGGTAAGAAAAATAAATTGTCCCGGGTCCAGTTGCTTACAATGAATATAATACCTACTATTGGTCCCATCCTAGTTCAATAAATAGTGTCATCAATAGTTAATTATGCAGTTATATTATACAATGTTTATTTATGTTACTCAATTTATTTAGTTATTCTAGTATGATTTTCATAAGTAATAAATGAGTTAGTCTATTGACTTTGTTTTTTCCGGAGAGCAGACTGACACGACGGTTGGTAGACGACGACATAGCAAAACGTGGTCCGATAGTTCTGGCGGGAAAGTTATTGGAGGGGAAAGAGAAACCGGGATTGATTTAGTCAGTCTACTCTCCGCTTTTAGAGGAGAACGAGCCGCTTTGTGATAAAGGTCAGTGTCGTTAAGATTGTGATATTTACTTATTTATTGTTCTCTGGCTGTAAACTGTTACTATGTATTTTACAAGATGATTGCTGTTGAGTTTCTTGCCACTTCTTCTCAACAGATCGACTTTCCGAAGTGGTGGTAGATTATAATAAATATAAAACTTAAACTGATAAGTTGTTTGATTGAGTGACTCCCTTCTGAGACGTTTTCTAACATCTCAGAAGTGGGATTGTACTCAAAAACATAAATTTTGTTTAACGTCCACATGAGTCCCGACAAAAGTATTAAATTATTGAGCGAAGTTGAAATAAGTTTAAATCATGTAGATGTGGTTTTAGAAGTTTATTTCCCGAAATAAAAGAATACAATTCACTTGTCTTCGAGAAATACAATTTGAAATTCAGTAGTGTACAAACTATTTTGCCCTATGCGCATCTACATACTTTATTTATTCATATAAGCTCCTCTACCCCTTATGCTCTAGTCTATGGTTATGTTGCTATGGGGTTGCGGGAGTACGTATTTGGGTTACATGAACTACGCGTAAGAATTTACGTTCCAGAATGAACCAATGTCGGGAACGCGTGGTCTACACTCCGACTTGTCCAACTAAGTCACCTGCTGGAGGTCGTCGGTCACGCAGTTCTACCAGGCGCCAACCGAGCCATCGTATGCTGCGGATTCGCAGCCGCTTCGGTCAAGACTACAGGGAGCGTGCAAGCCGCAGCTTGCAAGATCGAACAGAACGTCGTCGTGATTCACACCCTGGTTCATATAGGACACCCTGGTCCTTGTTTATAAGTAATGGACACCCTGGTCCATATAGGACACCCTGGTCCTTGTTTATAAGTAATGGACACCCTGGTCCATATAGATAAGTTTTGGACAAAACTGGTCCTACTATGTAGCATAAAACTATGTATGTTTATGATATGCTTAAAGTGATAACAGATTTTACAATATAAAAAAAAATTGAGACATAAGTAATTATTGCTAATTGAAATTTATGAAATTTTGTTGTAATATATACTCTTAGCATCTTATCAGATTTGTAAATCGTTCGAGGACGCACGATGTAATTTGGATGGCCGACTGTCATCAATAGTTAATTATGCAGTTATATTATACAATGTTTATTTATGTTACTCAATTTATTTAGTTATTCTAGTAGGTATGATTTTCATAAGTAATAAATGAGTTAGTCTATTGACTTTGTTTTTTCCGGAGAGCAGACTGACACGACGGTTGGTAGACGACGACATAGCAAAACGTGGTCCGATAGTTCTGGCGGGAAAGTTATTGGAGGGGAAAGATAAACCGGGATTGATTTAGTCAGTCTACTCTCCGCTTTTAGAGGAGAACGAGCCGCTTTGTGATAAAGGTCAGTGTCGTTAAGATTGTGATATTTACTTATTTATTGTTCTCTGGCTGTAAACTGTTACTATGTATTTTACAAGATGATTGCTGTTGAGTTTCTTGCCACTTCTTCTCAACAGATCGACTTTCCGAAGTGGTGGTAGATTATAATAAATATAAAACTTAAACTGATAAGTTGTTTGATTGTGTGACTCCCTTCTGAGACGTTTTCTAACATCAGTATCCCATAATCACATAAGCTTTGATTAGTTTGCGGCTATGCAGTTGGTGTAAGTGTCTGGGGATAAATAAAATCCCCAGACAATCACACCAACTACATGGTCCCAAAGTAAGCATAGCTTGTGTTATGGGATACCATGTAACGAACTAGGAGGGACCTACAACCTAGAATATAAATAGGTACATAAATAGATAAACACCCAACAGAGAACATTTTTTTTTCTTGTTCCGTGCGGGAATCGAACCCGCAACCACGGGCGTCTGAGGCACATACATCTACATACACAACGCAAATGCATGTACATCGCGTGCCCGAACCCCGACCAAGCGTCAAGGTTGGTCGCCGCTAGATTCAGTCGCGCGTATGTATGTCTGTTAAAAAATCGATATCACAATATAGATATCGTTCTAAATAATCGATTTCATCGGCAGCATTGGTGTCTTTGAGTTGGTTTATATTTTATATCACAAAATATCAGCTGTGACGTCACAATAGATGTTAAAATGTCGGCACGCTTGGTTTCAGCACAAATGCCCCACCGCCAAAGTGGTCGTCAATTATTATTATCGTCGTCGATTGTATTCATCATCATCATCATCATCATCATCACAACTCCGTGTAATGAGCCCACTGCAGGGCTATGAGTCTCTCCTCTGGGTGACGAGGAGGTTTAGGCCGTAATCCACCAAGCTGGCTCGGTGCTGGTTGGTGGATGTCAGATATTTCAGGCTGCCGAAATGGCTTCTGACAAACCCTAACGACTACTGTATACAAGTACACAGCACCCGGGACCGACTGCTTAACGAGCCCTCCGAATCACGGAAGTCGTCGTGAGAAATGTATGGTCGGCGGTCACCCATCCTAATACCGGCCGCACCGAGCGCGCTTAACCTGCATATCGTTTGATATGCTTTTTTTTTATATATATATTGTAAGGATAGGTTCACAGGAACCACGGCGCCACGACTACTTCAATTTCGATTGTATTATTATCTTTAAATAAAAGGTAATTTTACTTTTATTGTAATAGTCTTTAGTATAGTCCTAACGTAATTACCCAGTAGTCGTCATAGCGTAGGTAGGTATCTATTAAGTGGGCCAATCCAAAGGCCATCACCATTATTGGAGGCATACATAGATCTTGCTCACAGGAACCAATTTCAATTAATTTAAAGCTTTACCTTAATTTTTTTTGCCGCAAAGTGTCGGCTAAGAATAAATAGCTTTACAGCCTCTGAATAAGTGTCCCTCTTAAGTTAAAAGCCGAGTAAGTATAATCATGTTTTTAAGTTTTTGCATTTAAAATGCTCAATTATTCTTAAATAAATGAAAATTATTAAAACATTGCAATGCTTCATGCATTGGTCTCGGGTGGTCTTAGCTGCAGAGGTATACCACAAGATGGAGTTACGTTAGCAGTATAACGTAAAAACAAAAATGAGGTTAGTAATTTCGAGGCGTACCGCCGGGCCCCGGTAGCTCAGTGGAAGAGCACTCGTCCGGCAAACGAGAGGTCCCAGGTTCGAATCCTGGTCGGCTAATTTTTATTTATCACATTTTTCATTTATTTAAGCCGAGTAAGTAATCTAAGTGACTCACGCTTGGACCTCCGTTACTATCCACATGGTAAGCGACCACCCTTCACCACTCCGGTGACACAATAAGTATCATTTATAGAAACGATTTTTGCAAAAAAAAAAGTATTTATTTTTTTACAAGTAAATTAATTTATCCGCTAACATATTAACCAAGGCTCACTCTAAATTACCATTAAAATAATAAGTACTACGCGCTACTACACACATTTTGTAGTACTACGTCGTAGTATTATCAAGGAAATGCCTCGTCGTAGTAGCTATGTTCATCAACAGCGACTATTTTTTTTTATAAGTTTGTGGTTCCATATTTCTACTTTTTGGTACTGAGTGACGCTAAAATAAATATGCAGATAAGTTTATATCGTATCAAAGAAACTAACATTTTGACGACCCGCTGGTGTAGCGGTAACATACATTGCCTTCTATGCCAGAGGTCCTGGGTTCGAATCCCGGCGGCGACGGATATTTGTGTGATGAACACAGATATCAGTCCTCAAGTCATGGATGTTTATATGTTTATTTAAGTTTATTCTAATAAAAAATATGTATTTATTCAATATATATGTGTATATATTTCTTAAGTATATCATTTATCTAGTATACATAACACAAGTTCTTTAAGAAACTTAATTTGGGCTAGATAATGTTGTGTGAGTGTCAGAAATAAAAAAAAAAATTTGGCTGGTCACGAAAAATCGACCCTGTATTCTATGAAGAGCCAGTTCTTCCTTAAGACCGTGTGCTGCCATCTTCGAACCCATCTTCTCTTACCATCAGATTGAGATCAAAGGCTTATTTTAACAACCGACTTCCAAAAACGGAAGAGGTTCTCAATTTCTACTGCATGTTTTTTTTGTGTGTCTTTGTTACACGATATTTCGGACAGTTATTATTCGACTTTAAAAATTCTTGTTTCATATGATAGAGGATACTTCATAGTTGGTCCCATATAAATTTCATGGAAATCGGTTAGGTACTTCATTGAAAATTATAAATTTTTAAAACAATATATATGATTTCGGAGAATGTTTACGTGGATGACATTCTAAGTCGGCTAAAGTTTTGACGTGAAGTCGGTTTTTTAATGCTCTGCGTTTGATTATTTACTTTTCAGTGCAAAAAGATTTAAAATAAAAATCTTGTTATTTTAACGGTTCTTATATCTTATCACGGAAGAACGATCCCTACACGCGTCAATTTGATTTGTCGTATCTTGGTATCGTAGAAAAAAAAGACTAGTTAGGTAGCGGTACTGTGGTAGACAGGCGGTAATTTCTTCTGTTTGGCAGCGGCTAGCAGCGTTGAATTTACCATCCTGCCTTCATTTTAATCACCACAATAAACAAATAAATAAATATTTCTGACACACAACATTATCTAGCCCAAATTAACTTTCTTAAAGAACTTGTGTTATGGATACTAGTTGACTTAGGAAATATATAAACATACGTATTGAATAAATACCTACATATTTTATTAGAAAATAAACTCAAATAAACATATAAACGTCCATGACTTGACGACTAATATCTGTGTTCATCACACAATAATCCATGCCGCCGGGATTCGAACCCAGGACCTCTGGCATAGAAGGCAATGTACGTTACCCCTACACCAGCCGGTCGTCAATTATGACAACAATGACAACGAGAACTTATACGAGAGATGAAGAGATAAATTAACGTAAATACATACCTATAAGTATAGGTAACCCATTTGTAAGGAATCAATTGTGTAATATCTACTCGTATTTCAATAGTTATTGTCCCGGGTAAATGATTGTATCAACCACTGACATTACTGGATCAATTCCGGGTTATTCTAGGTGCGCGTTTCCACCATAGAAAAATACTACTTTAACGAGATATGTGTAATGGTTAATTTATCGTCGTATGTTTGATCTATCTGTTTTATAACGATTATTTGTTGTCCTGTCGTCACTGCAAAAAAAGTCGTAGACGACGACGCGCGACGGTCAATCTTGTCGTTCTATATGTGAACACCTCCATTTAAAAACGCCACGACACCAAAACTACAACAACTGTCGCCAAGATTGTGAAGTGGGAATACGATCTCACTTTAGTACTTAACCTTAGAGTCCGCAGTACGCTAATGGTGCGTACAGATTGCTGTAATGGAACTTGCTCGTTTCATATTTGGACGTGTAGTGCGCAGCATGTTACATTACTAGTTGCATTACCAGCAATCTGTACACACCATAAGCAAGCCACCATAAGTTGTGCTCGGCAAAAATATCTTGCCACGGCGTCACTCAGTCAACTCCCAAGCCATTATTTGCACGCACGATATATTTTCTTTAAAATATATTAAAATGCTTTACAGGGACTTAGATAGGGAGTAAGATTAGACAGTTGCTGTTTAGGGTTGAGGTGTAAAAAAATCGAATCGATCAAAATAAACTAATTTATGTCCGAAAAATTAGTTATTTGAACCATTACAATAAATAAACTAGGTCCGTAGCTATACTGCTTTGAAATTATCATTAATAAATACAAATTATTTTATGCCAAAAGTTGCCTTAAAATTGGGGTTGAAATACTTACCTATTTATATTTCATTGTGCACCACAGAAAACAGCACCTTTGAACCCCATCTCACCTGATGTTATACTCTGGTCAATAATTTAATTAAATATAACACTTTTTAACCAGATTTATCGCGTATTTACATTTTAAATTTTTAACTCGACGTTTCGGTGTCTTTGCAGGCCCCGTGGTCACGAGCGACATGTAAGTATACGCGATAAATCCGGTTAAAAAGTGTTTTATTTAATAGTATGAATCGCGAAAACTTAAGACAATATTAAATACATTAAATAATTCAATGCAGTAAACTGAAAGTTCAAAATGTCAAAAGGAAAAATAATGATACCAGTTTAAATCTCCGTAGTGAACCTGAATGAGTGTCCTGAATGAGAATGATTAAAATTGAATTGTACTTTTTAATTCGTTTAGGATAAAATTTTAAAGCAATGTAGGTATAAATACATGAATTTGAGGTGTATACTTTGTCTTTACAGTGACTTTAATGAAAATAATTAATAACCTATAGTTCGGCCGTTCAGAGAATGCGTTCCTGACACCTATCAGTTAGTCACGACTAGTGATGGGCACAACATAACACTGAGTTCGTTACCGTTCCTCCAAAATGAAACGCCGCGTTATTTTTAAGATTATTTTCGTTTTAAATTGGCGAAATCATTTAAAATTTATATTTAAGCAATTTAAGTGGAAACCAAAAAAAGGTAATATAAATATAATAAAATTGTTTTATTTATTTTTTGTTACAAAGTTACAATCTGTATTTCTATGCAATAAAGTACATTGAATTGAATGTGCGTACAGAATATTAACCAGACTCCGATTCGCTTGAGTATAATTATTTTATTATCAATAACAGAATCAATCCTGATATCTCGGTCAAAATTTTCCATAATCAGGTTTTTAGTCTTTCAACAACCTTTGCCCAGTCATCTCTAGTGACTTCCCCGCAGGCTTCTTTTAATAGGGTCATCATCTTTTTTGTGCTGAATGGCGGGGAAGTGTAGTGGCGGGTGGCGTAACCTTTTATTTGAGCCCAGATTAGCTCAATCGCATTATTACCGTACTCCAGAGCCAGTTCATCGATTTCGTATCGCACATTTGCTACTTTATTTTCTTTAACTAATTTAATTAGCTCTGCTTTTAGCATCTGCATATTTGCGTCAATGCCTTTTGCTTGTGACCAACTTTTTTTTGCGCATTCGGTTTGGTCATAGTTTTATTTTTTAATTTAATAAAAGTTATCTTATAGTCCATTATTTTCAAATTCTTAAAAAGAAAAACAAAACGTATTATTTCATAAAGTATACCTGTTTAAGAACAGATTACAATACTTTTATAGCCTGTTATTGTTAGCACAGCACTACAAATATAAAGCTTTGACATAACCTTGTAATAGCGCAGTATAGATTTTGAAAAATATTGTTGACCAAGTTATTTGACACTCAGTTTGGCACAAAACTATAAAATTCATTGATTATTGATATAATAATGTTGTTTTAATGCTCATAAATTGTTAAAACGGTAAACAACCAGCAAAAATATTTTTTATCGTAACTGCAACGCCATTACAAAGTTACGTCGTCAGTTCAATCGCGATGTGTCAGGAACGCATTCCCTGAACGGCCGAACTATAGTCCTTTAAAACGGTAAGTAGAAGAGAAATAAGTTTTTCACAATTTTTTACAGTCAACAAAAGAAGGACGTGACGTGAAGCATCTGTCGCTCTCCTGCATTTGATTCGTTTACACAATAAAATAAATAAATAAATAAAATCCCCAGACAATCATACCAACTACATGGCCCCAAAGTAAGCATAGCTTGTGTTATGGGATACCATGTAGCGAACTAGGGGGGAACCTAGAATATAAATACATAAATAGATAAACACCCAGACACAGAACTTTTCTTTTTTTTTCCGTACGGGAATCGAACCCGCAACCACAGGCGTCTGAGGCAGATAGGTTTACCCCATCGCCAAAGTGGTCGTCAAATGATACATAATCATTCTATAAACGATATACAGAATCATTCAGTTAATGATGTACAGAATGATTATTACGTATATCGTTTACAGAATGACGTAAGGCGCGGTATCCGGCTACCGCTTTGGAAAATGAAAATGAAAACTTTATATTCGTAGTAGGTAATTTTATACACTTTACGAACGTCAAATGCTGGATGAGGGCGGCGCGGGTCCGGACGACATGAAGAATCCAGGGGAAGGCCTCCGTCGAGAAGTGTGCGTCTCTCAGCTTATAAAGATAATGAACGCCCATTATCCACCAATGTCTTGGTGATGTCTACTACTACTTCTTCTTCGGCTTTAAATAACGAAATGAAAGTAGAACCCTAGGTAGACCGAGAGGAAAGAAGCCGGCGGAATAAAAACTCTCGGCACTCTTTTGTAAAAAGTGCTTATTATAGGTACAATTTGGCAGAATTACAGCTCTGCTATGACATGAACAAACAAACAGAAGACAGCTATTCGTGCTTGCCAATATCATGTCGCAGCCAAGCTGCTTACATAGTGATTAATGTTTAATATTTGGAAATAACCTGTGGAGACATCAATCTCACGCTCTTTTGTCATCAAAATAATGTTTGAGTTTATAGTAGCCTTTTTGCATAATGTTTCTTTGATAGTTCTTTTAAATTTATTAAACGTTAGAGATTGAATTGACTTTGGTATTTTATTATAAATACGTATTGACATTCCCAAAAATGATTTGGTGCTTTTAGCCAGCCTTAATTTGGGAAACGCTAATTTATGGTCGTTCCTTGTCATTACAGAATAATTTTTATCATGCTTATCTTTCATGGTTTTAAATTTAATAATATTCTTATAAATATACATAATGTTTTCATATACAGTGTGTCCGGTCACGACCTAGCGATAATTTAAGGTTACAAAATATACCTAATTTCATCGACAAAAACACCCATATATGGGGGTCTACCTCCCCTCCTGTCGGAATGGCCGCCATTTAATTTTTTTTTATTCTTGTAGATACCTTTGCTCAAAGATGCCGATTTCTCTGGACAGAAAGATCCTACAGATGTAAAAAAAATTTATTTTAAAGGTAGAAATAGCAACCATCAAATAAACATAAACATTATAGAAACGATTTCCTACAAAATATCTTAAAACCTTCACAATGTTAATTTAAGTGAAAAAAATTGACTGTTTTTTATATTTTTCTTAACATATTTCAAAAACTAGCACATTGATACTATTTTTTTTACTACTGTCCTAATACTCAAGGATATTACTTACAAATTGACGTTAAAATTATTGTTCTTAATTGCATAACTCGAGAGTTAGGGCTGTTTGAACATTACCTTTTTGCGAGGATCATGAATGTAGTGCGCTATTAATTTATCTAACAAACATTTATCTTCGATACCTGAGCTGATCAAACATAATTTTTTGTCCTACTTATTCATCACTCTAAAATAATACAAATAATTTTCCGTCCTTGTCACATAAACCATTTTCAATGTAGCAGCTAGAGCTCTACATGGGTTTGGGACCCTCACAAATGGGTCATATTCAAACTGCCCTAACTCTCAAATTATGCAATTAAAAACAATAATTTTAACGTCAATTTGTAAGTAATATCCTTGAGTATTGGGACAGTAGTAAAAAAAATAGTATCAATGTGCTAGTTTTTGAAATATGTTAAGAAAAATATAAAAAACAGTCAATTTTTTTCACTTAAATTAGCATTGTGAAGGTTTTAAGATATTTTGTAGGAAAAATTTTCTATAATGTTTATGTTTATTTGATAGTTGCTATTTCTACCTTTAAAATAACATTTTTTTTACATCTGTAGGATCTTTCTGTCCAGAGAAATCGGCATCTTTCAGCAGAGGTATCTACAAGAATAAAAAAAAAATTAAATGGCGGCCATTCCGACAGGAGGGGAGGTAGACCCCCATATATGGGTGTTTTTGTCGATGAAATTAGGTATATTTTGTAACCTTAAATTATCGCTAGGTCGTGACCGGACACACTGTATATATTGTGATGCAAAGGTCAAGATACCAATCTCTTTAAACTTTTCTCTTAGAGATTCTCTACTTCCAAGTTTATACATTCCACGAATAGCCCTTTTCTGCAGTGTAAATATCGTGTCAATGTCTGCGGCATTGCCCCAAAGTAGGATGCCGTAGGACATTATACTATGAAAATAACTAAAATAAACCAGCTTCGCCGTATTAACATCAGTCAATGAGCGAATTTTCTTTACCGCGAACGCTGCAGAACTAAGTCTACTCGCTAGCTGTGAGATATGGGCGCCCCATTGCAATTTAGAATCTAAGGTAATTCCAAGAAAAACAGTGTTATCTACTAGATTCAACCTGTTCCCATTAAGCCGCAGATCAGACTCAACTTGTTTTACATTTGGTGCGGAGAATTTTATACATTTAGTTTTTTTATCATTGAAAGCTAGATTATTTACATTAAACCACTGTACTACATTAGAGAGAGCATTGTTTACATCGTCGTAGTTGGTTTTCTGCCTTATCATTTTAAAAATTAACTAGCTGCTGCCCGCGACGTCGTCTGCGTGAACGCTATGCAGCACCAAACGCACCTACGATTATAACACTGCTAGCGTGATAATATGTAGCCTATATGTTGACCCGACTTCTTAACTATCTTCATGCCAAATTTGAAGTAAATCCATGCAGTACTTTTTGAGTTTATCCCGGAAAGACAAACAGACAAAAATTCTAAAAACTATATTTTTTGTTTCTGTTTCGATTGTAGATCATACCCCAAGTATTCTTTTAAAAAAATATTCAATGTACAGTTTTGACTTTCCTACCATTTTATTATATGTATAGATGATGTGTCATCAGCAAACAATACAATATCGTGATTATTGCCTACCATATAGGGTAGATCATTTATATAGACTAAAAATAAAAATGACCTGAGGAGTTAAAGGAAAAACACAATCAACAGTTAAAATAGTTTATTCAGCCACCGTGCAGTGTAGATATAAACAAGATGGTGTCGTTTTCTTGTATTTCATACGCCAGCTCACCGTACAGTTCCCAGTCAGCGTCATTTATCAAAACTAGGATACCAGGCCTCACTGATTCTCCCTGCAACAAAACATATCTTATTATCAACTAGCCACCGCGCGCGGTTCTACCCGCGTAACTTTTGATCCCGTGGGATAAAATATAGCCTATAACCTTCCTCAAGAGTTAGGCTATCAAATGCAAAAAGAATTTTTCAAATCCCACTTGTAGTTTCTGAGATTAGCGCGTTCAAACAAACAAACAAAAAACAAACTCTTCAGCTTTATATATTAGTATAGATATGCTAAGGTATACAGGATGACTGGTGACAAATTTTAGATACTGAAGGAGAGCACTCTGTACTCGATTCTGATCATAATTATGCAATACAAGTAGGTATTTAATTTTTGACCAGAAATCCCTATGAATAAATAAGGAGACCTTACTACACTTTTTCCGATGCACATTGTTACGTCTATAACAAGCTAGGTGAACAAAAGTCTTTGTGAGATTTCCGGAAAATGTTCATCATATCCATCATCATCACAACTCTTTATAATGAGCCCACTGCAGGGCATGAGTCTCTCCCCTGGGTGAAGAGGAGGTATAGGCCATAATCCACCAAGCTGGCCCAGTGCTGGGTGGTGGATGCCAGAATTTTCAGGGCGCCAAGATGGCTTCTGACAAACCCTAACGACTACTGTATACAATTATACAGCACCCGGGACCGACTGCTTAACGTGCCCTCCGAAGCACGGAAGTCTTCGTGAGATATGAATGGTCGGCGGTCACCCATCCAAGTACCGACCCCGCCGAACGTTGCTTAACCTGTGATATCGTATGATACACACAGTACCTAACCACGGCGCCACGACGACTTCGGAAAAGGTTAATTAAGTGATAATACTAATACCCCTAATGATCGAATTCCAAGAAATGTTTTTCTCTATTTTTGCACTATGATGTATAATTAGGGTAACAGAGTTAGTTAATGAGTTAAATGTAATTGCGGTTTTTAGTCAGTTACACTTACGCGTAGGGTTGCCAGCCATACTGTTTTTAACAGTATTATACTGATTTTCACTACATTATACTGTTTACTTTACCGACCACTACCACTAGCGACGACTACTTTGGCGTAGGGGTAAACCTATCTGCCTCAGACGCCAGTGGTTGCGGGTTCGATCCCCGCACGGAACCAGAAAAAAAAAATGTTCTGTGTCTGGATGTTTTATCTATTTATGTAGGTATTTATATTCTAGGTTCCCCCCTAGTTCGCTATATGGTATCCCATAACACAAGCTATGCTTACTTTGGGGCCATGTAGTTGGTGTGATTGTCTGGGGTTTTTTTTTTAAACTGTTTTCAACATAAATATCTAAACACTTTATACAAGGTTGATTTTTCGCCACCAGCCAAATTTCAATGTTAGTTTCTTTGATACGATATAAACGTACCTGCATATTTATTTTAGCGTCGCTCTGTACAAAAAAGTAGAAACCACAAACTTTTAAAAAAATAGTCGCTGTTCATGAACATAGCTACTATAGTTCGGCCGTTCAGAGAATGCGTTCCTGACACCTATCAGTTAGTGATGGGCACAACATAACACTGAGTTCGTTACCGCTCCTCCAAAATGAAACGCCGCGTTATTTTTAAGATTATTTTCGTTTTAAATTGGCGGAATCATTTAAAATTTGTATTTTAGTAATTTAAGTGGAAACCAAGAAAAGGTAATATTAATAATATAATAAAATTGTTTTATTTATTTTTTGTTACAAAGTAAAAATCTGTATTTCTATGCAATAAAGTATATTGAATTGAATGTGCGTACAGAATATTAATCAGACTCCGATTCGCTTGAGGAGGTAGTTTCTTCATCATCATCTTCGCCTACATGTATAATTATTTTATTATCAATAACAGTTTCAATCCTAATATCTCGGTCAAAATGTTCCATAATCAGGTTTTTAGTCTTTCAACAACCTTTGCCCAGTCATCTCTAGTCTTTCCCGCAGGCTTCTTTTAATAGGGTCATCATCTTTTTCGTGCTGAATGGCGGGGAAGTATAGTGGCGGGCGGCGGCGTAACCTTTTATTTGAGACCAGATTAGCTCAATCGCGTTATATTGGCAATGATACGATTGAATTCTTAGAACGCGATGACCGTACTCCAGAGCCAGTTCATCGATTTCGTATCGCACATTTGCCGCTTTATTTTCTTTAGCTAAATGAATTACCTCTGCTTTTAGCATCTGCATATTTGCGCTAATGCCTTTTGCTTGTAACCAACTTTTTTTTGGGCATTCGGTTTGGTTTTAGTTTTATTTTTTTATTTAATAAAAGTTATCTTATAGTCCATTATTTTCAAATTCTTAAAAAGAAAAACGAAACGTATTATTTCATAAAGTACTTATACCTGTTTAAGAACAGATTACGATACTGTTATTATTAGCACAGCACTACAAATATAAAGCTTTGACATAACCTTGTAATAGCGCAGTATAGATTTTGAAAAATATTGTTTACCAAGTTATTTGACACTCAGTTTGGCACAAAATTATAAAATTAATGATATAATAATGTTGTTTTAATGCTCATCAATTGTTAAAACGGTAAACAACCAGCAAAAATATTTTTGATCGTAACTGCAACGCCATTACAAAGTTACGTCGTCAGTTCAATCGCGATGTGTCAGGAACGCATTCTCTGAACGGCCGAACTTTACGACGCGGCATTTCCTTGATAATACTACGACGTAGTACTACAAAATGTGTGTAGTAGCGCGTAGTCATCTTTATTTCAATGGTAATTTAGGATGACCATGCCTTGTTTAATATGTAAGCGGATAAATTAATTTCCTTGTAAAAAAAGTAAATTCTTTTTTTTGTTAAAATAGTTTCTATAAATGATACTTATTGTGTAAAAAAAATTTGGCAGGTGACTACAAATAAACCCTGTATATGCTAGATTTTAATTGATCATTTGTGCAAGAACCTCTTAAAATATGAGTTTAAACATTAAATAAATTGAATACTGTTTATTTTTCAATAATACTGTTTGATATTCTTTTAAGACTCAAATATACTTTATTTCTAGAAAAAAAATTGGCAACACTACTTACGCGACACTTTCGACACATCTCATTGCGGCAGTTCGTTATTTTTGAAAAGTTTCTAAACATTCAAGGTATGTAAACATACTTAACTTTTTTAATGATTTCAAGTTGGATAAGCATTAATTTTAAAATATAGGACTGTTAGAATTGTACTCAAAAATCCATTCTTATTTTGATTTAGTCTTTAACTTCCAAAGATCTAAAAGTGTATGTGCTCACGTGTACACACGCTAATTTTTATAAATCCTATAGCTGCATTAGTCTTCTTTATAAAAATATACATTTCATACAGCACACTTGAGTATATTTCTTACAGAGCGTGTTCACTAAATGAGAAAAATCATTTTTTATAAGAATGGGTAAAACATGAAATATGTGACCGGAACGCTCGTCTTTTTGATTTCATTTTATCAAAATTTGATTTTATCGATATTACTGACAAGCGCACCATAATATACAGAGTTACTTGATTGAATACCATGATTGAGCCCACAGAAATAAAGATGCCATATTCTAAAAAACACATACTCTACACATATTATGGAAAACACTCAGTTATCAGCCGAATACTTAGATGTTATAACGAGAATTTCCAATCATTGGACAATTTTAATCACACGAAGCAATCTTTTAAAAATCAACTCACAATTAATATAAAGCTAAAACTAAATAATAACACTATTTGACTGTATTATACCTAGGTATGTACTTTCTATATTCTGTATTCTTTGTATTTGTATATCTATTTGTGTAAAACTTATATGCCTGATAAATATAATTATATGTATAGTTATTGAGATTAATAATATTGTTATTAATAAGTTATTTCTGTCCTTAAATCAAAAAAAAATATGCTTAATTAATGCTTATCTATTGTTATAAATTATTATTATTATTACTTGTATGCTTAATTTTGTATTTTTAATTTGATTCCTTGGTGAACTTTTGTTTGTTAATTCTACCTATTCTAAAAAGTTTTACTGTGTAAAAATAGTGAACCTGTTATTGGCAATATATATTTAACCTAATTTTTCTTGATATAATAGTCATAAGTACTGCTGGTTCTGTGAACATTAAAATAAAATATCGATTTAAAGACCCGATTTATCGTTGGCGATAGTCGCATGCTAGCCCCACTGCTGTATCTATACTAATATATAAAGCTGAAAAGTTTGTTTGTTTGAACGCGCTAATCTCAGAAACTACAAGTGGGATTTGAAAAATTCTTTTTGCATTTGATACCCCAACTTTTGAGGAAGGTTATAGGAAGGTTATTATTTTATCCCGAAATTCCCACGGGATCAAAAGTTACGCGGGCAAAACCGCGCGCGGTGGCTAGTCGACGGATATGCACAGAAGACACTGCGCCATGACTCCTTAAATGGAGAAGTTTTGAGGGTAAATAAGTCATAGCAGGTCAATTTTATCAGTAGGTACAGAAGGCAACAGATCGAGCGTTACAAACGTGTCAAATAACACGTTTCATTTTAGTATGGACGTCTGGCCAGCACCTGTACCAAAGAAAATAGTTGTGGAATACCATAATGAAAATACTTAAAATAACTGTTAATTATTGTTAGTTAATTTTCGTGTACATTAAGAAAAACTTCTTGAATCGAAAAAGACCACAGGTGACTGACGACGCCATATTGAAGTCATATTTTTACTGACATTCCTATATTTTTGATTTCTGCCTGGACATAAAATATGATTTCAAAAAAAAAATAGAAAAGCAAATTGAATTAATAAAATATTGTGTATTTTTGGTAGATATTAGTAATGGTGAAATGTCACTTCCGTACATTAAGTATGTTGACCTTTCAAGATCATCTCTCATTAAGGGCCTACACTACCTCAAACACGCTCCGAATCCAGATTTTGATCTCAAATATCTATCAGAGTACTGAACTAATAATTTTAGAAAAATCATATAGTAAAGTTAAGAGTATGAACTAAGAACCATATGTTTTGAAAACACGATTAAGGGCCTACACTACCTCAAACACGCTCCGAATCCAGATTTTGATCTCAAATATCTATCAGAGTACTGAACTAATAATTTTAGAAAAATCATATAGCAAAGTTAAGAGTATGAACTAAGAACCATATGTTTTGAAAACACGATTATTGAAAAAAATCTCGATAGAAAAAAATCACAAACTTACCTCTAAAATTAACAAAGAAACCTTATTACTTAATTAGTACTTAACCTACACTAATGTAACTTGGTATTTAGTTTCAAGGTATGACAATGCGTGTACTATATGATCTGATTTTAAAATAATTTTATTATTTTTATTATTATAAATCTTAAATCTAAAATAATGTGTTTGGCACGACGGGTGACCTGCGCCCGCTCAAGGATTCAGTTGCGCTCCGGCATTCGTACGAGGAACCTGTGTCGCTTTCACGCTTGCACCCGCCGCCGCTACAACATCACGTAAATATCGTGTTTTCCATAAATAAATTTGTGGTGTGTTTTATTTCAAAATGGGAAATTAAAGAAATAAGATACGGAAAAGGCAGAGTTGGGGAAAACAAAACGCAAGTGAGTAAAATAGCTCCGACGCGCGTTGCGGGGTGCTTCACGGCCGGGCGGTGAGGTGGTGAGATTCTAGCTGGAGTAGTATGGGCTCTTAACCGTTTTCTAACTTTTTGTTTTAAAACTCGTATGCTTCGGAGTAATAATACAATATATTGTTTATGTTTTTGTTATTTTTTTATACATTCTAAGAACAAAAGACAAATCTCTTTAAGTTTGGAACACATTTTATTGATAGATTGAGTACGTACATACAGTAAGTACTTCCGGCCATTTTGGATAACTGTGGGTGGTGATTTATGACAATACCGTCGTTTTGTTTTTTCGTTTGTACACCTAAATTACTGATTTAACTTTAAATGTTGTATTTTTGTTTGATTTGTGAATAATTTCCACGATCCACAGGTTGCGGCCAGGAATGCAGCGGAACATTTCCGCAACCAATTTTTAATTTAATGTCAAGAGCATAGAGTTCAGATTCAATTAGAATTTTTTGACAGATTTTGAACGCTTGATCTGCTGCCTTCTGTACTATTACAACTCTTTTTTATCAAGGTCGTCAATTTTGTCAGTATGATACAAGGTGACTGGTGGGTCACTTGAAATTCGAGGACATGATAGTTTGAGATCATACATGAAGAGAAAAAATACAATTAAAAATAAATATTAGATATTTACTGAGTAAACTTAACCGAAAGTTGAAGGATTGATTACGCAACGCATGGTTACACTAGCGTTGGCAGCGATGACCTGACATTCACATTAAAGCCATTAAATAGCTCAGTGTCCAGGAAGCTGGCCCAGTGCTGGTTGCTGGATATCAGAATTTTCAGAGAACCGAAATAGTCTATAATATATTATGCAAAAGTCCGTCTGTTACGTGTTCCCGGCTAAACCTCAGGACCGGTTTTGATTAAATTTGGAATGAAAATAGTTGAAAGCCCAGGTTCAAAAAATAGGCTATTTAAAAAACAAAGGAATGAAAGATTTTTATATCGATACTCAAGGGACTAAAATAGGGGAGGAAGTGAAAGTATGCATAAAAAAATTACAACATTACCTACTAGCTGAGATCACAGAATACATAAAAAAGTTCATAAAATTAATTTTATTTATTACTTTAAGCTGGAGTTTACAGGCATGATCTTTGCAGATTTCATCAATTTCATCAATTGATGTTAACTATGTTCATGCGTTCGAAAAAAGTGAGGTTTTCGTACGTTGGAAATTTAATGTCTTTATACCTCTGTACTGTGTAAAATGAGGTAAATTGTAATGTAAATGTATAGTGTGTATATGACGGATTTATTTTTTACTCTATGAAATGAAAAAGAAATGAAAAATTTTATTCATCATAAGACCATCGAATGGCCGCTTAATGACGTCACAATTTTCTACTTCGACTTTAACAAGGTGTTGATATGTGCACTAGTTTTCCCGTAGTTTTCCCGCAAATCCAGAATTAATATGTAGATATTAGTGGACAGAATTCATAAAATGTTTTAAATAAATAAACAAATAATATATAATAATTGATATATAATCACATTAGCAACATTTAACAACCTTAAAATCAATATATATAAAACTGTTCCGTTATTGACTGAGTGACCGAGGTACTGAGTGACTGAGTGACTGACAGACAACGTACAGCCGTAACTACTGGGCGTAGAGAGCTGAAATTTGGAACATACATTCTTTAGAGGATGTAGGGGTGCACTAAGGAAGGAATTCCCGAAATTCCCACGGGTACGGTAACTATAGGACTTTTTAGTTTGTATGAAAAATCTTATTCCTTGAGTGCACCGATGTGAAACTTGGTGTAAAGGTTTATCAATGTGTGTCTGGTTGTGTCATGAAAGGAATTCCCGAAATTCCCACGGGAACGGGAAATATATGATGTTTTAGTTTGTATGAAAAAATCCCATCCCTTGAGTGCACGGATGTGATACTTGATATAAAGGTTTCTCAATAAGTGTCTGTTTGTATTATGGAAGGAATTCCCGAAGTTCCCACGGGAAGGGGTTGGACTTTTTAGTTTTTATGAAAAATCTTATTTCTGGAGTGTACGGATGTGATACTTGGCATAAAGGTTCTTCAAAGAGTGACTGGTTGTGCTACGAAAAAAAATCTCCTAATTCCCACGGGCACGGGAAATATATGATTTTAAGTTTGTATGAAAGAAACTTATTCCTTGAGTGCATGGGTGTGATACTTGGTATAAAGGTTCATTCAGTGGGTGTCTGGTTGTAAAGTTTCTGAAATTTCCACGAGAAGGGTAAAAAATAGCGCATACATAGTTGCGGGATAAAGCTAGTATCATATAAAATCATGAATAACACGCAAACAATTTTGCTATTGGCTAACATTTACTGCGTACTAAAAGCTATCTATTTCTGACAAAAGATCCAAGAAATTCGACAAAATTTTGAGTGAGCCACTTTTCAAAATAGACTCCAGCAAAATGTAATTTTCTCGAACATTTTCGAAAGTAGAAGATGTTCCTTCTGTTCCCGCGCAAACTGTAAAAGTCAGTTAAGGGACGGATTTTCTATTGGCGTTTTTGCGGGCGATAGGCTGACCCCCTGTCACTGCAATAGTCTCTCTCTTCATCATTATAATACCTTCTTTATCAAATGTGACTTCAGATGTTTTTATAGCATCTGGTGTTCTGCCTGCCCCATTAGGGATACGGGCGTGAAGTTATGTATGTATGTAAGTCTTTCAACTTTCACAAAAGATCTAACATCTTTCTACGAAACCAAAATTTTCAACATTTTGCCGAGGTTCAACACGCATACTTTCCCTGCCACACTATCGAGTCGCCACCTAGCGGTGCGACTCTGAACACATGTTACATATGGTGGCACGGCAACTTGCTAACGCCGCGCCGGAATGAAACAACTCAAGGAATTCACCCCTCACGCTTGTGGCGCAGAGGTGGTGTTGAAATACTTTGACGCTTTTTCATTAGATGGCGCTGATAGTATTAAAGCGCATACTTACATTGAACTTTGTGAATAGGAAAATCACCTTTGAAGCAAATTTCTAAGCAGTCCGTAGACGAATAAGTACTATTTTTTTTTCAAAAGTATTTGCTACATAAGTACCTGTCAAATTTTTCTTCCTCCCTAGTTTAGATTTTGGTGGGCTTTCCTACATTGATCAATATAAAAAAAAGTACCGACATGAGTTAAAGAACACATAGTTGAAAAATCAAAGAGCTTCAAAGTCTGCAGTTTGTGAGCATTCCATGGACAAGCACAACAACTATTTAAGGTTTAACTCTGTGAAAGAAACATTACATCCCTAGAATGATCAGAGAAGCCATTGAAATTAAAAAGCACCCTAATTTCAATAGATAAAATGGTTGGAAACTTAGGTAGGACCCTATCCTGGAAAACATTACATATAGCATCCAGCAAGATACTGTCAGCTTGTTTTGGGGCTACGCTCAAAGACTGAGAAACAGATGAATGTGATGATGTATTTTTTTTTTTTTTTTTTTTTTATGGCAACCAGCCGTTGTTGCTATTCAACAGACTATTACTGCCAGTGTCACGTATTGGAGAAAACACGGTTTGATTGGGAGCATTCATTTATTACTGAATTAGCTTAAAATGCGAAAAAATATCTACCAAACAACATTCTACATATAATTTGGTAAAATTACAAAGTAAAATATGTGATGATGTACATATAACTTTTTCCACTGTCAAGAAGCCTGACACTTAAGTCACTCTTGACTGCGGGGTCTGCTAAGACACCGAAACAAGTTAAAATTTGACATGTAATTTTACGCAATAAATCCAGTTAAAAAGTGTTTTATTTAATTACACCATGCCTGACTATGATTTATCATTGGTAATCAAAATCAGATAACATGTAAAGAACCAAAAATTCCGAGTTAAAAAGTAAATTATAAGTTACTTATGTGTGATGAAATTTCATTAAAACATATTTTATTTAATAAAAGGGTCAATACAAGACAATATTGTTAAAGGTTTTTCATGAGAACTATACAAGGTATTGCAGTCATAACAAGTTCTGAACAGGAACAAGTTCGGAACCTTTATTAGTATTGTGCATTATAAATAGTTCAATTGATATTAAAAGACAATAAAAAATATTTCTTACAATCACACCAAATTATCTAAGCTAAAAAGAAGTTAATTAAAAAAATTCTGTTATGGATAAGTACTCCATAACTGATAAATCAGTATTGGATGCACATAAACATGCATATTGAATATATACCTACCTAAATAGTCAACAAACAAGTCGGTCACTTAAAACACCAGCTCAGAACTTAAATAAAAAAAAAAAACAAAACAAAGCATACCTGCAAAAATAACTCTTCTCTTTCCCTCAACAAATTCTCCTTAATCCACAATAATAGCTCTCTGATTGTCCACTTTTCTGATGTAGATTTAGGAAAGTATTTCCTAAGAGCTGGTAATTCTACTTCTCGTTTCTTTATTTTATCAAACAGTAGTTCAGCTCCTCCACCAAACTGTAGACTGATTTTAAGTGTATTTGACATATTTTCTGTAAATTAACATCAAAATTTTAGAGTGCTTATTCACTCTAAATAGATGATTATTATTATAAACAAAACAAAAGGGAGGGATATGTACAATACGATCTTTTTCTATCCGTACGATGAATATTACGTTATTCTTGTTAAGTAATTATTGCATCAATATGAGTTCTCTGATAAAAGATTGAAAACAGAATGGATAAGATAACATACTTTCTATTTATAGGTTATTTGTAATGTTTATTTACATTATTGTCTTTTTTTTAATCGACTACCTACACTGACCTCTATATTTACCACTGGACTGGCTGTTCCGTAAGTTTGACAGCTATTTTTTTGTGCCTATTTGAAGCGCCACTAGCGAGTAGCGAGTGTCCCCAGAACTAATTTTGACGTATATTGCAAGTGGCCGCCAGAGAAGTGTTTGCTTATTGTTAAGTGATTTTATATTTTTTTAATATAAATTCGAATTTTATGTTGTTATTGTTATAAGCATTATATAAAAGTTATCAAGAATGAGGACATGTGTATATTGTAAGCGACTAGTTTTAGTACCACGGACACTCGCTACGTCCGACAGCGCCAAAATGGCGATTATCAAACGGGCACAAAAGCACATTGACAGCCACCAGTCCAGTGGTAAATATAGAGGTCAGTGACTACCTACCTACAGATATTGCTAGATGAGTATGCTTTACTATAGAGCATGGAGTAACTTTTTCACTTGCTATATTGTTTTTTTTATGAAAATATTTTGGAATCTCTGATATCTCTTTCTTGTGAACGAGCATCGTAGGAAAAAAAGTAGTTGATACTGCATTAATAATGTTAAAAGGTTGGAAATTTATAACTCTTTCACACTCTTTTATTAACCTCTCCGTTGCGTAAGTAGCTAATCAAAGTTTCATTGATATATTATGTTTGATTAAGGATCGTGCAGACTGTGTCGGGGTGCAGGACGGCGGACCGCGCCGCATGCTATCGAAAAATGTTAGCATAGCGCATTGTGACGTGCCACATCTGCGGAATTTTGTACTGTAAGAATTTACGACTTAAACCTTTCAGTCTTCAAATATAAAGTCAAATTTCTCTTGACACTCTATGCTTAATGTGTCATTTGTCCTAATGGTAAGTCCCTTTGCTTGCAGTGCACGGGAAAGTACGACTACCAATATGTAATGTAATGCTTGATCTGCTGCTTTCTTTACCTATATCAATATTCACTTAAATTGTCATAACATAAATGTACCTAAAAGTTTTTT
Source organism: Stenoptilia bipunctidactyla (assembly GCA_944452665.1). NCBI lineage: Eukaryota > Metazoa > Arthropoda > Insecta > Lepidoptera > Pterophoridae > Stenoptilia > Stenoptilia bipunctidactyla. Next base: position 19,881,889 of record OX101746.1, read on the forward strand.
TTTATAAGTTGGATACACTTAAATGCCTGTTCTATTCTGCGCTGCTCACTGGGTTGGCCGCGACCGCCTATATCGTGCTCTCTTTCGCGCTCTGTGCAGATCTCTCTCTAATCGTGCTTATGGGCAATTCCGCCCGAGCGTAATCGTGCGCTCAATGACTGCCTTCTCACGTCTAGTCGTCCTGGTTAGGGTGCCAGTCCGTCCCCACCACCGAAGACACGGTACCCGCCGCTGATAGTTGAGACCCTCCCCAACTGGCAGATTCACGTCCGCCGGTTGAGGGACGAGCCCGACCGTGCAGCGAACGTGCGACCGTTCGGGAGTCACACCCCGCAAGTAGTGCAGCGTGCCACATCTTTCTGCGCGAGGCGCGCAACAAGAAGGCGGGCACAGTTGCCCTTACCCGTGACGTCGTTACCGCCCTGGATCAGGCGAGCCTTATGGCTCCCGCCAACCCAGTGACGTCCGCCCCGAAGAGGAAGACCAGGAGAAGGCGCCGCAAACCGAAATCTGCCCTAGGCGTCGATACCGTAGTGGCACTTACAGGACCAGACACCCGAGCCGGCGCCGCCGTACGGGTCGCGCCGACTGCAAGGCACTGCGAGCCAACCTCCGGACTATAAGCAGATGGGTTTCAGGCTGGTTGTCGAGTAGGGTGGAAGGGTACTCCCAATGGAGCCCACCCTTTTGAATTTGCAGTCAGACCGCTAGGCCACCACAATCATCAAAGATGTCGCGTCGTTTCCTCAGCCGACGAACGGTTTCTGGGATGGTCAGCTGTCCCGCCAGCTGGTTTGGATGATTCTCAAGCCGTGTTTTGTATCTGGTGCTTTGGTAGTCGATCACTTCCTTAACCATTGGCAGGTTGAGGATGTCGTGGATCTCTTTTGTTGAAGTGAACCATGGCGCATTTGACACTTGTCTCAGGATGTAGTTTTGCGCCCTTTGGATGACCATGATATTAGATGCACTGGCTGAGCCCCACAGTTCAATCCCATAGGTCCAAATTGGCATTAGCAAATTGTTATATATGAGGATCTTGTTATCTATCGATAGTTTAGTGTTTCTACCTAATAACCAGTAGAGACCCTTATATTTGAGGTTGATCTGATCTCTTTTTGCTTGTACGTGGTTCTTCCAAGTTAGTCTGCGGTCTAAGTGCATGCCTAGATATTTCACTGAGTTTTGATGCGGAAGTTGACAACCATTTAAAGTTACTGGTGGGCAGTCCTCCTTGCGAAGGGTGAAGGTAATGTGAACTGATTTGGTCTCGCTTGTTGCAATTCGCCACTTTGCCAGCCATTTCTCCATTCTATGCAGTCCACTTTGTAGGAGTTCAGATGCTCGAGCTGGGCATGTGTTCGAGGCCAGCAGCGCTGTGTCATCTGCAAAGGTTGCCACTGTGAATTCTTGGCTTTGTGGCAGATCTGACGTGTATATGGAGTACAAGACAGGCCCAAGCACAGAACCCTGCGGAACTCCTGCCTCAATGTCATAGAAATAAGAGGTGTTAGTACTTTCTTTGACCTGGAATATCCTGTTAGCTAGATACGATTTAAGAATTGTGAAATACGTATGGGGTAGCAAAGATTTTATTTTGAAAAGCAACCCTTTGTGCCAGACCCTGTCAAAGGCCTGCTGTATGTCCAGGAATGCAGACGAACAATATTCTTTTCTCTCAAAAGACTTCCTTATTATTCTTGCTACTCTATGGACCTGTTCTGTGGTGGCATGTTCTTTCCGAAACCCAAATTGATGATCCGGAATGATTGACCTTTCTTTCAAAACTTTGTTGAGTCTGTGCAGAAGTATTTTTTCGAATAACTTGGACATTATCGGAAGTAGGCTTATGGGTCTATATGAGCTAATATCTTGAGCAGGTTTTCCAAGTTTATGTATCATAATGATTTGAGATACTTTCCATAGATCCGGAAAGTATCCCACTCGCAGCATAGCATTAAACAGCATTGTGAGATATAATATTCCCTTGCGTGGCAGCTCTTCCAATACCTTTTTATCAATAAGATCATACCCCGGAGCCTTATTGTTCTCCAAGGAATTGATGATTCTGGAAACTTCACCCGGAGTTACTGCTTTCAGAGGTAGTTCAAGTTGGAAGTCTTGGTCGAGTATAGCATCTATGTCTGATTCATCGGCGTCCAGGCTAGCCTCATTTGGTTTAAATACTTGGCTCAAGTGATACGCAAATGCATCGGCCTTATCTTGAGCGGTTTTTGCCCAGCTACCATCGCGTTTTCGGAGCGGGGGTTTGTGTAACGCTGGACGATTATGGTTTTTACAAGCTCGCCATAGTGAGTAATCCGTGGCCTTTGTGGGACCTAATCGTTCCAGGTATGTCTCCAGTGCTACGTTGTTGGCCTCCGATATCAGGGTTTTTAATTCCTTAGCTGCTTTGTTGAGCTCTCTTTTGTCATCTTGGTGTCTGCTATTGTGCCATATACGACGAAGTCTGCGTTTGTGTAGGATGGCCTGCCGTATAGTCTCTGAGTACAACTTACTTTTTCGTTCGCTTTCTTGAGTCGATGGTGTGCACATCCAACAGCTTTTTTGTATCAAGTTAGTAATTGTTCTTGTAGCATCGTCGATATCAGTCTCAGTTTTTAGTGGTATTTTCAGGTTAAGTCCGTCCTCAAGAATCTCACGAAAGCAGTGCCAATCTGTTCGTTTATTGTATAGAGTTACATTTCTTTCCATATTGAGAGCGGTAGTTCCGATTGTAAGGATTACTGACACGTGATTTGTGTCGGCGTCTAGGCATGTTTCTACTTGGTGGCTAAGTCTGGATAAGCCTTTAGTGACGAAGAAGTCTATTACATCTGGTAGTCTGTTACGGTCCGTTGGCCAATTTGTGGGCTCAGACGTTGAGATTGTAGAGATGCTGTTGTGGTCTAGACTCTTTTTTAACTCCCTGCCTCTGGTAGTAATTAATCTAGATCCCCAGTGTGTGTGTTTTGCGTTCCAGTCACCACCGGCTATGAAACGCGGGCCTAGGGTGCTAAAGTACTCATTAAACATTTCTTCAGTCACTCTGTGCTTAGGCGGACTGTATAGTGCAGAGACGTTGAATACTCCATTTCTATCTGCTATGGCGACTGTTGTTGCTTGTATGTGTGCTTTTTTATACTCAGGTAGTTGATGGTGTTTAATGCCAGATCTGATAATGACTGCCGATCCAGCATGGGCGGTGCCATCTGGATGGTTGGTGGTATATATATTGAAGTTTTGGATTCTAATACTACTTTTCTCAGTGAAGTGAGTTTCAGCCACTAACAGAATATCTATTTTGTGAGTTTTTAATAGTACTTCGACCTCCTCTTTATTTGGAGTTAGGCCATCAAGGTTCCAGGTTGCTATCTTGAGGGAAGTCATCGTGATTGCTGAGAGACTAGAGTTGTTATGAGTTATGAGATTGATTAAGGTGCTCATTTGTTGTAGGATAATGTCTAGCTTTTCTGCTTGCTTCAGGAACATCTGCTGAATATCGGGCTTTTGGGATGGAAGATCCGTTTCTTCTCTATTTGTGTTTTGGTATGTTTTATTGGCGTAAGTATCTTTCTTATAGGATTTTTTTGTGGTCGTTCTAGATTTTTCCTGAGTGTTGGGTTGTTGCGGAGCTTGGTTATCGTTTTTATCCACAGTATTGTGTTTTACTTCATTAGTTTTAGGGCGTGAAGGTTTATTGAATTTCCTGGCATATATTTCCCTATATTCATCACAGCCTTTGAAGTTTGCTGGGTGGGCACCGAGACAGAGGGCACAAGTAGCTGGTGTGTTACGGTCAGTCTTAGGGCATTCGGAGGTTTTATGGGATTCTGCACATTTCACACAGCGATATGGCCTCATACAATAGTTTTTAGAATGGCCATATTGCTGGCATCGCTGGCATTGAACCACTATTTTTCGTTTACGGGGATCTTCAATGATAATCGATTGATGGTAAATGTATCTGATATCTTTTACAGCTTTGTTGTTGGGGCCTTGTTCTATGTTGACAAAGAATGTAGAAGTTGGTTTTTTTTCAGGTCCATATTTTGCGTTTATTATTTCCCCAATTACTGTGTTGCCCGAGTCTTCTATTGCTTCTTTTATTTCAATTATCGGAGTTGTGTGGTGGAGATTTCTGATGACAATTCTGTAGGGTCGTTTTTCTTTGTTATTGAATGTGTGCCCAATCAAACCTTTCTGTCTGACAATGTCTATAATACTTTTGTAGGCATCCACTGTAGCGCAATTAATTCTCAGTTGGTTTTTATTTGTTATTTTGAAGATGTAATCTGATTTTTGGACTACACTTTGAAGGAGTTCAGTGAGCTTGTTGACATCTTCAATACCATAAAGAATTATTGGTGGAGGTTTAGTAGGTTTTTTTGAAACATTATGTCAAAAATCTAATACAGAAAATCTTTTTGAAATACACCTACTGCTTCCCTTTTGCTGCTATGCTCAGGTCGTCGGGATGATTTGACCCTTATATCAACCAACCCAGATGGGTGTGAAATTACTAATGAATACATATATAATTATCCAAGTATGTATCGAAAACTGATTCCTTTGATTATTGCCAATCTGGGCCCTATTTCATAAAGCTACAATTCGTAGTAATCTGACAATTGTTAGCGATTTTTACATGAATTTCGTTTCATAAAACTACAATTCTACAGGTGACATACAAGTGTCAGTAAAAAGCATTAAGGTAAAAAGCGTTTCATGAAAATTGTCACGACAATTTTCAGGGTTTAAAGTGTTACTAGATGTAAAAAACTCAAAATCCATTTGTACCTCATTTCACTCACCTTTGTTGATAACGAAACGTAACTAGAAAAGGGTATATACAATTTCGAAACGCATGTCAATTTAAAGCGACGTCTCTCATGCATGTAGGTACCTACTCATCGTCATCCTTCCATCCATCACAATTTGTGAATCATTAAATTCTATATCTCTATTTCACATACGTACTTCCTTAATACTTATTTAAATCCAAATTAAAGAGTCACCAATCTAAAATACACTTCTTCTCAACAAAATGCATAATGGTTCTGCTACTTAATGTAGTTTTTATTAATATATAAAGTTATAATAATATTATTAATATATAAAGTATTAATATATAATTTTGTGTACAATGGCCACCATTATCATTATTTTGCATCAATTATTATCATTTTTCTTCGTTTTTGCAATTGTAAGTCATCGACAGGTCCTCGCTTGCCTGTCGGATTGTTAGGACAATTCTACAATTCTTGGTAATTTTACACATGACAGGCGTTTCGAAAAACGACAATTCATAGCGATTTGTATGACATTTGTCAGTAGACCGCCTGTCGCTACAATTGTTTTATGAAACGCATTACATGCTATTAATGAAAATGCTATAATAAGTTATGTAACACGACGTGTTACTATCTTCACGTCGCTGCGCATAAACACTTGAAGATAGCCACAAATATCAACCACACGTCGTGACGTCACGCATTGAGCCAAGCTACCGTATATAAAGCGCTGCGCGTCCGCAGTTCAGTCAGTCGTTAGCATAGATGAAAATAAATACTAAAGTATAGATGGCCGTCTCGCCGATTTTGCACTAGGGCGCCAAATAGGCCCCGGGACCGGAACTAAAAAGCGGGGAAAGGGTGCGGGCGGGAGATGCTTCATCTAAAATATTGAAGAAAGTTTTAGAACTACTTGCAGAACTTCAGCCTAAATGGAATTAATCCTCGAACTTAAGAATTAATTTATCCTCGAACAACAAAAAGTCTAAATTGGTAAAATGTTGAAAACGCAAACGTATTTCACTGAAAACCAACGGATTCTCAGTAATACAACGTCTTTGAATCGCATAGTACGTACAACACAAAATTTGTGTTGCCAGGATTTAAAAAAATATTCCTCCTAGCTATTGATACTCATTCAGTTTAGTAGTTTTTTTTTTATTTGCTCACAAAAAGTTGTTACAGGAAACTTATGAAAAAACACCAAAGTTGATGAAAAAAATGAAAAAAAACACTAAGGGACAACTCAGACCATGTTGATCTGTAAAATTGTAGCCATAGATATGTTTATTCAAGATTTTAGTAAAACAAATATTACCTACCCAATAATTAGGTGAGTAATAATACGTGTTTTGCATTAGGCAAGCTACAATAGGTTTATTTGAATTAAAGTTAATAGCTTAATAGTGTGTTATTAAATCTACTATTAATTGTTACTTTTTTTTAGTGGCAGCTCTATTATGAATGCTATTTGAATGCATTTTTTTTACTCGTAATAGTTCCGCGCCCAAGGGTATGGTGGCGTTAGTTTATATCAGAATTTCCCAATTGTATGGAAGACAAACTAGCATGGTCGTTAGCTAGGAACCGATGAGTACGATAGCTCCCGTAGTCTGCTCAGAGGTTCAGTGCTTGCTTAAGTTGATCGATGCCCCGCGTCATCAGGTTATAGCTAGACTAGGCGGAAATAGGTTTGCGATGCCCCGCGTCCATTCTAGATCCTACGTAGGTCACGTATGAAACCTAACACATGTAATGTATATGAAATCTTATGTATAAAAACTTGCTTTAAAGTAAATAAACCATACCTACTTCAACATTGTGGATATTATTTCATACGCCAACCCTACAGTTATTATATCTCAATGGCACTGTAAAACAATAGCAAAAGTCAATTTATTTTAGGCTTATTAACTTTTATTCATTATTCACATTGACGTCACCACCACACCAGGTGATACGAATAATAATAATAAGCCTAATAATACGTCTATCAAGTATTATTAGGCTTCAAATTGACGGTCAAGTTATTTAATACTAACGTTTTACCTAAAATTAAAACGTAAATTAAATCACTTACCTCAATTTGAAGCCTTATAAATTTTTTATTCTGCCTGGTTCTACAACGACTTCAATGAGTCAAAATTCTAACGCATTCAGCATAGCTGTTAGCTGTGTGGTGGTTGGGAAATGAAGAGAAGACAATAGAATAGACTACATGAAGGATTTATGACCACGTATGTCGGTCTTTTACTCACAAGTGTGTTGAAAAACGTCGTATGTAACTCGTGAGCGTTGCTAATTACAGTCTCGGCTCATTATTAAGCCTCGGCTGTAATTAGCAACTTAGCTCACTTGTTACATAATATAGGTACTAATAACTTAAAATATGACTAGGTACCTATACCTTTTGGTTTGTATATAGATCTGATAACTAGAATTGGTTAATTTGTTAGCGAACCGTGTCTATAACATTATAGGTAGGTACTTAATAAAGCCACAAATTTTTATCAAGTAAGTACTTACTTCCTTTACCTACAAAAACTTCTAATTATATTTGCTTGATCACCTTTTTAGCACTGTTTGGGCTAATAGGTGATAAAGAAACTAAGATATATACCTACCTACTTATTCAAGGCTAAACAGTAGGTACCTAATGAAAACCAAATTATTTATATACACTTAAAAACATACGTATCCACCTACACAATCGAAATACAATTACGACAAAACATAAATCTTGTCAAATAGAACACCGATCATTTTTAATTATTTGAACTTTTTTTACAAATAAACTATTCGAACATAACAAACATAAAATTATCGCAAAGTCTAGTGTAATTAGTTAGGTAAGTATGTAAGTAACAATTCACAATATAAAACTATAAGGTGAGTGGGGGCAAGAACGAACGGGTTTTCAATGAGATGAGTAGTGTTGTTTTTAAGTCCTTGTGAAACACTACACATTAATCAAAATTTAAACTTGATGTATTGTGGATGACGACCAGAGAGTATATTTTTAAACTAGTTTGTTAAATTTCATTTAAATCTATAAAGAAATGAGTGCCACACTTGCAATCATTTGCAATGGACAAAAATAAAACAGGGGAAAGACGGAAAGGTGACGGGGAAAGATCAAACTATTTTCTAAAATCGATTACGAGAATGACATACATTCTTGGTCAATACTAGTCTATGGAATTGAATGCCCTGAAAACAAAATAACAGACTCAAGCATCAAAACGCCTAAGGAAACAAAGACAAGACAAATATTTAGATTTTTGTATTTCAATCTTACCCCACCGGGGAAAGATCGAAGTGGATGTTCTCAAACATTGCTGAGCGATTGTTTAAAGTAAAATTGATAATAAAAGTTAAAGGCAAAATCAGAAACAAACAAAAAACCTGATTATGTTACATTTGTCATATTTGGTAGCATAATATTATTCCAAATATCTTACTCGAAAATTGATATGTTCATCTTACCCCATCAAAATGTAATGGGTAAAGATAGAAAATTGTTTTAATTCCTAAAATACGAGTAATGGCAGAAAACGTATTTAATAACTCAAAGGTAAATAAAAAGTAATTATTAAATAACCAAAAGAATCAGTTGTACCTAGCTTTTAATGATAGTTACAGGATGCGGGGTAAGATAAAAATACTTGAAGAAACACGCAAAAAGTCAGATTGTATAATTTTGTAAAAAAAACATGTTTCTGTGCAATAACCTTCAAACATTGACTATGACATAGGAGAAAATTAAATGGCGGCTTAAACAGTGCTACAAACACTTCAAAAAATCTGCTAGATGTGGCGTTATTGTTGACTTTCTGTCTTACCCCGTTTTCCATCTTCCCCCCACTCACCTTACCAAAAATTATGAATTAACCTCAAAATGAGACACATCACCATTTCCACACATTACACTAACAATAAAATGTATCAATAGAAACATTAATTTACCTCAAAATTATGTCAAATAGTTGAAATCTGAAAACCTACCTAATCAAAATATTCATACCATAGTAAATTGTTCTGGTAATAAGATAATGAGAGGTTTTCTGACAGCTTATTAAAAAAACAAAACTGTACAAAATTGGTACAAAAGGCTTCGATATATGGCGCTTTACAAAAGGTGAAGGCGAAGAATTTATTCCACACTGCGTTTTTAAAAGTAAAATTAATTAATTGACGTCTGTAGCAGAAATTGAACGTATTATGGTACCTATACCTATATATTATAGGTATAGGTACCATAGATGGTAGATACCACTTACCTACATTATAGTATACAGACTTAACGCCTTCGGCTTTTTAAAAGTGCCATCTATAAAGGTTTTTTGAACTAATTTTTATGAGCTGTCAGAAAACTCTCCATTATTACCTAGGGTACCTATTTCCACGCGGTTTCAATATTCTTAAAGACAATATTCTCGATTCAAATTGGTAGGTAGGTATTAGAAAAAGACGCAGCTTAGAGCTAAAACAGAATAAGTTAAATATACCTTTAGTTTCGAAATTTCTGGAATAACAAACTTAGGTCTTAAGAAGAATATTCTATTTTGAGAGAAAAGAATGCAATTTACAACCAAAACATTTTAACGTAAAACATGCCTAGGGACTATAGAGATTTCTACAGTAACTAAGTCAAATCATGAAACAGAGACATGCTCTCTCTCTCGCCCTCGCAACAAAAATCCACCACGGATCAGGAATTGCACTGCGCCCAGGCATAGTCTGCAATACTTCATGTGCAATGTATGAGAGGCTCGCACGCGGATTTTTGCGCTGCACCGCGGCCCGATAAAATGTGCACGAATCTTTATCAAACATAATTATGTAATTTTTGGACAGTGCGGTAATCTGTCACAATGACAATCTCGCGAATTGGCAGAGACTGTCACTGTCATATGTCAGGTTTGAAAAGTTTAGTGTTCGCTGCTGTGCGTGTGGACGTGTGAAGTTGTATTTTAATTTTAGACCTCACAATTCTTAATAACAATAATTTGATACTACGTGACTTGACGACGAGTCACAATGGCGCTTTCAAAAGGTACGTAAGATTTTGAAAACCCGAGTGACTGATTTGTTTAATTACTCCAGTTAGAAAATTACGATTGGGTTTAATAATTTTCAAGTTTTGCAGCGTTTACTGATCGAATTAGAATAAACTTTTATTTAGGTACCACGAATTAAGATCTATTTAAACATAAGTTTATTAAACGTTTAATTTGAATTTCCATTAGTAACCACTTGACCTTTGGTCTTAAATACCTACGTATTTGCATTTATTAAATATCTTGTTTACTTAATTAGTATCTACTTTTCTAAGGTCATATTGATAAAAGGTAACTTAATGATGACTTTTATAACCTTCTTAATTTAAATACCTGGTTTTTTTTTAATAGAAGTTAATTATAAGAAAATATGTAAGATTTTTTTTTAATATTGCAAGTGGTGGTAAAAAAGAGGTTGACAAACATTTGAAAAAAAAATATATATGTCAAGTACAACAAGTAATATTCTCTACCTTCTTTCTAAAAAATATTCTAGTTCGACAGTTACTAAATCATTGACACTGAGCTATTTTTATACAAATATAAATAATACAAAAATCTAGTTTCCAAAGTTATAAAGTATGTCAGTTCTGTACAGAGTTTCATCCAGAAAATGTTGTTTGGTATATCTAAATATTTATCAGTCTGTGCACACAACCAACTTGTTATCCTGTAAATGGAGATTTCCAAATATAAAATACCTATTGGTATCTGGTGCTTGTAGGTATTTTTCCATTTTTTTTTACATGGCTAGGTATCATAAGATTTATTAATAACTTATAGAAAAAAACAAATATTTTAACATTAATTAGACTGATAATTATTTGGTGTAGATGAAGTAATGGATACATCATGAAAGTAATGAACTCAGTTCTTAGCTGTTAATTTTTTGTGGGTATTACTAAAGCAATGAACCATTTTAGTATAATATTACCAATACTAACTATACTGTTGGTGTACAATAAAGAATTATTATTATTATGTCCATATAAAGTTTGAGAAGTTATCTATTCATGTCATTGAAGTTATTGTCACAATACACCGAGGCAAGTTACAAAAAGTTGTTTAAAAATTTAAATACATACATATGTTTGGATGGTGATATTGAAATCTTTGGTTAGACATGTAATACACAAACTACAAAGATCTTCAAGCATGTTTTTAAAGTGATTTTAAAAACCAAGAATATTTTTTTTTAATCCATCCCAAAAGAAATGCTTAAATACTTTTTCTAAAGCTTTTTTATTTTGAAATCCCTTTAATTTTTTTTTCTTGAATCGCAGATGTTTTAAATTACAGTGACTGTATACAATAGACTTAAGACAATCCAAAAGAGACAATACAGATATACCTAAATGTAACAGAAGTACTGTTAGAGGTTTAATGTCAAATTTTGGAGTTTTCTTGGAAAAACCTTTAATCTTTAATTAAAAAAAAACTATCACACAAGATATGTATGGCTCAAAATATTCTAAATGGTCTAGACTATCACCTCTTTCCCGCTTTGCATTTTACCAAACACCCTGTATAAGGTTATAATAAGAATATAATTTTAATTTTAGCATTCAATGTCTTAGAACTAGAGTTGTATGTAGCACTGTATATAGCGGCCCTGGACATAAGATTACCTGGGTTGGGGCCACAAAGTTGGTGTCTTAGAGTAATCAACGGGCAGCACATTGACAGAAGGAAGCAGATCTAGTGTTCCAAACCAGTCTAGAAATTGTAATTGAATCTGAACTCTATGCCTTTGACATTAAGTTAAAAATTGGTTGGGAAAATTTGACGGGTTGTAACACTTGATCTGGGGCCTTCTGTACATTAGTTAAGTGTTTGGCTGCAGTGTGAGAGGCATCTTTGGCATCTGTATAGTCACATGCAATAACTGTATACACTTCGCAACTTATTTACGTCATTATTTACGTATTTACGTAAGTCAACTTATTATAAGGTTCAAATTCCAGTGAAAATGTATACATCTTATTATATATGTACAAGTTTATGAAATGCGCATTTTTAAAGTGGCAAGTCTGAGTTTATACTAGGGTACTATCGAGTTCTGCTGTGTTGAGGGTTGCCAATCATACTGTTCAAAATGGTATTAGGTATACCGTTTTTCATTATATTATACATTTTACTGTTGAACCAAAATAAAGTATACCTACACAAAATACTGTTTTCAGCATATAGTGCTAAACACTTTATATGCTAGACTTAAATTAATAAGTTGTGCGAGAAGCTCTAAAAAATATGTGTTAAATTAAATACAGTTTATTTTTCCAAAATACTGTTTGAAATTCTTTTCAGACTCAAATATACTATATTTCCATAAATAAAAGTTGGCAACCCTCTGAATAATACAAGCAAATATAATTTTTTAGAATTAATGTTACCTATATTAAACACATAGTTTGTTTATTTTACAGCAACAAGCAACCCATATGACAATCTATTAAAGGATATTGATATCGGTGGAAAAACATACAAATACTATGATCTAAACAAACTTGGAAAAAAATATGGTAAGTTTTGTTAATTTATTGAAGAACTGTATATATTATTATTATTTGGGGTTACGGGACCGTTTTTGTCCGCTCTTCACACTGCAACCTAAAAAGATCTATTGTGTGAGTCCTCATTTACAACTACTTATATGTATATAACATACATTCAAAAACTTTTTTCCTTTTTTTCATATTGATTACATACATACATAACTTCACACCTGTATCCCGTATGGGGTAGGCAGAACACCAGAGGTAATACAACCATCTGATGTCACGTTTGACTAATTTGGAGGCATTATAATAATGGAGAGAGACTATTGCAGTGACAGGGGGTCAGCCTATCGCCCACAAAAAAGCCTCCCATAATACCTTGGTCCCTTAATTAACTTTTACAGTATGCCCGGGAAGAGAAGCAGCTGGCACATTCTATGTTTTTCTTTCGCTCCCAGTTCAGCATAATATTATTGATTATGTTTTATTTATTATGATTATACTGAGCACAACTGATGATAAGTGAAGATGTTGAAGAAGATAGCACACACGCACTTAGGAAGTACACTGGTTCTTCATCAAATATTTTTGGATCCTTTTTGGTACGGATTGCCAAGGTGTGGAACAATCTGCCTGCGTCTGTTTTTCCTGACCACTACAGTCCTGGAACTTTTAAATGTCGAGTGAATAGGTTTCTTGTGGATGGACGTGTAACACCATAGTCTTCATGCGCACTTTCCATCAGGTGGCATGGAAGACAAACGTCCTATCCTTACAATATAAAAAAATATATATTCCCGGAACACATCACTGCTGGAGCGGTGATACTTGGCCGCAGATGTTATACAGGGTTGATTTGTAGTCATCAGCCAAATTTAAATGTTAGTTTCTTTGATACGATCATTCACCTCTTATTTTGAAATTTACGATAGCTACCCCATCCAAGTTAGTTTCACATCGTTTCCAATTTATACAGTAGGTGTGTCTATCTAGTTAAATTATTTATTTATTCTAAAATATTTTGACGACAGAATTGTCGTAACAAGAATGAAAAAACTGCTAAATAGGCTGTCTGCGTTAAATATTAAAGGTGATAGGTCATTGAATAAAATTTGTTTGTCTTAGCAAGTTCACACGAATACTGTTATTTAGCTACTTAAGCAGGTAATAATTGAATATGTAATAAGCGGTGCGTTCAAGGTTAAAACAAAAATATTCTTAGTTGACGCGCATAGCTGATGCGTTTTTTAAAAGATACATTTTTAAGGCGGGAATTCAGAGTTTTTACTCTTTTTTGAACGATTATAAATCTATACTAATACTAGCTGACCCAGCAAACGTTGTTTTGCCATATAAATAAATAAATAAAAAAAATAGATGTTGGCCGATTCTCATAGATATCGGATAAGCACAAAAAAAATCATCAAAATCGGTCAAGCCGTTTCGGAGGAGTATGGCAACGAAAACTGTGACACGAGAATTTTATATATTAGATATAAAGCCGAAGAGTTTTTTTGTTTGCTTAATCTCAGTCTAATCTCAGAAACTACAAGTGGGATTAGAAAAAATATTTTTGCATTTGATATCCCAACTCTTGAGGAAGGTTATAGGCTATATTTTATCCCGAAATTCCCACGGGATCAAAAGTAACGCGGGTAAAACTGCGCGCGGTGGATAGTCCAGTAATATGTACATGTTGTGACTGCAAAAAATATTCAAAAAAAATGAATATATAACCAACCGATGTGTAACGATAGAAACATGATTTATTAAATTGGCTCGAAATAGTAGTTTATGAAACTGTCACATAATACCTAGTTATGTGCAGTTTCATACAATATTTTATCTAATCTCATACACTGAAGATATTATCCAGTGAAACAACGAATTGCAAGGAAATTTGTTATGGCGCCTAAATTTATTCCCGCCATTAACGCGCATGCGCCAAAACGCGCCGCGCGGCCACAGAATGTAACGTAGCGCGGCGCTCGCAGGACACAGATAAAAAAATGAAATCTATGGTCTGTTATCTGTATCGAAATGAAAAAAAAATTATTATAACATTGTATTGTTCGAGGTAGTGTGTTATAATTTAATTTTTTAATTTCATTTCGTTATACTATTTTAAAAAGTATGTCAATATAAATTCGTTCTGAGTTTTATATTTTGAATAGTATGATATGAGAGTAGATAAAAAAAATTACAAACATAACACTAACTTACAGTTTCAAGCGGATATTTCTAGGAAACGCCATAATGGATTAATGTTAAAGTTACATAAAACATACTTCTCTTAACCGATGGCTAAAGAAAAACTTTTATAAAGGGTAAATTTTAATTAGCTCATCACCTCTTGCACGCAGACTCTCCACATCAATCCCAACAACATTTGTTGTACAACTTTTTAAAATTAATAATAATAAAATCCCCAGACAATCACACCAACTACACGGCCCCAAAGTAAGCAGAGCTTGTGTTATTGGATACCATGTAGCGAACTAGGGGGGAACCTAGAATATAAATACATAAATAGATAAACACCCAGACACAGAACATTTTTTTTTTCTTGTTCCGTGTGGGAATCGAACCCGCAACCACTGGCGTCTGAGACAGATAGGTTTACCTCATCGCCAAAGTGGTCGTCAGACAATTAATAGTTTTTAAAATGTTAGTTTTCCCATACAAAAAAAAATTGTAGCTTCTGTTTAGAGGCGTAACTCTATTTATTCCGAGCGTAGGTATGCCACGCACCTCGCGTGGTTAAATATCGCTTCATAATAATACTTAATCGTCGTGGCGCCGTGGTTACTGTGCATATCAAACGATATCGCAGGTTAAGCGCGCTCGGTGCGGCCGGTATTAGGATGGGTGACCGCCACCATTCATTTCTCACGGCGACTTCCGTGCTTCGGAGACCACGTTAAGCAGTCGGTCCCGGGTGCTGTATACCTGTACACAGTAGTCGTTAGGGTTTGTCAGAAGCCATTTCGGCACCCTGAAATATCTGACTTCCATGCTGGACTGGGAGTGAAAGAAAAACATAGAATGTGCCAGCTGCTTCTCTTCCCGGGCATACTGTAAAAGTCGGTTAAGGGACAGAGGTTTTATTGGCATTTTTGTGGGCGATAGGCTGACCCCCTGTCACTGCAATAGCCTCTCGCAATCATTATAATACCTCATTAGTCAAACGTGACATCAGTTGGTCTTATAACCTCTGATGTTCTGCCTACCCCATAAGGGATACAGGCGTGAAGTTATGTATGTATGTATGTAAATATCTGACATCCACCAACCAGCACTGGGCCAGCTTGGTGGATTACGGCCTAAACCTCCTCGTCACCCAGAGGAGAGACTCATAGCCCTGCAGTGGGCTCATCACACGGAGTTGTGATGATGATGATGATGAATAATAATAGGTAATTCTTACAAAATGTAGAATAAGAAGCAAACATTTTTTTGTTTTTATTTTTTGTGTTATTTTTCAAGATTTGTAAAAACTCGTAGAACAAATATTGTTGGGGTTGATGTGAAGAGACTGCCCTTAAGAGGTGATGTGTTAATTAAAATTAAACCTCTATAGTTATTTTTTTTTGTAAAGTAAACTTATCAAACGTATTTGCGCTTGCTCACGCCTCGGTGAAGTTTGCTACCGATATCTATCTACGGTGCGTTTGAATACGCTCACCGCGCTACAGGAGGCCTTTAAGGCTGTAGTTCGTATTATATTCTAGGGATTTTATTCATTTATTTTATTATTTCATTTAAATACTAATACTACAACCAGTGATCGTCCTGCCGGACGATCACTGGTTGTCTCAAAGCTACGCCACTAAAGGCACTCTATCCCATCGCTGGTATAGCACCACCACCCGTCCGCAGGGAGATAGCATGTGCCATGGAAAAAGGCAAGCAAGAGGGCGATGACAGAAATTTACTTTTTGGTGCCAAACCAGCTCACCAACGTCTGAAAAGCCGACGCAGCTTCCTTCAAAGCACTAAGGCACTCTCCAATCGCCCTGAGGAAGCTCGGTGCAAACTTTGGAGAGACAAATATAGCCCTCCTGCTGAGTGCCCAGGCCCAGCCGAACAACTGCCTGCAGGACATGACATCCCCTGGCCTATCTGGAAATCACTTAACCGCCTCAGGACCCAAGTAGGCCGGTGTAAGCTCAATATGAGTAAATGGGGCTTCACAAACGCAGAAAACACCCAGTGTGAGTGTGGTACTGATCCACAAACAATGTCGCATTTGCTTGCTTGCCCGATGTGCCCAACTACATGCACATTAAAAGACCTTTGGGCCGCAACAGATAACGCAGTTAAAGTTGCTGAACACTGGGCCAAAATAATTTAATTTTTATTATGTTGTTGTATCGATACGAAGAAGAAGAAGATTATTTCATTTTATTATTTCTCATCACCCCTTTCCACGTCTCTTCCAGAACGCCTTCCCTTCAGCATAAGAATCCTGCTGGAATCGTGTGTGAGGAACTGTGACAACTTCCAGGTGCTGCAGAAGGACGTTGAGAATGTCTTGGACTGGGAGAAAAACCAGGCCGTTGAGGGGGGCGTCGAGGTGTCTTTTAAACCCGCCCGGGTTATATTGCAGGTTAGTTGGAGGTAGAAGTGTGACTAATATATTCATATTATTTATACATAAAAGGTACACGGCAGAAATGTTATATTCGTTATTACGAATATTTCTTTATTACGTTATTCAATAACAGTGAGCGACGTTGCATTGCATGCAGTCATCGTGTTCTTGCCAGACGAGCGGCCCTGGCGTCTGGCAACTGGCGTCAGTTCGACGCTTACTTCTGTAAAATATGTACACGCATAGATATTTAAAAAAATTAAATCTCACATTGTTTATCGATGTAAAATTAAGTATTCTATACTTTTATAAAGGAATTACATTGACAATCCAAATAAAATTAACTTACCGAACATAATTTCATTCATAATTATTTTTTACAAATTGTTTGTTTTCCAATTATTTATTTCCAAAATTCCAGATTGTTATTTGTTGCCTAGGTGATTTTTATGCCGCGAAAAAATGTAACGCCATCTAGCGTCAAGTAGAAATACTTTTATTTCGCGGTTTTTTTCTGACAGATTTGGAACGTATGAAATTTCGTTAAAATACTAGAGCCACCTAGTGTAGTATAGCTGAACTTTTTTGATGGTCTTTGGTGTTGATAGTTATTGAATAAGATATTACAGTAGACCAAGAGACAAAAAATGCCGGCGGAAAAAAACTCTTGGTTATAAGATCATATGATGTCACGTTTTACGAATTTGGAGGTATTATAATGACGGATTATTGCAGTGACAGGGGGTCAGCCTATCGCCCACAAAACACGCCAATGAAACCTCTGTCCCATAACTGACTTTCACAGAATGCCCGGGAAGGGAAGCAGCTGGTACATTCTATGTTTTACTTTCGCTCCCAGTACAGCATATTTTTCTTTTTGACATTTCAGTTTACTGCATTGAATTATTTGCTAGGGTATACACATTTTGTGTGTCCTTGCAGGATCTGACAGGAGTGCCTGCGGTGGTAGACTTCGGAGCCATGCGTACTGCCGTGAAAGACCTGAACGGAGACCCGCAGAAGATCAACCCGATCTGTCCAGCTGACCTGGTCATTGACCACTCAGTGCAGGTCGACTTCTCGAGAACGTAAGTATCATTACATACATAATTTCACGCCTGTATCCCTTATGGGGTAGCCAGAACATCCGAGGCTATAAAACCATCTGATGTCACGTTTGACAAATTTGGAGGTATTATATTGATGGAGAGAGTCTATTGCAGTGACAGGGGGTCCGCCTATCGGCCACAAAAACTCCAACAAAACCTCTGTCCCTTAACTGACTTTTACAGTATGCTCGGGCGGGATGAGAAGCAGCTGGCACATTCTAAATATGATTTTTCTTTGCTCCCAGTCCAGCATGGAAGAAAATTATAAGTATCATTAATAAATAAATACTGTTGGACATATACACACAGCGCTATCTAGCTATAAAGCACTTACTTTTTATAGGTACAGTCAGCTACAAAAGTTTATTAACACATTGACTCAAAGTCATTTCTCACCATAATATTGTGCCTAAATAACGACTAATAATGCAACGGATAAACATATTTATACATACATACATACATACATAACCTCACTCCCGCCTCCCCTTGGGGTAGGCAGAGACAAACATACCTCTTTCGCTTCCTCCACGTTCATTAATCTTTTCATACATGATCGCCGGTTACGGGTACTTTTAATAGGCCCTTTTTAAGAACGTCGCCAATTAGAATTAAACGTTCGCCTAGGGCGGCCCCTTTCGACGACACCATTCATTCTTGTTCTGTACACCTCTTTCGTAAATCTACTTTCACTCATCCTTTCCAAATGTCCAAACCACCGTAGCATACCCTTTTCAATCAATACTCATACTAATTTTTTTCGTAAATTCTTACATTTGGAGAATAATTTATAATATTGTTTTATTAAATTTTCAGCACGGATGCTCTCGACAAGAATCAGGAATTGGAGTTCTTAAGGAACAAGGAAAGATTCCAGTTTCTAAAGGTATGGAATATTTAGGTTGACAAAAATAAAAATTTATGTTTATATACTACTCAAAACAAAATAAGGGGCCTAACAACTCCTAACAGTCTCCTGCAGGGCTAGCATGCTCACATTGATAAATACTCGAATCGACAAGATAAATATTATTTTGTTATTTTATCCTATTATGTAAGCTAATATGCGCACCATAATATATAGAATTACTCGATTTGATACCATGATTAAGACCACAGAACCAAATATGTCATAATCTTCATAAATTACCTACACTAAATACCATATTCTAAGAAAATATCGATAAAAGGCCCGATTTATCGTTGTCGACGGTAGCATGCTAGCCCCGCTGGTAGCGAGCCCAAACATTTGGGATAGCTCGCCGCGATACACCTTGGCGTAGAGCTACTGGTCGTTGAGATTCTCCCTCTTGCAGCAATACTAGTGCTCCAGAAGCTGTTTCTATGCTCATATGGTGCCAAATACGTGACATTGTAATGACTCCTAATGATAAAACTCAAAAAAGTAGTAAAACAAATCGAGAAACGTTCATAACGATAGTCTAAACACAAGTGAATAAGAAATTGTGAATAGGGTAATTTTAACTTGATTTGTTTAAGTCTTTCCACTTGAGGGAAAAGATTAAAATACATAAGCATATAAATTTTATGCAAAGACACTTAAACTAGCTTAAAATTAAGTTTAAAGTGTCATTACAATCGTTTTTAGTGAAAAAAATGAGTTGGCCCTATTTTGTTTTGATTAGTATATTATCCGGAAGTCGTCGTGGCGCCGTGGTTACTGTGTGTATCTTACGATATCACAGGTTAAGCAACGTTCGGCGCGGTCGGTACTTGGATGGGTGACCGCCGACCATTCGTTTCTCACGGCGACTTCCGTGCTTCGGAGGGCACGTTAAGCTGTCGGTCCCGGGTGCTGTATACTTGTATACAGTAGTCGTTAGGGTTTGTCAGAAGCCATATCGGCACCCTGAAAATTCTGACATCCACCAACCAGCACTGGGCCAGCTTGGTGGATTATGGCCTAAGCCTCCTCGTCACCCAGAGGAGAGACTCATAGCCCTGCAGTGGGCCCATTACACGGAGTTGTGATGATGATGATGATGATTATCCGGATACAAATATCACATGTAAAACAAATAATTTATCTTCTATCAACATACTTGCAACAGAAGTATTTATTTTCGGGATAAAAAGTGGCCTTAAAAAATCAATGCCTATCTAAAGAAGGATCGAGCGTTACAGACCCCAGCCAATTTTTTACTTAATGTCCAGGTATTAGAATTCAGATTCATTTACAATTTTTTTGACATTTTTGGAACGTTGTATCTGCAGCCTTCTATAGAAATTGTTTATTTCTATGAAAATAAGATTTATTTTGCTTTATTTTGTTTTCGTGATATTGAAAGTTTGTTTGTTTGCAGTGGGGCGCGCAGGCGTTTGATAACATGCTGATAGTTCCACCGGGGTCTGGCATCGTTCATCAGGTATGATATTTTTTCTATAAGTAGGTACTAAGTATCGAACCAACTGAATTATGACCCACAACAAGCTCATTTTGGCAAGGCGTCTAAATGCTAGTAAGTCGAAATTCGCTTGAAGATAGGTTTCCTTGGTGACGAACTTGTTATCATTTCATTCGAAACTAACATTTACTGAGTACAGAATTCGTACAGTATCTAAAATGTTCCAAGTGCATTATTATAGTTTAAAACGAATTATCAGCAAATGGGTCACGATTCAGTTGGTTCGATACTACAGTCACGTCTTAAAATATGTATACATTTTCATTGGAATTTGAACCTTATAAAATAATCTAACCACGTAAGTTGCGAAGTGTGTACATATTAATGCGCGTGACTGTACATAGATAACCTCACGCCTGTCTTTCTTTGCGGTAGGCAGAGACAAGGGTTCGCCAATTGCTGCGATCCGACATACTTATTTTAAGTAAATTACATAATAATTCAATTTAAAAAATATACAGGGTTGCCTTATAATAGTCAATAATATTTTAATAGCATATTAAGACTGATGAGTCATAATTATGAAAAAAAAATTAATACTTTTCATAAATTAAAGTTTTAAAATTCTTCTAAGTTATCAAAATTTATGTTTGATCTGTAGTTTATGACTACACAGCAAGTAATAAAATCGTTTCCATCTAATTGTATGTAGTCATAGAATGAAGATTAATCTTAAATTTTACTCACAGAGAAGAATTTTGAAATTTTAATTTATGAAAATTATTTAAATTTTTTTTTCATTCAATTCAGACCCACTCATCGTTCCTAATCTTCTATTAAAATATAAGTGACTATTATAAGCGAACCCTGTATTTTAAATCTTTATAATACCTCCAAATTTGTCAAACGTGACATCAGATGGTCTTGTAACCTCTGGTGTTCTGCCTACCCCATAAGGGATACAGGTGTGACGTTATGTATGTATGTATGTAAAAAATAATTATTTACTTAACAGTTTTTTTTTTTTTAAGTAATTCTAAGTTTTATTATTTGAGAAATTTCTACAGTTTTTGAAATTTTCATAAAAATATTCGGCTGGTGTAGTGGTAACATACATTGCTTTCTATGCCAGAGGTTCGAATCCCGGCGGCGGATATTTGTGTGATGAACACAGATGTTAATAAGTTTATTTTTATTTTATTTTGCATCTATGACATAAGTGTATTTATTTATTTATTACATTAGACACACCAACAATATATTAAATATTAGTGTTACGTGTGAAATAGTGTCAAATTTAGTGTAGTTTTAAGTATATTTTATATATGTTAATTTAAGGTATATAATTATCTATGGGCCCTTCGTTTATATTTACCATCTTGTAAACTTTGTGTTGCCTGAAATAAATGATTTATTATTTATTTATTATTAAATATTAGTTCTTTAAGAAACTTGATTTAGTCTTGATAATGTTGTGTGAGTGTTAGATATATTAATGTTTCTTTTTTTAAAGTTATATGAATTACGTAATTATTTAAAATACATAGAGTATTGTTTATTTAAAAAAAAACCTCAAAAATATTAATTAAAATTAAATACTGACAGTTCTTTCGACCTTTCTATGAAATATGTTTTTTAATGTATTCACACGACATATTCGCTAAATAAAAGTTTAGAGAGGAATACTGCTTATTTGTAAAACCAACCTCCGGAATAGGATATAATAGTATATTATGTAACAAGTGAGCGAAGTTGCTAATTACCGTCGAGGCTTAATAATGACCCGAGACTGTAATTAGCAACGCTCACGAGTTATATACGACGTTTTTCAACACACTTGTGAGTAAAAGACAGACATACGTGGTCATAAAATAACAAACACACTTGATAACAAAGCTGTGAATTGTTATTGAAAAATGGCGCCGAACTTCGCGCATGCGCGTAGGTTTTTTTTCCGCCAAATGTGTCAATGGCTGTATAGCATATACAGCCTATTTTACATGAAAATATTTAATTTGGAGTGTTAAATCCAAATATTTTAGTATTTTGTAACAAATTATTGTAAATTGTGAATAATTTGTTTGATATACAATTTTGTTTAACTAATATAAGGCGTAAACATTTAAAAATGTATATGGATTTGAAGTGGTATAAAACCTCTTTGTTGTTTCTGAAAAAAATTAATGTATAACCCGGATCAATAAAATATGCTCTGTTTACTCGCATTTAATTTGCTCAAAGGTACAATTCAACTTTGTAGGATTCATTATATTATGCACGCGTGACTTATAGCCCAGTTTATAGTTCTAAATTCAATAGAATTAGGCTCATTTTACGAGCAAGTGTGTTGAAAAAATTATAGATATATGGTTTAGTTCTTCTTATGGTGTTTTTTTGTGTGGTGTATGTACTCACACCAGCCAATTTTAAATGCTATTTTCTTTTCTTAAATAGTGCTCATTCCCTACTAATTATGAAACATTTTGTTTTTTTTTTCTGGAGATAGCAAGCAATTATTCATTTGCTCTTCCAGTCTAAAAATCCTCCTGACCACGCTCTAGCCGCGGTTCAGATTAGATGAGTAAGCTTGATGGTCATTCTAGGATTTATAAAGTTGTATGCGCGCTTTAATCTACTATCAGCGCCATCTAATGAAAAACGTGTCAAACTATTTCAACAGCACATGCGCACCTTTTGTGTAGTTAAGGCGCCAAATTGAATTTCTTTACTTGAAATGTTAGAACGTTAACACGCTGGCAAAAGACAAAGACACCACAGACATACATCTACATAGATAACGCAAGTGTAACGATTTGTATTGAAACCTAGCGTGTCGACTTTTTAACACGTGACGTCACTGCTCATATTTAGTGATAGGAAATATAAACCGTTACAAAGAAATCGATTATTAAGAACGATATCCTTGACGCTGGGTCGGGGTTCGAACAAGCGAAGTACATGCATTTGCGTAATCTATGTAGATGTTTGTCTGTGATCGACACCATAATCAAAAATCGATAAAAAATAATGGTAAATGCTATGTAAATTTGGATCTATGAGTTCTGTGGTGTACAATAAAGTGTAAATAAGTGAATATTTATCAAATTTAATATTTTTTTTAAGTTTTTGCAATTATTCTTAAATAACGAAAAAATGTGATAAATAAAAATAAAGCATTATAAATGCAAAAACTTAAAAACATTATTAAACGTTGCAATGCTTCACTTTAACTGAGATTCACAATTTCTGTAAAGAAATTGGTCTCGGGTGGTCTTGGCTGCAAAGCTATACCATAAGATGGAGCTACGTTAGCAATATAACGTAAAAACAAAAATGTGGTAAGTAATTTCGAGGCGTACCGCCAGGCCCCGGTAGCTCAGTGAAAGAGCACTCGTCCGGCAAACGAGGGGTCCCAGGTTCGAGTCCTTGCCGGGTAATTTTTATTTATCACATTTTTTCGGTTATTTATCAAACGTGACAATTTCAGGTTAACCTAGCTCGAATTGTGTTCTTGAGACGGAACAGTATATGACACAAGTTCTTTAAGAAACTTAATTAAGTATAGAGAATGTGGTGTGAATGTCAGGGATATTACTGTTTCTTTTTCGTTGAAAAATCATGCGAATGATGTAATTATTTAAAATTGAATAATATTGATTTGTGAAAAATCTCCAAAATATTATTTTCCAATCCATAGGAGATTTTTTTAAATACAGTAAAACGTAATCGCTTATGGCGCGTTTCAATAAATTACCTAATACTTAAAGTAACAGTTAAGATAGAAATTCCTATACTATCTTGTTTCAAACAAATCTGTCATTTGAACTCAAAATTGCATAGGATTTTTTTTATCTTTACTTCCAAAAAGGAGGAGGTTCTCAATTCGTTTGTATGTTTTTTTTGTGTGTCTTTGTTACACGATATTTCGGACAATTATGAATCGATTTTGAAAATCTTGTTTCATATGATAGAGGATACTTCAGAGTTGGTCCCATATAAATTTCATCGAAATCGGTTTGGTACTTATTGAAAATTTCAAATTTTAAGAACAACCATACCACAGTTTATAAAAATTAAAAAACAAAATAAAATGTTTTATTCATCTTAGGAATTTCACAAAACATTTGATGAAGTCAGTCATCACATACTTCGGCTTTAACTAGTTGTTGATAGTTGTTAAATAAGATATTACAGTAGACTAAGAGACAGAAAAATCCGGCGGAAAAAACTCTTTTTCAGTCAGAATTATCAAATTAATACAAATAGGTACAGTACAAATTGACCGTGACATGAAAATAACAAACACAAGACAGCTAATTGTGAGAGCCAATGTCATGCCACAACCAAATTGCTTACATAGTAGGTGCAATGAGCTATGGATGCACAATACGAACATGACAAACTGGGACCAGAGTATTTGAACAAGAATGGAATAAAATAGTCATAGTATCATTAGCAAAGTAAACCTTATATCAAGCAATCCCCGTGACAATTTCAGGTGAACTTGGAATACCTAGCTCGCATCGTGTTCTCAGATAGCACCGTGCTGTACCCAGATTCGGTGGTGGGCACAGACAGCCATACTACCATGATTAATGGCCTGGGAGTGCTAGGCTGGGGCGTTGGTGGTGAGTAGATTTTTATTTATTTAATTTTGAAGGATGAGGCGAACCTATTATTATCAGGTGTATCCATGTACAGTCTGCAACAGAATTATATATACCACTCAGTCTCCCGCACGCATACAATATGATATCGTATGATACACACAGTAACTACGGCGCCACGACGACTTAAAAAAATAATAGGTACTTCTTACAAAATGTAGAGTAAGAAGAAACATTTTTTTTTGTTTTTTTTTTTTTTTTGAGTTATTTATCAAGATTTGTAAAAAGTCGTGGAACAAATGTTGTTGGAATTGATGTGGACAGGCTGCCTGCAAGGGGTGCGGCGTTTATTGAAATTAACCCTGTATAGATAAACACCCAGACACGGAACATTTTGTTTTCTTGTTCCGTGCGGCAATCGAACCCGCGACTACTGGCGTCTGAGGCAAACAGTGTTACCCCAGTGTTACCCCAAAGTGATCGTCCTAAAAGTGGTCAAAATAAATAGAAAACAATTTAAAAATTAATTTTCTTTTATCAGTTTTGTTGAAACACAAGCTTACATGAAACCTTTATCTAGTGCCTCATAGCTGCTATGTCAATTTACTTAATTCATTTCATATCTACATGAAAATCATTAGTTGCACAATCCAAATCTAACAAAAAAAAATGTCCCCCTACAGGAATCGAAGCGGAAGCCGTGATGCTGGGGCAGGCTATCAGTATGCTGGTGCCCAAAGTTGTTGGGTACAAACTGGTCGGAGATTTGAACCCTCTTGTCACCTCTACGGACGTCGTACTGACTATTACTAAGGTAAGAAGATAAGGGCTATTTTTTTGCCACCGGCCATATTTGTTTTATACAATAAGTAGAATAACAAACGATTTTTTGCAAAAAAAGGTATGTATGTATTTTTCGCAAACATATTAAGCAAAGCATGGTCACTCGAAATTATGAATTCGACATTTGCATTCAACCGAATGTTTGATTGATTTAATGAATAATTACCGAATACTAGCAGTTTCACGCGGTTTTGCCTGCGATTTCTGATTAAAGTAGCCAATGTGCTCTTCCAGACTGTACATTATTCACTATGCCAAACTTTCACATTTATTATAAAGGTAAGATTTTAGGTTATTATTGCGCCGATCACGGACAGCTATGTTTTTTTTTTGATAAGCCAACTTACAAAAAGGAAGTTCTCATTTGAAGCTGTATGTATGTATGTTTGTCAACAATTATCTTGCGTTTGGCTGAACCGATATTGATGCGGTTTTTTAAAAGGATAGTGACAATTTAGGAGAACCTTTTGGTATAATAACCGACTTCATAAAAGGAAGGTATCAGTTTGATTCGCATGTATGTTTTTTCGCAATTATCTCACGTTTGGGTGAATCGATTTTAATACAGTATTTTCTGATTTTCATTTACTTTTAATTTTAAGCCAGCCCATAGTTTTTTCAGAGTAAGTTAGTTTCCATATTTGTAGATATTCGTGATAGATTTTTTAGTGATAAGTTTTTGAGAAGTTCTTATTAATCCAATTTAGTGCGTCATTAGGTATGTAAATAAAAAATTAAATTATGAATGATGTAAATAAAATCAGTTGATCTTCAAAATACGCATGTAATACGAATGTATTTAAAATCTTTTAAAAACGAATTCAGCCAGCCCTAAAGGTTCCGTTGCATTCCTGGCCGCAATCTGTGCCAAATTTTAGGATCTTGGAAATTATTCACAAATCACACAAAAATGTTGTATTTAAAGTTGAATCAGTAATTTAGGTGTACAAACGAAAAAACAAAACGACGGTATTGCCATAAATCTCCACAGAGATCCAAAATGCCCGGAAGTACTTACTGTATGTACGTACTCAATCTATCAATTAAATGTGTTCCAAAGTTATAGAGATTTGTCTTTTGTTCTTAGATTGTATAAAAAATAACAAAAACTTAAAAAAAATTACTTCGAAGCATACGAGTTTTAAAACAAAAAGTTAGAAAACGGTTACTGACAGATGATCTTGAAACGTCAACATACTTAATGTACGGAAGTGACATTTCACCACTACTGATATCTACCAAAAATACACAATATTTTATGAATTCAGTTTGCTTTTCTAGTTTCTTTTATTGAAATCATATTTTACGTCCAGGCAGTAATCAAAAATATAGGAATGTCAGTAAAAATATGGCTTCAATATGGCGTCGTCAGTCACCTGTGGCCATTGTCGATTCAAGTAGTTTTTCTTAATGTACACGAAAAGTAACTAACAATTTTATTTACAGTTATTGTAAGTGTTTTCATAATGGTATTCCACAACTATTTTCTTTTGAACAGGTGCTGGCCAGACTTCCATACTAAAATGAAACGTGTTATTTGGAAAAGTATGAAGACAAAACAAAACTAATATTCAATACCATTTCTTTGAAATTTAAAGTACTTTTTCATTTCTCATACTCGGAAAGTAGTCTATGTTTGATCCAAGTATCGGTCTGACAATGCTTCATCCGACCCGCGGGTCGGAATGTTTCATACAAATTCATTCCGAACCAAGGGCCGGAATGGATTTCAAAAATAGAACTAATACATTTCTTATGAAGCCAGCTGTCAAAAATTTAGATTTTTCAATGTTTTTTTTATTTTAGAAGTCAAGTTAAAAGAAGTAATTTAAAAAATTATATTTGTGTATTGTGATTCCTGTCACTATCATTTAAAAAAATATATAAATATATAATTTTCTTAATTATATATAATTATTTTAATACATAGGGTTGTTTTATGTAAAAAATGATATCTATACCTACATAGAAATATGTCACCGATTTAAATGTGAATAAAAATGACACTTTAAACTTTACGAATTGTTCGAACTTTTCCATTAATTTTAAATAAATATTTAAGAAAAATGTTTAAACACCTCGTATGGGAATTGATGTCATCCGACCCTAGTTTAACAATCTACTATTGCTTTATTCAACTGTGACATACTCGGTCGTTTCGTTGCATGACGCCCGTAGAAGATACCGCGCTAGTCTATTGAACGTCTGCCGTTACGACGTCACTTAGTTGACAAATTCAGTTGATCGACTATAGTTGAATTCTTTTCAAGTGGTTTTTGTGACAGTTCAAAATTGACAATCTTTGTGACGTTGCCGTAATTAAATTGTTCGATCTTCCATTCGATGGCTTTGACGTATCGAATCAGTTGGTGAAAAAAATGTATATAAACTTCCGATTACAAGAGATGGCCGCTCATATTCATCGATTCAATGTCGATTCGGTAGTGTCAATCACTATCAACTGAACGTTCCGTTTCTTTGAGTCTGTCTATTTAAGATAAATATTTTTATGACATTTACTAAATTTATTTACATTTAATAATAACAATTACACTTTATTAATAGTTCAATTTATAACTTTAAAATAATCAATTTTACTGACATAGTTATTATTTTCTTAACGCGCCAATTTACATTTTATTAGTTGTAAATATATAGTTTGCGCGTAATGGAAAATGAGAACTGTCACGAATATCATTCGCAAACAATTCAACTATAGTTGATGTCGATGAAGGTAATTTCGTTGACAAAAAGCACGTCGACAACCCATCCCTTATATCTTCTCATTCCCTAAGTAAGAGAGAATAATAAATAAATGAAAAATGTGATAAACAAAAATTAACCGACCAGGATTCGAACCTGGGACCTCTCGTTTGCCGGACGAGTGCTCTTCCACTGAGCTGCCGGGGCCTGGCGGTACGCCTCGAAATTATTTACCACATTTTTGTTTTTACGTTATATTGCTAACGTAGCTCAATCTTATGGTATAGCTTTCGCAGCTAAGACCACCCGAGACCAATTTCTTTACAGAAATTGTGAATCCCAGTTAAAGTGAAGCATTGCAATGTTTCAATAATGTTTTTAAGTTTTTGCATTTAAAATGCTCAATTATTCTTAAATAATTGAGCATTCTTAATAATAATATAAGTATAATAATTAAGTATTTTATATGTAAAAACTTAAAAACATGATTAAGACAGAGTTTTTTTTTCTGGAGGATTAAGTAATTTATTTACTCTTCCATCCAGTCAAAAATAACTGGAAGTTTCATGCGTATGAATTCCACCACAATAAATAAGTAAACTGCTTGATAGGTCATTCTAGGATTTATAAAGTTGTCTGCGCGCTTTAATCCACTATCAGCGCCATCTAATGAAACAGTGTCAAACTATTTTTGTTGAAATGTTAGCAAGTTTACACTCTGGCAAAAGGTCAGGTATGGAATAGAATTCGCGATCGCCACCAGATATTGAAATTATTTCCAAAAACGTTTAAAAATAGTGGTTAATGCTGTGTAAATTTTCATCTACTAAGTTGGAACATAATGTGAAGATTGTGTTTAAGTTATTTCTAGGCATATGGATTTCGTGGTGAATTAAGAAAAAAATATTTTTAGACGTGTTTGCGAAAAGAAAAAACTGCAGAATTCATTTAATCATGTTTTTGAACAATCAAAGTATAGATAAAAGTTTAGTAATGTAATGTTTAGTAATAGTTTATTGTCAAAAAGAAAATTACAAACAACAATGAAAACAATGGCTGCTACACTAGGCTCGCAGGCCTGACACGTAGCAACCGATACGGAACATTTACATTTTAATATTAATATACTTTTTTAACCTTCGGCTCAAGACAACCTACACATTGACGACGGCTCAAGACATTTTGACGACCACTTTGGCGATGGGGAAAACCAGTCTGCCTCAGACGCCAGTGGTTGCGGGTTCGATTCGCGCACGGAACAAGAAAAAAAAAATGTTCCGTGTCTGGGTGTTTATCTATTTATGTATTTATTCTAGATTCCCTCTAGTTCGCTACATGGTATCCCATAACACAAGCTATGCTTACTTGGGGCCATGAAGTTGGTGTGATTGTCTTTAAAAAAAAAAAATATCATACTTGTCATATATGTCATAGTATGCGATGAAAATCAATGCATTTCTTTTTAATGTGGCGCCTTAAGTGCAACACAGACTAAGCCGATATGCGTACAAGAACTTATCTTCTGAAAGCAACGCACTCCAAATAAAGAACATACAAATGTTGTATGTACTAACGAACCAACTAAATCATGACCCACTTTGCTCGCAATGGGGAGTTTTCTGACAGCTCATAAAAATTAGTTCAAAAAACCTCTACAGATGGCACTTTTAAAAAGCCGAAGGCGTTAAGTCTGTAAACTATAATGTAGGTAAGCGGTATCTACCATCTATGGTTATTTATACGTTCAATTTCTGATACAGACGTGAATAAATTTATTTTACTTTTAAAAACGCAGTGTGGAATAAATTCTTCGCCTTTTGTAAAGCGCCATCTATCGAAGCCTTTTGTACCAATTTTGTACAGTTTTGTTTTTTTAATGAGCTGTCAGAAAACCTCTCATTCGTTTGAAACTGTCAAACTTGTAAGGTCTATAGAGTATAATGTACTAATAAGGACATTTTAGATACTGTACGAATTTTGTAGTCAGTAAATGTTAGTGTCGAATGAAATGATAACAAGTTCGCCACCAAGGAAACCTGTCTTCAAGCGAATTTTGACCTACTAGCATTTAGACGGTTTGCCAAAATGAGCTTGTTGTGGGTCATGAATCAGTTGGTTCGATGGTACATACTAGTTTTACATACATACTGACACTTGAAAAAAGTCAAATTATTATTTACCCATTGAACTGAATCTACCACCACTTCGGAAAATCAATCGAAAAGTAGAAAAGAAGTGGCAAGAGACTCAACAGCAATGTCCTTTTTTAAAATATACAAAACATATAAAAACAAACGCCAAAATAACGAAACTTATTGTAAACACAATGAATATAAAACGAATCGTTAAAGAAACATCAAACAAGGCACAATGTACAGTAAGAGTTCATAAATCCAATAGCACCATACTGTTAGTATTCGCCTGCACAGTGTTCTTATCTTGATTGTGTGAGTGAAGTCTCAACACACACTATAACGTATCACAGAATACTTGTAACACTACTACTAGACTATGCATCGTCTGGTTGGTTAATATCTCTGCTGATTGGTCGGAGTCTTTATTTAACGGATTGCCGACCAATCAGCAGAGAACTTCTTACTTGTCTATATATTTGACGTCATTGCGTCTTAAGCAATCTTTTCAAGTATTTTTAAAGAGAAACCTTTTCATTCTTATGATTTAATTTTAATTAAACCGTTCTTTATATAAAAAGATTATAGACCTCAAAATATTGCTTACTAATTAAGAAAAAATGCAGTATAAATACTTTAAATAAAACAACTTTTCTGGTGTATAATTTATATTTTACAATTTGAATCGACGTTTCGGTGTCTTTGCAGACCCCGTCGAGTTAAAATGTAAAGTTTAAATTATACGCGATTAATTCGTCCGGTTAATAAGTTGTTTTATTTCAATTATGAATCGTGATAACTTAAGACATTGTTAGTATGAATACTTTATATTTATTAATGACAAAAGGATAAGTAAATAAAAAATAATGATATTTCGATAAAAGTGTTTATTTTTCAAAGCAAAAATCAATAACTGCCCTATTTTATGATGTTATTAGCACAGGCGTAGCTTAATGATCGTTTTCTTGACGAAAAGAGTATTGAAGCTACTTAAACCTAACTAGTGGCCAGACTCCACTCACATTGAACATTTCTTTTTCAATTAAAAAAAAAAATCAAAGATTTTTTCACAATAAAGATTACTATTACTAAGTATACAAAACAATAAAACTTCATTGCCAAGACATAAAAGTCCAGACTTAAAAAAAACACGAATACACATGGACAATGTGAGTGGCTTTTAAAAACAAAACAATATAATATTAAAAAACAATATAAGGTATAATTTTCTTAAATATCTAATATTTTGTATGCCCACCATTGTTTTCTATACAATTAAGTAGGCGTTTACGCATTGAGCCTACAATAATTTGACAAATATCTGTGCCTCTTAAATTTTCCCATAACTCTAAACAATGGGACTTTAACTGCTCAGGACTCCTCTCGTCCCGTGCTTCCCATCTTTGCACCATTAAACCCCACACATTTTCAATGGGGTTGAGGTCAGGGGATCGTGCTGGCCACGGAATTACATGAATATCTGCGTGTTGACTAAACCAATGTCGCACAATACCCGCACAGTGAATAGGACAATTGTCTTGCACAGAACTTATATCACTAAGCTCTTCACTGGAATAAACGTTACGCACAGTCGGCAACATAATATCACTTAGCACTTCGACGTAATTTGCACTGTTGGCACATGTAGGAATGAATGCTAGCTCTCCCGGTCCCGCCGCACTGATCTATCCCCACATATTAACACAGATTCGACCAGACTTGGTGTTAGGAACAATATTTTGTTCAAACCAACGCGTCATAGACGATACAGTTAATATGAGATAGATGGGCAACTTGATTTTATTGGCAAAATAGAATAATACCTCAAATCATAGATGGCGCTAGTAACTAAATTTAATTCCAAAAATAACCGCTAGACGGCCTTAATAGATAAGTCTCCATTATAAAAAAAAATAAGGTAAAAATATCTTATCCTGTTTATCACATTTAATGTAACATTTTATATATTTTTATTATGATACCTGCTTTAAAAAAATACAGAATAAGGTATTTATAGTAACTAAGTGGTAAAAAATGAAAAAAAAAAACGAAAATCTTTATTTTTAAGGTTATTTATTGTTTTTGTTTTCTTTTCGTGGAATATTTAAAAGCCTCTTTCTTCGCTCCATCTTCCTCATCCAATTTTGTCAATTGTCCATTTATTATTCGGTTCATCGTATTACAGCAACTGTGAATCAATATTTTCATTGATATTTTTTTATGAAATCGACCAAATTAACCTTATGACTTACAGCAAATCATACTTAAATCACATGCACAATCACTGTATATTTACACAATATTTTACACAATTTTTATACTGTTTTCGCTTTCCCGCACTTTGTTGCTGAAGTCTTTTAAGTTGTTAGTAAGTCACACTAGTAACTTCATGGCCAAATTCACAGCGAATTTGTTAAAATAATCTAAGTCTTAAATAAAATGGCGGAGAAAACACAAAACGCAACAGACGCACACGCACACGATCATTCTTAAACTATTATAATAGTCTGTCAAAGTCAACGTCTTTTCCGGTTCCTGACGATATATTAATAAATCGGCTATCCCAGCGCTACCTAGTTAATAACAGGAGAAATAACTTACCGAAAAGTTGTAGTACGTCATACCCTAGATGGTGCAGAATTCAATTTCATTGACACTAGAGTTGCATAGGCCTGCAACGCGTGTTGTCTCTGCGCCACAAATGGACTCTTCCTTTTTGACTGGACTTAAAAGTTTTTTCGTCAGAAAATATAGTAGTCTCCCAATTAAAGTCTAAGTAGTCGCGAGCAAATCGTAATCGTTGATCCTTATGTCTTTGCGTTAAATATGGTTTCTTAGCTGGTCTTCGGTGATGCAAACCTTTAGCATGAAGTGCACGGCGAACAGTGAGCAATGAGGTATCAAATAAATAAATCCATTCGCTTCGTATTCATTTATCATGAAACGTCTTTGAGTTTGGTTTATAAGCGGTCGCCTTCCAGTTCGCATTCTAGTAGCAACATTACCTTCCTCCTCAAACCTCTTCACCCAACGGCTGACTGTATTTCTCTAAAACAATGAAAGTTCGATTAATAATAATAAAAAAGGAGACTACGCGAAAGTATAAATCATCTATCTATATCTATACTTATAATAAATCTGTAGAGAGGTCAATTCTGTACATGAAATATTTTTTCAAAATAACTATCAGGGGGTGATTAGTGGTCGATACTGATGACAAAAATGCAATCAGTAAAATTTTTGTCTGTCTGTCTGTCTGTATGTTCCTTATGGAAACAAAAACTACTCGACGGATTTTAACGAAACTTGGCAAAATTATTCTTCATACTCCTGGGCAGGTTATAGTATACTTATTATCATGCTACAATCAATAAAAGCAGAGCAGTGAAGGGAAATGTTGGAAAAACGGGAGAAGTTACTTCATTTTTTAAGCTTCCGTCGCGTGTGCAGCCTTAATGGTTAAAGCTACATAGAAATCATGTATGACAGAAATATTCTTCATAAAATTTTATAAAAAATATCCCAAAAACAGTATGTGTCTATATTTTATGGTTGACTCACAATAACACGTGTAAATCCCGATAGCTTAGCAGTTCGGAGCTTTCTGATTATATTTGTTTCCTCTTACGTTTATAATACTCTCACTCATCCCTAATTAAAAAAAAAATAACATTATTACCTATTCAATAAAAAAAGAATCATAGAAATCGGTATAGAAACACCAAACTTATACATGAAATACGCTAATAACCCATCGCGCGTGAATACTGATATAAGTGATATATGATATAGGGATTATTTTTGCGTAACGGTTGCCGCGCTCGACGCGGCTCGCGGCGGTAGGGTATAAAAAGGCGGGAGGCGAGCGCAAGCTTTTGCGCGATTTAATATAGGTAGGTACAGAAGGAACAAGCGTTACATTACCTGTCAAATTTCCCCAACTAATTTTAACTTATTATCGAGGGCATAGAGTTCAAATTCAAGTAAAAAAATTTGACATATTTGTAACGCTTGATGTACTGCCTTCTGTACATACAGAGATAAAATGGAAATCAAGGTTTTGTTTATTTCATGATCGTTTCTGCCTCTTGGAAGTCAGAAACCGTAGATTTCTTCGGAATAAAAAGTAACGTATGTGTTAACTACTATACCAAATTACATTAATATTGGCTTAGCCGTTTGGCAGTGAAAAGCAGCCATACATAACTATAGGTAGTATTGTATGTACACTGATAATGGCTGGATGGATGGATTTTTGCTATTCTTTCACGCAAAAACTACTTAGCTATACCTAGAATAACAATAAGCTAAGTATAATTAATGAAGATATTGCATGAATTAAGTAAAATTGAAGGCATTAAATAAAACACTTTTTAACCGGATTAATGGCGTATAATTTATATTTTACATTTTAACTCGACGTTTCGGTGTCTTTGCAGACCCCGTGGTCACGAGCGACTGTTAAAATTTTAAATGTAAATATACGCGATAAAAGCGGTTAAAAAGTGTTTTATATAATAGTCATACATAATAGTCATCGCGAAAACTTAAGACAATATTAAAATTTAAGGCACTTTGGCACCCGATTTGTGTATAACGCTATGTGCCTTTGTAATGTACCTAATAGATAGTTACCTACCTACGTTTGTGGTTAGGAGTTATACATATTATATGGTCGAAGATTAATATTGTTTTAATCTTCGACCATTAAATAAAAGTGTTTTATTTAATGGTCGAAGATTCTTCATTTTTATTTTTGTTATTAAAGATAGTTAGGACCTTGGAGAAGAAAATAACCTACTCGAAATACTAATTTAATACAGACGAAGTCGCGGGCATCATCTATGTAATATAACTACCTACCTATACTTTTTCACAAAACCTAGGTGAAACTGCGGATCACTGCTTTGTTGTAACAGTTTTTGAAGTAATTCTGTCTGTTTATCTATTAGTAACGCTTTCACAGCTAAACTACTGAGTCGATTTTGACGAAATTTAGAATAAGGTAAGTTTTAACTTCAAGGAGGATATAATAATAGTATTTATCCAACTCTAATAAACGGTATCCACGCGGACGAAGTCGCGGGTCACAGCTAGTTTTATAATAAAAACTCACACTGAGTCCGGTTTCATCAGCTATTTGTGATATATTACGTCCATTTCCATGCAACGCAATAATATTAGCCCTGGCTTCAATATTTATATTGGCCTGCATTCTTTCTAGTAATTAGTTATAACGAAAAAAAGAGCACAAACGCACAGAGCAAAGTTCACCAACCAACGACATACGATCTAAGTTCGTAAGGCATTTTAAGTTTTCATACAGTGACGTATCTTTTTTACAACCTCCTACCCCACAATTGGTTTTAAAATTTAATCAGTCAAAACCAGTTTAGTGCTGAACGTTTCGGTAAACAACTATTTAGTTTGTCCAACGATTTTAATATTTTTTACACGTTGGGTTTATAACATAACAAAATACAAAAACAAAAACATACAGGTGAAATTAATGATATATGGAAAACGTCGTCGGCCGGGTTTGAATCCACAACATAACATTTATTCAAAGCCATTATTATGAATTCCGACGCCTTTACCGCTGAGCTATGAATCCACTTACAAACGATGTTGAAATAGTTAGTCACAATCAACTTTGAAATTTTATAAATGTGTGTGTGAATGTTTGCATATTGTAATGACTTGATTTGAAAAGGTCGCATGCGCCGCTCTCTCCTCACAGTGTTGTTTTAGCAAGTTGCTACTGCACTTATGAATCGTACTGTACTTAGAAAAAGTGATTTACAAACAAGACGAAAATGAATAAAATCTGCATTTCTTTAAACAACAAAAATGTCACAAGTCTTGAGAGCTACCGATCATACAAAAATTTAATCTGCCGTAAACTCTTGGAAGCGCAAAATCATTCTTTATGATTTGATTTATGCTATTCAGGGTTGTTTTGTAGTCACCGACCAAAATTTTATTTATACAAACTATTTTCGCCAAAAAGGTATAATTTTTTTTTTAAAACGAAATTTATATACAGGATTCAGGACAACACCGGCCAAATTTTTTTACGTAATAAGTTTCATTTATAGAAACCATTTTTGCAAAAAAAAGTATTTATTTTTCAAACGGAAATTAATATTATTCGCTAATATGTTAAGCACAACATGGTCATACTATTTCATGAATGAATACTATAAATGAAGAAAACGCGCAGAGGTACAACTTATTTGGCCGTATGAATTACATCACAATCTTCCAAATTCTCAAAAAAGAGGATACGATTGTCCTCTTGACAATAAGTGCAATAACATCGATGGCGCATAGATTTGTGTGACCGACTTCACATATGGCACAGTATTCAGTATACGTATTTACGATGCAAAAAAGGTATCCGGTAAAACGGATCATGTGTGAACTGGCTGTTATTCAGTTCTGTCGTGAGCACGTTATATGTACAACGAACCGTGCGGCTGTCTCTAACATATGTTCGGCAGCACGCTGCTAGGTGGCGATTAGATATATGGCGGGAAAATTGCTCAAAAACGAATGTAGAGGATTATGCTTGGAATTTTGCACGCAAACTAAAGTGCGAACTATATTTTTTTCAAAATCTTATCGTTACAAGGACAATTTTATTATTGTTGTTTCATTTGAAGGTTATTATTTTAACTTGTATAGTATCTTTGACAAGTAAATTATGACAAATATTATTGCACCACATAATTTATTTATTTTATTTATTTATTTTCACATTTTAGGAAAACTTATTACATAATTATAACTAAATAACGACAGAAGGCCAATTAGCAGTTTCCACTAATGAGTAACTGTATAATTTCAAAATTACGGCCAGAATTTGACAGAAATAGACAAAATAATAATGATAATAACGATAATGAGAAAAGATCTTTTTTTTTTTTAAAGATAACATTAGTTTAAGTAAAAAAAAAAGTAATAAAGTAAATTCAATAGTCGAAAAAAATAGACAATATTACTATATGAAACATAAAAACTATGATTTAAGAGAGAAGAAAAAAAATACACTAATAAAGTACGTTAATTATGGCTAAAAAATAAATTATATAAACAGCAAGGAAAAACAAAACACTCTAATTCTTACAATTTAAACAAAATAATAAAGATAAAAAATAAAATGTATTAATATATCAGTTAAAAAATTCTGCTGTTAGATCTGCTCTGACACTCGGGACACTAGTGCAGAACAAATGTAGATTATTCAGTCTTTTAAACGCTTTGTTCACGGAGTTGCACGAACGTATTAGAAATGAGTTCTGTCTATAGTTGGAAGCTTTTTTATATTAAAACTAGCTTAAACTAACCTTTTTCTTTCCAGCACCTACGCTCCATAGGCGTAGTGGGTAAATTCGTGGAGTTCTTCGGTCCCGGCGTGGCAAAGTTATCCATAGCCGACCGGGCAACTATCTCCAACATGTGTCCAGAGTTCGGAGCTACGGTCGCCCTGTTCCCATGTGATACTCACAGCTTGGATTACTGCGTGCAGACTGGTGAGTGGTAAATAAATAATAATAAATAAATATTTCTGACACTCACACAGCATTATCTAGCCCAAATTATGTAAGTATATCCCTTATTCTGTTATCTAGTATCCATAAACACAAGTTCTTTAAGAAACTTAATTTGGGCTAGATAATGTTGTGTGTCAGAAATATTTATTTGTTTTTTTTTTTTTATTATAATTTTTCACACCGACCCACCAGCCACCCTGTATATCTCACACACAAACTGCCTTAAACATATTTTTTTCCTTGCAGCTCGGCCCAAAGAGAAGATAGAAATAATCGAGAAGTACCTCAAGGCCACAAAAATGTTCAGGGATTATACTGACAAAGACCAAGATCCCGTTTTCTCTGAGGTATGTATTGCGTCTATCTGTAACGAAATATGTTATAAAATAAAAATATGAATAAAATTAACCGTCCATGCTGGACTGGGAGCGAAAGAAAAACATAGAATGTGCCAGCTGCTTCTCTTCCCGGGCAAACTGTAATAGTCAGGGGACTGAGGTGTTATGGGAGGCTTTTTTGTGGGCGATAGGCTGACCCCCTGTCACTGCAATAGTCTCTCTCCACTATTATAATGCCTCCAAATTTGTCAAACGTGACATCAGATGTTTTTATTACCTCTGGTGTTCTGCCTACCCCATACGGGATACAGGCGTGAAGTTATGTATGTATGTATGTACATACATAACTTCACGCTTGTATCCCTTGCCCTTATTAATCCTCTGCCCCTTAACTGGCTTTTACAGTTTGCCCGGGAAGAGAAGCAGCTGGCACATTCCATGGTTTTCTTTCGCTCCCAGTCCAGCATGGAACATATTAATAAAATAAACACAAAACGGTATTACCCGTGTAAGTTTTGATCCCGTGGGAATTTCGGGATAAAATATTGCCTATAAACCTTCCTCAAGAGTTGGGCTATCAAATGCAAAAAGAATTTTTTAAATCCCACTTGTAGTTTCTGAAATTAGCGCGTTCAAACAAACAAACTTTTCAGCTTTATATATTAGTATAGATTTACTAAACAGTAATAATCAAAGTATACAACGTGTTTTTTGTTTGTAAGAAACCTGAAAAGAGTTTGTTTAGAATCGAATCCGATTTCTATATACAGGGTTGCTGGTTAAGTCGACCTAGATCCGTTAAGGGCGTGTAGTACCCGTCTTTTCTAACTTATTTTACTACCAAACACCCTACCCTAAATCTAACCGTTTCCGAGATAATCGACTTAATTTTTTTTTTTTTAAATTGCCGATTTTTTGCCATTAAATGTCATATTTTGAAATTGGCACGCTTTTTTATTATTATTATTTGTTTCTCAGATGCAGATTAAGATGATTTATGATCTTAGTAACCAAAATTCTGCGTAAGATTACTAAATACGTAGATCTGAGCGATTGAAAATTGAAATAATCAAACACTTGTTTTAGTTTACTTTTTTTTTAAAGAATATCTAAAAAAAGTAGTATGGAAGATGTTCGGTGGAAGTGCTTAAAAATATCTACGTTTTGTCAGCTACCCAACTAACTACCCAAGTTTTCATAGTGCTCCCGGTTCAAATTATCGGTAACAAAATAGGGTCTAATCAAATGTTTGGAAATGATGTCCATTCACACGTTTTACACTAAATCTTCGTTGGGGCTTTCGATTATTTTACTTTCCTGGGCTAAAGAATGGATTAGACAATAAGCGAAATTATTTTTACGTCCACTATCGCCTATGAAACAAAATTTTTTTCTACAAATTCAAATAAAGCCTAGATTGTTATCTTGTTGTGTAGCTGACAAAACGTAGATATTTTTAAGCACTTCAATCGCTCAGAACTATGTATTTAGTAATTTTACGTAGAATTTTGTTTACTAAGATCATAAAGCATTTGAATCTGCATGTGAGAAACAAAATAATAATAGTAAAAAAGCGCACCAATTTCAAAACATAACATTTAATGGCAAAAAATCGGCAAAAATCGACTGACGGAAGTGCATTGTTTAGGGCTCTTACGATTCAATGATTCGGATGTTTCCGGGAATGCGATATTATTAGTTTGGGAGTACTGTACACACAATCGCGCAGATATTGTTCGCGATCCCAGTATGCACGTAGGCAGCTACGTCGTATGGAGCGGTAGCGAGCGAGCGCCGCGCGCCCAGTGTCAATCAACACAACACAAGATACCAATTCATCATCATCATCATAACTCTCTGTAATGAGCCCACTGCAGGGAATGAGTCTCTCCCCTGGGTGACGAGGAGGTTTAGGCCATAATCCACCAAGCTGGCCCAGTGCTGGGTGGTGGATGTCAGAATTTTCAGGGTGCCGAAATGGCTACTGACAAACCTTAACGATGTTTTTAAGATTTTGCATTTAAAATGCTCAATTATTCTTAAATAAGATGAAAATGTGATAAATAAAAATTACCCGACCAGGATTCGAACCTGGGACCTCTCGTTTGCCGGACGAGTGCTCTTCCAACTGAGCTACCGGGGCCTGGCGCTACGCCTCGAAATTACTTGGCAAATTTTTGTTTTTACGTTATATTGCTAACGTAGCTCCGTCTAATGGTATAAGCTTTGCAGCTAAGACCACCCGAGATCAATTTCTTTACAGAAATTAATAAAAACATTATTAAAACATTGCAATTCTTCACTTTAACTGGGATTCACAATTTCCACTTGTCTCAGGTTCGAATCCTGGTCGGGTAATTTTTATTTATCACATTTTCATTTTATTTAAACCTTAGCGACTTCTGTATACAAGCACTGCTTAACGTGCCCTCCGAAGCACGGAAGTCGCCGTGAGAAATGAATGGTCGGCGGTCACCCATCCAAGTACCGACCGCGCCGAACGTTGCTTAACTTGTGATATCGTATGATACACACAGTAACCACGGCGCCACGACGACTTATTTAGATACCAATTATTTGAATGAAAATATGAATAGAATACTTAATCCATGACAATAGAAAAAACAGGCCTATATCAAGTAAATCCTCATATTTCCTATCAACCTTTAACCTCATCTATAACTACCTTCCTTACAGGTGGTAGAACTCAACCTTAGTGAAGTCGTGACCTCAGTGAGTGGCCCCAAGCGGCCTCACGACAGAGTCTCCGTCTCTAACATGAAGAAGGACTTTGCAGAGTGCCTGGTTAATAAGGTTAGTGATGTCCTATAGCCTAATATTTTATCTTGTAGCTATTTCTGTGTCATTGCAGGTCTCGTAGAAAAACTGAAAATAAAATTAAGTACGGCTGAGAAGTAATTTGAGTTAAGTTTTCGCGATTCATACTATTACATAAAACACTTTTTAACCGGATTTATCGCGTATATTTACATTTTAAATTTTGACTCGACGTTTCGGTGTCTTTGCAGACCCCGTGGTCACTTTATAGTATTATGTGGAAAATCAATAAGCTTACGTTTCTTGCTACCTTCTTTAGTTTTGTCACGAGCGACTGACCACGGGGTCTGCAAAGACACCGAAACGTCTAGTCAAAATTTAAAATGTAAATATACGCGATAAATCCGGTTAAAAAGTGTTTTATTTAAAAGTAATTTGAGTTTCGAGGTGATACCTAAAACAAACTATGGGGAAAAGCAATGTTTGAGGGAGCACTGTTTTACAGTTCAGTTATATAGGATCGTCACATAATAGTCAATAATATTTTAATAGCAGATTAAGAATGATGAGTGGGTCTTAATTTCGAAAAAAAAAAAATTTTTTTTTTAAATTTCAAAAATTAAGGATGCGTTTCCGAAAAGGCTAGGTATCGAATTCTACTACTACATGTATAAGATTCACGCACACAAGCGTGCCGTGAAAAAGACGAAAGGTTTTGAACAGTTTTGATACTTTAGTTTTAAATATTTGCAAATTCTTTTATTAAAACGATTAAATTGGGTAAGATTAATTAAAGTGCTCGGAAAGTTTGAGCTCGTTTTATTCGTAACGATAAAACCTCACCATCGAACCTGATGAGCTGGTGGTACACTCGAGGGCTTCTACTGGAATTCCTATTCCTAGGCATGTCAAGTTCGAGTTCATAAGACGAGACATTACCATCAGTCCTGGTAGTGGGAGCTGAAGGTATGCCTTGAGGTACTACTGGAACTCCTAGACGAGTAGAGCTAGGCATGTCGAGTTTGGGTTCATTTTGATTCTTAGGACGAGACCTTACCACCCGTTCTGGTAGTGGAAGCTGAAGGTATACCTCGAGGTGCTACTGGTACTCCTAGACGGGTAAAGCTAGGTATATCGAGTTTGGGTTCATTTTGATTCGTAGGACGAGACCTTACCACCAGTTCTGGTAGTGGGAGCTGAAGGTATACCTCGAGGTGCCACTGGTACTCCTAGACGGGTAAAGCTAGGTATATCGAGTTTGGGTTCATTTTGATTCGTAGGACGAGACCTTACCACCAGTTCTGGTAGTGGGAGCTGAAGGTATACCTCGAGGTGCCACTGGTACTCCTAGACGGGTAAAGCTAGGTATATCGAGTTTGGGTTTATTTTGATGCGTAGGACGAGACCTTACTACCAGTTCTGGTAGTGGGAGCTGAAGGTACCATATTTTAAAAGAACTGAACAGGACACAAGGAACTGAAATCTATAGGCGGTCAGATTTGGTGGAATCGGGTTTTCATATTTTAAAAGAAATAATAAAATTTATGGACAAAGGATAATGCAAGTGATTGGGCTCCAAAAAAAAAAGTCTTTGTGCACGGATGAGATGAAAGTCAGATTATAGATTAGACACATGTCATTCATATTTGTTAGGACGCTAAAAAAATTAGCCCTGGGAAAAAAAAGATAAGACCAAAAATACATTTTGCGTTTAATAGAATAAAAATCGTTTTCTTTTTTGATACAGAAACTGAACGCCCGTAGATTTCTACGAGTGTATTCGTATAACCTTTACAGCCATTGACTACGAAACTAGTGAATATTG
This sequence comes from Stenoptilia bipunctidactyla, assembly GCA_944452665.1. Lineage (NCBI taxonomy): Eukaryota > Metazoa > Arthropoda > Insecta > Lepidoptera > Pterophoridae > Stenoptilia > Stenoptilia bipunctidactyla. The sequence goes on from OX101746.1 coordinate 19,925,091, forward strand.
TAAATAAATACGATTATTGGTAAAAAAAAGTGCTTGTGTGATCCTTATAAGTACCTAATGGGTTGGCTACACAGTTGTAAGCCGCGATTAGTTCGTCTCTTTTCTTAGTATAGTGACTTCCCTTCTTATTATCGTCGACGCACAAAAGAGATGTTATTATTAATCTGTCTCTTTTCTTACTATAGCGAACTTTTTGCGGCACTGGTTCGGCGACATTGGAAGCACGGTTTACAACTGTGTAGCCACCCCTTTTGATTTGATTTGTCTTTTTTCTTACTTTAGCGATGTCTCTTATACGGCACTGGTTCGGCGACATTGGAAAAGCAGTTTACAAATGTGTAACCACCCCTTATGAAATAATGGTATGCATGGTTCATCTAATACTGCCGTTTAGAATAAGCTAGTATGTTGCTATAAGTGGTTAATAAAGTCTAATAGTGGTTATATAATTATTACAACTAGATTTCATTAACGCTCTCTATCTCTTTCTCGGAGCACATTATTAGCGCGCATTGTCCATTTTATTCGAAACATTTCGGGGTTCGAGTCGAAAGTCGAACTTCTTTTATGAATATGATATTTAATTGTATTGTTAATATGAATCATGTGTTTAAAAGTACTATTCCTTTTATAATTTATGATGTCTGTTTAATTGTACTGAAATAATGAATAACGTCTTCAAAAATAGTACTTATTTTATGTTTAAGAACTCTTACCAATGGTAATGAATGAAATAATAAATCATGTGTTTAAAAGTCTTACTTTTTTCATTAACGATAACCACTTATACCAACACATTAGCTTATTCTAAATGGCAGTATTAGATAAACCATACATACCAAAACTCAGGCGTGTCTATTCTCCGCAAAAAAGAGCACCTTCACATTTACGCCCACTTTCCAAAATGTATCTGTCCCCATCACTGACCATCTAGGGCTTTTAGGCGTAACTGTAACATCCAGTTTAAACTTCGGTCAACAAATTGTGTCCATGGCTCAAGTAGCTTCGAAAAAGTTGGGAATCATCTCGAGGGTACGGCGGTACTTCGGCCCTGCACAGCTTCTTAACTTATACACAGCTCAAGTGCGATCATGCATGGAGTACTGCAGTCATCTTTGGGATGGTTCAGCCAAATATCAACTAGAAGCGCTGGACTCCGTTGACCGAAGAGCCCGTAAATTAATTAATGACGTCGACCTTACAACCAAAAAACTGCAGACCTTAGAGCATCGTCGTAAGGTTGCGTGTATAACCGTGTACTACAGGATACATTTTGGTGAGTGCGCCAGTGCTCTGTTTGAACAAATTGAACCCTCACCCTTTTACCATGGGACTACTAGACGCAGACAGAACTTCCATCCGTATGTGGTAGATATTCCGAAAAGTCGAACTAAGCGCTTTGACAGTTCCTTTTTGATACGGGTCGCCAAGGTTTGGAATGAACTGCCTGCGTCTATTTTCCCTGACCAGTATAGTCCTAGTACTTTTAAGCGTCGAGTGAATAGGTTTCTCGTGGATGGACGTGTAACACCTTAGTCTTCATGTTCACTTAACATCAGGTGGCATGGAAGACAAACGTCCCAACCATAATTAATAAAAAATAAAAAAAAAACATTATTTCATAAGGGGTGGTTACACATTTGTAAACTGCTTTTCCAATGTCGCCAAACCAGTGCCGTATAAGAGACATCGCTAAAGTAAGAAAAAAGACAAATCAAATCAAAAGGGGTGGCTACACAGTTGTAAACCGTGCTTCCAATGTCGCCGAACCAGTGCCGCAAAAAGTTCGCTATAGTAAGAAAAGAGACAGATTAATAACATCTCTTTTGTGTGTGAGTGCGCTGTCTCGCTCGACGATAATAAGAAGGGAAGTCGCTATACTAAGAAAAGAGACGAACTAATCGCGGTTTACAACTGTGTAGCCAAACCATTAGGTACTTATAAGGATCACACAAGCACTTTTTTTTACGAATAATCGTATTTATTTACAATATTCACTCGTTTCGTAGTCAATGGCTGTAAAGGTTATACGAATACACTCGTAGAAATCTACGGGCGTTCAGTTTCTGTATCATAAAAGAAAACGATTTTTATTCTATTAAACGCAAAATGTATTTTTGGTCATATCTTTTTTTTCCCAGGGCTAATTTTTTTGGCGTCCTAACAAATATGAATGACATGTGTCTAATCTATAATCTGACTCTCATCTCATCTCTGCACAATGACTTTTTTTTTGGAGCCCAATCACTTGCATTATCCTTTGTCCATAAATTTTATTATTTCTTTTAAAATATGAAAACCCGATTCCACCAAATCTGACCGCCTATACATTTCAGTTCCTTGTGTCCTGTTCAGTTCTTTTAAAATATGGTACCTTCAGCTCCCACTACCAGAACTGGTGGTAAGGTCTCGTCCTACGCATCAAAATGAACCCAAACTCGATATAACTAGCTTTACCCGTCTAGGAGTACCAATGGCACCTCGAGGTATACCTTCAGCTCCCACTACCAGAACTGGTGGTAAGGTCTCGTCCTACGCATCAAAATGAACCCAAACTCGATATAACTAGCTTTACCCGTCTAGGAGTACCAATGGCACCTCGAGGTATAGCTTCAGCTCCCACTACCAGAACTGGTGGTAAGGTCTCGTCCTACGAATCAAAATGAACCCAAACTCGATATATCTAGCTTTACCCGTCTAGGAGTACCAGTAACACCTCGAGGTATACCTTCAGCTCCCACTACCAGAACTGGTGGTAAGGTCTCGTCCTGCGAATCAAAATGAACCCAAACTTGACATGCCTAGCTCTATCGGTCTACGAGTACCAGTAGCACCTTGAGGTATACCTTCAGCTCCTACTACCAAAACTGGTGGTAAGGTCTCTTCCTTCGAATCAAAATGAGCCCAAACTCGATATACCTAGCTTTACCCGTCTAGGAGTACCAGTAGCACCTCGAGGTATACCTTCAGACCCCACTACCAGAACTGGAGATAAGGTTTAGTCCTAACAAACATAATGATTCCAAGTTTCCAAATTCAATCCTAATCATAAAAGGTTTTGTAATTTTTTTTTTTCATAAAATTATATTATAACCTTTTCAACTCAGTTTAGAGAGCGTCAAGTATCGAGACTTGTTTGATGTAATAAATTGTGTATGTACAGCGATGTTTCTTAGCACGAAAAAAAACTCAAAAGCGATACAGGTCCACTCTCGACAGCGGCTGAGCGCAGACTGAAGATATCTAGTTTTTGTTTGTAATGATATTGACATTATTTGCTAAAGTATAATAACCCTTACCACAGTGTGTTAAGATTTACGCATTTATACAAACATGAAGAAAATTACGTGTTTGGTTTTATTTTTTTTAAAGGGTTTTTAGTAGTAATTTCAAAGAAAAAAATGCGTATTATCAAAAATGAACATGTCAACCATCGAATAGTATTTTTTTTATTCATAAATACTTGTGTTTTCATACCAAAAGTGGTACCGTAAATTGGCTTAAAATCGTCATTTTCGTGCGACGAGGCATCGCAAAATTAGTTTTTAAGCCACAAAAACAAATTTATTTATATTATTTTTATATAATAAATGGAGATGAAAGTCTTATCTATCTATTAGTACTTGTAATTATACTAAACTTTGCGCCATTTTATCACAATATGTACCAGAAAATACCCTATTTTGAAGATTTGCGGAAACGCGTCCTTAAATTTCAAAATTTAAGAATCTGTAGCTTATGACTACACAGCCTACACAGCCAGTTAAACTTAAATTTTACTCACTGAGAAAAAATTTAAAATCTAAATTTATGAAATTTTTTTTCGAATTTCACGCCCACTCCTCATTCTTAATCTGCTATTAAAACATAATTGACTATTATGTGACGACCCTATATGTACTTCATAGCACTTTTAAGCTTATCACAACAGAATACGTTGGGACGTATATGTATAAATTTCATAAGACGTAACTGTAAAACAAACTGACCAATAATACAAAATCGATTAATAATATAAATAAGTTTAGAAATAACTTTAACGGCACATTTTGCTGAGCACCAATAGGTAAATTATAATCGTCCTGGATAAATGTGACAGCGGTGCATATGTTCTGGCAATGACCTATTAAAAAAATGTGTTCATATCTCATTTAATAATTAAAATTGTTTTATAATGAGAATAAAGTTCTTTTTCTTCCCACTATGCTTTAATTTCATGACAATCACACTAAAAACTCAGTACAAAGCGAGTTTATAATGCTCTAGAGCAATAAAAATGTATGAAATTTCATTATTGCACAGATTTTTTTTAATCGCACCAAAAGGTGCCAATCTCAATGGATCAGCTCTATTCAGCCAGCCGATATCAATACTTTTTTACGTACGTATTATTCTTTTCTATCCTACTTGTTCCAAATTTAAAGTAAAGTTACTTGATGTATTACGGAAGCAATTAATTTAAACCAATCGACATCGCCGCGCCCATCTACTTCCCGTGATAACGACTTCATTGTATCAAATCAGCCAGGCCCTTCTACCTCGTCTGATAATATTATTCAGTCCCAAGTTAAACAAACAAATATAAATTTTCCCAACAAAACTCTTAACCTTACGGTTAAGAATTACTCAAGCATAACTTATAATTTCAATAATTAAACTTCTATTTTAACTGTTTGATATGAGTTTCTTTTATCTACTATTCCTATAGGTAATAGTAGAAAGAAAAGCACCTCGCCTTAAGTAATTTATATTGCCCTCGTGCCTGTTAGATTAGAGATTATCTAAATCAGGCACTCGGTGCAATAATAAATTAGTTTATGCTCGATGCAATAATCTACTATTAATCTAAACTAAAGTATACAATATGATAAAAAGTAATTTTACTCTTCAGCTTCTTTTACAAGACAATCACAATACACAAGTAATCACAATCGCATATAAATTAGATAATAGTCGTCGTACAATGAGTAACAAGTATCATCTGCCCAGTGATAAAATATTGCACTTACCTACTGGACAGTTGACTACAGGTTTTCATTGAAGATAATCTAATGACAAAATTACACACGTCTTCATCCAGTTTCCATCCAGATTCAACCAGATTTGTATTGAAACCAAGCGTGCAGACTTTTTAATACCTTCTGTGACGTCACAGCCGATATTTTGTAATATAAAATACAAACCGATTCAAAGACACAGAAGCCGCCAATAAATTCGATTATTAAGAACGATATCTATGTTGTGATATTGATTTTCTAACAGACATGCGACGCGACTGAATCTAGCGGCGACCAACCTTGACGCGTGGTCGGGGTTCGGACACGCGAAGTACATGCATTTGCGTTGTCTATGTAGATGTATATCTGTGATCTTCATAGTCGTTTGTGTCAAATGAGCGACTAGTATCATATTCCCAGTGATATAGCGAAAACATATCTAATGGGAATATAAATACTGTCGCACATAGACTTTATATGCCTCCTGCTTACACAAAGGCGAACATGCATAGTAAAAATATAGCTAAGGATGAAGACAACTAAGACAGTAATTAAAATGACTTCAATCTGTGCACTGTTCTTGGCTTCAATATTGCATTAGTGAAGTGAGCAACTAGTATCATATTCCCAGTGATATAATGGTAACATATCTAATGGGAATATAAATACTGTCGCTCACTGACTTGATAATTTAAAGATGTTGCTGCAAAAAAGAATTTAAATTTAAATAACCTCCTTTTTTGAAGTCGGTTAACACCAAAAAGCAGAGACATTCCATAGACAACTAATATCCTTATTGTAGTTTACGTCAAATAAGCCACTAGTATCATACTCCCAGTGATATAACGAAAACATATCTAATGGGAATATAAATACTGTCGCTCATAGACTTTTCTTGATATATGGAATCTTGTCGCATTACAGCCCGCATGACGTCGATACAGTTTAAAAAAAAACTGACACTCACACATCATGGAAACTAGATAACTGATATACTTAAGACATATATACACATACATATTGAATAAATACATATTTTTTATTAGAATAAACTTAAATAAACATATAAACATCCATGACTTGACGACTAATATCTGTGTTAATCACACAAATATCCACCGCCGCCGGGATTCGAACCCAGGACCTCTGGCATAGAAGGCAATGTATGTTACCGCTACACCAGCCAGTCGTCGAAGTTTGCATGCTTATGATTGGTTAGTACTGAAAATTTTAATCGTCACATCACAGTAATGGCTGCTACGCACTTTACCAATTCCGGAGGTTTACAGGGGGAGCCTATGTCTAGCAGTGGACGCCTTCCGGCTGATGATGAGACCTGTTACAATAAAAATTGATTATAGAATATACAAAGCTTCTATGCTGGACTGGGAGCGAAAGAAAAACATAGAATGTGCCAGATGCTTCTCTTCCCGGGCATACTGTAAAAGTCAGTTAAGGAACAGAGGTTTTACTGACGTTTTTGTGGGCGATAGGACATTTTAGATACTGTACGAATTCTGTACTCAGTAAATGTCTGTGTTGAATGAAATGATAACAAGTCACCAAGGAAACCTATCTTCAAGCGAACCAATCACGCAAACATTCTACATTACTCTCTGCAAGAGTAACGTCGGTACTAACAGCCCTCTTATCCGTATTTGTAGTAGCTACAACTTGTTTGTGAAGAAAGCTGATGACCCAAAACCTGACATTTTTCATGACTCCCTGGCGGTTTTTTCTAAGAAATTTGATAATTGTTAATCATAATATTGGAATTTTATTGTTTGTTATTTGTAATTTTCTTTTTTTTATCTTAAATTATAACATTGTATTATCTTTATAATTTTTATTAGGCTTTTATCGTATACATTAACTAATTATAATCAATTTATTAACTTTTTTTTTTATAAATTATCAAATCTGCCTTTATGAAATGCTGTACATACCTAAATCCAGACATATGTATCAGAACTGTTTAGCTAGTAAATAATTAATCTGGAATTAATGTAATACATTTGTTGTTGGTGTGTCATATGAATAAATAAATAAAATAAATAAAATTCAACCTGCTAGCATTCAATTGGTTCGATAGTATAGTACATTAAAAAAAAAGATAGTAGAAAATAAATTATATCAAAATATACCATTTTAAAGAAACGTTCAGTTCATGTTGTTCTTCAAATGAACTACTAGCATCATCTGCCCAGTGATAAAATATTTGACTTATCTTCTGGTCAGATGATTACTAATATTCATCGAACTGTTGAACATCTTCAGGCGTAGTTTGCGTCAAATAAGTGACCAGTATCATATTCCCAGTGATATAACGGAAACATACCTAATGGGAATATAAATACTGTCTCTTAAAGAATTCTTGCTGCCGTAGAATCTTCTCGAAAAAGATCATGGAACAGAAGCAATAATCAAATACAATCCATAGATTCAACGAAGTTTGAGTCAAATAAGCGACTAGTATCATACTCCCAGTGATATAGCGATAACATACCTAATGGGAATATGAATACTGTCGCTCATTGACATTAAAAACAGGAAAAAATTATAAATAGAAGAATAATATTCGTGGTTCCTGTTGTGACAAAAGAACAACTAGTATCATCTGCCCAGTGATAAAATATTGAACTTATGTACTGGACAGCTGGGTACTGCTTTTCAACCGACTTCCAAAAAAGGAGGAGGTTCTCAATTCGTCTGTATGTTTTTTTGTGTCTTTGTTACACGATATTCCGGACAATTATGAATCAATTTTGAAAATTCTTGATAGAGTATACTTCATAGTTGGTCCCATGTAAATTTCATCGGAATCGGTTGAGTACTTCATTGAAAATTTCAACTTTTTGAAAAATATGATTTCGGAGAATGTTAACGTTGATGACATTATAACTCAGCCAAAGTTTTGACGTGAAGTCGTTTTTTTTAATTATCACTAAATCATACACTTTTTTATGAATTACACAAATATTTTAATACTGGAATTAATAGATAGTCAAATAATTTTTAAACTTATAAAATAAGACGGGAACACGAGGCAATAATCAAATTTTATACTCAATTAATATTGACTTCATAGTCATTGGCGTCAAATAAACAAATAGTGGTAAAGTAGAAAATATAATAGAAAAATAATATCTCATAGAAATGTAAATACTGTCGCTTACTGACATGCCTTGCTACTTTAAAATATCTTCTGGGAAGTTAAATACAGTTTTTCTGTCAAGAAAAGATAAAAATCATTAAAAAAATCATAAAAAAACATTAAAAAAGTATTCTATGGACAATTAATAGCTTCCGAGTTGTTTGCGTCAAATGAGCAACTAGTATCATATTCCCAGTGATATAGCGATAACATACCTAATGGGAATATAAATACTATCACTCATTGACATTTACTGAAAACAGGAAATATTAAGAAGAAAAATATTCGTGGTTCCTGTTGTTCAATTCAAAAGAACAACTAGTATCATCTGCCCAGTGATAAAAATATTGAACTTATCTACTGGATAGTTTGGTACCGTTTTTCACTGAATTATACACTATGTCATCTGTATCCCTGGCTTCAAATTAAAATATTCAATATACAAAAGATTTTTTAAATAAAACAGGAACGTAAGGCAATAATCAAATTGTTTACACAATTAATAATGGCTTCATTGTAGCTTGCGTCAAATAAGCAAATAGTATGATATTCCCAGTGATATAACGGGAACATATCTCATGGGAATATAAATACTGTTGCTAACAGACATGTCTTGTTACCTTAAAATATCTTCTGGAACGTTGTACATTGTTTTTCTGTGAAGAAAAGTCGAAATGCATAAAAAAAAATTTGCAACAAAAACAAAATATAGAAATCAAAGACATTAGACAAATTATAGGTCCATTGTAGTAAGCGTCAAGTGAGCAGCTAGTGTCATATTCCCAGTGATATAGCGATAACATAACTAATGGGAATACAAATACTATCACTCGTTGACATTTACTGAAAACAGGAAAAAATTATAAATAGAAGAAAAATATTCGTGGTTCCTGTTGTCAATTTCAAAAGAACAACTAGTATCATCTGCCCAGTGATAATTTATTAATGTCATTACTCGACTAGAATTTCCTTGCCCCCAGTTTCCCCACTTTGCCCCAACTTCAAAAAAGTTTGTACTGGATAGTTGGGTACTGTTTTTCACTGAATTATACACTATATCTTCTGTATCCCTGGCTTCAAATTAAAATATTGAATACACAAAAGATTTTTTAAATAAAACAGGACCGTAAGGCAATAATCAAATTGTTAACACAATAAATAATGGCTTCATTGTAGCTTGCGTCAAATAAGCAAATAGTATGATATTCCCAGTGATATAACGGGAACATATCTCATGGGAATATAAATACTGTCGCTTACAGACATGTCTTGTTAACTTAAAATATCTTCTGGAACGTTGTACATTGTTTTTCTGTGAAGAAAAGTCGAACTGCATAAAAAATAATTTGCAATAAAAACAAAATACAGAAATCAAAGACGTTAGACAAATTATAGGTCCATTGTAGTTAGCGTCAAGTGAGCAGCTAGTGTCATATTCCCAGTGATATAGCGATAACATACCTAATGGGAATATAAATACTATCACTTATTGACATTTACTGAAAACAGGAAAAAATTATAAATAGAAGAAAAATGTTCGTGGTTCCTGCTGTTCAATTCAAAAGAACAACTAGTATCATCTGCCCAGTTATGAAATATTGAACTTATTTCAGTTAGGACAGTTGGGTACTGTTGTTCACTGATGTAAAACACTATTGAAATCTTCTCTGTCTGTTGCTTCTAGTCGAAATATGGGAATTATTAAATACAGTACAGAAAATTTTAAAAGCGATAAAATAAAACGCAATCAAATTTTATATTCAATTAATGATGACTTCATCGTTGAGAATATGAATACTTACAGATTTTATCGATAACTAGGACATTGTTTCACCCTAAAGAAAAGTCAAAAAGCCATAAAATAAATCATAAAACAGAAGCAAAAACCAATAATCAGATACAATATTAAACTTAATTAATAGATTCAGCGAAGTTTGCGTCAAATGAGCAACTAGTATCATACTCCCAGTGATATAGCGATAACATACCTAATGGGAATATGAATACTGTCGCTCATTGACATGTCTTGTCACCTTAAAATATCTTCTGGAAAGTTGTTCACTGTTTTTCTATGAAGAAAAGTCGAAATGCATAAAAAAATATTTGCAACAAAAACAAAATACAGAAATCAAAGACGTAAGACAAATTATAGGTCCATTGTAGTTAGCGTCAAGTGAGCAACTAGTATCATATTCCCAGTGATATATCGAAAACATAACTAATGGGTATATAAATACTATCACTTATTGACATTTACTGAAAACAGGAAATATGTAGAAGAAAAATGTTCGTGGTTCCTGTTGTTCAATTCAAAAGAACAACTAGTATCATCTGCCCAGTAATGAAATATTGAACTTATCTACTGGACAGTTGAATACTCTTGTTCACTGATGTAAAACACTATTTAAATCTCCTCTGTCTGTTGCTTCTAGTTGAAATATTGGAATTATTAAATACAGTACAGAAAATTTGAAAAGCGATGAAGTAAAACAGAAATAAAACGCAATAATCAAATTTTATATTCAATTAATAATGACTTCATCGTCGCTTGCGTCAAATAAGCAAACAGCATCATATTCCCAGGGATATTTTGTATCATACCTGTTGAGAATATGAATACTTACAGATTTTATCGATAACTAGGACATTGTTTCACCCTAAAGAAGAGTCAAAAAGCCATAAAACAGAAGCAAAAACCAATAATCAGATACAATAATAAACATAATTGATAGATTCAGCGAAGTTTGTGTCAAATGAGCAACTAGTATCATATTCCCAGTGATATAGCGATAACATACCTAATGGGAATATAAATACTATCACTCGTTGACATTTACTGAAAACAGGAAAAAAATATAAATAGAAGAAAAAAGCCACGAACTTTTTTTCTTGTTGTCACTTTCAAAAGAACAACTAGTATCATCTGCCCAGTGATAAAAATATTTAACTTATCTACTGGATAGTTGGGTACCGTTTTTCACTGAATTATACACTATATCTTATGTATCAAATTAAACTATTGAATACACAAAAGATTTTTTAATAAAACAGGAACAATAATCAAATTGTTTACACAAATAATAATGGCTTCATTGTAGCTTTCGTCAAATAAGCGAATAGTGTCATATTCCCAGTGATATAACGGGAACATATCTCATGGGAATATAAATACTGTCGCTAACAGACATGTCTTGTTACCTTAAATATCTTCTGGAACGTTGTACATTGTTTTTCTGTGAAGAAAAGTCGAACTGCATAAAAAATAATTTCCAATAAAAACAAAATACAGAAATCAAAGACATTAGACAAATTATAGGTGCATTGTAGTTAGCGTCAAGTGAGCAACTAGTATCATATTCCCAGTGATATATCGAAAACATATCTCATGGAAATATAAATACTATCACTTATTGACATTTACTGAAAACAGGAAATATTTAGAAGAAAAATGTTCGTGGTTCCTGTTGTTCAATTCAAAAGAACTAGTATCAACTGCCCAGTAATGAAATATTGAACTTATCTACTGGACAGTTGAATACTGTTGTTCACTGATGTAAAACACTATTTAAATCTCCTCTGTCTGTTGCTTCTACTCGAAATATGGTAATTATTTAATACAGTACAGAAAATTTTAAAAGCGAAGAAATAAAACGCAATAATCAAATTTTATATTCAATTAATAATGACTTCATCGTCGCTTGCGTCAAATAAGCAAACAGCATCATATTCCCAGGGATATTTTGTAATCATACCTGTTGAGAATATGAATACTTACAGATTTTATCGATAACTAGGACATTGTTTTACCCTAAAGAAGAGTCAAAATGCCATAAAACAGAAGCAAAAACCAATAATGAGATACAATATTAAACATAATTAATAGATTCAGCGAAGTTTGAGTCAAATGAGCAACTAGTATCATATTCCCAGTGATATAGCGATAACATACCTCATGGGAATATAAATACTATCATTCATTGACATTTACTGAAAACAGGAAAAAATTATAAATAGAAGAAAAAAGTTCGTGGTTCCTGTTGTCACTTTCAAAAGAACAACTAGTATCATCTGCCCAGTGATAAAAATATTGAACTTATCTACTGGATAGTTGGGTACCGTTTTTCACTGAATTATACACTATATCTTCTGTATCCCTTCAAATTAAAATATTGAATACACAAAAGATTTTTTAAATAAAACAGAAACATAAGAAAATCAAATTGTTTACACAATTAATAATGGCTTCATTGTAGCTTGCGTCAAATAAGCAAATAGTATCATATTCCCAGTGATATAACGGGAACATATCTCATGGGAATATAAATACTGTCGCTCACTGACATGTCTTGTCACCTTAAAATATCTTCTGGAACGTTGTACATTGTTTTTCTGCATAAAAAAATAATGAGCAATAAAAGCAAAATACAGAAATCAAAGACATTAGACAAATGGGGTAGAAAACTGCCTTCTTATTCCACTAGAGACGCTGATTACGCTTGACCCATAACAACTGTCAAATACCATAGTAAAAGTTAATTTTATAGTGATTTTGATCAAAAAATTAGAAATGCATCATTGCGTAGTCATAAGTATAGAAAATGGATACCACAGTTTCTCTAAGGATATACACATGCGGAACTTGTGGATGTTACTTGATTTACACTTTTGTGGAAATGTACATAAAACGGTCCACATTTTCCATATTTTGATACATGTGCTTACATTATTTTATAGGTTTACCCCAAAATAGAACACAGAACAAGCAATTTAGATAAAAACTTGTTTATTTGACAGTTTGTTATGGGTCAGGCGTATGAAGCGACATCTATTTAGAGCTTTCCGTTTTCTTCTCCATTATAGGTCCATTGTAGTTAGCGTCAAGTGAGCAGCTAGTATCATATTCCCAGTGATATAACGAAAACATATCTCATGGAAATATAAATACTATTGCTCATAGACATTACTTCATACTCTAAGTAGGAAAAACATAAATGCAAAATAAATAGCGATATAGATATTAAAATCTATTTTCAAAAGCAATTCAACTTTACTCATTTATTTTTATTTGTTTCAAATAAAAACTAGAATCATGCTCCCAGTGATATAAAGAAAACATATCTCATGGAAATATAAATACCTACTGTCGCTCACAGACAAAGTTTTTCAGTGAAAATTAAATCATGGAACAAAAACTAAAAGCAATTAGACTTTATAGTTTCATTGTAGTTTGCGTCAAGTGAGCAATTAGTATCATACTCCCAGTGATATAACAGAAACATATCTCATAGGAATATAAATACTATTGCACACCGACATCGCTTCATACTCGACGTATTAAAAGGAAAAAGTATATGCTATTTTATAAATTTACTATCAAATGCCCCTAAAAAATAAAAGTTTGTGTCGAATAAACCACCAGTATCATATTTCCAGTGATATAAGAAAAGTATATCTAATGGTAATATGAATACTATTACAAACATGCCTTGCTATCTGCAATTATCTTCAGGATATATCAATACTGTTTTTCACTGAATTAAACAATTTGTAACATCAAAGCTGGATGTGTCAAGTTAGCATTAGTATCATACTCCCAGTGATATTGTACAACATATCTACTAAGTGACTTTTATTTACGCTGTTCAAAACAAAGCACGTTAACATAAACATTCTCCGAACTCAAACATATTTTTTCAAAAGTTTGAAATTTTCAATGAAGTACTCAACCGATTTCGATGAAATTTAAATGGGACCAACTATGAAGTATCCTCTATCAAATGAAACAACTATTTTCGAAATCAATTCAAAATTGTCCGAAATATCGTGTAACAAAGACACAAAAAAAACATACAGACGAATTGAGAACCTCCTCCTTTTTTTGGAAGTCGGTTGAAAAAGAATAACACTTTTTCAAAGGCAATATTTAGTGATCATACTGAATTACGCAATTTGTATCTTCAACGTCGGATGTGTCAAGTGAGCAACTAGTATCATACTCCCAGTGATATAACAGAAACATATCTAATGGGAATATAAATACTGTCGCTCACTGACTATTGATTCCTGTGATAATAGAATTAGGAGTAAAATAAATACCGTTATCTCGTAACATTGAACAAAAACAGCAGTTTTTCGTACAAATAATCAACAAAAGAGAGACTATTGAAGTTGATATAAAAAATAAATCATAAATAATATAAAATGAGCGTGTTGTTGCTTGACGAATACGTGGTGTGAACAACAAGTATCATAATCCCAGTGATATAATGGTAACATATCTAATGGGAATATAAATACTGCCGCTTACACACTAGACATCTGAAATTTATATGAAATGCGCTTAAATCATAATAATATTTAAAAAGTCTGCTATATTGAGTAATATCTATAGTTAAAGACATTGTGAAACATTCCCAATGATAATATACATACTATCACTTATTGCTGGGTACCTTAATATATTGGAATTATTTAATGCAATTTCACCACAGCCCACTTCATACAATATAAGGATGTTGGACCAATGGCTTGGGTGAGTCAAATGAGCAACTAGTATCATATTTCCAGTGATATAATGGTTACATATCTAATGGAAATATAAATACTGTCGCTTATAGACTTTATATGCCTCCCGCTTACACAAAGGCGAACATGCATAGTAAAAATATAGCTAAGGATCGAGAAAACTAAGAGAATAATTAAAATGACTTCAATTTGCTTACTGTTCTTGGCTTCAACGATGCACTAGTGAAGTGAGCAACTAGTATCATATTCCCAGTGATATAACGAAAACATATCTAATGGGAATATAAATACTGTCGCACATAGACTTTATATGCCTCCCGCTTACACAAAGGCGAACATGCATAGTAAAAATACAGCTAAGGATCGAGAAAACTAAGAGAATAATTAAAATGACTTCAATCTGTGTACTGTTCTTGACTTCAATCTTGCATTAGTGAATTGAGCAACTAGTATCATATTCCCAGTGATATAATGAGTACATATCTAATGGGAATATAATAACTATCGCTCACTTACATTTTGAAGATTTACAAATGAAAGCGTGACTTATTTCTAGACACCTTAATATTTTGGAATTGTTTAATATAAAATTACCACATTTCAATAGCTATAAATTAATATTGTAACACTTCATACAATATTAGGACGTTAGATTAATAGTTTAGGCGTCGTTTGTGTCAAGTGAGCAACTAGTATCATATTCCCAGTGATATTATGGTAACATATCTAATGGGAATATAATAACTATCGCTCACTTACATTTTGAAGTCTTTACAAATGAAAGCGTGACTTATTGCACCTTAATATTTTGGAATTGTTAAATACATTACAATATTAAGATGTTGATTTTATAGCTTGGGCGTAGTTTCTATCAAGCGAGCAACTAGTATCATATTCCCAGTGATATAGCAGAAACATACCTAATGGGAATATGAATACTGTCGCTTACTTTATATGCCTCCCGCTTACAGTTTGGCGAACATCTGTTGTAAAAATATAATTAAGTATGGATCGAGAAAACTAAGAGAATAATTAAAATTACTTTATTTTGTGTACTGTTCTTGGTTTCAATGATGCATTAGTGAAGTGAGCAACTAGTATCATATTCCCAGTGATATAATGGTAACATATCTAATGGGAATATAATAACTATCGCTCACTTACATTTTGAAGAATTTACAAATGAAAGCGTGACTTATTGCTGGACACCTTAATATTTTGGAATTGTTTAATATAAAATTACCTAAGCACATTTTAATAGTTATAAAATAAATATTGTAACACTTCATAAAATATTAGGACGTTAGATTAATAGTCTAGGCGTCGTTTGTGTCAAGTGAGCAACTAGTATCATATTCCCAGCAGGGACCGGAAAACCCCTTTATTTGATTAAGCCTATTGATAGGGTAACCCTATCAAAATCTTACCATATGGAAGTGTAACCCTATTGATATGGTAAGCCTATCGACGTGGTAACACTTTGAATAAAGTTAACTACTTTCGGATGCGCTTACCGTGTGATAGGGTTAGCCTATTTCTATCTCTTTCCGCGCATGCTGTTGAATTCGGAAGTATAATTCGAAGTGCGAGATTGAATAGATGGTGATATTTTTGATAATTTGATATTCTTAGAGATTAAATTTGCCTGCAGGTTTTAAAACCCTATTGAATCGGTAACCTTCAATAGGGTTTTCGATAGGCTTACTGCTTACATGAAGCTAACTCTATTGATATGGTAAGCCTTAAATTAGGGTAAGTCTTCGATACGGTTACCAAATTGATAGGGTTTTTTAAAACAAGTCTATGAAAAACCCAATCAGAAACCTCTTTAAGGGTAAGCGGTTCCGGTCCCTGATTCCCAGTGATATAGCAGAAACATACCTAATGGGAATATGAATACTGTCGCTTACTTTATATGCCTCCCGCTTACAGTTTGGCGAACATCTGTTGTAAAAATATAATTAAGTATGGATTGAGAAAACTAAGAGAATAATTAAAATTACTTTAATTTGTGTACTGTTCTTGGTTTCAACGATGCACTAGTGAAATGAGCAACTAGTATCATATTCCCAGTGATATAATGGTAACATATCTAATGGGAATATAATAACTATCGCTCACTTACATTTTGAAGAATTTACAAATGAAAGCGTGACTTATTGCTGGACACCTTAATATTTTGGAATTGTTTAATATAAAATTACCTAAGCACATATTACTAAAAAATAATACATGTGTGCGAAAGTGTTTAAACGCGAAATCAGCGCTTTATATCTTCATTATAAAGAATAAACCAACAAATATCAATCAAGTATTACAAACCGAAGTATAACTTCGATAGCTTATAAATCACCCCACTGCCCTTTGAATAAAACGAGTATCTATTTACAAGATACATGAAGAGTTAAAAATATTCTATCCTCACGATTTGTACGCCACCAAATGATAGCAACATTTTAACTATGCGGAAATTAAATTTGATTTTAAAAAACAATTTTTAATAAAAAAAGTAATATTTATGTCCTAACTTATACTCTACATATTAACCTCTGGTCAGTTACCGCTTTTTGCCGTATCTGTCGAAACCGGGAGCCGGTGTAATCAGCAGACCGTACCATTTTGGAGGTAGAATTTTACTCTTTTTAGATTTTCTCCGATTCTACTGGGAATTATGTCGATTTAGATTGAAAACCTTAGTGTGAATTAAATATTCTTTATTTACTTACAAGCATTTCGTTAGAAATACTAAATTATAAGCAACAAATAACTTTCAACATACGGTAATGTAAGATTTAGAAAATTTTGATGTTTACTATGAACGCAGACTACGGTCGAGTTTTGACTGCCAATAATATTTATTATTTCACCGCAAGTTTAAACGTCACTGGCTAGCCTATTTCCTCTTCTGAACATTTTTAATGTGTTAGAAAGGATAGACTATATAAAAAGAATTTCTTTCCAAAAAGAATGAGGACACACTTAGAGTCTGACCATTGAAAGATGTCCAAGAAAAAAGGAGGTAATTTTAAAAATCAAGATGCGCCACACTGGTTTAACGCTGCTTAAACGACGTTAATACCTTCTATTGCACATACATCGAATAAATAACGTCCTCCTTTATCGAAGTCGATAAATAAATAGTATCAACTTCATTTGGGCAGAGTAAAACCAGCATGGACTGATCTTGACTTTTTAAAATTCCCGCTTTTTTTCGTGGACAGCTTTCATTGGTCAGACTCTACCTATACCGGCTCCCGGTGTGTCAACATATAGGCGAAAATGTCAATACACCGGGAGTATGTCGACAGATAAGAAATCGTGTAAAAATCGTTTTGTATAAATTGATCCTTCTATACTTACAATTTAAAACTCCCGCTACGAATATTTTCTTTGTTATTTCCACCGCGTCTTGAAAAGAATACTGCCATGCTTTATCACATCATATACACTTTACTATCAATGCAGAACTATTAATTTATTGAAACTTAAACGATATCACTTCACTTAACCCATTAAGTTCCATTGTATAGAGGCGCCCTTGTCAACATATAGCATTTATACATATACAAATATCATTCATATATGGTACAGAACAATAAATATATATTTTTCTCTTTTTTTCACGGCTAGGTTTGCATATGACGAAAGAGACATATATATTTTAGTTATTGCTATGTGTGCCACATACTGTCAAAGTTCATTTGACAGCTGTAGGTACGTGCCTCAATTCGCCATCTTGGTTGCTCGTATTTCGTGGTAGTTCGTTGTCAAGTGTTTGTTTATTTGAGATTTGCATAAATAAACAAGAAATAGTTGTTTAAAACTAAGTCGCAGTGTGGTGAAACTGTAGGTCAAGATGCAATCTTGTTGCATTTTAAAATGTGGTGCAAGAAAAATCAAAAATCAAGTAGCATTGACTCTTCTTATGTGAGTACCATTTTTCATGTAATATCACATATAACCTCTTGAATTCAATTGTAAAGCTAAGTATATATAAATAAATGTTAAAAGAATCTGTATCTTACCTTATTTCCGAGTAACAGACTCTTTTATTTATTTCATTCGTAATTATTTTCATAGTTAAAATAGGGTTATGCTCTGATTAAAATTATATGTATATGTTTAGTGGATTTTGATGTTGATTACATACAATAAGTACCTACAAATATTTTGTTTCTAGATTTCCAAAAAATGAAGGATTGAGACAAAAATGGTTAAGAGCAGTTGGTGAAGAAAATATTAATCCTCGGCAAAAGCAGTGGTTTGTTTGCTGACTGCATTTTCCTGAAACATGTTTTAATAGAACTCTAGATGTAATAAGATTAAGAGAAAACTCAGTTCCTTTAATATTTCCCGTAAGTATCAAAATAAATTTAATATAACATTAGGTAATTAAATTATGTCAAATTCAAGTTGATGATAATAAATTTTTAATTTGCTTTTTGTTTTAATTATTTCTTTCTTTACAGGTAACAGGAAATTTTATTGATAATTCTAGTACATCTGCAGTTTGTACCCAATTGTCAATACCACATCCAGTTGCGAAAGAAGCTCAGAAAGAGGTATTTATTTTTATAAAGCATATTTTCTTATAACAGTAGGTATCTAACCATGCATGCTATAGTTGGATACAGTTAAATTAACATTATATTTTTCACCAACAACCAATTAATTCAAAGAGCCTTAGAGTGGTGTAAAATAAATATAAGTTGAGTCTTATAACAATAAGGAATAATTTAAAAATATTCGAACAGAATAACAAATAATTTTGTTTTTTCATATCATATCAATCAACTCAAGATGCCAATGTTGTATTCATTTTAATAAATAGCATTTTATAATAAATATTTAATTTTCAGGTCACACTTTAAAAGAAAATTGAGGCGCTTCAAGAAAAGTGTGATGAGCAAAAAAAAAATTAAGTGCCTGAATGAAAAACTTCGGAGGAAAAACAAAAAACTAGTTAACTTTAGAGAAATCATAGATGATCTTCGAAATAAAAATCAAATAAATATGGAACAAGCTGTATTAATTGAAGACTTAGCTGGATCACAAGATTTTCTGAAACAAAATGTGTTTTTAAACAAATTGTTATTATTTAGAAATGAATGAATGAATGAAGTGTTTTTTTTTATTTCATAACCGATACCTATTTAGTTCTTAATTAATAAAGTAATACTAGTACCTCCTATCATCATGGATAATGTTGTGATTAATTTCACTGACACAGCAAACAACTTGGGGGTCATTATGTTTTCAAACCTCAAATGAAACACGAACATCAGTGAAATTAATTTTAATTTTGAAAATTCCTTCCAAAATCCTTGTCGCTCTAAAATGAACTCAAGTGTAAGATTTCAGCTTCCTAGGTCCAACGGTTTAGGCTGGCCGTTGATGATCAGTTAGTCAGCTTGCTATTTCATATATTAGATTTTTATGTAGGTATGATTCAGTATATTTAATCTAATATTATAGTTTAATTATTTTATCTAACACATATTATTATTGCTCCTCAATCAAACTCTCCAGTCTCAAGGAATTTCTTTATTAGCAGTACCTTTGTACCTACTAACTTTGTATAGATCATTCATCGGTATAATGTATCTTACTTTGTGTACATAAACTGTTAAATAAATCAATTAAGTAGGTAGGTAATGGTACCTAATTTAAGTGAAATCCATATGCACATTATATCCTGACCGTTTGCCAATTTTTTTCCCAAATCTTCCAGCTTGTGCGTTTTTTACACCTAGATACCAATTACCTCATCAATCACTCGTTTAAATTAGCTCTTTGGTTGGAATAATATTGAAAATTATGATTTCACTAATAAAACATAAAAATATTGAAGTATATTCAATATTGACAATCCTAGGCTATCCCCCCCCACCCTAAGGCGGCCATTTTGGTTGCCCAAGGTTGGCACGTTTTTTTTGTAGGTATTTCGAGTCCATGTGATATAGGTCAATGACTTAACCACATGTTTTTTTTTTTTTTCAACTTGTTTACTGTTTGGAATATCATGAAGCACTGATTTGATACCACCTGGGGACTTCTATTTATATGTCAATGGTAAAAAATGGTATCCAATCCATCCTGTATTAACTAATGTGTTAATTAAAGGTAAATTAATTTTAAAAAAAGTAACGACTTTTTTTTTAATTAGGTAATTTAGGGCTAAGCTTCATATTGAGCCCTTTTTGTATTGTTTAGGGGTTAATAACAAAATTAACTCTATTGTTTGAGGGCTCATTAAGTTATAATGAATGACTAATATAGGGATTGGGTCCATTTGTAATAGTCAATTATATTTTAATAGCTGATTAAAAATGATGAGAGGGTATGGAATTCAATAACAAAAAAAAATTTAAAAATAATTTTCATAAATTAATATTTCAAAATTCTTCTTATTGAGTAAAATTTAAGTTTAATCTACAATTTATGACTACATACAATTAGATGGAAACGTTTTATTACTTGCTGTGTCATAAACAAAAGATTAAACTTAAATTTTGAAATTTTAATCAATGAAAAATATTTGAATTTTTTTTTCTTCCGTAATTTAGAACCAACTCATCATTATTGATCTGCTATTAAAATTAAATTGACTATCACAAGAGGACACTATAGAATATTTTCTTTCCTGTGGGATTTTTTTGATTTCTTTTAATACTTTTAAATATCTTTAATATCTTTCTCCATCGTTTTAATACCTCCAAATTTGTCAAACGTGACATCACATGGTTTTATAACCTCTGGTGTTCTGCCTACCCCATTAGGGATACAGGCGTGAAGTACGTAGGTTCTGATTAATTAGAACGATACGTTTTTTTTATAGTGTAAAGATAGGACGTTTGTCTTCCATGCCACCTGATGGAAAGTGCGCATGAAGACTATGGTGTTACACGTCCATCCACGAGAAACCTATTCACTCGACACTTAAAAGTTCCAGGACTGTAGTGGTCAGGGAAAACAGACGCAGGCAGATTGTTGAACTTAAGTTAGTGTTAATAAGGTACATTGTCCGTGTAGAGTTGACTTAGAATAGCCCTTATGTCACTGGAATAACGTGTTGTAAAAGGCGACTAATTCCGCGTAACCCCCGCTTGGTGGTAGGATCACGTCAGGGTCCGACTGGCTAGCGAACACCCTTCATATAAAGTCTGCCGCTAAATATGACCGCTCCAGCGGTGATGTGCTCCGGTGATATTCTATGAAGAGCCAGTTCTTTCCTAGGCCCGTGTGCTTTCATCTTCAACCTCATCGTTGACGTCCGGCTGGTGTAGCGGTAACATACATTGCCTTCTATGCCAGAGGTCCTGGGTTCGAATCCCGGCGGCGGCGGATATTTGTGTGATGAACACATATATTAGTTGTCAAGTCAAGGATGTTTATATGTTTATTTAAGTTTATTTAATAAAAACTATGTATTTATTCAATATGTATGTTTATATATTTCTTAAGTATATCAGTTATCTAGTATCCATAACACAAGTTCCTTAAGAAACTTAATTTGGGCTAGATAATGTTGTGTGAGTGTCAGAAATATTTATTTATTTATTTGTTTGTTTGAACGCGCTAATCTCAGAAACTACAAGTGGGATTTGAAAAATTCTTTTTGCATTTGATACCCCAACTTTTGAGGAAGGTTATAGGCTATATTTTATCCCGAAATTCCCACGGGATCAAAAGTTACGCGGGTAAAACCGCGCGCGGTGGCTAGTCTTTTATAAACAAAAGGCCATACCATCTCATATTCACAGTGCAAGGACGATCACTTCATTTAAAAAGCAACTGAAAAATTTATACTAGTCTCTACAAAATTAGTTTCGATAGTTCGCAATCACATGCACATAAATTACTAAATGTTTAAATAATTAAGAATTGAATTTAATATTTTTGTCAACTCATTTAAAATTATTAATATTTGTTAGGTATATTTTATTTTATTGTGTCTAATTTATTAATAGTTAATATTATTTGTTGTTAATTATGTTTAGTCCTACAAGTGAAATGCTCTGCCCTAGTTTAAGTTTGTGATCAGTGATATCAATTTTTTTTTGTACATAATTTTTTTTGAAGGTTAATGGCAATAAAGAGTACTTATTTATTATTATTATTATTAAAATGCATACAAAATTTCACGCCCATTTGGGGTAGGCTGAAACTAGGGAATGGAAATGGCTACGATCTAGACATACCTCTTTCGCTTCCTCCACGTTCATTACCTAATCTTTTCATACATGATCGCCGGTTACGGGTACTTTTGAGCATGTACCCAATTTGGTTGACATGCAACGTGTATGTAACATTGCCATCCATTCAGGCTCTGAAAAGAAAAATAATAAGTCTCTGTTAATAAATAGATTTCTTCATCATCATCATCACAACTCCGTGTAATGAGCCCACTGCCGGGCTAAGAGTCTCTGCTCTGGGTGATGAGGAGGTTTAGGCCGTAATCCACCAAGCTGGCCCAGTGCTAGTTGGCGGATGTTAGATATTTCAGGGCGCCGAAATGGCTTCTGACAAACCCTAACGACTACTGTATGTATACAAGTATACAGCACACGGGACCGACAGGTTAACGTGCCCCATAGATTTCTTATAAAGTTGTAATTTGCTTGAATATGATGTTGATATTGTCAGAATAAATCATGACCATTGACACCTGTACCTGCTATAGCCCCTGTAAAATCCAGGGCACTCAAGTAAATGGTGAAAGATATAAGCATGTTTCATCATGCTTAGCCGGAAGACTTCCACTGCTGGACATAGGACTCCCCATGTTTCATAAAAATACTTTTCAACCGACTTCCAAAAAAGGAAGAGGTTCTCAATTCGTCTGTATGTTTTTTTTTTGTTTTTTTATTTTTCTCTTGATTACACGATATTTCAGACAATTATGAATTGATTTTGAAAATTGTTTCATATGATAGAGGATACCTCATAGTTGGTCCCATTTAAATTTCATCGAAATCGGTTGAGTACTTCATTGAAAAATTCAAACTTTTGAAACAATAGGTTTGATTTCGGAAAATGTTTACGTTGATGACATTCTCAACTCAGCCAAAGTTTTGACGTGAAGTCGGGTTTTTTAATGCTCTGCATTCGTTGATTATATTATTAACCGGTTTTAATCGAGTCTATGATCGAGAGAACTATATTTCAACCGACTTCAAAATAGGAGGAGGTTCTCAATTCGTCTGTATGTTTTTTTTTGTTTACCACATAACTTTTGACTGGATGAACCGATTTTGATGATTCTTGTTTCATATGATAGAGGATACTTCCTAGTTTGTCCCATATAAATCTCCCCGATGAAACTTTTATGGGACCAACTACGAAGTATCCTCTATCATATGAAACAAGAATTTTGAAAATCGATTCATAATGGTCCGAAATATCGAGTAACAAAGACACAAAAAAAAACATACAGACGAATTGAGAATACTTAAACACTTTTTTGCTAGACTTTAATTAATAAGCTGAGCGAGAAGCTCTAAAAATATGAATTAAAAAATTTAAGTAGGTACTGTTCATTTTTCCAAAATACTGTTTGATATTCTTTTCAAGCCCACCTATTCTTTATTTCTACAAAAAAATAAACATTGGCAACCCTAGTAAGAATTCGTTGAATAAGTTAATATAGATGGTAAAAATACTGGACTGGGAGCGAAAGAAAAACATAGAATGTGCCAGCTGCTTCTCTTCCCGGGCATACTGTAAAAGTCGGTTAAGGGACAGAGGTGTAAAAGGCGTTTTTGTGGGCGATAGGCTGTCACTACAATAGTCTGTCTCCATCTTTATAATACCTCCAATTAGTCAAACGTGACATCAGATGGTCTTATAACCTCTGGTGTTCTGCTTACCCCATAAAGGATACGGGCGTGACGTTATGTATATATGTAAATTTTACGTTTACGTGTACCTTAACAAAATGCTGTTCACCGTACAATGTTTTTTTTTTTGTTTTTAAAGTTACCACAACCTATCTACCACAGTCGTATGGTGGTTAGTTTTTATCGATTGAATGATATGATAGCAATTAAAGAATTAATATTTTGTTGTGTTTGTTGTAATCAAAATGAAGTAATATTTTCCATTTATATCGATGTTTCGGCTACTTTACAGCCTTCTTTGACCGGTAGTCACAGATATAGCCACGTTCAACCAATCAAACTCTCAAAAAAAATCACGCATTCAAAAAAATATCTTCATGTCTGACTGCTTGTTACGAAATTAAAACGTTCAAAAATTGCATTAATTCAGCTAAGTTGCTTCCATGCTGGACTGGGAGCCTAAAATTTTAAAATTGTTCTCATTTCACTATAAATTTCAACAAAAAAAAATGTTTTATTCTTGTAATGCCGGTTTTTTTTCTACTTACATCGCAATCGAGATGTAAAGCAGAATAGTTAGCTCGGGTGTAAGCATCAATTGCACCCTCGAACTATAGGCGGGCACGCTGCACTCGTGAGCCTAAATATCTCGGGCTGCAATTGATGCCTTACATACAGCCCTTGGCTACTAATTAATCTATACTAATATATAAAGCTGAAGAGTTTGTTTTTTTGTTTATTTGTTTGAACGCACTAATCTCAGAATCTACAAGTGGGATTTGAAAAATTATTTTTGTATAATAGCTCAACTCTTGAGGAACGTTTATCCCGAAATTCCCACGGGATCAAAAGTTACGCGGGTAAAACCGCGCGCGGTGGCTAGTAACTTAATATGCAGTTTGGAACTGAGGCTACTTAGGGTGTTTCGAAAAGAATTATCGTCTTCTACTACATAGCTGAAAACATACCTTAAGATAAAAAATACCTACATTTCTGTGTAGTATAAATACCTATACAAAATCTATTTATTTTATTTATTTATTTAACAATTTATGTACACACTAGTAAAAACAAAGACTAAAAGTGATAAAATTTGATAAAATTTTAAAAGAAAACAAAAGTACAAAGGTACAGCTTATTTCAACGATTGGAGATTTGTATAAAAATATAATTTTAGTATGTACACTAACAATAAAAAAAATATAATATAATATACTACTAAATCTATACATATAATAAAATGGTAGGAAAGTCAAAACTGTACATTGAATATTTTTTTAAAAGAATACTTGGGGTATGATCTACAATCGAAACAGAAACAAAAAATATAGTTTTTAGAATTTTTGTCTGTTTGTCTGTTTGTCTTTCCGGGATAAACTCAAAAAGTACTGCATGGATTTACTTCAAATTTGGCATGAAGATAGTTAAGAAGTCGGGTCAACATATAGGCTACATATTATCACGCTAGCAGTGTTATAATCGTAGGTGCGTTTGGTGCTGCATAGCGTTCACGCAGACGACGTCGCGGGCAGCAGCTAGTATTTAAATAAATATACACAAATAATCTGTTTTCTGTATTAGTAATATAAGTAAGTACCGCGTGGACCATTGAGGTCGGTCAGTATCAAAAATTCTAAAACTATAAATAACAAATAAAATAATAAAATCTCCATACAATCACACCAACTACATGGCCCCGAACTAAGCAGAGCTTGTGATATGGGATACCATGCAGCGAACTAGGGGGGAACCTAGAATTACTTACTTACATAACGTCACGCCTGTATCCCTTATGGGGAAGGCAGAACACCAGAGGTTACAAGACCATCTAATGCACGTTTGACAAATTTGGAGGTATTATAAAGATGGAAAGAGACTATTGTAGTGACAGGGAGTCAGTCTATCGCCCACAAAAACGCCTGTGAAACCTCTGTCCCTTAACTGACTTTTACAGTATGCCCGGGAAGAGAAGCAGCTGGCACATTCTACGTTTTTCGCTCCCAGTCCAGCATGGAAGCTAGATACTAAATACATGGAAGCGAACTAAATACATATCTAGATAGATAAACGACCAGGCCCGGAACTTTTTTTTATTGTTTCGTGCGGGAATCGAACGCGCAACCACTGGTGTCTGAGTGGTTACCCCATCGCCAAAGTGGTCTTCAAACTTAAAAGACATACGAAGATCTATTCTTAGGAACCATGTCATCGTTTTGATAACAAGATAAACTGCATTAACACATTTAAATACAATGTAAACAGCTCGGGAATTGAACCCGAAACTTTTAAATAATAAAGCTGACTGATCTAAATCTGTGTGATAATAAATGTATTTTGTTAAATAGTTTGATTTTAATATACTAATTGTATTTAAAAAAACATGTACCCACAGTGAAATAAGAAAGAGATGCGGATTGAAAGAGGATGTAGTGACTAAGATTGAAAAGGGTATGCTACGGTGATTTGGACATTTGGAAAGGATGAGTGAAAGTAGATTTACGAAAGGGTTGTACAGAGCAAGAATGGATGGTGTTGGTGGCCTAGGCGAACGTATGCCGATCAAATTGGCGACATTTTGAAAAAGGGCCAAGTCAAAAGTACCCGTAACCGGCGATCATGTGTGAGAAGATTGATGAACGTGGAAGAAGCGAAAGAGGTATGTCTGGATCGAAGCAATTGGTGTTCCCTTGTCTCTGCCTACCCCAAAGGGAGACAGGCGTGAGGTTATGTATGTATGTATGTACCCACGTATGAAAAGCAGCTTCACAAACTCTCTTTGCTAGTAATAAATAGATATAGGTACCTACTTTAGATAAAATGTTACAAATACACCTTAAAGTTAGATTAATAGCAAAAATACACCAGTTTCGTCAAAAAATTCTAAGAGTTTTACTCTACCAGTCAGCACAATAGAATCAAGGGTAAACGTTAGTATGACTCAACTGTACCAGCTTAAATACATGTCTATTTAATAATCGATTTGTAAATTAGCTGTTAGAAGAAACTGGCTGCACTAAAACCTTATTAACGCTGTCATTATAGAATTCACATTGTTTTAAAATTAAATAGCTTTTTATTATTAACTGCCGGAAACACATCATACATCTATAAAGACGACGCAAATGCATGTACTTCGCATGTCCGAACCCCGACCAAGTGTTAAAGTTGGACGCCTTTATATTCAGTCCGCGCGTATGTATGTCTGTTAGAAAATCGATATCACAATATCGATATCGTTCTTAATAATCGATATCATCGGTGTCTTTGAATCGGTTTGTAGTTTATATCGCAAAGTATCGGCCGTGACGTCACAGTAGGTGTTAAAAAGTCGGCACGCTTGGTTTTAATACAAATCGTGACACTTGCGTCATCTATGTAGATGTATGTCTGTAGCCGGAACACATCACTGCCAAAGCGTTGATATATGATGGCAGGCTGTATATAAAGGGTGGTCTATATGTGGTCTCTATATAAAGGGTGGTCTATATGTGGTCTCTACATAAAGGGTGGTCTATATGTGGTTCTATATAAAGGGTGTTCTATATGTGGTGTCTATATAAAGGGTGGTCTATATGTGGTGTCTATATAAAGGGTGGTCTATATGTGGTGTCTATATAAAGGGTGGTCTATATGTGGTGTCTATATAAAGGGTGGTCTATATGTGGTGTCTATATAAAGGGTGTTCTATATGTGATCTCTATATAAAGGATGGTCTATATGTGGTGTCTATATAGAGGGTGGTCTATTTGTGGTGTCTATATAAAGGGTGGTCTATATGTGGTCTCTATATAAAGGATGTTCGCTAAATGCTGAACCCTGTAGAGGTCCTACGCAGAGGTCGTAATTATTAGTCGCCTTTTACGACACGATCCAGGAGTGTTAAGGGTATTCTTAGTCAAAATTATATTAGAAGAAGCTTCCATGCTGGACTGGGAGCGAAAGAAAAACATAGAATGTGCCAGCTGCTTCTCTTTCCGGGCATACTGTAAAAGTCAGTCAAGGGACAGAGGTTTAATGGCGTTTTCGCGGGCGTTAGGCTGACCCCCTGTCATTACAATAGTTTCTCCATTATTATAATACCTCCAAAGTCAAACGTGAAATCAGATAGTTCTATAGCCTCTGGTGTTCTGCTTATCCCATAAGGGATACAGGCGTAAAGTTATGTATGTATTATAGAATGAAAATTGGTTTAGTAATGACACTTTTTAAAACTGGGACGGTATCCTGCCACCAAGCTGCGGGGTCATTAGAATTACATACATAACTTCACGCCTGTATCCCTTATGGGGTAGGCAGAACACCAGAGGTTATATAATCAACGAATTCAGGACATTAAAAAAACCGACTTCACGTCAAAACTTTGGCTGAGTTGAGAATATCATCCACGTAAACATTCTCCGAATTCATACATATTTTTTCAAAAGTTTGAAATTTTCAATGAAGTACTCAACCTATGTCGATGAAATTTATATGGGGCCAAAATTTTCAAAATCTATTCATAATTGTCCGAAATATCGTGTAACAAAGACACGAAAAAAAGCATACAGACGAATTGAGAACCTCCTCCTTTTTTGGAAGTCGGTTGAAAACCATCTGATATCACGTTTGACAAACTTCGAGGTATTAAAATAATGGAGAGAGACTATTGCAGTGGCAGGGGGTCAGCCTATCGCCCACAAAAAAAAACCTTCAATAAAACCTCTGTCCCTTAACTGGCTTTTACAGTATGCCCGGGAAGAGAAGCAGTTGGCACATTCTATTCAATGCAAACACTTTATTGCCATTTGCATAGAATGGGATTGTTATAAAAATACAGTATTAACATTAAATGTACAATTTGGGCGGCCTTATCACTTCAAAGTGATCTCTTCCAGGCAACCTTATCTTAAAATAAAATAATTAATAAATTTATGTTTTTTTTTCGCTCCCAGTCCAGCATGGAAGTAAATCATTAGGAAGTCATTGGGATTACTCGCCTTTTAAGACACAGTGAATGAATGAATGAATGAATGAGAAATTTATTGACACACACACAACAAAAAAATAGAAAAATTACAAATTAAAATTAAAACAAAAGAATAAAAAAGTTGAATGAATAAGTTTCTCGTGGATGGTCTTATGTTTACCACAGTCTTTATGCGCACATTCCATGAAGTGGCATGAAACCTCCTATCCTTACAATATTTAAAATGAAAAGGTTTTTTTAGGACTTTCCATGATGGACTGGAAGCGAAAGAAAAACATAGAATGTGCCAGCTGCTTCTCTTCCCGGGCATACTGTAAAGGTCAGTTAAGGGACGGAGGTTTTTTTGACGTTTTTGTGGGCGATAGGCTGACCCCCTATCACTGCAATGAAAATGAAAATTTTATTTAATTCAATAATTTGGTTACCTTGATATGCTGGTACTTTCCAGTGAGTAGTCAATGACACTCGTGTCGGAAATGACCCGCTTCTCCCCTTGGGATATTACAATAAAAATATTGTATTGACCCCAAATTTGTCACACGTGACATGAGATGGTTTTATAGCGTCTGTTGTTCTGCCTACCCCATTAGGGATACAGGCGTGACGTTATGTATGTATGTATGTAAAAATGTTTTAGAATTAAATTGGATAATATAATCATTGTTAACTTACTTTTTCGGTGTTCATGCAAACTTGTAGATTTTGAACTTGGAAATTATAATAAATTCACGATAACTGTAATTAACACATCACTTAACACAATTGACTAGAAATATCACGTTCTACATTTCACAAATGATATAAAGAAAGTACGTGATTCCGACAAACATCATTTTTATATTTACTTAGAAATTGTTGGTATCAGCAGTTTTGTGTTTTGGGAAGTTCGTATGAGTGTCTGTTTGTTAGTTTGTTTATTTGGGTTTTTATGATGTAAAAATTTTGTTAAATACATACTTACATACATAACTTCACGCCTGTATCCCTAATGGGGTGGGCAGAACCAGAGGCTAAATAAACCATCTGATGTCACGTTCGACAAATTCGGAGGTATTATTATGATGGAGAGAGACTATAGCATTGACAGAGGGTCAGCCTGTCGCCCGCAAAATTGCCAATAAATCCTCCGTCGCTTAACTGACTTTTACAGTATGCCCGGGAAGAGAAGCAGGTGGCACATTCTATGTTTTTCTTTCGCTCCCAGTCCAGCATAGAAGCTGTTGTTACATGTCCTCTAGTAAGTTACGGAAAAAAGGTCGGCTTAATAATATAAAAAAATAGATGAATATACAGGGTGTCCCTCCAACCCTTATACATATAATAGGGTAGACGACACCCTGTATACTATTGTAATAAAGCAAATAAGGTTTCTTTGATCGCCCTGATCTCGGATACCATTAGTCCGATTGAAATCTTTTCGCATTCGATAGCCCAGCTGTTGGGTAAAGTTATAGGTTATGCATGTAGGTATGTCACATAACTTCACGCCTGTATCCCTTATGGGGTAGGTAGAACACCAGAGGTTAAAAAACCATCTTATGTCACGTTTGACAAATTTGAAGGTGTTATAATAATGAAGAGAGACTATTGCAGTGACAGGGGGTCAGCTTATCGCCCACAAAATAACCTCCAATAAAACCTCTGTCATTTAAATGACTTTTAAAGTATGCCCGGAAAGTGAAGCAGCTGGTATATTGTTTTTTTTTTGCTCCCAGTCCAGCATGGAATGGATAGGTTATGCTTTATTAAAAAACTGCACGACTTCAATTCAATTCAAACACTTTTATCGCCATTTGCATAGAATGGTGAAATATTTAAAAACATACAGTAATATAGTAACATGAAATGGTGCAATATGGGCGGCCTTATCACTTCAAAGTGATCTCTTCCAGGCAACCTTACGACTTCTAGTGGAACTTAATTTCTTAACTTAAAAAATATATTCATTATTATGATTGTATACCTATAACGATAATGCGAAATGCTCAACTCGCGTTTAAAAAACAATAAAAATAAAGATTTTAAAGCTGGTAATGACGTAGTGGGCAGCATTTTACCTAACTTTTACTCTTAGGTAATAGTAGGTAACTATTTTATGTCGTAACTTTGTTATTTTGTAATTAATAGACAGAAGGAACATGTTTTTTGCTAAACAACAAAGAAAAAAAAACATTTACTTACATCAAAAAGACCACCAATTTAAATTTCATTGGCTGGGAAATAGGATAATGCTTAGCTTTTGCAGTTGTTTTCACCATGACCTCGTAAATGAAACAATTCAAATAAAAGTTTTTACATACATACATAACGTCACGCCTGTATCCCTTATGGGGTAGGCAGAACACCAGAGGTTACAAGACCATCTGATGTCACGTTTGACATATTTGGAGGTATTATAAAGATGGAAAGAGACTATTGTAGTGACAGGGGGTCAGCCTATCGCCCTCAAAAACGCCTTTAAAACCTCTGTCCCTTAACTGACTTTTACAGTATGCCCGGGAAGAGAAGCAGCTGGCACATTCTACGTTTTTCTTTCGCTCCCAGTCCAGCATGGAAGCATTTTTACATACAATAATAAGCTACATAATCCTTGCACATAAAAAAAAATATAGATAAAAGGGTCTACCCGAATAATATAAGCACGATTAAAATTTTATATATAGGTACTTTATAATAAATCACTTTAAAAAGAATATACAATAAAAACTACTTATTTACTAAAAATTTAAAAGAAATAAGCAAAACCAGGTCATAGTCTAGTTATAAATCCGGCCCTGCATTGTCAATCTTTTCGAAATAACGCCGACATCGGCAAGGTCGTCGAAGAGATGCGCTGGCGCATAAGGAAATAGATCTAACTCGTACGACCCAATTTCCACGTTACCAAGTCCATTTTATGGTCTGGTTTTACTTTTGTTAACTATAAGAAAAATCAAGCTAAAAAAGACTTAAAATTTATTGACGACCACTTTGGCGTAGGGGTAAACCTATCTGCCTCAGACGCCAGTGGTTGCGGGTTCGATCCCCGCACGGAACAAGAAAAAAAAATGTTCCGTGTCTGGTTATTTGCCTATTTATGTATTTATATTCTAGGTTCCCCCCTAGTTCGCTGTAGGTGTGGTATCCCATATCACAAGCTCTGCTTAGTTTGGGGCCAAGTGGTTGGTGTGATTGTATGGGGATTTTATTTATTTAAAAGAAGCAGCTGGCACATTCTATGTTTTTTTTTCCACCCCCAGTCCAGCATGGAAGAAACGTTAACTACATACGTACATGAATTGCTACGATCCAGACATAGGGACTCCTTTCGCTTCCTCCACGTTCATTAATATTTTCATTCACATTCGCCGGTTATGGGTACTTTTCAACCGACTTCCAAAAAAGAAGGAGGTTCTCAATTCGATGAATTGATTTTGAAAATTGTTGTTTCATATTTATTTATTTATTTATTGATAAAACACAAAAACAAATTACAACCAAAATTAAAATTAAATGTTAAACAAAAAGTATATTTTTTTGATACAGGATACTTCATACTTGGTCCCATTTAAATTTCATCGAAATCGGTTGAGTACTTCATTGAAAATTTCAAACTTTTGAATCAAATATGTATGATTCGGAGTATACAAGTATATACAAGCAGTCGGTCCGGGTGCCCTCCGAAGCACGGAAGTCGTCGTGAGAATTAAATGATCGGCGGTCACCCATCCTAATACCGGCCGCACCGAGCGCGCATAACCTGCGATATCGTTTGATAGTTTTGATATGCACAGTAACCACGGCGCCACGACGACGACGACTTAAAAAATCAAGTAGGGCCAGTCTAAGCGGGCCCAACACTGGGCCGCTCATACCGAGTATGTCCTATTCTTTTGAGCTTACATGCATCGCAATTTCGTTATTCGAACTTTAGTAGTTCTTTTGAGGTGTGACTTGCAGTCTCTATATCGACTTTGAAATAGAGATAGAGTGATACCTAATATCATACAAGTCAGTTGTTCTAGAAATGTTGAGGAGCAGAAAATATTATAATATTACATTTACTTTGTAAATAGGATTTAGATAAATCTTCCGTGCTGGAGTGGGATCGAAAGAAGAACATAGAATGTGCCAGCTGCTTCTCTTCCCGGGCATACCTACTGTAAAAGTCAGTAAATGGACAGAGGTTTTCTTGACGTTTTTGTGGGCGATAGGCTGACCCCGTGTTACTGCAATAGTCTCTCTCCATCGTTACGATACCTCCAAATTTCTCAAACGTGATATAAGATGGTTTTATAAGCTCTGGTGTTCTGCCTACCGCGTAAGGGATGCAGGCGTGAAGTTATGTTATGTATCATCTTTATACATTAACATAGCTAACAAAAAGTACTTTGACAGGTCAGAGACTGTGTGGACCGTGAACTTTACTCTATGAGGTGTTTAAGACTTTATCTTTACTAAGGTATACACGCTTGAAGTTATGTATGCATGTATGTGGCAATTTTAAATACATGCCTAATTGTTCGAAAACTCCTACAGGATGATCCCACCTACATCCTAATGATCGGGATGACGGGACTCTCACTGAAAAGGAGGAAAAAATACGAGAGTAAAATGTTCAAAACCCAAAAAAACTAATAATAAATTTTATAGCCAACAAAACACACATAAAAGATTAAAAAAACATTCTACATAACTTATTTATTTTTTCTTCCAACTATGCTTTAATTTCATCACAATCACACTAAAAACTCAATGAAATAAAAATGTATGAAATTTCATTATTGCACAGTTTTTTTCAATCGCACCAAAAGGTGCCAATCTCAAGGGATCAGCTCTATTCAGCCAGCCGATATCAATACATTTTTTTACGTAAGTATTATTCGCTTCTATTCTACTTGTTCCAAATTAAAAAAATGATTGCTGCTAACTCTGATTTAAAAATGAAAGAAATTTAAAAAAGTGATTTGGCGGGAACTTTGTTAATTTTTTCTACTACTCCCTCCTTCAGGTAATCGAATATATCAAATTCTCGTGTCACAGTTTTCGTTGCCATACTCCTCCGAAACGGCTTGACCGATTTTGATGAAATTTTTTGTGCTTATCCGGTATCTATGTGAATCGGCCAACATCTATATTTTTTTTTATATGGCAAAACAACGTTTGCCGGGTCAGCTAGTAGAAAGAGAAGCAGATTATGCACCTCGCCTTAAGTAATTTATATTGCACCGGGTGCCTGATTAAGAGCCCGTTTGAGAGCTATGTTGCCACAGACAAACACACAGATTCATAGATACACTGGCTGTTTATGTACCTGCCCAAAGGTTAACTTTATTCCAAAAAAATATTGTATGTATGGCAGTTAAAATTTATAAATAATAAACTACCAACTAAAATAAAAAAAATACCATTCAATAAATTTAAATCTAGCCTGTTTGAATTCTTGCAATCTAAATTATATTATAGTAATAATGAATTTCTAAATGACAAATATATTGATTAAAATGATAACCTTATACAAAAAAAAATATACTGAATATAACAATTGACTTAAGCATGTATCTCGACATATCTTAAATTTAATATTTTGCGCACTGACACTTGTCGGTAGGATATTGTGAAACTTTAATCTATACAATAAAACCTCCAATGTACCAATTTCCTTGCAAATAAAGATTTTATTATTTTATTATTCACGCGGTTTTACACGCGACATTTTTAATCCCGCGGTAATATCGGGATATAAAGTAGCCTATGTGCTATTCCAGACTATACACTTATCACTATGCTAAATTCCTTCTAAATCTGTAGAGCCGTTCTGCCGTCATTGAGGAACAAACATACAAACACCATACCTACATACGGTCACTGTGGCGCAGTGGTATATCCCTACCGCCAATCATGAGGTCGCTTGTTCGATTCCCTGTGTCTGGGCGTTTATCTATGTATATGTATTTATATTGTAGGTTCCTTCCTAGTTCGTTACAGGGTATCCCATAACACGAGCTTCGCTTACTTTGAGATCATGTAGTAGGTGTGATTGTGTGGAGATTTGATTTTTTTTTATACACCCATTAATTCTTTCACATTTACAATATAAGTAAGATAGAAAAATACACATAACATAGGACCTCAATGGAAAAGTGTAATCAATTAACGTAATGATGCAGATTTAAAAACTCATTAAAAAATAAAATAATCATCCTTAATTACGTACAGGCAACCTTTCTACAATAAAACTATATTAGTTAATTTACGTAATTTAAGTAGGTCATTATCCAAGGTAATTAGAGTGAGAATAATCAGCGAAATTGTTCTCATGAAAACTTGACACAGTAATGGCAATAATTTGACATCGTTTATTAATTGTATGATTCACGTTTTATTTTTGATATTCTGCAGTTTAAATAAGGTACTAATGTTTTTGCTTTACCTGACTTGGAAGAAGAGAGGAGCGTTATGGTTTTAATCAGTATGCGTGTGCATGTATTTTATATTTTATACTTAACACATTATCTAGTCAAAATTGTCTTTCAGAGCATAACGTGCTATGATGTTTTATCAATATATATAAAACTGTTCCGTTACTCACAGAGTGACTGAGGTACTGAGTGACTGACAGACAACGTACAGCCGTAACTACTGGGCGTAGAGAGCTGAAATTTGGAAAATACATTCTTTAGGGGATGTAGTGGTGCACTAAAGGAATTCCCGATATTCCCACGGGAACGGGAAATATAGGACTTTTTAGTTTGTATGAAAAATCTTATTCCTTGAGTGGACCGATGTGAAACTTGGTGTAAAGGTTTTTCAATGTGTGTCTGGTTGTGTTATGAAAGGAATTCCCGAAATTCCCAGGGGAACGGGAAATATATGATGTTTTAGTTTGTATGAAAAACTCCCATATACCTACCTACCTATACTTTTTCACAAAACCTAGGTGAAACTGCGGATCACTGCTTTGTTGTAACAGTTTTTGAAGTAATTCTGTCTGTTTATCTATCAGTAACGCTTTCACAGCTAAACTACTGAGTCGATTTTGACGAAATTTAGAATAAGGTAGGTTTTAACTTCAAGGAGGATATAATAATAGTATTTATAAACGGTCTCTAATCTAATAAACGGTATCCACGAGGACGAAGTCGCGGGTCACAGCTAGTAATATCAATAAAATCCCAAAGTCAATAAGACAATCACACCAACTACATGGCCCCAAAGTAAGCATAGCTTGTGTTATGGGATACCATGTAGCGAACTAGGGGGGAACCTAGAATATAAATAGATAAACACCCAGACACGGAACAGTTTTTTTTTCCTTGATCCGTGCGGGAATCGAATCCGCAACTACTGGCGTCTGAAGCAGACAAGTTTACTCCATCGCCAAAGTAGTCTTAGTACCTACATTTACAGCTAGGATTAATGTTGTATGTGACACGGCAGTAAAAATAATAATAAACATATAATACTTCTTAAAATTAAATAGTAGGTTAATATTAAACGATGTAGGTGCTGACTGCAAAAAAATATATTTATAGACTTTGTCCTAAACCTTCCTGAAGATTCGATCTATTAAATACAATGTTTGATGACCGGCTGGTGTAGTGGTGACATACATTGCTATCATGCCAGACGTCCTGGGTCCTTCGAATGTGCGTGGAGGTCGAGATTTTTTGTGATGAACAAAGATGTAAGGCTGCAAACTGCTGCGCGGGCAGCCACGCGGGGAATCTGGGCCGAACGATTTGTCGCGGTTACATACAAACTCAATACTTTCTACCGTGTCGCGGAAATCGCTGCCCGCGCCGCTGTCGCAGCCATACAGTTTGCAGCCTTAGATGTCTCTTAAATTTATTTATCAATTATATAAATTCATTGCACAAGTTCTTAAATATGAATCAGTCTTAGGTCTCCGTGGTTCAGTGGTCTAGATACTACTACGCCAATCGTGGGATCGTGGGTTCTATTCCCGCACGGAACAAAAAAAAATGTTCCGTGTCTGGGCGTTTATCTATACAGGGTTAATTTTAATTAACGCTGCACCTCTTGCGGGCAGCCTCTCCATATCAATCCCAACGACTTTTTAAAATTTTAGTTCTCCCGTAAAAAAAATTATAGCCTCAAAATTATAGTAAGAGGTGATGAGCTAATTAAAATTAACCCGTATATGTATTTATATTGTAGGTTTCCCACTAGTTCGCTACATGGTATCTCATAATACAAGCTCTGCTTACATTGAGGCCATGTAGTCGGTGATTGTCTGGGGATTTTATTTATTACTTAGGTATTAATAAAACTTAATTTCGGCTAGATTAGGTATGTGGTCTTCTTCTTCTTGCGAGTCGATACAAATTCAAATTTTATTCCTCCAAAATTTCGCCACCTCTACAGCACCATCGCTAGCCTCCATCAGTTCCTGGAGTGTGCAGCTATGTGGACATGCTGGGCAGGTGAGTAGGTGCGTCATTGTTTGCGGGGAATGCCCGCATTCACATTTATCGTCTGAGCTCTCAGAGAAACCCCACTTGCATCGATTGTCTTTGCTGAGACCTACCTGGGTACGGAGCCGGTTTAAAGTTTATGTGGTTTATGTGGTCTGAGAGTCAGTTTAAGAAAGACGTTTTCTAATGCAGCCCTGGTCGAGTAGGTTACCCCTAGTTCCACTGTGTGATCTTTATAATACAAGTTTACTTTGGGGTACATAGGAGGGGTGTCAATGTAAGTAGATAGTTTCAACCGCCTTCAAAAAAAGAAGGGGGTACTCAATTCGTTTGATGTTTGTTATACCTCATAACTTTTGACTGGGTGAACTGATTTTGGTGATTCTTGTTTCATATAATAACTCAAATTCAAATATTCTTTATTTCGTAAATATTTAAATACATTTGAAATAAGACAAACAATTTACAAATTGAACTGAATCTACCACCACTTCGGAAAGTCGATCTGTTGAGAAGAAGTGGCAAGAAACTCAACAGCAATCATCTAATATATAAAATTCTCGTGTCACAGTTTTCGTTGCCATACTCCTCCGAAACGGCTTGACCGATTTTGATGAAATTTTTTGTGCTTTTTTTTTATATAAGTGACTAAACCCGCGTTTGACCTCAATCTCACCTGATGGTAAGTGACGATGAGGTCGAAGATGACAGCACACGGGTTTAGGAAGGAACTGGCTCTTTATACAATTTATACGATTGAGTAGGTACTTAATGTTTTTTTTTTATATGTATGAATTCGGAGCTCGTTACCTTGACAACCTTCTACTTCAGCCAAAGTCGGTTTTTTTATGCATTCGTTGATTATGAAGATACATAAAACACTTTATCTACTCTCATATCATAATATTCAAAATATAAAACTCAGAACGAATTTATATTGACATACTTTTTAAAATAGTATAACGAAATGAAATTAAAAAATTAAATTATAACACACTACCTCGAACAATACAATGTTATAATTTTTTTTTTTTCATTTCGATACAGATAACAGACCATACATTTTTTTATCTGTGTCCTGCGAGCGCCGCGCTACGTTACATTCTGTGGCCGCGCGGCGCGTTTTGGCGCATGCGCGATAATGGCGGGAATAAATTTAGGCGCCATAAAAAATTTCCTTGCAATTCGTCGTTTCACTGGATAATTTATTGTTTTTTTTTTATTTAATATCTTCAGTGTATGAGATTAGATAAAGTAGTGTATGAAATTGCACATAACTAGGTATTATGTGACAGTTTCATAAACTACTATTTTAACCGGAATTATCGCGTATGATTTGCGGTGGTCATGCGGTTGAGCTGCATGCAGTCGCACCCTGACGGGATCCTACCACCGCTTGGTGATATGATCCCGTCAAGGTCCGACTGGCTAGCGACCACCTATCATATATAATCGGTCGCTAAATATCGCCTCTCCGGCGGTGATTTTTTCCGGCAATGTTTTATAAAGAGCCAGATCTTTCCTAAGCTTTCATGTGCGACCTCATCTTCACTTACCATCAGGTGAGGTTGAGGTTAAACGCGGACCTATAATAAAAAAAAAGATTTAAATACGCGATAAATCCGTTTATAAAGTGTTGTAGTTATCGCGAAAACCTAAGACAAGCTTTGAGATAAGTACGTTTATCAGGATTTACGAAGTGGTCGTGGCGCCGTGGTTACTGTGCATATCAAACGATATCGCAGGTTAAGCGCGCTCGGCGCGGCCGGTATTAGGATGGGTGACCGCCGACCATTCATTTCTCACGACGACTTCCGTGCTTCGGAGGGCACGTTACGCAGTCGGTCCCGGGTGCTGTGTACTTGTATACAGTAGTCGTTAGGGTTTGTCAGAAGCCATTTCGGCACCTTGAAATATTTGACATCCACCAACTAGCACTGGGCCAGCTTGGTGGATTACGGCCTAAACCTCCTCGTCACCCAGAGGAGAGACTCATAGCCCTGCAGTGGGGGAGTTACACGGAGTTTCGATGATGATGACGTTTATGAGGTCAATTAATGAGGGTAACTAATTATTTACCTTCCACGATGGACTGGGAGCAAAAGAAAAACATAGAATGTGCCAGCTGCTTCTCTTCCCGGGCATACTGTAAAAGTCAGTTAAGGGACGGAGGTTTTATTGACGTTTTTGTGGGCGATAGGCTGACCCCCTATCACCGCTAGTCTCTCTCCAACATTATAATACCTTCAAATTTGTCAAATGTGGCATCAGATGGTTTATAGCTTCTGGTGTTCTGCCTACCCCATAATGGATACAGGCGTGACGTTATGTATGTATGTATGTAAGTACTAATTATTTTTCTTTCTCTATCTCCTACAGGTCGGCTTCAAAGGCTACGGTCTGTCTAAAGAGAAGCTCAAGGCGAAAGGCTCGTTCACGTTCTCCGATGGCAAGGAGTACACCATCACACACGGCAGTGTGGTCATAGCCGCGATCACCTCGTGTACGAATACTTCCAACCCTAGCGTCATGTTGGGCGCAGGTCAGTCGTGTTTTACTTTGTATTTCATACACCCGATCCAAAGCGAGAAAATAGGGCTGTCAAAGACACGCTGAAGGCACAGAATAAGTAATAGTACCGGTACAGAAGAATTACTCCGCAAGAAGATCTAAATAAATTCGAGTCTTGCTACGACGCGATACGGTGGAATTCAGCTCGCACAGCATTACATACCTGCAAATTTATATACCTAGAAGTTTTGTCTCTTTCTATCGCATGCCTCTTATCTTTTCTTACGCTGTTAGGGTTGCTGCCTAGTGAAGAATAATTAATCTCCTTCTTTGTAATTAATTAAGTATCTACCGATATAGGTATTACTGTTATTCTACCTTTGTAAAAAATATTATTTCAACTTACCTAAAGTACAAAATGAAAAAAGTTACGGCGAATAATTAGTAATACTACCTATGTTTTGTTTACTAAATTGAACATAATCAAATCTAAACATAATCTAATTGAATATTTGTTTCTTTTTATGTCCATTTTTAAATACTATTTGCGACCTCGATTATAGAATTACTGTGAGTGCTATTAGGTAGGTAGGTATCTACAACGGCTGGACCCCCTGATAGGCTGTCACTGCATATTGTCTCTCCATAATTATAATACCTCCAAATTTGTCAAACGTGACATCAGATGGGTTGATAGCCCTGGTGTTCTACCTACCCCATAAAGGATACAGGCGTGAAGTTATGTATGTGTTACGCGAATGAAGCAATGAGAGAGGTTACGCAATAAAGCCGATGTGAATGCGAGATAGTCAAGAAATGCAGAGTATTAAAACAACCGACTTTACGTGAAAGAGTTAATATCCTCCGTAATCAAACATATTTTTTCTAAAATTTATAATTTTTCATGAAGCACTTAATCGATTTCGATGAAATTAATATGGTATATTAATAATACCTCTGATATATTCTCTATCATATGAAATAAGAATTTTCCAAATGGATGCAAAACTGACGGAAAAATCGTATAACAAAAAAAAACATACGACACCATTTGAGGACATCCTCCTTTTGGAAATGATTAAAAATACGGATTTCAAAAAAGGCTCGTTCACGTTCTTTGATGGCAAAGGGTATACCATCACGCACCGCAGTGTGGTGCACGAATAATAAATAAATCATCATCATCATAACTCTTTATAATGAGCCCACTGCAGGGCATGAGTCTCTCCCCTGGGTGAAGAGGAAGTATAGGCAATAATCCACCAAGCTGGCCCAGGGCTGGGTGGTGGATGCCAGAATTTTCAGGGCGATAAGATGGCTTCTGACAAACCCTAACGACTACTATATACAATTATACAGCACCCGGGACCGACAGCTTAACGTGCCCTCCGAAGCACGGAAGTCAATAAATAAATATTTCTGCCCAAATTAAGTTTCTCAAAGAACTTGTGCTGTGGATAACTGATATAGTGAGCGCCATCTACACTTTCATGCGGAACTACGGGAACTACGGCGTCGGCAGAAGTTCCGCGAAGCACCACTGAGGGCGATAGCAGCGCCCACTATAAAAGGATTGGCGCTACGGCGGCGGACACCCATTCGCAACACTCGCAACGTACGAGTACATACGCTTTAAACCTTTAATTGTATTGTAATTCAAACAATCAACGTTGTAATTAAACTTTAAAATAAAAGTTTTTATTAAAAGTATCCAGCCCATCAAGAGATCCCTATTCGGAGCCATCAGCGCAAACATTGCACCTTCAGAGCCGCATTATATTATAAGATACCTTCAAGAAACACGAAGAATCAGCAAGGATCACCGCATGGGTTTGACCAATCGTTCCTTATAATTCCTTCTTTTCTATCTGTGCTAAACCTTATTTTTTTCTATAGTTCGAGTTCTAGTACAACAACGCTACGCGGGCGCATTATTCACCACGTACCTATTAAAATTGTAAGTACCTTCACACACCCTTTCCAAAATGAGCATAGATGAGCATAATTTACCAGTGCGGAGTAATTCTCCAAATCCGGGAGTGCAATTAATAGATAGTGATAAAATTCGGGATTTTAACAAAAAACGCGGTACAATCAGGGGTAGATTGACATTGTTCATTAAATACGTGTCAAACTTAACGGAAGTTCTAGACGACAAACAAAGAACTGAACTGGGTCTGCGACGTGACACAGCTAAATCTCTTTTATCTGAATTCAATTCCGTACAAGCTTCTATTGAAGAGATAATTTCAGAAAGTGAACTAACTCAGCAGTTAGAAATACGGGAATGTTTCGAAAACGCATATTATAGTGTCATGTCTAATGTCGAACTATTATTAAAGAATTCGATTAAACAATCTAAGAATAAGTCTAATGGTGATCAATTAGTAAAGTTGCCAACTATAACGCTACCCACATTTGACGGTTCCTACGTCAACTGGCTCGAGTTTAGAGACACCTACCTTTCTATGATACATAACTCTGAACAGCTCGATGAAATACAGAAATTCCATTACCTTAGAGCAGCTCTTGTAGGTAACGCTTTACTATTAATAAAATCATTAGAATTCTCTTCTCAAAATTATAAAATCGCATGGAGTTTGTTAAGCAAAAGCTATAACAATAGTAAATTACTCATTCATAATCACGTTAAAGCGTTATTTTCCTTGCAATCAGTAAACAAAGAATGTCCCGTTCAAATTAGACGGTTAATAGATGCAGTGTTAAAAAATTTACGTGCATTAAATACTTTAGATGAACCTACTGATTCATGGGATATACTCATAATATACATTATTGAATACAAATTAGAATTAAATATTGTGAAGGAATGGGAGGAATGTAAAAGTACCCTCATGACTAATGTGAATTACAATTTAACCTTAAATGACTTGTTAACGTTCCTTCGAAATAAAGCAGTTACATTAGAAATGAAAACGACAAACTACTATCCAAAAAATTGTGTTTTACGTTAACAATTGAGCATCTACCAGTAAGCTTCATAAAGCTGCCCGCGTTTGCCCGAAGTGTAACAAAAATCACTCGCTTTACGCTTGCAACGAATTTTTAAATTTATCAGGCAAAGATAGATGCATCAATTGTTTTAGAGTAGGTCATTCGTTATCCGATTGTTATTTTGGACCCTGCAAACAATGCAATAAGAGACAC
This sequence comes from Stenoptilia bipunctidactyla, assembly GCA_944452665.1. NCBI lineage: Eukaryota > Metazoa > Arthropoda > Insecta > Lepidoptera > Pterophoridae > Stenoptilia > Stenoptilia bipunctidactyla. The sequence goes on from OX101746.1 coordinate 19,968,668, forward strand.
AATACTTTATTGCACAATGACTTTGTTAGAATTGAGAACTCTTTAACATCGGTGTCACAGGCAGAGCCACAGGCACCGTCTCAATCTAACCACTCAGCTGTCTTACATACTTTTACTAATTCAGCCATGCACAATAATCACCAAGACGCTGGTTTTATAAATTTAAACGCTTTAAATACCGTCTTACTAATACGTCTTACTAATACTTAATACGTCTTACAGTATCATAAGGCTCGCGCGTTGTTAGACAGCGGAAGTCAACATTGCATAATAACAGAATCATTTATACAAAAATTAAACGTTAATTCGATACAGTCCTCTTATCAAATGACGGGGGTAGGACATGCCGTCACGCAGTCTACTCAATCATGCGAAATCACATTAAAGTCATTAACGAAACAATATATTACACGCCTTACCTGTTTAGTTTTACCTAGTATAACTACAACCATGCCTACAATGAGGCCTTTTCGTTTAATTTTTTTTTTAAGCTTTTTCAATACATACTAGATGGCGTTGAAAACAACTGAAGAGTCAATGTCAATATCGTATCCTCTTTGTTGACAGTTGACTGATCGTAGAGATAAAATTCTTGCTGATTGCCATAACCTTCAAATTTCATTGTTTTTTATTCTCCTAGTTTGTTTTGCAGCGTTTTTTCTTTACATGAAGTATATTAATAATTATTACACATAGGTACGGTACTGAAATTGGTACTTGAGTTGACACTTGAGTTAGATCAGCGCCATCTAATGTTGAAAAGTGAACTACTTTTTGTAGACTGAAAACTCCTCATTAGTGTAAACTATGACTTTTTAAAAGTTCCTCATGTAACTCTAGCCGATCCTTCATTTTACGCTTCATCGGAGGTAGATTTATTAATCGGTGCAGATTACTTTTGGGGTTTACTACTCAAGGGCAAATTTCGTCTACCCACTGGGCCATATTTACAGAATACTAAACTTGGTTGGATAGTTTCTGGTCCAGTATTAAATAATTATAAATATTCGCCTAATAACTTAACGCAATGCCATTTCCTCCAGACCGAGTTAAACGATCAGCTTAGGATTTTTTGGGAAATTGAGGAAATTCCAAGTAATTTAAATTCATGCTTATCGGTCGAAGAAAAGGTTTGTGAACAAACGTTTGTCGAAACGCATAAACGCTTACCAAACGGTCGATTTTCCGTTCGCATTCCGTTAAAACAGTCAGCCGATAGTCTGGGCGATAGTTACGAAATAGCTAAAACCCGGTACCTTGCTCTCGAACGCAAATTGAATAGATCACCGGAATATAAAAAAATGTATAGCGAATTCATGAACGAATTCTTAGACTTGGGACACATGTCGCGCATTGAAAATTATTCTACCTCATCACGGAGTAATACGCGATGACAGTTCTACGACCAACTTGCGTGTAGTTTTCAATGCTAGTCAGAAAACATCGTCTGGTAAATCATTTAATGTAAGATAATGAAATAAGTAAGCAATAATTTTAACAAAATATGTAAGCAGTTAGATCTAGACCTCTTTTGTACTACAGTTCCTATGGCAAGGCGGCGGATAAGCAGATTATTCTTCGACTCAAATCAAAAAGAAATATGTGGCTCTTAATAAGACAACTCTAAATCATTAAATCATATTGTATGTAGAATTATAGACTTTGTGGAAGTTTCTCTTTTATGTTTTAGGTATATACCTTTTTTCTTTTTAATATTGTGTGACTATATCAATATTGTATGTCAGATTGTAAATCCTGGTTGTAAAAGCTTCTCTTTTACGCTACCTAATTTTTTATCCTGTTATATAATCGCGGGAACCTTTAATTGGCTCTCCATAGTTTATATTAAACAGTATATAATTTTGTAACAAAGCTGTTGGTTCTCCAAAAACATAAATAAATAAATATTCAAATGGTAGGCCATTTTTACTTGTTTTCTATTTTGCTTCGTTTTCGTCAATACAAATACGTCGTTTGCGCTGCCATTCAGCAATTTTACCGGCAAATAATAATCCAACCAGATCAACTAAACTTACTATTAATTTTGTGGCGAAATAATTCATCCGAACCGCTCAGGGTGTACAGCTTAATACTGTTACCTACGGCACGGCGTCCGCGCCATTTCTTAGCTTACGTTTTATGAGACAGGTTTGCAATGCGATGACGCGCGCGTGTCACAAGTAATTTTTCAACACACTTGCTCGTAAAGTGAGCCTTATTCTATTGAATTTAGAACTATAAACTGGGCTATAAGTCACGTGTGCATAATATATTATACCCTAGTGCATAATATAATTAATCCTACAAAGTTGAATTGTACCTTAGTGCAAATTACATGCGAGTAAACAGAGCATATTTTATTGATCCGGGTTATACATAAAATAATATTATAGTTGTCTTTGTTAGTTCCACTTAACGCATTAGATGGCGTTGATTGTCTTTTAAATCGCGCATAAACTGAAATAAATAAAATTATGTATACTTGTTTTAAGGTTGTTATTGAATACAATGCACTCGTTAACACTAATCCTATTACAGTAAAGTCAAATCTGTCTAGTTTAAATATTTTCTTAGATAATCACAATATTATGAGAGTGGGTGGCAGATTAGAAAATTCAGAGTTTGCATACAATAAAAAGCATCCTATATTGTTGTCGAGTCAGCATCACTTTACATTATTATTTAGATGTGAGCACATTAGGTTATTACACGCCGGGCCTCTCTTGTTATTGTCACACATCAGAGATAGCTATTGGCCAATAGGGGGTAGAAATAGTGCTAGACTAAATCCAGGGTTTCTATTTATTAGATGCGGGGTTGATTATGCGGGACCTTTGTATGTTTTAAATCGGAAAGGCAGGTGTGCTAAACTTGAGAAATGTTATTTATGTATTTTTGTTTACTTCACAACACGCGCATTACACTTAGAATTGGTTACTAGTTTGTCAACTGAAAGTTATATTTTAGCATTAAAAAGATTTGTAGCTCGCAGAGGAAAGCCTTTGCAAATATTTGCAGATCAAGGCAGGAACTTTGTTGGGGCGGCTAGAGAACTCAGTACTATGTTAGTGAACAATCGTCAATCCATTCTTGATTATGCGTCAGATCAAAAAATATAATTTAAATTCTCTCCACCCTATGCACCACATTTTGGGGGTTTGTGGGAAGCCGGGGTAAAAACATGCAAACATCACATAAATCGCGTTATAGGTAATAGTCATTTAACTTTCGAGGCGTTTAGTACGGTCTTAGCACAGATAGAAGCCGTCCTCAACTCCCGACCTTTATACCCTATGTCTTCAGATCCCAACGACCTTCACCCCCTCACTCCAGCTCATTTCTTGATTGGTCGGCCTCTGACTGCCCTTGCTGAGGAAGACATCGCAGCTCCACCACACACGCTATCACATTGCAAGCGGGTGGAGTACCTGAGGCAGCAGTTCTGGCGTAGCTGGTCCAGCGAGTACATCACGAAGCTGCAGAGGCGCACCAAGTGGCAAACGGTTCAGACGAGCATCGAACCGGGGACGCTGGTCGTCATCAAAGACGACAATCTTCCGCCCTTGAAGTGGAGACTAGGAAGAAGTTTGTCTATGTTCCCAGGTCGAGATGGAGTATCCAGACTACCGGAATCACAAAAAGGGCATTTTCAAAAATTTGTCCTCTTCCTGTCCAGAGCAACTACACGGACGTTGGAGCTGTCATAAGCCATGACGATGACGTCGTGGCCATTTCTAGCTGAATCGTCATTTATTGAGAGCTATCACAAGCTCTCAAGGCCCGCCGGTATGTGAGCGCCATCTACACTTTCATGCGGAACTACGGGAACTACGGCGTCGGCAGAAGTTCCGCGAAGTAAAATATAAAATGCCTCCTTATTTATTCGACAAGTTGTCTTGGAGATCATATAATAGACGCTATGGAATCAGAAAGTGTGTCAGCGAGTTACTGGTTCCAGAGCATAAAACTATGGCGTTCCGTGGTAGCTTCAGATATCATGCAACCAAGTACTGGAACAATATTCCTCCTCCACTGCGAGATGTCAATAGTGTCAACATATTTAAAAGTAAAATTAAGCACCATTTATTGTCTCAGCAAAAACGCATTACCTCCCAAAGTTGCATGATATCTGAAGAATGTAATCCATATAAGAACCAATTTATAAATTAAAAAAAAAACTTTATTTAAGTATGTACTTAGTTATGTTTAAGATTTTTTGTTTTTCGTTATTTTATTATTAATGTATTCCTCAATTTAAAAAATGGGTCTGTATTTATATTTTTTTTATAATAAATAGCAGCGAAGCGTAGCTACTCAACGCATAGGATTTGGCAGAATAAACAGCGTCTTTGCTGAACTTGTTCCAGCATCAACATCAAGCTGAGCCAAAGCCTTTTTGCTCGCACTAACATTAAATTTATTATTTTATCTTGTATTAGTTCTAAGTCCTTTTTCGTGAGCAAATAAATTGATTTATTATTATATTATATTGTATTGTAATTCAAACAATAAACGTTGTAATTAAACTTTAAAATAAAAGTCTTTATTGAAAAGTACCCAGCCCAGCAGGAGATCCCTATTCGGCGCCATCAGCGCAAACAGATATGCTTAAGAAATATATAAACATACATATTTTTATTAGAATAAACTTAAATAAACATATAAACATCCACGACTTGACGGCTAATATATGTGTTCATCACACCGATATCCGCCGCGGCCGGGATTCGAACCCAGGACCTCTGGCATAGAAGCCGGTCGTCTAAATACTTCCAACACTAGTGTTATGTTGGGCGCAGGTCAGTCATTTTCAATAAACTTCCAAAGAGAGGAGATTCTCAATTCGTGTTTTTTTTGTGTCTTTGTTACACGATTTTTTGGACAATTATAATTCGATTTTAAATATTCTTGTTTTATATGATAGAGGATACTTCAGAGTCGGTCCCATATAAATTTAATCGAATACTTACATTGACGACCTTATACTTCAGACAAATTTTGGACGTGAAGTCGGTTTTTTAAAGTTCTGCATGCGTTGATTATTGAATGTGTTTGTTAATTTTAAATAAATAATTATAAAATAAATCTTTATTTTTCTCTTCACAATATTCAAAATAAACAATGTTCAAAGAATTAAAACAATAATACAAAGGAAAAAGAAGTCAAATGTGAAGGCTGGGACCTGAACTAGGCAGAGCATGTTCTTCAGGTTACCAGCATCCCGAGGTGTTATTTCCTAATGCCTGTCTGGATGTATATTTAATTGCAGTTGCGACCAAAGTGTACAGCTATTAAAGCAAAGTGTATAGTTTTCTTAGAGTTGTTGTAGATGTTGGAGCTTGAGTTAAACGCCACAGATAGTTAGATTGAGTTTATTGTTTTAAGTTACAGTTAAGTTAAGAAGGATGCTCGTCTACCCTGTGGCTGGTAAGATAATGCACACTGAGTATGTTAAACGTATGGTATTTATTATGCTAGGGCCACGTGACGCGTGTCCGCAGCATGTGACCAAATTAGGACAGCATTGCGCGATAGACTGTACGGTTAATGAACCGTACATGTTCCCGAGGGAAAAGGTAAGGCTCAGGGAAGATAAGCATCCTTTACAAAGAAATAAAAAGTATTAAAATCATTAATCAAAACTAAATCTTTTCTTGGAATGTGATCCTGTGTTTTCTATAACTCGTAGCTCGATGCCATGTTGGTTTTCTTGCTCAGGCTTGCATTTAATTTTCGCTACTGGGCTTCTTCTTTGTTGACAGCGCCTCTTGACGTAGACATAGATAACCACCGCTAACGCTCCTGCCACCAGCAAAATAGAGATGGAGTAGTGGGTCATATCATGGGCAGACAAAGTCCATGAGCTGGTCGGTAAGTTCTCGCGCCTCTTTTGGTATTCTATTGATTTTTCTATTCTGTCGATTTCTGTGGCCGTTCGCTCTGCTGTGAAGTTAAGTTGCGAATTATGCCAATTTGTATGAACTACGCTATTGATGGTTGAGTTAAGAGATGGAATCTCAATATTAACTTGTAATTCCATTTTGCTTCCAAAGTGATTATAACTGTAAATAGTCGAACTGTCTCTTTGTATCATGCATCCCGGCTGTAGTGAGATAAGTCCGTTTCCTTGAAGCGTTATTGCACTCACTATAGTTCCACACATAAGTCGTATTAGGTACTTATCACAGGCAACGTAGAGCCATAAGTTAGGCCTTAGCAGTTTGACCCAGTTATCTTGACAATAACCTTCATTCACGGCGCACGATAGTGAAGACTGCTGACTGAACATTTTTGCTTCGCACGGCGCATTGTTATCGTTTAAGTTATATGCAGGCTGTTGCCAAGTACACAGGTAATTTTCATTGCCATAAAATATACAATTTTGTATGTCATGCTCGTCGATAATTAAAAAATTATTTTTGACGAGATCGATTGCAATGTGTGATATTTCAGATTTAATTGTTTTCAGTTCCTCTTTGTTTATGAATGGCAGTGGTATCACGTGATAGATTGTGTAGTCTTCATCTCGAATTAACGGTATACTCAATTTAAATAAGAAATATTTTTCTGTGACTCTAACCTTTGTATATACCATCTTGTAGATATCTAGAACATCTTCTTGTATGTTTTTAATTGGTAGAGATAGGCCATTAGGGAGTCTCCCGGATATTATGTGAAGTTGTTCTATAAGTTGAGCTTTTGAGAGCAAATGAATGTCCAAATGCCCCCTGTATACGTCTGATAAGATGTTTAATAACATATCTTGAATTTTATGTAAATTGTTTAATAACAAACTTGCTGTCAATGACACTGAATTAACATCATTTGAAGCAAACAAGGCTTGTACTCGGGTTTCGATCTTTGCTAGTTCAGCGTTTTTTTCTTTTAAGTATTGATGCATGATTTCGAACTGTCTTTGTGTTATGTTTTCATTTTTCTTTATGATGTTATTTTCTGATTCAATAATGAGAGTTTGATTTTTTATTAACTCCAATAAATAATTTTCATTCGAATGGAGTGATTCGATTTCATTTTCGTATTTTTGTGCAAATTCGTCATCCAGAACGCCAAACAGTGTCCTTGCAAGGTTTCCAATACCATTTATATATCCTCTTTTTCGTCGAGACAGATGTTTAGAAAGTAGAAGGTCGTTGTATTCCGATAAGTGAAGCAATTCGTGACGTAATTGATTGACCGTCGACTCGCATGGTGGATGAGTCATGCGCTTGCACAGTCCTTCTATATAGTTTATGTATGTGTTTAAGTTGGATGTAGCTTGCCAATATAGAGTTAAATTATAATAAATTAGTAATGTCCATTCATCATGTACTATATGCATGTTTCCGACTTTATCATAGTATATAGGGTGATCCTTTTCTATAGGAGTCATTTTGTAGTTATGTGATTGTTCAGTCAACACGCCCCCAAAGAGCGTAAGGACTGTAATTATAGTAAACGTAAATAAGCTGAATATTGATTGTTTTCGTGTTCGTCGGGTATGTTTCAACTGTGGCTGCTGTACTGTTTCCTTTCTGTTGCTTGGTTTTTCAAATTCGTCTATAGGTTCGTAGGCAATGGGTAGTGGAGTTAATTTTGTTACAGGTCGCTTGAGCTCTCCTGACTTTGTTTTTAGGGTTACGACACGGACATAACCATCTAATCCAGGGTGTGTTTCGAGAATTCTTCCCAAGGCCCATTTACCTGGAGGTAAATTGTTTTCTTTTATTAAAACGAGTTCTCCTTTTGACAAGTTTCTAGTAGATAGTTGCCATTTGCTACGTGTTTGCAGCTGATTTAAGTATTCACTTGACCATTTCTTCCAGAAGTGAAGGTTCATTTGTTCTATGAGCCGCCATCGATTTCGCAGATCATATTGATTAAAGTTTTGGTCTTCACTTGGAGGTAATGACAGTAACGGCCCGCCGACTAGGAAGTGCCCCGGCGTGAGAACTTCCAGGTCATCTTTATCTTCGGTTAGTGGAGTTAAAGGTCTTGAATTTAAACAGCTTTCTACTTGTGTCAGTAATGTTGTAAATTGTTCAAAAGTTAATTTTTGTTCACCAAGGACCCTTTTCAGATGATATTTCATAGATTTAACTGCACTCTCCCATAATCCGCCAGAAGTGGGCCATGATGGGCAGGTGAAGTGCCATTCGATCTGGGAGTTTGTCATTTCATCTTGAAATTCATATGATGTAAAGGTTTTATATTTTTGAAAGTCTAATTGTAATTGCTTAGCTGCGCCGATGAAGTTTGTTCCATTATCTGTATACACGTGTTTCGGTTTTCCACGACGAGAACACATCCTTTTGAAGGCCGCTAGGAAGGTTTCAGTGCTGAGATCAGACACTAACTCGATATGGACGGCTTTAGTTACCATGCATATGAAGATTGCTATGTATCCCTTACAAGTGGACACGCCCTTTCCTTTATTTGTTTTCACCTGAACGTGCCCTGTAAAGTCTATTCCAGTATTCGTAAAAGGCCTGGATTGCGTTACTCTGACCTTCGGAAGGTCAGCCATTATTTGTTCATTTTTATGTGTTTTAAAACGGTGACATTTTACGCACTGACGCAATTGTTTCTTTATAGTGTTATTTCCCCCTAAAATCCAATACTGTAAACGGGTCTGAGCTAAGGTTAAGCGAGCTCCCCCATGCAGCGTTTTCAGGTGGGTCTCATCAATTATGAGTTTTGTTAAGTGGTCAGAGCTGGGTAGAATTATAGGGTGTTTAGTTTCTTCGTCTAGTAAAGAGTGTTCCAGGCGCCCCTTCACACGCAGTATTCCCTCTTGATCCAGGTAAGGTGTTAATTTTAAAAGTTTGCTCTTTGTCGATACTGTTCCATTTTTCCTTAAGTGTTTTATATCTTCGATGAAGTGTTTTTTCTGCACATCCTTTATTATAAATTTAGTTGCTATCTTCATCTCGATTGTAGAGAGATTTTTATGTAAGTTGTGAGTTGTTTGTTTATGACGTAAATTATTAATAAAACGAAATATCCAGCCAATAACTCGTATTGCACGTTGAAACGAGCTATATTTATGTAAAATGATACTTAAAAGGCTGACCTCACTCGATTGCGTAACTAGGCAGTTCATTAACTTTTCTGTTTCAGTTTTATAATTATGTTTAATTTTTTCGTTGATTTCTATTTTCTTAGATTTTAACCAACAAGGTCCTTCCCACCACAAGTTGAAAGTCAGGATCTGAGTAGGGGATAGGCCTCGGGTTGCACAGTCTGCTGGATTTTCTTGAGATTTTACGTAGTACCACTTGTCTGGCGCTACTATATTTTTTATTTGAGTAACTCTATTACTTATGAACTTTTCCCATTTATGAGGGTTGCTTTGAAGCCAAGCTAGCACAACTTGGGAGTCAGTCCAGCAGTAGAAGTTTAGGCTCTTTTCACCGAGACTAGAAATAATCTTTTGAATAAGTTTTGCGAGTAATAGGGCACCACATAATTCCAGCCGAGGTATTGTTTGTTTTTTATTTATAGGCGCGACCTTTGTTTTTGCCGTTATTAAAGTTATCGTAATATTGCCGCTTTTATCTTGCGTGCGACTGTATACAGCGCATGCGTAAGCTTTTTCACTTGCATCGCAAAAGCCATGTATTTCTAATTGTTTATCAGAACATTGTAGCCATCTTCTTAATGATAGTTGCGTTATATTAGGTAGGTCTTCGCGTAGCTTTTGCCACTCGGCTGCTATGTCTAGGGGTAGTTCTTCGTCCCAGTCGGTTTTACAAGTCCATAGCCTTTGAAATAGTAGTTTAGCTTTTAACACGACTGGTGCCATCCATCCAATGGGATCATAAAGTTTGCTGATATCTGAGAGTAGGCTGCGTTTAGTAGCTTGTTTTTTATTTTCTGGTAGATTCCAATTAAATACAAAGACATCTCGCACAGGGTTCCAGCTTAAGCCCAAGGTTTTTATGCTCATCGATGACTCGGAGTCTAAGTTAATTACTTGTTTGTGACATTTCATATCTTCAGGTAAGTCTTCTAGGATAATAGGTTCATTGCTTGTCCATTTACGCAACTTAAAGCCGCCTTTGCTTAAAAGTATGATTAAATCCTGTATAAGTTGTTTCGAACTTTCGATTGAATCCTGTCCATATATTAAATCGTCCATGTAAAAATAATTCTCAAGGACATTTGCTGCGCGTGGGTAGAGGTGACCTTCATCCAAGGCAAGTTGTTTCAACGTCCTCATAGCCAAGTATGGAGCAGCTTTCATACCGTAAGTGACAGTACACAAATGTATTTCTTGTACGGGTTCTTGGTGCATGGCACCGTATAGTTTCTTGGTATTATGGGTATAATTGCGCCATAAAATAGTTTGCAGGTCTCTTTGATCTGTATGTAGCCAAATATTTCTATACATTTTTTCTATGTCAGCTGTAAATACGTATTTATAGGTGCGCCAATTTAAAACCAGTGATAAAATATCTTTTTGTAAATTAGGGCCCGTGTACATAAGATCGTTGAGGGATAACTTGTTATCTGATTGCATGGAGGCGTTAAACACCACACGGAGCTTTGTAGTGCTTGATTCTGCTCGTACAACCCCGTGATGAGGTAGATAGACTCGGAGGGCGGTTTTGTTTTGTAATGTCAGTGTAGGTATCATATGTCCCAGGCTTAAGTAGTCATTTATGAACTGTTTGTATTGTGATTCTAGTTCAGGATTTTTCTGTAACCTTTTTTCAAGTTGCAGAAATTGTGAGTATGCTCGTGACCTTGTATTGCCTAGTTGGCTTTCATAGTTCGGAATCAAAGGCATTTTTACAATATATTTTCCGTCGCCTCCCCTTTCGGTTGTTTGCGTGTAGTATTTTTCACAGATTTGTTCTTCATGTGTGTGTTCTTTAGGGTCCATAATATCTTCCGACTCCCAGAATTTTGTAATGTCTTCAAGTTGAGTTAACGTAATAAAACAGTTGAATGTTTTGACATTTCCGCACAAAATCCATCCTGCGTGGGTTTGCTGAGCTACGGGGTAGTTTTTGTCACCTTTGATGATACCCTCCATTATAAGGTTTGAATATATGTCGGCCCCTAATAATATGTCAACGGGAGCGGAGACATTAAATGTTGGGTCGGCCAGCTTTAAGTTCTCCAGGTATTCCCAACCTTCGGCCTCAAACGACTGGCTAGGTAATTTGTTAACTAATTTTTTGATAACGAGTGTATCGGCAAAGAAGGAGTAGTTCGAATGTATTGATTTACACTCAAGGCGTAATGAACCTCTGCAGCTGCCAGATAGCGATCCGATTCCGGATACAACTGCATTTAATTTTTGTCTTGGGATTCTTAGTTGTTGAGCTGCGTCTTCAGTTATAAGATTGACTTGTGATCCTTGGTCTAGTAATGCGCGCAGAGTTATATATTGCCCTTCCAAAGTCTTGACCTTAAGTAGCATGGTAGTTAAAAGAACTTCATTGTCTTCATTCATTACATTATTGACTTGTTTCGTGGACTGACATTTTTGGTAGGTCATATTGGTACTCGTAGATGGAGTTTGAGGTTCAAAAGTTTGTTTCGATTTCAAGTTTATAAAATTAAAATCATGTAAAAGTGTATGATGCTTTTTTCCGCATATCTTGCAAAAACGCGTCGAATGACATTGTTTACTGCCATGACTAAACAGACAATTTTTGCAAAGCTGTTTTTTCTTGACTAGGTCATGTCGATCATTAACATTGAGGTCTGTGAACTTTGTGCATTGCATTAAAACATGATCGCTTGCGTTGCAAATCGGGCACGTTTTGGTTGTAGTTATGTAAAAGGTATTTGATGATTTTGTCATATTGTTGTTATTTATCGACTTATATGAATTAACTTTCTTTGTATAATTATTAGAGTTGTGCTGGTTATTTTGATTATGATTTTTCTGGGACCTCATTCCTTCAAATCCGATGAACTTTGATTCCAGGAACAGGATAAATTCTTCTAGCTCGGCTGGGTCTCTTGGAGACTTCATATCCTTTATGTACTCATTATAGGTTTCCGTGTCTAGTTTCTGACATAATATATGAACAATAATCGGATCCCAGCCGTTAGTGTTTACACTAATGTTATTAAGGCCGTTTAGACATTCCAAAGTTACGTCATGCATTTTCTTCATGTTAAATGCATTTGGCGTTTGTATAATAGGTAAATTAAGTATGGTGTTTAAGTATGATGTTGATAGAAGTCGCCTGTTATCGTATCGATGTGTGAGTATATCCCAACATGAGTCATAGTTTTCTGGGCTCGTAGTTAAATGACGTATTAGTTTTTCTGCTTCTCCTTTTAGTTTAGATTTTAAATGTTGCATTTTTTGTGCTTTAGGAATCAGTGGATTATTGTGGATTATTTCAGTAAATAGAGACTTAAAAGATACCCATTGGTTATAGCTCCCTGTAAACTCTGGGATCTCTATTCTTGGGGTAGTTTTTTCGTAGTGGGTGCTGTTAAATATCTTCTCATGGATTTTTTCTCGTAAGTTATCGTAGCTTCTCTCAATTTCATCATATTGTCTTTCGTAGCTGCTATCAGATTCATTTAATGAATAGTCTATTTTCCAGTTAAGTTTATCGATGGGTTCCCATTTTGATTTAAGCATACTGAGAGCATCTTCTAGTTGCCACTTCGCCTGAAGGTGGTCCAGGTTAATTTTTTGTTGTAGCCTTTTAAAAGCTTTGAAGTTACAGGCTTGCTCACGAAGAAAATTTGCTATTTCGCTAGATGCTTCTTCTTGTCGTGTGCTAGGAATCTGCTTCGGTGTTTGTTTAGAAGTAGACGCTAAGTTAAGGCGATTTTCGAACGCTTCCTGATGTAGTCGTTCTTCTTTTCGCGATGAAATGTCATTTTTTGTTTTCTCGTACATGTTTTTTACACGAGAATATACGTTTTCAGTGAAATATTCTATGTTTCTGTTTTCTAGTTTGTTCAAAACTGTATGGTTAGTCTCGAACGTCGTCCAAATGTCTTCTAGGTAGTTTAAACGCTTTTCTAAGTATTCCAGAGTCTTCCTGTCTGCACTATCCTTGCCATAGTTTGTACAGAACCTCTTGATATCTTCAAATGTTTGCTCTTGACGGTTGATGAGTTCTTCCGCGTTAGTTGTCATTGTAGTAAGTTAATAAGTTGTTGATTGTAGTTTTCGTAGATGATAGGTATTCCAAAATGTAAGTGTTATCGCTGGTTCGTGACACTGGGCCTGCTAGTCCTGACACTCAATATATCACGCAGCCGCCACTGCAAAATACACGTCTTCTCAATTAGCCTGGGGGATCCCGCTGGTGGGAAGCCAGGTAACCGATACGCTATCACAGCTTAAGCTACAAAATATACCAAGTGTCAATTGTGAAGGACTAGCCGGTCGTAGACAGTCTTCTCAGATCCGCACGTCGTCTTCTGGCACAGTAGTAAGTCCCAAAATTCTTCAATTGGATGTGATCTGATGTCTTTTTATTCAGTTTCTTCGCTCGAAGGACCAAAAGATGTATAGTTTTCTTAGAGTTGTTGTAGATGTTGGAGCTTGAGTTAAACGCCACAGATAGTTAGATTGAGTTTATTGTTTTAAGTTACAGTTAAGTTAAGAAGGATGCTCGTCTACCCTGTGGCTGGTAAGATAATGCACACTGAGTATGTTAAACGTATGGTATTTATTATGCTAGGGCCACGTGACGCGTGTCCGCAGCATGTGACCAAATTAGGACAGCATTGCGCGATAGACTGTACGGTTAATGAACCGTACACAAAGTAATAAAACAATATCAAAGTATTAAGAAACAGATTTACATACAGAATAGGTAGAGGTGGTGTCAATTGTGATTGTGAAAGTGGTGTTAGATATATTATTTGGTTAAATAGATAACTTATATAATAGGGTTTCAGTGCTTGTGTAAGAATGTTGTAGGAGCCGTTTCGTCAATTTAATCTTACATAGATATTTGCTGAGGGTGTAAATATTTATGGTTTTATTTATAAGATTGTAAAGATGCGGACCTAGAAAGCAAGTAAATCTATGGCTAAAACTGGTAAAAAAATTGTGGCTGGGCACAATGAATTTGTTTCTTGTGGACAAAAAAATATAATTAAAAGAAGACGTGTGGCACTCGGAGACTGCCGCGGTAAAGCTATTGCATAGCATTTTTCATCAACCTATGCAATTATAATTATTTATTTATTTTATTAATGCAGTAATGTTTGATCTAATATGAAGTTCCACAAGTTCCTAGTAGATGGCGCTGATTGTTTATTAAAGCCCGCATGTAAAATTATGGAATCAAAGTATCACCGCTGTGCCGGTCGGAGTTAGGTTAGGTTTTTTTCGTTACGGAATTGCTGGATTCGGTCCCCACGCTCAAGGCCCGCGATAGAAGCTATGCAATAGCTTAAAAATATAATTATACAAAATAATCCAGTCTTTTTGAAATAAATCTACTTTTTAACCGGATTAATCGCGTATAATTAATATTTTACATTTTAACTCGCTCGACGTTTCGGTGTCTTTGCAGACCCCGTGGTCACGAGCGACTGTTAGAAAGTAGTTAAAAAGTAGTTTTATTTAAATTATGAATCGTGAAAACTTAAGACAATATAATCCAGTCTTTTGTTTGCTATTTATTTTGTTATTTGTTATTTTGTATATTAAAGCGAAAACTTCGCAATACTAACCGTAGATTTTCCGTATGTCACCAGGCCTGCTAGCCAAGAAAGCCGTGGCGCACGGTTTGTCCGTCGCGCCGTATGTCAAGACGTCTCTGTCGCCGGGCTCGGGAGTGGTCACCTACTACTTGAAGGTCAGTTTACGTGGTTAAATAAACTGGTAAGAGTTTTTTTTAATATAAAGTAAGGATGGGACGTTTGTCTTCCATGACACGTGATGTTAAGTGAACATGAAGACTAGGTTTATTTTCCCGTTTAAACGTTTTCTGTATTATAACAAGATACACTTCATGCATGCATTCCTACATATCTTTTTTCCTACACCTCGTACATTCCGTTTCCCTCGGAATGTAATAAATAGACATTTAATTTTTGGTGAGTGTGCGAGTGCTCTTCTTGACTAAATTGAACCCACTCCTTTTTACCACCGGACTACAAGACGCAGACAGAACTTCCATCCCTATATAGTGGATTTACCAAGAAGTCGAACAAAACGCTTCGATAGTTCCTTTTTGGTACGGATTGCCAAGGTGTGGAACAATCTGTCTGCGTCTGTTTTTCCTGACCACTACAGTCTTTTAAGTTTTAAGGAACTTTTAAGTGTCGAGTGAATAGGTTTCTCGTGGATGGACGTGTAACACCATAGTCTTCATGCGCACTTTCCATCAGGTGGCATGGAAGACAAACGTCCTATCCTTACAATATAAAAAAAAAAGTGTAATAAAATTTATTTTTAAGTGTCTTTATTAAATTCACTAAAAGTTGTTTAAGATCATTATTCTTCATGGTAACAACTTGGAAATGAAACTTCTCCGGCATGGCGGGAAGCCCACTATTCCTCAATCTCCCAGTAATTGATTGATCAATCACATTTCCAGCAATCGGGCGTGATCCCGCACTTGGAGCAGCTAGGCTTTCACGTTGTGGGCTACGGCTGCATGACGTGCATCGGGAATTCGGGACCTATTGAAGATAACATTGTCAATATTATTGAGAAGGTAAGTCCCATTTACAATTTATACAGGGCGACCCAAGGGTATGGACATCGAGGAAAAGTACCTATTGTAGGTAAATAGGTTTACGGAAAGAAGCCTTTATTTAATTTTTAAATTATTGATGCTTCCATGCTGGGCTGGGAGCGAAAGAAAAACATAGAATGTGCCAGCTGCTTCTCTTCCCGGGCATACTGTAAAAGTCAGTTAAGAGACAGAGGTTTTAAAGGCGTTTTTGTGGGTGATAGGCTGATCCCCTGCCACTACAATAGTCTCTCTCCATCTTTATAATACCTCCATTAATAGTGATTCTGAAATACTTCCATGCTGGACTGGGAGCGAAATAATAACGTAGAATGTGCCAGCTGCTTGTCTTCCCGGGCATACTGTAAAAGTCAGTAAAGGGACAGAGGTTTGACTGGAGATTTTTTGTGGGCGATAGGCTGACCCCTTGTCACTACAATAGTCTCTTTCCATCCTTATGATACCTCTAAATTTGTCAAACGTGACATCAGATGGTCTTGTAACCTCTGGTTTTCTGCTTACCCCATAAGGGATACAGACGTGACGTTATGTATGTATGTATTATTAGTAATTCTGCATTTCGAGATTTTCCAAGAATGACTTGCTTCGTCTGGGAATCTAACCGATTCAAAAATAAAAAAAGAAGTCACACCCATTGTTATGATGCCATATGAAAGAATGGACTAAAACCAGGCCTGGCTCACTCCGCGCGGTACATCCGTTATTTACCTACAGCGAAGCGCTCCGCCGGCGCATCTCGAATGGGTCGTGTATCACGCGCGCGCCCGTTGGGACGTTGTAGATTAGATACCTACCTACCTAATAGCACTCACAGTAATTCTATGATCGAACTCGCAAATAGTATTTAAAAATGGACATAAAAAGAAACAAATATTCAATTAGATTATGTTTAGATTTGATTATGTTCAATTTAGCAAACAAAACATATGTAGTATTACTAATTATTCGTCGTAACTTTTTTTTCATTTTGTACTGTAGGTAAGTTGAAACATAACAGTAATACCTACATCGGTATACTTAATTACAAATAAGGAGATAAATTATTCTTTACTAGGCAGCAACCCTAATAGCGTAAGAAAAGATAAGAGGCATGCGATAGAAAGAGACAAAACTTCTAGGTATATAAATTTGCAGGTACGTAATGCTGTGCGAGCTGAATTCCACCGTATCGCTTCGTAGCAAGACTCGAATTTATTTAGATCTTCTTGCGGAGTAATTCTTCTGTACCAACTATTACTTATTCTGTGCTAAAACTTAATAATTATTCTTCTCAAGTAACTTAGTAGAACAACGAGAAATTAATCAAATTAAAAAGATACAAGAAACTGTTGAATCCAATAAAGTGAAAATAGACGTAAAATTTTTAAATTCAGTATCATACATACATAACGTCACGCCTGTATCCCGTATGGGATAGACAGAACACCAGAGGTTATAAGACCATCTGATGTCACGTTTGACAAATTTAGAGGCATCATAAAGATGGAAAGAGACTATTGTAGTGACGGGGTCAGCCTATCGCCCACAAAAAATCTCCAATCAAACCTCGGTCCCTTCACTGACTTTTACAGTATGCCCGGGAAGACAAGCAGCTAGCACATTCTACGTAATTCTTTCGCTCCCAGTCCAGCATGGAAGTATTTCAGAATCACTATTAATAAAAAATCATAGGTATAAAGTATCCTTTCAGCAAAATACCTCCACGATATACGAAATATAATACTATCGATACTTTTCTTCAATGTTCAATAATCTTGGGACGTATACACGGTATTATTTTTATTGGACCCGTACCTTGAGGCTTTAAGGCCAAAACAACCATTTTCAATATGGGTTACATCTCCAAAACTTTACCATTAAATAAATGAAAAATTACCCGACCAGGATTCGAACCGGGGATCTCTCGTTTGCCGAACGAGTGCTCTTCCACTGAGCTACCGGGGCCTGGCGGTACGCCTCGAAATTACTTAACACATTTTTGTTTTTACGTTATATTGCTAACGTAGCTCCATCTTATGGTATAGCTTTGCAGCTAAGACCACTCGAGACCAATTTCTTTACAGAAATTGTGAATCCCAGTTAAATTTATCACATTTTTCATTTATTTAAGAATAACTGAGCATTATAATGCAAAAACTTAAAAACATTATTAACTTTAAGTACCATTTTTGAGTTATTTCACTTTTTAGGATTATTAGTAGATACCTTTTATTTACTAGTTTCAGCGAGAAATATCAAAAATCTTTGCTACGTAACTGCTTTTTTGACATGTAAATGATAAATGAGTTCATGATATGAAGCAAGAAAAGCCTAAAATAATGATATAGGAGCGTACGTTATGGTCTGACAAGAAATATTCTCGTCTAAAGTCGAACCAAAACTTCGTACTTTAAATGCGTCTTCTGTAAAATAAGTCCTTGTAATTTTTTGTGCAAATCTATCTATACTAATATATAAAGCTGAAGAGTTTGTTTTTTCGTTTGTTTGTTTGTTTGATCGCGCTAATCTCAGAAACTACAAGTGGGATATGAAAAATTCTTTTTGCATTTGATAGCCCAACTCTTGAGGAAGGTTATAGGCTATATTTTATCCCGAAATTCCCACGGGATCAAAAGTTACGCGGGTAAAACCGCGCGCGGTGGCTAGTGTTCAATAATTTTAGGACGCCCTGTATACAGTATTATTTTTATTGGACCCGTACCTTGAGGGTTTAAGGCCAAAAGAAACCATTTTCAATATGTAACCACCTCTCCAAAACTTTACCGTTTTTGAGTTATTTCACTTTTTAGGATTTTTAGTAGATACCTATTATTTACTAGTTTCAGCGAGAAATATCAAAAATCATTGCTACTTAACTGCTTTTTTGACATGTTAATGATGAATGTGTTCATGATATGAAGCAAGAAAAAGCCTAAAATAATGATATCGTAATAATGATATCGACGACCGGCTGGTGTAGCGGTAACATACATTGCCTTCTATGCCAGAGGTCCTAGGTTCGAATCCCCGCGGCGGCGGATGTCGGTGTGATTAACACAGATATTAGTCGTCAAGTCATGGATGTTTTTATGTTTATTTAAGTTTATTATAATAAAAAATATGTATGTTTATATATTTCTTAAGTACCTATATCAGTTATCTAGTATCCATAACACAAGTTCTTTAAGAAACTTAATTTGGGCTAGATTATGTTGTGTGAGTGTCAGAAATATTTATATTTATCTATATTTAAATATCTCTCTGTAAAATAAGTCCTTGTAACTTATTGTGTAAATAGTTATTATATTACAGTAATTTGTTGTGACTATATTTTTTTGTAATGAATTGTTTTTTTTTTTTAATATTATAAAGTTTTTGCACTTAAAATGCTTAATTACTCTTAAATAATTGAAAAAATGTGTTAAATGAGAATTACCCGACCAAGACTCGAACCTGGGACCTCTCGTTAGCCGGACGAGTGCTCTCCCACTGAGCTACCGGGGCCTGGCGATAAGCCTCGAAATTACTTAACACATTTTTGTGTTTACGTTATATTGCTATTGTCGTGGTCTTAGCTGCAAAGCTATACCATTAAATGTTTTTTTTGTTTAAAAAAAACATTTTTCCATTCGAATATCGGGATTTTGTCATGGCAACGCTTGTTTATTGTTATTGTTTTTGCTTGGTGGTAGGATCCCTTCTGGGTCCGCCTGGCTAGCGACCACCCTTTATATAAAGTCTGCCGCCAAATGCTACCGCTCCGGCGGTAATGTGTTCCGGCAATATTGTATAAAGAGCCAGTTCCTTCCTAGACCCGTGTGCTTTCATCTTCGACCTCATCGTCACTTACCATCAGGTGAGATTGAGGTCAAACGCGGGTTTAGTCACTTATAAAAAAAAAAAACTTTTTTTTAATTCGTTTGAAAGTGCAACACAAACGTTCACTCATTCACTCACTCGTTCAACAGAACGAGCTAGTCTGCTGCGGCGTTCTCTCCGGCAACCGAAACTTTGAGGGTCGCATCCACCCGAACACTCGCGCCAATTATCTCGCGTCTCCGCTGCTGGTTATCGCGTACGCACTCGCCGGGACTGTGGACATTGATTTTGAGAAGGAACCTATTGGTAAGTTGAATATATCGAAATATAAGGAATGTAGGCAAACAAATTGAAAGAAGATGAATGACTAAGATTGAAAAGGGTATGCTACGGTGGTTTGGACATTTGGAAAGGATGAGTGAAAGTAAATTTACGAAAGAGGTGTACAGAGCAAGAATGGATGGTGCTGTCGGAAGGGGTCGCCCTAGGCGAACGTACGCCGATCAAATTGGCGATATTTTGAAAAAGGGCCTAGTCAAAAGTACCCGTAACCGGCGATCATGTATGAAAAGGTTGATGAACGTGGAAGAAGCGAAAGAGTTATGTCTGGATCGAAGCAATTGGTGTTCCTTTGTCTCTGCCTACCCCACAGGGAGACAGGCGTGAAGCTATGTATGTATGTAGGCAAACAAGAATATATCAAGCACATGCGAAATATTCCAAATGAAGTCTATTTTGGCTATTTTTCATAGATAACTAATATAACGAAGTCGTCATGGCGCCGTGGTTACTGTGTATCTTACGATATCACAGATTAAGCAACGTTCGGCGGGGTCGGTACTTGGATGGGTGAACGACGACTTCCGTGCTTCGGAGGGCACGTTAAGCAGTCGGTCCCGGGTGCTGTAAACTTGTATACAGTAGTCGTTAGGGTTTGTCAGAAGCCATCTTGGCACCCTGAAAATTCTGGCATCCACCACCCAGCACTGGGCCAGCTTGGTGGATTATGGCCTATACCTCCTCTTCACCCAGGGGAGAGACTCATGCCCTGCAGTGGGCTTATTACAAAGAGTTGTGTGATGATGATGATGAAATGATATGGGTACGGCATTCTTTTGTGGGGAAATGCGGTCGATATTGAAACTATCTTTGTGCGTCACTTAGAGATAGTTTAAATAATCAACGAATGCAGAGCATTAAAAAAACCGACTTTACGTCAAAACTTTGGCTGAGTTGAGAATGTCATCAACGTAAACATTCTCCGAATTTATACAAATTTTTTCAAAAGTTTGAAATTTTCAATGAAGTACACCTTCTCAACCGATTTAGATGAAAATTAAATGGGACCAACTATGAAGTATCCTCTATCATATGAAACAACAAATTCAATTTATAAGTGTCCGAAATATCGTGTAACAAAGACACAAAAAAAAACATACAGACTAATTGAGAACCTCCTCCTTTTTTGAAGTCGGTTGAAAAATATATATTATGACATTCGTTTCACAATATAATTTTGAAAATAAAGAACTTTATGCTCAGTTGAAAAAGGAACGTAAATAAGGTTCACATACTTCATTCTTGAGTCAATGCATTGACTTTTATACTAAACTTAGAAAGAATATTCCAGGTTTATCGTAAATAAGACACGGTAGCTTGTAGCGCACTGACTGTTTAATACAAAACGTTGACATCTTAAAGTACGCGCTCACTATGCCGGCACGCATCGCAGCGCAATAATCCGCCTGCGTCATTTTCATACATTTTATATGAAATGCGGCCCGTCCCGCCCCGGCATAGTGTGCGATGGTTCATATAAAATGTATGAAAATGACGCAGGCGGGTTATTGCGCTGCGTTGCGTCCCAGTATCGTGTGCGCGTACCTTAAGATGTCAACGTGTTATACTTACGTCCCTCTGCGATATCTTAGTCTTTATGTTCACTTTTCATCAGGTGTCAAAAAAAGAAGGCAGTACTCAATTAGTCTGTATGTTTTTTTATGTTTGTTACCCCATAACTTTTGACTGGGTGAACCGATTTTGATGATTCTTGTTTCATATGATAGGGGATACTTCTTATTTGGTCCCATATAAATTTCATCGAAATCGATTAATTACTTCATGATTTTTTTTCAAATATGTATGAATTCGGAGATCGTTTACCTTGACGACCTTATACTTCAGCCAAAGTTTTGACGTGAAGTCGGTTTTTTAATGCTCTGCATTCGTTTATTATATATATAAAAAAAATGTTCTTTACATAAAAATACATTTGTTTCCAGGCAAGAACCCGTCCGGTAAACCTGTGTTTCTGCGCGACATCTGGCCCACAAGAGACGAGATCCAGAAAGTGGAGAAGCAATACGTCATTCCCTCTATGTTTAAAAACGTAAGTAGGATGGATGTGTTTGTTCTTTTGTTTGATATAGCTTTTGCGACTGAATGAAGGTAGTCCATTTTACGGAAACGGTCCGACTTATCTGCTCTATTGTAACAAAACCTCACCTAAAAACAGAGAAACGACATTAGAAGTTTATTTTCCACTTATTAAGCTATTGCATAGCTTCTATCGCGGGCCTTGAGCGTGGGGACCGAATCCAGAAATTCCGTAACGAAAAAAACCTAACACCCTAAAAAACCTAACACCCCCCACTCCGACCGGCACAGCGCTGATACTTTGATTTCATAACTTGACATGCGGGCTTTAATAAACAATCAGCGCCATCTACTAGGAACTTGTGGAACTTCATATTAGATCAAACATTACTGCATTAATAAAATAAATAAATAATTATAATTGCATAAGTTATAAAAAATGCTATGCAATAGCTTTACCGCGGCAGTCTCCGAGTGCCACACGTCTTTTTTTATTTATTCATAATAGGAACAAACAGTTTCTTATAAATTATAAAACTCACTATAAATAGATACTGTATAAACCAATAGTTTCCTAAAAGAAGTAAGGTCAAACAGAAAGTACAATTTAGTAATTTACCTATAATGCATTGAACAGATTTTTTTTTCTTTTATATCTAGACAAATAATTTTATATAAATATCAAAATCAAAATAAAATCCCCAGACAATCACACCAACTACATGGCCTCAAAGTAAGCATAGCTTGTGTTATGGGATACCATGTAGCGAGCTAGGGGGGAACCTAGAATATAAATAGGTAAACACCAAGACACGGAACATTTTTTTTTCTTAATCCGGGCGGGTATCGAACCCGCAACCACTGGCGTCTGAGGCAGACAGGTTTACCCCATCGCCAAAGTGGTCGTCAATACACTGTGGTTCTTAATTACGTTGACAAATTTAAAAATAATAAATTTCAAAAATGGAACATTCTGCGTTGCTTTTGTTTTTAATTATAATTTCCACATGCTTTGGCGCCAACTTAACGTTATTTGTGAAGATAATAAATAAAAAATTAGTTATTTTATACTATGTCTGCTCAACGAGGTGCAATAATATCCTTATATGAGGCTGGTAAGCGGCAGTGCGAGATAGTGCGACTTCTCGGTATCAGTCGGCAGTTAGTTTCTTCTGCTATTAAACGTTACGATGAGTTTGGTGATCGTCCGGGAAGAGGCAGAAAAAGAACTGTGAGGACGCCTAGGCTTCGACATATCGTCAAACAAAGATTGACCCGCAATCCACAAGCCAATGTAAGAAAAATGCCTCAAGATTTAGGTGTAAGTCATTCAACGTTACAACGAGTTGTTCAAAATGAGCTCAAGTTAACAGCATACAAGCTGCGAAAAGCGCAGCGGTTGGATGATAAAGATAAAAAAATACGTCTTGAAAGATGTCGCTTACTGAAAGCGCGCTCCGCTGGTGAAGCGTGGAAAAATATTGTTTTCACAGATGAAAAATATTTACGGTTGAACAGTCTTATAACCGCCAAAACGATAGAATTTACTATTCTAGTCACCCTGGAGCCACAGCAATTATCCCCCATAGGCAAAAACCGGATTCAGTCATGGTTTGGGGTGGCATTTGCTCAATAGGCAAAACTCCTCTCGTTTTCGTAGAAAAAGGTGTGAAAATGAATCTAGAAATATACCGACGCGATATTTTGGAGAGTGTAGTTCTTCCTTGGAGTCAGCAGCACTTCGGAGACCAACCGTGGACTTTTCAACAGGACTCTGCTCCATCTCACAGGGCCTCAAATGTGCAGTGGTGTATGGACCATTTTCCAGAGTTCATAAGTTTTTTTTTTTTTTTATAAGTGACTAAACCCGCGTTTGACCTCAATCTCACCTGATGGTAAGTGACGATGAGGTCGAAGATGAAAGCACACGGGTTTAGGAAGGAACTGGCTCTTTTTTTTTTTTTTATAAGTGACTAAACCCGCGTTTGACCTCAATCTCACCTGATGGTAAGTGACGATGAGGTCGAAGATGAAAGCACACGGGTTTAGGAAGTAACTGGCTCTTTATACAATATTGCCGGAACACATTACCGCCGGAGCGGTAACATTTGGCGGCAGACTTTATATAAAGGGTGGTCGCTAGCCAGGCGGACCCAGAAGGGATCCTACCACCAAGCAATGGAATGGCCTCCATATTCACTAGACCTTAATCCAATGGATTACAGCGTATGGTCGATTCTAGAGGCGAGGGCCTGTGTAACTTCACACAGAAGTGTAGACGCGCTGAAGGCAACACTTACTCGTGAGTGGGACAAAATATCTGAAGAGGGGGTACGGAAAATCGTCGAAAACTTCAGAAAACGTTTAAGCCTTTGTATTAAAGCCAAAGGTGGTTATTTTGAAAATAAATAGATATTTACGTTAAAATAATACTGTATTTTTATTATTTAGTAGTCACCGTTATACTGTGTAAAAGAAAAATAAAATAAATCGTAAAATAATTTGTCAACGTATTTCAGAGCCACCCTGTATATATTATTGGAGAAAAAAAAAACAAGAAAAACATATCTGTGTAAATTATATAAACAGAAGGCCCTTAAGTGGGGATTAAATTAATTACTTAAAGCTGATCATGTGGCCGACGTCACAAAAAAAGAAAAGATTCAAAAATAAATGTAAAAAATTTAAAAATGAAAAGTTATATTTCCCCATGATTTGTATACTTATACTTTTTATACAAAACAATATCTAATGTGACTTGCAAGCAATCTCTCTTAACATGCTTTATTTTAATAATTCTAACCGCTAGACAAACCACAGACTCCAGTGGACAGATCGGCATAGATGACGCAAAACGCGCTGAATTCAAAATGAAAGGAATCTATTTTATTTACATACATTTTATTAGATGTAACTGTTATAAACATCTATCTCAACAGTTACTAGAAAAATCGAAAATCCTCTAAGAATTTATATTTGTCACACCATTCTTTTTAATGTTAGTATATCTTTATATTTAATTTATTTTACATTCTGTACATGTTATATATATTTATTTTATGTATAATTATTTGTATTCTCTAATTTAAGATTATCAATAATTACTATTTTATAATAAAGCTTTTATTTTATTTTAATTAAAATTTAATAGATTAATTGTAAAGTGGAAAATAACTCTACACCAAAACCCTCATCCCCGACCAACCGTGGGATACCTACTCACGATACTCACTTGGTGCCAACTAAAAACCAGCGTCGTGAACCCTTTAGGGTACCGACTATATGCTGAGTTGGTTACCATTTTTATAATAATCATCGTTGGTATTTGTTACAATTATCAATTATTTTCATGTTCTTTTTTTTTTTTTTTTATAAGTGACTAAACCCGCGTTTGACCTCAATCTCACCTGATGGTAAGTAACGATGAGGTCGAAGATGAAAGCACACGGGTTTAGGAAGGAACTGGCTCTTTATACAATATTGCCGGAACACATTACCGCCGGAGCGGTAACATTTGGCGGCAGACTTTATATAAAGGGTGGTCGCTAGCCAGGCGGAAAAACCACCTACCGCCAAGAAAAAGGTGTTCTTTAGGTTAAGTGTTAGTTGTAAGTATTATCGTACGAATTTCAGTGGTGATTGTTTTAAGAATAAAATATTTTCTTTCTTTCTTTCTTTCTTTCTTTCTTTCTTTCTTTCTTTCTTTATATTAGTTAGATGACGACCACTTTGGCGATGGGGTAAACCTGTTTGCCTCAGACGCCAGTGGCTGCGGGTTCGATTCCCGCACTGAACAAGGAAAAAAAATGTTCCGTGTCTGGGTGTTTATCTATTTTATATTCTAGGTTCGCTACATGGTATCCCATAACACAAGCTATGTTGTCTTTGGGGCCATGTAGTTGATTTGATTGTCTGGGGATTTTATTTTATTATTTTTATTTATTGAAATACCTGTTGCTGTTGAAATACCAACGAATAAATAAATAAAAATAAATAAATTATTTCAAAAACTGTCAAAACCTCATCTTACATCTAACCGTATATTTACTCCTCAACAGGTGTACGCAAAGATCGAACAAGGTTCCCAGGCGTGGCAGGCTCTGGACGTGCCACAAGGGAAACTGTACCACTGGGACCCCAACTCCACTTATATCAAGAAGCCGCCATTCTTTGATGGCATGACTAAGGTAAGACTTGGAATCACAGACATACATCTACATAGATGACGCAAGTGTCACGATTTGTATTGAAACCAAGCGTGCCGACTTTTTAACACCAACTGTGCCGCCACAGCTGATACGAGTATTTTGTGATATAAAATACTAACCGAATCAAAGACACCGATAAAATCGATTATTAAGAACGATATCTATATTGTGATATCGATTTTCTAACAGACATACATACGCGGGACTGAAGCTAGCGGCGACCAACCTTGACGTTTGGTCGGGGTTCGGACACGCGAAGTACATGCATTTGCGTTATCTATGTATATGTATGTCTGTGGTTGGAATCTATACTAATACTTATAATGGGAAAGTGTATCTGTCTGTAACGCTTTCACGCTTCTATCAGGCCTGGCTCACTCCGCGCGGTACATCCGTTATTTACCTACAGCGAAGCGCTCCGCCGGCGGCTTTCGAATGGGTCGTGTGTCACGCGCGCGCCGGTCGGGACGTTGTAGATACCTACCTACCTAATAGCACTCACAGTAATTCTATGATCGAGCTCGCAAATATTATTTAAAAACTAGCTTTATCCCGCAACTTCGTATGCGCTTAACTACCCTTCTCGTGGAAATTTCAGAAACTATACAACCAGAAACCCACTGAAAGAACCTTTATTCCAAGTATCACACCCATGCACTCAAGAAATAAGTTTTTTTCATACAAACTAAAAATCATATATTTCCCGTGCCCCTGGGAATTTTGGGAATTTTTTCGTAGCACAACCAGTCACTTTTTGAAGAACCTTCATGCCAAGTATCACATCCGTACACTCAAGGAATAAGATTTTTCATACAAACTAAGAAGTCCAACCCCTTCCCGTGGGAATTTCGGGAATTCCTTCCATAATACAAACAGACACTTATTGAGGAACCTTTATATCAAGTATCACATCCGTGCACTCAAGGGATGGGATTTTCTCATACAAACTAAAACATCATATATTTCCCGTTTCCGTGGGAATTTCGGGAATTCCTTTCAAAACACAACCAGGCACACATTGAAAAACCCTTACACCAAGTTTTACATTGGTGCACTGAAGGAATAAGATTTTTCATACAAATTAAAAAGGTCTATATTTCCCGTTCCCGTGGGAATTTCGGGAATTCCTTCCTTAGTGCACCCCTGCATCCCCTAAAGAATGTATATTCCAAATTTCAGCCCTCTACGCCCAGTAGTTACGGCTGTACGTTGTCTGTCAGTCACTCAGTACCTCAGTCACTCAGTCAGTAACGGAACAGTTTTATATATATTGATGGACATAAAAAGAAACAAATTCAATTAGATTATGTTCAATTTAGCAAACAAAACATAGGTAGTACCTATTACTAATTATTCGTCGTAACTTTTTTTTCATTTTGTACTTTAGGTAAGTTGAAACAATATTTTTTACAAAGGTAGAATAACAGTAATACCTACATCGGTAGATACTTAATTACAAATAAGGAGATTAATCATTCTTCACTAGGCAGCAACCCTAACAGCGTAAGAAAAGATAAGAGGCATGCGATAGAAAGAGACAAAACTTCTAGGTATATAAATTTGCAGGTACGTAATGCTGTGCGAGCTAAATTCCACCGTATCGCGTCGTAGCAAGACTCCAATTTATTTAGATCTTCTTGCGGAGTAATTCTTCTGTACCAACTATTACTTATTCTGTGCTTCAAGTACGACTATAAAATATCCGGATGCAAGAAGATGGGATTCCCTGGCTGTAAACTGTTAATTTTTAAAAGATGATTGTTGTTGAGTTTCTTGCCACTTCTTCTCAACAGATCGACTTTCCGAAGTAGTGGTAGATTCAGTTCAATTTGTAAATTGCGTGACTTATTTCAAATGTATTTAAATACTTACGAAATAAAGATTCTTTGGACTTTAACTTTGTTCTTTTACAGGATCTTCCTAAACATAGTGAGATAAACTCGGCGCGTTGTCTGCTATTGCTGGGGGACTCGGTGACTACGGACCACATCTCGCCGGCCGGAGCCATCGCGAGGAACTCACCCGCTGCCAGACATCTCGCGGATAGAGGGTCAGTGGAACGTTCTAGAATAAGTAAATATTTCTGACACTCACACAACATTATCTAGCCCAAATTAAGTTTCTTAAAGAACTTGTGTTATGGCTACTAGATAACTGATATACTTAAGAAATATATGAACATACATATTGAATAAATACATATTTTTTATTAAAATAAACTTAAATAAACATATAAACATCCATGACTTGACGGCTAATATCTGTGTTCATCACACAAATATCCGCCGCCGCCGGGATTCGAACCCAGGACCTCTGGCATAGAAGGCAATGTATGTTACCGCTACACCAGCCGGTCGTCAAAGAATATACACCAGCGCCACCATGCATTTACTTAATAGCTTTAGCGGGCACGAGTAGTCCTCGTGGCGCCGTGTTTACTGTGTGTATCATACGATATCACAGGTTAAGCAACGTTCGGCGCGGTCGGTACTTGGATGGGTGACCGCCGACCATTCGTTTCTCACGACGACTTCCGTGCTTCGGAGGGCACGTTAAGCAGTCGGTCCCGGGTGCTGTATACTTGTATACAGTAGTCGTTAGGGTTTGTCAGAAGCCATTTTGGCGCCCTGAAATATCTGACATCCACCACCCAGCACTGGGCCAGCTTGGTGGATTATGGCCTTTACCTCCTCGTCTCCCAGAGGAGAGACTCATAGCCCTGCAGTAGGAGAGTTACAAAGAGTTGTGATGATGATGATTTAACGGACGTTCCTTGAAAGAAAACGTTACTGTGTCATCTACTTTCTTAGCGGGATATCTCTCTCCCTCCCGTCCGCCGGTACCATCCATCTTTCGTAAAGAACATTCTAGAATATAAACCAGCCATCATGCGAAAGAAAAAATTACTGCTGCAACTGCCTAGTTTCCTAGCGAGCTATTTCAATCCATTCCACCGCAGGTACCACCATCGTTTGTATGGAAATCGCGAACTGTGGAATCTTCTAGAATACAAACATGCACTACAAACTAGCTACAATATACTACAGTATAGAGCGACCTGTACAGGGTCCGCTCATAATAGTCAATTAGATTTTAATAGCAGATTAGGAATGATGAGTGGGCCTGAATTTCGAAAAAAAATTTTTTTTTTTTATATTTTTCATAAATTAAAATTTTGAAATTCTTCTCGGCGAGTAAAATTTAAGATTAAGATACATTTTATGACTACAAACGATTAGATGGAAACGTTTTTATTACTTACTGTGTTCAGATCAAACTTAAATTTTGATCACTTAAAAGATTGATATAGATATTTACTTTCTTTTCAAATTTCATTTTATAAGTTACATTCCATAGCTATACAAACTCACGAATACAATAATACTTAGATACTAACCTTTGAACAAAATAAAACACAAAATCATAAATTAAAAACAAATTGTCTAATCAGAATAAATAGCAAAAAATTTATTGAAATTAAGTTATTATTAATTATTATGCACACCCGGATATAATCTTATTTATTTTATTTATTTATTTACACTTGCTGAGCAGCGATTTCTACCAGACAACCATAGACATAGGATAATCGTAAAAAGTAGCTTGTGGGTAAGGCATACTAGATAATCTATAAAACATAGACTGCATATCAATATAATTAAATTATAAAGATGTTTAAACATAAAAATACACACATAGTTATATAATGAACAAATAACTATATACATAAATTATATAACTATTATATATAAATATATACATATTATTACTGTGTCATCTACAGTTTCGCGCGTCGATTGCATAGCGCGCATAAAGTAACTTTTATAGGTTGAGATAGAGATATCAGCTAAAACGGGGAACTAGCGCCATCTAGAACTTAGTGACGGAAACTTTTACTAGAACTTTCCCTGTATTTTTCTTTAAGAATATTTAAGATTCCTCTAATATGTATATTATCATGATTATATGAAATATGTATATATCAGAAAACCGTTATCACTATCGAAATTCCAATAAACATGCAAAGGTCGAATTGCAGCATTGTTTCCTAAATCGGAATCGAAAACGGGTGCGCAGTAACGAACACAGGTAATTCGTTACCTGTAGGATGAAAGAGACATTGTCTATGGCATTTTTCTAATTTTATAAATTATAAACAGCGCCATCTATATCTTAGTGATACTAACGAAATTTAGTGAAAACACCGTGATAGCGCGGTCGTGTTGACAGCTCCGAATATTGGTTTAATAAAGTTTTGACAGCGTATAAACTATTTTGAACTCAATGGTAATACACTTAAAGCCTATAATTGTGTGAACTACTGTCTAAATATACATTCGAAAATGCTTCGATCACCAAACAAAGAATCAAGCTCGGATCCCGATCCAAGGAGAGCCACGAACTCCGGAAACGTTACTTTTAGAAGTAAACGTAAGCATGAGGATGACATGCTCGCACTTTTTACGACCTTCAAGAATGAAATTCTCGAGTCTATTAATGTGTGGAAAAAGGACATTCAGCAGGATATGTGTTTGATTAAAACGAAACTTGATACGGAGATCGTAAAGGATATTGCAGAATTAAACAAAACATACCAACATATTAGCTCGGAAATTTGTAACATAAGGCAAGAATATCAAGACATAAAATCTTCCATTGAAACTTTAAAGCAGAAGTCCGAAGAAACTTCTCAACAATTTACTAACATACAAGCCTCAATGCAATTCCATAGTGACCTTTGTGATGATATGAGCAAGAAGTTGACGGACTTAGAAAAAAAATCGTCAAATTACGATAATTTAGACACCAAATTCAACGCCTTAGAATGCAGTCACAGACTTCTACTACTGGAATGCAACGCAAATAATCAACGTGATCGGATGTTGAACCTGGAAGTGGTCGGTATTCCTGAGAACCGTGATGAGAATCTGCATGACATTGTTACGTCTATCGCAAAATACGTGAATGTCGACCTATTGCCAGAAGAAATAGTTGAAATCAATCGCGTCACCCCTAGAATTAAATTGCCGGGTAGACCCAGGAATATCGTCATCAAACTGAAATCTCGCTTGCAGAAAGAAAACATCCTGGTTGGAGCACGTAAAAAAAAACTAACTTCAAAAGATTTGACCTTTCCAGGTACAGTTAAACCGATTTACGTGAACGAGCATCTCACTCAATTAAATAAAACATTACTCCACAAATCCAGAGAAGCGGCTAAACTTAAACTTTATCAGTATGTTTGGTCAAAAAACGGAAGGATATTTGTGAGGAAAAACGAAACTTCACCAGCTTTACAAGTAAAGGAAGAATCGGATGTTTTGAAGATATTGTAAACTGGTTATCCTCATTTTTATTTTTATTTTCATCATTTCTCTTTCACATTTTACATAAATTATCTAGTAATTTAATTAAAACCCTTATTAGTTTGAATCTTATATTATATTATGCCGAGGTAGTTTACCATATCTATTTGTATAAAAATAACGCTTCAATTTTTAAATTCTTAAATTTTTTAATTATATATAATGAGGCAAAGATAGTAATTTTTTATATGCATGTAAAGGTGGTAATTTATTTTTATTTAAAAATATATAAAGAAGATTTAAAGCATTTTAAGTCTACATCACGTTTTTATTCCGGTAAGAGACTATACGCACGATGGTACTCGACACAGATTTTTAATACGTTATTAAAATATCATAAGATATATATATGTATATTAAAACACTATTTGTGTACATTTGATACTTTTATTTTATCAATTTTTCGGCATATACATGTAAACTTCCTGATTTTTTATCAATTACATAACTTCATCACGCAAATTCTACATCTTTTAGGCATATCGAATTTAAACACAAATCTACAAAAACAATAACACATAAACCTTACAATTTTCGATAAGACCATAATTCTGCTATATATAAAGTACATCTTATTTGATCATACCAAAATTACCTTTTCACTTACAAGTTACAATTTACTTGGTCATTCTATAAATAATACCTCTACTTTGATAGTCAAGCTTATAAACATCTATTGTGTAAACGGAATATTCCTAACATTCTCGAACAATATTTTGGCTGACAATAACTACCCCCAGACGAGTAATATAAACTATGTTATGACATTTTTGTATTCGAGGCCTTATGTTTATGCTGTTATGAACCATTACGTCCTGACAAATCTAAGAGTATTGAATCTATTAATCGAATTAAGTTGTTTGAAGTGTCTTTTTATTTTTTACATCCAATGCTTGAGTATATTAATATGTAGGAGACTTCTGTTAAATATTTGTGGTTTTCTCTTTTTAATGTTCGATAATGGATTAGTTATCAATTATCAGAATGTCCGTGGGCTTCGAACAAAGTGCCTGGAGCTTCGACAAAATATCCTGTGCAGTAATTACGACATTATAATGATTACAGAGACTTGGCTACACGGAGGAATTTTTGATGCGGAATTATGTGACGAAAGGTACGACGTATTTCGATTAGCCCGTGATTTAGCCTCTTCAAGTAAAACTATCGGAGGGGGTGTCATGATTCTTACACGACGGACGCTTGGCGCCTCGCGCATCGAAATACGGCCCCACGATGGCGATAGCGCCGCCGCTAGCGCGGGCGGCGCCGAGCTGCTATGGGTGTCGGTGCCTGGGCGTGCTCGCGACTCGAGCTCTGATCTGATGTTATGTGTTGTTTATGTTCCTCCGGACCCACGTAAAATGTTATCCAGTATTAGTAATGTAACATGTTATTTAAAATACGTATATGACTTATATCCTAATTCGTATTATTTGTTGATGGGTGATTTTAATTTGCCTAGTGTATCTTGGGATAGCGGTGAGCCTGTATTTTTAAAAAAAGGTTCCCTAGAGCAGCAAAATGCTGGTATTAAACTGTTAGATGAACTTAGCTTCATGGGCTTAACCCAATATAATTTCTTTAAAAACTATGCCAACAATACATTGGACCTTGCCTTCTCAAATATCACGTTAGCTTTACGACGGTGCCCATCACCACTTCTTCCAGAGGATCGCGCACATCCATCAATAATTATAGAGATGTGCGAGTTAAATTTACAGCCTTTAATTGAGCAATCCTCAACTAGGCGGAATTTTTTTAAGGGTAATTACATTATGATCAACGACTGTTTGTCTAAGCATGATTGGTACACACTCTTCAGAGATAAGACGGTCGATGAATCGGTAGATGTCCTTTACAATATTTTAAATACCTTGATAGATGAGCATATTCCTTTATATAAAAAACAATCTAATCGTTCATATCCTAAATGGTTTACACCTGCACTGATAAACATTATTAAAGAAAAAAGCAAGGTCGTTGGAAGAAGTATAGAAACCCTCTAGACTATGAGGAATTTTCTCTTTTGCGAGCAAGGGTGCGCGACGTTCAGAAACGTTGCTTTAATAACTTTACTTCAAAATGTGAAGATAATATTAAGCATGACCCCAAAATGTTCTGGAGCTATGTCAAAGCGCTAAAGGGTAAATCTGCCTTTCCCAGGTCTTTAACTCTAGGCAACGTAACACTCTCTGAGGGCAAGGACATATGTGATCGTTTGAATTCGTTTTTCAAGAATGCCTTCGGTACACCATCTGAACATGGCAGAGTTAATCTGTCAGGCGATATTACAATGTGTTCCGATTACATCTCGTTGATACAAACCACACCAGATACTGTTAAGAATTTACTTAAAAACTTAAATCACAATAAAGGAGTAGGGGACGATGGGATTCCTCCAATTTTTTGGTCTACATGCTGTGAAACGTTAGCGGTGCCCATCACTATAATTTTTAATAATTCTTTAAGACAAGGTATCTTTCCTCATAGATGGAAAAGCGCATATATTATTCCCATATATAAGAAGGGCTTGAGGACGGAGATTGAGAATTATATTTGATTGATTGAGATAGATGTTTCAATGCTCAATACAGTAGCTAAGGTTTTCGAGCTTGTCGTGTACAGCGAAATTTATCCTCTCATCGCTAGGTCACTTCCCGAGAAACAACATGGTTTTTTGAAAGCGCGTTCCACCATAACTAACTTGGCTTATTTGTCCAGTTACGTACTGGCTAGTATGGCTCGAGGCGGGCAGGTTGACGTGGTCTACACCGATTTTGAGAAAGCATTCGATCGTATGGATCACGTCATCCTTTTACGCAAGTTGCAAAAACTAGGAATCCATGGAGACTTGCTTCGGTGGATGCAGTCATACCTATCAAACCGTTTCCAAGCAGTAGTTTTGGGTGGATACAGGTCCGACTTTATCAAGGTACAAACTGGGGTGCCCCAAGGGTCACATTTGGGCCCCTTGTTATATAACGCTTATCTGTATGATATAGGAACCTGTTTCTCAAACTCAAACTATCTCATGTACGCAGATGATAAAAAGATCTTCCGTAAAGTAAGTTCGATGCAGGACTGCCAATTTTTACAGAGAGATCTTGACTGCCTCTTCGGTTATTACAATGAAAATAATATCACCGTGAACATCCGTAAATGTGTGACTTTAAGTTTCACGCGTAAGTCCCAACCCATTGCTTACAACTATTGTTTTAATGGAGTTCCTATTACAAGAACTGAAACTATTCGTGACCTGGGAGTGCACTTTGATCGAAAAATGATGCTATCTGATCACATAGACCATGTCGCGAAAAAGGCTTTTCAAAATCTCGGGTTTGTCTTACGTACATGCAAAGCTTTTAACAGTTTGGACGCAATAAAGGTCGTATATTATGCATACGTGAGAAGTATTCTGGAGTATGCTAGCCCTATATGGAATCCTCATAAATTATCTATAAGGACCGCTTAGAAAGAATACAAAGAAAATTCATCAAACATCTTAATTATCGCAGGCGCATTCAACCGGCCTCTTACTTGGATGCTTGCAGGAAGCATGGATTACTGACACTGGATGAAAGACGCACGATTATGGACATGTCTTTACTATTCGACTTGGTTAATAGCCACATTGACTGCCCTGATTTGGTTTCCAAGATTTTTTACCGTACACCGAACTACCGCACTCGACACACATCACTATTACAAGAGCAAACACATACAACAAACTACTCTAAAAACACAGTTATCTCTCGCATAACTAACACATATAATACCAAATTTAACCACGTAGACTTATTTACAGGCAGCAAAAATAGATTTAAATCTGAATTACTAAAGGTTTTAGTTCAAAAATAGAACTTAAACATTATATGTATATATTAATGTAGCATACCACTATATATATATAATTAGATTATAATAAATTATAAAGATAAAAACAACATTATATTAATTGTACTTACTTTATCTAAATAACTACCTACTATCCTTATACCTCAGGCATTTACTTATCTATAATATTTTAATGACATCTATTTTAAGCTATATTTATGAAGCGTATCAATAATAAAAAGTTGCTTATTTTACTAAAATATCATAAATGACTACCTTATTTTTCATTATTTTTCTTAGTTAACAACAACCTAACTCATCTTTTTTAATTCTAATGTTCGGCGGTCAACATTTTGTATCCACTTACTTATAATTGTTTGAAAGGAAAACCTGTTATTAGCTTTATTTTAAGTAAACTGCTTTATGTAAATTATTATTTGTAAACGCTGTTGGTTTTCGTAATAAATAAATTATAGGACACAAATTAATGATTAGCTTACTTCAATAGCTGACAAGTAGTGGGATTTAAGTAGTTTTTAAAACATAGAAGTGATTTCGCGGATTTAATGTTTAGAGGAAGTTCGTTCCACAAGCTTACTGCTCGAACCATAAATGATTTATGTAGGTAATCCGTAGAGTGTAGTGTTGTACTGATCATAAGGTTGTCTAATTTAACTTGGTACTTTAATAAATAAATAAATAAAAATCATTTATTTCAGGCAATTACAACCCATACAGAACATAAAAATTGCAGAGATCAATTTATAATTATCACATAATAAAATAGAAACAGAAATAAAATCAGATCGGTTAAAAAAATAAATTAATTAACTGAATTAAAATAAATAAATAAAATAAATTAATCAAAGCCATTCAATTTAGATACCTTCCTTGACTGCAGTTTGAAGTGGCCACATGTGTGTGATTATGTACCATGTGTCGCAGTATCGTACAATCGGGCTTCTCACTTACCACCTTGAGGATGCTATTGGAGCTCTCTCGCACTCTGCGTAAAAGTGATGCAGTGCGCTTGCGCACTACCGCATAAAAGTCGTCTGTATGTGACAGCGCAAACATTTGCGATGCACTGCAATAGCGAGGAAGCCCCAACAACATCCTAAAACCATTATATTGTACTGTACTCGGAGAGCGTTGATAGCCCCCTGCGTATAGTCGACCCACAGATTACATGTATAAAGTGATTGGCAATAAGCCTTAAACAGAGTTACTTTGACTTCGTCATTGCAAAGGGCAAATCTAAAAAATAAATTAGTGAATAAGTTAATTTACATTGGTATTGAATTAACTTATTTTATTTTTATCCCCAGGCTAACGCCAAAAGAGTTCAACTCGTACGGTTCCCGTCGAGGCAACGACGCGGTAATGGCGCGAGGCACGTTCGCGAATATTCGCCTCGTGAACAAACTGTCGCCCAAACCGGGCCCCAAGACCACGCACTTCCCCAGCGGGGAAGTTATGGATATATTTGATGCTGCGGAGCGGTAAGTTTTTTTTTATATTGTAAGGATAGGACGTTTGTCTTCCATGCCACCTGATGGAAAGTGCGCATGAAGACTATGGTGTTACACGTCCATCCACGAGAAACCTATTCACTCGACACTTAAAAGTTCCAGGACTGTAGTGGTCAGGAAAAACAGACACAAAAAACAGTGCTTATTAATACACAACACGACCAAAATATACATTAATACCACAGACATACACCTGCATATTGATTGGGGATTGAAGTCGTCGTGGCGCCGTGGGTACTGTGTGTATCATACGATATCACAGATTAAGCAACGTTCGGCGCGGTCGGTACTTGGATGGGTGACCGCCGACCATTCATTTCTCACGACGACTTCCGTGCTTCAGAGGGCACGTTAAGCAGTCGGTCCCGGGTGCTGTATACTTGTATACAGTAGTCGTTAGGGTTTGTCAGAAGCCATTTTGGTGCCCTGAAAATTCTGACATCCACCAACCAGCACTGGGCCAGCTTGGCCTATACCTCCTCGTCACCCAGAGGAGAGACTCATGCCCTGCAGTGGGCTCATTACAAATAGTTGTGATGATGATGATGACATCTGCATAGATGGCGCAAGTGTCACGATTTGTTTTAAAATCAAGCGTGCCGACTTTCTAACACCTACTGTGGAATTATAAACAGAATAAGAGATACCGATACCGATGCCGCCGATGAAATCGATTATTAAGAACGATATCGATATTGTGGAATCGATTTTCTAAATTCATCGCAATCGGTTAGGTATTTCATTGAAAATTTCAAACCTTTGCAAACATAGGTATGTATGATTTCGGAGAATGTTTATGTTGATGACCTTCTCAACTCAGCCAAAGTTTTGACGTGAAGTCGTTTTTTTAATGAATGAATGAATGAATGATTTATTTAAAAGTAACAAAGACTCAATTTGTTAGTATATAAATGCTTACAGACTATGTTAATAAATATTTAACTAGGTACATAAAAAACTTTAAACAAAATAATTTACAGGCTAATTTACAAAGGCCACTCCTGCACCATTCCCCCCGCAATGGCACAGGAGTGCTTTAAGTATGTCGTTTAATGCTCTGCATTCGTTGATTATCTATATACTAATATATAAAGCTGAAGAGTTTGTTTTTTTTGTTTGTTTGTTTGAACGCGCTAATCTCAGAAACTACAAGTGGGATTTGAAAAATTCTTTTTGCATTTGATAGCCCAACTCTATTATATCCCGAAATTCCCACGGGGTCAAAAGTTACGCGGGTAAAACCGCGCGCGGTGGCCAGTAACTTAGTATGATCGCTTGACAAATAGCTTATTGGCACATATGAATAACATTTTATCTGTTCAAACAGGTATAAGACTGAAAATGTGCCTCTAATCGCGATCGTCGGCAAGGACTACGGCTCAGGGTCGAGTCGTGACTGGGCCGCCAAAGGACCATATCTTCTGGTGAGTTATATGAAATGAAATGAAACGAAAAATTTTGAAATGAAATGAAATTTTTTTATTCATCATAAGACCATCGAATGGCCGCTTAATGACGTCACAATTTTGTACTTCGGCTTTCACAAGGTGTTGATAGTTCTTGAATAAGATATTACAGTAGACCAAGAGACAAAAAAAGCCGGCGGAAAAAAACTCTTGGCACTCTTTTTCAGTCAGAATTATACGAATTAAAATGAAGATTTATTTATTTATTTATTCATTCACGAAATCCACAGCTCTTAATATTAATTAATACATAAAATATAGAGAATAATTCTTATAGCCAATTGCGGATTTACATTATTTTTGTGTTTCTTCTAGACGAGTAACAATTTATTATATTCAAAACAATAAAATTATGAAATACTGATAAAAAATAATATGTTTTTAAGTTTTTGCATTTAAAATGCTAATTATTCTTAAAAAAATTAAAAAAAATCATTGATTTAAGAATAATTGAGCATTTTAAATGCAAAAACTTAAAAACATTATTAAAACATTGCAATGCTTCACTGTAACTGGGATTCACAATTTCATGGAGCTACGTTAGCAATATAACGTAAAAACAAAAATGTGGTAAGTAATTTCGAGTCGTACCGCCAGGCCCCGGTAGCTCAGTGGAAGAGCACTCGTCCGGCAAACTAGAGGTCCCAGGTTCGAATCCTCAAGGGTGTCAATGGGACCATGTGATAGAATCAAATAACATGTGAATAATTTTTCATTTTTTTTTGTTTTTATTTTTATACAAAATAATTCAATGGAGTCAAAACATCCTATGTAAAACAACTTTATGCGAAGTACGACAACGTGGTATTTTTATCGCTATGCACAGGTACAGTTCGCAACGTTTGGCATTGTATATTGCACGCAACGTTCCTCAACGTTTAAAATATTTTTTGTTTATTGTATGGCTTCAGTGACACGCGTCTATTGAATGAATGTTAAAGAGATTTTACAAGGGTGATAATTTATGAACTCATTATATTAAGATTGATGATATCTTGGAAAGTATGCACTTTTGAACCACATATTCTTTGGCAAAAAGTATTATTTTTTAGTAAGATGCAAAACCTCAAAGTTATGGGATATCAACAGGAACACCTTGTATATAGCGTCTTTTTTTATGAAGATCTAAATATTTTAGGAGAACGATGTGTGGATTCAATTTAAGAAAAAATATTTTTTTTTGTTAGGGAAATTGATATTTCATAATTCTCATAAGTTAACAACATGTTACTTTAATCTGTTATTTACGACTAAATAGCAAGAAATAAAATCGATGTTCCAACTATTTCTATTAATAAATACGTTAAGCCCCGATCTTTCAATAGTTACAAAAATTTGGTCACTTAAAAGAATTGTAAAATTTCAATTTTAAAAAATATATATAATTTTTTTGTCATAAATTAAATTCACACATCATTCTTAAACTTCTCCTAAAATATTTTGATCTTCATAAAAAAGACCCTTTATATTCTAGGTGTTTATCTATTTATGTGTTTATATTCTACGTTCCCTCCTAGTTCGCTACATGGTATCCCATAACACAAGCGATGCTTACTTTGGGGCCATGTAGTTGGTGTGATTGTCTGAGGATTTTATTTTTCCAACCCCGTGGGAATTTCGGGAATTCTTTTCAAAATACAATCATATACCTATTGAAGAACCTTTATACAAAGTATCACATCGTATATTTCCCGTTCCCGTGGGAATTTCGGGAATTCCTTCCTTAGTGCACCCCTACATCCCCTAAAGAATGTATGTTCCAAATTTCAGCTCTCTACGCCCAGTAGTTACGGCTGTACGTTGTCTGTCAGTCACTCAGTCAGTAACGGAACAGTTTTACATATATTGATTTATTTTATTTTCCCCTCAGGGCATCCGCGCAGTAATAGCCGAATCCTTCGAGCGGATCCACCGCTCCAACCTCGTGGGAATGGGAATCATGCCGCTTCAGTTCGTCGACGGCAACACGGCTGATAGCTTGAAGCTGAAGGGAGACGAGCAGTTCAGCATCAAAGTGCCGGAGTCGCTGGCGCCGGGGGATAAAATCACTGTCGAGGTAGGTTCACTTGCGGAGAATCTATGTGTTAAACTATATTGGTGACTGCTACTTTCACCAATATGGGGATTGATTTAACACGGTGCCTTATCACGTAACTTGCAAGAGCAAAGCGATGGCATGAATTGCGCAAGATTTGCTAAAAAAGAACTAATTCGTATTACGTTACAGCAAAAACATAGCAATCCGACGACTTTGCTGCCTCTATCGTACAATCGATGTACTAAAAGTGCATATAGTCCCTTTGACTTTCATACTTGTCGTGTGTACTTTTCTTTCTGTTTCACATTTTATTAGTATCTTTTTTAGCTACCAAATTGTTTTTTGGCGCTAGTATCGTAGCAATAAATGCAATGCGCTCTTTTTGACCAAACTGAACCCACCCCTTTTTACCACCGGACTACCAGACGCAGACAGAACTTCCATCCCTATATAGTGGATTTACCAAGAAGTCGAACAAAACGCTTCGATAGTTCCTTTTTGGTACGGATTGCCAAGGTGTGGAACAATCTGCCTGCGTCTGTTTTTCCTGACCACTACAGTCCTGGAACTTTTAAGTGTCGAGTGAATAGGTTTCTCGTGGACACCACCATAGTCTTCATGCGCACTTTCCATCAGGTGGCATGGAAGACAAACGTCCTATCCTTACAATATAAAAAAAAAATCTGCTATCAACGAACGTTTGAACAGCTATCGCTTACATAATACGACGTAAAGCAATGGATCGCGCGTCCATGGCATGATGACTGCGCCATTATAGCTGATCGCTAATATTTACGTGATAAGGCAGCCGGCCACACTACGTTCTGCTAGATTGTCTCGCTTCGCTCGGCCTAAGAGCAGATTGAGTCGAAGAGATAGTCTGTAAAGACACAAAATACGATATTTAAGTGTACAGATAGACATGCAAATGAGGAAAAAACTTTTTTTTAAGGATAGTATTTCGATGGTAAAAGACTTTTTCGTATTTTCGGACACCTAATTGAGCTTAGGTAACTTGAGGTATATGGCACTGGCGCTCGAAGGAGTGTATATGTCGCAGTCATCTGGATGAATTAGCCACTCAATTGGACGCCTAGACCGAATCAACGGCCTAGGCCGATAGTTGATTGAACACGAAAAACTCAACGTTTAACAACTTGGCGTGTTGAAAGTTAGCCCCTTGAAGATGGCTGACCAAAATTCAGCCAAGTGATTTAGAATTGGTACAGTTTTGGCTTAAGTAATAAAACAAGTAGGTCATGGTAAAATTATCTGTCATGCATGACGGAAAAACCAGTCAAGCAAAATTTTTTATCTATAAGATTTTTTTTTATTTATTTCAATTACAAGGAAATAAAATCCATAGTGGCGCATCGCCGGGTGCTGTCGCAACACGCTCGCTTCGCTCGCTCGGCTCGCGCGTAAATATAAATATATATAAAAAATAAGTTCCGTTTTAATGTTTTAATATTTAAACCAAACATCATAAATTTAACAATATCCAATTTAACTAAATGGCTAAACAACGTTTAGGCAACTGGTTAAACGTTGTGATCAACGACTTGACTAATTGTCCTTAAGCCGGTTAAAACGGCCTAGGCGTCCAATTGAGTGGCTAATTCAACCAGATGACTGCGAAATATATATAGGGAGACAGTGGGCTCTTTTCGCCATTACACTCTAATTTTATGCCTCTCTGATGTCAAACTAAGAAGCTTCAATATCAGTTTTTCAAATCAAATCATATTTATTGCTTCAATGTATGGTACAAGAAGGTGGTTATACTATGATACGTTAATTTAAATAGAGCTTTACATGATTCAGTTGATTCTTTCCCTAACATTGCCCGTAAACATTTTTTTTGAGCCAAAAAGTTTTATAAGCTTCACATGAGTTTCCCCATATCAGTAGCCCGTATCTAAGATTTGAAGCGACGTATCCGTGGTACGCGGTCCGGCACTGTTGACCACGGTGTTTTCACTAAATTTCGTTAGTATCACTGAGATATAGATGGCGCTGTTTATAATTTATAAAATTAGAAAAATGCCATAGACAATGTCTCTTTCATCCTACTTTTCATTCTTCGGTTCATTCAAACAATCATCTAACCGACTCATTAAATCTATCTTTCATTCGTTACCTGTGTTCGTTACTGCGCACCCGTTTTCGAATGTTGTTTTTATCGCTTTTTTTCTTGGATTCCTTTTACCCTCAACCCAGCCACCATTTGGACTTTGACGCTCCTTTTTTTAATTCTGACCCGGCAATTCTACTGGATTTCGGAAACAACGCTGCAATTCAATCTTTACATGTTTATTGGAATTTTGATCATGATAACGATTTTCTGATATATACATATTTCATATAATCATGATAATATACATATTTGAGGAGTTTTAAATATTCTTAAAGAAAAATACAGGGAAACTTCCCGAGTGGTTCTAGTAAAAGTTTCAGTCACTAAGTTCTAGATGGCGCTAGAGCTCCGTTTTAGCTGATATCTCTATCTCAACCTATAAAAGTAACTTTATGCTGTTGACTGAGAGCATGTTTTACGAAGACGACTTAAGACATACACGTAGCTATTCAGTTTGTTGCAGACCTGTTGTATTTGTATTTTCCAGTTCAAGTTTTTTTCGTAATTTCTTGGAGTTAATAAGTTTTTCAATATTAAGTCCAAGAAATTTCACAGTTTCCACTTCATTTATATTTATATTTTCGTACACTATTTTCATTTCTGATAAAATTCTATTTGTATTAAATTTAATGAACTGGGTTTTAGTAAGGTTCACATGAATATTATTATTTAATAGCCATTCTATAATTAATTCAATGGTATTGTTAATTTCATCCTGATAATTGGTAGTAGCATTCACGGAGGAAATATAAAGAGGAGCTGCCAGCTCTAATAAATATCCAGTTATTTCTAGGGACTCAAGTGAAGCCTACGGGCGGGGTGCGAGAGGGGTAAGCGGTGGGTTACCAATCATAGCCAAACAGGCGATGGCATTAGTCACCTAGTAGCGAGTAGTAAAAACCGGTTGAAACATAAGGTTAAAATATTCACATGATCATTAAAAAAGTTCAGCTATACTTTACTAGGTGGCTCTAGTTTTTTAACGAAATTTCATACGTTCCAAATCTGTCAGAAAAAACCGCGAAAGCTAGATAGCGCAACATTTTTTCGCGGCATAAAAATCACCTAGGCAACAAATAACAATCTGGAATTTTGGACACAAATAATTGGAAAACAAACAATTTGTAAAAAATAATTATGAATGAAATTATCTTCGTGGTAAGTTCATTTTATTTGGATTGTCAATGTAATTCCTATAGAAAACTAAATTTTACATCGAGAAACAATGGAGGATTTAATTTTTTTTAATATCTACGCGTGTACATACTTCACAGAAGTCAGCGACGAACTGACGCCAGTGCCTCTAGCGAGGAATAGCTTGAACTAAAGGCTGTGATTGAAGCTGTGCAACTTTGCTTACAGCAGCTCTACTATGTATCTGCTTTGTGGTAGCATTGCAGTTTTTCGTTTCATTTCTTTTGGAAAAAAATCACAGCTATGTCATGCTATGTTTTGTAAGTAACTGTATTTTTGACATGAGAGATAATTGAGCTCTAAATTCGATACGTATATGTGCAGTGTGATACGGAAGAGTATTATTCCATATTGGTGTTGATGTCTTTACAAGTTTTTAACGTAATTTGACATCAAACATTTTTAGTATTTTAATTCTTTTGGAGACCCCAAAGCACTCGAAGTGACTTCTACGAGAGCCTAATACGCAATATGTATCTCGGTTGTGTTAGTTGAGTTAGTGTATAAACCTTAAATTGCAATATGCTGTTTTGCATAATATAGGGTGACTGGTGGGTGACTTTTAAAATTCCAGGACGTGATTGTTTAAGATCATAAAGAGAAAATATAAATATTAATTATTTACTGAGTAAACTTAACCGAAAGTTAAAGAATTGATTACGCAACGCATGGTTACACTGGCGTTGGCAGCGATCCGCGTGCCAGGTGACGTGCCGCGATTGACTCAGGCCTAAGTAAATTAGATAGAAAATA
This sequence comes from Stenoptilia bipunctidactyla, assembly GCA_944452665.1. NCBI lineage: Eukaryota > Metazoa > Arthropoda > Insecta > Lepidoptera > Pterophoridae > Stenoptilia > Stenoptilia bipunctidactyla. The sequence continues at coordinate 20,013,071 of OX101746.1, forward strand.
AACTTTATTTATTTATAGGGAATTCTGAAGAAAAATTAAGTACCTACTTCAGTATTGCAAATTTGTCACCAAATTTGTCACAAACCTGTACAGGAAGAGATTTTTAACAGCTATTTCTTATATTGTAATATGAAAAACGTAAGCGTAAAGTTATACAAGTTACCTATTGATATTAAAAACATTGATTTTTTTACGTTTACTTAAAAACATAATACATTATATACATATAATATTTTTTGACGGAATCGCTGGCGCAGGTGTTTTAGATGCTACTGCTCAAATAAATAAATAAATAAAAATAAAATCCCCAGACAATCACAGCAACTACATGGCCCCAAAGTAAGCATAGCTTGTGTAATGGGATACCATGTAGCGAACTAGGGGGGAACCTAGAATATAAATACATAAATAGATAAACACCCAGACACGGAACTTTTTTTTCTTGTTCCGTGCGGGAATCGAACCCGCAACCACTGGCGTCTGAGGCAGACAGGTTTCATGAGTAATCGTCACGTCAAATCATGAGGATGTGGGTTTGATTCCCGCACGGAACCAACAAAAAATGTTCCTGTTTTGGGTGTTAATCTTTTTTTATGTATTTATATTCTAGGTTCCCCACTAGTTCACAATAAGGCATCCCATAACACAAGCTTTGCTTAGTGTGGGTCCATGCAATTGGTGTGATTTTCTGGGGATTTATTTATTTGTAAAGTAACGTTTCAAACTTAAATAACCTATGTATTTCTACCCGCAGATGGACAACGGCAAATCGTTCCCCGTGTTGGTGCGTTTCGACACAGAAGTCGACCTGACTTACTACAAGCACGGCGGCATCCTCAACTACATGGTCAGGAAAATGCTTTAACCGTCCCCAAACGAGGACGCCGGTTCTACGACTATGTTTAATGACTTGGTGAAAATCTTGAAGTTGTGTCAGTTTTGTATGGTGGCATAAGGTATATTTGTAATTTATTGATCACCGTCCTCTATTGAGGACGGTGGTTTTTAAAAGGTTAATTTTGGCGTCCATTTGGTATAAATCGTACTGAAGTTTTGTTTGAGTTTAAATTTAAATTAGATTAATATTAAAATTGAAATAGGACTGAAAGATAACGTTTCTTTATATATAGAAACGTTAGAAATTTGCAAAGTGACCTTATGTTGTTTCATATTTCTATGTTTTCTACCATTTAATATACGAATGTTCTTATAACCTACTGTTTATACAACCAAACTTTTTATACTTAAAATTAATAAGGCACAAACTAATATAAGTGAATATGTTAAATTTATTGTATGTATTTTAAATTATAGGTAACCAAAAATTTATAGTTTCTCTTCATATCTAAATAAGTGCCTGGGGTTTTACAAAATCGTCCCAACTTTTACTTTTTGTAATAAAATGTTAGTCATATGTAAACGAGTGGGATTCATATTCTTACGACTATAATCTTTAAACAATTATGTTAACTTTACATATAGTTATAACGAATAACATTATATTATAACACTTCTCTTAAGTTTTTTTTTTCATGATATTCTAATAAAAGATATTTTAATACGCCTCACTTAGAGCTTATTTTCAACCGACTTCCAAAAAAGGAGGAGGTTCTCAATTCGTCTGTATGTTTTTTTTTTGTTTGTCTTTGTTACACGATATTTCGGACAATAACTAATTGATTTTGAAAATTGTTGTTTCATATGATAGAGGATACTTCACAGTTGGTCCCATTTAAATTTCATCGAAATCGGTTGAGTACTTCATGGAAATTTCAAAAAATGTTTATGTTGATGACATTTTCAACTCAGCCAAAGTTTTGACGTGAAGTCGGTTTTTTTTAATGCTCTGCTTTCGTTGATTATCTTTAATTATATTGTTGTTAATGTGAATTATACCTTTGGGGATTCCTGTAGGTATATGTGACGTGAAGTATAATATAAATTATCACTACAAAATTGGCCAAATATATTTTCTTTCTTTTCAACTGTATTAAATATGTAAAGTTGCCCCTAATGAGAACACTATGTATCATGCATTTATATTTTTATTCTATGTATGTATGAATTAAATTACTAGATATTGGAATCAAATATGTACTAAACCAAAGGGTTTTCTATTCAACAAATGTTAATAATAAAAAATATTCTTTATTTCCACAGAACTTAAAAAATAAACATTTATCACTATTATTGATGACAATGTGGGCGGCCTTATCGTCATTTACCATTTTTCATTTTGCAATAGGTAACCTTGTTGAAAAGTGAAGCTACTCATGTTTTAAGATGAAAAATCATGTAATATGAAAGAAATATTTATCTTATTATTTATTGTTTAATAATCAATTGTTCGCGTTTGAACGCTTTTATTTACATACTTTCTCGGTCTGACATTTGTCAAACCATACCAGATTTGATTGAAAAGTGATTGAATGTGTATATTGAAATCAGCGCCATCTATTGTTCGTTGTTGTTTTCGTAGAGTTAAAAACGTGCAGGGTGCTTTTTCAATGTACCCAAATATTGAGCTCTTCAACATTATAATATCTTAATTTTTTTTTATTTGGGTTAATTATGCATGGTGGTTTGTGTAATGGTTAAAGAGTAATTGTAAGTTATAGTGGAGTCATTTTAATAGGTCACATTTGACAAGTGTCAGTCTTATACATTTTTTTACAACACAACCAAAAATGAACTTTATCTGGCTGACATAAGTAATGTCAAATGTGACCGCTTAACATGGCCCTACTTTAGTGAATTTCCGTGGGGACTGGGGTATCTATAGCAGCATAAATGTATGTGTAGCAAGTGAACAGATTGTCTGTTTCCTTACATTTTAAAAGTGTATGTTAAATGTTAAGGGTTGTATCGAAATGAGTAAATAAAATATTTATTTTGTTATATTGAATTGCTGTTTTTTTTAACTATGAAATACCAAACAATAATATCCACCTACACGGCAAGTTAGGTCATTGTCCAGGGGCGCCGTTGACTGAGTGATCTACTCAACATAAAATCAATGGAATCGCTCCATTCTTCATATACAACGTGTAACATAATGAAGAGATAATACTTAAGGGGATTGTATGTTTAGTGATGTAGTTAAGTAACAGTAAAATAAATTTGTTATCCTTACGGTTCGGCCGAAAAACAAGTTCAAAGTTTAGATCAAAATATCTAAGTCTCAACCCTAAAAACAGCTGTTAGCTTTTGATGAAATCTATTCGATAACAGATGGCGTAAAAATAAATTGATGAGTAACTAAGACAGATACTACAAAGTTCAGCCGGTGCGGGAAAGGTCATAAGATCACTGACTGGGTACAAGTCTTGTTTTAGCTTGACGGCGCGTTCATAGATTAAGGAACAATTGTAAAGCCCCAATGATAATTTAGCGAAGCGATTGACGCTGACAGCCTCCGGAAGTGCATATCAAGGGGTGTGAGGATATAATCCTATTGCATCCGGCGAGTGCACCATGTGTTCCGTGGAACGTCTTATAATTTAACTTTAATTACGTGATCACTACATAATTTGATACTGATTTCAATAACTAAATTTGTAAGTGAATTATTTTGTGACAAAATATAACTGTGATTCTACCCGCTGTGTTCCATCATTCCTCCTCGCCCGTCAACCCACGCTTCTGTAAAACATGGATGCACCACATAACTCTGATAAGGCCGATGTGCCTTTAAGCTTATTAGGTTGACTAGGGTTGTCAAAATATTTTGTTGTACAATAATTAAATAAAGTATGAAAGTCTATATATATAAAGTCTATTTGAATGTGACTACTAGAGGCACTATAATTTGTTTTGTTATTTTAAGTTTGAATTTCATTAATAATTTTATAAAATACTTTTATTAAGAATTAAATTGTTCAGCTACCTCACTATTCTACTAACATAGTTAATAAGTAATTGTCACTAACAATAATGGATCTCTGTTATCTAAATAAACAATTTTATTATTATTGTTATACCAGCACTGATCGTGCTAATTCTTTTACTGTATATTCTACGTATGGTATAGAAGCGAACCCTTAAGTTTTATCACTCCATTTTGCTACACGTTGTATAATTAACCTCTATAATATATAAATGATATAAAAAAAAGTGATTTTGAATTCGTAGGTTTTTTAAAACTTTATAATATATAATACGTTATTTAATGACCGGAATTCATTGTATAATAGAATAGAATACAAAATCTTTTATTGTTCTTTAGTAGGCCCTTAAAACTCTTACATTTATAAACTTATAACAAGCTTATTACTTCTTATTACAAATAACTGATGTAAACAACTATGAATTTGATTTTTAATCATAGAATCAATGACATCGGGGTAGAACAAGACAAAGCTAACATAAAGAATTGTAATAAATAAATAATAAATATTTCTGACAGTCACACAACATTATCTAGCCCAAAGTAAGTTTCTTAAAGAACTTGTGTTATGGATACTAGTTAACTGATATACTTATGAAATATATAAACATACATATTGAATAAATACATATTTTTTATTAGAAAATATACTTAAATAAACATATAAACGGGAACGGGAACCTCTGGTATAGAAGGCAATGTACGTTACCCCTACACCAGCCGGTCGTAATGTATGCAACTTTTTCGGCACATCAATGTCCTACTTGATATGAAGTCGTTGGGGTGCAGGATATGAAAATATTTAATGCGTTTTTATTTTTATCCATATAAAAACACAAAAAAACCTGTTTTACCTGGGAAAATAAATAAATAGGGCTTCATTTGCGTCCATCTTACAAAATTACAAATGAAACAAATGTTTGATGTATTGTAAAGGTATTTTTTAGAGCAGGTACCTTGAAAAACTTCTATAGAAATCGTGGCGTGGATGGCACGGCTTCGAACTTCTATAGAAGTCGTTGGCGTCGAAAACATATTTTACACAATTAGGTATTGCAAGACCCTATGTATATGTTACGGTAAGAGTGAATAATTGAATCTTATTAATAATTATCTATTATTATTAATAATTACCGAAAGTTAAAGTGATAAATTAATCACATTTGTCGGTTTTTATTAATAATTTAACCCTAGTAGTGATAAATGTAATTAAAACATGGTCAAAATATTGAAAATGTGATATACTCTGTTTTGTGCGATTATAAAAAAAATAGGTAATCACGGAGGTTAATGCAAGGAGCGAAGCAAAGCGGAGCCTCCTAACCTAACCGGTCCATGTCGGTTCTGAGCAAGCAGCCTCAGCCGCTCCAGCTCGCATAGTGCCCTCCAATTGAAAAAAAAGTCCTATGGGATGTATATGATACGATCTCCATCATTATAATAGATTTAATTTTTTCAAATGTGACATCTAATGTTTATTAATAATAGTAGATAATTATGAATAATTACCAATATGTGTCGTGAATTATTAATAATTACTACTAAAAGTAATAAATTTCGATCATTTCTTCACATTGACCAAAACATGTGGTTATTATTAATAATTTTGTAAAAATATTAATAATTTTCAATTAATCAGATTTACCGTGACATATATATACCATTTCCCCGCCAAACCTTAGTTCGGCTATAATGTCTTCATGTATTTATGGTTTGTGGCCGTACAAAGGGTTGTGATAAACTAAAAATAACTGTTTCTGCTTTTAAAGATTATGTTTAATTAAAAAGTCTTTAATACATTTATTTATTTTCTCTGGTTCCTCTTCCTGCAAAAAGTGAGCAATGTCTGGCACGATGGTTGTTTCGATATATTTGTATTCTCCTTTCATTTGATCTACAGTTTTTTTATGGATGTAAGCGTCTTTTTCTCCAAGTAGATACAAAAACGGCACGTTCTCCTCAGCAATAGGTTTTCGATTTTCAATAATTCCACAACCTCTAAATCCAATAGCTCGATAGTAGTTCACTGGTGCAGTCGTTGCGCCTAGAGATACAAGCAAAAAAGACACGTGTTGAAAAAAAGTATAAATACTTATAAGTAAATAAGTAGTTTTAAAAAGGCCTTCTGGGAGCGACAGAAAAACATAGAATGTGCCAGCTGCTGCTCTTCCCGGCATACTGTAAAATTCAGTAGTGCGATCACAGAACTTTATCGAATCGTATATTAACGAATGTTTACGAATGCTCGTATAGTATGGAGTCGGTTGCAAGTTTTGAGTAACATTGTAATTTTTTATTTTACAGATATTTATGAGAACAACATGTTTTCAAACATTCAAAATTAACAAGGCACACATTTATTTAAACTGGCCGTGCGGCAATGGATAGATTTAATTTTTTTCTTAAAAACCGTCTCCATACTATATTCTGCCTACCCCATCAGGGATACAGGCGTGAAGTTATGTAAGCATGTATATAAAAGGCCTTTTTACAATTTCTATCTGGGACTGAGAATACCATCGTACTTATAGAAACATGAGCATAATTTTCACTTATGACATGCAGACGGTCACAATAAAGTTCTCTAACAATATAACACATAATAAAAATAAAAATAATTTGCTCAATAAAAACTACATAAAAATATGCTCTTTTTCAATTATTTAATGTAATTGAGCATTTTAAATTGCAAAAACTTAAAAATTGCAATGCTTCACTTTAAGGGAGTTCCCACACCGACGTCGATCGGATTTTTTGTAATAGTAAACACTTTCGATCGACGACATCGACTGTTTCAGTCCTAACTAAGATTAACAATTTTTCAAAAGAATTATTTTCATAAATATATTTTACTAGCGACCCGCCCCGGCTTTGCACGGACGACGGGTGCAATGCTGATACACGCTCTTGCCGCACCGGGCGGCCGGCCCGGTACCGCCGCAAACGCTACGTCCCGCAATTTTTAAATCTGTAATATCTTCGAAAATATTCACTTAAATCATACGGTGTAAAGGGCCATATAGATCTATATTAAATGAACAATGTATTCAAGGTATTTAATTGGTTAAGGATTAATGCTGTATTGGTTAAAATCGCTTCGAAAATTAGCCATTATTTGTCGTAAAAAGTAAATGACAAAAAAAAGTTATTGTGGGTTATCCATAAGAGATAGACATATACCATCACGGACTTTTCTGTAGAACTTTTCAATGTGTACAATACTTAGTACATTATTTTGATAAAACTCGTAGGGTTCAGCCTGCGTTTGCAATGTAAGCGGAAAAAATGTAATTATTTACGACATCACATTAGAAACCTCAAAAATAACAGTACTTCTCCACTATTTAATGGATGTTATTATACATATAAACCTTCCTCTTGAATCATTTTATCTATTAAAAAAAACCGCATCAAAATCCGTTGCGTAGTTTCAAAGATTTAAGCATACAAAGGGACATAGGGGCAGAGAAAGCGACTTTGTTTTATACTATGTAGTGATACTCCTTACCGGGTTTCCCAAAGCAGTATTTGTAACACTCTAAATCCTCATTAGTGAAAGCACCTTTCTTCATATTTCCTGCCATGATTTTGTCAAATATTTCCATATCGTTCGCCGTTAGAAGCATTTCGGGGAGCCATGGCAATCTATAAAAGAAGGTGTACCTGAAATTTTTAAAAGAAGCAATGAAACTTAGATCTAACAGTCCGGTGTATGTTTTTACCGTTGGATAGCTGGCTTGGTGACAATCTACGAAATTTTAAATAAATAGGATTCAAGTCAAGCTTTAAAGAACGTCTTGTTACGAATGCCTGCGAAACGGGTCGTATGATTAATTATGGATTAATCAGGGTGACCGCAGGGTGACCGTAGAATGGATTACTCGATGCCGATTGATAGTTTTTACTAGGCAAAAACCATCTGCCTTATCGCGTAAATATTAGCGATCAGCTATAATGGTGCAGTCATCATCACGCCATGGACGCGCGATCCATTGCTTTACATCGTATTATGTAAGCGACAGCTGTTCAATCGTTCGTTGATCGCAGAATGCATTTATTGCTACGATACTAGCGCCAAAAACAATTTGGTAGCTAAAAAAGAAACTAATAAAATGTGAAATAGGTGTTTGCTTTTAAAATTTCGCAGAAAAGTACACACGACAAGTATGAAAGTCAAAGGGATTATATGCACTTTTAGTACATCGATTGTACGATAGAGGCAGCACAGTCGTCGGATTGTTATTGCTTTGTTTTTGCTGTAACGTAATACGAATTAGTTATTTTTTAGCAAATCTTGCGCAATTCATGCCATCGCTTTGCTCTTGCAAGTTACGTGATAAGGCAGCCGGTCGACGTCGGTCGATCTATTGTTGTGATGACACACTAGTCTCCTCAAGGTTATAGATACGAGTATGAATGCCTCTCGTACGAGGCGAAAGATATAAGAGATCAAAATTTGACGACCGGCTGGTGTAGCGGTAACATACATTGCCTTCTATGCCAGAGGTTCTGGGTTCGAATCCCGGCGGCAGCAGCGGATATTTGTGTGGTGAACACAGATATTAGTCGTCAAGTCATGGATATTTCTATGTTTATTTAAGTTTATTCTAATAAAAAATATATTCAATATGTATGTGTATATATTTATTAATTCAAATTCAAATTCAATTCAAATTCAAACACTTTATTGCCATTTGCATAGAATGGGATACTTATAAAAATACAGTTTTAACATTAAATGTTGGGCACAATTTGGGCGGCCTTATCACTTCAAAGTGATCTCTTCCAGGCAACCTTATCTTAAAATAAATTAAAAAGAAACGTAAACATGGCATTATTATTTTATAAATGTTACTAATTAAAGTATATAAATAGGTGTAATAATATAATATGAAATACATATATATAAAATATAAAAACATTAATTTAAAAATAGATATATAAGTAGGAAGAACAAAGTACGCTTTGTATTAACATAGATTCTATATAAAATTAGATAAGTTTGAGAGATAGAAGTTTTTTAAATGATATTTAAAAGAAGCTATTGTTTTAGCGTGGTGGAGAGAAGATGGTAATGAGTTCCAAAGAGATATTGCTTTCACCGTGAACGACTGCTGATAAAGGTGGGAACTGTGACGAGGAGTTGCCAGCAAGTAGTTGCTGGCAGACCGCAAGTTACGTTCATGGTGTTGATGGCGAAAACTAAAGCGTTCTTTAAGATAGATTGGCAGACAAGGGTTGAATAATATTTTGTATAAAAGATTTAGTGTATGAGTATTCCTTCGAAGACGAATTGGGAGCCACTTGAGCCTTACGCGGAATTCGGAAACGTGATCATATTTTCGTAAACCAAATATGAATCTAATACACATATTTTGAAGGCGCTCAAGCTTGTTTAGTTGATCTTCGGTCAAATTAAGATAGCTAGTGTCAGCGTAATCCAGTAGGTATTGGGAGTATAAGTGATTGTGCGAGAGCAATTTTGGTAGGTATTGGCAGAAAATTTCGTAGCTTTCGGAGAGATCGTGCAGCAGAGAAAACTTTTCTGCTGACAGATTCTATTTGAGGTTTCCATGACAGTGTGGAATCCATGAGAACTCCTAGATTTTTAACCACTCTACTGTAAGGTATGATGACGTTATCAAAAATTATTGGAGCAAGTTGCTGATAATCGACTTTGTTTATGAGTTTAGAGCTACCAATAAGGATAACTTGAGTCTTTGAAGGATTAATATTTAAACCATAATATTTACCCCATTCAAGTATTGAACCAAGGTCCTTATTAATAGTGTTAATGGACAAATTGATGCTGTCGGGACTGAATTGCGTATAGATTTGTAGATCATCTGCATACAAGTGGTAGGAAGAAGATAGGGGGGTCGTTATAGTATTAATGAAAACTGAAAATAATAACGGAGAGAGCACACCACCTTGGGGCACACCGGCGACAGTATTGCACCATGAGGACACTTTGTCATCGACTAAAATACGTTGCCGGCGGCCTTGCAAATAACTGCGAAACCAGTCGATCACTTCAGGAGATATGTTTAGACAGCAAAGAGTACCAAGTAGAACATCAAAATCAACTGCATTAAAAGCATTACTGAAGTCCAGCAAAGTAAGTAGTGTCAGTTTTTGATGATCCATACCACTTCTTATGTCATCGGTTATTTTCACCAGCGCGGTAACCGTACTATGTCCGGAACGAAATCCAGATTGGAATGGGTTAAGGAGACTGTTGTGATTAAGGAAAGTATATAATTGATGGTGTACTAGACGTTCGAGGACTTTAGAAAGGAAAGGTAATATTGAAATTGGTCGATAGTCAGATGGATCTACAGGATTATTTGTTTTTGGTAACGGTATAAGGTTTGCGACTTTCCAGGAATCAGGGAACGTTGATGAAGATAAGGAGTTATTGAGGATCTTAGTTAACGTCGGGAGAAGGATATCAAGGATAGGAATTATCATATTACGGTTAATGCTGTCACAACCCATGGCATTGGAGGTAATTTTAAGAATACTCTGCTTAACATCACTATCAGTGAAACGCTTAAATGTGAAAGGAGTTATGTCCGGGCGTGGCAAGTGAGATAGATGGTGTAATGTACGGTTTTTTACATATCCGTCCATTTTGGAAACTGAGGAGAAATGTCTATTAAGTAAGTTAAGGTCGACATTTGAAGTAATAGAATTATTTTGTTTGCCAATACCCAAAGTCTTAAGAAATTTCCATACTTTTGCTGGATCACCGTTTTCTACGGATTTAGTTATTAAGGATTAAGTATATCAGTTATCTAGTATCCATAACACAAGTTCTTTACGAAACTTAATTTGGGCTAGATAATGTTGTGTGAGTGTCAGAAATATTTATTTATATTTAAAATGTGTTGGTAGGTACTTAAGTCTCGAGCACTCAGGCTGCAAAGTGGACGGCAGCGTCGCGGGAAATCTGGGCCGTTCTCGACCGCAGCGGGCGCTCGAGCGATTTGTCGCGGTTTCATACAAACTCAATACTTTCTATCGTTTCGCGGAAATCGCTGGCCGCGCCGCTGTCGCTGTCCGTGCCGTTCAGTTTGCAGCATATGTGTATGATGTGACTTCCAGCGAGTCACATTTAATCTCGTGTAGTCATGACCATTCATTACTATACTTATGTAGATACTAAATTGACAGAACAGCAGGGTTTGTAACACATGCTAACCTCTGAAACTCAGATTGAACTGATTAACTAAAGTCCGATTTATCGAACATCCCGAACTCCGATGAACGTGTATTTTTAACAGATAGGTACATTTGTTGGAAGTAACTTTTTTTTTTAATTAATATACCAACAGGGTTAATTTTAATTAGCGCTTCACGTCTTGCAAGCAGCTTCTCCACATTAATCCCAACAACATTTGTTCTACGATTGACATATACCCACTTAATAATATTTTTTCCAATTTATTTACATTAGATATCTATAGAATGACATATGTACTTAATAACAATTATTCTCCATAGTCATTAGTTATTGATAGATTGACATATGTATTTAATAATAATAATTCATGTTAATTTTATTTAATTATATTTTATGAATGTGAGGTCCTATAACTTCAATGTAATATTGCATGCTGTCCTACAGTAAAATATGTGATAGGTACTTATTCTTACTTATAATTACACCTTTTTTGTACCATATTTTCTGCAATAAAGAATTTTTGAATTTTTTGAATTTGAATTACGACTTTTTAAAATTATAAGTTGAGTTTTCCTATATAAAAAATATTTACTGTCTCCAAACTGGCGTTAGTCCATTTACACTGATGTCAAGCACCTTGCGTCACGCCACGTGCAGCGCGTTCTGGGGTGACGCAGAAAAATACATAGTAATAAATAAAGAGGTAGCAAAAAATTTGTTTGTTTTTATTTTTTTGTGCTATTTATTAAGATTTGTAAAAAGTCGTAGAACAAATGTTGTTGGAATTGATGTGGAGAGGCTGTCCGCAAGAGGTGATACGCTCATTAAAATTAACCTTGAATAAATAAATTATATTTAAGTAGATGTTAGTAAGCCGTCGTGAAGTCGTCGTGGCGCCGTGGTTGCTGTGTGTATCTTATACTACGGCCACACTACCTTACCGTCTACCGGGCTGCTACCGCCATAATTATGGCATTAAATTACCGTTTAAATTACTGCATGAACTGGCTCGGCTACACTACCGTGATATGCCAGTAATTATTGCCATAATTTAAACAACACCTAGGTGTAACCACGATTTACGGCCATAATTTTACAATGCCAATCAATATGGCATATGGCGGTAGGCAATAGCTCCGGCGGCGGTCTTTTTTCGCACATCAAAGAAGATTACCGCAGTAATTATAGCGTTTGTGGCCACACTACCATTTGTCCAGTGTGCAATATGAGCTCACCGGCGACGCACGTATCGACCGACATGGAGTGGTCAAATGAAAAAGCGCTCGAGTTTTTAGAATTATTCCAATCCGAACCGTCTCTTTGGGATACCCTGTTTTGTCTTCTTTTAGCTTTGTTGAAATTTAAAAGATTCATGTAAAAATAATTGGCACTCATAAAACACAACGCCGCTGCAGCTTCGACCTCCATCTTGAAAAAGTCATATTTACCGCCAAATTTAATGCCATAATTATTGCCGGTAGACGGTAAGGTAGTGTGGCCACACCAGTTCATGCAGTAATTTAAACGGTAATTTAATGCCATAATTATGGCGGTAACAGCCCGGTAGACGGTAAGGTAGTGTGGCCGTAGTATAAGTTATGGCAATAATTACTGGCATATCACGGTAGTGTAGCCGAAGCGTTACGATATCACAGGTTAAGCAACGTTCGGCGCGGTCGGTACTTGGATGGGTGACCGTCGACCATTCGTTTCTCACGGCGACTTCCGTGCTTCGGAGGGCACGTTAAGCTGTCGGTCCCGGGTGCTGTATACTTGTATACAGTAGTCGTTAGGGTTTGTCAGAAGCCATATCGGCACCCTGAAAATTCTGACATCCACCACCCAGCACTGGGCCAGCTCGCTGGATTATGGCCTAAACCTCCTCGTCACCCAGAGGAGAGACTCATACCCTGCAGTGGGCCCATTACACGGAGTTGTGATGAGATGTTAGTATCTATCAATAACTTCTGGCTGAAACTAACTAATTGACTTAGTTTATTAGTTAATTATTTATATTTATTAATTTTATTATTTATTAGTTTAATACTCACCAAGATCTCTTACTCTGTTTCGGTTCGGTTATAATTAAGTTGCTTAGTGCCGTCCACGACGGAGCTGATGATATAATGACTGCATCAAGTGCTTCAGGGTAATTGAGGCGGAAGTGTGACGCAACCAAAGAACCCCAGTCATGCCCGACCAGGATGCATTTTTCACGGCCTGAAATCGGAGCAGATTTTTCAAGATAAACAACAGCATCATGGCAGCCTCCTGGCTGGAAACTTTTTCTTTTGGTCTTTTGTCGAACCTGGAAACCAGGAGGTTTCCAGGTTCGACAAAAGACACCCCAGGGATCTCCACCTCCTTCGGTCTTCCGGTTACTTCATCCATTTTTTCCGTAAACTTTGCCAGCTGCGGGGCTAGCATGCTACCATCGACAACGATAAATCGGGCCTTTTATCGATATTTTCTTACAATATGGTATTAAGTGTATGTAATTTATTAAGATTATGACATATTTGGTTCTGTGGTCTTAATCATGGTAACAAATCGAGTAATTCTATTTATTATAGTGAGCATATTAACTTACTCGTACATTATAGGATAAAATAACAAAACAATATTTATCTTGTCGATTCGACTATTTATCGATGGTTGCATACTAGCCCTGCAGGTCTAGCATGTGACCATCGACAACGATAAATCGGGCCTTTTATCGATATTTTCTAATAATATTTACCTATAGTAGAATCCGTTTAATTTACTCCGCTTATATTGACCAACCGCTCATTATGACGGGTTTACACAGTGAAGTTTGGTTTTTCTATAAATTATGTAACTAAGTCGGATAATGACTTCGCCTATAGTAACATATCGCGTAATGGGACCCTTTTTTATCAAATTTTGTCCGCTTATAGTGACCGACCGTATCATTTCTAACACCTTTGGCAGTGTTCGGGAGAGTCACGTTATACCCAAAGACTTTCGGCGCCTGAAAGGCTTTTTTGATTTGAGTCTCAGAGCGTAATTTACTTATTAATATCTACTTTAATTTATCTATATTTTATTCCTCTCTAATAAAATAAATCACATACTAACTTAAACAGTTTATTTATTCTTGCAGTACCTATGCTTTGTATGACATCCGTTTAGTATAACTTGTTTCTTATTTCCCTTCGATGTCATTATAAACGGATTCCACTGTATAACACTTAGAGTATGTATTTTTCTTTTTAAGAATATGGCATCTTTGGTTCTGTGAGTCTAAAATATGGTGTCAAAAAGAGTAATTCTACGTATTATGGTGCGCATGTTAGCTATCTTGGTAGGATAAATTAACAAAATAATGTTTATCTTGTCGATTCGAGTATTTATTGATGGTCGCATGCTAGCCCTGCAGATCATCGATCTATGACGCAGTATTTACCCAAGTGACGTAATAATTCTCTGACGTCAGCGGCCAGTAGGTCGATGTCGTACGCTCCGACACCCTCCGGTTTCTGAGAATCTCCATAACCTCTCATATCGACAGCTACAACCCTGGAATCACAAAGAAAATTATTGTTAACCTTACCTATACTTGAAATAATAGAATCTTGAAGCTGAAAATATTGTATTGCACGCATGGTTGCTGCTGCAACTGTGGCTAGATTCAGTAAAACTTTAAAAATAATGTAAATAAATAATAATAAATAAATATTTCTGACACTCACACAATATTATCTAGCCCAAATTAAGTTTCTTAAAAACTTGTGCTATGGATACGAGATAACTGATATACTTAAAAACATACTTACATATTGAATAAATACATATTTTTTATTAGAAAATAAACTTAAATAAACATATAAACGTCCATGACTTGATGACTAATATCTGTGTACATCACACAAATATCCGTCGCCGCCGGGATTCGAACCCAGGACCTCTGGCATAGAAGGCAATGTACGTAATCCCTACACCAGCCGGTCGTCAATGTTATTAGCATATATTGCACAGACATACTCTACATAGATGACGCAAGTGCATGTACAATCGCCTCCCGTCCCGGTGTTCCAGTTAAGAAAAAAATCCCTAGAACGGCTTTTGGATCGAAGCTCCGCCTACTTTTCTCTGCAGCCAATGAAACAATATAGATCTCTTATCTATAATCATCATCGGTGTGCTTGCACATTGTTTACTCCTTGTTATTTACTTAGTCGCAGGTACCCTTGTCGATGCCGGTTAGTTTTTTGTGATCCCTTTTCTCCGAATATTATTAAAACACTGATTAAATGTGTTGGCTCTCTTTCATTTTGCAAAAGAGTGAAAGAAACAAAACATTTTATAATAGTATATTATGTAACAAGTGAGCGGAGTTGCTAATTACAGCCGAGGCTTAATAATGAGCCGAGACTAATTAGCAACGCTCACGAGTTACATACGACAACACACTTGTGAGTAAAAGACAGACATACGTGATCATAAAATAACAAACACATTTGATAACAAAGCTGTGAATTGGAATTTAAAAATGGCGCCGAACCTCGCGCATGCGCGTATGTTTTTTTTTCCGCCAAATGTGTCAATGTCTGTATAGCATATGCAGCCTATTTTAAGTGAAAATGTTTAATTTGGAGTGGTAATGCAAATATTTTAATATTTTATAACAAATTATTGTAAATTGTGAATAATTTGTTTGATATACAAATTTGTTTTACTAATATAAGGCGCAAACATTTAAAAATGTATATGGATTTGAAGTGGTATAAAACCTCTTTGTTGTTTCTGAAAATATTTAATGTATAACCCGGACCAATAAAATATGCTCTGTTTACTCGCATGTAATTTGCACAAAGGTACAATTCAACTTTGTAGGATTCATTATATTATGCACTAGGGTATAATTTATTATGCACGCGTGACTTATAGCCCAGTTTATAGTTCTAAATTCAATAGAATAACGCTCACTTTACGAGCAAGTGTGTTGAAAACTATTTTAATATGATATTTCATACGATATTTCATACTACTACATTTTTTAACTTCTCTTATTTGTTAAACATGATTTCGAGATCAAATCATGTCTTTTTTTTAACATAACTTTTCATTTAATAATATGTTTGTTACGATAACAATAAACTAAAATAATAAATTTTAACTAAACAGCGAAACCATTTTAATGTAATGATTTGTTTATTTTCTACTTTTTATTTAAAACAAAAATCTCGAAATCTTGTTAAACAAATAAGACAAGTTACAAGGCGGAGCTAACCGAACTGCCTAGTTATTAAAGTGCAAGTGAATTTAGCCATAAAGGTGGAACACCGGAACATTTTTCGATAGTACTTCGCGTGTCCGAACCCTGACCAAGCTTCAAAGTTGGTCGCCGCTAGATTCAGTCCGCGCGTATGATGTCTGTTAGAAAATCGATATCACAATATCTATATCTTTCTAAATTTTTGCTGTTTTTGAATCGGTTTGTATTTTCCAGCAATAAATATCAGCTCTGACGTCACAGTAGGTGTTAAAAAGTCGGCATGCTTGGTTTCAAAACAAAGCGTGATACTTGCGTCATCTATGTATGTGATATGTTGAATTTAATTCTGCAAATAATAGAGAACTAGAGTGAGACAGAGGAAATCTTCGATATACAAGGTTTTATAAGTCGCTATTGTAACACAGTGATCGAAGAAGCTGCTTTTTAAGCCGACCTTGATTCTGGGGTGATACTTATTAATAGGGATATTAAAACATAGAAACTAGGTCATTAAATTTCCAAGGTCATAAACAAAAATATTTTTTTTCTAGGTAATAAATACTCATGTTCTTTCTCTGCTTTATGGGATACTGTTCAATCCTTCCACACCGACGTATTTATAGTATATTATGTAACAAGTGAGCTAAGTTGCCTGCGGCTCGGGCTCAAATCACAGCCTCGACTGTAATTAGCAACGCTCACGAGTTACATACGACGTTTTTCAACACACTTGTGAGTAAAAGACAGACATACGTGGTCATAAAATTTATTTGAAGCAGCTGTTAGCTGCTGCGCGTCAGTAGCCCTGTCCCATTACACGTACACACGCTGTTGTTGCTTGGAGGCGCCTGGACGCGCGCGCTCATATATTTAATGTATAACCCGGATCAATAAAATATGCTCTGTTTACTCGCATGTAATTATAATGTAATTAACATGCACTAAGGTACAATTCAACTTTGTAGGATTCATTATATTATGCACTAGGATATAATATATTATGCACGCGTGACTTAGAGCCCAGTTTATAGTTCTAAATTCAATAGAATAACGCTCACTTTACGAGCAAGTGTGTTGAAAAATAATTTTCGACATGAAACACACGAAAGGAATCTACGATCGTCAAATAACATGCTCTTAGCGACGCCTTTGCATTCCTCTAATTTATTTCATAAATCGTTTACAGTGCTTGCAGCAACCTTATGGAATACAGTACCATTCCATATTCACAATGCAAAGACCATGACTTCCTTTAAAAAACAACTGAAAAATTTATATTTGTCCCTGTAAGGTTGCTATCTGAAGTATCTTGTTGTAATCACATGTATCTTAGAAATATTTTTTACATAAATCCGTAACTTGCCATCGGATTGAATATTAATATCTATTTATCTAAAATAAATAATCTATATCTGTAATTATTATGTTTATTCTTACAAGTTAAATGCTCTGCCCTAGTTTAAGTTTGTGATTTCTTTTATATTTGTTTTTGGTGGCCTGGAAGAAATCGCGAAAAGCGAAAAGGCCGCCGAAATTGTCATCTCTTTTATTTTTTTGTTATTGTGAATATCATTATTTTTAAGAGTTTTTATTATTATTATAATTAAATTTAAAAAAGATCTAAAGTAATTACCAGTATGTTTTTTGGAACTCAAGAATTTGATGCCGCCATGAATACCAAAACTCGGGAAACCCGTGTACGAATATGATCAGCTTCTTCGAAGGATCCCCGCTTTCGACGTAGTGGAGTTTTACGTCCTGAAACACAATAAAAATAAAATAATAAAAAATAAAATCCCCAGACAATCACACCAACTACATGGGCTCAAAGTAAGCAAGGCTTGTGTTTTATGAGATACGATGTAGTGAACTAAGGGGTTACTAGGTTAGAATTAGGCTAGAATAGAAAATAGGTACATATACAACGTGTAACATAATGAAGAGATAATACTTAAGGGAATCGTATGTTTGGTGATGTAGTTTATAAGTAACAGTAACATAAATTTGTTATCCTTACGGTTCGGCCGAAAAACAAGTTCAAATCAAAGTTTAGATCAAAATATCTAAGTGTCAACCCTAAAAACAGCTGTTAGCTTTTGATTAAATCTATTCGATAACAGATGGCGTAAAATAAAGTGATGGGTAACTAAGACAGATACTACAAAATTCAGCCGGTGCGGGAAAGGTCATAAGGTCACTGATTGCGGCACAAGTCTTGTTTTAGCTTATTAGGTTGACTGGGGTTGTCAAAATATTTTGTTGTAAAATAATTAAATAAATTTGTATGAAAGTCTATACCAGCGCTAATCATGCTAATCATTTTACTGTATATTCTACGTATGGTATAGAAGCTAATCCTTAAGTTTTATCTCTCCATTTTGTTACACGTTGTATAAACGCCTAGACAAGGAACGTTTTTTTTTCTTGTTCCGTGCGGGAATTGAACCCGCTACCACTGGCGTCTTAGGCAGATACCTTTACCCCATCGCCAAAGTGGTCGTCGACCATTACTGACTGTCACAGGAATTTAGAGAGTGAAGTAATAAAGTCCGACAAAGCTTTATGGCGCTTGGGTGATGACGTCAGAGAGGCGTGAGGGTGAAATAAGGGTTACTATTCAGTATAATTTCCCTCTTCTCAGGGAAAACTAAGAATGCATAAACTTTTAGTTTTTTCATGTTTGAAAACAGAAATTATTTCGATTTATGTACCTACAAAAGACTAGTCGCGTAAACTTTGAGAAAAACGTTAGCGGTACAAAAACACAGGCTTGAAGATATAAATAGAAGATTAAGCAAGAAAATATAAGTATTAAATATAGAGTAACATGAAAATAATATAATAATAATAATAATAGCCCCCCCGGGGAATGAACCTTGGCGCGGTGGGGGGGCTTAAGAAAAGAAGGAGCTCTATACAGATCAGCACAACTTGATCAAATACCCCATTTGGGAGATTCTAGCTGTAAAAGTCGTAACATCAAGACTACCCTTTTCGAACTAATCATTCCAAACCCAACCTGGAGGCAAAAATGACGGAGCAAAACAGCAGAAGTTATAATTTACGGTCGCTGCCCGGGGGGCGCCGGGGCGCATCTGGAGCCGGCGCTGGATGCGACAGTATGCGGGACGCCGGTGGCGTGGCGCTGAGCAGGCGGGCGCTCGCCACCAAATCTACTACAGCCGGTCATCGCGAGCTGAGCAGGCGGGCTCGCGGCGAAGAAGCTACAGCCGACACTTCTGGCGATGATACATCGTCTTTATTTTCATCCATCCCTTCCACTCGCCCCTCATATATGACAAGAAGTATATCTTCCTTGTCTACTGTTACTACGGCCGAAGGTGTTGTGCAAAATGCCTACTTGGACATTGAACTTGTACCCACCTCGGTCGAACGAACTACGCGCAGACGATGGACACCTGAAATGAATATGTTCATACTGCGTACTTACCTTAAATTAACAACATTAGATACTGACACAAGTAACTACGTCGAACCCCTCCACCTTCAATTTATTGAGAAATTTCCAGAAATGCAAGTAAGCCGACAAAGAGTAGCCGACCAACGGAGAGCTATTATCCGCCGCAAACTACTACCAGAAAATACCATTACCGATATATATAATGAAATAAAACAAGAAATCACAAACATACACTCTAATATAGTTCATGCAATAGCTTCTTCACCTTTGTCATTAAATACTCAAGCCAATACACAAACCAAAACACGGATGAGATGGACCGTAGAACAAAACGAAGCAGTAATGCGATCATATTACAGAGTAACTCTACTAGATACGAACAGGACCACATACCGAAAATTACTTCATGAAGATTTCATTAAAAATATTCCTTCTCTGTCCCATTTAACCGAACAAAGAATTTCTGACCAGCAAAGAGCAATAATCAATAACAAATATATTGACCAATCTAGGCTAGATATAATAAGACAGGAAGTAGCAGACGAACTGTCATTATCAACAAATAGCACTAACGACTCTCATCTAGTAACCTTAAACACTATAGAATTAAGCTCCTTTCCTGATCTACCCGGAGAAAAACCACCAAACCAACACAATCAGTCCAATTTAATACCATGTACTTACTGAAAATATCTTTGAACAAGCCTTTCAGTATTATAAAAATACAGACCCTTTGCACAGGACATATATTCCGAAACAAAAATCTTCAAAAAAATTCTCAGAAATAGTTCATTACATTAATACAGTAACCATCCCAAATAAAATAAATATTGACACTGATTTCTTAACTTTACAAACAGTCATATACTGCGCTGCCTGGACTGCTGCTAAGTTAAATGGTGCTAAGATAGAACTTTCTGAGAGTAATGTAGAAAGATCACGTAGTACTCAGGAAGAATATAAACCCAGATGGCAAAAGCGTTTAGAAAAACGGTTGGAGGACTTAAGGACTAAAATAGGTAGAGTAACCCAATTCATTAACGGAAACACTAACGAAAGGATCACAAGACATGTAAAAGTAATTATGAAACAATATAAAACACACTCTACACATGAAGACCCGAACACTCAAATAACACATACACTGGATACACTTAAACAAAAACTTTCAGTTTTAGCAGGACGATTACAGAGGTATAAAACATGCACACAGCGAAAACAGCAGAACAGCCAATTCATTAATAACGAGAAACTTTTTTATCGTAACATTAAACAGGCCACAAAAAATACACATCAAAACAATGCAGTCATCAACGAAAATAGCACGCCTAACGTAAATGATATTCGTAATTTCTGGGCAGGAATATGGGAAGATCCCGTTAACCATAATAGTCAAGCCGAGTGGATTCATAAAGAAACTAGTAATTTTCGCCAAACTGCAGTGCCAATGCAATTTGAGTTCATACCAGTTGAAATATTTAAACGTGTCATTGCAAGACTCCATAATTGGAAAGCACCCGGGTCTGATTATATTCACAGCTACTGGTATAAAAAATTTACAAGCACCCACTGTTACCTACACAATTTCATTAATATTTTCATCCAAAACCCTAATGCCATACCGCCTTATATAACAGCAGGAACAACCTACTTGATACCTAAAGACCACGACGACCTGACTAACCCTGCAAAATACAGGCCAATCACATGCTTACAAACATTATATAAAGTAATAACATCTTGTTTATCTGAAGTCATACACCAACATTTGACTGATAATAACATCTTGGCCGAACAACAAAAAGGATGTAGAAAGGCTTCTCAAGGCTGCAAAGAACAACTTGTAATAGATTCAGTAATATTGAAGCGAGTCCAAAAAACTAAATCTAACCTATGTACTATGTACGTAGACTATAAAAAGGCATACGATTCAGTCCCACACACGTGGTTAATACAAATATTAGAAATATATAAAATCCATCCAACAATAATTTCATTCTTGCAGACCGTGATGACCAAATGGGAAACTAAACTCAGGCTTAATACTCCAAACCAAACTATAGAAACCAGCCCGATAAAAATAAAACGTGGTATTTTCCAAGGCGATGCACTCAGCCCGCTTTGGTTTTGCCTAGCACTCAATCCCCTTTCTAACTTACTAAATTCCACATCTCTAGGGTACCCTTTAAAATACAATGTAACAAACGAACAGACAGAAGTCCAACAAAATATGCTCAGTCATTTGCTTTATATGGATGATATTAAATTATATGCAATAGATGAACAACAACTTAACCAACTAGTCAACCTAACGGAACAGTTTACTAATGATATAAAAATGCAATTTGGGATAGATAAATGTAAAATTAACTCATTGATATCAGGAAACATAATTCACCAACATAGTTACGTATTAGAATCTGGAGAACAAATAGATGCATTAGAAGAACACCAAACTTATAAATACCTAGGCTACAACCAATCGCGTCAGATACAATATAAAGAAACCAAGCATCAATTAAAACTACAATTTAAACACCGACTAAATAGCATATTAAGGACACAACTTTACTCTAAAAACACAATTAAAGCTATCAATACTTATGCTATCCCCGTACTAACTTACTCATTTGGTATAATAAATTGGTCGAAATCTGAAATTAAAGCACTGCAAAGAATCGTTAATACCACGATGACTAAATTCAGAAAACATCACCCAAGGTCATGCTTACAAAGACTTACATTACCCAGAAAAGAAGGAGGACGCGGAATCATAGACATATCAAACCTTCACAATAGACAGATTTCAAACTTAAGACAGTATTTTTTCAATAAAATAGATTCTTCACCTTTACACAAAGCAATAGTTTACAATGATGTCAAATTAACCCCGTTAAATCTTCAAGATAGATCCACACAAAACAATGAAGCTATTTCAGATGAAAATAATAAAAAACTAGAATGGGCCAGAAAGTCTCTACATGGAAGACATTACCATGACTTATGCCAACCTAATGTCGACAAAGAGGCGTCGAACGCATGGCTAAGCCGTGGAGAGCTCTTCCCAGAGACTGAGGGCTTCATTATGGCCATTCAAGATCAGGTCATAGAAACGAAAAACTACCTAAGACACATAGTGAGAAGCCTTCCATCCGATATATGTAGAAAATGTAACAGCTCCCCAGAAACGATCCAACACATTACAGGCGCGTGTAAAACAATAGCCCAGACAGATTATAAACACAGACATGACCAAATAGCTAATATCATCCATCAAAAACTTGCCTACAAATACGGATTTATTAATTCTACCCAGCCATACTACAAATATAGACCCAATTCTGTTTTAGAAAATGCCACAACTAAATTGTATTACGACAGAGCAATTCTCACAGATCGCACGACTCATTACAATAGACCTGATATCACACTTATTAACAAGACCAGTAAAACAGGATTCCTCATTGATATTACCGTTCCAAACACACACAATCTCCAGTCCTCAATAGCAGAAAAATTGACCAAATATATAGAGCTGAAAGATGAAATAACCCGCCTTTGGCATCTTCAAAAAGTAACGATAGTCCCAATAGTCATCTCTACTACCGGCGTAATACCGAAACAACTACACCAATCCCTTGAAACTCTCAATTTAGCCCCAAACACTTACCATCTTATGCAGAAAGCTGCTATCCTTAACACGTGCCGGATAGTGAGAAAGTTTTTACAGACCGAACAGGAAAATACGTCACTATCTCAACCTAACACTATCGCTCAGTCACACTCAAGCCCTCCGAACTCTACCCTATCTGACATGCACTTGGCTTAGGCCCGTGTATGCCTTAAAAAAAACCGTCGCAAGCCGAGATGAGAAATCATAAAAAAAAAAAAAAAATAATAGCGAAAGCTGTGAAAAAGATCTTGACGAAAATAATAATACTCTTTATTGCCAAATAAAATACAATTTTACAATTACTATGAATTATACAGATATTGACAATGAGGCGGCCTTATCGCTACAAGCGATTTCTACCAGGCAACCAACATATATAATGAACTTTTTGTCTCTAGGTCTACTGTAATATCTTACTCAATAACTATCAACACCTTTTTAAAGCCGAAGTACAAATTATGACGTCATTAAGTGGCCATTCAATGGTCTTATGAATAAACGATGTATAAAAATTTTTGAATCTATAATTTTTTGAATTTTGACTCACGACTTCCTGAGAACTTTATTCAGAACTTTATTGAACTGTATTCTCTTTACGTGCGATGTTGCGATGACGAGTGGCAAGCAAGCACAAATGAAACTACTTGGTTGCAAAATATGCAAAGAAGGTCACACGAGTTTATATTGAATGTGGTGTGCTTAGAGATTAAATTTGCCTGCACGTTTTAAAACCCGATTGAATCGGTCGGTACCCTTCGATAGGGTTTTCTATAGGCTAACTGCTTGCATGCAGTTAACTCTATTGATATGGTCAGAGATGTAACTTATCCAGATACAAGTATCTGAAATACAGATACACGATACAAAATACGTATTTTGATCTTGTAACTATAAACCTTTTTTTAAATTCATTTCGTATCTTGTATTTAAATACCTTTCGTTTGGTATCTTAGTATTTTGTAGATACTATGTTTGCTAAAATACTTTTAGTAATAGATAACCGATTTTACTGTATGTAAAAGAACTTATCCTGACTGAAACACGAAAAATTAATCGAAGTGAAAAACAAAAATCGGAGGCTTTAACAATATTGAAGTTGATATAAAAAAAAAGTCAAAAGACGAATCTTATTACATGTTTTTAGAGAATTCTGATTCCTCTGTTGTAAGTGCCGAAAACACTGGATCTACTGGCAGCATCGCTGACTTAGAAAAATTGCAATACTTAAATAATAAAGATACCAACATAAAGAGCTCAAATGCTTATCCTAGAATAAAAAAAATATTTTTCAAATATAACACCTAACAATTTGGGGGCATGATCATGAGGCCGCATCGAAGAAAAAAGAGTGATCAACTGTTTGAAGCACTGGTTTTACATAAGTCTTAATTACAATCTTAAAAGTATAATATTATGTTGTGTCACGTATGCGCGATCAACGCGATTTACATGTAAAAAATAAACTTTCATAAAAAAAATGTTGTTTTTTACAAAAGTATTTTATCTATAAAAAGTATTCAAAAGATACGTATTTTATATCTAGTATTTCAGATACCATTCCAGAAAGTTATTTGTATCTGGTATCTGAAATACTTAATTTAAAAGTATTTTGCATTTATATTCCAGATACTTTATTTAAGGTGTCTTGTACATCACTGGTCGTACTATATGTCAATGTGACAGCCAGCTACCGTGGTTGTACAGAAACCAGCAGATCAAGCGTTACATTACCTGTCAAATTTCCCCAACCAATTTTAACTTAATATCGAGGGCATAGAGTTCAGATTCAAGTAATTTTTTGACAGATTTGTAACGCTTTATGTGCTGCCTTCTGTACCACCTCCACGTTGGAGTTTTTCCGCCGGCTGTTTTTGTCTCTTGGTCTACTGTAATATTCTATAAATATCAACACCTTGTTAAAGCCGAAGTACAAATTGTGACGTCATTAAGTGGCCATTCGATGGCCTTATGAATAAACCACGAATAAACGATGAATAAAACTTTTAGAATTTTGACTAACGACTTCTTGAGAACTCTTTAGGTGCGATGTTGCGATGACGAGTGGCAATCTAGCACAAATGAAACTATTGGGTTGCTAAATATGCAAAGAAAGTCACACGATTTTAAATCGAATGTAGAGTGCTTAGAGATTAGGTAACCTTAAATAGGGTTTTCGATAGGCTTACTGCTTACAAGCAGGTAACTCTATTGATATGGTAAGCCTTAAATTAGGTTAAGTCTTTGATACGGTTACCAAATAGATAGGGTTTTCTAAAACAAGTCTATGAAAAACCCAATCAAAAACCTCTTTAAGGGTAAGTGGTTCCGGTCCCTGCTTCAGCCGCAAGGCCCCGGTTATAAAGACCCTATCTAAATAGGTATAAGGGATACCTTTAGTAACACTACTATAACTTGGTTTATGCAACTTTTTGGCACTGCTGTAGGCATTGACATGACAAATTGTGGTTGCTGTATTTTTATTTTATTTATTATAGCCATGTTTTTTTCGTGATAAAGATTAGTTATACAGGTATAAAAGTTAAATTAAGTGCGTTTTTCTCGTCAAATCGTATCTTGTCAAAAAGTCCTTCCGTCAAAGTTCAATGCCTACCTTATTTTTATTAATACGCAGTGGGTATCGAAGGATATTTGAAGGTATTTCCTTCATATATTGCAAAGATACATCCTTTTTTCAAGGGAAGCTTTAACTGCATATTATATTTCCCATAGGAAAGTCAGGATTCCATGCCGGACTGGGAGCGAAAGAAAAACTTAGAATGTGCCAGCTGCTTCTCTTCCCGAGCATACTGTAAAAGTCAGTTAAGGGACAGAGGTTTACTTGGCGTTTTTGTGGGCGATAGGTTGTCACCCTGTCACTACAATAGCCTCTCTCTATCTTTATAATACCTCCAAATTTGTCAAACGCGACAACAGATGGTCTTATAACCTCTGTGTTCTGCCTACCCCATAAGGGATACAGGCGTGACGTTTTGTATGTATGTATGTAAGTCAGGATCAAAAGTATCCTGGTTCCTTTTCAACGAGAAGCAATTCATCCATCACCACAACCTTTTGCTATTTGATATAAGTAGAATATAATAATAATCCGTCTAAAATGAAGCAACATTTAACCGGATTTATCGCATATAATTTTCCTATATTTTACATTTCAACTCGACTTTCGTGACCACGGGGACTGCAACGACACCGATACTTCGAGTTTTATTTTTATTTCTTCATTCAGGTAACAAACATTCTTTAACAATAAAAAGACGTGTGGCACTCGGAGACTGCCGCGGTAAAGCTATTATTGCATAGCATTTTTTATCAACTTATGCAATTATAATTATTTATTTATTTTATTAATGCAGTAATGTTTGATCTAATATGAAGTTCCACAAGTTCCTAGTAGATGGCGCTGATTGTTTATTAAAGCCCGCATGTAAAGGTATGAAATCAAAGTATCACCGCTGTGCCGGTCGGAGTGGGGGGTGTTAGGTTTTTTCGTTACGGAATTTCTGGATTCGGTCCCCACGCTCAAGGCCCGCGAAAGAAGCTATGCAATAGCTTAAAAATAATACAAGCTATAACACGAATAGACCTATAGTAACATAAAAAATACAAAATAAACTAACATTCATAACCTTAATAAATAACGTTTATAAATTGGTAAACCACAACCCAAACAAAACAAATCACAACCAATAACAAAACCAAACCAAATAATTAACCGAATATCTTTTTTGCTAAATCTATTTTTTTTTAAATGAATTTCTAAACATAACATTTATTATTTCTCTAGTATAATAGTTATCTATAGTAAAATTAAAACAGACTAAATTTAAAAATTATATTAATTACTAACCACACACACACACATTATAGATACAGTCAATCGCATATTATGAAACTCATTGTATGGCTCAACAAGAAAAAATGAACTAATATGGGAAGACACTGGTCTCCACATCACAGGGAATCGTAGGGTGGAGTCCAGAGTTACTGCTAAATAACTTGCATTGTATAGCATCATATAATTAAGTATAAGATCGTTGTGAAAAAATTGTTTTGTACTGAAATAAATATTTCATTTCATTTCATTCTGTATGTTCTCAAGTTTCGTGAAAATATATCGATTGTTTTAAGAAAGGTGTTGTAATAAAGGTGTTGAGTTAAAATGTAAAATATAAAGGCACACGCGATAGGTAAATCCGGTTAAAAAGTTGCTTTAATCTAAATTATGAATCGTGAAAACGAGACAATGTAATCCGCCTTATCTTTAGTTCTGCCAGCTATCTGTCTGTCTCGAATAGATTCAGATAGGTACTGATAAGACCAAATTAAATAATTACGAAACTGAACATTAGGAATTAGCTCGTCCAAAAACAATTGAACGAGCTGTTTATGATAAAATTTATTGCTTCTTTTTTCACTATTCAATTCAATTCAATCATTTTATTTCGGATCATGTGATCATGTCCATATTATGTGTTACAAAAACCTTACTACCTATGTTAGTGCTACATGAAATTAAGAACAACAGAAAATTAATGAAATAATTAAATTAATTAAATAGTTCACAATGAGGTAAATTAAATAGTTATAGGTTACACAGATACAAGGCAAACAATTGGTAATACTTAATTAAATTAAGATTTCAAATATACTTATTAAGTAAATGAATGTCGGCAAATAATTAATAAGCATTATATTTGGTATTGAATAAAAGTTTACAAATATTATTAATTAATAAGATAAAGATAGGTGAGTCCCAGCGGAGGGCCAGCGCGCTAAAGATGCGGTTATAACCACGGTAATACAATATACAGTAATTCAACTTTATACAAATGGACGAAACGCGAGCTATACCTATGCGGCTCGATCTCAGCATGCAAATTTGTCAAATTTCCGCAACCAATTATTAACTCAATGTTCAGGGCACAGAGTACAGATTCAATAACAATTCTTGACAGATTTGGAACGCTTGACCTGTGCCTTTATAATAAAAAAAAATTAAAAAGTTTTGTTCATTTTACAAATTTCACAATTCACTTAATTACGTCTTCCTATACTTCGGCTTTAACTAGTTGTTGAATAAGACATTACAGTGCGCCAAGAGATAAAAAAAGCCGGCGGAAAAAAACTCTTGTCACTCTTTTTCAGAATATAGAATTAAGTATACGATTTAATACAAATTGGTACAGTACAAATTGACCATCGCATGAAAAAAAAACAAACACAAGACAGCTAATTGTGAGAGCCAATGTCATGCCACAACCAAATTGCTTACATAGTAGGTGCATTGAGCTATGGATGCACAACACGAACATGAAAAACTGGGACCACAAGAATGGAATAAAATAGTCATAGTGTCATCAGTAAAACGATCTGGCACCGCTAGCAGCACCCGTTCACGAATATAACGCAAGCGCCATCACCCTCCTCAACCATATTTTAGGGAAGAGGGTGACCCGATACCCGACGCTACCGCTAGCCATGCCGCCTGAGGGAGCATGACGTTCTTGCTGTTGTCTTGACGACCACTTTGGCGTTGGGGTAAACCTATCTGCCTCTGACGCCAGTGGTTGCTGGTTCGATTCCCGCACGGAACAAGAAAAAAAAAATGTTCCGTGTCTGGGTGTTTATCTATTTATGTATTTATATTCTAGGTTCCCCCCTAGTTCGCTACATGGTATCCCATAACACAAGCTATGCTTACTTTGGGGCCATGTAGTTGGTGTGATTGTCTGGGGATTTTATTTATTATTATTTTTTTATTAAGAAAATAAGCTTCTAAGTAAGCTAGGATTTTACCAGATAGTTCTTTTTTATTAATTACTTTTTTTTTGATAAAGTTGATACCACAGACAAACAATCTACATAGATAACGCAAATGCATGTACCTACTTCACGTGTCCAAGCGTCAAGGTTGGTCGCCGCTAGATTCAGTGCGCACGTATGTATGTACCTACCTACACACCTATATCTGTTAGAAAATCAATATCACAATTTAGATACCATTCTTAGTAGGTACCCAATCGATTTCATCAGCGGCATGGTCTTTGAATCGGATATTTTCCATCACTAGACAAATATCATCTGTGACGTCACAGAAGGTGTTAAAAAGTCGGCACTCTTGGTTTCAATACAAATCGTGACACTTGCGTTATCTATGTAGATGTATGTCTGTGGTTGATACAAACAGCACTTAAATCAATAATTTGCCTAATCGCTCATCAAATAAAGCGCGTTAAGTGAATTTACTATATTAAATTAATCATGAACATAACACAATGTCCGCTTTAAATTGTTGAAAGAAAAGAAATACTTACTAAGATATAAAATTTATTTATAAAATAAATAAATAAATATTCCTGATACTCACACAACATTATCTAGCCCAAATTAAGTTTCTTAAAGAACTTGTGTTATGGATACTAGATAACTGATATACTTAAGAAATATAATACATATTGAATAAATACATATTTTTTATTAGAATAAACTTAAATAAACATATAAACATCCATGACTTGACGTCTAATATTTTCATCACACAAATATCCGCCGCCGCCGGGATTCGAACCCAGAACCTCTGGCATAGAAGGCAATTTATGTTACCGCCACACCAGCCGGTCGTCAAAAAATCTGCCAGTCATGCAAATAGTCATATTTAAAATTGAACAAAACATATGAACTTAACCTTGGCAACAAAAAACAGCCATTCATCTGTCATAACATAATAAAGACTTATTGATGTAGGTACTTACGTTAACCTTGACGTACTTATGTACCCCATATTTGGGGTCACTGAGTGGCGCGGGAGGCACAAGTCGCAACTTCTGGGCCCACGGATTAGTGAAAGGATGCCTTAATAAGTTCACTATAATCAACACTGTCACAAATAGCCCATAGAAAATCGCCAATGCGTATCCTATCACAATGTTTTTCACTCTGTCTACGAGATTCATGGTGATGTGACTTTTTTATTCTTTAATGCGTGTACGCACGGCCAAACTCTATGTTACACTGACTGAGTCATAGATGAATAAATGGGTATAGATAGATTGAGTCATTATCTAATTGGATACATTAGATTGTTTGAATCTGCTTGCAATGACACAGTGCGGATGAAAAGCGTTAATCAATCAATATATATAAAACTGTTCCGTTACTGACTGAGTGACTGAGGTACTGAGTGACTGACAGACAACGTACAGCCGTAACTACTGGGCGTAGAGAGCTGAAACATACATTTGGAACATACATTCTTTAGGGGATGTAGAGGTGCACTAAGGCGGGAATTCCAGAAATTCCCACGGGAACGGGAAATATAGGACTTTTTAGTTTCTATGAAAAATCTTATTCCTTGAGTGTACCGATGTGAAACTTGGTGTAAAGGTTTTTCAATGTGTGTCTGGTTGTTTTATGAAAGTAGTTCCCGAAATTCCCACGGGAACGGGAAATATATGATGTTTTAGTTTGTTTGAAAAAATCCCATTCCTTGAGTGCACGGATGTGATACTTGATATAAAGGTTCCTCAATAAGTGTCTGTTTATGTTATGGAAGGAATTCCCGAAATTCCCACGGGAAGGGGTGGACTTTTTAGTTTGTATGAAAAATCTTATTCCTTGAGTGTACAAATGTGATACTTGGCATGAAGGTTCTTCAAAGAGTGACTGGTTGTGCTACGAAAAAAAATCCCAAAATTCCCACGGGCACGGGAAATATATGATTTTTAGTTTGTATGAAAAAAACTTATTCCTTGAGTGCATGGGTGTGATACTCGGTATAAAAGTTCTTTCAGTGGGTGTCTGGTTGTATAGTTCCTAAAATTTCCACGAGAAGGGTAGTTAAGCGCATACGAAGTTGCGGGATAAAGCTAGTTTGGTCATAATTTTTTTTTCGGACAGTAAGGAGGAGTTTGGGACATTTTTGGTTATAACCCTAATGCGGCACGCAAAGGTAGGTATGTTTTCAACGCGTATGTACTCGTACTTATGCATATATTTATGTAAGTATGTATGTGTGACTGTTTCTTGTTCCCTGATTTCTACTGAACTACTGAATGGATTTAATTTAATTTAATTTTATTTTATTTTATATTTATTTCTTTGGGAAACTTACAGCTAATTACAAACATATTTAAAGATAACATAGATCATAGAACGCCAATTAACAAATTTCCACATATAGGTAAAACTTAAATATCACATCTTGTCCTAATAACAAAATTCAAAATTCTTTTCTTTTTGTGATTCATTAATTACAGGTTACAAACTCAAAAATTTCAAAAAAGTCTAATGTTATGTTTTGAATTTTTTTTTATTAAATTGTTTTTTAAATGTATTGAAGTTTAAAGAAAAAAGGTCAAAGTCGTTGTTGTTTAATACTAAACTATATTGATTAAGTGTTCGTGGAGCTCTGATACAAAAGGAGTTTCTACGATAATTTATATTTACAAGCGGTACGTGTAAGAGTGGAGTGTGTCTTGTGGTCTTGTGAGGGGTATTTATATAAAAGAAGACGTTTCATAGCTTGCTATCACTTTGTACAACCGTTAAGAAAATGGAAAAATATTAACTCTTCATCATAAAATTATAAAAACTCAAATTGTTTCAGTAGTTTTCGTGTAAAAAAGTTACTTTATCAAAAAATTGTTTTGTTGGCAACATAGATAATACTTTGGCGGAACTTGGGCGAAGGTTTCTTCAATAAAAGAGGTTCAGAAGGTAGAATGTGGAATGTGTTTGTTTTATTTAACTCCTATACCTATTCTGTCGGTAGCCACAGGACTCCCCTTCAAGTGAAACGTACAGGCAGTTTGATGTTACGCCCAGAACGTGTTGTTTGTGTTTTCAATTCTGATCGTGGCGTCACACTGACTTGTCTCGGGAGCTCTGACGCTGGTAACTGTGGGTTTTCTTCTGAGGTTATGGTGGTACTTGTGTTAGAAGGTAACTGGTAAGCCGGCTTCAATCTATCTATTGAGATAGTGGTTTGACGATTCGGTAACTGGACTGTGAAAACTTTTTCTGATCGCTTGACAACTAGGTACGGCCCTTCGTATGGTGGTTGAAGTGGTTTCTTGACTGCGTCGGTCCTCACGAAGACATGACTACAATCAAGTAGGTCCTTGTGTACAAATACCGATTGTTTGTTGTGATGCGAGGTAACGAACTGTGGCTTGTTAGCTTGAATAATTTTACGTAATCTTTCAACGTAGGTATAATCCATAGCTGTAGGTATCTCTGTCGTTTCATCGAAAAAATCTCCGGGTAGTCGTAGGTTGTAGCCGTAGGTAAGTTCGGCTGCGCTGACGCCTGTGTCTGTGTGCAGGGCGGCTCGCAATCCGAGTAGCACGGTAGGTATTTCTTCGATCCACGAGTTAGAGTTCGTTAATCTTGCGCGAAGCGATGTTTTGAGTGATCGGTGCCAGCGTTCGACTATGCCATTGCTCTGCGGGTGATACGGCGTTGTTCTTGTTTTCTTTATACCCATAGTTTTCGTAAGTTGTTGAAATAATTGACTCTCGAACTGTCGACCTTGATCACTCGTTAATGTCGTAGGGCATCCAAATCTCGCTATCCAGTGTTTATAAACGACGTCGGCAACCTTTTCTGCGGTTATATCGTCGGTAGGTATAGCTTCGGGCCATTTAGTAAGTCTGTCGATCATAGTGATAAGATAACGGTGACCTTGACTTGTAGTAGGCAGCGGTCCGACGATGTCTATGTGTAGATGTTGAAATCGGTCGGTTGGCGCTTGGCGCGAAATTTGAAACTGAAGAAGTTGTGTGCCGCTGTATCTTGTTTTGTTGACAGGGAATACAGCTTTTACTCCATTTAGTGACGTCTGCGTTCATTGTAGGCCAAAAGTACTTGTTTGTAATCAGCTTGCGCGTCGTACGTGTTCCTGGGTGGCTTAAATTGTGCACGGTTTTGAATGTTTCGTAACGAAATTCTTCTGGTATATAAGGTCGAATATTGCTTGTAGAGGTTTCGCAGTAAATCTGAATATCGGAGTTCGGAATTATGATTTTTTTTATTTTGAGATTTTCTTGTTTTTGGAGTTCTTTTAAAAGTGGATCTTGTAGCTGAGACTTAGCGATTTCTTCGTAGTTGATTGTTGATGGCGTTGTTATCGTTTCTATGCGGCTGAGTGCGTCGGCTACTATGTTTTGTTTACCGCTAACATGACGTATGTCGGTGGTAAACTCACTTATAAATAATAATTGTCTTGTACGCCTCGGTGTTTCGGTTGTAGACTGCGTTTTGCTCATGGCGTATATAAGTGGTTTGTGGTCCGTGAAGATGATGACTGGACGACCTTCAAACATTTTTCTGAAGTGTTTTACTGCCATGTACATAGCAAGTAACTCACGGTCGTAGGTTGAGTATTTCTGTTGGGCTTCATTGAACTTTTTTGAAAAATAACCGAGTGGTTGCCATTTCCCGCCAATATGTTGTTGTAGTACCGCGCCAGCTGCCTTATCGGACGCGTCGCATGATAACGCGTAGGTAGCGTTATGTGATGGGTAAGCGAGTAAAGTAGCGTGTATTATGCTAGCTTTACAATCTTCAAATGCTTGCGTTGCTAGGTCGGTCCATTCGATAACTGTTTTGTCTCGTTTCTTTACGTTGTGTAGGTAGGCATTCAGCGGTGCTTGGATTAATGCGGCGTTTGGTATGTGGTCGCGGTAGAAATTAATCATACCAAGGAATCGGCGTAATTCTTCGATGTTTGTTGGCCTTGGGTAGTTTTGTATGATTTCGGTTTTATTAGAAGGTGGCTTGATTCCGTCTTTATTTACTGTATACCCAAGAAAGGTAACTTCTTTTTTGCCAAGGTTACATTTTGCTGGGTTGATTGTAATGCCGTGTTTTTCAAGTCTTGTGAGAACGGCGCGTAGGTTTTCACGATACTGGTCTTCATCCTTTGATGCTATCAGCAGATCATCGACAAATGGGAATACGTAATCGAGCCCTCGGAGTACTTCGTGGATGAATCGTTGAAATGTTTGACTTCCGTTCTTCAGACCAGGACACATACGTGGGAACTCGAATAATCCCATCGGTGTAATGATTGCTGTCTTCTCTATATCTTCTTCCCTGACTTTTAACTGCTGGTAGGCTCGGTTGAGATCTAGGGTCGAAAATATGGTCATGCCGGTCAGGTGGTAGGTGAAATCCTTGATGCGTGGGACAGGATACCGGTCGGGCTTGGTGATTGTGTTTAGACGCCGGTAATCACCGACTACTCTAATGTCACCATTTTTCTTTGGTACGACGTGTAGTGGTGATGCCCAAGGACTCTTACTGGGTCGGCATAGACCTTGCTCGATCATTGTTTCGAATTCCTTTTTTATTTTGTCGTAGCGATGAGGAGGTACGGGTCTTGCTCGGCAGTGAACTGGTGGGCCTTCGGTTTCTATGTAATGTTGAACGTTGATACTGCTGTTAAGGTTCATCGAAGTCAGTCTCGTAGTGCCAGGAAATTCTGCTAGTATATCGTGGTATGACTGTTGAATATCGATACTGCGAACGGTAGGTAGGTCTGTAGCTTGAACTGGTGCGTTGACTCGTAGGTTGGTTACGTTGTCTATTAGTTTTCGATTCTTGAGATCGACGATAAGCTGGTGATGCTTTAAAAAGTCGGCTCCCAATATTGGTTTAGAAACGTCGGCTACGATGAATTTCCACTTGTAGGGTCGGCGAAGTTGCAGATCGAGTTCTAGTGTTTTCTCGCCATAGGTAGGAATGACGGTGTTGTTAGCGGCGTAGAGCTTGAATGGTAGAGGAGTGGATATCTGGCCCTTTCTTCTTGGTAAAACGGAAATATTAGCACCCGTGTCTACCAAGAACGATAGACCAGTTTTCTTATCGGTCACGAATAGGCGGTATGCAAGACTGGGACCGTTGGCATCCGCCTCAGCCAACCTCCCATTTAGTTTTCCGTCTTCTCAATCGTAAATGTACACGGCGTTGTACATTTTCTTGCTTGAGCGCCAAAACGTCGGTGGTAAAAACAAAATGGCGACGGAGTTGCGGAACGCGAGTGCGCGTGATTGTGCGAGCGAGACGGCGATCTTGAGTGGCCTTGTCGTGAGCGGGAACGATTCCACGGACGGCGATGATTTTCGTATCTATTATTATAGGTTTTCAACTCTGCGATCTCGATATGTAGTTTGCGGATTTCTTCAACCAGAAAGTGCAGATCACCTGGTGATGATGATGCTTGAACTTGTTGCGGTGGAGTAGAAATGGCTGCGACTTCTCTGTTTTGCTCCATCATCTTGTCTGCGAGTAAGGCGAGCTCTTCTAAAGCCGTTTGTTTACTAAACGACTCGCTCACGGCGAGCACGGAGCGGATGTGTGGCGGCAAGTGGTTCGTCCATAGGTGACGAAGCGTGGCGTCTGGGATACGATTTCGAGCGAGGTCACGCATTCGTCGTAACAATTGTGTAGGCTTCTGATCGCCGAGCTCCATCTCCGACAGTAGTTTTTGGAATTGGCGGCTGTCGGATTCTTCATAACTTGCGATTAACCGTTCTTTGATCGCAGTGTAGTAGTCTTGAGCAGGTGGGTTGTACAGTAGGTCGGTTATTTGTTCAATATCTTGTTTTTCCAGCTGTGCAATCACCATTTGCGCTAACTGTGCCTGTCCTTTTTTGGTGTCGTGGGTTGCTGCTTCGAAGCTGTAGAACCACAGTCTCGGTCGGTCTCTCCAGAATGGTGGGATGCGTAGTGTAAGTGAAATGTTGGAGACTTCACGGGCTTCCGGTTTGCAGGCTGGGTTTGAGCTTTCGTCGGGTACGGCGGTTTCTATATGCGGTTTTTCTGTCGACATTTTGATGTTTATTCGTTCTTCTGAGTGGTTTTCTAATCGGGCAGGGATTCCGTTGTTTTCTTGTAATTTTTTTTTTTTTTCAGTCGGGCAGGGATTCCTCTTCTTTTTTTTTTCTTGTATTTTTTTTTTCTTCAGTCGGGCAGGGATTCCTCTTCTTTTTTTTTTCTTGTATTTTTTTTCTTCAGTCGGGCAGGGATTCCTCTTCTTTGTTGTTCTTCGGGGTCACCACTTTGGCGGAACTTGGGCGAAGGTTTCTTCAATAAAAGAGGTTCAGAAGGTAGAATGTGGAATGTGTTTGTTTTATTTAACTCCTATACCTATTCTGTCGGTAGCCACAATACCTATCTCAAATAAGGAGCCAAGTACGAAGAGTGTCAGAATCAGTCAGCAGTGTTGCTACTATCAATCAGTGATATATATTAATATGATATTACTAATTTGAACATTCACCTTCCATGTTAGAAATATGAATTGATAAATAAGTTTTAAGTAAG
The DNA here is from genome assembly GCA_944452665.1 of Stenoptilia bipunctidactyla. Classification (NCBI taxonomy): domain Eukaryota; kingdom Metazoa; phylum Arthropoda; class Insecta; order Lepidoptera; family Pterophoridae; genus Stenoptilia; species Stenoptilia bipunctidactyla. Next base: position 20,049,820 of record OX101746.1, read on the forward strand.
TAGGTAAAATATTTCAATAGTCAGTCGTAATCTTGAATGAAAGCATGTTCGAATGATTAATGGGGTAGATGATTTAATATCGGCTTCAATCATGTTGGTCCTTCTTGTTTAGTCCATTGCTTACCTATTTCGTTTTAAAATTATTTTGGTAATAAAAACAATTACACTGTAAGTTCCTTCTTGTGTGCCACTTCCAGCTGTAAAATAAGCACCTTTATATAAAAGTTTTCATTGAAATATACCAAGAATTACTCGTTTTAATAGTTTTATTTTATTGTAAGAATTTGTATATTAAGTAGGGAATGATATGATAGTTGTTGATTTTAATAATAATTTGGAGGTTATGGCAATCAGCTGCTGTTTGTTGATTTTCATGTCAGCATGCATTTGAATTTCAAACTGTCAAACTCAGATGACTGTCATTACATTATGGCGTTGGTGTTGATATCTAGAAAAAAAACATGGTTTTATAATATTTTTTACAGGAACAATAGGCCACAATGACATGAATAGATAGTAAAATCATGAACCCATTACAATGAACTTTTAAAGCAAGTATTGTACTACTCTTAGCATTAGCTCCATACATTCGTGGATCTCGCCTTTGCTCAGAAGTTCGGAGCAGTCTATCGATTGATTAAATATTTTAATTAGAAAGGATATATCTGCCATTTCTCTTCTCTTGTATAATGGTAGAAAGTGGAACCATTTACATCTTTTTTCGTAAGCAAGAATTTAAGGTATCAATAGGTTCGTATTAACTGCGCAAGTAACATAGGATACCTATATCAAATCTCAAGATGGCGTCTAAAAATATACATTTTGGGCAATGTGGGTATCAAATGAAAGCGAATGGTCAGCCTATTCTAAATATACAGGGTCACTGGTGAAGTCGGCCTAGATCCGTTAAGTGTGTGTGTGTAGTAATTGTCTCTTCTAATTGATTTTACTATGAAACACCCTACCTCAAATCTAACCGTTTTCGAGATAATCAACTTTTAAATTTTTAATGAAGATTACCGATTTTTTATCATTAAATGTCATATTTTCAAATTGGTGTGCTTTTTATTATTATTATTTATTTCATACATGCAGATTAAGATGCTCTAAGATCTTAGTAACAAAAAATATACGTAAGATTACTAAATACATAGTTCAGAGCGATTGAAAATTCAAATACTTAATCTAATTTTTTTTTACAGTTTACATCTAAAAAAGTTATTATGGTAGACGTTCGGAAGATGTGCTTAAAAACATCTATGAGCCAGCCTTTTGTCGGCTTGGTTCATCAGCCCAGGTCCCCTGTTCACCCCTCCCCCGTTCACGGGGCCACCTCTTAGAAATATTTATTACTAGCCACTGCGCGCGGTTTTACCCGCGTAACTTTTGATCCTATGGGAATTTCGGGATAAAATATAGCCTATAACCTTCCTCAAGAGTTGGGCTATCAAATGCAATAAAAAGAATTTTTCAAATCCCACTTGTAGTTTCTGAGATTAGCGCGTTCAAGCAAACAAACTCTTCAGCTTTATATATTAGTATAGATTTTAAACAACCGTTTTGTATACAACAATCTTGGGGAAATACAGTTCGAAAGAAAAGTGCTTTTAAATTTAAATTATATTTATTTAGTAGGTACTGTGATCACTTAAGTACTCCCAAACGTAGGTATATTAACAAATGCAAATCATATAAGAAAGTTTATTTCGATAGTTAGCGCTCATAAATCTAAGAAGCCCATTGTGTAAAGAAGAATGCGGGATGGTGTATCGCCTGTTTAAGTCAACGTTTTGGCACCAAACTTACACTATTGGATAAGAAGATTCTTATCTTCATTTTTCAGCAATTAGATCATTTTTAAAAGTCGGGAGAAAAGAAAAATCGCAGTTTGAATAGTTTTTGTTTTTCATACATAAATTCAATAACTAAACGTCAATGTAGACAATAAACTAAACGAAAACTTTTATTGTGTCAAATCTGACAACTCAAATGTCATGCTACGTCACCCACCTTCATCTTCATTCAATCAAAATCAATCAATAGCGTTTTGGAGTTCGTCTGTGTAAAAGCTTTGCGTACTTGTTTTTTTAAACTTCGTCGAAGCATTTTACAGTACTTAGTACAACCATTTTACAGTAGTACAATTTAGTTTCATTTCAACAAAAACAGTAACAGCCATTTTAGTAATATATACTATTGTGGCATCTACCTATGAGATTGACAAACGATTTTTATCACAAGCTCACGTTCACGTTCAAAAGTTGTGTTCACGATTTCTAACAATACGATGCCAATATTTAAAATGCAAATAGCTTTGAAATCCCCACTTCTAAAAATCTGAAAACTTTTCTCATGATTGACCATATATAGTGAAAGGATTCCAGGGTTTATCCAAAAGTGAAACGATACTTTCCATTGTAACAATCATTTATTGGCATTTATACTTAGGGGTTCGAACATTCAATTATAAATAAATATCGTAAACAATCAAAAACAAGCATAAAGGTAAAATAATGCGGTACTGACCTCTATTTGCTCCAGCAGTATGACACTTTACTCAATCACTAACTAATATACTAATGATTACTTTTGTAGTTATTCTGAATAAATTTTAAACGTCCGCTCGCAACGACGGTAGTCGACTCTTGTGTCCAAATCAGAGAGCTCAAGAAAACAATATGCAAAAATGCTAAATCAGCGGATCGACCGTCACCTCTTTCATTCCCGGGAGTGAGTGATGAATTGTTATTAATTTCCGGTCCGTATTAGATTCTGAATATTAGTAAAGCGTGGTCAGCTTATTATAACATTGTAATAGTAATGCGACATCAGCTAATTATAACATAGTAATAGTAATGAACCCTTACAGCTCGGCTATCCTGCTGGAGCAAGTCCCTTTGCTTATGACAATGTTCGGCTTAATATCAAAATGATAACATAGATTACATTTTTCTTGCGAATTAGTACAAAAATATTAAAAATAACTTAAAGTAAAACTTAAAATACACTTTGTATCTAAATTTATCATGTACGTGTACATGTATTTGAAATACAGCTTACATATATGATAAACGAAAAAAAAATACATTTCGTAGATTATAATTGTAATGGACTAGAACTATGTTTGTTAGGTAGGTAAATTGTTTTTATATAAAATATTTTAATATTAACAATAGAAACTGTCATTTATTCTTATTAGAACTAAGATTTATTTTCTAAATCAAGTATACTAATCAATCGCGCTTTAATACCTACACTAATTGATCCGAAACAATTGGAAACAGTATCTGATTGCTTCGGGATATATTGATAACCTATGGCTTAAAAATAGAGAAAATAAGGAGAAAAATAAAATAATGAGAGAATTATGATTCATCTTGACTACTTTCTACGCTGTCTGAATCGGAACTATCAAAATTCTTATTGAAGCTAAGCCAAGGTTTCAACTTATCAATTGCTACGATATTTTCATAATGACCCTTTTTACGCGAGATAGGGGTATTTTCAACCAGAAAACGGTCATGTGGTAAAATTTTGGCAATCCTATAGGGACCTTGATATTTAACCGCAAATTTTTTGACTTGCCATCACTTGGCGTTTCTCTTTTAATGTTTACTAAGTCTCCTACTGAAAAAGATACATTATTATTACGTTTTTTTTGTCATAATTTAGTTTATCCTTAATCTGCTGGTTAGCTATACGAACCCCAGCTTCGTGCCTAACTTTATCGAGATTTTCCGGAGAGATTGTACAGAATGTTTTGTCTATAACTTCGCTAAGTACGTTTTCAGTGTTACTTTTAAGTCTTATGCCAAATAAAAGTTCAGACGGACTTTTTCCATTAGTCTTCTGCATCGTAGTGTTTAAACCGAATTGCACATCCGGTACATACTCGTCCCAACTTTTATCATCCTTGCCATGACATTTGGTAGATAATGAGTCCAAGATGGTTCGATTGAAACGTTTCACCTGGCCATTAGCTCGAGGGGTAGCTACTGCGTTGAGAATGTGCTTAATCCCTAAGGATTTAACAAATGATCAAAAACTAGTGCTGGTAAATGAGGTCCCCTGATCAGTAATTAGCCTAACAGGCGTGCTGACGTAGCTGTTTTTTTAATGACCTTAATAGTAGTAGAGGTTTTAGCATTTTGTACCGGAGAGATGTTTACAAATTTTGTGAATGCGTCTATTATTACTAGGAGGTAGACGTTTCCTTTTTTTTAATCCGTACGAAAGGACCTAAACGATCAGCGTGGATTGTGTGAAACGGGATATCTGCCTTTTGAATAGGATGCAGCTCACCAGACTGTTTACCGGATGTACTTTTATGGTGAGCACATTCTAGGCAAGATCGGACATATTTTTTTTAACGAAGCGTCTCATTTTAGGGAACCAAAAGGATTGCTTTATTCGCTGAAGGTTTTTTTCAAAACCAAAATGACCTATGTCATCATGGTTCATTTTTGTTACTTGCCAACGAACACCCTTAGGTACTACCCAACGCATGCTTTCGTATCCCTCGGTCCCTAATAGTCTGTAAAGTTTTCCGTTTTAATTTTATAATTTTTTCATGATTTCTATCACTTTTTCCGAACTAGAATCGCTTATGATTTCTTTAATTCGAGCAGTTTTTTTGGCACTTGATTGCACGGTAGCAATGCAGTCTTCCGTTTCGGTCACGAGAACGTCTAGCATATGATCTTCTGAAGCAGCGTCACTCACAGGATTTCTACTTACTGCATCTGCATGTGCCATGCTAGATCCCTGCCTATATTCAATCTCACAGTCATATTCGGTGAGTTGGACCCACTTTCGCGCAATGCGCGGGACAAGATCACGTTTTGTCAAGGTCGTACGTAAGGCGCAAAACCGAACTAGAGAAGCCACTACTGCAAGGGTTTCCAATTCAAAAGAGTGGAGATTTTGCTCTTCGAGAGTGGTCTTGCGGCTAAAATACGAGACGAGCTTAAGTAAACCTTCTTCACACCTCTGAAGTAAAATACCCGCTACACCGTGCTTAGAGGCATCAGTGTGTAGTTGGGAATTTTATTCATGGTTCTCTCAAATACCGATGGGGCATTAAATAACCCGAATGGCATACGCGTGTACTCGGACTGCCCATCAGGTGTTATGAACGCAGTCTTATCCTGAGAATTCGGTGCTATCGGTATCTGGTAATAACCAGATGCCAAATCAAGAGAAATAAACAACTTACAACCAGCTAGCTGGTCTAACTGATCCTCGACGCGAGGGAGGGGGTAATGGTCTTTCTTAGTTATTTTATTAAGTGCACGATAGTCCACACACAACCTTTTTTGCCGGTTTTTTTTCTTCACGAGAACGATAGGTTCGGCGAAGAAGATTCTCTTACAATACCCGCTTCCAGCATATCGTTCACCATAATACGAACAAGATTACTATCTGAAAAAGACATGCGGTATGGCCTGTAAACGACGGGGTCCGTATTGTCAAGTTCAATCACCATCTCTCCTGATGTAGTCAATCCCAAGTCCTTAAGGCCCGACGAAAAGCAATCGCTATACTTCATCAAGACATTTCGTAGTTGTTGTTGTTGTTCGTCAGTTAGGTCAGGTCCATAATTTATTTTATTATCCCGGCAAGAATCATCAAAGGTGACCGCAAAAGAGTTATACAAATCTGGAAACATAGGGGCAGCCCTAGTGAGTAACGTACCCTTACTAAAAGTTACATCTTGATCACTAGCGTTCAAGGCAACGATTTTACCGAAACCTGCCTTTAATGTATACTCGCCAGGAAGTTAAAAGTACTCCCAATTTTCTGGACCTCTCATCGACCCACTAACGTACGCTTTTCCATCGAAGGTATCGCCTGAAGCCACTGGTATAGCTTTTAACTCACGCGGTGCAAACACTGTATTTTCTTGAATTATTAAACAAAGTTTTGAACAATCTTTTTTTTTGAAAATTAATTGATCAGGTGTTTTTATAATTGTAATTTTAGGCAATTCTGTAAAAGTATGGCCTAATAGAACCGGATATTTTAAAACATGATTCTCAACGACTAACACTTCAACGTTTTCTTTTATTCCTTGAATTGTTATATCTGCTCTAGACCTACCCAGTGGTTTTACGTGATACAGCTCTCATTAAAGGTAAACCATCTGTATCTACATGTAAGTTCAGCTTCTTGACTTCATCGTCTCTAATCAAGGTGCACTGACTACCCAAGTCTACATGGCATAGTAATTTAGCATCGTTAACCAAGATATCAAAAATATACTTTTCATTAGATTTGTCAAAGGAAGCAAGCTCAGAAACTAGTTCGTCTTTTGTTACCGTCGCTTTTGGATAACCGTCCTGTACGTTAGGTTTTCCGGTCCTACAAACAGTGCTCATATGTCCCAGCCTCCCACAAGAAGTAAATTTAGTAGTTGGGGGTTTTGGGTATCTAAAACTTTTGTGTCCCGGTTCGCTGCAGTTATAGCAACGAACGTAATTAATGATTCTCGTAACGTGATCGGGGCGACTACCGGCAGAAGACTGTAACCCGAGCATTTTCCTATCCCGCCTAGGCCTGTCAATTACGTCTCTATTAGAACCAGCCTTGACAGTCTTTCAATACATCAACGCCTCTTCGGGCTCACGAAATTGAGCGGCTTGCGCCCCTACTCGCACGGCGCGATCACGATACCACTTAATATATAATCGACCGCTTTTCGACTTTTAATGCCACATCTATTGATTAAATTCATGCATACATAACCTCACGCCTGTCTCCCTTTAAATTAAATTCTGATTAAATTCATCTTTTCGGAATAATAGCTTTCTAACGATTCACCGTAACGTGCCCTTTTAGCTAACATAATCGTTAATAGTTACGCGTAGTCTTCGCGACAGGGAAAAGATTCAATTAGCTTTCTCTTCCACTCATTCAATGAGTAGAGAACTGTACTGAGGCCCTGGTAACAGGATCTTGCAATACCGGCAAGTTTTGGGAGCGCAAAATGTATACATTCTTTTTCGTTCTCCGCACACTCCTCTACTTTGGTGAGCCACATTAAAATAGTCTGATCTTTGGACATCGGATCGAATTCGGGAATAACATTAGTTAGAGTAAGTTTCTGAGAAGATTGATGTTTCACATCCTTAAGTATACTTAAAAACTTGTCTAACATATTACAGTATCACTTGAAACTTCTTTAACGCGAGGGGAATGAGAATACAACCTTTTCCGTTTGCTTACATGATAATAATCATCCTCTGAATCTGTACTATAGGTATATTTCTTGTTACCCTCACGTGAAGCCGTTTTACAGTTTGTATTATACAGTAAATATTAGCTATCTGGTGTCCTCTCTCGCGAACCGCTACATGAACCGAGTCTATGGCAGCGCTTACGCCCTTCGACACTGACGCGAGATCGGCTACGATTTCGCGACATTCGATTGTTTGGTGAAGATCGGCGACTACGCCTAACAGAATTACTCCTCGAGCGTTGCCGCCGAGACTCTCCGCCATTACGGCGTTGCCTCGTCGACTCCCCGCTTGGGCTTCGGTATTGATGCGCTCTCGAGCGTTGCCGCCGAGACTCTCCGCCATTACGGCGTTGCCTCGTCGACTCCCCGCTTGGGTTTCGGTATTGATGCGCTCTCGAGCGTTGCCGCCGAGACTCTCCGCCATTACGGCGTTGCCTCGTCGACTCCCCGCTTGGGCTTCGGTATTGATGCGCTCTCGAGCTTTGCCGCCGAGACTCTCCACCATTACAGCGTTGCCTCGTTGGCTCCCTGCTTCGACTGCGAGATTCGAGCGTTCTTAAGCGTGATCGTCTCAAATCAGGATTATTGTTATGATATACATCGTCACTTACGTAATTGCGGCTTTGCCTACCTTTGGGGCTCCCTTCCGCTCCCTTACTTGTTTCATGAAGTGATCTCCTTGATCCGAGACGCTCGCGGTCCTCGCCCGGATCATCACTGCCAGAGCGGCGAACGCTTTCAACACCGCAGCCACCATCTTGGCCCACGGTCGCAAGTTGCTCATCCGTACGCTCCATCACTGAAACTTGCAGAAAAGAAAGAGTTTAATCGGTTTCCCAACATTTAGTCAAACCAGATCATAATAGTTTTTAAGAACGAAGCTTCCATTCCATTCTAATATATAAGAAATCTTCCATTTCTGAACTAAAAATGTACCTAGAACTTCTATTAACATATTAATTTATTATATTACTTAATATAATTTCAATATAACAACATATTAAGTGAGGATTAAAACATTTTTTTTTAAACATAAAGTGTATTAGAACGCTAGTGTAGTTGTCAACGTAAAGTAAGGTAAACATTCTTGACCATCCAGACGTCGTGACGAACATACTAAAACTCTTAGTAAATTTTAATAAGAAAAAAAAATACAATAGCGAGTAAGTCGATGTACTGGAATTGTACTATTAATAATCACACCACACTATAAAAGGCTTTTATGACAACTCTACGCTTTTATGAAAAACTTTATGACAACTCTTTATTTACTAAGTAGAATCTATATCACATATATACAAGGATGTTATAAATTCACGATATCACGAATGGCGAAAGAAAAAAAAATGGTTATAATAAAACGCGAGAAAAAAAATAAGTATCATATCAGTTATTCACATTATTTACAATTTCCAATTCCACCAAGGAATATAGGTTGATCATATTTATATGTTTTACTATCATAAAGTAATTTAAGAAGGGCAAACATTGTTACAATGTTGTCCGATTGGTGTGGACAGGGCAAGTGGGCTAATAATTAACCCACCGATCCCACTTCTGAACTGAAAGGATTCCAGGGTTTATCCAAAAGTGAAACGATACTTTCCATTGTAACAATCATTTATTGGCATTTATACTTAGGGGTTCGAACATTCAATTATAAATAAATATCGTAAACAATCAAAAACAAGCATAAAGGTAAAATAATGCGGTACTGACCTCTATTTGCTCCAGCAGTATGACACTTTACTCAATCACTAACTAATATACTAATGATTACTTTTGTAGTTATTCTGAATAAATTTTAAACGTCCGCTCGCAACGACGGTAGTCGACTCTTGTGTCCAAATCAGAGAGCTCAAGAAAACAATATGCAAAAATGCTAAATCAGCGGATCGACCGTCACCTCTTTCATTCCCGGGAGTGAGTGATGAATTGTTATTAATTTCCGGTCCGTATTAGATTCTGAATATTAGTAAAGCGTGGTCAGCTTATTATAACATTGTAATAGTAATGCGACATCAGCTAATTATAACATAGTAATAGTAATGAACCCTTACAATAGTATTTATAAAATATACATGTTTGACATAAAATTGTGAAGTTCCAGAAAGCGATACAGAATTCTCATACACGCCTGCCATACTTCTTTAGATTGAACTGAAATCAAACGACTTTTTAAAACAATACATAATTTAAGATACTTACACAATAAGTAAAACCCTTTCGCTTATCTAGTACTAATATTATAGCCAACACCTGAGCCATTATGCTCGTTCATAATGGAGTCATAAAAAATTGCATCTTTGCCGCACTTACAGTCCTTATGTATTGTGTGTTCAAAAGGTAAAATAGGTCAACCGTATTAAGTGGAAATTTTTCAAATGAATATTTTTATGGATTTGAATCTTCTTCTTCTTCGTGTCGATACAACAACACAATAAAAATTGTAGGCGGATTAAATTGTTTTGGCCCAGTGTTCAGCAACTTTAACTGCATTATCTGTTGCGGCCCAAAGGTCTTTTAATGTGCATGTAGTTGGGCACATCGGGCAAGCAAGCAAATGCGACATTGTTTGTGGATCAGTACCACACTCACACTGGGTGTTTTCTGCGTTTGTGAAGCCCCATTTACTCATATTGAGCTTACACCGGCCTACTTGGGTCCTGAGGCGGTTAAGTGATTTCCAGATAGGCCAGGGGATGTCATTTCCTGCAGGCAATTGTTCGGCTGGACGTGGGCACTCAGCAGGAGGGCTATATTTATTTATTTTTATTGGCTATGGATTTGAATTAAGTAACATAAGGTGCTAGATTCTGCCTGCTTATATAATAAATAAATAAATAATAAATATTTCTGACACTCACACAACATTATCTAGTCTAGCCCAAATTAAGTTTATTAAAGAACTTGTGTTATGGATTCTAGATAACTGATATACCTACTTAAGAAATATATAAACATACATATTAAATAAATAGATGTTTTTTATTAGAATAACTTAAACATATAAGCATCCATGACTTGACGACTAATATCTGTGTTCATCACACCGATATCCGCCGCCGCGCCGCCGCCGGGATTCGAACCCAGGACTTCTGGCATGGCATAGAAGGCAATATATGTTACCGCTACACCAGCCGGTCGTTATATAAGATACCTTTATATTTTTTTAAATTCTATAAAACTCTATAATGTTGATTGTTTAAAGATTTTTACATTCGTGACAATTGTGATGCCTACTTAACTTTAATTGTCTTGTATAAAAAATACCCTTTGTTTTAATTATGTTTGACTTACTTGACTTACGTTCCTATGTCCCCTAGTTGGGGCAGAGGGCTTCCACAGTACTTCGCCATCCCGCTCGGTCTTGAGCTTCGCGCTTCATTTCGCTCCAGGTCTTCCCTATCTTCGTCGCCTCTGTGATGATCGTCCGCCTCCAGATCTGTTTTGGGCGGCCACGCTTACGCTTTCCTTGGGGATTCCATTCTAAGGCATGCCTCGGTATATGGTCAGGGTCCCTTCGCAGAGTGTGGCCGATCCAGTTCCACTTGCGGCGTTTGATTTGGTGGTCAATCGGAGTCTCTGCCTCTCGTTGTAAGTCGTCTATCTTGGCTTGCATGTCGGCGCGTGTATGACTCAGCAAACATAGGTCATCGGCATAATCCAGGTCTTCCAAGACACTGGAAATTCCCCACTCTATGCCGCGTCGCTTGCTTATTTAATGTTTTTCGCATGATGCCATCGAGAACTACGAAAAAAAGGAGAGGCGAAAGAAGACATCCCTGTCGTACGCCCGCATGTACCGGTATGTCCTCCCGAGATGAGGCCATTGTGTGTCACTCTACAAGAGTAATTCTTGTAGATGGCCATAATGATGTTGATAATTTTTTCTGGGACTCCAATTTCCCAGAGCTCGTGATATGCGATCGGAAACGGACGTGTATCGCTGACGCTCGGCACGATTTAATTTTATTAAATTGAAATTCGCGTATCGCGCGGCTAATGCCGCTGCCCGCTAACACTTAAGATGGCTAAACAAGTCATTGTAAGCGAACTGTTGGCGTTCATCCAGAACGCCATCGATACCATGGACGAGGTCAGCATAGTGCAGATCTGTAAGTCCAACTTCAAGGAGGACGAAGTGTGTCGAGGCAAGGCGCTCCTGTTCCAGGTGCTCGACAGAACCTCCCAGATGCCTTCCCGACGTAGGGATGGGGGTGAGAAGAGTCTCCAGGACATCATCACCCTGTTCAAGGAGACCGATCCCGACGACGTCCCGGATTTCGTCGCCAAGGAGCTGCATAAGCTCCCGCCGGTGGGATTCGACCACGTTGATGTCACCAGGCTGCTTAAGGATATCAATTTCCTTAAAGCGACCTTGGCCGAGGTGGTGTTAAAATTGGAAGCTTCGGATAATACAATCAGCGAGCTGCGTAGTGAAGTATCATCATTGCGTAGCCTTAGTACGCTAAGTAGGTCACCCGTGGCTTCCAATATTAATATTCGTCGTGGCGCGCATATCGCGTCGGTTGGCAGTTTCGATACGGCGGAATTTGCTGACACGATCGCGTCACCGGTCGCCGACGTCGGCGCTGCAGCGAGTGCGTCACCGCGCCCTGCACCGCCCTCCCCGCGCCCCGCTCCCCTTGCATCGCCTGCCCCGCGCCCCGCGGCCCCCGCGGCAGCGCCCCGCCGCCGTGCTACTGCTGCAGCTCCCAACGCAGAGAAGACGCCCCGCGTCACGGGTCCTTCTTCTCCACGAGGATACGCTGAAGTAGCGGCAGTGCAGCCTGCAAAGCCCAGCCACACAGCACCGAAGACCAATTCTTTGAAGGTCCACGAAGACAGAGAGGGTTTCATCAAGGTGGAGCGGAAGAAGAAGAAGCCCTCCTGTCAGAACAAGTGCGGCACCGCACCGAATAAAGAGAACCTTCTGCTGCGCGCCGAGGTGCCAACCACGCAGCTGTACGTGTCTCGCGTGCACCACGCCTTTACGGCGAAGGATGTAGTGGAGTATCTGCACGCGAAGACAGGACTCAACATGAGGGTCGAGCGGTTGGAGTCACGCCACAGAGTGAGCTTCAACTCCTTTGTGGTGAGAATGCCGACCGAACATCTGTCGACCTACATGAAGGAAGAGTTCTGGCCGCAGGGTGTCGTATTCCGTCGTTTCCGAGGACGGTTATTTGACACAAAGATGTCGCGTCCCCCGTCGCAGCCCATACGTGGGAATTAGTAAAGTGTAGTTTTAAGTATATTGTATGTATATTAGGTTAAGGTATATATTTTCTATGGGCCTTAGATTTAGTATTTAACATCCTGTACTATTCTTAAGTTGCCTGAAATAAATGATTTTATTATTTTATTATTATTTTATTATTAATTTCACGCAGTCGGCTCCAGATGCAATTCCAATTAAGCGTATCGAAAGCTTTTTCGAAGTCCACAAAGGTCAAATAAATTTCCCTCTGCCATTCTGATGCTTGTTCAAGAATTATGCGCAAGGTATTAATCTGGTCCGTGCACGATCGGCTGGGTCGGAAACCTGCCTGCTCTTTGCGAAGGAGAGATTCAACGGCCCTCGATAATCTGTCTAGTATTATCCTGCAAAGCACTTTAGACGGTATCGAGAGCAAAGTGATGCCCCTCCAATTGCCACATTCACTTAGGTCGCCTTTCTTTGGTACGGTGATGGGAAGGCCTTTATTCCAGTCGTCGGGTAATTCTTCTGCTAACCAGATCTTTTGTAGGAGAGGCGTCAGCGCGTTCGCGGCGGTGGCTACGTCAGCTTTTAGCATTTCCGCCGTGATGAGGTCAACTCCTGGAGCTTTGCCGTTCTTTAATGATTGGATGGCTTTCACTACTTCATCACTATTAGGGGGAGACACGTCAATATCGATACCTTTCGCGGGCAAGCTTGATACCGGTATTGAGGCAATGGGGTCGTTCGTGACTCGGAAGATCTCCTCAAAGTGCTCTCGCCATCGTTGAAGCTGCCCCTCTGATGTCACAATGAACTGGCCTCTTTTATCTTTTAAGCGCTTATTCCTCTTGTTACGTTTTCCAACTAAGGTCTTCGTTGTTTTGTACAGTTCTCTGAGATTCCCAGAGTCGGCAGCACGTATTTATGTAATTATATATAAAATGCACGTAATTTATTTATTTATTGCAGGAAAACTTACAGCTAAGTACAAAATTAACTATAATTACAGTGAACGATGGCCATTTAAGAGTTTTCACGAATATAATTTTACAATATAACCAATGAAAAACAATACAAAATTAGAACTTCAAAATTACTTAGATAAAATATATACATAATATGACAAAAATTAAGATTAAAGTTTATATACAAAATAAAAATTATATCTATGTTTACAATATTTTTACAAGATTAAGTTAACAGGAAAACAAACACAATGAAAGACAACTCAAAATTAAAATTAAATCAAGCTTAAAAATTCAAATTAAATAAGATAAATATACATCGTTACAAATTTTAATATAAAATAAGAAAGAGAAAAAAAAAAATTAGCTATTTAATCAAAAAGAAATCTTTAGAAAGTGCCGCTCTTACACTCGGGATACTGTCACAAAAAACATCTAGGTTGTCGACTCTTAGAACCGCCTCATTTATTAAGCCACAGGATCGTATTATAAATGAATTTTGTCTATAGTTGGTACCTGCGAAAGGCACGTATAAGAGAGTGGGATTTCTTAATAACTTAGTGTGTGTACAGATACCAACCATAGCCAAAAGTTCCGGGACGTCTATACGGTTATTTAAGATTTTCAGTAGGTTGCAAATGTCAGCTATTTGTCTACGTGTATTCAGTGGAAGAATATGATGCCTTTTACACCGAGATATATAATCGCTATCAAATGTCCGAGCTTTATATTGAAGGAATTTCAGAAATTTCTTCTGGACTCTCTCAATGCGCTCAATATAATCATTGTATAGAGGGTTCCACACAGACGATGCATATTCAAGGTGACTTCGAACGTATGCACAGTAAAGAACTTTAAGGGTCTTTATATTGCTGAACTCTGAGGATAGTCTTAATATAGGTAAAGCCGAGTGCTTTAGATGACTTTTTAATTATACTGTCTATCTGTTTGTCAAATAATAACTTAGAGTCAAAGATGATTCCAAGGTCAACCATCGAATCAACTCGCTTTATCAAAGTATCATTTATATTGTAGTTAAATGTAATTAAATGCTTTTTTCTAGTAAAAGAGCATACATAACACTTTGATATGTTAAGTTCAAGTTTATTGTATGAGCAGTATGTATTAAGATTATTAAGGTCCGATTGCAAATTGTTTGAGTCATTTAAATTATTTATTGTACATAGAATTTTCATGTCATCAGCGTAAAGTAATATTTTTGAAAAATTAAAGCATTTATGTATGTCGTTGATGAATATTGAAAATAGTAGAGGTCCGAGCAGTGACCCCTGGGGTACTCCTGATGATGCATATTTTACTTTGGATTTGTAACCATTCAGTGCTACGATCTGACTACGACGGTCGACGTATGATTTAAACCAACGGTATAAGTTGCCTCTAATTCCGAGTCGTTGTAGTTTGCTCAGTAAGATTGTGTGGTCAATACGGTCGAAACATTTGGAGTAGTCAGTGTAGACTACATCTACCTGAGATGGTGCCGAACTGCCGACATGTATTTAGTTAGGTACTCCGTACATACCAAAAGATTGGTTTCAGTAGACCTTCCGCAAATGAAGCCATGCTGCTGAGGAATGAAAACATTTTTAAGCGTGGCGTACGTTTGCTTGTATACTATTTTCTCAAACACCTTTGAGAAAATGCACAGCTTAGATATGGGCCGGTAGTTACAAACATCGTTTTTAGGTCCTTTTTTATGAATAGGCGTGATAAAAGCCGTTTTCCATATATCTGGTATGTATCCAGATTTCATAGAACGTGAATACAGTAACGTTAATGGAGCCGCTAGACTACTGGCGCACTTAACAGCTAGTATAGGTGGAATGTAATCGGGGCCTGCAGATTTGTTAAGATCTAGAGATATAAGCAACTTGTAAACTTCATCTTTGTCAATTTCAATGTCACATAGATCAGCTGGGGTGGAGGCTTCGTCATAGGTAGTCATGTTATATGCATTCGGTGTTGAAGATGGAATTTGGAAATTAGAGTCAAAGTATTCACTGAACATATCGCAGATTTCGTTTCCGGAATTTGACGTTTTATTTTCGTATTTCATAACGGCGGGATACGCATTATTCAGCCTTTTGTTTTTTACGTAGGTCCAAAACTCACGCGGACTAGCTGCTATGTTATTTTCTGTGCGGTTGAGGTATTCACGATGCAATTCAGTTTCAAGCGCTTTAGCACGAGTACGCAATAGTGAGAAACTGTGATAGTCGGACAAGTTGTTATATTTTTTGTATTTGGAGTGGTATTTATTTTTCTCTTTAAGAATTTTTATTAGTGGGGTTCGATACCAGGGAGGGTATTTTCTTTTTGTTTTAAGTTGCTTAGTTGGAATATAAGTATCTCTTAAATTATACAAGGTCTCATAAAGTAGTAAAACGGATTCCTCTATCGTCAAAGAGCTAAATTTAACTAGCCAGTCTATCTCGTTAATTTTAGCATTAATTGAATCAAAGTCACCTCGTTCGTATAAATAGATAGTCCTTAGATTAGGAGGAAGTTCACTTTGCTTTGCAAAGTCAAGCCCCAGGCAGATTGGTTTATGGTGAGGGTCAGTGGGAACGAGAGGGAATTCGGCTTCATCTATAGTCAGTCATTAATAAACAGTAATTATGTATAATTACTGTTTATTAATAAAAAATATCACAATATCAAGAAAGTGACTTTTAATATCAGTAAATAGATAGATCTTAAGTGGATTTATGCAGGCAACCGCTTATGACTATGGGCCCTAGATAGTTACGCACGTTAGCAGATCTACTTATGTTAGCTTCATAAATCCGTCAATATTGGGATATTTCTTTTGATTTATTTTTTAAACTATTTTCTACTTAACTGTACTTATTTTAATATCGTGAAAAAAAACCGTGGCTTAATAAAACAATATAATTTTATGATGAGGTGGCCTCGTGAACGGGGCCGTGGTGTGGTGAACTAAGCCGTTTTGTCGGCTTCAGCAACCCAACAAGGTATGACAATCTAGGCTTTTATTTAAATTCATAGGAAGAAAACACTTAGTTTCATAGGCGATAGTGGACGTAAAAATAATTACACATATTGAGCCTAATCCATTCCTTAGCCCAGGAAAGTAAAATATTACAAAAGCTAAGTTTGTACAAAATAAAATTTGCGTTGGATATTTGTGTAGCGAACATATACAGGGTGGCTCTGAAATACGTTGACAAATTATTTTATGATTTATTTTATTTTTCTTTTACACAGTATAACGGTGACTGCTAAATAATAAAAATACAGTATTATTTTAACGTAAATATCTATTTATTTTCAAAATAACCACCTTTAGCTTTAATACAAAGGCTTAAACGTTTTCTGAAGTTTTCGACGATTTTCCGTACCTCCTCATCAGATATTTTGTCCCACTCACGAGTAAGTGTTGCCTTCAGCGCGTCTAAACTTCTGTGTGAAGTTACACAGGCCCTCGCCTCTAGAATTGACCATACGCTTCCATCCATTGGATTAAGGTCTGGTGAATATGGAGGCCATTCCTTGGAACTTATGAACTCTGGGAAATGGTCCATACACCACTGCTGCACATTTGAGGCCCTGTGAGATGGAGCAGAGTCCTGTTGAAAAGTCCACGGTTGTTCGCCGAAGTGCTGCTGGCTCCAAGGAAGAACTACACTCTCCAAAATATCGCGTCGGTATATTTCTTGATTCATTTTCACACCTTTTTCTACGAAAACGAGAGGAGTTTTGCCTGTTGAGCAAATGCCACCCCAAACCATGACTGAATCCGGTTTTTGCCGATGGGGGATAACTGCTGTGGCTCCAGGGTGACTAGAAGAGTAAATTCTATCGTTTTGGCGGTTATAAGACTGTTCAATCGTAAAATTTCATCTGTGAAAACAATATTTTTCCACGCTTCACCAGCGGAGCGCGCTTTCAGTAAGCGACATCTTTCAAGACGTATTTTTTTTATCTTTATCATCCAACCGCTGCGCTTTCCGCAGCTTGTATGCTGTTAACTTGAGCTCATTTTTAACAACTCGTTGTAAAGTTGAATGACTTACACTTAAATCTCGAGCCATTTTTCTTACCTTAGCTTGTGGATTGCGGGTCAATCTTTGTTTGACGATATGTTGAAGCCTAGGCGTCCTTACAGTTCTTTTTCTGCCTCTTCCCGGACGATCACCAAGATGGCTAAGCTCATCGTAACGTTTAATAGCAGAAGAAACTAACTGCCGACTGATACCGAGAAGTCGCACTATCTCGCACTGCCGCTTACCAGCCTCATATAAGGATATTATTGCACCTCGTTGAGCAGACATAGTAAAAAATTACAATTTTTTTATTTATTATCTTCACAAATAACGTTAAGTTGGCGCCAAAACATGTGAAAATAATAATTAAAAACAAAAGCAACGCAGCATGTTCCATTTTTGAAATTTATTATTTTTAAATTTGTCAACGTAATTTAGAACCACAGTGTATGTATACATTTAGCCAAACATTTAGCCATCAAGTCACGGATGTTTTATACATACCTACATAAATTCAAGCCTGTACCCCTTACCACCTGATGTCACGTTTGAAGAATGTGAAGGTACCTATTACAATGATGGAGAGAAGCTATTGCAGTGACAGGGGGTCAGCTTATCAGCCCGCAAAAACGTCAATTAAATCTCCGTGCTACCATCAAGTTTTATAAACATCTTAATATACTTATCACTCACTATTTTAAACAAAAATGTCATTAGATAATTTATTTCTAAGAACCAAAAAGCTTTGGTCTGGTGATCATGACGCACAACGCTGCGGTATACGCTGCAACGCAGCGTCACTACGCAGCATTTAGCGTCCCTGCGGAGAGGTGGTCAGTTGATTTTGCCGCAGCTACCAAAATTCCATATTGACTCAGTACGCACACCCGTGACGCACACCGTACACCGCAGCGTTGAACCGAGAATGACGCCGCGCCATGGAACAATGTACTCTCTTACGAGAGAAGAACGATTACTTCATACTTCGTAAATGCATACATACAGCTCACTAGCGCTTCAGTTAGTGCCATCCGCAACTTTTCAGTGTATTAATAGATCCACTTTACACAGTAGTAATCTATGCATGCAGTCTACTACTCTAAGATAGGAACTTAGTGTATAATTATTATTAAATAAAACACTTTTTAACCGGATTTATCGCGTATCTTTACATTTTAAATTTTGACTCGACGTTTCGGTGTCTGTAAAGACACCGAAACGTGGTATGGAACTCTACAGAGGCCCACAGAGCATTTTTATAGAAAATAATGCATTAGAGCTTTATGTGGTGCGAATTATAGAGATAGTTGCAAAACATTATTTAAAAAACTAAATATACTCCCATTACCTAGCCTCTATCTATACAAAATGATACTTTTTGTCAAAAAAAATATTGGCCAATTTAAACGGCAGACGGATTTCTTAAATTGTAAAACTAGGATTAAATGTCAATTTCGCACTGAACAAATAGCACTTCCGTAAAAACACACAGCTTACAGATTTTCAAATCAAAAATTTTACAGGTTTTCAAATTAAAAATGGGTTCCTGAAATTACGCAGTTAACGCAATGAACCGTTTTTACAAATGGCGTCAGTCAGTCGTTGGCGATGGATGATTGTTTGTCTTTAGACTTACGTCAAAGCAAAGTACTTTAAAGCTTTCTCATTCATACGTATAGATTTGTCCCACTTTGGCTCCGGCTGCCATCGACAGCATTGACTAATAAATTAGTAAACTCCCCCTGCGCCGCGCTGTGCGGTAGTACACCTCCCCACTTCACCGCGCTTGCCCCTCGCCGCTGACGCATACTGCGACGGAACAAGAGAACATGCTCGACGTTTTTCATATGATTGAGTGTCCGGCAACGCATACCGCATACCGCAGCGTTGTGCGTCATGATCACCAGACCAAAGATTTAGGCTGCGTTTTCATTGACGCGGAGCTGAGCGGAGAGGAGCTTAGCGGTGCCTGATTAGACCAATATCTAATGTTCGTTCTGTTTCCATTGAAGCTGGAGCGGAGTGTTTGTTCTATTCATGCTCCGCCCAGCTCCAACCTAATGTCAATGGGAACCCAGTCAATGGGAACCCAGCCTAAGAATTGCCGTTCACATTAACATTTACAAAAATTGTGTCAATTTCAGTTTCTTTTAAAGAAGTATGTAACGAAAGATTAACGGCGGTTTGTAATTTTATTTCTCGAAAGAATCCGATGTTTAAAAATACATTAATTTCCAAATAACCACTGAAAGAACCACTGAGTATTAGATACTGTACAAAGGTACATGGGGAATAAACTGGACCATTAGAATTTTTGCAAATAATATTTGAAGGTGTAAAAGAAATCTTTCTGAACTGGTTAAGATGATGAAGAAGCTGATTTACTTAACTACAAACGAGACCTGGTCGGGTGATTTTTATTTAACACAATTTTTCATTTATTTAAGAGTAACTAAGTTAGCATTTTAAATGCAAAAACTTTAAAATAATATTAAATTAAGACACTTTTATGTATGGGTAACCTTTGAAATGTAATTTTAACGAAGTTTTACAGATAAACATTTTGGCGCCTGTCGGGCGCTCTCGGATGAGGCACCTACGGCACCCGGTGATTGGGGTAATTTTTTTACAGAGGTTGTCTTCCTCGCAGCCGTTAGTCCTGTTTCCTGTTTCTACCGAGGATTACGGGTTGGTCGACAACTTGGAAGCTGAAGCAATCCAAGCTTGCCGCCCCTCCAGTGCATCTGGTGGCTCCAACCAGCGCTACCCAACCCTGTGCCCTCATCGGTCCCCACAGGAGTTCCGAGAGAGCCCCGCAGCTGGTTTGGGTTCGCGCCGTGGAAAGATGCTCTAAGTAAACCACACTTGCCACGCTTTTTACCTCCGCCATCGGCAGGCACACCGGGTAGGTACTTAATACCTATACACTGGCGAGATGAACATATAATGCATTGTGAAATCCCTATATTTTTAGGAGTAATCCTTGATAAAGCACACTACTAACTACTACAGACTGGGGCACCTCACGTCTGCGGACGTCTAAACTGACTCTTTGTTACTCTGCGGGAGAATACGCCTGCCCTGTGTGGGTTCGATCAAATCATACTAAGCGGGTAGACACAGCACTCAAAGACACCTTCCGACTTGTCATTGGATGCTTAAAACCGACTCCATTAGAGAAGCTGTACTGACTTGCTGAAATTGCACCCTCAGACATTCGAAGAAACACATCGAGCTCTGTCGAGAAAGCAAAAATGGTCACCGATCCCAAACACCTTATTTACCGCTACTCACCCGTGCCCCTAAGGCTAAAGAGTCGAAAAAGATTTTACCACTCTGTCCCCCTAATAAACCCTGCGAATAAAACCAGAGTCAATTTATGGAATCAAAAATTTGCCTCCGTCTGAACACCTGCCGACTGGAAAAGATTTGCCCTGGTCAATTTGGAAGTCCTTAAACAGACTCCGGACGCAGGTTGGCTGAAGTAAAGCAAACTTAGTCAAATGGAGGTTCAGCGTTAACGGAGATGAGCATTGTTTGTGCGGCGCGACTCCACAAACAATGCTACATCTTCTGTCCTGCCCTATGTGCCCGGAATCCTGCACTATAGTAGACCCCACGGAACATAAAACACAAGAGGAAAGGGCATCTCTTAATCGCATCATTAGGAATAGCTGTCGCCAAACTACACATTTACATTTTACGCACACTGAATATATCCAATTAGAGCGGTCATAATTTGGTGAAATCAAGAAGACATAAGGACTATTGCGAATAAAAGAATATCAACTATATTACACTTGAAATAGAGTAGAAGTTAGTAATAACACTTAGTGATTTATGTCAGAATTCTATCTGCATGCTTTTAGTTGATTCTGTCAACTTAGTTATGCTCTTCGACGATAGAAACCACGCGTTATGCAATTTTAGATTTTATTTCAATGAAATACATGTAATTTTTCATTTACACTAATATTTTTTCCGAATTAATTGGCAAGAACGATTAACGAAACATAAAAAATGAAATTAAACGAAAAAAGCGACTTACCGATGATAGGAAACACCTGATCGCATTAACGTTTTAGTACCACTATAGTTTTTACACTCTAGAACAGAACATCGAGTCATTTTATGGGTTTTTTTGTTATGGAACACACCGGCAAAAGACATCACAAAGCGTTGTAATCACGAGAGCGACCGACTCGAGTTAAGTCTCACTAGTCTTAACTTTGGCACGTGCGCCACGCCCACACGTCCCTTCCTCTTGTGTTTTATGTTCCGTGGAAGACCCCGTACTGGCCACAGATAACGCAATAAAGGTGCCAAGTTTCTGGGCGGGAAAAATATTATTTTATTTAAGACTACTGATCGACACGATAAGAAGAAATATATAAGCCCTAAAGTTGAACTAGAATAGTAGGACATCATGGTTGTACCTACTCATGGCTAGTTGAAGCTCTGAGGCCAGCTACATGACGAGGCCACCGGTGTATTTCCTGTAGTTTTTATTAATTTTATATGGAGTCCCCACATACGATTGACGCCACATGGTTGCCACCACACGCTACAAATCGTCGCAGCTTATAATGTCTGAAAACTACAGGAAGTATGCAGGCGGTGGCGCGGCGTTTTGTGACTGTTGATTTTAAATTCAAATAAATGATATTTTGTATTGAGTCTTTATAAAGCCACTAATATTTAAAAATACAATTATATTTTATTCAATGAGGAGTTTTCTCACAGCTCATAAAAATTAGTTCAAAAAACCTCTATAGATGGCACTTTTAAAAAGTCGAAGGCGTTAAGTCTGTATACTATAATGTAGGTAAGTGGTATCTACCATCTATGGTTATTTATATGTTCAATTTCTGATACAGACGTCAATTGATTTATTTTACTTTAAAAAACGCAGTGTGGAATAAATTCTTCGCCTTCGCCTTTTGTAAAGCGCCATCTATCGAAGCCTTTTGTACCTATTTTGAACAGTTTTGTTTTTTTAATGAGCTGTCAGAAAACCTCTCATTGTTGCACACCATTGAGTTCGCACACAAACAAACGAGTCGTCCCTAAAAAACGGTAGCTAAATATCAACTAAATATACTCCGATATCCATGCCCATGCCATAAATTATACAAAATTATATTACAAAAAAAGATTTAGCAAGAAATGTCATTGTTGAAAGCTGTCATAAATGATAGATCGTTGATCTTGTCTCTCTCTGCTGCTCTAAACTGCTCTTATGCATAAAGTAACTTTTAAAGGTTGAGATAGAGATATCAGCTAAAACGGAGAACTAGCGCCATCTAGAACTTAGTGACGAAAACTTTTACTAGAACCAGTCGGGAACTTTCCCTGTATTTTTCTTTAAGAATATTTAAGATTCCTCAAATATGTATATCATCATGATTATATGAAATATGTAAATACCAGAAAATCGTTATCACTATCGAAATTCCAATTAACATGCAAAGGTCGAATTGCAGCGTTGTTTCCGAAATCGGAATCGAAAACGGGTGCGCAGTAATGAACACAGGTAACGAAGGAAAGATAGATTTAGTCGGTTAGGTGATTGATTGAATGAACCGAAGAATGAAAAGTAGGATGAAAGAGACATTGTCTATGGCATTTTTCTAATTTTATAAGTTATAAACAGCGCCATCTATATCTTAGTGATACTAACGAAATTTAGTGAAAACATCGTGCTCTTATTTGTTGAACGCTTTATGGTGAACTGTGTGTGTGTGTTAGTTTGATAAACAGAGATTGTTTAACATAATAGAATACTCTCTAATTTCAGTTTTTTATATTCGTATATAACCGAAACTTAATCTCAAGATGCCTCCTGAACCGCTAGATATTCCTGCTAGTTTCATCACTATGAGATATCTAAAGTGCGAGTGCAATGAATTATTTTTCACGGAAGATGCCATTCAAGAGCATTTTGTTAATACATTGCATAGGAATATAATATCGGATCTACGAACTTATCAATGCAATATTGTGAGTATCATTACACTTTGAGATCAATCAAACATTTATTTGACATAACCTACACTTTGTGATAATAAATGATATCTTGTATTCAGTCTTTGTAAAGCCACTAATATTTAAAAATACAATTATATTTTATTCAATAGTTGAATAACAAACGAGTCGTCCCTAAAAAACAGTAAGACGGTGGCTAAACATACTCTGATTTCATGCCCAGACCATAAATTATACAAAATTATATAAGAAATAAAGATACTTTTGGTTATAATTCTTGTTGTACATCATGCTGCCAAAACTGGACTAGCTAACTTCTCTAGCCAGTACTGTTTGTATTTATGCTATATATTTAAAAACAAATCAATTATGTTTTGATATAATTCTGAACTCTATGTTTGGTTGACATGTCACTATCACTGCGAAATATGATGATTGAGTGTTAACCTAAGGTTTGGATATTATTTTTAGTCAAAGGAGGATTTTACACATTTTTGTACAATTACTTTATTTACGAATACAATATGTAATAACTTACTTTATTTAATTTTATATAATTATTAGTAAATTAAAGAAAAAACCTGTGATAATAATCTAATAGTTCCTAATCTAGACAAATGCTATCATGTCAAGTATTCTCAGAAAAAAATGAATGCTCATTACTTGTATAACATTAATGGCAAGTCGCTAATAGAACTTAATGTAATCAAAGATCTGGGAGTAGTTATCAATAAAGCTTTGACATTCAGAAATCATTATGAAAGCGTAATCCTGAAGGCTTCAAAGCTGTCAGGCTTTATAGTATGTCAGATGAAATTATGTAAAGACCTTAAATTAACTATAACAGTTTGCCATTATAACCAAAAAATTGAATTGAATTGAACTATAACAGTTTATAACTGCTTATTTCCCAGCATTCTTGAATACTGTAGCCAGGTTTGGAGTCCTAGTTACCAGGTTCATTAAACGCACTTAAAAAAAGTTTTGTGTATCATATTACATATAATGACAACAAATGGAGAGTATTGCGATCTTATGAAGAAAGATGCCATTATTATAATGTTACTCCTTTGTCCAAGCATTGTAAAACCTTAGATATAATATTTTTGTACAAAATTATTTACGGTGCCATTAATTCGAAAAAAATATTGTCTAAAGTTATATTGTCTACGTCCAGGCAGTAAATTGGTGAATAGAAAAATTTTAGAATTATCATAAGTTAATACTAACATAGGGAGACATGCTCCATTACAGCCAATTTAAGTACTCAGAAATTATTTCGACATTTTTGGAGATTCTTCAGCTTCAATTAAAAAACACACACTGCTATAAGAGTTCCAAGATAAGCTAAACCTGATTATGGTATATTTTAATTATTTATGAGTTTTAATTGTAGTTTGGAAAGCTGTATTCACTCCTAGTCATAATATATAAAACTCTTCCGTTACTGACTGAGTGACTGAAAGATAATGCACAGCCAAAACTGTCCGTAGAGAGCTGAAATTTGGAATATACAATTCTTAGAGGGTTTAGAGGTACACTAAGGAAGGGATTCCCGAAATTCCCATGGGAACGGGAAATATATGATGTTTTAGTTTGTATGACAAAATCTTGTTCCTTTAGTGCACGGATGTGATACTTGGTATAAAGGTTCCTCAATAAGTGTCTGTTTGTATTATGGAAGGAATTCCCGAAATTATAGGACACTTTTGATTTTATGTGTGTACGAAGTCACGGACAAATGCTTGTAGGTAATAATTATGATTTTTTTTTCAATTTAATATGTATAATTTTTTTTATTATTACCAGTTTTGGGATTTAATTTAAAAAAATACCTTTTATTTCCCTAATTATTGTTAGTATTAATTATTTGGTACCTTCTATTTCTACTTATGTTGACTATAACAGTGATGTAAGCTATATTGACCCAGTCCAGATATATTCATGCAAGCCCTGTTCATTCCTTTACCAGGAAGAAACCAGATAAACTAAGATCAAAATAAAAATGGATATAAAAATGTATTTTTACAGATTTCTTAACTTCTATTATACAAGTTCAACATGAAACTTAAATGTTTGTTTTCCAATTTACTTTGAATTTTAGAACAATGTATTTGTTTCTATTGTTTATTGTTTAATCTCTTTTCCCAGTGTACAAAGTGCACGGAAACTGAGCAAGCTCTGTTATCGCATCATTACATGATGCACAAGAGTCATCGACAGAATGAGTTTGTGAAGAGAATGCCTCGAAGTAGTAAAGAAGGTGCAACATCAACAAAGGACTGCAGATATTGTGGCAAGGAATTTAAGGTATGATAAGAATTATTAACTTTTTATAGTTCACCTGCAATAAAGAATCATTGGTAGTAGTAGTAGCCATGCTGGACTGGGAGCGAAAGAAAAACATAGAATGTACCAGCTGCTTCTCTTCTCGGGCATACTGTAAAAGTCAGTTAAGGGAAGGATGTTTTATTGGCGTTTTTTTGCGGGTGATATGT
Source organism: Stenoptilia bipunctidactyla (assembly GCA_944452665.1). NCBI lineage: Eukaryota > Metazoa > Arthropoda > Insecta > Lepidoptera > Pterophoridae > Stenoptilia > Stenoptilia bipunctidactyla. The sequence goes on from OX101746.1 coordinate 20,075,736, forward strand.
TGCCCCCTGTCACTGCAATAGTCTCTCTCCATCATAACAATACCTCTAAATTTGTCAAATGTGACATCTGATGGTTGTATAGCTTCTGGCGTTCTGCCTACCCCATTAGGGATATAGGCGTGAAGTTACGTATGAATAGTAGTAGTATAGTAGGTATATGTAGTAGTATATGTATAGTAGAATACAAGGCCCAACCCTTTGCATATGTCTGAAAAATCAAAATTAAACTAAAAAAAAAACAATAGATCTACATATAATTTGTTTCAGAATATAGTTATTTAATATATAAAATTGTTCCGTTACTGACTGAATGACTGACAGACAATGTATAGCCACAACAACTGGGCATAGAGAGCTGAAATTTAGAACTTACATTCCTTAGACGGTGTAGAGGTCCACTAAGGAACGAATTGCCAAATTTGCCATCTTATGCCTGAGTGCATCAATGTGAAACTTGGTAAAAAGGTACTTCAATGGGTCGCCATATGGAAGGAATTTCCGAAATGCCCAGGGATCGGGAAATATAGGACTTTTTAGTTTATATAGGGTTGTTTTTTTAGTCACCAGCCAATTTTTTTTTACAGATTGAGAATAATTTATAGGAACGGTTTTTGCAGAAAAAGGTGTTTTTTTTTGACAAGGAAATATAATATATTCGCTTACATATTAGGCAAAGCATGGTCACTCTTAATTATGAATTAATACCATTAAAATAAAGACGACTACGCAGTACTACAAAACATCTACATCGTAGTATAATCAATGAAATGCCGCGTCGTAGTAGCTGAGGCGATCAACAGCGACTATTTGTAAAAAAGTTTGTTGTGCCATATGTAAATTTTTTGCACCGAGCGACATTAAAATATGCAGATACGTTTATATCGTATCAAAGAAACTAACATTTAAATTTGGCTGGTGACCAAAAAACAACCCTGTATATAAATATATATTATGTTTATAGTTTTTTAATAACATACGAAAGTCGTCGTGGCGCCGTGGTTACTGTGTGTATCATATGATATCACAAGTTAAGCAACGTTCGGCGCGGTCGGTACTTGGATGGGTGACCGACGACCATTCATTTCTCACGACGACTTCCGTGCTTCGGAGGGCACGTTGAGCAGTCGGTCCTGGGTGCTGTATACTTGTACACAGTAGTTGTTAAGGTTTGTCAGAAGCCATTTCCGCACCCTGAAAAGTCTGGCATCCACCACCCAGCACTGGGCCAGCTTGGTGGATTATGGCCTACACCTCCTCGTCACCCAGGGGAGAGACTCATGCCCTGCAGTGGGCTCATTACAAAGAGTTATGATGACAATGATGATGAAAAACTTACAAAGTATGTTAATAAAAACGATTAGTTTAGGTCACCAAACTGACTTGGGTCTGTACTAGGATACCCCTCCAAATCTGCTGTGAGGTCTCCACAACACTAGCTTATACAGGGTGAAATAGAATTTTAGGCAATTTATTTTTCTACTAGCCTATGTGCTATTCCAGACTGTACATTATCACTATGCCAAATTTCATCCAAATCTGTTGCGCCGTTCTCCCGTGATTGAGGAACAAACATCCTTACATCCAAACTTTCACATTTATAATATAAGAAGATTATAATATTAGCAAAATTTAAATAAAAAAAAGGATCTTTCCTTAAAAAAAAGAACGTTCTTAAAAAGGGCCTAGTTAAAAGTACCCTTAACCGGCGATCATGTATGAATAGATTAATGAACGTGGAGGAAGCGAAAGAGGTATGTCTGGATCGAAGCAATTGGTGTTCCCTTGTGTCTGCCTACCCCAAAGGGAGACAGGCGTGAGGTTATGTATATATGTATGTATGTAAGATTTAAATAGTTGTTAGTTAATTAATAACCGTGTTATTTCCAGAATGCGTCATCCAGATACGCCCATGAGAAGATACACTCAGGCATAAAACCCTTTAAGTGCAAGTTCTGTGACCGGGCCTTCATCAACAAAACCAACTTGATGGTAAGAACATATTCAAATTCCAAATTCAAACACTTTATTGCCATTTGCATAGAATGGGATAGTTATAAAAATACAGTATTAACATTAAATGTACAATTTGGGCGGCCTTTACTACCCTTAGTACTAGTACGGCCTTTACTTAATCTACTAACATACTAGATTTACTACCCTTGTTTGGCCCTAGAATATCCCTATCACTCTTAAAATATAAATAAATAAATATTTCTGACACTCACACAACATTATCTAGCCCAAATTAAGTTTCTTAAAGAACTTGTGTTGTGGACTAGTTAACTGATATACTTTTTATTTTATTTATTTGAAAAGCCACACCAACAACATATATACAAAGAATTTCAAGTTATATAGTTAAAAGATAAAAAACGTACATATGTCAATAACAGGCATGTACAACGTTGACAAACTGAGTCCAGTAAAAATAAAATAAGGTAGGTATACAAAAGCAGCTTGATGAGTGTGAAGTTAAGCAAAAATTCAGAAATATGTCAAAAACTAAAATAGAATATGTAAATAAAATTAAAATTAAATAACTTAAGAAATATATAAACATACATCTATACTAATATATAAAGCTGAAGAGTTTTTTTGTTTGTTTGAACGCGCTAATCTCAGAAACTACAAGTGGGATTTGAAAAATTCTTTTTGCATTTGATAGCCCAACTCTTGAGTAAGGTTATAGGCTATATTTTATCCCGAAATTCCCACGGGATCAAAAGTTACGGTGGCTAGTTTTGAATAAATATATATTTTTTATTAAAAAATAAACTTAAATAAACTTATAAACGTCCATGACTTGACGTCTAATATCTGTGTTCATCACACAAATATCCGTCGCCGCCGGGATTTGAACCCAGGACCTCTGGCATGGAACGCAATGTACGTTATTCCTACACCAGCCGGTTGTCAAATAAACAATAAAACTCTTGGATAAGTGTTGAAAAAGTTTGTCATGTTCGTGTTGTGCATCCATAGGTCAATGCACCTATATTTTGGTTCATTAAAGATAGTACAGGTAGCAAAAAAATCATTTTCTTTTTAGATTCAAAAATATAAATAATAAAGTAAGGTACATAAACTAAAAGACCTGACTGCGGAGTATAGTAAGTTTCAATTAAAAACACAAAACAAACACATAAGACTATGAGAGCTTTTAAATAATATTTTTAATTAAAAAATAGTCAGATTTCTGGGTGAACCAAGCAAATTTTCGAAAAATCTTTGAATGCTGTTTTATTTCTTTTCCAAAATAAAGGAATGTTTCTTTGGAGTGAAATTTACTATCTCTATTAGAGTACCTACCTACTTTCCCTCCAGGGGGGGGGGGGCATTAAAAAATTCCACCCTGTACTAGGGTGAATTAAAAAGTTCTTAGAAACTTATATGTATTTAACCTTTTTGGAGGCAGTTCGACATTTTTTTTAAAGATTGACAATTACATATTATTTATCCAGATTTTCGACAGATCGTTCGCAAAATATTAATTTTATTGTTGAGTGTTCTGATAAAAAACGAAACTATGGAGAAAAACGAGTTACGCGCGGTAATAAAGTATCAGTTCCTGATAAAAATGTCAACGAAAGAGATTTTTTTCGGACATTCAACAGACATTGACAAGACAAGGAATGATGCTTTACCCTACTCCACTGTGGCTTATTGGGTTGCTGAATTTAAAAGAGGTAGATCGAGCTGTAAAGATGACCCGCGTTCTGGACGACCTTCAACCTCCATCACCGAAGAAAATGCCAAAAAAAGTGGAAAAATTGGTTTTAGACGACAGAAGAATTAATACAATAAAATATTTAATAAAAGTTATCCGGCGAATAAAGTATTTTTCGGCGGAATAATGTTGTTTTACGATTTTTTATAATTGTATGACAATGACATGGAATGACAATTCAGCAGTGCGATCCCAGAACTTTATCGAATCGTATATTAACGAATGTTTACGAATGCTCGTATAGTATGGAGTCGGTTGCAAGTTTTGAGTAACATTGTAATTTTTTATTTTACAGATATTTATGAGTACAACATGTTTACAAACATTCAAAATTAACAAGGCACACATTTATTTAAACTGGCCGTGCGGCAATGGATAGATTTCAATTTTTTCTTAAAAACCGTCTCCATACTATACGAACATTCGTTAACAAACGATTCGAAAAAGTTCTGTGCTCGCACTGCAGACGAGCTTGAAGCTGTCGGGTACTTTATTCACTAGATAACCATTGAAAAATCGGGTCTAATTAAGAAAATATGGTGAACATATGATGTTTTATTGTCATACTCCACAGATCCACCACTACTCGCACACGGGCGAGAGGCCGTACAACTGCGACCTGTGTGTCATGGCGTTTAGAAGCCTCTCCAATCTGAACAGACACAAGCAGGTATGTTTGAATGCACACAGCACACTATACAGAGCAATTTTTTGGTTACCAGCCATATTTCAATATTATATTATTAATATCCAGTTATTTTAGAGTAATTAATTTCAAAATTGCTTCCATGCTGGACTGGGAGCGAAAGAAAAACGTAGAATGTGCCAGCTGCTTCTCTTCCCGGGCATACTGTAAAAGTCAGTTAAGGGACAGAGGTTTTAAAGGCGTTTTTGTGGGCGATAGGCTGACCCCCTGTCACTACAATAGTCTCTCTCCAACTTTATCATACCTCCAAATTTGTCAAACGTGAGATCAGATGGTCTTATAATCTCTGGTGTTCTGCCTACCCCATAAGGGATACAGGCGTGACTTTATGTATGCATGTAATTTTAAAATATCATTAAAATATTGCAATGCTTCATTTTTGGGTGGTTTGGCTACAAAGCTATCCATTAGATGGAGCTACGTTAGCAATATAACGTAAAAACAAAAAGTATGCTAAGTAATTTCGTGGCTTGTTGCCAGACCCCCGTAGCTCCGGCAAACGAGAGGTCCCATGTTCGAGTCCAGGTAGGGTGATGGTACTATTTAGCATATTTTTTACAGTTATTTAAGAGTAATTAAGCATTGTTAAATGCAAAAATTTTAAAATGTTAGCGAATATATTAATTTCTTCGTAAAAAATGCATACTTTTTTATCGTGTCTATAAATTATACTTATTGTGTAAAAAAAATGTCTGGTGTCTAAAAATTGCCCTGTATTATTATTATTAGTTATTATTTAGTTAAGGTTTGTAGCAACGTTAGTTAAAGTTAAATAAATTAGCCGTATTGTTCCAAAAGGTTCCCGCCGGTTCGTCGCCACTTTAGCTATGGGGTAAACCTGCCTGCCTCAGACGCCAGTGGTTGCGGGTTCGATTCCCGCACGGAACAAGAAAAAAAAAGTATTCCGTGTCTGGGTGTTTATCTATTTTTTTATTTATATTCTAGGTTCCCCCCTAGTTCGCTACATGGTATCCCATAACACAAGCTATGCTTACTTTGGGGCCATGTAGTTGGTGTGACTGGGGATTCAAAAGGTTGCCTCGAAGAGATCATCTTTTGACCATAAAGTTTTCAAATTTTCATTGGTCGGTAAGTCGGTCGCTAGAAAAGCATGCGGGGTGTGTCCGCATTAGGGTAATGATAATATTACCTGATACGGCTACTAAGGCTATGGTGGGGAAATGGTCTTGTGTACTGGACCATTTCCGACGTCGGAGGGCGCTCGGCTGAGGCTGAGCGCAATCTGCCGGAGCTCGCGGGTAATGCCAATGGCGGTACCGTGAGCTCCATCTATGGCGGATGAGGTACACCTGGAGGTTTTTAGTGGGTCGGTTCGGCTTTTGGCCGGATCATCCCCACATACCCCCGACGTGATAGAACGTTTTCCTCCGGTCAAAAAAAAGGGTAATGATAATATTGCATGCATATCTAAAATTTCCAGCACCCCGCATGCGGGTACCAACGACCAAAGAATACGACCCATCGTGCGGGTCCATTGACTAAAGAAACGAGAGGACAAACGTGCCTGTTTAGTCAGAAACAAAGATGGCGGCTTGCCGTTGTGCTCATTGTTTTTCTTGGGGCAATTTTTCCCGAATAATCTAAAACACTTTTTGACGATAATTTATATTTTATTTATTTATGCTGCAGTTTAAATTACAAACAGACACAGTAATGGAAAAAAAACAGTGTATTTAGTAAGTACAACTAGGCGGTTTTATCGCTTGAAGAGCAATTTCTTCCAAACAGGCATTTGACATTTTAACCTGACGTTTCAATGTCATTGTTAAATACACGATAAATCCGGTTAAATTATAATTTCGTTCATATTACCTTTCAGGCTCACGCGGGAATCAAACCGTACTCCTGCCCGGTGTGCGCGCGAACGTTTGCCACTAAGTACGAGGTGAAACAACACAATGAGATCATTCACCTCAAGATGCCGTATCCTTACAAGAGGAAGCCCAGGGGACAGGGCAGGGAGCGGATGACTGCCAATCTCATGATGAAGAGGAAAATGCTGGAGAGTGAAGAGTGATGATGATGATAGTAGAATAAAGATCATAGGTTTATGAATTTCTTCGATATGCTATGAATTAGAAATGTTATGTTAGGATCGAATTTTCATATGCCTGTTAACTAATATAACGCGTAATAACTGTTACTGGGTAACAGTCAAATAACAGTGAGAGTTTCTGATCCAGTTCGTAAAATGCACTATATTTATGCTATAATATTATAACATAATGATTATCGCTCACTGTTATTTGACTGTTATTCAATAACATAATATATAAATGTTCGTATAACCGAATATAATATTGCTACTGTGTAACTGTTATCAACCAACTTACAAAAAAGAAAGAGGTTCTCAATTCGTCTGTATGTTTTTTCGTGTCTTTGTTACACGATATTTCGGACAATTATGAATCGATTTTGAAAATTCTTGTTTCATATGATAGAGGATACTCCATAGTTGGTCCCATATAAATTTCATCGAAATCGGTTGAGGACCTAACTGAAAATTTAAAATAAAAAAAAATATATATATGATTTCGGAGAATGTTTACGTTGTTGACAAAGTTTTGTCGTGAAGTCGTTTTTTTTAATGCTCTGCATTCGCTGATAATGTATACCTAATATGAATATATTAGTCACACCTCTACTTGAATGGATACATCAGATACAATGAGTATATCATTGTGGTATACAACGTTGATTTTAGTTTATGCCAAACCTAGCACTCGGGTCAACTATTTTCGTTAAAAAGATCGGTATACAAAAAAATCATTATACTATACTAGCTGTTTATCTGTAATATCGAGATAAAATTAAGCTTATTTGCCATTCCAGACTGTAAACTATCACTATGCCAAATTTCATCCAAATCTATGAAGCCGTTTTGCAGTGATAGAGGGACAAACCTCCAGACATGCATATATTCATCCATCCAAACTTTATAATATACAAAAATTTGGTAAAACTACAGTATATGGACCGTCGAATTTAGGGGGGGGTGAGGGATGGAGGGGGGTGGGGTGGTTGGTGACCTCCTCCTCGAAAGGGGAGGTGCGGAGCTTTGTAGTTAGTGAGAAAATCGAAAATAAAGTTTCGGGGATAGCCTCGGTTTTGTGCGATTATTAAAAAAAATTAACCTCCTAACCTAACCGGTCCATGTCGGTCTGTGACACAAATTATAAAAGTTACAATTATTAAGTTAATACTGGACTCTTATCGTTAATAAGGGCGAACAGACGATGACTGACTGATCGATGTTAACACATTGTTTGACAACTCAAAATGGCGGCATCGAAAATTACGTTTTGTTTTGTACGTATAAACATTCCACTAGTACGCAAACCGTTACATATAAATATTTTAAATAATAATACTTTTATTTACAATTTTCATATAGAAATGTGTTTATTTATTTATTTATATCAAGAACGTTAAACTGTATTTTACGACTGTGAGTGAAACTAAACGCAATGACAGGCGACATTGATCAATCAGTGATTGTATTCATTACGCTATACTCTACGTTTGTTTTTTTAGCTTGAAACTAATTGAATTATAGTTCGACCAACTTATCTGTGAACTGAGTGGTGGCGTCATTGTCGTTCCCGTGTTGCTAGGTAATAAATTTTGGCAAATATTGTGGGAAATCTACAGTCGAAGTTAAGCGATATTTAAATTACTCGTATGAATCTAACTAATAACTAAATGTTTTAACTTTATTCTAATTTCAATTAAACAAAGGGGGTACTAACAAATTAAATTTTTATATGTAAGGATCCTCTGAAATAATTATACATTGGCATTGAATTTAAGCATTTAAAGCCGAGCTTTAAAATATGTGAGAACTGATAGGAACAGTATTCAGGTGTGCTTTGCGAAATAAATAACGAAAGGAAAAATAAAATAGGAAAGTGTTTTAAATCATGCAAAAGCAATAGCCCAAAAAAATAATATTTTTACTTATACCAAATCCATTAAAAAATAATTGAATTTTTTTTAAAGAATTTTCGTAGCAAAATCACATTTTATTTGAAAGCAGACAATATTTAACATTATCTAATAGGATAAAAAGGATATAATTAAAAAATATATCTTACTCATACTTGTTTATTAAAAAACAGGTTTACAATATGTATGATCCTTTTTATGAATGACACCTTTTGATGAATGGGCACCTGAAGTATGACCTTGATTTATAGGCCGAATTCCTTCCATAAATGTATCCACATCTTCATCACTATCAGAATCACTTTCAGTGTCACTGTCGCTTACAACATTTATTATAAAAGGTTCATCCAAATAAATATCATTTTTTAAATACTCTTCTTCCAACCTTGGAACATGTTTGCAATGTTGCTTCCATTCATTAGATGAGATGGCATCACAAGCTTCAGAAATAAGTCTAGAAATAGATTTGAAATAAGTCTAGAAAAAGAAATAAGTTTGCTTGGTGGTAGGATCCCTTCTGGGTCCGCCTGGCTAGCGACCACCCTTTATATAAAGTCTGCCGCCAAATGTTACCGCTCCGGCGGTAATGTGTTCCGGCAATATTGTATAAAGAGCCAGTTCCTTCCTAAACCCGTGTGCTTCCATCTTCGACCTCATCGTCACTTACCATCAGGTGAGATTGAGGTCAAACGCGGGTTTAGTCACATATAAAAAAAAAAAAAAAAAAAAAAAGTCTGGGGATTTCCTGATTTTTGTGGTCTATATTTACATTTGCCACATTCCTCTTCATTGTGCTCCATATCAGTTCTATAGGATTAAGATCACAATGGTAAGGGGGTAAATACAAGCATCTGTGACCATTTTCAGCAAGAATATTTTCAATTTCATATACTGGTTCTGGCTTGTGTCTTTTAATTATTTCTAACAATTGTGGTTTTGTCATGTCTTCTCCATATTCCAGTTGGTTTTCAGTGAGCCATAATTGCATGTCCCTTTTTAATGAATTTGTATTCGGACATTTGTTAAGGGAAATACGGTGATAAGGTGCATTATCCATGATTATTATTGTAGGTTCTTTCAAATTTGGTAAAAGCTTCTCAATTACCCACTTTTTGAAATTAGTGTTATTCATATCATCGTGGTAGTCGCCACTCTTAGAATTTGATCTAAATACTAAGAGTGCATTTTCTACAAATCCGGTTTCCCCTCCAGCATGCACGATTATGTGTCGTTGTCCCTTTGATACAGGTTCTAAAACACCATCCATGCCTTCTCCTTGCCAACACTTACCGGAAGTGTGACTTGAGTAAATGTATGTCTCATCTAAGTATATAAGAGGCCGAGGATTAGGCGTATAACCTTTTACCCGTAAAAATCCTAGCGTCCAGTCTGACGGTCCATATACTGTAGTTTATCCAAAAATTTTGTTTGCTTTTATTCGATAGATCAATGCAATCAATTAAGCATCTATACATATAATAAAATGGTAGGAAAGTCAAAACTGTACATTGAATATTTTTTTAAAAGAATACTTGGGGTTATGATCTACAATCGAAACAGAAACAAAAAATATAGTTTTTAGAATTTTTGTCTGTTTGTCTTTCCGGGATAAACTCAAAAAGTACTGCATGGATTTACTTCAAATTTGGCATGAAGATAGTTAAGAAGTCGGGTCAACATATAGGCTACATATTATCACGCTAGCAGTGTTATAATCGTAGGTGCGTTTGGTGCTGCAATGCGTTCACGCAGACGACGTCGCGGGCAGCAGCTAGTTTTATATATTAGACGTTAAACTGTATTTTACGACTGTGAGTGAAACTAAACGCAATGACAGGCGCCATTGATCAATCAGTGATTGTATTCATTACTCTATACTCTGTTTGTTTTTTAGCTTGAAACTAATTGAATTAATGGAATTTCAAACTTAAATTTTATAAAAACTACTTATCTTCGCAATGTGAAACTTTGCAGAAAGACGCCTTAGGCTATTACCTTTTACCCGTAAAAATCCTAGCGTCCAGTCTGACGGTCCATATACTGTAGTTTATCCAAAAATTTTGTTTGCTTTTATTCGATAGATGTCTGCAAGCAATGCAATCAATTAAGCATTATTGATAACAATTTAAGTTTGAATATCAGTCATGTGAAAACGAATTATCAATCAACCATTTTTGGGCAAAAACTTTCAAATATCTCGTTTCTTAAAATAAGGTGATAGGTAATTTGCTATCAATATTATGAGGCCGGCGTCAGACTTAGCTTCAAATGTTTGAACAAATGTTTGAATGCTATGTGTGGCGCTGGACTTTGGATATGTATTCAACGTTTGCACAAAGATTTGCACTTTGCCATCCGGAGTCGGTCTTTTTCGACACTTCAAAGTTGAATGTGTTCAAATGTTTGCGTGGCTTGCCACACTTGTTCAGTGTCCAGTTGCTCGAGCGTTGTTGAGCGGGACGTTGTGTGCATGTTACACTGCATGCGGCCATATAATGGACTGGGGCAGCGAGTGCGTTCTGGTTTTTGTAGAGTTGTTACAGGGGCAACTATGTACTTGGAACCCGAAAAATAACAAATAAAAAAAATATAATTACATGCACACAAATAATACAGTCTAACTGAGTCTACAAAATCGTTGTCCATCTTGTTTGTTGTCTACTAGCATACTGTGGAGAAAAGTGTTTGCGAAGCAAGCTTGGCAGGTTACGTCAATATGTGTTCAAATGCTTTGCAAAGTCGTCAAAGATTTGTGCAAATCTTTGAAGCTAAGTCTGGCGCCCGGGTGACTATTTCGTTATATACATTTCAATACCTATAATTTAAGTTCATTGTTGTGTAAGCATGTGAGTGAAACTGTACATAAGTGTTTTATTATGTAATATGTATGACCACTATGGCGGTGGGGTAAACCTATCTGCCTCAGACGCTAGTGGTTGCGGGTTCGATTCCCGCACGGAACAAGAACAAAAATGTACCGTGTCTGGGTGTTTATCTATATGTTTATTTATATTTATATTCCTACATGGCGAACTAGGTTCCCCCCTAGTTCGCCATGTAGCGAACTAGGGGGGAACCTAGAATATAAAAACATATATATAGTGTGTCTGGTCACCGGTTCCGGACCCGTTAAGGCGAAGTAATGTGATAAATTTTATCGACAAAACCACAGTAAAAAGGCATCTTGCCCCTGCTGTGTAGAAACGGCGGCCATTAAATTTTTTTAGCAATATTTACCGATGTAAAGGTCCCACAGACATAAAAGTGCACGGATGCGATATTTAATAGGTTCTTCAATGGGTGTCAATCGGTGTCAATATGTATTGAAGAAATTCTCGAAATATAAAAATTTATTCTTTGAGTGCACGGTTGTATACCTTGGTTTAGTAGTTGAGCGCGTACGAAGTTGAGGGAAAAACCTCGTTCTTGACATAAAAGGCGCAGTAGGTACGTGCGCGTGGACGTTCAAGTCATGAGAATTGGTTACATGTTACATTACACCGATGTGCTCTAGCCTTAAGATTGGATTATGAAATAAGTATTGATTAAATCTCTTTAAGTTCGATCCGTATGTAGATACTTAGAAGAAATTATGTAATGATACATTTGTAAAAATGCCAATAAAACTATTTTTGACAAGTGCGTCGGTATTTGTTTTTTTTACCTGTGAACATGAATTTCAATATTAGTCTAATTCCAAATTCCTTGATTGTTAGCACTGATAGGTCCAGATTTGCAAAAAAAGTTTTATTTAAACCAAGTCGATAGACCTTATCTTTTATGTGCACGAGAGGTGAGTCCACGAGTCCTCATCAACCTATAGCTATACCACTTGACTGGTGTAGCGGTAATTTGCCTTCATTGCCAGAGGTCCTGGGTTCGAATCCCGGCGGCGGCGGCGGATATTTGTGTGATGAACACAGATATTAGTCGTCACGTCATGAATGTTTAAATGTTTAAGTTTATTCTAATAAAAAATATGTATTTATTCAATGTATGTTTTTATATATTTCTTACCTAATTATATCAGTTATCTAGTATCCATAACCCAAGGTCTTTAAGAAACTTAATTTGGGCTAAATAATGTGCGAGTGTAAGAAATATTTATTTATTATTCATCAGTATTTTTTGGCAAAGTCAAAAATTCCTTTCCATTGATGTTTCAAGAGTGAGGATTACAGCTTGAAGGATACAGATTGAGGTTAAACGTGGGCTTATTAAATTGTAAAAACACATTGTCACTACAGTCTGGCTAATGAAAGTAGAGACTGAAAAACTACGGCCAATTTAATAGTATATTATGTAACATATGAGCTTAGTTGCTAATTACAGTCGAGGCTGTGATTAGCAACGCTCACGAGTTACATACGACGTTTTTCAACACACTTGTGAGTAAAAGACAGACATACGTGGTCATAAAGTTTATTTGAAGCAGTTGTTGAAGGTACAATTAACAAACTTATATTCTACATTATTATTTGTTTTAATAATATAAGGCGCAAACATTTAAAAATGTATATGGATTTGAAGTGGTATAAAATCTCTTTGTTGTTTCTGAAAATATTTAATGTATAACCCGGATCAATAAAATGTGCTCTGTTTACTCGCATGTAATTTGCACTAAGGTATAATATATTATGCACACGTGACTTATAGCCCAGTTTATAGTTCTAAATTCAATAGAATAAGGCTCACTTTACGAGCAAGTTTGCTTGGTGGTAGGATCTCTTCTGGGTCCGCCTGGCTAGCGACCACCCTTTATATAAAGTCTGCCGCCAAATGTTACCGCTCCGGCGGTAATGTGTTCCGGCAATATTGTATAAAGAGCCAGTTCCTTCCTAAACCCGTGTACTTTCATCTTCGACCTCATCGTCACTTACCATCAGGTGAGATTGAGGTCAAACGCGGGTTTAGTCACTTATAAAAAATAAAAGTGTGTTGAAAAAAAAATATCTTCATGGTAACCCCAACAATAGTACGAAATACTTACACGGGTTAAAGAAACTTGATACATGATTTTTTTTTTATAAAAGTATCGTAAAAATTACAAAATTGGTACCTACTGTCCTCTACTTTTTGATGAGAAGTATATTATTACGATACGCAACTAATATCCATCAGGTTTGAAAATAAAACAACAAAATACAATATTTATTTTTCTTCGTTGTTGTAATCATAAACTGAAACCAGCAATTCGCTGGTATCGCTGTTAATGAGCTAAATTTTCATTTTTAAATAGGAAAATTGCAAAAACTAAATTCGATTGACAACAGTGTCACCAGAAAAAACGACTTTGACATTACTGCAAAGAATCGTGTCATACTTCGTGGCCACGCCACGCAAGTAATTCGGCGTCCGTTTAAAGAAAATTCGCTCATTGACTGATGTTAATACGGCGAAGCTGGTTTATTTTAGTTATTTTCATAGTATAATGTCCTACGGCATCCTACTTTGGGGCAATGCCGCAGACATTGACACGATATTTACACTGCAGAAAAGGGCTATTCATGGAATGTATAAACTTGGAAGTAGAGAATCTCTAAGAGAAAAGTTTAAAGAGATTGGTATCTTGACCTTTGCATCACAATATATATATGAAAACATTATGTATATTTATAAGAAGAGTAGTAAATTTAAAACCATGAAAGATAAGCATGATAAAAATTATTCTGTAATGACAAGGAACGACCATAAATTAGCGTATCCCAAATTAAGGCTGGCTAAAAGCACCAAATCATTTATGGGAATGTCAATACGTATTTATAATAAAATACCACAGTCAATTCAATCTCTAACGTTTAATAAATTTAAAAGAACTATCAAAGAAACATTATGCAAAAAAGGCTACTATAAACTCAAAGATTATTTAGATGACAAAAGAGCGTGGGATTGATGTCTCCACAGGTTATTTCCAAATATTAAACATTAATCACTATGTAAGCAGCTTGGCTGCGACATGATATTGGCAAGCACGAATAGCTGTCTTCTGTTTGTTTGTTCATGTCATAGCAGAGCTGTATTTCTGCCAAATTGTACCTATAATAAGCACTTTTTACAAAAGAGTGCCGAGAGTTTTTTTTCCGCCGGCTTTTTTCCTCTCGGTCTACCTAGGGTTCTACTTTTATTTCGTTTTTTAAAGCCGAAGAAGAAGTAGTAGTAGACATCACAAAGACATTGGTGGATAATGGGCGATCATTATCTTTATAAGCCGAGAGACGCACACTTCTCGACGGAGGCCTTCCCCAGGATTCGTCATGTCGTCCGGACCCGCGCCGCCCTCACCCAGCATTTGACGTTCGTAAAGTGTATAAAATTACCTACTACGAATAAAAAAGTTTTCATTTTCATTTTTTCATTCATTTTCATTTTCCGTTGCCCCCCAGCCAGATTTTTTCGTAAAATGCCATTTCAATGCAATACATGAATAGAAATGCCGCTCCTGTAAATGTTTTGCAAACTTTTAAAAGTATGCTCATATTTTGTGAGTTATACGAAAAAAACGATTCTTGCTGCAGTAACGTAACTCCAGCCAGACTTTTTTCTTTCTAATGGAGTTTTGAAATATTTTTTATCTACTATAAAAAGTTATTTTGCTAATTCCGCGACTTGTACTTGCACTAGTGATGCAGGATTTTCATGCGTAGGTTCACCGCCCTCCCTCCCTCAAGAAAGAAGCAAGACATGCAATGAACACACACCTGGAAACCCACACCACAAGCTATCACCGACACGTGTTTCGCTTCAACCAGAAGCATCCTCAGGGTGCAACGACCACCACCGAACTAAATTAGTATCTTTTTTTTTTTTTTTTCCGCCACAGAAAGCTTAACTACCGACTTGACGCCCCTAAGGGAGCCACAGAAGGAGAGGAGGTGAATGCTTGATGCACGAAGAGGGGACCTTTGGGGGACTACCCCATCAGCCAATCCCTAACAGTGCGGGACTCACCGAACCCAGCGATACCCGCTAAACACCCCATTTGCTGAGACATCCCGAGTTGGGCGTGTCTCCTCATCTGAACGACAGCCAATTGGAGTCAGAGGCTGCGTACCGGGCGTCCCAAGAGACAACCCGTCACGAAAGCTTATCGCAGGACCGAATCTGTAACAATAAAACACATGTTGTGTGAATTAATTGTTAAGGACAACCTAGAACCGGTTGGCTTGTTGAAGCTTCCTCACGAGGGAGGCGTGCTTGGATAGGATGGGGAGAGCATCGGCGAGAGAGTCCTGGCCGGCGTTGAGTGCAACGCCGAGCTCAAGAATCTCGTCGATAGGAGCGACGGTGACCCAGAACGCCAAGCGATCAAAACTGACCTTCGCGTTCTGTACCGCGGGTTGGGCGGGCGGCCGCGACGGAGTCGCGGCCGCGCGCCCAGCCCAAGCGGTAGGAGTGACGTTCGAAACGGGTTTCGATGCGCATTCCACGGCCTGAGGGGCCTTAGCTTGAGGGGAGCCCTTAGGGGGCTGGGGGCGGTGTCTCCAATTAAGGGGATCGGCCGCCGCTTTGGAACGGACCGAGCGCGGCGCCTTAGGGCACCCGCGATAGTTCGCCGTGTGGCCGGACTGGCCGCACAGGACGCAAGACGGATCTGTCGGGGACTCAAGGGTGCGGGAGCACTCCTTGGTGGAATGATCCTCTAGGCACTTAACGCACCTAGGTTTGGCGAAGCAGTTATGTGCCGCGTGACCATAGAGTTGGCAGCGGTGACATTGACCGGGGTGACCTCTGTTGTGAGGCTTTTCGACTCGGATTTGCGAGAGGCCGCATACAGTGCGGGCCCCATTGCGAATTAGGGAGTTCCCAGCTGTGTTATTCGTGAGAATAACAAGCGCAAGGGGAAACTGTTTGCCCCGTTTGCTGTGCAACTTGTGCACGGACTCAACGGGGAAGCCTTGAGATTTAAGATCCTCGGCGATAAGATCGTTCGATAGCTCGAACGGCACGCCCCTAAGGATAACGCGGGCTTTACGCTCTTCCGGGAGAGCGTAAGTGTGATAGGCGAATTGCCTTTGAGTTAGTAGGGAAGTCAGATTCCTGAAGTCGATCAGAGTACATGGCTCGATCTTAATGAAGGCACCGGTGTTGGTTGCCTTCTTGTAATTGATCTTGGGGGCAGTCAGACCCCCCGAACAGAGGGTCGACACCTGTCCCCAAAGATGTTTATCCCGAAGGAAGACAGGGGGAGGGGGCTTAGAGCTCGGGGGAGGACCCTCGGGCTTGGAACGCGGGGCAACCTTGGGGCGCATTGCCGCCTTAGGGGCTTCTGCCGCCTTAGGGGCTACTGCCGCCTTAGGGGCTTCAGCCGCCTTAGGGGCCGCTACTGCCTCGGGAGCCGCCGCTGGAGAGGGCGTGGGAGGAGCGGAAGAAGCGGTATTCTTCTTTTTCCTATTAGAGGACTTTTTACCTCGGACTGGGGTGAATTGAGTATCATCCGTAACAGTGTCATCCGAGTGGGACGCACTGACGGGCAAGGCCTTGCGTTTAGACGCAGCGGATTGGGCGGAGGACTCGGCAGACTCGGAAACGGAAGATTCCGATTCGGAGATGCCGTTCATGTACTCAGAGGGGCCAGGAGACACCGTAGAGCGTTGGGACTGGGCATCGAAACCCGGGGGGACCTGAGGGGTCTGAGCGGCTTGAGCCTGATGAGCGGCATAAAACTGAGCGACTTGGGCCTGGGCGGCGTTCAGTTCCGATTGAAGCTGCGACATTGCATTACGGAGTTGTGCCTCATGCACGTGAAATGTGGCGAGGAGTCTGGCCTCAGAGGCCTGAATAGTTTCGGCCACGCGGGCCTCCACTGCTGCATCGAACCTAGCTTGCTGAGAGGGCTCCATGATGGAGTACCCTCCGAGAAGATTGAACGTGCCGATGAACGGCGAACGAACTTAACCTAACGAAAAACCGATGCCGATGAACGGCGGCGGAAAAGCTGAAAAGAGGGGGTGCGTGCTCCTAATTCGAGCAGGCACCTAACCGTCCCCCTGGGAAAGGCCCAGTGCAATGGGTTCGGGTCTGCCGGATTTGTTAGCCCTGGAGAGCTAATAGCGTTCCGGGGCCACGCTAACGAGCTTCGTTGTCACCGTAAGGTATCAACTCGTTCAAACGCGGAACTCGGAAGTTTGTTTAAAGTTCGTCCTTTTCAGCACGAAAATCACTCAAACTTCCCAGTTGTATGGTAGCGAAGTTCGCGAATGCGTCGTTAGCACGCAAGTGGCGCCACTGTCGCAAAACGGCACTAATACGCGGCAATACCGACCGGAGAGCCTCGGAGTCGATAAGCGGTAAAACGGAACGATAACGATAAGGGTCCTGCCGAGTCGACAAGTCCCTTATCGAACGAAACGGAGAGCACTGAGAGCACGATAAACACGACCACTGCGCGCGAACGATGAAACGGAACGAAATTAGTATCTTTTTTTTTTTTTTTTTTTTTTTTTTTTTTTTTTTTTTTTTTTTTTTTTTTTTTTCCGCCACAGAAAGCTTAACTAACGACTTGACGCCCCTAGGGGAGCCACAGAAGGAGAGGAGGTGAATGCTTGATGCACGAAGAGGGGACCTTTGGGGGACTACCCCATCAGCCAATCCCTAACAGTGCGGGACTCACCGAACCCAGCGATACCCGCTAAACACCCCCTTTGCTGAGATATCCCGAGTTGGGCGTGTCTCCTCATCTGAACGACAGCCAATTGGAGTCAGAGGCTGCGTACCGGGCGTCCCAAGAGACAACCCGTCACGAAAGCTTATCGCAGGACCGAATCTGTAACAATAAAAAAATTGAAAACGACGTCGTAAGAGTTATAAACACATGTTGTGTGAATTAATTGTTAAGGACAACCTAGAACCGGTTGGCTTGTTGAAGCTTCCTCGCGAGGGAGGCGTGCTTGGATAGGATGGGGAGAGCATCGGCGAGAGAGTCCTGGCCGGCGTTGAGTGCAGCGCCGAGCTCAAGAATCTCGTCGATAGGAGCGACGGTGACCCAGAACGCCAAGCGATCAAAACTGACCTTCGCGTTCTGTACCGCGGGTTGGGCGGGCGGCCGCGACGGAGTAGCGGTAGGAGTGACGTTCGAAACGGGTTTCGATGCGCATTCCACGGCCTGAGGGGCCTTAGCTTGAGGGGAGCCCTTAGGGGGCTGGGGGCGGTGTCTCCAATTAAGGGGATCGGCCGCCGCTTTGGAACGGACCGAGCGCGGCGCCTTAGGGCACCCGCGATAGTTCGCCGTGTGGCCGGACTGGCCGCAGAGGACGCAAGACGGATCTGTCGGGGACTCAAGGGTGCGGGAGCACTCCTTGGTAGCATGATCCTCTAGGCACTTAACGCACCTAGGTTTGGCAAAGCAATTGTGTGCCGCATGGCCATAGAGTTGGCAGCGGTGACATTGGCCGGGGTGACCTCTGTTGTGAGGTTTTTCTACACGAATTTGCGAGAGGCCGCACACAGTGCGGACCCCATTGCGAAGTAGGGAGTTCCCAGCTGTGTTATTCGTAAGAATAACAAGCGCAAGGGGAAACTGTTTGCCCCGTTTGCTATGCATCTTGTGCACAGACTCAACGGGGAAACCTTGGGATTTAAGATCCGCGGCGATTTGCTCGTTCGATAGCTCGAACGGCACGCCCCTAAGGATAACGCGGGCTTTACGCTCTTCCGGGAGAGCGTAAGTATGATAGGCGAATTGCCTTTGAGTTAGTAGGGAAGTCAGATTCCTGAAGTCGATCAGAGTACATGGCTCGATCTTAATGAAGGCACCGGTGTTGGTTGCCTTCTTGTAATTGATCTTGGGGGCAGTCAGACCCCCCGAACAGAGGGTCGACACCTGTCCCCAAAGATGTTTATCCCGAAGGAAGACAGGGGGAGGGGGCTTAGAGCTCGGGGGAGGACCCTCGGGCTTGGAACGCGGGGCAACCTTGGGGCGCATTGCCGCCTTAGGGGCTTCTGCCGCCTTAGGGGCTACTGCCGCCTTAGGGGCTTCAGCCGCCTTAGGGGCCGCTACCGCCTCGGGAGCCGCCGCTGGAGAGGGCGTGGGAGGAGCGGAAGAAGCGGTATTCTTCTTTTTCCTATTAGAGGACTTTTTACCTCGGACTGGGGTGAATTGAGTATCATCCGTAACAGTGTCATCCGAGTGGGACGCACTGACGGGCGAAGCCTTGCGTTTAGACGCAGCGGATTGGGCGGAGGACTCGGCAGACTCGGAAACGGAAGATTCCGATTCGGAGATGCCGTCCATGTACTCAGAGGGGCCAGGAGACACCGTAGAGCGTTGGGACTGGGCATCGAAACCCGGGGGGACCTGAGGAGTCTGAGCGGCTTGAGCCTGATGAGCGGCATAAAACTGAGCGACTTGGGCCTGGGCGGCGTTCAGTTCCGATTGAAGCTGCGACATTGCATTACGGAGTTGTGCCTCATGCACGTGAAATGTGGCGAGGAGTCTGGCCTCAGAGGCCTGAATAGTTTCGGCCACGCGGGCCTCCACTGCTGCATCGAACCTAGCTTGTTGAGAGGGGTCCATGATGGAGTACCCTCCGAGAAGATTGAACGTGCCGATGAACGGCGAACGAACTTAACCTAACGAAAAACCGATGCCGATGAACGGCGGCGGAAAAGCTGAAAAGAGGGGGTGCGTGCTCCTAATTCGAGCAGGCACCTAACCGTCCCCCTGGGAAAGGCCCAGTGCAATGGGTTCGGGTCTGCCGGATTTGTTAGCCCTGGAGAGCTAATAGCGTTCCGGGGCCACGCTAACGAGCTTCGTTGTCACCGTAAGGTATCAACTCGTTCAAACGCGGAACTTGGAAGTTTGTTTAAAGTTCGTCCTTTTCAGCACGAAAATCACTCAAACTTCCAAGTAGTAGGATAGCGAAGTTCGCGAATGCGTCGTTAGCACGCAAGTGGCGCCACTGTCGCAAAACGGCACTAATACGCGGCAATACCGACCGGAGAGCCTCGGAGTCGATAAGCGGTAAAACGGAACGATAACGATAAGGGTCCTGCCGAGTCGACAAGTCCCTTATCGAACGAAACGGAGAGCACTGAGAGCACGATAAACACGACCACTGCGCGCGAACGATGAAACGGAACTAAATTAGTATCTTTTTTTTTTTTTTTTTTTTTTTTTCCGCCACAGAAAGCTTAACTACCGACTTGACGCCCCTAAGGGAGCCACAGAAGGAGAGGAGGTGAATGCTTGATGCACGAAGAGGGGACCTTTGGGGGACTACCCCGCCAGCCAATCCCTAACAGTGCGGGACTCACCGAACCCAGCGTTACCCGCTACCCAACTAACAATTTGACGTCGTTTAATAGTTTAGTAAACGTAATCTACAGCGCACAGTTCGCAAAAGCTAGGTCACACTAACGTTATAATAACGTTTGTTAAACGCGAAAAGGGCCCCATTTATACGACCTACATTGTTGTTAAATGGTCATACAAAAGTCACAAGATGACGAACTTATCGTCATTCAAAAGTCGTGTGAACGTTAAGAAATTACCACTGTCATCGCGCAGTAGTCGCATCAAAACTTTACAACGACTCGTTTCGTTATATTGTGGTTTTATTTGAGTCAAATAACAATACCTGTAAGACTGATTTTTAATTTTCTTGTTAGTGATTCGAATCATGTTTATAGTTTTGTTTCAAATAAATAGGAAATAAAAGGTGATTATTATTTTACATGCATATCTTGTTATCTCTCATAACGTTTAGTTCGATTGGGAATGTAAGTTTTATGACAATATACCGGGGCCAATACTATTCATATTTTCATGCCACATCGTAATTTTGGATTAAAACATTAAATTTGTATTAACAAAATTATGTTTTTTCTATTTATAAAATATGTTTATTTCTAAAAGTGTAAAACCTGTCGCTTTTGTCACACACTTATCTCTTTATGACGTAGTTAAGACAAAAAGATCGTTTTAAGGTTATTTGACGACCATACATTACGCCATTGCCGCTGACTATTAGGGTTCCTTAAACAATTAAAAATCCTTTTTTTGATTTTGCCAATATTCACCAAAATAATTTATTTTTAAATTTATTTCAGGTAAAAACTCATCGTAGTAAAAGTTCAGTGCAGATTACAAAACATTTTAATAATTATATTCAAGTAACTGTTATCTGAAACATGGTTTAAAGCGCAAATAAAATTTTTTATTAAAAAAATGTACATTTCTTGAAGCCCTTTGTTTGTTTTAATTTCCATAGGATTTTGAAGAAGATCCTTCAACTCCGTCACAAGATGTGTTAAGTAAGCTTCCAGGTCGCTTGGTTCGCCTGTTCTTTCATAAATACCAACAACAATTGGTGAAAGATGTCTTTTTTCATAAGTTTGACAAAGTATAGGTATAGGAGGGAGACCATCTAGGTTAAATACTAATGAAACTATATTTGGAACGTCATCAATTTGTTCTAATATTTTTTGTAGATGCAAAGATAAGCCATTATGCCAGTATTTACCATTGCCTACTGAAAAAAAAAAATTTCATTTATTCTGAGAAGAGTTATAGGATCGTTAGGAACAATGTTATGTAGTCTTTTGTTAACGATTCCGCTTAAAATTTTGAGGGTATGATGAGAAATGTTAAATTCAAGAGCCCTTTTTTTTCAAATCCTCCCAAAACGTATTGTCTTTGTCGTCGTCTGTATCAGAAGATTCAATTATTGATTCTCTTGTGCTTGAAAGCTCTGAATGATCACTAGTATAGTTATCTGAAAAACAAATATATAATTTTTAATCATTATTGTATTATATAACTTAAAAAATATCGAGAAACTCACATGAATATACTTTAAACGTAATACGTTACGAAAAAGCTTACCATACGTTAACACATCGGACCTACTAGGAACACTTTTATCAACGTCAACTGTAATAAAAATGAAATTAACTTTTATATAAATACATAAATAATTTCAATATTTAGTGATAAAAATTGAATTCATAAAATCAAACACAAATTTTTTGCAGTAAATAAAATAAATATTGATACTGAACCTTCTTGTTGTTCATGTGTTGTACACTTTTCTCCTTCAACATTTGTGACTAATTCCACGGTTATTGGTGTTGCACTTTTTAATAAAAGGAAATTTCGATTTACTTTCCTTTTGAAAGCTCCACTACGATTAAGTTTTCTCCACGATTTTTTGCTTCCATTTTACGTATTAAATTTTATCAAACGTCCCGTAAATATGGCGGCCAAGACGTTTTAAAGCCATAACTTGACTCAAATGTGACTAAAAGTTTGATTAAAGTCAGGGCATTACGTTAAATTGACATCACGTAATATCAATGTTATATTTGAGTCGTAAATAAACAACCAAGTCATTTAAGTGTCTCAAATTGATTGCTGTAAAACAAAATAGACGCCGTTTTATAAACGTCACTGTAAAACTTGTATGGAACTGCTACATTATATAAACATCATAAAAAAGTTTTCCAAACACCTCATTTGGTCACTTGAAAACGTTTAATGGACTGTAACGTTAGTATGACTATTGCGTTGTCGTACAGACCTTTTTGCTAAAACTTTAATGGAACGTTGTATAGTTTAGTCTTGCCAACGTTGCTATGACCAGTTTATTATGACATATTCGTCGCATGACTAAAAAGTTAAAGTAAAGATGTCTATACGACCTAGCAGTCATCTCATTACTATTATAAGACTGCTATCCATCTTAATGTCATACAGGTCAGGACTTATATGACGTTTTTGCTTGTTGGGTAAACACCCCCTTTGCTGAGATATCCCGAGTTGGGCGTGTCTCCTCATCTGAACGACAGCCAATTGGAGTCAGAGGCTGCGTACCGGGCGTCCCAAGAGACAACCCGTCACGAAAGCTTATCGCAGGACCGAATCTGTAACAATAAAAAATTGGAAACGACGTCGTAAGAGTTATAAACACATGTTGTGTGAATTAATTGTTAAGGACAACCTAGAACCGGTTGGCTTGTTGAAGCTTCCTCACGAGGGAGGCGTGCTTGGATAGGATGGGGAGAGCATCGGCGAGAGAGTCCTGGCCGGCGTTGAGTGCAACGCCGAGCTCAAGAATCTCGTCGATAGGAGCGACGGGACCCAGAACGCCAAGCGATCAAAGCTGACCTTTGCGTTCTGTCCCGCGGGTTGGGCGGGCGGCCGCGACGGAGTCGCGGCCGCGCGCCCAGCCCAAGCGGTAGGAGTGACGTTCGAAACGGGTTTCGATGCGCATTCCACGGCCTGAGGGGCCTTAGCTTGAGGGGAGCCCTTAGGGGGCTGGGGGCGGTGTCTCCAATTAAGGGGATCGGCCGCCGCTTTGGAACGGACCGAGCGCGGCGCCTTAGGGCACCCGCGATAGTTCGCCGTGTGGCCGGACTGGCCGCACAGGACGCAAGACGGATCTGTCGGGGACTCAAGGGTACGGGAGCACTCCTTGGTAGCATGATCCTCTAGGCACTTAACGCACCTAGGTTTGGCAAAGCAATTATGTGCCGCATGGCCATAGAGTTGGCAGCGGTGACATTGGCCGGGGTGACCTCTGTTGTGAGGTTTTTCTACACGAATTTGCGAGAGGCCGCACACAGTGCGGACCCCATTGCGAAGTAGGGAGTTCCCAGCTGTGTTATTCGTAAGAATAACAAGCGCAAGGGGAAACTGTTTGCCCCGTTTGCTATGCATCTTGTGCACAGACTCAACGGGGAAACCTTGGGATTTAAGATCCGCGGCGATTTGCTCGTTCGATAGCTCGAACGGCACGCCCCTAAGGATAACGCGGGCTTTACGCTCTTCCGGGAGAGCGTAAGTATGATAGGCGAATTGCCTTTGAGTTAGCAGGGAAGTCAGATTTCTGAAATCGATCAGAGTACATGGCTCGATCTTAATGAAGGCACCGGTGTTGGTTGCCTTCTTGTAGTTGATCTTGGGGGCAGTCAGACCCCCCGAACAGAGGGTCGAGACCTGTCCCCAAAGATGTTTATCCCGAAGGAAGACAGGGGGAGGGGGCTTAGAGCTCGGGGGAAGACCCTCGGGCTTGGAACGCGGGGCAACCTTGGGGCGCATTGCCGCCTTAGGGGCTTCTGCCGCCTTAGGGGCTACTGCCGCCTTAGGGGCTTCAGCCGCCTTAGGGGCCGCTACCGCCTCGGGAGCCGCCGCTGGAGAGGGCGTGGGGGGAGCGGAAGAAGCGGTATTCTTCTTTTTCCTATTAGAGGACTTTTTACCTCGGACTGGGGTGAATTGAGTATCATCCGTAACAGTGTCATCCGAGTGGGACGCACTGACGGGCGAAGCCTTGCGTTTAGACGCAGCGGATTGGGCGGAGGACTCGGCAGACTCGGATACGGAAGATTCCGCTTCGGAGATGCCTTCCATGTACTCTGAGGGGCCAGGAGACACCGTAGAGCGCTGGGACTGGGTATCGAAACCCGGGGGGACCTGAGGGGTCTTAGCTTGGACAGCAGACGCATAGGCAGCCGACACTTGAGCCGTGAGGGCACGCACATTGGCGTCTTCCAGCATGCTTTGAAGCTGCTTTATTTGGGTAAGGAGGCGTGCTTCATGCACGTGAAATTGGGCGGTGAGGGTGGCCGTAGCGGCCTCAACAGCAGCGGCCACGCGGGCCTCCACAGCTGCATCGTACCTAGCTTGCGGAGAGGGCTCCATGATGGAGTACCCTCTGAAAAGGTTGACCGTGCCGATGAACGGCGAACGAACCTAACCTAACGAAAAACCGATGCCGATGAACGGCGGCGGAAAGCTGAAAAGAGGGGGTGCGTGCTCCTAATTCGAGCAGGCACCTAACCGTCCCCCTGGGAAAGGCCCAGTGCAATGGGTTCGGGTCTGCCGGATTTGTTAGCCCTGGAGAGCTAATAGCGTTCCGGGGCCACGCTAACGAGCTTCGTTGTCACCGTAAGGTATCAACTCGTTCAAACGCGGAACTCGGAAGTTTGTTTGAAGTTCGTCCTTTTCAGCACGAAAATCACTCAAACTTCCCAGTTGTATGATAGCGAAGTTCGCGAATGCGTCGTTAGCACGCAAGTGGCGCCACTGTCGCAAAACGGCACTAATACGCGGCAATACCGACCGGAGAGCCTCGGAGTCGATAAGCGGTACAACGGAACGATAACGATAAGGGTCCTGCCGAGTCGACAAGTCCCTTATCGATAGAGACGGAGAGCACTGAGAGCACGATAAACACGACCACTGCGCGCGAACGATGAAACGGAACTCGACGAAATTAGTATCGCCAAAGGCCAGCTTATATACTAACGCAAAGCCCCACCCACTCATTATTAAGGGTATTATGAGTCGCATTGTCATTGAAATGGAATACTAAACAATACTCCAACTTTAATGACTCCGCGACTCATCATTGTCAATTAATAAGTGTAATAAAGGATTACTTGTCGTTGTAGACTGCTTATTGAAAATTTGACTATGTTTTCCATGTTTCAGGATTTCTAGTTGTTCTAAAATATTCAAACGTAATCCTTTATCACATTTGTGTAAAATCTGGTAAGTGTGATCATTAGATAAGCTGTGGCCTGACTCCAGCAGGTGTTTGGCGAAATGGGATTTTGTAGGGTGTTTTAATCTATAAGCTGCAATGTGTTCTTTATACCGAGTTTCAAAACTACGTCCCGTTTGGCCAATGTATACACCGCAAGGCAAAATCAATTATATTTTTTATCTTTACAATTAAAAATCAATTTGGTATAAATGGTATGACAAAGATTGTATCTGTATGTAAGTACGTTGGTTGCGAAGATATTCAAAATCCTGCTGGAGTAACGTTTGCGGGATTGCTGTATCTTGGAATAGACTAAGCGGATGAATATAACTTTTGCTGAGCACATCTGGTTACAGTGGAATCCGTTTATAATGACATCGAAAGGAAATAACAAACAACAAACGAGTCATACTAAACGGACGTCATACAAAGCATAGGTAGGTACTGCAAGAATAAATAAACTGTTATCTAAGTGTCAAACCTAATAACAGCTGTTAGCTTTTGATGAAATCTATTCGATAACAGATGGCGTAAAAATATAGTGATGGGTAACTAAGACAAATACTACAAAGTTCAGCCGGTGCGGGAAAGGTCATAATATCACTGACTGCGGCACAAGTCTTGTTTTAGCTTATTAGGTTGACTAGGGTTATCAAAATATTTTGTTGTAAAATAATTTAATAAATTTGTATGAAAGTCTATACCAGCACTGATCGTGATAATTTTTTTACTGTATATTCTACGTATGGTTACACGTTGTATAAACAAACTGAACTTGACGCGTTTCGTTTATAAAGGTACAAAAATGTTTCTAAAAATATAATTCTGAACTATCTTTTTGTGCAGTCGTATGTACTTTAGTAGGTTTTATCCTCCCGTACCTATATCCTGTAAGTTTTAGAAGGTTCGTGTAATGTATTGCGCGGCCGCTTTTTTATAACATAACATTTGACCCGTTTACGAGTCGTAATCAGTTTTTTTTTCTATTGTGTCGTTTATTAATGAACGTACAAGGCTGAAATTTTACAGGTATAAAATTGAACTGCATTTTTAATTCTAGTTATAGAATTCAATGAGCAATTATACAGGAAACTCGGGAAATCGGTCATAAGAGATTTTCGCTGCGTGCCATAGCTGGAACGCATTCGATTTTGCATCATAACTTTTTTATTACTCATTGGATTCTAATGAAACTTTCGTTACCGTTTAAAGGCAGTAACAACCTATTTAATAACGTTTTTAGTTTGTCTATAGAGAGCTTATTGTAAGTGACAGGACCAATTGAAGCGTTATGTCTATTTACTCAAATAACTTGAAAACGGTTTATGTCTTTGGATTCCTTTATTGCATACTGAATTATTGAAGTCGTCGTGGCGCCGTGGTTACTGTGTGTATCATACGATATCGCAGGTTAAGCAACGTTCGGCGCGGTCGGTACTTGGATGGGTGACCGCCGACCATTCATTTCTCACGACGACTTTCGTGCTTCGGAGGGCACGTTAAGCAGTCGGTCCTGGGTGTTGTATACTTGTATACAGTAGTCGTTAGGGTTTGTCAGAAGCCATTTTTGCGCCCTGAAAATTCTGGCATCCACCACCCAGCACTGGGCCAGCTTGGTGGATTATGGCCTATACCTCCTCGTCACCCAGGGGAGAGACTAGTGCCCTGCAGTGGGCTTTTTACAAATAGTTGTGATGATGATGATGATACTGAATTATAAGTAACTAGCCAGTTATGCTCAGCAAAAATTATATTCATCCGCTTAGTCAATTCCAAGATACAGCAATCCCGTAAATGTTTCTTCAGCAGGATTTTGGATATCTTCGCTACCAAAGCACATACAGATACAATTTTATGCCATACCATTTATACCAACTCGATTTTAAATGTATAGATAAAATGATCTCAAAAAACCCATCAGAAAGAAAAAAGTCTGGGCATACTAAATTTAAAAGTTCGCATAACATTTACAGGAGCTGCATTTCTAATCATGTATTGCATTGCAGTGGCATCTTTCGACAAAATCTGGCTGGGGTAAGGGACGCAGCAATTCGTACGAGCTTTATCAGAACAAATGTCTATTAAATGTCGGTAGTTGTCGTAAAAGGAAAAAAAATGTCGGTCAAAGGATTAAGAGAAATCGAAGAAAATTTGTGGCGTAGCCAGGCAGTGGCCTTTACAGCCATGCCACCTCACAAATACCATTGAAAATGACAGATTAATACTCCTTAAAGAAATGTCTGTTAATTTTCGGTTCTATTAATATAAAAAATTGTGCCAAAATTACAATACAAAAATTTTGAAAAAAAAAAAAAACAATTTCCTAGAGTATCATAGAATACGGGTATGCTAGAAACTGGTATCAAAGGTTCAAAGGATTAAGAGAAATAGAAGAAAATTTGTGGCGTGGCCACGCCACCTCATAAATACCATTGAAAATCATAGATTATTACTAATATTTATTCTTAAAGAAATGTCTGTCAAGTGTCAGTTCTATTAATATAAAAAATTGTGTCAAAATTACACCGTAATACTTACATTTTTTTGAAAAAAAAAAACAGTTTCATAGAGTTGTAGTGTACGGGTATGCTTTAGGCTTATTAAGTTCAATTTTGAAAACTTGTTAGACAAAATTGACTAGAATAGATTTCATAGATCATTTTTCATATTAAAGTTTCTCTTAACACCCAAAACGTGTTGTATTTGTGTTAGAAAGGCACCGCCTAGCACGACCACGGCCTATATGTTATAACAGCAATGATATGAGGGTACCTACATTTTTTAATCTCTATCTATAAGGTAGTGTCGGCGAAGATATATAATTAATATCTATCTTCGCGATAAGATATAAAATTTCGCGGCTTTCGCTTTAGAAAATAGTGTAAGTGTGTTTAATTAACGGCGCATCACCATTTGAACACAAATTTTCTTCAATTTCTCTTAATCCTTTGAACGACGTTTTTTTTCCTTTACTACAACTACAGACATTAAATAGACAAAAATAAACAGAAGTAGTAGTAGACATCACCAAGACATTGGTGGATAATGGGCGATCATTATCTTCATGAGCCGAGAGACGCACACTTCTCGACGGAGGCCTCCCCCAGGATTCGTCATGTCGTCCGGACCCGCGCCGCCCTCATCCAGGGTTTGACGTTCGTAAAGTGTATAAAATTACCTACTACGAATAAAAAGTTTTCATTTTCAAATACATAGAACAGTCGTTTTGATAAATCTTGTACTAAATCATTCTGTTACCCGTTTTAAAGCATACCCGTGCCTAATCCACGAAGCTCCACGTTTTTTTTTCAAAATTTTAGTATTACGTTGTAATTTTGGCACTATGTTTTATATTAATAGAACCGACAATTGACAAACATTTCTTTAAGGATAAATATTAGTATTAATCTACCATTTTTAATGGTATTTGTGGGGTGGCGTGGCTGCATAGGTGGCCACGCCACAATTTTCTTCGATTTTCCTTAATCCTTTGACTGACATTTAAGTTTTTACGACAATTATCGACATAATAGTAATTTTTTATGATAAATCTCGTACGAATTGCATGCTTGGCGTGGCCTCGAAGTATGACACAAAAAATCCAGTGTCTACTGTCTACTTTCGTCGGCCACACTCTAGCACAGAATAAGTAATAGTTGGTACAGAAGAATTACTCCGCAAGAAGATCTAAATAAATTCGAGTCTTGCTACGACGCGATACGGTGGAATTCAGCTCGCACAGCATTACGTACCTGCAAATTTATATACCTAGAAGTTTTGTCTCTTTCTATCGCATGCCTCTTATCTTTTCTTACGCTGTTAGGGTTGCTGCCTAGTGAAGAATAATTAATCTCCTTATTTGTAATAAGTATCTACCGATGTAGGTATTACTGTTATTCTACCTTTGTAAAAAATATTGTTTCAACTTACCTAAAGTACAAAATGAAAAAAAAGTTACGTCGAATAATAAGTAATACTACCTATGTTTTGTTTGCTAAATTGAACATAATCAAATCTAAACATAATCTAATTGAATATTTGTTGCTAAATTGAACATAATCAAATCTAAACATAATCTAATTGAATATTTGTTTCTTTTTATGTCCATTTCTAAATTATACTATTTGCGACCTCGATCATAGAATTACTGTGAGTGCTATTAGGTAGGTAGGTATCTACATCGTCCCGACCGGCGCGCGCGTGACACACGACCCTTTCGAAATGCGCCGGCGGAGCGCTTCGCTGTAGGTAAATAACGGATGTACCGCGCGGAGTGAGCCAGACCTGACTCTAGTAAATTGTTGAAAAGGTCCATTATTTTAACGATTTCATCTCAAGTTAATCATTGATAGTATCAGATAAAATTTCAATTGAAACAATTCTTACAAAACAAATTAACATTATTTATTCTGATTCTCAGCCGCATATGCTCTCTGCTTGTGTTTGGGTGTTGTGTAGTGTTTCATCAGACCGCGTTTAGTGAGAAACTTACTCTCGCAAATGTCACATTGGAAGGTAAGCACCCGTGTGTGCCAATGTACTATGTGGCTTCTGAGGGACGTTTTATCAGTAAATCGTCTTGGACACTGTGGGCATTGCAGTAAATGGTCTCCCGTATGCCCCCGTAAGTGTTGTTTCAAACTTCCTTTGTGTGAAAACCTTTTGTGACAGTAACTACATTCAAATTGTTTCCCTTCATGTGTCTCAGAGTGCCTTTGTAAATCTGTTAATTGTCTAAATGTCCGATTGCACGTCTTACATTTATGCCTCCTTATGCCTAAATGTATATCTGTGTGTACTTTTTTACCACTTGCGTTTTGAAAACCTTTACCGCAGTATATACACTGGTACGGTTTGAAACCAATGTGGACATTCAAATGGGCAGCGTAATGAGCTTGTCCTTTGCATAACTTGCCACACTCGACACACTTTATCTCGTTATGAGCTGCTCTATGCTGTGACGAGTTAAATTTATGTACAACTTCGTTACAAATAGGGCATTGTTCATTCAGATTATAATGTGATTGAATATGATGTTTCAAAGCTTGCTTGTCGAACAAAACGCGTTGACACTCTTCGCAAGTATATGTCTGGTTTTCTGGATAATGGACAGTAATGTAGTGCGTTAAATAGTTGCAATGGTTGTCATAAGCCAGTTCGCATTTCTGGCACATGAATGTGTCATCGTTGTGGCAGTCCTTATGATCTCGCAATTCCTTATTACTTTCACAGTGGATGTTACACTGCATGCACTTGAAAACAGACATTTCTTCTGTATGGGCATTTCTTTCATGGTAGAAAAGTCGCTTCTTAGTATCGAAAACCATATTGCAATTCTTTCTTTTGCATCGATTTTCTTCGGGGCGTTTGGGTTTTTTTTCTGGCACCTTCGGGGGTTCGGGGGGTTTCGGCGCTCGCGAGGGCGGTTTACGTTTTCGTAAAACAAACTCATCAGGAACGAAGCGGTCGGTTGGTTTTCTCTTTCGTTCCCTGAAAAGTAAAATCAAATTTATTTGCAATATTTCTGAAAGAAGTAATTGTATCCTTAATGTTGTAAGTGTGGCAGTTTGTAAGATTTCTACCAGATCAAGATTTACGTAGGAAAGAAAGAAATTGCATAGACAAATACACCAAATTTGTTCTTCCCAAATCCAAGTTCAATTTTATACTTATTGGCTTAGCACGAGGTAAGATTAAAATCTAACGTAGGTTCAGGCAACAGGTTATATTGTAAAACAACCTTTGAAAACAACATACATACATAACCTCACGCCTGTCACTTTCGCTTCCTCCGCTTTCCTCGTATTTTTCATTTTTATCCTCAACCGCTCATCCGCGATAACAAAGTCAATTCGATTCTCTCAGACTGCCTCTGCCAAGTGTACATGTGAATTATTTTGGGACTAAATAAGTGTAAGTGGTAGCTTTCTCTCCAAGCAGGCACCTAACAAACTAATACCATTATCATTAGGGGGTGCACGAAAGGAGCCTCCCCGAGCGACGTTAATTAGCGAATCCCCAACGTCCGGCGCACCCTGGACACCTAGCACTCGGTAACGCAGAGTCTAGGTGACAAATCCTTTTACCACGATGTCTCGACACGAAGAAGAAGATTAGGTAACCCTTTCATCATCAAAATTCATACCCATCACGCTTTACACCCACCCATTTAAACCGCCTAACATAATAATCCTTTCATTGTCTCCACATCTCCCCAGCACATCTCTGACATTATCCCAGAACTCTTCCCTGACTAACTGTGGCTAAGACATATTCGGTGGGTAGACAACACAGGTCAAGCCGGTTTCTAGCCTCAGCCACAGGAGCATTGGGCTCACAATCGCAAAACCTTTCACATCACCACCACCATCATAACCACAACTCTTTGTATTGAGCCCACTGCAGGGCTATGAGTCTCTCCCCTGGGTGACGAGGAGGTATAGGTCATAATCAACCAAGATGGCCCAGTGCTGGGTGGTGGATGTCAGAATTTTCAGGGCGCCGTAATGGCTGCTAACAAACCCTAACGACTACTGTATACAAGTATACAGCACCCGGGACCGACTGCTTAACGTGCCCTCCAAAGCACGGAAGTCGCCGTGAGAAATGGACGGGCGGCGGTCACCCATCCAAGTACCGACCGCGCCGAACGTTGCTTTACCTGTGATATCGTTAGATACACACAGTAACCACGGCGCCACGACGACTTCAAACCTTTCACACACTCATTTAATCTTTCTGACTAAAGAACATCCAAACCTTAGCTTTCTCTCTCAAACTCTTCTACTACAGACCAGTAAGCAAAGCTTCGGCCATACGTGGACATTCCACAATCTTTAGTTTTTTGATTCACTCATACCTAGCTCATCAATTTTCCTGGCATTCATCACCTCGTATATTTCAGCAATCTTATCACTGTGTACTAAGTATATAACTAAATAACTGAAAAAATGTTCAAAATAAAAATCAACCGACCAAGACTCGAACCTAGGGCTTAGCGACTTCACTACAGGTACTTCTTTTTCAACATCATCATCTACGGCAATGTCAGGAGTTCTGTCATCTCTTTTATCAGGCGAAACAGCTTCAGTTGCTTTATGTGAAGTATTATCTATGGTCAAATTATCAGGAGTGTTTTTTTCTGTAGCTCTTATTTCATTAGAATTAGGGGTATTGTTAAGCTCTTCATTTTTGAGTGCAGTTGTGTCAATAACCAAATTGATAGCCATATCTTTGTCTGCATCACTTGCTTTATCAGATGCAATCTTTGGAGTTTCATTTTCTGCTGAAGTTTTATCACAATTAGATTTTTCAGTAGTGACTATTTCTGTATTGTCTTTTTTATCAGATAATATGGTAACATTATCAGAATTGTCAGACATAATATATGAAATGGTATCACTTTCATTTTTATCTTGGATTATATCACTAACAGTATTAAGATTTTCTGATGTGTTTGAAATATCTGTGGCTTTTGAGATAACATCTTCTGGTTTTCTCTGGCTAGCTGATAATATGTCTCGTACATTATCACCTGCATTGGATATCACATCACTTTCTTCATGAACAGTGCTTATGTTTGTGCAGGTCTCCATTTTGAATCTAAAAGCAAACATGATAAAAGATGGGTAATATAGAAAGTGATATAGGCTTAAACAGTATGGTTAAGGAAATGTGAAGTGAAGTGAAGTGTGGCGTTAAATCTTTTTGGATAAAATTGAAATGTCAATCAAAGAATTTATAGGAAATTGAAGTTGGGAACACTTATTGTTCTAGCTACTGTCCACTTATCTGAGAAACCTTTAATTTTGCCATATCAATGACAGTTTTGGAGATACAAACACTTGCTTTAACTTCATTCTAACAATTTAACATCAGATGAGATTAAACCAGCACCGATTTTTATAAAAACTAATGAAAATATAGTATGACCCTATTATACAGGGTGACTGGTGACAAATTTTCAATACTGAAGGAGAGCACTCTGTACTCGATTCTGATCATAATTATGTAATAAAAGTAGGTACTTAATTTTTCACCAGAAATCCTTATGAATAAATAAAGATACTTTACTACACTTTTCCTGACGCGCTGCCTCAGTGAACACGCACACAGCAGTGTTCCCGCCACACGCACACCACCACCAGCTAAGTATTTATTGTATTATGCAATATGCTAATGTAACCATGCATTTTGTAATAACTTTCATTTTTTCACTTTAACTTTCGGAGTAGTTTACTCAGTTATATGGCCTACGGTCACCAGCAATAGTACAACTTTCCAACAGTGAAAGAATTTGAATTGGATCAGTAGTTTCAGAGCCTACCTATTCAATGCAAACAAACAAAAACTCAAATCTTTCATCTTTATAATATTGGTACCTATAGATAATATAATAATAATAAATACATATAAAGGAAATATAAAGGAATTTGTATGATATGTATGTCTGCAAAAAAATATAGGTAAGTATGTTTATCCATAGTCTAGTACTATCAAACCAATAGAAACATGACCCACAATAAGCTCATTTTGGCGAACCGTGTAATTACTAGTAGGTCGAAATTCACTTGAAGATAGGTTTCCTTGGTGATGAACTTACTATCATTTCACTCAACACTGACATTTATTGAGTACAGAATTCAGTACAGTACCTATTTAAAATGACCTAAGCACATTATATGCAATAGGCGTTACAAGTTTTGACAGTTTCAAACAAATTATCAGCAAAATTCAGTTGGTTCGATGGTACCTAAAACACAAGCTTAGATTTACTTTAATACTAGATGGTGCATTGTGAATATATGGCCAACAAATATTAATTCATAGTGATTTGTAGGATAAATGCTTTTAATTTCATTTAAATTAATTTATAGGAAATGTAAGTAGGTAAAATCTTTTTCACTACCAATATAGGCAATATAAACCAAACATATTATACTTTTTCATTGACTACTTCAATATTTTTTCTCAATGGAGAAATACTTATGTGTAGGTGTGTATGTAAATTTTGACTTTATCCATAGTGGTGTACCTATACAAGGATAACCTCATACACTTTATACTTAAGCTTGTGTTGTAAAGAGGAACAAACAGTGTATATAAGTTAAATTTGGAGGCATTTAAGTGTCAATTTGGGGAAAAATAAATTCAAACTCATGTCTAATATCCCCAGAATACAAACAATTTTGTCATGGCACCTATTCATTAAATACAATCAATAAAACCAGGAAGGCTGCTATAAAGGAGCAATGTACATTTGAAATAATATACCTACACTGAAGCAATTCATATTTCATATTGTGAAAATTTACCAATACTCAGGAAGGGTAATTTTTTGAGGAGAAATTCTGATGTTAATTAGAAATCTCATACTTAATGGAAAAAGAGTCCATCTGCACACAAAGATTTTAACTTCTATACTTACATACTTTAACTATGCTGACTGTCTGGTTTGTATTATTTGGAGTTATCTTCCGAACTAATTAACATCTATTTTGTACCTGTTTAAGTTGTCGGGCTCACTAAAGGTTATTTAAGAATCATGATCTCAGAATCAGGTTCGTAGCCAAGTTTTAGCAGTTTTTGTTAATGAACTAGAAACTTACTGCGAATACTGCGATAAGTTAAAACATAACTTAACTTAAGCTCTCATAAGTTGCTATAAATAAGTTAAGGCAGTAAATACTACTAAAATACTTTACCGATTGGAAAGTTCAAAAATTAATAAATTACCAAAATAGCAAACTGCAACTTTGAAAGTTTTAAAACGTATTTTTGCAACTTTTGCAAGTTACCCGCAAACAGTACCTAGCGTATTATTGACCACAGAACAGACTAAGTAGAGATACTACTTATGTTATTGACATTCAAATTGTTACTTTGTAATCCTAATCTTAAATAGTAGGTAATACTGATCGTTGATTAATATTTTAAAATATATACTAAATAGCAGCTAAATAGTAAGTAAGCATAAGTTTATAAAAGTTTATTTGTTTACAAATTCAATAAACTTTTTAACTTTTAATTAGTAATGACAACTAGGAATTATTCCATACAGCCACGATTGAAAAATTTATAAGAAAAGAAGGAAGAAGGCAATATCTGTGTCCTTCAAGCTGTTATCTTCACTTTTAAATCTCAATGGAAACGAATTTTGACTATGCCCAAAAAAAGTGATGAATGAATATAATATAAAACTGTTCCGTTACTGACTGAGTGACTGACAGACAACGTACAGCCGAACGAAACTACTGGGCGTAGAGAGCTGAAATTTGATTCAAATTATTTGAAACATACATTCTTTAGGGGATGTAGGGGTGCACTAAGAAAGGAATTCCCGAAATTCCCACGGGAACGGGAATAATTGGACTTTTTAGTTTGTATGAAAAATCTTATTCCTTGAGTGCATGGATATGATACTTGGCATAAAGGTTCTTCGAAAAATGACTGGTTGTGTTATGAAAGCAATTCCCGAAATTCCCACGGGAACAAGAAATATATAATGTTTTAGTTTGTATGAAAAAAAATTATTCCTTGAGTGCGTGGATGTGATACTTGGTATAAAGGTTCCTCAATAAGTGTCTGTTTGCATTATGTAAGGAATTCCCGAAATTCCCACGGGAAGGGGTTGGACTTTTTAGTTTGTATGAAAAATCTTATTCCTTGTGATACTTGGCATGAAGGTTCTTCAAAGAGTGACTGGTTGTGCTATGAAAGGAATTCCCGAAATTCCCACGGGAACGGGAAATATAAGTACGATTTAAAGTTTGTATGAAAAAAAAATTCCATGAGTGCACAGATGTGATAATAAAGGTTCCCCAGTGAGTAACTGTTAGTGTTGTGAAAGAAGTTCCCGCCATTCCCACGGGAACACGAAATATTGGACTTTTTAGTTTGTATGAACAATTATTTCTTCAGTGCCTGGTTGTGTTAAATATAAACAATGTTTATGCGCGTACGAAGTTGCGGGCCAAAGCTAGTTAGTCATAAATAGTGACGCATATAGAAAAAAATAGTCGAATAGGGAAAATAAAAGGATTTTATTTTCAAATTTAAATCAACCTAAAATAATTATCGTTTCATACAGCACTGTTGTAGAGAGGCACGTATCCAATGCGCGAGCGAGCCCCCGTGAAATCGAGAGTTTCAGAAAGTCAATGATTGAGCGCGTTGATTTGACCTTACGGAAAGTATCCGATTGGGGTGAGTCGAATTTGGTCAAATACAACGCGTCCAAAACTCAGGCGTGTCTATTCTCCGCAAAAAAGAGCACCTTCACATTTACGCCCACTTTCCAAAATGTATCTGTCCCCATCACTAGGGCTTTTAGGCGTAACTGTAACATCCAGCTTAAACTTCGGTCAACAAATTGTGTCCATGGCTCAAGTACCTTCGAAAAAGTTGGGAATCATCTCGAAGGTACGGCGGTACTTCGGCCCTGCACAGCTTCTTAACTTATACACAGATCAAGTGCGATCATGCATGGAGTACTGCAGTCATCTTTGGGATGGTTCTGCCAAATATCAACTAGAAGCGCTGGACTCCGTTGACTGAAGAGCCCGTAAATTAATTAACGACGTCGACCTTACAACCAAAAAACTGCAGACCTTAGAGCATCGTCGTAAGGTTGCGTGTTTAACCGTGTACTACAGGATACATTTTGGTGAGTGCGCCAGTGCTCTGTTTGAACAAATTGAACCCTCACCCTTTTACCATCGGACTACTAGACGCAGACAGAACTTCCATCCGTATGTGGTAGATATTCCGAAAAGTCGAACTAAGCGCTTTCATAGTTCCTTTTTGATACGGGTCGCCAAGGTTTGGAATGAACTGCCTGCGTCTATTTTCCCTGACCAGTATAGTCCTAGTACTTTTAAGCGTCGAGTGAATAGGTTTCTCGTGGATGGACGTGTAACACCTTAGTCTTCATGTTCACTTAACATCATGTGGCATGGAAGACAAACGTCCCATCCATAATTCATAAAAAAAAACGACTATTTCATCACTATTTTTTGGCACAAACCTTAACATGAAAGTCGAAGGCGTTCCGGAGAAATTCGAAGTTTTCAAATATTCAAGCTTTAATCCTCACCAGGGTACCTTTATATCTCTGGAGTCATTAGCCGACTATTTATGAGATTTGGCATGTTGTAATCACTATTTCACGACTAAGTATTTTTTGGAACCTAAACCAAGTCGATAGACCTTACCGTTTACGTGCACGAGAGGTGAGCGTTACACTTTGACGTTCAAGCTGTAATCCATACCAACCTATAACTAATAATAACTATATCGCCGAAACTGTAATACGTATATTTATTTTTTATATGCATCACTATTTATTGAGATTTCAAAAGTGAGGATTACAGCTTAAAGGACGCCAATATCTGGAACGAAGTTCTTATGAAATATTTCTCGAGGCATATTCCTCGTGAAATATCTATATTTGTAAATACGTTGCAAACCCTTGCCTTAACTTCCTCTGATCTGTCTTTAAAAACCTACGCTAGTCTGGATCACATTCACAGCAAGCTCACGCAAGCCGAGACATAGCAGATAGCACCCACCCCGTTTACATGCTTATGCTTGTAAAAGCTTGCTGAGTTTGGCAAGCGTGTAAATTATAGTTTTTATTTTCACAGAATAATGAACTTAATGATTGCTAAAGTTATTGTAAATTTTAAGCTGAGCAGATATTTTTATATAAAATTGTAATGCGCGTTCCTTCGTATCCTTGACCAAATTTTTTAACAGACTTCAAAACGAGGTTCCTTTTCAGTTTGACCAGTAGTATCAATGTATGTGTACATTCGTCACACGAACTTGACACACGATTGAACGTTCTGAAAATAACGTGTCTATGAATTAAGAACACACGATTCAACGAACTTAAAAGAACGTAGGCATCAATGAACGAGAACAAACGATTTTACATAATAATCAATGAAACAAGAAAAGCGAACTTTAAAAAAGGCTCATCGATCCTGCGTACGTGAGGCGTTGATTCGCGAGAGCAAGGAGCACTCACTCAACGTCCTCAGTTCCTCACTCAACGACACGATCGACCCAAAGAACGAGCCGCGTCGCCTTTTTTTTACTTTTTTTTTACAGTGGAGACCACGTTTGTAATAGATGGCAGTGCCGCCTTGATCGGCGTCGACCCTGTCATTCATTACCAGCGAGTATTTGGGGATTGAGAATCTTCTGCGGTGATTGGGTTTGAGCCAAGTTTCCTGGACTAGGAAGAGGTCAAAGTCGTGCTTTTGAAGAAAGAGTTTGACTTCGAGAAGACTGGAGCAGAGTGAACGCGCGCCCCTAAGCAGCACAACTTGCAAGGTACGGAACTTTCCGCGCTTCGAACTAGGGAAACTCTACCCGGAGTCAAACTGCGACGGGAGACATCTAGTGTCATTGTGAATACAACCGCTCGGGAGCGGATGCAAACGGAACGTGCCGTTTTTTTTCCTGCCAAAGAATGACACCCTACTGTGACGCCCCAAAGGGCGTCCACAGTAGGGTGTCATTCTTTGACACCACAGATAGGGAGAGGGTGAATACTCCTAGTACGCAATGGACCCTGCACGAGAATAAATCCCCGCCGACAGTGACAACCTAGTATATCCAGCCACTGTGGGTTTCGAACCTGGGACCTCTCGTTTGCCGGACGTTCGCTCAGTGGAATAGGTTCGAATGCTGATCTACCCGATTTTTGTTTATCACATTTTTCATTTCTTTAAGAATAATTGAGCATTTTAAATGCAAAAACTTAAAAACATATATAAATGCATTATGCCAATAAAAATTATCTTCAACAACACTGTCGTCTGGAAGTACTTCCTACAGCAAGATCCCCTAAAGTGGTGACCATAGCTCATTGCACCTTCTATGTAAGCAATTTGGTTGTGTGTGGCATGACATTGGCTCTCACAATTAGCTGTCTTGTGTTTGTTGTTTTTGTCACGGTCAATTTGTACTGTACTCTTGGTCTACTGTAATATCTTATTCAACAACTATCAACAACTAGTAAAAGCCGATAACGTCATTAAATGCTCAGTATGGAACTCATGATGAATAAAACTTTTTGAATTTTGAATTTTTGAATTTATTGACATAATTATTTAAAAATTACATTGTTGACTTAGTTATTAATTATAAAATAGTACATATTCAGAGTCATTTTATTCAATAGTATTCAGAGTGTTTTCATTAAATAGTACCTATTCAGAGTGTTTTTTCTATATGACCTGTTAAGTGTCGTTCATTAATTAAGCGATACTTAAATACAATTTGTAATTTGCACACCTATATTGACGGTAAAATATGCTGTGCATTTAGATTGAAGAACTGTAATATTTACCATATTCTGCAAATTCAACTATTCTATTCTAACTTTCATTATTCTTATTCTCAACAGCATACACTCTCTGCTTATGCCTAATTGATTTGTAATGTCTCATCAAATCGCGTTTAGTGAGAAACTTTTGATTCTCACAAATATCACACTGGAAGTTATACACTCGGGTATGCCCATGTACTATGTGGCTTTTGAGGCAGGTCTTAGTTGTGAATACCTTTGGGCATTGTGGGCATTTCAGTACGTGGTCCCCCGTGTGCCCTCGCAAATGCTGTCTCAAACTTATTTCATGCAAAAACTTTTTTTTACAGTAACTACATTCCAACTGTTTCCCTTTGTGCGTTTTTGTGTGCGATTCTTTGTGCCGTTTTAAGTCTGTGAGTTGTCTAAATGTCCGATTGCACTCCGTACAATTGTGCCTTTTTATACCTAAATGTATATCTGTGTGCACTTTTCTACCACTTGCGTTTTGAAAACCTTTACCGCAGTATATACACTGGTACGGTTTGAAACCAATGTGGACATTCAAATGGGCAGCGTAATGAGCTTGTCCTTTGCATAACTTGCCACACTCGACACACTTTATCTCGTTATGAGCTGCTCTATGCTCTGACAAGTTATGTTTATGTACATATTTGTTACAAATAGGGCATTGTTCGTTTAGATTATAATGCGATTGAATATGATGTTTCAAAGCTTGCTTGTCAAACAAAACGCGTTGACATTCTTCGCAAGTATATGTCTTTTTTGTTGGATAATGCACAGTAATAGAGTGCGTTAAATAGTTGCAATGGTTGTCATAAGCCAGTTCGCATTTCTGGCACATGAATGTGTCATCGTTGTGGCAGTCCTTATGATCTCGCAATTCCTTATTACTTTCACAGTGGATGTTACACTGCATGCACTTGAAAACAGACATTTCTTCTGTATGGGCATTTCTTTCATGGTAGAAAAGTCGCTTCTTAGTATCGAAAACCATATTGCAATTCTTTATTTTGCATCGATTTTCTTCGGGGCGTTTGGGTTTTTCTTCTGTCTCCTCCGGGGGTTCGGGGGAGTTCGCGGTTTGCGATTTGCGATTTCGTAAGACACACTCAGGAACGTAGCGGTCGGTTGGTTTCCTTTTTCTTTCCCTAAAAAGTAAATGTAGGAAATAAATAAATTACCGAAAATGTTACACCAACTATATGATCCCAAAGTACTCGTAAGCTTGCTTTTAGGACGACCACTTCGGCGATGGGGTAACCCTATCTGTATCAGATGCCAGTGGTTGCTAGTTCGATTCCCACACGGAACTAGAAAAAAAAGGTTCCGTGTCTGGGGGTTTATCTATATGTGTAACATTGTAGGTTCCCAGTTCGCTACATGGTATCCCATATCACAAGCTTAGCTTAGTTTGGGGCCATGTAGTTGGTGTTGTTCGGGGATCTTATTATTGATTTATTTTATCATGGAGATTGGAGATCACGCAGCGAAACAAGTGGGTATCCTGTGGAACCCCACCAAAAGCTCGTTACCAAAACTGACCTGGCTGTGACCCAAGGACTCGAACCCAGGAGTTCTCAAGCCGCAACCAAATACTCAACTAATACATCAAGGAGGTTATATTTCTGAAAGGGAAAATTATGCCCTTGCATGTGCAATTTAAACGTTATATATGTAAGGCGTGACGTTATGTAAATATGTATGATAGTTATTGAATAAGATATTACGGTAGTAGAAAAAAAGCCGGCGGAAAAAATCTCTTGGCACTCACTCAGAATCATACGATTGAATACATGTACCTACAGAACAAATTGACAATGACATGAAAAAAAAAATGCCGTAACCGCCACGCTTGGCAGGCGGGTTGACAATCGCAGTTTGGTGTTCATCTACACAGAAGGACGCTGCTGCCCGTCCTCTGGTTGTCCCTTAGTCGCCTCTTACTACAACCACGGGAAGAGATGGGATAGTGCTATTTGAAATGCCAACACTACATGTCCCTCCTACTTTATATCCTGAGATTCCAACCAGATCAAGATTTACGTGAATCGGAAATTACCTAAACACACATACTATTATAACAGATTTATTCTTCCTAAATCTGGGTAATTTGGCAATTTTTGGCAATTTTCTACAGATTGTCACCTACAAGGTAAGATTAAATCTAACGCAGCACTACAAAAAAAGAGCTTTAATATAATTTTCTAGGGTTCTGTATCAAAAGGGACATACTTGCATAACTATGAATCCTCAGTCAAAGTTGTCGGTCTGTAGCTCTCACCATATAATGAAGTTGAATTTTTAACAGGAGTTTTAGCGGACATCTAATGAATATGAGTGGCCATCTTGTAATCATAATTCTTAATACATTTTTTCACCAACTGATTCGATATGCCAAAGCAAAACAAAGGAAAATCGAATATTTTGATAATGGCAAGATTGTCAATATTGAACTGTAACGCATATCATTTGAAAACAATTCTACTATAGTTTGCTCCAAGTTTATAATGAATTTGATAACCAAATTACTGGAAAAGGATATCAATTTTTACTTACCCTCTATATGCAAAAGTCTTATATAGTTGTTCTATATCCTCTGGATCTTCTTTGATTACCACCACAGGGTTTTCTGACTTCACTACTACTTCATCAACATCATCATCTGCAGTGATTTCATCTGTATCAGCATTATCTGCTATCAAATTATCAGGGCTGTCTTTTTCTGTAACTCCTATTTCATTAGTACTATTATTAAGAACTTCATTTTCGGGTGAAGTTGTGTCAGAAGTCAAATTCCTAGCTTCGCCTTTGTCTAAATCATCTGCTTTATCAGATGCAATCTTTGGAGTTTTAGTTTCTGGTGAAGTATCAGAATTTGAATTGTCAGTATTGAGTGTTTCTGTATTATCTATTATTTCAGATGTAGCGGATACACTATCAGGAAGTTCAGCATTGTCTGATACATTGGAAATTATGTCACTTTCGTCTTTATTTTTGGTTACATCATTAACCATATTGAGATTTTCTATTGTTTTCGAAACAGCTGTGATTTCTGGTTTATTCTGGCTAGCTGGTAGTATGTCTGTAACATGATCACCTGCACTGGATATCGCATCGGATATGCTGGTCTCCATTTTGAATCTAAAAGCAAACATGATAAAAGATTAGTAATACCTATAGAAAGTGATGTAGATCTGAATTGTATGGTCAATGGAATAAATTTTTTAACTTATCTATATATATATACTTCTAAGATTCATGGGTTAAATTAGTTAGGAATATTTATGTGAATAGAAGAAAGAAGAAATAACATTTATTTCATAGCCACGGATACATAGAATTATATATGTATACAAGACAATACACAATCTATACACAAAAGAAATAAAATATTAATGACATAATTTTAAGTAAACACAGTAAAATATATGATTTAATAATCCCCCGCAGCCATGAAAAAAGAAACTGACACAGCAACCGCTGCAGATCTAAAAGATCTACAACACTGATTTTCAGTCAGCAGCTATAACAAAACTTAGGTCACGCACTCTAGAATGTGAACCCTGTTTACATAAATGCATCAAAATATTTATATCCAACCGAGAAAGTAATACACTGTTAGTATGCTATTTTAAATTAATGATAAATCCCTATTACTTATATTACACAAAAAAAGGAAAAGAAAAAAAAATGCTTAATGATAAAGATACTTATTTTAAATTATATGAATAAACATAAATAGAAACTTTACAGATCAGATAGATAGAACTTAACAAAAAAGTGAATAAAAATAAAACTGTGTTAAGAATGGACACAGCTAATTAAGGGAGATAGTGGATAAAGGTAAGGCATTAGGATAGGTCTAGGAATAGTTCTGTAGCTTCAATAGGTGTAATCTATGCTTCCGCTTAAATGTAAATCTACTGGAATAAACATAAAATGTCAAATAATAGAATTGATAGCAGATTTAAGTTAAGTGATGCTACTCAGTCAGGAGTAGGTAACTCTACTGTGTTGAATCGTCAAACCAGTGTGACTAACCTTGAAGGTCTACCAAGTATCCACTTATCTGGAAA
Organism: Stenoptilia bipunctidactyla; assembly: GCA_944452665.1. NCBI lineage: Eukaryota > Metazoa > Arthropoda > Insecta > Lepidoptera > Pterophoridae > Stenoptilia > Stenoptilia bipunctidactyla. Next base: position 20,120,035 of record OX101746.1, read on the forward strand.
GCCAGCCAGCATAAAGGCAATAACAGCTTTAGAGATACAAAACAACAGACACTAACCTCAGTGCAGATTTGGTCATCAACAAACAAAAATATAGCATAAGTTTGGAAAGCCAGCCCAATTTAACTTCTACACATACTTCAACAGTACTGTTGGTCTGGTCAGTATGTTTGGAGTAATCTTCAGAACTTCTTAGCATCTAGTTTGTACTAGTCTAAGAATATTTCTTGGGCTCACTAAAGATGATTTACGTTACGAGCCAAGTTGGCCAAGAAGTCTCCGAAATATCTATGAAAAACTTTTAATACAGCAACCAATTAATACCAAACTGAACTTAAACTGCCATAACTTGTTATAATGCATAGGTAACAAAGATACCTAGTTCAATGCTACTGATTCAGAATTTTTAACCTTGCGATTTAAAAAATGGGGAGAACAGCAATAATTGTAAGGAAAGCTTTATACAACATTAACTTGCAGCTTACTTGTAGTGTAGTTCTTAATTTGATATAATCATGATCATTGGTGAATATTTTAGAAGATATACAAAGCAATATGCAATATAATAATCAGCATTAATAACGTACTCTGTATCTCTGTGATACTAATTTAATATGGAAGTTTGTTTATTTACTTAATTAACTTTTTCAACTTTTTCATTGATTATGGCTTGTGGCTAGGAATCATTCCATACAGCCTCGACTGAAATATTCATACATTTAAGAAGTGATACACTAGATAAGAAGAAAGAAGGAGGATATATCTGTAAAAAAATTGTATAATATTTAGTAGCTCTTAATGAACCCGATGAACAGTTATTTGGAATTTTAGTTAGAACAGAAAACCACACGAATGTATTCTGTGATGTGAAAATGTTTCCGATTTCCATCAAAAGTCCCCGATCATAGACTCACGAATTTGGCAATATTTTCTGAGGAACCAATTTCCAACCGAGGACTTCGTTTCAAACTCAAACTCAAAAATTATTTATTTCGTAAGTATTTATATACCTACATTTGAAATAAGTCAAATAATTTACAAATTGAACTGAATCTACCACCACTTCGGAAAGTCGACGCAACAAATTCGACAATTCGGAAGCCGTCAAGTTGAACATTTGCTCCATCCTTTTATTCATTCTAATCATCGACACGAACCTTCTTCACCATGAAAAAAAATCTCGTTTGTGAAAAATGTATACGGGTACGGCGTTGGGTCACTTTTGAAATTCAAGAACGGGATAGTTTGAGATCATACATGAAGAGCAAAAATATAATCTTCTAATACTTATATAAAATTCTCGTGTCACAGTTTTCGTTGCCATACTCCTCCGAAACGGCTTGACCGATTTTGATGAATTTTTTTGTGCTTATCCGGTATCTATGAGAATCGGCCAACATCGATTTTTTTTTAATTTATATGGCAAAAAAACGTTTGCCGGGTCAGCTAGTAAAAATAAAAATTGAGAAAACTGACACTCACACAACATTATCTAGTCAAATTAAGTTTCTTAACCTAACTGATATATTTAAGAAATACATACTTACTTATTGAATAAATTATACATATTTTTTATTATAATAAACTTAAACTTAACCTTTGTGCCATTATTGCTTTCAATTAGACAACGATAACAACTTTTCTAAGGAAAATGATCAAGAAAGTGAGTTTTTTTTTATATTATCAGGGAAGGTCAAACAGAGATTGGTGACAGACAGATATATGGAGTGTCAGGAAAATTTTATTTACTGTTAAGTTTGTTAGTTTTAAATGCATTAGCCCATTCATTCATTCATTATTATGCGGCCAATTACTGGATAGTAATATGCCAATTACCTACTGAGTTTTACCGGCCAATAACTGAATTTTAGTTAAGATCTCATTAAGTTAACTTTTACCTTTTTTCCAAATAAATATGTTTGTTTCGTAAACATTTTATTTTCCTTTACAGAGTATGTAAAGTAAAAATCTAGTCTCTTTACTTTGGTAGGTATATCAAAAGTTTACGTATCATAAAGTTTACATATCTACTAAACAGGTACTTATGGGGTTTTATAAAAGAAAATTTTCGTGGCTATAACTATATCAATCACCCTACATATTTTTGATATTTTTTTAAAGTCAATTTATATTTCTGAAAACTCCTCATTATTAAAATAATAACGTATGATCTATCCAGCCAGTCAGATACCTACATAGTAAGTTAGTTAGTTGCTTGCTTTTAATATCTTTTAAAACAAAAATAAAATTAACGATTAAGCAAGAGTAACTAAATGTCAATAAACCGGAACTGAACTTTGCGGATTAGTTTTAAGCATTGTAAGTTAACGTTAGAGCTTTCAAAGTTAGAAGCTTTGCTCTTTTGTTATTTTGTATGGTTTTCATTATGTCATCAATTTTAAGCTTTGTGAAAGTAATATTTTTCTATGTTTTAAAGTTTAAACGAACCCATGTAAACCCTCAGACCAAAAATGATGAATCAGTGTAGTACTTGCCTACCCAACAAGCAAAAACGTCATATAAGTCCTGACCTGTATGACATTAAGATGGATAGCAGTCTTATAATAGTAATGAGATGACTGCTAGGTCGTATAGACATCTTTACTTTAACTTTTTAGTCGTGCGACGAATAAGTCATAATAAACTGGTCATAGCAACGTTGGCAAGACTAAACTATACAACGTTCCATTAAAGTTTTAGCAAAAAGGTCTGTACGACAACGCAATAGTCATACTAACGTTACAGTCCATTAAACGTTTTCAAGTGACCAAATGAGGTGTTTGGAAAACTTTTATATGATGTTTATATAATGTAGCAGTTCCATACAAGTTTTACAGTGACGTTTATAAAACGGCGTCTATTTTGTTTTACAGCAATCAATTTGAGACACTTAAATGACTTGGTTGTTTATTTACGACTCAAATATAACATTCATATTACGTGATGTCAATTTAACGTAATGCCCTGACTTTAATCAAACTTTTAGTCACATTTGAGTCAAGTTATGGCTTTAAAACGTCTTGGCGGCCATATTTACGGGACGTTTGATAAAATTTAATACGTAAAATGGAAGCAAAAAATCGTGGAGAAAACTTAATCGTAGTGGAGCTTTCAAAAGGAAAGTAAATCGAAATTTCCTTTTATTAAAAAGTGCAACACCAATAACCGTGGAATTAGTCACAAATGTTGAAGGAGAAAAGTGTACAACACATGAACAACAAGAAGGTTCAGTATCAATATTTATATTATTTACTGCAAAAAATTTGTGTTTGATTTTATGAATTCAATTTTTATCACTAAATATTGAAATTATTTATGTATTTATATAAAAGTTAATTTCATTTTTATTACAGTTCACGTTGATAAAAGTGTTCCTAGTAGGTCCGATGTGTTAACGTATGGTAAGCTTTTTCGTAACGTATTACGTTTAAAGTATATTCATGTGAGTTTCTCGATATTTTTTAAGTTATATAATACAATAATGATTAAAAATTATATATTTGTTTTTCAGATAACTATACTAGTGATCATTCAGAGCTGTCAAGCACAAGAGAATCAATAATTGAATCTTCTGATACAGACGACGACAAAGACAATACGTTTTGGGAGGATTTGAAAAAAAAGGGCTCTTGAATTTAACATTTCTCATCATACCCTCAAAAGTTTAAGCGGAATCGTTAACAAAAGACTACATAACATTTTTCCTAACGATCCTATAACTCTTCTCAGAATAAATGATTTTTTTTTTTCAGTAGGCAATGGTAAATACTGGCATAATGACTTATCTTTGCATCTACAAAAAATATTAGAACACATTGATGACATTCCAAATATAGTTTCATTAGTATTTAACCTAGATGGTCTCCCTCCTATACCTATACTTTGTCAAACTTATGAAGAAAGACATCTTTCGCCAATTGTTGTTGGTATTTATGAAAGAACAGGCAAACCAAGCGACCTGGAAGCTTACTTAACACATCTTGTGACGGAGTTGAAGGATCTTCTTCAAAATCCTATGGAAATTAAAACAAACAAAGGTCTTCAAAAAAATCTGCATTTTTTAAATAAAAGCTTTTATTTGCGCTTTAAACCAAGTTTCAGATAACAGTTACTTGAATATAATTATTAAAATGTTTTGTAATCTGCACTGAACTTTTACTACGATCAGTTTTTACCTGAAATAAATTTAAAAATAAATTATTTTGGTGAATATTGGCAAAATCAAAAAAAGAATTTTTAATTGTTTAAGGAACCCTAATAGTCAGCGGCAATGGCGTAATGTATGGTCGTCAAATAACCTTAAAACGATATTTTTGTCTTAACTACGTCATAAAGAGATAAGTGTGTGACAAAAGCGACAGGTTTTACACTTTTAGAAAAAAACATATTTTATAAATAGAAAAAACATAATTTTGTTAATATAAATTTAATGTTTTAATCCAAAATTACGATGAGGCATGAAAATATGAATAGTATTTACCCCGGTATATTGTCATAAAACTAACATTCCCAATCGAACTAAACGTGATGAGAGATAATAAGATATGCATGTAAAATAATAATCACCTTTTATTTCCTATTTATTTGAAACAAAACTATAAACACGATTCGAATCACTAACAAGAAAATTAAAAATCAGTCTTACAGGTATTGTTATTTGACTCAAATAAAACCACAATATAACGAAACGAGTCGTTGTAAAGTTTTGATGCGACTACTGCGCGATGACAGTGGTAATTTCTTAACGTACACACGACTTTTGAATGACGATAAGTTCGTCATCTTGTGACTTTTGTATGACCATTAAACAACAATGTAGGTCGTATAAATGGGGCCCTTTTCGCGTTTAGCAAACGTTATTATAGCGTTAGTGTGACCTAGCTTTTGCGAACTGTGCGCTGTAGATTACTGCCCGTCTGCACTAAACTTTGACAGCTCCTAAGTTGATGCTTAAGTCTCTAGGACGTGCTTACGAACAAAAATTGCGTTGCACTAAACTTAGGTCAATGCCTAAATCCTTAAGAAATTCTTAACTTTATGTGCCCGATTCCCCATGCCATAACTTTAGGCAAGTCTTTAAGCATGATCGAAAAGTTATGCCAACACAATAGTTAGATTTTTTCATATACATATATTTAATAATTTACCATGTTATCTTTTAGAAAAAACTTCACTACGTAGTTGGTGAAACTTCAAAAATATTAAATAAACCTGAGAAACATAACTTCCCACAATACTTTATTTGTATCATTCTCATTACTTTTCGATCATGTTTTTGATAGAACGTGGATTGAAGATTGAATATTGAAATACCTAAATTTGTACCTACATTCCATTGACCTATACAATAGAACTTAATGCTACATTCCCTCGCTTGAAAAATTCTTCCCTGGTGAAATCGTTGCAAGTTAATTTGTACCTGACTAAAAACATGACTATGATTAATGAGTTGGACGAATTCATAAATTTCTTGGACTTTCTCGAAGATTTAGACGATGAAAACCCACAACGCAGGACACGCATTCTGAGGACAAGAGGAAATCCTCTTGAAATCATGAACGATATCGAATTTTACAAAAGGTATCGTGTGTCAAAGGAAATATTCCTTTTTATACTTCATAAGATTGATGAAAGTCTGGAGTACGAGAGTGACCGGTAAGTAATTACATACTAAATGTTAGTAGGTATTAAGTATTTTATTGTAAACTAACTTTTTCCCGCAACTTTTTGTAACCTTCCTGTAGTAATTTCAGTAACTCCTTCCGTAGTACAACCAGACAACCATTGAAAGAATCTTTTTACCAAGTTTCACATCTGTGCACTCGGGGAATAAAATAAAAAACAGAGGCAGAGGCATCTGCATTATGTAATCTAATAAACTTTTCCTATTAAACTTCAAAAAATTTTTAAGTTAAATAAACCGGCAAAAATTACAAAGTGACATGAAGAACCAAGTCATAGATAAAAATCAAAGACAAAATAGACTTTTTCGTTCATTTCGTTCACTTACTTAGGGAACGATCGTTGTAGGAGTCACTTAAGCTAAACAAGTTGGTGCAGAGCAATTCAGCGTAAGTCAATGATTAGGTGTGACTTAGTTTAGGCGTGTCATAACTAAGCTTATGCTAAGTGGAGTTTAGTGCAGACGGGCATACGTTTACTAAACTATTAAACGACGTCAAATTGTTAGTTGGGTATTTACCTACTTTTATTAAATGCAATTTATACTTATAGCAATTTTGGAAGCTTACATTTTCGTTTTAAGCTGTTTCTAGAGATATTTGAAGTTATAATACATGTTTTAAAGTATAATTAGAAGTTTGAAGTTTTTCGAATAGATATTTGTCAAAATCTTCTATAACTAGAGATAAGCACCGCCTCCGCCACCGCGCCACCGGATCGTTGAAAATTTCACGCCGTTCTCGAAATATTTAAATTTCGCGAGCACCCGACACCTGTGGCACCCCACCCTTGGGAAAAATTCTAGGGACGGCTCTGCTATTGCTAGCAGTGCTATTAAGGGCTCTATGACGTCTTCTTCTACCAGGATCTTTTCCGATCCCTCTCAGCTGCCTCCTTCTTAAACATTACATTATCACAGTTGCGACTGCATCTCACCTGGTACTATTTTCCAACATCTATATTAATTAATATAGCGATAGATCCGTACCTACCCACTTTTTACGTGCGGGACATTCTTCGGCCGTATTCTGTGCAGAATCCTGCGCGCTTCCACAGTGATAGTTTATTAACATTTGCTCTCTACCAATCAATGCTCGTATTACAGAACGAGACTTAATACTCGTTTTACGTAAGCGTTGTTCACCAGCTGATTCTTGACTTGAGCTTTAGTCTTATTACAAAACAATTATCAAAACCAGATTACCTGAAACTAGTTTCAAATATCTGACTCAGTTGATACTGGGTTTTCTTTGAAAAAATTTGTTTCCCATTACATTTAAAAACAATAAAAAAACTAATGGTCTGTTACGTTATACGCAACGTTTAGATTATAATGTCTTATAAATTGCGTTAAATTCTATATGATATATGACAAAATTGCCAATGTTTTGAATTATTTATCTGTTTTTCGATAGAAGCAGTACCGTTAAATTATAACTGTCGCTTCTTTTTACTATGAAAATATATTTATATTTATCACTCAAAAATAATACGAAACGTAAAAGCTAAATGTAATGTTGCCAACTACTATGTAAAGTCACTTAAAATTATAAATTCCAATATAGTTTTTATTTACGAAAAGCAAGTTCAAACTTGTTTTAAAAAGTTCAAATTTGTTATAAAAATATTATCGTAATGGTCAATATCACTGAAAGGATCTATTAAAGAAGGCACGAATCGCGTACCTATCTAGTTTTTCTCTAAGCCACAGTTCACAACATCAAAAACTTATTTTGAAGTACGCTCAAGTATGGTAGACAGCACACTCAAGTGAATACAGTTGTGAAACTAGTTTCAATCATTGGCATATGCATAAGTAAAGTTCTATAATAAGCGTGAACACAGTTCAAATCATTTAGTACTCAAGTGATATCTGATCATTGAATCTAGTATTAGGCAACGTTTTGTAATAAAGAAAGTCGTTGATACTAGTTTCAAAACTAGTATCAATACATGAGTACTGTTCTGTAATACGACCAATGAACCCACTGAAGCAGCCATGTCCAGTAAGCACTTGAGTCAGACGGAAGGTCCCGTTAGCTATGCCAAAAAAGCCAGCAGTATGACAGCGATGACTCTTTGCCGTTGGGCACATGTAGACGCTCACGTTCATTGATTTATAGTCCTCTGAAGTTCACTCCTATAGTGTCATACAGTGCACAGGATCGTATCACCCTTTCATAGAGGTGGCGAACTCCCTCAATAATTCATCCTAGATTTGGCAGCAGTACATTTGTCTTCTATGACACCTGGGCCCTATTTCATAAAACTCAAATCGACCGACAATCGTATGTCGACACTTCATTGTAAAATTACAAAAATGCGTTTTAAAACAATTGTAGCGACAGGCGGTCTACTGACAAATGTCATACAAATCGCTATGAATTGTCGTTTATGAAACGCCTGTCATGTGTAAAATTACCAAGAATTGTAGAATTGTCCTGACAATCCGACAGGCAAGCGAGGACCTGTCGACGACTTACAATTGCAAAAAACGAAGAAAAATTATAAAAATTGATGCAAAATTATGATAATGGTGGCAATTGTACACGAAATTGAATTGAATGGGCATTTAGCAAACTTTGTATCATATTAATAAAAACTACTTAAGTACCTAGCAGAACCATTTATGTATTTTGTTGAGAAGAAGTGTAATTTTGATTGGTGACCCTTTAATTTGGATTTAAATAAGTATTAAGGAAGTATGTATGTGAAATAGAGATATTGTCACGCTTTTAAAACGTGCAAAAAGAAAGTGAAATAAAAAAAAATGAGAATAAGGCAGAAAAATATATTCTAAGATAGGGGGGGTAAGGCCGGTCTTTCGGGCGTCGCTCCTGACTGGTCAATGGTACCACACTCTCCTTGGCCTTGCGGTGTCCTCTGCAGCGTTCAGGCGAATGGTGTTTGGTCCAGCTAGTCAGTGTTTATAACTTTATTCGTAAAGTTTTCTCCCACGGGAGTTCCTGAAATCCAGCGAGGGGGCGCAAATTAGTTGGGCAGGCATTTTAGGTAGGCAAGCGCTAAGGGATTATGTGGCAACCAAATTATTAAGCATTTACTAGGCAAAAGGTATCAAGGCAGTGTTTTATTTTAACAGCTATTATTCAGAAGGGTTACAACAAGAGGCCTGGCCTTAAGAAAACTTAATTGTCATTTAATATAATATGTAAGTAATTACATAGGTATGTTTAAATAAATGAAAAATGTGATAAATAAAAATGTAATGTGATATTAAGAATAATTGAGCATTTTAAATGCAAAAAAAACTTAAAAACATTATTAATTAGGTATGTTACTTAATAAGCAAAATAATAAATTGTTCGTTATAATAAACAAAGAGGTTAAGCACATTAAGATTTTTCTTTTAACATTATAATGAAGGTAGTCCAATTCTAGAACTTACTTAAAGCTTTAGCAGAAACACGATTAAACAAGCACTAAAAGTAATGAAAATGAAATGTATTAACCAGGTAGGTAATATCTACGGTAATTCTAAATTCGACATGAAATTAAATATAGGAGAGCACAACTTACCCAGTACGGGAAAATAATATAAGTAGGTACACTATTTAAATTTTTGTTTCGATTAGTCCAATTTTTATAATAATTATTGTACTAAATATATTGTTTTTTTATTTTAAATATATTTCACAGACAATAAGTTTGAAAGCAATGCTTAAGTTTTAGGAATTTCAAAAAACGTCAGCTCGGTAAGCGTCAAGCGAGAGATGTGTCGATCACGCACGCCCGAGCCGCCGCTGCGTGTTCGCTTCGAGCCCTAACCAGTTTCAAACCACATTCCTGAGCGCGGCAGGCATAACTATGTAATAGTATTTAAGTAGCGCTCGGCAGTTTGTTCGTTTATTTATTTAATACTAATAGTTTGCAGTAAAAAAATATTTAAGTATTTACTTTATTTTTAATTATGTATAAAAGCTACGTTACATTATCCCCTCCCCTAGAAAAGGATTTTTACCTCAAAAAAAATCCGATAAATATTAAAACGTTAAAATTAAAACACCTTCATTGAGTCATTTGGCAAGGTTTTTTATGTTAACAATTTTAAGCTCTTTAATATGCCAAACACCAAGTTCGTTACCCTTCAGGTCCTCCAAAACATAAACTAAAGGTGAACGCTTGATTTTGACTCGACATTTTTGAAATTCAGGTGCTAACTTTTTGCAGAAATATGCGTCTTTGTCGCTTTGAAAATAACACCGCTTCCAAACGACATCACCTACTTCAAACTCAGCTTTTTGTCTCCGCGAATTATAGTGTTGAGTATTTTTGACATGGGCATCCCAAAGAGAAGCTTGTACTTTGTTAAAAATTATTGCTAGACTTCCTAAGTTCTCAGCATAACTATCACGTGGTATAAAAATGAGATTATCCACATCAATATTTTCTAAATAATGTGAACCACAAGTGACTAATTCTCTTCCATGTACTAAAAATGCTGGTGTGTAGCCTGTACTTTCATTCACAGAATTATTTATGGCAAATTGAATTTTGTTTAGATTAAGATCCCATGTCCTGTGATCATTATTGACGAAGGTTGATACAGCAGTTACTATAGTTCTATTGTATCTCTCGACAGTATTTATCTGGGGCGTGTATTTTGGAGTGAATTGCACGTTAGGTATTTTATACTTTTTAAACAATCTGTCTAATTCGTGGCTAATAAATTGGCTACCATTATCAAGGATAATAGTCTGTGGGATACCGTGAACCAGAAAAATATCATTTTCCATATGTTTACTTATTAAGTCTGATGTAGCTCTACGAAGAGGAAAGAGAAAACAATATTTCGAGAAACAGCAGGTAACAACAAAAATATATTGATTCTGCTTTCTGGTATTTGGTAAAGGGCCAACCAAATCGATTGGAAGAGCCTGAAATGGTCCAGAAATATCCTTAGGTCTGCCCATTTTTCCCAGAGTACAATGAGTAGGTTGTTTATAGGCTAGACAAACCTCACATTGAGAAACAAAACTGACTACGTGCGAATACATACCGGGCCAATAGAATTGAAGTGCCAAGCGCTTGTACGTCTTGAACACGCCAAAATGACCAGCAGTAGGCTCTGAGTGATACTGAGTAAGTATTTCCGTGCGCCCTTCTTGTGGTATGACTTTCTTCCAAGCAAATTCGGATACAAGAGTGTTTATACTCTTCATATACCTATATAAGGAACCTTGTTCTACTTTATAATTAGGATATTTAATAGGGAATTCCTGACAACCCGCGAATATTTTCGTGTACCAACTATCCTGAGTAACAGGGACCGGGGTAGAAGGAGTTTCGAGAATTGTATCAATAGGTACACATCTAGAAAGAGCATCCGGAATGATGTTCTCCTTTCCTTTTTTCGATCAGCTGATCGTGTTCACGGTCGGTCGTTGACACGCACGCGCGAGGACAATGGCCTCTAATACTGTTAAATGTGTATCGTGTAATATTGTTATCTGCGAACTTCTCGCATTCGTGCAAAATAAGGTGCCTGTGATGGATGAAGACACATTAATTAGAATATGTGAAACGTCTTTTTCCGAGGATGAGATCTTATGTGCTAAAAAATTGTTATACGAAGCTCTTCATGCTAAAGGATTGAAATTAAGGCGCGTAGACAAGATGCGTAAGAACCTTCAAGATATTATTGAATTATTTAAAAAAGTAGACGCAACCGATCCCGAACGTATGCCGTCATTTGTTGCAAAGGAGCTTCATCGCCTACCACCGGTAACTTGGGACCATCTTGACGCGAGTAGGATGCTGAAAGACCTGAGGGTACTTCAAACCGAAATTTTAACAATAAAAAGTGAATATGCTTGGTTTTAGCTTGGTGGTAGGATCCCTTCTGGGTCCGCCTGGCTAGCGACCACCCTTTATATAAAGTCTGCCGCCAAATGTTACCGCTCCGGCGGTAATGTGTTCCGGCAATATTGTATAAAGAGTCAGTTCCTTCCTAAACCCGTGTGCTTTCATCTTCGACCTCATCGTCACTTACTATCAGGTGAGATTGAGGTCAAACGCGGGTTTAGTCACTTATAAAAAAAAAAAAAAAATGCAACAAAGCAGGAATTACAACACTGTCTCTCGAAAACTGTACCTTGCATGTCCGACAATGGCTATGTAAATAAAATCAGAAGCGCTGCCTTTGACAGCTTTGAATATGATAGCGGGCCGAGGGGACTGGGACACTATGAAACAAAGTCGCCTACTCATATCAGTCAGCGGTCATCACCTGTCGCGTCAGCTTGCGAACTAACTGTGAATTCAGTGAGCAGTGTTGAAAAGGTGAAGGAGAATGCGTCGAACAGAGACAGCGAGATAGTGTGCGTTGTGGGCGGAGCAAGCGCAGGCGCAGCGGGGAGCGGGCAGGAGGCGGCAGGGCGCAGTACCCCTTCGAGTGCACCGATCGAGAAACCGGCTTCAGTAACGACGACCAGCGGCGGCGGTGGCGCATGTCATGCCACTCTTGAAGAGTGTAAGCAGAGTGAACAATGGATAACGGTAGAAAAGCGTCCTAAGACTAAAAGATATAGGTTTCAAAGTTCTACGGGTACGGCAAATATTAATAGTAGTGCGAAGTTTAGAGCGGCGGAATTGGAAGTACCTTTATTTGTTTCTAATGTATCAAAAGAAACGAGTGAACGGGACATTATCGAGTACATAAAACAAAAGACACAGATATTAGTGAAATTAGAGACAATTAAATACGAGAGAGAAAGAGATTACAACTCTTACAAGCTGTTTGTGCCTAGGAATAAATTAAACTTATTTTTGAATGACAATATGTGGCCGACTGGCATTAATTTTCGTAAATTTGTAATATTTAATAGCAGGCAGAGTAAAGTCTTGCCTAATTCGAGTGCAAAATCAAACGGTTAATGGATTTAATTGATAAATGCAATAATAATAATTGTTGGGGCCAGACGGCTAAGTTTGTTACATTTAACTGTAAAGGTTTAAAAAGATCTTTAGAGAATATTAGAAGTTTAACAAGACAATATGATATAATTTTATTACAGGAAACCTGGTTATTGACATTTGACATACCACTTCTAGGGACTATAAGTCAAGATTTTGAATATGTAGGAAATACGTCCGTAGATATATCTGCGGGACCTCTTAGGGGTAGGCCGTACGGAGGTTTAGGTATTCTTTGGAGGAAAGGTATATTTCAATCGGTTACTTTATTACCCAGTAATAATGACCGCATTATGGCTATAAAGGTGAACATAGGTCTGGGTCGATGTATTATTATTTGTAACGTTTACATGCCTACAGATGAGTCGCGCAATATTACAGAGTTTACCGACTGCTTAAGTTATATGAGTGCCATTGTTGCAAGTAATAATATTGAGGCGGCTTATTTGCTAGGTGATTTTAACGCGTGTGATTTTGGCTTGGAAAATGCTTTGGTATGTGCAGATGTACATGTATTGGGCTTACATTCTAACACACATACTTTTGTAAGTAAGCAGAATGGCAGCTTGCGATGGTTAGACCATTGTTTAGTAACGCAATCAGCTTTAAGTACGATAAAAAAGATTTATGTAGGAAATGAAGTATACTGGTCCGACCACCGTCCGCTTGTATTGGAATGCGACTTACATATTGTATTGCCCAAGTTTTCAATTGCAAATATGCAAAAAAATAATGTATTGTGGAATTATAAATCGGAGAGCCACGTCAGTAGATATCAGGATATTTGTAATGGAGACTTGCGTAATATACACTTTCCAGAGGTTTTTACCGAGTGTGCGGATAAACGATGTACGCTGGAATCGCATAGGTTACATTTAGACCGTCTATACGAGCAGATTGTAGGTATTTTGTCAAACGCGGCCGTACAAGTAGGTGGCGATGTAAACTATAGGACTAAAAAGAAGACAGTGGTAGGGTGGAATAGGTTTGTGCGGGAAGCTCATGAGCGAGCAAAGTTCGATCAACAGGTATGGCTGTCTCAAAATAAACCAAGAGCGGGTGTCCTGTTTGATAGGATGATAGAAAGCCAAAAGGTGTTTAGGGGCAAACTTAAGTGGTGCCAGAAAAATGAAAACGCAATAAAGATGAATATAATAGCTTCTCGTAGGTGTAATAACAACTTTGCGGAATTTTGGAAAGAGGTTAACAAACTTAACGTTAAACCCAGCTTGCCTGCCACTGTTAACGGCTGCAGTACTGAAGGAGATATAGCTGAAATGTTTAAACATCATTTTAATGTAACATCAATGAAAATGTCGAAGTCACCGAAAGGCGAATCTCCGATGGTAAATGAGGGTAACTTATTGCGTTTTTCATCGAAGCAAGTAGCATGTGAAATTAAAAACATGAAAAGGGGGAAATCGCCAGGGCATGATGGGCTTAGTATTGAGCATTTGAAGTTTGCAGGTACTCACCTTCCTCGGGTGCTCGCCATGTTCTACTCTTTGTGCATCAGTCACTCTTATTTACCAAAAGACATGTTGCGAACCGTCGTTGTTCCTATAGTTAAAAATAAAACTGGAAACCTTTCAGATCATAATAATTATAGGCCTATATCTCTTGCGACGGTTATTGCAAAGGTGTTGGATAGACTGATGGACAAGGAGTTGGAACGTCATTTAACACTAAATGATGCGCAGTTTGGGTTCAGGGCAGATGCATCGACTGAGAGTGCAATACTATGCCTGAAGCAGACGGTGCGTTATTATACTGATAGGCACACTCCAGTCTATGCCTGCTTTCTGGATATGACGAGGGCTTTTGACATGGTGGATTATGACATTCTCTGGGATAAACTTGCAAAATCAGACGTGCCAGAAGATATCATTAAACTTTTTAAATACTGATACGGAAATCAACTAAATATTGTTAAATGGGGAAATGTATATTCTAGTGACTACGGGTTGGACTGCGGAGTGAGACAAGGTGGTGTAAGCTCGCCGAGGCTGTTTAATATTTACATAAACGAACTTATCAACAAACTCAGTAACGAACCAGCAGGCTGTAGGATTGACGGTGTAAATGTTAATAACCTGAGCTATGCAGATGATATGGCGTTGCTAGGTCCAACAGCTGGCTCAATTAGGACTTTGTTACAGATATGTGAGGAGTACGCAAAATCTCATGGGCTTATTTACAATTGTAAAAAAAGTGAATACATGATCTTTGGAGTCTGTAAAAAGCCTGTCAAGTACGAACCCAACATACTACTGAATAGCTCGCCCTTAAAGCGAGTATCATGTTTTAAATATCTAGGCCACTACCTAACGGAAGATCTTAATGATCATGCTGACATCGAAAGAGAGCGTAGAGCCTTAGCGGCGAGATGCAACATGTTGGCGCATAGGTTTTCCCAATGTAGTTCCGAAGTCAAAATCACACTTTTCAAATCGTTTTGTCAAACATTTTATACTGCAGGTTTGTGGTCGCATGGGCGGGGCTCGCGAGCAGCTCTGAATGCCATTAGGGTTCAATACAATAATGGACTTAGAATGTTGCTGGGTTTGCATAGGAGCTGTAGCGCTTCTGCTATGTTCGCTTTGGCTGCAGTAGACGACTTTTACGCCATTATCCGAAAAAAAAATGCCTCCTTAATGAATAGATTGCGCTCCAGTTCCAATAGCCTGCTGAAATTGTTTTCTTCCAAATTGGAGCTTCCTATATGGAAGCAGTTTATGTCAATATTGGTGTGAATCTTTATTAGAATTTTATTATAATTTACAATTTTATTTCACTATTTCCTTTGATTGTAATATATTATTTTTAATTATTTTTAAATGAAACTGACATCATTTATTTTTTTGAAGACATTTATTATAACATTTAAGTGACATTATTTTGACATAAATTAATTTTATTTTGGACATTATTAGGATTTGTTTTAATTAATTACTGTATTTTATTTTTATTATTTTTACTGGACTTGTTAATTTTACTAGGGACATTTGATACGAATTTTGACATAGATACTATTTGAATTTATGATAATTTTATTTTGAAATATAAAAGGTGTTACTAACATAGTTATTAAGATATTTGTAATACTAACAATTGGGCCAGGATGCCATAATAAATACATTTTATTATTATTATTTCTTGTGTTTAATTTCAAAATTAAATGCGGACAGTCGGACTCCCCACCTAGCAAGACGACCTGTTGGGTTAGTTAGTGAGAGGAACCATTTAAGGGATGAGTGGTCAGTAAATACTGTAAACTTTTTAGTGCTCTCAAGATAGCATCGCCAATGTTCAAGTGCTACGAGAACCGCAAGAGCCTCTCTTTCGGTTGTACTATAATTCCGTTCGGGTTTTGTAAGAGAGCGACTCATGAAAGCGACAGGATGTTCTACTCCATCGATAGTCTGAGAAAGCATTGCACCTATACCAAAGTTGCTGGCGTCGGCGTGTACCTCAAAGGGGTAATCAAAGTTAGGACAAGCTAGAACAGGAGCTTGTACCAAACGAGATTTAAGTTACAGGAAGGCTTTGTCAGCATCTGGAGACCACTGGAACGGAGGAGCATTCTTTTTTGAAGATGTTAGTTTGTTCAGGGGACCTGCAATGGTACTGAACTGTGAAATAAAACGCCTGTACCATGAAGCAGTACCAAGGAAACGTTTTACCTCTTTACGATTAGTTGGTGTAGGGTACTTTAAAATGGCTTCTACCTTTTCCGGGTCAGTTCGTAGGCCCTGCGCATCGATAATGTACCCAAGATACCTTAATTTACTTCTAAAAAATTGGCATTTTTCAAGGTTAATTGTAAGGTTTGCAAATTGTAATTTATGTAGAACTTTTTGAAGCAAGGATACATGTTCCTCGAAGGTTTTGCTAATAATAATAATATCATCAAGATAGGCAAATACCTTAAGCTCAAACTCAGGTCCAAACAACAAATCTACTAGTCTTTGTTGCGTAGCGGGTGCGTTAGTAAGTCCAAATGGTGTAACTTTAAACATAAAGGTACCACGACCCGGAACATAAAAAGATGTCTTTTCACGGTCCTGATCTTCAATTAAAGTCTGCCAAAATGCTTTAGAAAGATCAAGACTGCTTAGGTATTTAGCGTCTTTAAGGTTATCTAGGATTTCAGATACGTATGGAAGACTATAAGCGTCTTTTTTTGTAATAGAATTTAATTTTCGACTGTCAAGACAAAAACGTGGTTTACCGTCTTTTTTATTCACAACCAAAATAGGGGAAGACCAAGGACTTTCACAAGCTTCTATAACATCCATTGCAAGCATCTCATCAATCTGTTCCGAAATTATTCGTTGTTTTTCCGGTGACATACGATAATATCTCTGTCGGATCGGTTCAGCATTTCCAGTATCGATGCGATGCTTAATCAAGTGTGTTCGTCCCAAGCCTTTTTCCTCGAAGGATATGTCCTTAAATTTTTCCACAATTTGGTCAGCGACTAGTTTTTCCGTATCATCGAGGTTTTGGTATGTGTGTAAATGGATTTAAGTTTTTATTATTTCTGATAATCCCGGGTCGTTGTTAAATAAATTATTCGAATTTGATAAGTATTTTGGACACAACTTGAATCCTGTCCAGAAATCAATGCCTAATATTAAAGTAGTTTTGATTTGTGGAATCACGTGCGCCTTAATTACCAAAAATTTATTTTCAAACGTTATGGGAAGCAAAACATATCCAAGGGACGATATCTTTTGGCCTCCAGCGGCGGTGACGATAATTTTTTCATCAGAACAGAGAGTCAAGTCAAATTTAGTTAATAGCTGATGGCTATTATTCCCAAGGATGGTCACAGCAGAACCAGAATCTAGCAAACCAAACAAATGAATATCACTTGTTGGATGTACTCTAACCTTAACGTATGGTCGAGGATCGTTACTCGGTTTTAAATTGTAAATAGGTGAAGCAGAGTAGTTAGCAAAAAACATTTTAATGATCAACAGCCAATCATTCCATTCCGAGTCACTGGTATAATTGACTGTTCGCTTAACACCATTTACATATCTTAGTTTTTTGGATTGCAATTAGGACATTCAGGAGTGCGAACTTCCTTCTTTCCACAACGGAAACAAAAAATAGTTCGCTCAGCTGGGCAATCTTTCATTGAGTGTGTATCTACACGGCAACGATGGCAGTATACTTTGGTAGCACGAGAATTTTCGGCTTTAACTTCAAACACTTTAGGTCTACGATCGACTGAACTAAAGTTATAATGCTGTACGCGTTTTTGTGCCTGGTAACTGAATTCGGGAGCTAAGGTATTGGGGCTAGCAGACGGAGGTTCCTTAAAGTTCTCTGAGTGAACCATAATGCATTCATAATGTTTACATATAACTCGAAGCTCATCAATAGTTTTGATGTTTTTACTTGCAGCTATGATACTTGAATAGCACGGACGAATGTTGTGTAAAATAATTTCTAATTTTTCTTCCTCAGAAGGAGGATTTTTCAGGCGGGAGAACATGCCTTCTAAAATAGATAAATAAATAGTGATGCTCTCGGTGTCACCTTGAGTTCTTTGCCGAATCTCAAGAGACATACGGTAATCGTAGTCTGAAATATCAAAATCATCCTTAAGGCACTGCAGTAGACCTTCCCAATTAGTAATTTTATTTTTTATGTTTCTAAACCAGTGCAAGGCATCGCCGATGAATATATCGAATGCTGAGAGTAGCATTTTTTCTTCGGAAATGCCTTTCGAGATCCTGAATTCTTCTAGCTTTAGTATAAAAGAACGAACACAAGATTTTCCATCGTATTTTAATTTAGTGAGTTCTCCGACAAGACCACGATCACAGGAAACAGATATATTAAGACCAGACAGAATATTTTTATCAACGCCTTCATCGTCAGTTACCTGCGATGAAGATAATGTACTTTTAGACTCGTTAGGCATTGTTTTAAGTAGGCTAGTGAGTGTTGCATTGTATGTGTCTAATGTTTTCTTAAGTTTAGATAGCAAATTTGGATCCTCAGATTTAGTAGGTTTTTGAGTTCTCTGAAGCCGATAACGAACATGATGAATAAGAGATAAAGTCCTATTAAACACTGGTTCACTATAGCTAGAAACTAGGGACTCAAGGTTAGCTTTGATTTTATCTAAAGTTTCTTGGGAACCTTTTATGTCATCTAAATATTCATACACCGAATCTAAAATTTCATCTGATGGATACAGTTGTGTAAGCTTAGTTACTTGTCGACGTAATCCTGCCACGTTATCAGAGGGTGTTTCACCACGAATACCTACTTCATACATCAATTCCGACTTTTGTAAAAGTAAAAATTTTATGGGGCGAGTCATTTTTGAATTGTTTGAGTGTATTAATATTATTTAAACGTAAACCGGGTTCGTTGTGCTGTTCTCAAAAATAAATACAAAAAAGTTCGAAAAAAAATAACAAAAAAAAACCTAAATATAAAAAATTAAGCACAGCCAATTCCCATTCTGTTACAAAAACAAAACTACAGAACGATCCAAATCAAAAAAAAAAAAACCTATAATTTAATTGTTTTTAAAAAAAAGAAATGCAAAAAAAAAAATGCAGAAAACAAAATCAAGCAAAATCTGGTAAAATAATATCTACTGCAACTAATGTGCCAATACTTTAAAAGTCACAATTAATTCAAATTACAGTATTAAAAACATTACAAATATTAACAAGTAAAGACAGATGAAGTATATAGCAAGTAAAATTATTAAGTTAATCAGCACTGTAGTAACATAAAGATGTATGGGTAAGCTAATTACGACTATTTCTATTAAAGTTTTAAGCACACTAGTTGATATAGTTTGTATCGTTTTACAATCAAAATTAAAAAAAAAAACACACCAAGAAAACCAACACCGAGTTAAATAACTAAACGCTTACCAGTACCAGGAGCGAAACTGACCTTAAGACCGAGTTAGGGGCGCCATTGTCACGCTTTTAAAACGTGCAAAAAGAAAGTGAAATAAAAAAAAATGAGAATAAGGCAGAAAAATATATTCTAAGATAGGGGGGGTAAGGCCGGTCTTTCGGGCGTCGCTCCTGACTGGTCAATGGTACCACACTCTCCTTGGCCTTGCGGTGTCCTCTGCAGCGTTCAGGCGAATGGTGTTTGGTCCAGCTAGTCAGTGTTTATAACTTTATTCGTAAAGTTTTCTCCCACGGGAGTTCCTGAAATCCAGCGAGGGGGCGCAAATTAGTTGGGCAGGCATTTTAGGTAGGCAAGCGCTAAGGGATTATGTGGCAACCAAATTATTAAGCATTTACTAGGCAAAAGGTATCAAGGCAGTGTTTTATTTTAACAGCTATTATTCAGAAGGGTTACAACAAGAGGCCTGGCCTTAAGAAAACTTAATTGTCATTTAATATAATATGTAAGTAATTACATAGGTATGTTTAAATAAATGAAAAATGTGATAAATAAAAATGTAATGTGATATTAAGAATAATTGAGCATTTTAAATGCAAAAAAAACTTAAAAACATTATTAATTAGGTATGTTACTTAATAAGCAAAATAATAAATTGTTCGTTATAATAAACAAAGAGGTTAAGCACATTAAGATTTTTCTTTTAACATTATAATGAAGGTAGTCCAATTCTAGAACTTACTTAAAGCTTTAGCAGAAACACGATTAAACAAGCACTAAAAGTAATGAAAATGAAATGTATTAACCAGGTAGGTAATATCTACGGTAATTCTAAATTCGACATGAAATTAAATATAGGAGAGCACAACTTACCCAGTACGGGAAAATAATATAAGTAGGTACACTATTTAAATTTTTGTTTCGATTAGTCCAATTTTTATAATAATTATTGTACTAAATATATTGTTTTTTTATTTTAAATATATTTCACAGACAATAAGTTTGAAAGCAATGCTTAAGTTTTAGGAATTTCAAAAAACGTCAGCTCGGTAAGCGTCAAGCGAGAGATGTGTCGATCACGCACGCCCGAGCCGCCGCTGCGTGTTCGCTTCGAGCCCTAACCAGTTTCAAACCACATTCCTGAGCGCGGCAGGCATAACTATGTAATAGTATTTAAGTAGCGCTCGGCAGTTTGTTCGTTTATTTATTTAATACTAATAGTTTGCAGTAAAAAAATATTTAAGTATTTACTTTATTTTTAATTATGTATAAAAGCTACGTTATAATATAGAATTTAATGATTCACAAATTGTGATGGATGGAAGGATGACGATGAGTAGGTACCTACATGCATGAGAGACGTCGCTTTAAATTGACATGCGTTTCGAAATTCCAAATACCCTTTTCTAGTTACGTTTCGTTATCAACAAAGGTGAGTGAAATGAGGTATAAATGGATTTTATTTTTTTTACATCTAGTAACACTTTAAACCCTGAAAATTATCGTGACAATTTTTATGAAACGCTTTTTACTGACACTTGTATGTCACCTGTAGAATTGTAGTTTTATGAAACGAAAGTCATGTGAAAATCGCTAACAATTGTCAGTTTACCACGAATTGTAGCTTTATGAAATAGGGCCCTGAGGGTAAGTGAACATGAAGACTAAAGTGGTACACGACCATCCACGAGAAACCTATTCACTCGAGTACGGGTGCAAGTCCGCTATTTTACAAATGAGTCAATTGAGTCGTAATCAGCTTCGGATTATATTTTTGACAGATTTGGTATTCTTGTAATTAATACGCAGCATTGGGCAAGCGGACAGCAAAGATTGAACTGTTTATGTGCATCTAGATTGACTGATCTTTTTTAGATTTCAATAAAACCAAAACGTACATTTAATCAAAAATTGTAAAATATAATAATGGAAATCCAAAAAGTCACTCTTAAAGAATGAGAGGTTTTCTGACAGCTCATTAAAAAAAACGAAACGGTACAAAAGATTTCGTTAGATGGCGCTTTACAAAAGGCGAAGTCTTGTCCGTCATATAGCCATTTATTCCACACTGCATTTTTAAAAGTAAAATAAATTAATTGATGTCTGTATCAGAAATTTAACTTATAAATAACCATAGATGGTAGATATCACTTAAGTACCTACATTATAATAAACAGACTTAACGCCTTCGCAGCTTCGGTTTTTAAAAAGTACCTTCTATAGAGATTTTTTGAACTAATCTTTATGAGCTGTCAGAAAACTCTTTTTGAAGTCAAAAATGTAAATCACTGATCACAGTGGTATCTATCATCTATGGTTATTAAGAAGTTCGATTTCTGACACAGACGTCAATTTTATTTTTCTTGTATCGACGGCTGGTTGCCATTAAACTGAAAGAAGAAGAAGAAAAACGTGTGAAATAAAATATCTGAATGAGAGGTTTTCTGAAGGATCATTAAAAAACAAAACGGTACAAAAGGCTTTGATAGATGGCGCTTTACAAAAGGCGAAGTCGTGTCTGTCATATAGCCATGCATTCCACACTGCGTTTTTAAAAGTAAAATAAATTAATTGACGTCTGTATCAGATGAACTTTTAAATAACTATAGATGGTAGATACAACTTAACTACATTATAGTATACAGACTTAACGCCTTCGGCTTTTTAAGAGTACCATCAATAGAGGTTTTTTGAAAAAAAAATTATGAGCTGTCAGAAAACTCCTCATTGAGTGATCCACATTTTTGGCAATAACTTCAACTCTTGAAGAGTTAAATTTTTGGATTTCCCTGACTATATTTTAAAATTTTTGATTAAATGTACGTTTTGGTTATATTGAAATCTAAAAAAAAACATCACTCAATCCAGATGCACATGAACTGTTTTGGTATTCTGTTGTTCAAAATAATAAATTGGTGTACTTTCGTATATAAGCAATAGTGGTGGTCGGTTGTCCATAGGTACTGCTATAGCTGAGGTAATATAGGACTTTTTTGTAAGAAAAATCTTATTCCTCGAGGTTACAAGAAACTAAACTAGAGCGTACGAAATTGCGGGACGAAGCTCGTTTTAAAAATACATCTAAAAATTAAGAATCCATCTTCACTCTTTTTCAGTTTAATAGGGTCAATAATATTAAGAGTACCTAAATAAAAGTAGCAAGGTGGAAGTTCATTGTGAGCCTTGTTAATAAATATTCGGAACAGGTATTTATACTAGGTTTTTTTTTTTTTTTTATAAGTGATTTTTACCGCGGGTTTACCGCGTTTGTCCTCAATCTCACCTGATGGTAAACTACTTACTTAAAAAAAAAATCACCTGATGGTAAGTGACGATGAGGTCGAAGTTGAAAGCACACGGGTTTAGGAAGGAACTGGCTCTTTATACAATATTGCCGGAACACATTACCGCCGGAGCGGTAACATTTGGCGGCAGACTTTATATAAAGGGTGGTCGCTAGCCAGGCGGACCCAGAAGGGATCCTACCACCAAGCAAAAATATTAGTATTAGTCGGAACAAGTACGAAATTTACCTAGTACATAATATTACTCATAATACTAATAATCTTCTTGTTTGTTTGTTTGTGTGTCTTTCTTTAATCCATATATTAGAAGTTATCTATTAAAAATGATGTTTTGAGGTAAGCCGTTATATTTTCAAGGTATACGTAGATTATACACAACTTGTTTAGAATAAGCAAATAAAACCCGTGACTATCTGCTATAAGTCTCATGATGATCATCATCATCTCGTTCTTGACTATTCATATATTTAATGATCTAGATTATTCTAGATGAATGATCTCATATACAGGGTGGAATTTTTAAATGCCCCCTGGAAGGAAAGTACTTTAAATAATAGAGATAGCTTCCATCCAAATAATTTATACGAGTCTATGTAGTTATGAGACTCAAAATATATCTCTATTATCGCATCGCTGCAGCCAAAAGTCGTCCCTATTGAAGTAGACTTGCTTCTCATTTGCCTAGGTACTTTCACTCTTTAAGTAGTTACTTATAGGGTTTAACAAATAAAACACAGTATTCACTTATAAACAAAAACATTTAATTGTAATGAGTAAGAAGTTTACTGACGGGAACTGGTGGTGGTAATTGCTGGTAGTGAGGTACTGATGGGTGGATGTAAATTTGTGGTCGTTGGTGATACTTGGCTGTGGACAGTGACGGGCGGTGATCTCTGGTAGTGAGTGAGGCTCTATGGAGGATTGGGTTAGGTCAGTTGTGGCGGTCGGTAGCCAGGCTAGGGTCCGGCGGTGACGGTGAAGTAGCTTTCGCCGCCACGCCAGGCTACACCGGTTTCTTCTTTCACTACGCCAGCACCAGTCTATAAATGGAGGAATGGTACTTCTTTTATTTTATGTCAACCAAGGACATTTCAAGTTAAAAAGTAATCCCATAACGTTATTGACCGATACAACTAACTAAAATGTAATGGTGCAAGGGTGAAGTCGAACAAAACGCTTCGATAGTTCCTTCTTGGTACGGATTGCCAAGGTGTGGAACAATCTGCCTGCGTCTGTTTTTCCTGACCACTACAGTCCTGGAACTTTTAAGTGTCGAGTGAATAGGTTTCTCGTGGATGGACGTGTAACACCATAGTCTTCATGCGCACTTTCCATCAGGTGCCATGAAAGACAAACGTCCTATACTTACAATATAAAAAAAGGGTCTTGTGTTATTTTCTTTGACACGATTTAAAAAGAAGTCTCGTTGTTGACAAACACGGCTACTACCGCGGCATTACGTTTGATAATACTACGACGTAGTACCTGCTACAAGATGTTTTGTATTAACGCGTAGTCGTCTATATTTAGAGTGTCGATGGTTTGCTTTTCATGTTAGCGTGTTAATATAGGTTAAAAGAACTTTATTTCTCATAAGAACATAAGTACAGGTCACTTAAAATGAGATACAATTAATAGTTCAAGTAAGTAAGAAAAAAGATTTATATTTGTTTGTCTCTGTCATCTTGTTCATGTAGGTATTTAAATAATCATTTTCGTATAAATATCAAGAAAGAAAGTATTACATCAATATATTTATAAAAGGTAGAGATTAATTTATGCTAATTGTTGTTGAAATTTGGAAAATGGTTTTTTAATCAAAATTTATACGACTAGAAAGAGTTGATTCCTCTCAAGTCATTTGTTATTTTATTATAAAGTTGCGAATTATAGGTAAATGAATCTCGTTTCTGTGTCTAAGAGAGCATGTCATTATGAAATAAAATGAAATGAAAAACATTTATTCGGCAAAAAAAAAAGGGTACAAAAATATTACTACGGAATATACAAAAATACAGTTTTTCAACCTTAAATACTAATTTGCCGAAAAGGCCACAGCTCAGCATTATGTCACAGTCTAGAGTAGACTGAGACGCTGATTTTCAGCTGTTGCCATCACAGAGTGCCGGAGGGCGAGCAAACTATGCTATGACAGATACATTTACCAAATTACACTAAACCATATTTCTTTAATCTTTTCTTTGACATTTAAAACAAAACAAAACACATAGAAATAAAATATACAATAATAATAATGAAATTAGTACCTATTATAGAATTATACCACTCAATTGATGCTCAAGAATTAATTTTCTAATTCTATGCCTAAACAGCGAGACGGATATTTCAGAAAAAAATCTTAGAGGTGGTGGAATAGTATTCCAAATTTTGGCAGCGGTATATTTAAAGGATTACCAGTGCCGGCAGCGCGGGCTGCGCTGTCGAGGCCTGCGCGGGCGCAGCGCGGTGCACGAGCTTGGCGTGCGTGCGCATGGCGGTGCGCTGCGCGAAGCGGCGGCCGCACAGCGCGCACGCGAACGGCTTCTCCCCGGTGTGCGTGCGCAGGTGGTTCTGTAGCACGCTCTTGCTCTGCCAACGACACAAACATTACTTGCAACTATAGCTTATTTGTCGAAGATGATTCATCTGTAATACAATCAATACTTAAACAAATATTTACAACCAGCCCAAATTAAGTACCAGTCATACAGAGTTTGTGCTATGCGTACCAGGTAATGGATAGATAAAGAATAGTGGCAGAATTTCGTCTGGGTTAATAATGATTTTAAGTTTTTGCATTTAAAATGCTCAATTATTCTTCAGTAAATGAAAAATGTGATAAATAAAAGTAAATAATTAACTGGGATTAACAATTTCTGTAAAGAAATTGGTCTCGGGTGGTCTTAGCCTCAAAGCTATACCATAAGATGGAGCTACGTTAGCAATATAACGTAAAAACAAAAATGTGTTAAGTAATTTCGAGGCGTACCACCAGGCCCCGGTAGCTTAGTGGAAGAGCACTCGTCCGGCAAACGAAGGTCCCAGGTTCGTATCCTGGTCGGGTAATTTTTATTTATCACATTTTTCATTTATTCGTCTGGGTTGTTTTGGAGTAGGACTCAGATGTCATAAAAATCTACGATCTTTCATTCTATCACTTCTTCTCGTTAAAGCCAGTGTTATTTATGAAGATTACGAAATAGGTATTTGATATATCCCAATCATTATATAGACATGGTGACAGGAGCAAACAGTTTGAGATTATACATTATTGAATAAGCGACGCGGTTAACCTTTTTATAGTTGGTTTTAGTTTTAATATATGACTAGTATCTTTGAAGCAATACAACCTTTTTAATCCAAAAAAAATGTAATAAAGTGGCCCAAAACCGAATAAAATTTAAATTTAAATTTCTTATTTATACGAAACCTGAAAACAGTTTTTTCAGAATCGGTACCAGGCTTGACACTTGCCCAGTTTTTCAGATAATAGATATTATAACTTTTTTTAACCAAAATTTGTTGTGAAGAAAATTCATTAGGTAGTACTGATAAACTCTAGATAAATCATAAAAACATCCTATTTCATTGCATATAAGTAAAGATCATTATTAAAAACAGCAAAGGCGTTATCATGCACATGTATATGTTAGCGGTGTATGTCTATTGATACAAATCAGCTGTGTACATGTTCAGTCCAAGTCAAAAATGGAGGCATAGTTTACGCCAAGTTCGAAAGAGGTAATAGAGGTCACTATACCATAGTGATTTAAAAATCAGAATTCATTAAACTGACAGACGTTTTAAATGAATGAGTTAGCCCCACAGACATACATGTACATAGATATAACAAAAAGCATGCACTTTGTGTACATGCTGAAACTTGACCAAGCGTATGTCTGTTAGAAAATCGATATCACAATATCGATACTGTCCTTAATAATCAATTTCATCTGCGGCATCGCAATCGGTTTGTATTTCCCAGCAATAAATATCAGCTGTGACGTCACAGTAGGTGTTAAAAAGTCGGCACGCTCGGTTTCAACACAAATCGTGATTCCTGCGTTGTCTATGTAGATGTTGCTTCCATGCTGGACTGGGAGCGAAAGAAAAACACAGAATGTGCCAGCTGCTTCTCTTCCCGGGTTAACTGTAAAAGTCAGTCAAGGGGCAGAGGTTTTCTCACTGGTCACTGCAATAGCCTCTCACCATCATTATAATACCTCCAAATTTGTCAAATGTGACATCAGATGGTTTTACAGCCTTTGGTGTTCTGCCTACCCCACAAGGGATAGAGGCGTGAAGTTATGTGTGCGAGCTCAGCGTGTATGTATGTATGTGTGTATGTGTGTATGTGTGTATGTGTGTATGTGTGGCGCCGCTAGGGCACTGACCGCGAAGGCGCGCTGGCAATGCGCGCAGCGATGCTTGGGCGGCGGCGGCGGCGCGCGCTCGTGCACGGCGCGCGTGTGGCGCCGCAGCGACCGCAGCGAGCTCAGCGTGCGCCCGCAGAAGCACGACAGCCGCGCCGCGGCCGCGGGCGCGCGTCTGTCGAGTGCACACACAATATGTAGCGTCGGACCAACGGAAACATGACACACAACAACCTCATTTTGGCAAAACGTCTAAATGCTTAATTACTGTTTCATAACTGAAAAAATGTCCGAAGACCTCTCGTTAGCCGGACGAGTGCTCTTCCTCTGAGCTATCGGGGCCTGACGGTACGCCTCGAAATCACTTTACACATTTTTGTTTCTACGTTATATAACTAACGTAACTCCATCTAATGGTATAGCTTTGCACCTAAGACCAATGTAGCGTACTCAGACGTGACCCACAGATATTGAATATATTAATATCTATTAAACGTGCTTGATAAAATTAAGAGAAAAGTATAATTAAATATTTGTGACGTGAATGAGTGCACGTATATTTTACTATATAAGCTATTTATATTTATTAATAAATTGTCACTCAAGATGTAATCGTGTCTTGCTTTAAAACCCTTTTCCTGGTCGTAATAACCAACAAAGACTAATTTCTTGCAATGCAATGTTTAATAATATTTAAAGTCTTTGCATTTAAAATGCTTAGATACTCTAAAATAATTGAAACAAAAGCACTCTTCCGGCAAAAGAGAAGTCTCAGGATCGAATCCTGATCGGGTGATTTTTATTTAACGCATTTTTTCACTTATTTAAATAGGTCGAAATTCGCTTGAAAATAGATTTCCTTGGTGACGAACTTGTTAACGTTACATTCGACTCTGACATTTAATGAGTACGAAATTCGTACAGTATCTACAGGGTTAAATTTAATTTGCGCATCACCTCTTGCAGGCCGTTCCTCCACATCAATCCCAACAACATTTGAACTACGATTTTTTAAAATTCATAGTTTTTTTTTTAATTTAAGTTTTCCCATACAAAAAATATTTACTGTCTCTATTTAATTTGGGCACGTGAAAAATATAGACAAAGTACATTTTTTGTGAGCCTCAGTCAACTAAGTATTTTATTAAGCTAAAGATGTTCCACAGTCAACCTTAAATATACACATTCCAGGAATATTATTCTTAAGTATATAGATTTTTTACATATACTGCCATTACTATTCTACTATTACTATTCTAAAATAGTATATTATGTAACAAGTGATGTGATTTGAGCCCGAGCCGCAGGCGAGGGCTTAATAATGAGCCAAGACTGTAATTAGCAACGCTCACGAGTTATATACGACGTTTTTCAACACACTTGTGAGTAAAAGACAGACAGACGAGGTCATAAAATAACAAACACACTTGATAACAAAGCTGTGAATTGTGATTGAAAAATGGCGCCGAACTTCGCGCATGCGCGTAGGTTTTTTTTTCCGCCAAATGTGTCAATGGCTGTATAGCATATACAGCCTATTTTACATGAAAATATCTATTTTACATGAAAATATTTAATTTGGAGTGGTAAATCCAAATATTTTAATATTTTATAACAAATTATTGTAAATTGTGAATAATTTGTTTGAGATACAATTTTGTTTAACTAATATAAGGCGCAAACATTAATTAACAAAAATTTTTTGTTCTTATATTTTGAGTAATTAATCAAGATTTGAAAAAGTCGTAGAACAAATGTTGTTGGGATTGATGTGGAGAAGCTGCTTGCAAGAGGTGATGCGCTAATTAAAATTAACCCTGTATAAAGTCATAAGTGCACTATACGCGATAGACTTTACAAGTTTGACAGTTTCAAACGAATTTTCAGCAAAGTGGGTCATGATTCAGTTAGTTCGATAGTACATCCAAACGTGCCAATAGCGGCCAGTGAAACTGACCTAGTGGCCTGACGATTTTTACATCACGCGATTTCTTAAAAAAATATAAGTTCATTAACAAAACTTCATACACAAGAAATATTAACTATAATGTCAATATAACATAGGCAGGTACAGTTTGTTTCAGAAGGCGCGTTGTTTTAACGTGTGTCACCTGCTAAGACCTATTTCTTAAGATACTGATCGACTTACTAACCGACCCTTTTGCTTCAGAAGAGAGACCGCCTAAAGATATTACATTACATTCAGAATATGTAGTCTGCCCAGTCTCCTGCACACATACAGTATGCATACACGCGATCGTCCAAGGTGGTACATATAATTCTGTTGCAGACTGTACATCCAAACATGCCATTAGCGGCTAGTGAAACTGACCTTGTGACCTGACGATTTTTATATCACGATATTTCTTAACAAAATCTACGTTGTGTCAATATAACAAAAACCGTCAAATACCTAAAATAATAAAAGGGATTTCATCGACAAATATTTGGATTTTTTTTCGGTTTATTAAAAATTGTACGTTATTTAAATATGCTTATACGCCAGTTAAGTTTTTAAGATAACTACGACCATTGCTTAAGAAAAGAGACCTTTGAAATACATTTTTCTTTAGGTACTCACCTAGTAGAACCCTTGTCCGCGTGTTTCGAACTTCTTTCCAAGTGCTGTTTCAGACTCTGCGCCGATTTAAACCTGAAATTTCATGATATGATACCATTTTGCAACTATCATATTAATACTATTATTATATCTATATTCTCTCTCACCTCTATCGCTACGTCTATCTCTGCTTCTATCTTTACCTCTATATCTATGTCTACGTTTCTGTCTAGTACTTGTTTGCCTTTTGTATAAATATAATAGTAGACTCCAGAAGATCAACTCGTTCATGGGTCAATGTATACGCTTTATTTTATAATAAAATTCCAAAATATTTAAGATTAACCCTTCGATAGATTTAAGGATAAGTGTAATGTGAAAAGGTTTTCTATAAGATATCCGGATGCAAGAAGTTTGGATTCCGTGGCTGTAAATTGTTATTGTGTATTTTTTTTCTCTTATTTTTAAAAGATGATTGCTGTTGAGTTTCTCGCCACTTCTCAGATCAACTTTCCGAAGTGGAGGTAGATTCAGTTCAATTTGTAAATTGTTTGACTTATTTCAAATGTATTTAAATACTTACGAAATAAAGAATATTTGAGTTTGAGTTTTGAGGTAGATGACGTTTTATTTTCACTTAGTTTTGATTGATAAGAACTTGAAATGTGTGTACTAAGTCTGTTTTTAATGCACGTAGTGGCAAATGATAACCATAATAACTATGGCGGACACGTTGATTGATTGATAGAACACGTTCAGTCTATAAGTAGGATGCTATTCCCACTAAGCGAGCTCTTGCTAATATTTTTTAAATAAGTAATTTTTACACCTAGTATACAACAGGTATTTCTTGGAACCGGTTCCCTTTGGAGTAGGGTTTTGTAAAATGAGCATATTTGTGGTGTAATGGGCATTGTTCATTTTTTTAATTTATTTCATACCAAAAACTGTTTCGAGGAATAAGGTTTCTGATTAATTTAGCCGATTTAAAACATTTAAAAATATTGGGGTTTAAGAGATTTTTAACAAAATACATTTGACCTTTATTTAACCTTGATGACGTCATCAAAGGCATCAAATCGATCAAGTGTTATGCCTTAAAGCTGTTTAAAAAAAGGCAAACTAAACTCTATAGCTCTATGGTGGTTGTTTTGTTTTGTTTATACAGGGTTGTTTTGTAGGCACCTACCAAATTTAAATATTACGTACTTTGATATAATACGAATAATCTGCATTTTTACTTTAGTATAGCTCAGTAGAAAAAAGTAAAAATATGGCACCTCAATTTGTTTCACGAATAGTCGTCGTTGATGAAGGCACTATGATTACGTTTAATAATATTACGAGGACGTAGTACAGATGAATCTTGATAACTCGAATGTCAAGGGAAACCAAAAAAAAATCGAGATAGCAAGTTTTCGACTTAACAAGAATTTCGACATAAAAAGGCACAATTTCATAGAACATTTATTACGACAAATTACATTAGGTAACACAAAATGAGAGAGAGAAACATAACATCAGCTGTGTTTCTTAGAAATTCGAAAGTTTATTGAATGTATTCATTCCTTGCACGTGTGCAAAACAAAAACAATAGATAAGAGGCCCCGAGCCCCGAACATTCCTTTTTGATTTTATTGCCACGAGTTTTGAGCTCCGGGAATCCCGAGTAAGAAATCATCATATTTTATGAACTTCGACTTACTGAGGTAGGTATTAGTATTATTTATTGTACTACAAGACGTTTTGTCGCGCGACAAAACATGTTAACGATATTAAATTGCAAGGTCACACTTTGAGTTCAGTAGTTATGCATACCTACAGGCAATAAAAAAATTTACCTACATAAGTTATGTACAATCTTTTCCTTCATACTTTTACAGGCTTAGGACCGGCAAATTGCAAAAGGTTTTATACTTTTAAGTGAATGCAAAAAAGATACAAAGAACAAGCTTTTTGCAATTCGGCGTATTTAAAAAGATTGAATCAACTTATGTACATTAATTAAAGCTCTAATCAACATTATTTACAGAATTATTACGATTGAGTTTCAAATTCAATACTTAAGTAAGTGTTCAAAATGATTACCATGTTTCTCCAGGCAGAGTCTAGCACGTTTTAATAGTTTCTTTAATTTTGTTAAGCACTGCAGTGTCACTTTTTCAAATGCACTCACTATTTGGGTTTTTAACTCAGAGAGGCTTTGAGCTTCGTGCTGATAAACAAGTCAAGGGTTTTGCGGGCTCTCGCGAACGCAACTGCGATACGCAGACTGCGCGTGCACTTCCGTCGAGGATGCGCGAGCGACTGAAGGTCTTGGCAACAGACAAGTGTTTCCGGATTTGCGACGGCGCCGCCGCCGGCCGGTTTCGTTCACGTCCAGTCATGTCGGTACCATACCTACTCGATGTAATGGCACTTATTTTCAAGAAGATACGATTGTTTTTTGAGAATTTGGATGTCTGTGATGTAATTCATTCGGCCAAACACGTTGCACCTCTGCGCGTAGTCTTTATAGTTCATAGTATTGATTCATAAAATAGTATGACCACGTTGTGCTTAACATTATAGTGAATAATATGAATTTCGGTGAAAAAAAATTACTACTTATTTTTGGCAGAAATGGTTTCTATCAATGATACTTATTACGTAAAAAAAATTTGGTAGATGTTGTCAAATGAACCCTGTATTTTTACGTAACCTCAACGTAACAAACTCAGCTTCTTTATTTTTCCCTGCGATTGATCTAAGTTTAATTAACAATTAAAATTTTAAGAATAATTAATTTAATTATTTTAATTATAGATTATTTATACAAACTACAAAGAAAAGAAACAGAGGAAAAAAAGACGGTTAAGATTTGATTTGAATCAATGTTTGAAATGTTGGTTTGTTGTCTGTTGACAATCCATTGGGTGACAGTGACATGAGCATGACTTTAGCACACAGACACAGCTAATGTTTTTTTTACTGACTGATACATGTTTATAAAGTTAATGCCACTGATGACGTCATCACGTACTAATTTAATAAAATCAATATAAATTAAACGACACAGTTAAAAATAAAACTATTCAAATTGTTCTCTCAAAATAGGCTAAAGATTAATATAACATAATAAAAATAATAGGTTAAAAAAAGTGAACAATGCCCATTTATAGTTTATTTAACACTTTAATATATCCTTAGAAGTGTTTTTTCTGATTAAAATTTTGAGTAAAAAGTTACATTTGATTTTGGCTTAGAAGCGAGAAATATTAGGAAGTACCTAATAAAATCCAATCCGGAACAGGTATTTATTATATTTCAATAACTGTTCCTAAAACCTAATCTAATAAATATGCCTCGCCTCTAATCCTGTAATAATAAAATATGTAATAATAAAACCATTTATTTCAGACCATGATAATCCATTATTCTGTTAGTAACAATTTTACTTATACATATGTTAGTAGTGAATCCACTTGAACAATTTTAGAACAACAAACAACATTGAATAGTAGATTAAATTTAAATATAAATTAAATGTACATGACAATAAAAAATGGGACTCATAATTAAATTGAAAGTCAATATAAAAATTAAAAAAAAAAAAGATAAAGACAAGTCAAAATCAAAATAAAAATCCAGATTAATTCAAATTCAAATAATTCATTTCAATCAATTAACAGATCATTGGTACATACAGGTTATTATCAGGATAGGTACAGTAAAAAATATTAGTAATAATGAGAACATAAGAATTGTCAATCTAATTACAAATTGAATGTTAGTATGAAAAATAGCAATATTAAATAATTCAGAATACAAAAAAAAAATTGAATAATAATATTTTGGAATGTCAAAGTTGGGAAAAAGCATTAATTACTGTATTGAATTTAAATTTACAACTTCAACGTCACAATAATGTTATTTAGGATTATTCTCAAATAGGATTTATAAAATTATATTAATGTCAAAGATTAAGTATAATATAAAATAAATAAATATTGCCATTGAAGTTAACATTGAATTGAAATATTGAGTGTCATAACATAATTAAAATAAATTAAATTGAGACAAAAAGCATTCATTTAATTAAAGTCAAAGTTGTCTGTTGTCTTTTACGCATCCTGCAACAATGATTTATGTACTGCAAGTTGAAACGCTCAGCGAACAGCCGCAGGATACCGTAAGTAAAATATAATACCGTAGGAATGCCCGACCGTTTGCACGTTGAAATATAAAATAAAATAAATAATAAATAGAATCCCCAGACAATCACACAAACTACATGGCCCCTAAGTAAGCATAGCTTGTGTTATGGAATACCATAAAGCGAACTAGGGGGGAACCTAGAATATAAGTACACAAGCCACCGCGCGCGGTTTTACCCGCGTAACTTTTGATCCCGTGGGAATTTCGGGATAAAATATAGCCTATGACCTTCCTCAAGAGTTGATCTATCAAATGCAAAAATAATTTTTCAAATCCCACTTGTAGTTTCTGATATTAGCGCGTTCAAACAAAAAAAAAACAAACTCTTCAGCTTTATATATTAGTAAATACACAAATAGATAAACACCCAGACACGGAACATTTTTTTTCTTATTCCGTGCGGGAATCGAACCCGCAACCACTGGCGTCTGAGGCAGACAGGTTTACCCCATCGCCAAAGTGGTCGTCAAACGCTGAAATATTTATTAGATGAAATTAATTTCCATTACTAGTGGATAGTTCTGGGATTTCTTTCATATTACGAGTATATAGGGTCGCCACATAATAGTCAATTATATTTTTATAGCAGATTCAGAATGAGGAGTGGGTCTGAATTTCAAAAATTTTTTTTCAACATTTTTCGTAAATTATAATTTCATAATAAGTACTTCTAAGTGCATAAAATTTTAGTTTAATCTCTAATTTACGACTACATAGCAAGATGAGAAAACGTTTCCATCTATTTCTATTAAACAATAAAATATTAGTTACATTACCAAACAATACCTATACGTTCTTGCGCGGCACAAGCAAACGAGCCGAAAGTCAAATTCGAGCCGCCGCGTCGCCGCGCCCGCGCCTACTATGTTTGATTGAAAGCACGCCACGCCACCCGCTCGTCAGTCTGTCCAGAGATTCGCGCGCGCGAACACTAAATCGATAACTAACAAAAATGTCGAATTACGCGATTATGGCACGTTTAATCCACAGTCACAGACGCCGGCAGACCTCGATTTCTGGTTCACTCTAAGACTCGAAGAAGACGTGCTGGAGTGTTTTGAACAGCATCCGATAGCCAGCACAAACGATGCGGCTCAGGTTTTCGAAGTCAGCAGCTCGTGGGTGCGGCGCTTGCTGCGACGAGAGGGCTCAAGACTTACCACTTTACGAAAGTGCAAGAACTGAAGCAACTACCTATGCTCCGCGTGTGGTTGCTGAAGCACATTCTATGGACTGACGAGTCCACCTATCGCTGTTATCAAAAGTGATAAGGATACTTTATGGATAGTCTAAATTAATAAGCTAAACATGACAGGTTTTGTGTTCAGTATATGGGCTAATGGGACTCCATGTACAGCAGTTATTGTGAATGTGATAAGTTATCAGTGACTAATACCTAGCACGGTATTTAACATCAGCGACAGGACGCAAGGTAAAAATGTAAGTTATTTTTGTATGTTATACCTACACTGTACATAGTTATAAATAAGGTTATTCCAGTTACTAAACACGTCATTCTAACATCAAATTAATTGTAAAATCAATTTATTTGTTTTAACAAAGACTTCAAGCACGAATGCTTTATTTTAAGTTCATTTTTAATTTAATGAAGATCAAAACTAAAACAGTATTTAGATACAATTAGTTTAACGTGAAATTGATAGTCAAAAACCTGTAACAGTAGTGTGATGGGACATTAGAATCACCTTTTATCCTGATGTTTGACGTAATTACAGCTGATTCCGCGCTCAGTAGGTAACTAGGTCACGCAAACACACGGGCGCGCGTCAACGACCTTCGCTCGGATGCGTAGGTATCTACTATTCGCGTAAGATTATTGTTTTGGTGAAGTGATTTTCTTAAAAGAAATAGACGGAAATATTTTAATTTTTTGCTATGTACCTAGTCATGAAGTGTAGATTAAACTTAAATTTTATTCATTAAAAATAATTTTGAAATTTTAATTTATGAAAAATATAAAAAAGAAATTTACTTCATAATTTAAACCAACACATCATTGTTTTCCCAATTTTAAAATATCACAGACTATTATAAATTGACCCTGTATATCTTCTTTTTTATTTCTTTTTTTCAAAGACCGCTTATTTAAACGAACATGAGAAGTTACTACGTGTTCGTATGTGTATAAACAATTGGACGGCCTTCCAAACGGTATTGATTTCGTTTCTTTTTAATGAAATCGTCGTAATTGTATTTCGC
The DNA here is from genome assembly GCA_944452665.1 of Stenoptilia bipunctidactyla. Lineage (NCBI taxonomy): Eukaryota > Metazoa > Arthropoda > Insecta > Lepidoptera > Pterophoridae > Stenoptilia > Stenoptilia bipunctidactyla. The sequence goes on from OX101746.1 coordinate 20,156,199, forward strand.
GCCTTTCTTGTACGACCGGCGATTGCAATCAAATTTTTCCCATTTCTAACCGATATCTTGAAGCAAAGTACATAAAGTGCTCAAGCATCAATGGAAACCATTTTTTCTTTTAAAACTGACTAAAGTTTTGCTAAATTCAATTCAATTCAATTCAAAAACTTATTGCCATTTGCATAGAATGGTGAAATATTTAAAAACATACAGTAATATAGTAACATGAAATGGTGCAATATGGGCGGCCTTATCACTTCAAAGTTATTTCTTCCAGGCAACCTTGAGATTAATCTTGAAACATAACATGGCGTCATTATGTTATAAATAGGTATAGGTAAATAATATAACTTAAAATAATATGTATATTATACTATAATAAATATATAGATAAATATACATATATAGACACATACTTGGATACATAAAAGTAGGGATAAATGCAATAATTTTTTAAATAAATAGACCAAAATACACTATACATAAACACTTATTCTATATAATATGTGATAAGTGTGAGAGATAGAAGTTTTTCAAATGATATTTGAAGGAAGCTATTGTTTTAGCTTGGTGGAGAGAAGATGGTAGTGAGTTCCAAAGAGATATTGATTTCACCGTGAACGACTGCTGATAAAAGTGGGAGCTGTGACGAGGAGTTGCCAGCAAGTAAAGTTGGTAATTCTTTCTGTTTCTGTTCTGTTGACGTCTTTTCATATGTGAAGTAAATGCGGAAGATGATGGCATCCTTTTATTCTTTCAATATTCCAGCCACAGTGCGCTGAGAGACCATTGTCGCTTCGGCGGTACGTTCAGTAATATAAACCAAAGGATTAAAATAACAGCTGTCACTGTTATTTGCTTTTGGCGATAACTGCTCGACCCTCAACATAACATTTAACATTGATTTTTAGTCACCAGCCAAATTTAAATGTTAGTTTCTTTGATACGATATAAACGTACCTGCATATTTATTTTAGCGTCGCTCAGTGCAAAAAAGTAGAAATGTGGAACCACAAACTTTTAAAAAAATAGTCGCTGTTGATGAACACAGCTATTACGACGCGGCATTTTTGATAATACTACGACGTAGTACTACAAGATGCTTTGTAGTAGCGCGTAGTCATCTTTATTTTAATGGAAATTCAGAGTGACCATGCGTTGGTAAATATGTTAGCGGATATATTAATTTCCTTGTAAAAAAATTAATGCTTTTTCTTTGCAAAAATCATTTCTATAAATGATACTTATTGTGTAAAAAAAATTTTGGCCGGTGACTACAGATCAACCCTGTATTTAAAATAACAATAACAATACAGTTTTGAATAAATTAGTTTTTTTTTTTCAATTTCAGTAGAGTTCAAAACAATTGAACAAAAGAATAATACATTATGAATAACTTTGCGCTTTCCTGGTATATTTGACATGGTATATTTATTTCATTGCAATCAGCGTCGCGGGAATAATGACACAAGTGACCCAAGCGACGGCTCGCTCCGTCATAGCCCGTCCGATGCCTTATCACGTAACTTGCAAGAGTAAAGCGATGGCATGAATTGCGCAAGATTTGCTAAAAAATAACTAATTCGTATTACGTTACAGCAAAAACAAAGCCATAGCAATCCGACGACTGTGCTGCCTCCATCGTACAATCGATGTACTAAAAGTGCATATATAATCCCTTTGACTTTCATAATTTTCGTATGTACTTTTCTGTGAAATTTTAAAAGCAGACATCTGTTTGACATTTTATTAGTTTCTTTTTTAGCTACCAAATTGCTTTTGGCGCTAGTATCGTAGCAATAAATGCATTCTGCGATCAACGAACGATTGAACAGCTATCGCTTACATAATACGACTAGCCAACGCGCGCGGTTTTACCCGCGTAACTTTTGATCCCGTGGGAATTTCTGGATAAAATATAGCCTATAACCTTCCTCAAGAGTTGGGCTATCAAATGCAAAAAATATTTTCAAATCCCACTTGTAGTTTCAGAGATTAGCGCGTTCAAACAAACAAATAAAAAAACAAACTCTTCAGCTTTATATATTAGTATAGATGTAAAGCAATGGATCGCGCGTCCATGGCGTGATCGCTAATATTTACGTGATAAGGCAGCCGACTTCATGAATTGCAAAATCCAGAGGTAAACATATTCGTATATGTATGGTATTTATTGTAACTATGTGTAAAAAAGAGTATTGTATGTTATCTCACCGCACATCGCACTCGACGCAGTAATACCGCCGCACCTCGCTGTGCGCCAGTTGGTGGTACTTCACTTGCGTGCGAGTTCGGAAGCTCTTCCCGCAAACTGAGCAGGTGAAGTTCTTCACTCCCTCGTGGATTCTGCGAATATAAACTAATATTTACTTACCTATTTATTTATCATATAAGACACACCAATAACATAAATATTAAAACACTTACTAAATAACATTATTAAAAATTTAATATTCTGATAAATATGTCCAATGAGGTATGTACAGCATTCGAAGTTGTAACGTCTCTATAACTAACAATTAAAATTAAAATAGAAAAAAAAACACATTAACATTAAGTAAGCAAATGGTAATAAAAAATGTCAATGTTAACAAATGTCAAAAGGAAAAATCAGAATCACAGGAATACAACATACAAGAAAAAAAAAAAAATTAAATTGGTGGCATTGTCGATAAAATGTGAACTAATTGTAGTTTTTTCTAATTTTACTGCACAATACGGAAATGGAGTCGTGGAATATATCAGGTTTAGGGTCATCAGCTGTGCCTACATCAGATTTGTGCCAAAACCATATGATTACTGTGATTTGAGAATTTATAACTTATAAATAATGTAAATCATTTCATGAGCAACTGATGAAGATCTGCCCTAGTAAAGGAAATAGTTGCAGATTATCATCATCATCACAACTCTTTGTAATGAGCCCACTGCAGGGCATGAGTCTCTCCCCTGGGTGACGAGGAGGTATAGGCCATAATCCACCAAGCTGGCCCAGAGCTGGGTGGTGGATGTCAGAATTTTTAGGGCGCCAAAATGGCTTCTGACAAACCCTAACGACTACTGTATACAAGTATACAGCACCCGGGACCGACTGCTTAACGTGCCCTCCGAAGCACGGAAGTTCGTCGTGAGAAATGAATGGTCGGCGGTCACCCATCCAAGTACCGACAGCGCCTAACGTTGCTTAACCTGTGATATCGAATGATACACACAGTAAACACGGCGCCACGACGACTTGATATTTGCAGAATATCAGGGTTTTGGAATTGACGCACCACATCGGTTATTTTCTTCGAGGAAATTGTTCATAAGTACAGTCAGCTACAAAAGTTGATTTACACATTGACATTTTCAAAGTCGTTTTTGAGCATATTGTGCCTAAATAACGACTAATATTGAATAACTTCTATATATAGTTGTAATAATAAAACATATAAGTGGGTCAATATTAGTAGTTATTTAGGCACAATAAGCTGAAAAGTGGCTACTGTACTACTGTAAGTAATAGTGCTCCTTAAATCCTATTACTAGCTACATACAGTGGAATCCGATTATAATGACATCGAAGGAAAATAAGAAGCAAGTCATACTAAACGGACGTCATACAAAGCATAGGTACTGCAAGAATAAATAAACTGTTTAAGTTAGTATGTAGTTTATTTTAATCGAGAGGAGTAAAATAGACATAAATAAAAGTAGATATTAATAAGTAGACTCAATAAGTAAATCTACGCTCTGAGACTCGAATCAAAAAAGCCTTTCACGCGCCGAAAGTCTTTGGGTATAACGTGACTCTCCCGAACACTGCCAAAGGTGTTAGAAATCATACGGTCGGTCACTATAAGCGGACAAAATTTGATAACAAAGGGTCACAATAAGCGATATGTCACTATAGGCGAAGTGATTATATCCGACTTAGTTATATAATTTATATGAAAACCAAACTTCACTGTGTAAACACGTCGTAATAAGCGGTTGGTCAATATAAGCGGAGTCATACTAAACGGATTCTACTGCATGCAGGGACACACTGTAGGTATAATAAGGCTAAACATCTAATATATTAAAATTCTCGTGTCACAGTTTTCGTTGCCATACTCCTCCGAAACGGCTTGACCGATTTTTATGAAATTTTTTGTGCTTATCCGGTATCTATGAGAATCGGCCAACATTTTTTTTATTTATATGGCAAAACAACGTTTGCCGGGTCAGCTAGTTTTATATAATTTTTGAGATTTAAGTATGTGTCTTTTATATTTTGACATTGTACTTCGTACATCCTGCCCACTACGGTTTTTTTTGGTCCTTCGAGCCGGATCTGAACCAGCGACCTATGGACTATGGAATAAGTTAACCCTTAATCGGGTGTAGCATATTTGATAAATTGATTGGTTTCTTAATCTACTTATATCAAACATTATGTAAGATTCGAGATTGTAGCGAGCATTGCTATACAGTTTGATTTAGGGATAATTAAGCTAATATAACTCATATTATCTAACATGATCGTTAACGCAAATTTTCCAAGTGAGGTCGTGCATGAAGTACTGTAGTCACCTTTGGGATGGTTCTGCCAAATACCAGCTCGAAGCGCTAGACTCTGTTGACCGAAGAGCCCGTAAACTCATAAATAACAACAACCTTACAAATAAAAAATTGCAGACGCTGGAGCATCGTCGTAAGGTTGCTTGTTTGACAGTATTTTATCGGCTACATTTTGGTGAGTGAGCGAGTGCTCTTTTTGACCAAATTGAACCCACTCCTTTTTACCACCGGACTACCAGACGCAGACAGAACTTCCATCCCTATATAGTGGATTTACCAAGAAGTCGACCACTACAGTCCTGGAACTTATAAGTGTCGAGTGAATAGGTTTCTCGTGGATGAACGTGTAACACCATAGTCTTCATGCGCACTTTCCATCAGGTGGCATGGAAGACAAAGGTCCGATCCTTACAAAATTAAAAAAAAAAAACAGAAAAGCTGACAAATAAAATCAGAACATGTCAAAAGGAATTGGCGTTAAAAATAAAGATAGAAATATAGAAGTAAAACAAAGTTTAAAGATGTGACCAAAATATACAAAACACTTAAATGGCAGGGTATATGATGGGAGAGAAAAATGAAAAATGGTCAAGGAAAGTAACGGAATAATATCCCAGGGATGGGAGAGTAGTGAAGGTCGACAAATGAGACGATGGGAATATGACATAAAAAGAGTTGCTGGCCCACAATGGACGACAATCGCAAGAGACAGAGACAAGCTGTTAAAGAAACCGATCGTCAGAACTAGAAATACAGGTTTGATTTGTGGTCATCGGCCAAATTTTTTTTACACAATAAGTATCATTTATAGAAGCGATTTTTGCAAAAAAAAGTATTAATTTTTTTAACAAGGAACTTAATATATTCGCTAACATACCTATTAGGCAAAGCTTGGTCACTCTAAATTACCATTAAAATAAAGATGACTCCGCGCTACTACACACATTTTGTAGTACTACGTCGTAGTTTTATCAAGGAAATGCCGCGTCGTAGTAGCTATGTTTCGACGACCACTTTGGCGATGGGGTAAACCTGTTTGCCTCAGACGCTAGTGGTTGCGGGTTCGATTCCCGCACGGAACAAGAAAAAAAAATGTCCCGTGTTTATCTATTTATGTATTTATATTCTAGGTTCCCCCCTAGTTCGCTACATGGTATTCCATAACACAAGCTATGCTTACTTTGGGCCCATGTAGTTGGTGTGATTGTCTGGGGATTTTATTTATTTATTATTTATGTTCATCAACAGTGACTATTTTTTTAAAAGTTTGTGTTTCCATATTTCTACTTTTTTGTACTGAGCGACGCTAAAGTAAATATGCAGATACGTTTATATCGAATCAAAGAAATTAACAATAAAATTTGCTTGGTAACGAAAAATCAACCCTGTATATAAATTGAAATGGAAATATTTTGAAAGGCAATAAAGGCTATTTTTATTTTCAACACACTTGCTCGTAAAGTGAGCGTTATTCTATTGAATTTAGAACTATAAACTGGGCTATAAGTCACGCGTGCATAATATATTATACCCTAGTGCATAATATAATGAATCCTACAAAGTTGAATTGTACCTTTGTGCAAATTACATGCGAGTAAACAGAGCATATTTTATTGGTCCGGGTTATACATTAAATATTTTCAGAAACAACAAAGAGGTTTTATACCACTCAAATCCATATACATTTTTAAATGTTTGCGCCTTATATTAGTAAAACAAATTTGTATATCAAACAAATTATTCAAAATTTACAATAATTTGTTATAAAATATTAAAATATATGCATTTACCACTCCAAATTAAAAATTTTCACTAAAAATAGGCTGTATATGCTATACAGACATTGACACATTTGGCGGAAAAAAAAACCTACGCGCATGCGCGCGGTTCGGCGCCATTTTTCAATCACAATTCACAGCTTTGTTATCAAGTGTGTTTGTTATTTTATGATCACGTATGTCTGACTTTAACTCACAAGTGTGTTGAAAAACGTCGTATATAACTCGTGAGCGTTGCTAATTACAGTCTCGGCTCATTATTAAGCCCTCGCCTGCGGCTCGGGCTCAAATCACAGCCTCGACTGTAATTAGCAACTTCGCTCACTTGTTACATAATATACTATTATTTAACGTGCAAGTACTCACTGCAAGTGTTCCTGCAAGCTGGCGAGGTTGACGAAGCTGCGCGCGCAGACGGCGCAGTCCGCGCGCGCGCCGAAGTGCGCGTTGCGCATGTGCCCGCGGTGCGTCTTGCTGTTGCTGCTCAAACAGGGATACAATACAACTAGTTATACAGGGTGACTGGTGACAAATTTTAGATACTGAAGGAGAGCACTCTTTACTCGATTCTGGTCATAATAATATAATAAAAGTAGGTTATTAACTTTTCACTAGAATTCCCTATTAAAAATGAAGTGTTGTTTAATCAATTTTTGGTCAAGTTTACTCATTAAATAATTAATATATATTTTGATTGTATTTTTCTCTTCATGAAAGACTAGCCACCGCGCGCGGTTTCACCCGCGTAACTTTTGATCCCGTGGGAATTTCGGGATAAAATATAGCCTATAACCTTCATCAAGAGTTGGGCTATCAAATGCAAAAATAATTTTTCAAATCCAACTTGTAGTTTCTGAGATTAGCGCGTTCAAACAAACAAACTCTTCAGCTTTATATATTAGAATAGATATAAAACTAAGATATAGCCTATAACCCTCCTCAAGAGTTGGGCTATCAAATGCAAAAATAATTTTTCAAATCCCACTTGTAGTTTCTGAGATTAAAGCGTTCAAACAAACAAACAAAAAAACAAACTCTTCAGCTTTATATATTAGAATAGATATAAAACTATCATGTCCTCGAATTTCAAAAGTGACCCACGAGCACATGAGTAGATAAACGGAACAGAGACAAAGCTTCATACATCCGCACGAATCGATTGTAATACTACAAGCACGCGGGGCATGTGTGCGTGACCACTGGCCGCTTGTCGCGTACGCGGCGACACTGGTAAAAACCGGTTTACGCTGTCACAGCTAGTGTACAATCTCAGGGTCAGCGCGACGCACGTTGTATTTTTTGTTAGTTGGAAGTTTGAATATTTTAATGTAAAAACGTGGTATTTTATTATTAAAAATGGTTGTTTATTGTAGTGTGTGCATGAATAATAATAGAAAAAATAAAAATATATCATACTTTAACTATCCCAAGGAGTACAATACTGCCGTCCTAATAAAGAGTGCAATAAGTCGAGTTTTTAGGCTAAATGACTTAAGACCATATCCATAATCAGGAAAATGAGCTCTATATTCTCGCCTTAGACGACTTTTTTGTATCTTCAGTAGTTTCGGTTTTTTTGGTAATCATAACTGCAATATCTAATATAACGATTTATAAGTAGCTAATCATAAGTGAAACATCTTGAGTTATGACTTGGATAGCTTTGATATTTTGTAATTTTACATAAAATAATCGCAATAAGTCCAGTTGTTGCACTTATGACTACTACTTCGTTAAATATTTTTTGCCACATTTAGTAGTCGTAAGCGCAACAACAAGAGTTATTGCAGTTATCACAAGGAAACTTATTACTTAAAATGTCTAACTTACTAAATGTATTATACTTAAGTACAATTATTGCACTTATGTTAAGGAAAAACAGACGATTCGAAATTGTTTATACAAATAAAATCGCAATATATCTTCGAGTTATTGCGGTTACTACTGGTAAAGAAACAGAACAGATAAAAGAGCAATGTGTCAATGATAGTGAAAAAGAAAATACGGAAACCGGAGAACAGGAAAACGGAGAAGTAGAATCACCATCTACAATATTACCTGTAAATGAAAAAGGATTTACCAAATCAGGCCAAGCAAGAAAAAGACATGCATATGATATTAAACTAGAAAAACGAATGAAACAAAAAAAAGAAAGCGCTGATGCAAAATTAGCATTAAAACCACCTTGTGATGCTGATAAATGTAGGAAGAAGTGTACAACAAAGTAAACAAAAGAAACACGAGCAAATATCAACGAACGCTACAAAAATTTGAATTGGGAGTCAATAGGGTTATTTATCAAAGGCATGGTTGAACCATATACGGTAAAAACCTGAACAAAAATGGATTTTATTGGTTTGGCACCGACTTCAAAAACTATGTAAATACCTACCCAGATAAATTGTTAATGTTCTTATTACATTCATTAATATTAATTAATTTTTGGCAGAAATTTACTATACGGGGTAATAATATGGATGGAATAGAAACAGGAATAGGATGGCGTTTATAAAAATTATTTAAACATTTTTAGTGGGTTGGTTTTTTGAATGCGATTCACTTTTTCTTAAAAAGAAATAATTAGTTTGTTTTTATTTTGGTTTTATTTTTATGACTTTTTTTATTTATTTTTTATTTCATACGTTTTAGTGTTAGGTTTTTGTTTTGGGCTAGTTATTAGCTTATTCATAGTTAGTTAGGTTCTACAGTTACAGATATTAGTGATAGTTTTTTAGTGATAAGTTTTGGGCTAGTTCTGGTATCAGTAACTACCTACTTCTTCTGGTAATGTGATGTTTTGGTACTGTAAAATCATGACTTTGACCTACTATTGTTATATACGTTTTACCTGTAGGCCTAGGTAGAAAACTATGGAGAAGGACGCTTTAAGAAAGAAGAGGAATTAAATCCCAACGAAAAATAACGACGACTTGATGCAGCACCAGATGGTGTTGTCTAGGTATCGCCAGCATGCTCGTGCTGCAGAAACTGACAAATTAAAAGAGTTTCGCTTAAAACAATCTTCATGCGAACAGTCAGGTAAGAACTTATCCACAAATATGGACTAACTAACTATGAAAAAACTAAAAGCTAGCCCTATATTGAAAGTAAGTAAAAGGTAAAAGGTTGTCCTAAATGGGACAAATATCCTTTTAAAAACCGCATCAACATTGGTTCAGCCAAACGCAAGGTAATCGATGACAAACATAAATAACATACAGGTTAAACTCCTCTTTGTACGAGTAAGTTGGTAAATCTGCGGGAAACTACTAGTATTCCTTAATTATTCGGAAAATCAATCAAACGTTCGGCTGAATACAAATGTTGTACGAAATACGATTGTTCGGCCGAACATTCGGCTCATCTCTGATACAAAATAAACAGATAAATTGAGAACCTTATTTCTCAAAGTTGGTCAATATATTAAAACCTTCTCCTAAACATGACAAATCTTTTTCTGAAAACCGTATCCAAATCGGTTCAGCGAAACGTGAGAAAATCGCGGACAAACATGCATACTTTGAATTCGGTTAAAAATAAATTTCCTGATTAAAAAAATAAAATTGTACCCAGAGGTGTAACAAAAGATCGGAAAGAAAGAATAATTTCAGAATTGTTGCCTCTAGATGCCTGAGACGAGAAGGAGTTTTTGGTTAAACTTACCTGAACCTTCGCAAGGGTCAAACATAGATTGAATTAAGATCACACACTGCTTTTTAAGTTGCGATATAGGTAACTTTTAGTTAATTAAGCCTGATTTAGAGAATTATCTCATAATGTGAATATATTCTTAAAATAATAATACATAAAGAAAATATTCTTAAAGTTTGTTTAGTTTGATATTACTAATAATATGCGTAAATACAAATATTCTAAGCTGCTGTGATTTGTTTAAGTAACTGTTGAAATTATTAGGTAAGAAAACACTTTTATTGATTTTATTTTCAAGAGGTGACTTTTAGGTTTTAATATTATCTGCAATAATTAAATATCTTTTTTCTTCTGCAATAATTTTAACTTAGGTTAAGAAAGTACGTTAGTACTTTATTTGAATTAAGACTTATTTAAGGATTGGTCTCATAATGCACCTTTGTAGATAATACTTTACTTGCTTGTTACATTTCTTAATGTAAAATATTGTAAAAGAGAATTTTGTTGATTTTTAAGGTGTTTTTTCTATTAATATGTGAAACGACAGTGTTTGTACGTTGTGATATTGATGAAAGTAGTAAGAAAATGCTAGTGATTTCATATAGATTTTTTTAATTTCATATAATTAAACTTTATAAATAAATATTTTCATACCAAAATATAACTTTGTTTTAATATATATTACGGTCTTGCAATCAATCAACCATGCTTTATTTCTAGTTGAGATATTTAACTAAGGAAAAGCGCAATAACTGTGACAGTTATTGCACATATTGTTGGAAGAAACTATAGGGCAGCATATAGCTATTGCTACATAAAAGAGCAATATGTCGGTTAACTAACAAAAACTGCAATAAGTAGTGTAGTTATTGCAGTTATGATTAGGGAAGCTATATAAAAATGATTCATATGTCCTAATGATAAATACATTATTACAGTTTTTACTGTGTATATAACCTTATGTACAAATTTATTACTTTTCAAGTAAGTCCTTTATTTTATTGTATGATCCTTTTTTCAATAAGAAGAGGGTAACTAGGTACTATACGGTGTGTTTTTACCTTTTTATTATTATTACAAGCAACGACTATGTATGGTCGCTGATTACAAGCTTTTACTAAATTGTAAAGTATTCTATATACTGAATAATAAAACTATTTAACAAATGTTTTGTTTAGTTTGTCTTTACCTATTGTGACAACCCTACCAAAATAGGTAACAATTTTGCACGTTCTTAAGAAGCTTTGTCTCTGTTCCGTTTATCTACTCATGTGCCACGAGTCACCCTGCAGACGGTCTTTAACATTTTTTAATATGTACAATTATGTACTTAATAATGTATATTTTATTGAATACATATTATGAACATGTTTAGAATGATATTCCAAACCAACACGAAACACATTTGTATTCTATAATCAATTTTGTTCGTTCAAATAAATTAAATGGCCCCCGACCGGGACTCAAACCTGCTGACGTTTATTTCGTATTTTTATCAATAAGGTGATGTAGGTACTGTCAGCTACAAAACTTTATTTACTCATTGAAATTTTTAAAGTCGTTTTTCACCATATTGTGCCTGAATAACTACTATACATAGAAGTTGATCAATATAAGTCGTTATTTATGTCAATATGCTGAAAAACGACTTTGAAAATATCAATGTGTTAATCCACTTTTGTAGCTGACTGTACCTATACGTATTTGGATAGCACGTAGTTCTGCAATTGTGTTTCGAGTTTAGTTGTCCAGGATACCTCTGCCGTATGCCCTCCATAACATAAGCTATTTAAATAAAATATTTAATAATCAAATAAGTTATTTTTTAATTAATTAGATAATAAAAAACTAACTTGGATATCTTCCCGCAGATCTCACAAGTAAACACGTCCGTGATCCCCTCGTGCTGACTCCTGCGAACAGAATTACATCAGAAACGGTGCAGTCGTTTCGGTGTTGGGAAGTTACTTATCTTAAATAAATGAAAAATATGATAAATAAAAATTACCCGACCAGGATTCGCTGCAAAGCTATACCATAAGATGGAGCTACGTTAGCAATATAACGTAAAAACAAAAATGTGGTAAGTAATTTCGAGGCGTACCGCCAGGCCCCGGTAGCTTAGTGGAAGACTCGTCCGGCAAACGAGAGGACCCAGGTTCGAATCCTGGTCAGGTAACTTTTATTTATCACATTTTTCATTTATTTAAGAATAATTGAGCATTTTAAATGCAAAAACTTAAAAACATCATTAAGTTACTCGTCATTCACGATAATTTTTACTAAGTAAAGATCGTTTTATTACTTATTTTATAATGTTTCTAATGTTTGTATAAAAAAACACTAAAGCGTAGAGATAAAATGTAACACAGAATTAATAACTATAAAATATGATTTAATACGATTTTTATTAAATTCCAGACAAATATTTTTTAAATTAAGGCGACAAATTGAAAAATGCATTAACTTTCATCGCAAACTATGAGAATATGACAAGACGAGTGGATCTGAAATTTTGGTATGTGTAAATTCATATTTTGATTGCTCAAAAAATTATTGGATGATTTTGACTCGGTAATTTTTTTTTTAAAAAAAGTGATTGAAAAAATACTTTTTCGTAAATTACCACGCAGTTATGAAATCCATATGCCTAGAAATAACTTAAATACAATCTTCAAATTATTGTTCGAGCTTTGGTCAATCAAAATTTACATAGCATTTGTACCATTACTTTTTTACACATTAGATGGTCGGGATTACTATGCAATACGCGACCTTATGTCGGCGTGTTAACGTGCTAACATTTCAGTGTGGCGTCTTAATGTATAGTCACCTGACGTGCTGCATTATAGTAACCGGGTCTCGAACCACCTTCTCACATAGTCGACACTTGTACCTGAAAATATGTACCATTGGGGTCAGATTGTTAGGAATAATAAGAACAGATTAAATTCAAACAGAAAGTACTACATTGGTTGAAAAGTTCGCGGCCTGGCCATTAAAAAAAAAACTTTTGTTATTTTTTCCGCCGTCATTTTGAACTGTCATTATTCAATTGTCAGCTCGCGAATTTTCAATTTGATATCTTGTTTAAATAAAATTTTACGAACAATATAAATACGTGTGTAGAACAAAGTTTCACTAATGGAGAAATTTGAACAACGTGCTGTGATTAAATATTTGTTTAAAAAAAGATTAACACCAAAGGAGATCCATGATGACATGCAAACAACATTAGGGGAATCTGCCCCGTTTTATACCACTGTGAAAAAATGGGTTGCAGAATTTAAACGTGGACGAGAGAACATCGAAGATGACCCTCGCTCCGGCAGGCCAATGACGTCTACGACCGAAGAAAACATCAATAAAGTGTGTGATCTCATATTGAAAGACCGTAGATTGACTATCAGAGAAATTGCAGACACTATAGGCATCTCATATGAACGAACGCAAAACATCATTGTCCATGAACTCGGCTTTTCTAAGGTTTCGGCTAGGTGGGTCCCCAGATTGCTTTCAGTAGAGCAAAAGCGAATTCGACTCACGATTTCTCGCGACTGTTTGGAGATGTTCGAGGCTGATCCACAAGGTTTTCTTGACAGATTTGTGACAATGGATGAAACCTGGGTTCACCACTATACCCCAGAATCAAAACAACAATCCAAACATGGAAAAAATCAGGTGAACCAACTCCGAAAAAAGCAAAGGCAATTCTGTCGGCTGGCAAGGTGATGGCATCGGTTTTTTGGGATGCTAAGGGTGTCATTATGGTGGACTACCTTCCAAAAGGCGAAACAATAAACTCTGCGTACTATAGCACCCTTCTGCGCCGTTTACGTGAAGAAATTAAACAGAAACGCCCAGGATTACTGAGAAAGAAAGTGTTGTTTCACCAGGACAACGCCCGAGTCCACACGTCTGTCGAGTCTATGGCTCAAATTCGTGATTGTGGTTTCGAATTGTTGCCACATCTAGCTTATTCTCCTGATTTGGCACCTTCGGACTTTCATCTGTTTCCAAACCTGAAAAAACACCTCGGTGGGCAGAAATTTTTAACGAATGAAGAGGTCGAAGCCGCTGTTAACCTGTATTTTGAAGACCTTGAGGAATCTTTTTTTAAAACAGGCATGGAAGCTCTGGAAAGCAGATGGAAGAAGTGCATAGAGCTAAATGGAGATTACGTCGAAAAATAAATATATTTTTGTATGTACTTTATTCTGTTTTCTTGACTAGGCCGCGAACTTTTCAATCCACCCTCGTACAAAGGGTTAATTTTAATTAGAACATCACATCTTGCATGCAGCCTCTCCACATCAATCCCAACAACATTTGTTCTACAACTGAGGCAATTAAAATTAACCTTGTATTCCTTATTAATCTTAGGAAAAGTTTTTTAATACTTTATTTTATTGATAAATTCTTTGGAAAACATAGTGTTACATAAACCTATCTTAAAACTAATTTAACATCAATTAATAGTCCAAAGTCGTCGTGGCGCCGTGGTTACTGTGTGTATCATACGATATCACAGATTAAGCAACGTTTGGCGCGGTCGGTACTTGGATGGGTGACCGCCGACCATTCATTTCTCACGACGACTTCCGTGCTTCGGAGGGCACATTGAACAGTCGGTCCCGGGTGCTGTATACTTGTATACAGTAGTCGTTAGGGTTTGTCAGAAGCCATTTTGGCACCCTGAAAATTCTGACATACACCACCCAGCACTGGGCCAGCTTGGTGGATTATGGCCTATACCTCCTCGTCCCAGGGGAGAGACTCATACCCTGCAGTGGGCTCATTACAAAGAGTTGTGATGATGATGAATAGTCTCCACATTTTCATAAGAGGTAATAAAAAAATGAGAAAGAAAGAAAAATAAAAGAAAGCAATTCAAGAGCGTGATAGAATTTCCTTTACACCAAAAATGTAAAGGAAATTCTATTCATTTTGGCAAGGCGTCTAAATGCTAGTAGGTCGAAATTCGCTTGAAGATAGGTTTCCTTGGTGAACTTGTTATCATTTCATTCGACACTCACATTTACTGTGTACGGAATTCACACAGTCTTACACCTTCCATGCTGGACTGGGAGCGAAAGGAAAAACATAGAATGTGCCAGCTGCTTCTCCTCCCGGGCATACTGTAAAACCCAGTTAAGGGACAGAGGTTTTATTGGCGTTTTTGCGGGCGATAGGCTGACTCTCTGTCACTGCAATAGTCTCTCACCATCATTATAATACCACAGATAATACCTTCAAATTTGTCAAACGTGACATCAGATGGTTTTACAGCCTTTGGTGTTCTGGCTACCCCATAAGGGATGCAGGCGTGAGTGAAGTTATGTATGTATGTATCTAATTCACACAGTATCTAATATGCCCTAAGTGCATTATACGCGATAGACCTTACAAGTTTGACAGTTTCAAACAAATTATCAGCAAAGTGGGTCATGATCATAAACATGGTTATTGGAAATTAGTCCCGAATCCTTTAAGGAGACGTATTTGAAACTAGCTTTATCCCGCAACTTCGTATGCGCTTAACCACCCTTCTCGTGGAAATTTCAGAAACTATACAACCAGACACCTACTGAAAGAACCTTTATACCAAGTATCACATCCATGCACTCAAGGAATAAGTTTTTTCATACAAACTAAAAATCATATATTCCTCGTGCCCGTGGGAATTTTGGGAATTTTTTTCGTAGCACAACCAGTCACTCTTTGAAGAACCTTCATGCCAAGTATCACATCCGTACACTCAAGGAATAAGATTTTTCATACAAACTAAAAAGTCCAACCCCTTTCGTAATTCCTTTCGTAACACAACCAGACACACATTGAAAAACCTTAACACCAAGTTTCACATCGGTGCACTCAAGGAATAAGACTTTTCATACAAACTAAAAAGTCCTATATTTCCCGTTCCCGTGGGAATTTCGGGAATTCCTTCCTTAGTGCACCCCTACATCCCCTAAAGAATGTATGTTCCAAATTTCAGCTCTCTACGCCCAGCAGTTACGGCTGTCCGTTGTCTGTCAGTCAGTCAGTACCTCAGTCACTCAGTCAGTAACGGAACAGTTTTATATATATTGATGATTTGAGCCCGAAAATAAATAAACAAATATTTCTGACGCTCACAAACATTATCTAGCCCAAATTCAGTATCTTAAAGAACTTGTGTTATGGATACTAGATAACTGATATACTTAAGAAATATATAAACATACACATTGAATAAATAGGTACATATTTTTTATTAGAATAAACTTAAATAAACATATAAACATCCATGACTAGACGGCTTATATCTGTGTTCATCACAAAAATATCCGCCGCCGCCGGGATTCGAACCCAGGACCTATGGCATAGAAGGCAATGTAAGTTACCGCTACACCAGCCGGTCGTCAAATCCGACATTTATAATAGGTTTCTCTTTTTTCTTAATTAATAAATTTTACCATGCGAAACTTTGAAACTATATTCACTATAGTCTGGCTAATGAAAGTAGAGAACGAAAAAATCTGGCGAATTTAAAAAAATCCCATCATGGCAACCCCGACTATAGTACGACACATATGGATTAAACAAACTTAATACTTGATTATTATTTATATAAAATAATTGTTAAAAATAACAATTTTGGTACTGCCCTACTTTTTGATGAGAATTATATTATTAAAATGAAAGGCAACTAGTATTAATCAGGCTTAAAATAAAACAATAAAATACAATACATTATTATTTTTATTCATTGTAATCAAAATCTGAATCCAGCAATTCTATATGGAATGAATCGTCAGAGCCACTGGTACCGCTGTTTCCTACATTGATTATGAAAATATCAAGTTTTTAATTATTACCAATAACCGTTCGATTGAGAACAGTGACACCAGAATAAGTTGCCATATAAAAAGTTTGCAAAAACCCCCATTGTCTACTTTCGTTAGCCCGACTCTATAAGTTATCAACTTACCGTCTCGTGTGTGTGTACATATGAACTCTCTGAGAAAACGTCGAGGGGAAGTACATATGGCAATAGGTACATGTGAATCGTCCGCGAGACTGAAAATATAAATAAATACGTTTAGTTTCATTATGATTTACTTCCATGTTTTCAGACTGGACTGCGAGCAAAGGAAAACATAGAATGAATGATAAGAAAATCATCGAAAGCTACTGAAAACTTTTTGAAAAATTTAAATTTCGAAATCGTTTTACAGTTATAAGACAGCCTTAATATTTCATCTTTTTTTTTATATTGCTTTGTCGTTGGTGTACTAAAGAGTTATTATTACATACATACATACAGAACTTCACACCTGTATCCCTAATGGGGTAGGCAGAACACCAGAGGCTATAAAATTATCTGATATCACGCATCTAACATCACATTATCTGACATCTTTGGAGACATACCAAAAGCATACCCACAAAATGTCAATAAGACCTCTGTCTCTTAACTGAATTTTACAGTATGCCCGGGAGGAGAAGCTTCCATGCTTCTCCATGTTTCTCCTTTGCTCCCAGTCCAGCATGGAAGAAACTGATTAATATTTATTTTTAATTTTATTTTTTCTCTTCATGTATGATGAAGAGAAAAAATATGAAACTATCATGTCCTCGAATTTCGAAAGTGATCCACCAGTCATCAGTATTTTTAGAAAATTTAAATTTTTTCAAAAATTTCAGTACATTTCTATGATTTTCTGATTGGACTCATCTTAAGTATCTTATATCATATGAAACATCAAAAACCGATTCATAACTTACCAAATTATCGCGTAACAAAGATATAAAAAGAAAACACACGAATTGAGAACGAATGAATGATATTGAATGAGAATGAATGGAATTCTTTCTACAACGGACTGGGAGCGAAAGAAAAACATAGAATGTACCAGCTGCTTCTTTTTCCGGGCATACTGTAAAAGTCAGGTAAGGAACAGAGGTTCCAAATTAGAGATATTATCACAAAGCAGATATTAGTAGAGCTGCTGTAAGCAAAGATGCACAGCTTCAATTTGGGTTGTTCTGACGTCACAGCCTTAATAGTTCAAGCTATTCCGCACTAGAGGCACTGGCGTCAGTCCGACGCTGACTTCTGTGAAGTATGTACACGCGGAGATATTTAAAAAAAATAATCCTACGATGTTTCTCGATGTAAAATTAAGTTTTCTCTACTTTTATAAAGGAATTGCATTGACAATCCAAATCAAATTAAGTAACCACGAAGATAATTTAATTCATTATTATTTTTAACAAATTGTTTGTTTTCCAATTATTTATGTCCAAAATGCCAGATTGTTATTTGTTGCCTAGGTGATTTTTATGCCGCGAAAAAATGTTGCGCTATCTAGCGTCAAGTAGAAATACTTATAATTTCGCGGTTTTTTTCTGACAGATTGGAAACGTATGAAATTTCATTAAAAAACTAGAGCCACCTAGTAAAGTATAGCTAAACAGTAATTCCAAAATTGAATGCAAGTCTGGACAGGAAATAATTGCCAGACACTGTTTACACCAAGGAGATTATTGACAGGCAATATTTGCGTTCAAGTTTTGACCTGTCTAAACACAAACTTTTATGTCATTGTACCACTTTCTGACGCGTTGCTTCAATTTTTGCACGTACACATACAATAATTGCATGCAAGAATTGGTTCGTGCTGTTTACACCACGAACAGTTTTGAATGGAACTTACTCCTATAGTGCAATTATGTTACGTGTTGTTTAGACGATACAAGAAAATGGCGTCGTCTAAAAATTCAAAAATTCAAAAAATTCAAAAAGTTTTATTCATCTTAGGAATTTCACAAAACACTTGATGAAGTCAGTCATCACATACTTCGGCTTTAACTAGTTGTTGATAGTTGTTAAATAAGATATTACAGTAGACCAAGAGACAAAAAAAGCCGGCGGAAAAAAACTCTTGGCACTCTTTTTCAGTCAGAATTATCAAATTAATACAAATAGGTACAGTACAAATTGACCGTGACATGAAAAAAAAACAAACACAAGACAGCTGATTGTGAGAGCCGATGTCATGCCACAACCAAATTGCTTACATAGCAGATGCAATGAGCTATGGATGCACAATACGAACATGACAAACTGGGACCAGAGTATTTGAACAAAAATGGAATAAAATAGTCATAGTATCATTAGCAAAACGACCTGGCACCGCTAGCAGCACCCGTTCACGAGTTAACGCAAGCACCAGCCATCACCCTCCTCAACCATATTTTAGGGAAGAGGGTGACCCGATACCCGAAGCTACCACTAGCCATGCCGCCTGAGGGAGCATGACGTTCTTGCTGTTGTCTCGACAAGAAAATAAGTGAGTGGGACAGTCACCAGTATGTCATATATATACTGCACAGCCAAGCCGTAAACAAAATTATTAAGTAATTAGAAACTTTTAGAAATATCCTGTTGTGCTTAATCCCATGCCCTTTTATCATCTAAGTAATCTTTAGTTTTATAATAAGCTTTTCGAGATAGAGTGTTTTTAACGATTGATTTAAATTTATTGAATGGCAGGGATTGAATTGACTTCGGAATTTTGTTATATATACGTATTGACATTCCAATAAATGATTTGCTGCTTTTAGCCAACCTTAATTTAGGAAACGCTAACTTATGGTCGTTCCTAGTCCTTACAGAGTAATTTGTGTCATAATTATCTTTCCTAGTTTTAAATTTATTACTATTCTTATAAATATACATAATGTTTTCATAAATATATTGTGATGCAAGGGTCAAGATACCAATCTCTTTAAACTTTTCTCGAAGAGATTCTCTGTTTCCAAGTTTATACATTCCACGAATAGCCCTTTTCTGCAGTGTAAATATCGTGTCAATATCTGCGGCATTGCCCCAAAGTAGGATGCCATAGGACATTATACTATGAAAATAACTAAAATATACCAGCTTCGCTGTCTTAACATCAGTCAATGAGCGAATTTTCTTTACCGCGAACGCTGCAGAACTAAGTCTACTCGCTAGTTGTGAGATATGGGCGCCCATTGCAATTTAGAATCTAAGGTAATTCCAAGAAAAACAGAGTTATCTACTAGATTCAATCTGTTCCCATTAAGCCGCAGATCAGACTCAACTTGTTTTACATTTGGTGCAGAGAATTTTATACATTTAGTTTTTTTATCATTGAACGCTAGATTATTTATATTGAACCACTGAACAACATTTGCGAGAGCATTGTTTACATCGTCGTAGTTTATTTTCTGTCTCATCATTTTAAAAATTAATGATGTGTCGTCAGCAAACAATACAATCTCATGATTATTGCCTACCATATAGGGTAGATCATTTATATAGACTAGAAACAAAAATGGGCCCAGAATTGATCCTTGAGGCACTCCCATTCTCACAACCGACCCAGCCGACCTTTTCCGGTTAACCTCAACCTTCTGAATTCTATCACTTAGATATGAATTCAACAGTTTGAGGTCAGTGCCTTTCATGCCGTAGTGGTGGAGTTTCCTGATGAGAGTGTCATGCTGAACACAGTCAAATGCCTTGGATAGGTCACAAAATACACCTAGGGCATCCTCCGACCTCTCCCAGGCACCAGTGATTATTTCAAATAGTTCAACACCAGCATCAGTTGTTGAACGGCCCTTTGTAAATCCAAATTGTTTATTATGAAGTAAATTGTTATAGGTGAAATGGGCCAAGAGTTGATTAAGAATAATTTTTTCAAAAATTTTACTACAAGTAGGTAGAATTGAAATTGGTCTAAAATTAGTAGGGTCTGTAGTGCTACCCGACTTAAATAAAGGTATAACCTTACTATGCTTCATTAAATCAGGAAACTCCCCACTAATAATACAGTTGTTATATATTTCAACAAGGCAAGGAGCTATTACATCTATAATAGAATTTAATATTTCAACAGATATGCCCCAGAGATCAGTTGTCTTTTTAATATCAATTGTCTTAAATGTTTTAATAATATCCCCGGTGTCTATGGGTTGGAACTTGAAAGACACCTTGCACTCACTTACATAATTTTTGAGCAATGATTCAGCCGCCACAGGTGATGAGTTTAATGATTTAGTAGTTGAAACTGGAATGTCAGCAAAACAGCTCTCAAATGCTGGGCCTTTAGTCACATCTCTTCTCCAAGTTTATCAAACGTGGCATCAGATGATTTAATAACCTCTGGTGTTCTGTCTGCCCCATAAGGGATACAGGCGTGAAGTTATGTCTTATATTAGTTAGTTAAGTATTAAATCCAACCTACCGGGCTATGCTTGGACATGTGGTTGTCGAGCTTGACCTGGAAGTTAAATCCCCGGTGGCACAGTGAGCACTGGAACGGGAAGCGGAGGTTCTCGCGTTCTGCTTCCGCCTAAGACAAAAATATTCTAAATTACAAATTAATAATAATCACAATAAAAGATATCGCACCACAAACCGTTTTACAAATATAGTTCGGCCGTTCAGAGAATGCGTTCCTGACACCTATCAGTTAGTCACGACTAGTGATGGGCACAACATAACACTGAGTTCGTTACCGTTCCTCCAAAATGAAACGCCGCGTTATTTTTAAGATTATTTTCGTTTTAAATTGGCGGAATCATTTAAAATTTATATTTTAGTAATTTAAGTGGAAACCAAAAAAAGGTAATATAAATATGATAAAACTGTTTTATTTATTTTTTGTTACAAAGTAA
This sequence comes from Stenoptilia bipunctidactyla, assembly GCA_944452665.1. Taxonomy (NCBI): domain Eukaryota; kingdom Metazoa; phylum Arthropoda; class Insecta; order Lepidoptera; family Pterophoridae; genus Stenoptilia; species Stenoptilia bipunctidactyla. Next base: position 20,177,861 of record OX101746.1, read on the forward strand.
CAATCTGTAATAAAAAATAAATAAAGCAATAAAGTATTTCTATGCAATAAAGTACATTTTCGGCAAGTGGGTAGTAAGCAAATCAGTTGAAAAATTTTGGAGCTCTTAAATTTAATTGAAAATAAATAAAAAACAGTGTATTTGAGTTATTATAAATTGCATTTAATGTTGGCATAGGCTTACTTCACCCACCCAGCTATAAATTTCCAACTAAATCTCACCTTCAAACAAAACTATAAACACTACTTAATAGTTATGGAGTCCTTAAATGATGTAAAACAGTCCATGGATAAAATGATTGAGTCATTTAACACTAGAATGGCACAATTTGAACAAAGCAGCATCAACAACACCTCCACTGCTACACCAACAACATCTTCACTGGCCGCAGAATTTAACACCTTCAAAAAGTTTGTCCAATCTGCCTTGGCTGCTCTACAGGCACAAATAGAACATATTGCTCAAGACTGTGATAGGCTTGAGATGCGAAGCCGCAGAAAATTTCTGTTATTCCATGGAGTTCCTGAGGCCACACAGGAAGATGTTTCTTCGTTAGTTATAAAGGTGGCCACCGAAAATTTGCAGGTAACTACTTTTAAAATGGATGATATTCAGTTTTGCCATCGCCTGGGTAAGTCTTCTCGTGATCATAGACCAAGACCCATTATAGTTAAGTTCAACAGTAGCAGCAGTAAACACAAGGTATGGACACAGAAGACTTTACTCAAAGGCAGCGGTATTGTATTGTCAGAATACCTCACTAGACATCGACACAATTTATTCCTGGCGGCGAGGCAACAGTTTGGAGTCACAAAGTGTTGGACTCGCGATGGTGACATCTTAGTGGCAGGTCCAAATAACAGTAGATACCGCATACGCAAGTTCGACGATATTAATTCTGTTTCCGCGGAGCTGACACCGTCTTCAACTAAAGAATTGAATGCGGAGAATAAACAGCAAGCTAAGACTGGCGCTGTACCAAGAGGCCGCCGTGCAATCTCCAAAAAGTAGTTTTATTCTGAGTACTTAAAGTATTTTGTAATTTGATTCATCTCTTATCTCACTGCAGGGTCCATTATCTTCACCTTATATTTTACATGCAGGTAGTTGTATTTTTTTTTTCCTAGTTTTGTGCAATAATATTTTATATTTTCAAGTGTAGGTCAATTTCAATTCAATTCAATTCTTGACAATTTGGCAACCAGCCGTCGATATGAGGCGACAAGCTATTACTGCCAGTATCATGTGATGGGATAGACACGGTATTAAGAGTAAAGGACCAAATGAATTAACACTACAAGTGGTGCGCGACGTAGACCGGGCGTTGAGTTACCTAAAACAATAAGACCACACGTTTAGAACCATCACTGACAAAAAACAAACAAGGATTAACCAACTTGTGTTAGTATCGTAGGTCAATTTACAATTCAATAACATAACCTTGTTTATTTTTGTTCTGTCCTGTCTCTGTGACGTATGTCACTTCATGTATGATGTAGGATTGAGAGATTGAATCTGCGTTCATAAAGTTTTATTTTTTACTCTTGTTATCACTGTTTTGATTTAGTGGTACCATATTGCAAAATTAAGTTTTTTTTTATACTTTGTTCTTGTTTTATAAGTTTTTTTTTATATAATTTATTATAGCTGGAGTCTAAAGTACGTTTTTGTAAAGCAATACATATTATATATATTAGTATCTTTTATATTATTCTATAATAAGTAACATAATATTATTTATCTAAGTAGGTATATTCAGGTTATATGAGTTTTGATGAGAGTGAAAATGAAAATTCTTTTAAATCCTGTTCCTCAGGCGGGTTGAATAGTATAAACAGTAGTTTCCAAAGTTTAACATCATCCCTTAATTCATTTCTGAAAAATGAATTCTCCGGTTTGGAGTATAACTTTAATGTTGCACATATAAATGCACAGAGTATTCCTGCCCACCACATAGATTTGCTAGATTCTTTTGAAATTGTTAATCTTCATGCCCTATTAGTGTCAGAAACCTGGTTCAAACCTTGCCTAGCGTCAACATCGTATGGACTGCCAGGTTTTCACTTGATTCGCAATGATCGAGTCCATAAAACGGGAGGCGGTGTTGCTATTTACCTGCGCACGAACATACCATATAAAGTTGTATTACAATCCACTAATGACGCCGGCTCCAATATGGAATACTTGTTTGTGGAAATCATACTTAAGCACAAAAAGATACTCTTGGGTGTTATTTATGTTCCTTCGATGTATGACAATTACCTTTCAACATTCGAGCAACTTCTTGAAGATATCTTGCCAAACTATAGCGACACTATAATCATGGGAGACTTTAATACATGTATGCTGAGAAATGATTCTAGGGCTAATAAATTAAAGTCTATTGTCGAATCCAGTAACTTGCACATACCTTTACTTAATGCAACGCATTTTTTTCCAAACTGTGCCCCCTCTCTCTTAGACCTCATGTTTGTCACCTTTCAAAATAATATTCAAAAACATGGCCAGTGTGGTGCAGACGCTTTTTCGTATCACGATCTTATATACCTATCGTATAAGGTACGCCCTCCTAAATCAAAGCCTAAAGTTGTATTGCGACGTAATTTTGGAGGTATGAACGTGGAAAACTTGCGCATTGATGCTGCTAACATGGATTGGTCTATAATTGATAATACTGATGATGTTGATGCACAAGTCAATCTTCTCAATAGTTTTTTGACAGAAATTTATGACCGACATGCACCGTTTCGTAAAATTAAATTAAAACATCTCCCGGCTCCATGGCTTACTGATACCATCAAACATCTTTTACATAAGAAAAATATTGCGAAAGCTAAATTCAAAGCAGACCAATCTGAAACAAACAAAGAGCATTATAGATCTGTCAGAAATTACTGCAACAAGGTGTGTAGGGATGCCCAACGACGCCACATTCACGCATCCGTAGAAAACGGTGATCCAGCAAAAGTATGGAAATTTCTCAAAACTTTGGGCATCGGCAAACAAAAAAATTCTCTTACATCAGATGTCGACCTTAACTTACTCAATAGACATTTCTCCTCAGTTTCCAAAATGGACGAGTTTATAAAAAACCGTACCTTAAACCATCTTTCTCAATTGCCTCGCCCGGACATATCTCCTTTCACATTTAAGCCTTTCACTGATAGTGATGTTAAGCAGAGTATTCTTAAAATTACTTCCAATGCCATGGGCTGTGACAGCATTAACCGTCATATGTTGATTCCTATCCTTGATATCCTTCTCCCGACGTTAACCAAGATCCTAAATAACTCCTTGTCTTCATCAACGTTTCCCGAAGCCTGGAAAGTCGCCAACCTTATACCTTTACCAAAAACGAACAATCCTGTGCATCCATGTGACTACCGACCCATTTCTATATTACCTTTCCTTTCCAAAGTCCTGGAACGTCTAGTTCACCATCAACTATATACTTTCCTAAATCACAACAATCTCCTTAACCCATTCCAATCTGGATTTCGCTCCGGACATAGTACGGTTACTGCGCTGGTTAAGATAACCGATGACATAAGACATGGTACGGAGCATCAACAACTGACACTACTTACTTTACTGGACTTCAGTAATGCATTTAATGCAGTTGATTTTGATGTTTTGCTTGGTACCCTACGCTCTCTTAACATATCTCCTGAAGTGATCGACTGGTTTCGCAGTTATTTGCAAGGCCGCCGGCAACGTATTTCGATCGATGACAAAGAGTCCTCATGGTGTAATGCTATCGCTGGTGTGCCTCAAGGTGGTGTGCTCTCTCCTTTATTATTTTCAGTTTTCATTAATACTATAACGACCTCTCTTTCTTCTTCCTACCACTTGTATGCAGACAATCTACAAATTTATACTCAATTCAGCCCCGACAGCATCGATTTGTCCATTAATACTATTAATAAGGACCTTGTTTCAATACTTGAATGGGGTAAATATTATGGTTTAAATATTAATCCTTCAAAAACTCAAGTTATCCTTATTGGTAGCTCTAAACTTATAAACAAAATTGATTATCAGCAACTTGCCCCTATAATTTTTGATAACGTTACCATACCTTACAGTAGAGTAGTTAAAAATCTGGGAGTTCTCATGGATTCCACACTTTCATGGAAACCACAAATAGAATCTGTCAGCAGAAAAGTTTTCTCCGCTGCACGATCTCTCCGAAGGCTTCGTAATTTTCTACCAATACCTACCAAAATTGCCCTCGCACAATCACTTATACTCCCAATACTGGATTACGCTGACACTAGCTATCTTAATTTGACCGAGGAGCAACTAAACAAGCTTGAGCGCCTTCAGAATATGTGTATTAAATTCATATTTGGTTTACGAAAATATGATCACGTTTCCGAATTTCGCGTTAGGCTCAAGTGGCTCCCAATTCGTCTTCGAAGGAATACTCATACACTCAGTCTTTTATACAAAATATTGTTCAACCCCTGTCTGCCAACCTATCTCAAAGAACGCTTCGATTTTCGCCATCAGCACCATGAACGTAACCTGCGGTCAGCCAGCAATTTCTTACTGGCAACCCCGCGTCACAGTTCCCACTTCTATCAGCAGTCGTTCACGGTGAAAGCAATATCACTTTGGAACTCACTACCATCTGCTCTCCACAATGCCAAAACAATAGCTTCCTTTAAATATAATTTGAAAAAGTTCTATCTCTCACACTTGTTTCATATCAAATAGAATATATATTTGTTTACCTACATACTGTATATATTATTCTGTCTATTTATATATTTATGTTAATTTAATGTACCTATTTAAATATTTCTATTGTTATATATCCAAGTATATCTATTTATCTATTTATGTATTTATTAAATTCTGTAGTATTTTATATTATGTTAATTAGTAGTATTTAAGTATAAATAATATTATTTATGCCATATTCATGTTTCTTTTTTAATTCATAAGATTTCGTTTAAGATGGGGTTGCCTGGTAGAGATCGCTTAGAAGTGATAAGGCCGCCCAAATTGCACATTTAATGTTTTTTGTATATTATTATTGTATGTTAATATTTATCCATTCTATGCAAATGGCAATAAAGTATTTGAATTGAATTGAATTGAATTAATTGAATGTGCGTACAGAATATTAACCAGACTCCGATTCGCTTAAGGAGGTAGTGTCTTCATCATCATCTTCGCCTACATGTATAATTATTTTATTATCAATAACAGAATCAATCCTGATATCTCGGTCAAAATGTTCCATAATCAGGTTTTTAGTTTTTTAACAACCTTTGCCCAGTCATCTCTAGTGACTTCCCCGCAGGCTTCTTTTAATAGGGTCATCATCTTTTTCGTGCTGAATGGCGGGGAAGTATAGTGGCGGGCGGCGTAACCTTTTATTTGAGCCCAGATTAGCTCAATCGCGTTATATTGGCAATGATACGATGGAATTCTTAGAACGCGATGACCGTACTCCAGAGCCAGTTCATCGATTTCGTATCGCACATTTTCCACTTTATTTTCTTTAACTAATTTAATTAGCTCTGCTTTTAGCATCTGCATATTTGCGTCAATGCCTTTTGCTTGTAACAAACTTTTTTTCGCGCATTCGTTTTGGTCATAGTTTTATTTTTTAATTTAATAAAAGTTATCTTATAGTTAATTATTTTCAAATTCTTAAAAAGAAAAACAAAACGTATTATTTCATAAAGTATACCTGTTTAAGAACAGATTACGATACTGTTATAGCCTGTTATTGTTAGCACAGCACTACAAATATAAAGCTTTGACATAACCTTGTAATAGCGCAGTATAGATTTTGAAAAATATTGTTTACCAAGTTATTTGACACTCAGTTTGGCACAAAATTATAAAATTCATTGATTATTGATACAATAATGTTGTTTTAATGCTCATCAATTGTTAAAACGGTAAACAACCAGCAAAAATATTTTTGATCGTAACTGCAACGCCATTACAAAGTTACGTCGTCAGTTCAATCGCGATGTGTCAGGAACGCATTCTCTGAACGGCCGAACTATAGTTGCTGTTGATAAACAGCTACTACGACGCGGCATTTCATTGATAATACTACGACGTAGTACTACAAGATGGTTCGTAGTAGCGCGTAGTCGTATTTAAATATCACAACATCATCTAGCCCAAATTAAGTTTCTTAAAGAACTTGTGTTATGGATACTAGATAACTGATATACTTAAGAAATATATAAACATACATATTGAATAAATACATATTTTTTATTAGAATAAACTTAATAATAAAAAATCCCCAAACAATCCCACCGACTACACAGCCTCAAAGTAAGCAAAGCTTGTGATATGGGATACCATGTAGCGAACTAGGGGGGAATCTAGAATATAAAACCTACTAAAACACAGGGTTGTGTTTTAGTTACTCGCCAATTTTTTTACTCGCCATTTATAGAAACGATTTTTGCAAAAAAGGTATGTATTTTTTAGAAGGCAAGTAATATATTCGCTAACATATTAGGCAAAGCATAAAAAAATTAATACCATTAAAATAAAGACGACTACGCGCTACTACAAAAGATCTTGTAGTACTTCTTCTTATAGTATTTTTGTTTGATTTGTGAATAATTTCCACGATCCTAAAATTTGGCACAGGTTGCGGCCAGGAAACGGAAACCTTTTAGTTTGCTTTCTTTCGATAGATGTCGCTGTTCGTCGATTAAATCGCGCAAGAAGAGTTAGAAATGACTTAGCTATATTTACTTTGTAGACCACAATTATTCGTCAGTTTTACCAAAACAAATTAAAGTAATAATATAAATAAAAAAGAAAAAAAAATGAACCTACACATGTTGAACAAACATCAGCCAAGGACAGGCCTAAATCATTGGGTCGCGCAAGACACCTCCACAGGGAACCAAAGCTCCATAGTGGACTCCTCCGTGCCCCTGAAGGCCCGTGAGAAGACTCGAAGGTAATTATTCGTCTTCACTTTCACAATTTATAATATTAGTAATTGTGAGCGCCATCTACACTTTCATGCGGAACTACGGGAACTACGGCGTCGGCAGAAGTTCCGCGAAGCACCACTGAGGGCGACATCAGCGCCCACTGTAATAGGATTGGCGCGATGGCGGCGGACACCCATTCGCAACACTCGCAACGTACGAGTACATACGCTTTAAACCTTTAATTGTATTGTAATTCAAACAATCAACGTTGTAATTTAACTTTAAAATAAAAGTCTTTATTGAAAAGTACCCAGCCCATCAGGAGATCCCTATTTGGTGCCATCAGCGCACACATCCATTCCGAACACTCCAATCTGAAGACTTATCCACTAGCGAACTGTAATATGAATTCCATTACATATAAATACAAAATCTGCAGGGAACTTCTAAACCTACCTTGACCTGCCGCATGTGCTCCTCAGGATCCAGGGTTATGACCTCCACTTTCTCCACGTCCACCTCCACCGGTGGACCTCTTACTGACTTCCTCTTCTCTGGTTCTGGCTCATCATCTCTGTAGATAGAATAATTAATTATCTATAAAAATATTTTTTGTATGTGTTTCGGTTCGTTTAGAAAAACCTCGAAAACTACTGAGCCGATTTTGAACAAAATCTCTATTGTGGTAATGATGAAGTCAAAGATTGGTTTAATAAGTAACTAGGTCTTCGTAAAGCGTGGTGGTGAAATTTGTTTTTTTTTTATGAAGGATGGTTTTGAAGCTTTCCTAGGCTTTCGACTCCATCTTTACTTACCCTGGATCAGTTGCAAACCATTATTTAAATCTTTGAAACTACTAACGCTTCCATGTATTTATATCTATGTAACCTGTATTTTTGTAAAAGAAAATCCAGAACTATTTGTAACTAAAAACAATATTGTACCTTCAATACAAGGTTTCCTAACAGATTATGCTTGCCTAATATACAGGGTTCATTTGACAACATCTGCCAAATTTTTTTACGTAATAAGTATCATTAATAGAAACCATTTCGCAAAAGAAGTAGTTATTTTTTTACACGGAAATTCATATTATTCACTAAAATGTTAAGCACAACATGGTCATACGATTTTACGAATGAATACTATAAAGAATATGCGCAGAGGTACAACTTAGCCAAATGAATTACACCACAGACGTCCAAATTCTCAAAAAACAATCTTATCCTCTTGACAATAAAAGCCATTACATCGAGCAGGTAAGATACCGACACGTTCGCACGTGAACGAAACCGGCCGGCGGCGCCGTCGCAAACCCGGAAACACTTGTCTGTTGCCATGACCATGACCTTCAGTCGCTCGCGCATCCTCGGCGGAAGTGCACGCGCAGCGTGCGTAACGCAGCTGCGTTCGCGAGAGACCACGAAACCTGCGCCGCGTGTGTTTATTAGACAGTGAGTCGTCGCTAACTATCGATAATGTTTACAAATAGGGAATCGTTTATCAGAACGAAGCTCGAAGCCTTTCTGATTTAATAAACCAAATGGTATGTGCATTTGACAAAGTGAAAAGTGACACTGCAGTGCTACATAAAGTCAATAAAAATGTGTTAAAACGTGCTAGACTCTGCCTGTAGAAAAATGGTATGCATTTTGAACACTTACTCAAGTACTTAACGTGAAACCAATTCGTAATAATTGTGTAAATAATGTTGATTAGAGCTTTCATTAATGTACCTACATAAGTTTATCAATCTTTTTAAATACGCCGAATTGCAAAATGCTTGTTCTTTGTATCTATTTTGCATTCACTTAAAAGTATTATGTTAAATTTTCTCACATTAAATCCCTCAAACCTTTTGCAATTTGCCGGTTCTAAGGCCGTCAAAGTATGAAGAAAAGATTGTACGTAACTTATGCAGGTAACTTTTTTTATCGCCTGTAGGTATGCATAACTACCTAACTCAAAGTGTGACCTTGCAACCTCATATCGTTAACATGTTCTGTCGCGCGACAAAACATCTTGTAGTACTACGTCTTCGTAGTATTATTAAACGTAATCAATAAAGTGCCGCATCATAGTATCGTATTGTTTGTAGTGCGTTCATCAACAACGACTATTCGTGAAACAAATTGAGGTGCCATATGTTTACTTTTTTCTACTGAGCGATACTAAAATAAAAATGCAGATTATTCGTATTATATCAAAGTACGTAATATTTAAATTTGGCAAGTGCCTACAAAACAACCCTGTATTAGCCGATATTAGTAGAAGAAACAGTTACACAATGTCTGTAATAATTTATAATCATTTACCGGCCCAAGTTAAAGATTTACCACTTCGTATTTTTAAAAGGAAATTATTTAATTGGCTTTCAAATTAATGTTCTGATGATATAAATACTATTGTTATTGACATAAATGTAATCCTGTAATTTTAATTTCTTTTTATTTATTATGTGTGGCATTTTATACTTAAATTATAATTGGGCCCAAACAAATTCATTACTATTTAATTTAATTATGTTTTAACTAGATCTCTTTTAAGACGTTGCATGCTGTAACACAGCTAAGTATGTAGAACTGCATTTATTTTAAGAACTTTGTACCTACTTTACCATACTTATTAATAATGAATAGATTGCGCACCAGTTCCAATAGCCTGCTGAAATTGTTTTCTTCCAAATTGGGGCTTCCTATATGGAAGCAGTTTATGTCAATATTGGTGTGAATTTTATTAGAATCTTATTATAATTTACAATTTTATTTCATTACTAGCTGTGACCCGCGACTTCGTCCGCGTGGATACCGTTTATTAGACCCGCGACTTTGTCCGCGAGGATACCGTTTATTAGAGTTGGATAAATACTATTATTATATCCTCCTTGAAATTTAAACTTACCTTATTCTAAATTTCGTCCAAATCGACTCAGAAATTTAGCTGTGAAAGCGTTACTGATAGATAAAGAGACAGAATTACTTCAAAAACTGTTACAACAAAGCAGTGATCCGCAGTTTCACCTAGGTTTTGTGAAAAAGTATAGGTAGGTAGGTATATTACATAGATGATGCCCGCGACTTCGTCTGTATTGAATTAGTATTTTGAGTAGGTTATTTTCTTCTTCAAGGTCCTAACTATCTTTAATAACAAAAATAAAAATGAAGAATCTTCGCCCATATAATATGTATAACTCCTAACCACAAACATAGGTAGGTAACTATCTATTAGGTACATTACAAAAGCACATAGCGTTATAAACAAATCGGGTGCCAAAGTGCCTTAAATTTTAATATTGTCTTAAGTTTTCGCGATAACTATTATGTATGACTATTAAATAAAACACTTTTTAACCGATTTTATCGCGTATATTTACATTTTAAATTTTAACAGTTGCTCGTGACCACGGGGTCTGCAAAGACACTGAAACGTCGAGTTAAAATGTAAAATATAAATTATACGCCATTAATCCGGTTAAAAAGTGTTTTATTTAATGCCTTCGATTTTACTTAATTCATGCAATATCTTCATTAATTATACTTAGCTTATTGTTATTCTAGGTAAAGCTAAGTAAGTAGTTTTTGCGTCAAAGAATAGCAAAAATCCATCCATCCAGCCATTATCAGTGTACATACAATACTACCTATAGTTATGTATGGCTGCTGTTCACTGCCAAACGGCTAAGCCAATATTAATGTAATTTGGTATAGTAGTTAACTCATACGTTACTTTTTATTACGAAGCAATCTACGGTTTCTGACTTCCAAAAGGCAGAAACGATCATGAAATAAACAAAGCCTTGATTTACATTTTATCTCTGTATGTACAGAAGGCAGTACATCAAGCGTTACAAATCTGTCAAATTTTTTTACTTGAATTTGAACTCTATGCCCTCGATAATAAGTTAAAATTGGTTGGGGAAATTTGACAGGTAATGTAACGCTTGTTCCTTCTGTACAAAAAAAGCTTGCGCTCGCCTCCCGCCTTTTTATACCCTACCGCCGCGAGCCGCGTCGAGCGCGGCAACCATTACGCAAAAATAATCCCTATATCATTCAGTATTCACGCGCGATGGGTTATTAGCGTTTCCCTTCACTGCTCTGCTCTTATTGATTGTAGCGTGATAATAAGTATACTATAACCTGCCCAGGAGTATGAAAAATAATTTTACCAAGTTTCGTTAAAATCCGTCGAGTAGTTTTTGTTTCTATAAGGAACATACAGACAGAGAGACAAAAATTTTACTGATTGCATTTTTTTCATCAGTATCGATCACTAATCACCCCCTGATAGTTATTTTGAAAATATATTTCATGTACAGAATTGACCTCCCTACAGATTTATTATAAGTATAGATTTTCTTTGATTGTAATATATTATTTTTAATTACTGACATCGTTTAATTTTTTGAAGACATTTATTTTAACATTTAAGTGACATTATTTTGACATAGATTAATTTTATTTGGGACATTATTAGGATTTGTTTTAATTAATTACTTGTTAATTTCACTATGGACATTTGATACGAATTTTGACATAGGTAGGTACTATTTGAATTTATGATAATTTTATTTTTAAACATAAAAGGTGTTACTAACATAGTTGTTAAGTTATTTGTAATACTAACAATTGGGCCAGGATGCCATAATAAATACATTTTATTATTATTATTAATAAAATAAATTCCTTATTAAAATAAAGGAATTTTGTATTTGTATTTTTTGTATTTATTTACCACCAGATGAGATTGTGGCTTAGTCTAGAGGGTTGATCTGTAGTCACCGGTTAAATTCACACCAACGGCAAAATCGGATTACATCATCATCATTGATAGAAACGACTTTTACAGGAAAATTAATATAGTCATACATACATAACTTCACGCCTGTATCCCTAATGGGGAAGGCAGAACACCAGAGGTAATAAAACCATCTGATGTCACGTTTGACTAATTTGGAGGCATTATATTTGACGACCACTTTGGCGTTGGGATAAACCTATCTGCCTCAGACGCCAGTGGTTGCGGGTTCGATCCCCGCACGGAACCAGAAAAAAAAAAATGTTCCGTGTCTGGGTGTTTATCTATTTAAGTATTTATATTCTAGGTTCCCCCCTAGTTCGCTATATGGTATCCCATAACACAAGCTATGCTTACTTTGGGGCCATGTAGTTGGTGTGATAGTCTGGGGATTTTATTATTATTTATTATAATAGTGGAGAGAGACTATTGCAGTGACAGGGGGTCAGCCTATCGCCCATAAAAAAGCCTCCCATAACACCTCGGTCCCTTAACTGACTTTTACAGTATGCCCGGGAAGAGAAGCAGCTGGCACATTCTATGTTTTTTCTAGTAGAATATAGTCACTGGCATATTAAACAAATCATGGTCACTCTAAATTATGAATGAATACCATTAAATAAAGACAACTACGCGCTGCTACAAAACATCCTATAGTACCACGTCGTAGTATTATCAATGAAATGCCAGGTTGTAGTAGCTATGTCCATCAACCGCGAATATTTGTAAAAAAGTTTTTGGTGCCATATCTTTAATTTTTTGTACTGAGCGATACTAAAATAAATATGCAGGGACGTTTATACCGAAACAAAGAAAATACCATTTAAACAACAAGTTTCATTTTAGTATGGACGTCTGGCCAGCACCTGTGCCAAAGAAAATAGTTGTGGAATGCCATTATGGAAACACTTAAAATAATAATAATAATAATAACTCTTTATTGTACAACTATAAATATACAGATAATCAACAGAGAACAAATTTAGGGTTGATACAAGATAATATTTATATAATAATAATAACTGTTAATTAAATTGCTAGTTACTTTTCGTGTACATTAAGAAAAACTACTTGAATCGCAAATGACCACAGGTGACTGACGACGCCATATACAAGTCATATTTTTACTGACTTTCCTATATTTTTGATTTCTGCCTGGACGTAAAATATGATTTCAATAAAAGAAACTAGAAAAGCAAACTGAATTCATAAAATATTGTGTATTTTTGGTAGATATTAGTAGTGGTGAAATGTCACTTCCTTACATTAAGTATGTTGACCTTTCAAGAACATTTCTCATTAACCATTTTCTAACTTTTTGTTTTAAAACTCGTATGCTTCGAAGAAATAATATATTTTTAAAGTTTTTGTTACTTTTTTATACATTCTAAGAACAAAAGACAAATCTCTATAAGTTTGGACCACATTTTATTGACAGATTGAGTACGTACATACAGTAAGTACTTCCGGTCATTTTGAATAATTGTGGAGATTTATGGCAATACCGTCGTTTTGTTTTTTCGTTTGTACACTTAAATTACTGATTCAACTTTAAATGTTGTATTTTTATTTGATTTGTGAAAAATTTCCACGATCCTAAAATTTGGCACAGGTTGCGGCCAGGAATGCAACGGATTTTAGGTCGACCCTACACAGCTGTATCCAGTATTATTTATTACTATATATTAAATCTTCTCTTCGGCTTTCACAAAAAAGTTTGTTATAGAGAGTGATTGTATCACTTTAAAATGAATAGCCTTGTGACAAGAAGAAGCATACTAGACATGAAATACTTTAATATAGCTGGTAGGTTAAATTATTTTAAATTGAGGTTTTAAATTTTATTCATATATATTTAATATAAAGTTAGTTAGTACCTATTTTATAGTATAAGTAGTTTATAGTATAAGTATATATATATATATATATATATATATATATATATATATATATATATATATATATATATATATATAATAATATGTCTTGCTCTAGTATTGATGATTCAGACCAGTTTTTTGATTTTTTGTCCTGCTCGTCACATGGATTGGACAGCTCCGATAGCTATCAAAGTTCTTTCTTGCCATTATCTACCAATATAGATTCTCAATTCTCAGGTTTACTGAAAAATTTCAACGTCATTCACATTAACGCCCAGAGTATCCCGGCTCATTACTCAGATATGCTAGCATCATTTGACTGCAAGAATGTTCATGCAATTTTAGTTTCCGAAACGTGGATGAAACCCTGCCTGCCTTCCACTTCCTACGCCTTTTTTTTTTTATTTTTTATAAGTGACTAAACCCGCGTTTGACCTCAATCTCACCTGATGGTAAGTGACGATGAGGTCGAAGATGGAAGCACACGGGTTTAGGAAGGAACTTACCAGGTTTTCAAATGATTCGCAACGATCGTACTGATCGCACGGGTGGCGGGGTTGCCATATATCTTCGATCTCATATGGCTTTTAAAATTGTTAAAACTTCCACACATCCTTTAACTACAACTGACCCAATAGAATACCTATTTATTGAAGTCGCGATGGGTAATACCAAGGTCCTTCTAGGAGTTGTGTACAGCCCTTCTCCGACTTCAAACTATTTTCCGGCGTTCGAAAATCTGCTAGAAGATTTAATACCCCTTTATAGCCACACAATTATAATGGGTGACTTCAACACATGCCTTTTAAAAAATGATTCCCGGGCGAAAAAACTATATTCTTCAGTCAATGCATGCAACCTTAACATTTTACCATCTTCTGCAACTCATTTTTTTCCAAACTCTGTTCCGTCTCTCCTCGACCTAAAAATTGTATCCTCACCTGACCACGTAGTACATCATGGACAAATTGAGGCTGATGCTTTCTCATATCATAACTTGATATTTCTATCTTATAAAATCAAGCCCTCCAAAGCTAAGCCTCAAATTCTTATGCAAAGAAATTTTGATGGAATTAATCTAGATAACTTGCTTCATGACGCGCACGAAGTCAACTGGTCTGAGGTCCTAAATGCTGATACACCAGATTTGCAAATAGAAATATTTAACTCTCTCCTCCTGCAGCTTTATGATCGGCATGCCCCAGTTCGACCGGTGAAAATGAAACATCTTCCTGCTCCATGGCTTGATGACGAAATTAAGTCGTTAATGAAAAAACGAAATCGTGCTCGTAATAAATATAAACATGACCCCACCGACGAACGTCATGAGAAATATCGTCTGTTGCGGAATCGCTGCAATACTATGTGTAGGGAAGCACAACGACGCCATATCCATAAATCCGTTTCAGATGGAAATTCAGCAAAAGTCTGGAATTTTCTTAAAAGTATAGGTGTTGGTAAAAACAAAAATACAAAGCTTCCTGATCAGTTAGATTTTAATTCACTCAACTCATATTTTGCTACTTCAGGTTCTTTTGACGCCCTTACCAAAGCCAAAACCCTGAAACAGATTTCCTCTTTGCCAACACCTTCTTATGAACCCTTTAATTTTACGCAATTTACTGAATGTGATGTTAAAAGAGCCATAAATTCCATATCATCTAATGCAGTCGGTTCTGACCTCATTAGCCGGAAAATGATTCTCATTTTGATTGATTTCCTTCTCCCTATCATTACGCAGATTCTAAATAAATGTATAACATCTAATAAATTTCCGACTGCTTGGAAGGATGCAAATATAATACCTCTACCCAAAACTCCTACACCAACTGTGCCGCAAGACTTTCGACCTATTTCTATCCTACCTTTCCTGTCAAAAGTCCTAGAACGCCTTGTCCAATCCCAATTAAACTCCTTTCTTTTAAAAAACAATTTACTTAACACATTTCAATCCGGCTTTAAAACCGGACATAGCACAGTAACGGCTATGGAATAACGCTATGGAATCTAAGCAGTTAACGGTATTAACTTTGCTTGATTTCAGCAATGCGTTCAACACTGTTGACTTTTCCATACTGTTAGAACTGCTTAGCTCTTTTAACATATCTCCATCAGTTGTTGAATGGTTTCATTCTTACTTGTGTGGGCGTCGGCAACGTATAGTTGTTGAAGACACTATTTCTGCTTGGTGTAACATTGAAGCTGGCGTCCCACAAGGTGGCGTGTTGTCTCCTCTCCTTTTTTCAATTTTTATCAATTCTATAACTCATAATATATCTTCTTCTTACCATATGTATGCAGACGATCTCCAAATATACATACAGACCACGCTTGAAAATCTACCACAAGCGATTATGACTATAAACCATGACCTACATAAAATATCTTCCTGGAGTCACAGCCACGGTTTGACAATCAACCCGGCTAAAACTCAAGCTATCATAATTGGCAGTTCGAAAATAACAAAACAAATTGACTTGACTTTATGCCCGCATGTTATGTTAAATGGTGTCAAAGTGGACTTTAGTAACTCTGTAAAAAATCTTGGGATATTTTTCGATAGCAATCTATCCTGGAAAGTCCAAATTGATGCAGTGAGCAGGAAGATGTTTGCAGCAACATTTTCTTTAAAACGTTTGCGCAATCTCCTACCTACTTCTACCAAAATTTCTATTGCAAAGTCCTTATTCTTTCCTATCCTTGACTACGCAGACACTTGCTATCTCGATATTACGGAAGATTTACTTAATAAACTTGAGCGGCTTCAAAATCTATGCATAAGGTTCATATTTAATTTACGTAAATACGACCACGTATCTGAATATCGCACTAAGCTCAATTGGCTTCAAATTCGTTTTCGCCGGAATACTCACCTTCTCTGTCTTTTACATCGCACGCTGTTCAATCCTGCTGCACCCAAATATTTAAAAACAAGATTCGCATATCGCCACACTCACCACAACAGACAACTACGATCCAGTGATAACTATATGCTGGCCACACCTCTACATAAAACCGAATTTTACAAAAAATCCTTTACGGTTTCAGCCGTGTCACTGTGGAACGAACTGCCTCTTGAGATCAAAAAGGCTCAAACAATTCACCAATTCAAAAGACAGGTTAAGACACACTTTCTCGGAAAATCTATCTCATAGTACAGAGTATTTATTATATGTAGTGTATGTATATATAATATTTATTTCTATGTAGTTTATGTACATGTATTTATGTAGTATTGTTATGCATATAGTTTAAGACTTAGCATCTTTTAAATTAGGTATATCACTATTATAAATTACCATGTATCACAAACAACCCAGGGTTGCCTGTAAGAGATCATCTTTCGATGATAAGGCCGCCTATTGTGCTCTATATCTTAAAAATTGTTCTGTATAAATATTCCTTATTTTTGTGTACAATGAAGAATAAATAAATAAATAAATTCCTTTTCAAAGTCGTTAGGAACGACATTGAGTGTCCTACTATAGTTTCAATGATTAACCTAAGAGTTCCTCGCAAACCACCGCGGAAGGCACTTCCTTTATTCTACAAACCACGTGCTCGAACTAATGCCCGAATGCATGCCGCTTCATATCGCCTGCCAGACACTTACAACAAATTAAATGATAAATTTGATATCCATAACGACCCATACTGGCAGTTCCAAAAGAAGCTGTTGGAGTTTTTCAGCGATGCATAGTTCTTTTTATAATTCTACTAATATATTTTTTTTAACTCAATTTTAATGCTTATGTTTTAATTTTATTTTCTTTTAATTTTAATTGTAATGTTATATAATCAAAAGAAATGGTAAAATGTTTTATTTTTATGTTTTAACTTTTAATCTATTTTATTTTCATTTTAATTCTAATGACATGTTATTGAAATTGCTACATTTTAAAAATTTTATTCTAATCTTTTTAATTTTTATGGTATATTTTTTAATTGGCATACATTTTATACTATTTAACTCATTTTTTTTTTTGCTTATAAATATTTCGCGATCTATGTTTTAATGATGTGGCTACCTTAATCAGAGGTTGCATTTTCATTTATTTTCTGTGTCAATTAATTAGATTTAAGATATAATGTAACTTTTACTGGTGGTCCTAATAAATAAATAAAAAATAAATATTTCTGACACTCACACACCATTATCTAGGCCAAATTAAGTTACTTAAAGAACTTGTGTTATGGATACTAGATAACTGATATACTTAAGAAATATATAAACATACATATTGAATAAATACATATTTTTATTAAAAAATAAACTTAAATAAACAGATAAACATCCATGACTTGACGACTAATATCTGAGTTTATCACACCGCCGGGATTCGAACCCAGGACCTCTGGCATAGAAGGCAATGTATGTTACAATTACATCAGCCGGTCGTCAAAAAAAAATTATAACAAATTATAAGAGTCTTCCCTCCTCCCATTACCAAGGATCCTATGCTTATAATTTTTTATATTTTCAAGTCTTACGTATCAGTCTTCTTCTTTTTTCTCTTCTCTTTGGATTCAGTCTTTTTAGTTTTCTTCCTCTTCTTCGACTCGCTCGGTTCCTGTTTTATCTCCATTCCGGAGTCGTCGAACGACCCCGCTATATCCCCATTCTGGCTCTTAGCGGACCTAAAAGGGATTTATACAGATTTTATTATAAGTTCTTATATGTGAAATGAATGTAAGAAATCCTAATAATATTACATACATACGTAACTTCACGCCTGTATCCCAGGCGTAGGTAGAACACCAGGGCCTAAAAGACCATCTGATGTCACGTTTGACAAATTTGGAGGTATTATAATGATTGAGAGAGACTGTTGCAGTGACAGCCCATCGCCCAAAAAAACGCCAATAAAACTGACCCTTAACTGAGTTTTACAGTATGCCCGGGAAGAGAAGCAACTGGTACATGGTTTCCAACGCTCCCAGTCCAGCATGACAGTGTGAAGGTTTAAATGTATGGATGTTTGTGCCTCAATCAGGGCAAACTTTGCACAGAATTCGTTTTTAGTCTGGTACAGCACGTATGCTACTTTTTGTAACAAAAAATAATGGGTCTTACTGTTTAGATTTATTTCAAGAAATTTCATTTCACGCCATGACACTAATGGTACAGGTAGTATTTGTATTTTAAATCGCACTCTACAATTTTTCACTCGAAAAACAACGTTAAAATCAACTAATTATTCCGTAGATAGTAAGTACTATTTACTGTACTCTGGCAAATAATTCAATGCATTAAACTGGGACAAGTCGAAATGTCAAATAGAAAAATAATGATACCAGTTAAAAACTTCATAGTGTAGTGAATGAAAATGCCATATTATGTCTCTTTTACTTAATGTTATAAATCTGGTGAGTCTGATCGTGCTAAATTGTAACTGAATGTTGTTCTTACTACTTTTATTTAAATTTATTTTAATTATTATCTTTTTTTTACTGAATAATGTGAATGTTATAATAATAATTTTTGTAATTGTAATTTGTAATTTTTCGAATGCTGTATATACCTGTTAAAGGAGTACATATCGGAACCTGTGTTTTTAACCATATTTCTTTTAAATATAATAATATGTTCTCTGTTGGCATATCTTGTTGAATAAATAAATAAAAATGATTGAAAATGACGAGTCTTTGTCATTCTTTTGCATGAAATTTAAAAAAATTGTATAGGTAATTGAATTTGCGGTGTGTACTTTATCTTGAAACTAACTTTAATGAAAATAATTAATTATCAAACATATCCAGTGCTTTAAACAGTTACAGTAGAAGTATAATCAAATTGATAACTTCTTTAGAGGTTAAAAATGAAATTTCAAGAAGAGTTCGTACTAACAGAGTCAAAAAAAAATAGATTTAGTGATAGAGTCTGGCTAATGAAAGTAGACACTGGGGGTTTTGCACTTTTATATGGCAGTACTAGCATGAATGTCGAAGTCGTTTTTCTGGCGTCACTGTTGTCAATTGAACGGTTGTTGGTGGTTTGGGTAATTGAGATTTTGGAATTTTCGTATTTGAAAATGAACAAAAAAAAATTAAAATTAGATAGTTTCAAAAACAGCGATACCAGTGACTCTGACGATTCATTCTATATGAATTGCTGTATTCAGATTTTGATTACAATGAATAAAAATCATTGTTGTATTTTGTTGTTTTACTTTTAAATCTGATTAGTACTAGTTGCCTATAATTTTAATGATATACCTACTTCTCATCAAAAAGTAGGACAGTATCAATTTTGTTATTTTTTAAGATACTTTTATAAATTGCTTCCATGCTGGACTGGGAGCGAAAGAAAAACATAGAATGTGCCAGCTGCTTCTCTTCCCGAGCATACTGTAAAAGTCAGTTAAGGGACAGAGGTTTTAAAGGCGTTTTTGTGGGCGATAGGCTGACCCCCTGTCACTACAATAGTCTCTCTCCATCTATATAATACCTCCAAATTTGTCAAACGTGACATCAGATGGTCTTGTAACCTCTGGTGTTTTGCCTACCCCATAAAGGATACAGGCGTGACGTTATGTATGTATGTATTTTAAAAAAAAAAGTAATCAAGTATCGAGTTTGTTTAATCCATGTATTTCGTACTATTGTTACCATGATGCTATTTTTTTAAATTCGCTAAGCTTTTCCAGTCTTTACTTTCATTAGCCAGACTATACAATTTTTTTTTCAAACATTACGATATTAAAATAATTTCATTCATTCACTTAAACCACAGCACTATTTTTTTCCCCTAAATTGGGCACACTGGACCCGTCATTTTACAGCATTGAATTATTTGTCAGAGTATAATCAAAAAATTAGCGCGACTGAACTCAAGTACAACAACTAATTATAAAGAAATAAAAATTAAAAGTTACTTAAAAGCATCCAATGTGATATTATCTTCATAATCGGAGAAGCTGCTCTCTTCTTTAACTAACTCATCTTCTAGAACTAAAGGTCTCTCCTCCTCTTCTTCAAGCGGCAGAGCCACAGTCAGAACCGAGTCTGTCGGGGAACTCTTGTGCTGAGAAAAAGAGATAGAATAGATCAATATAAATACAGGGTGTTATTTCAGTCAAAACCTACCCTTTTATCAAGAGGTTTAGAATTGGTTTTTAATTGATTACAGAAAAAAAACCTTGTGGTTTTTCCAAATTTTTCCATTTAGCACCAGAAGCATCCAATCAAAGTTTATTGAAAAAAAAATAATTGGAATAACACCTACATTATGCCCTAAGGTTGATCTTAGGAAAATGCTATGGGGCTATTGACTGTTAAACGTATACCCGGCGCGGCGAACCTTGATCCTTGGAATTATATCATAACATTTGCAAGAAATTATCTCAATCACACTTTACGTTTATGTTCTGCTAAAGTTACTTCGTAGGGTATTTATTAAATCATCCAACGGAATATCATTTTATTGGAATATAGCTACGTAAAATAAATAAATGACATTTTTAGAAGCCTCCAATACGATTCTAATGTAACGGTGACGGCACTACAAGGTTATGTTGTGGAAATTATTGTCAGTGTCATAGGGATCAAGGTTCGCCGCGCCGGGTATAGCAATGGAGAAGAAAACGAAAAGCTCAGAATAGATGTCGCTTCATACGCTTGACCCATAACAAACTGTCAAGTGAACAAGATGTTATCGAAATTGCTAGTTCAGTGTTCTTTTTTGAGGTAAATCTGTGTAATAATTAGTTTCTCTGTATCAAAATATGGACCGTAATATGTACATTTCTATAAATAAAATAAATAAATTATAAAATAAATTCCCCAGACATTCACACCAACTACATGGCCTCAAAGTAAGCTGAGCTTATGTTATGAGATACCATGTAGCGAACTAGGGGGGAAATTAGAATATAAATACACAGATTCGGAAGAATCCCTCTAAGTAATGGTAAAAGAAATTTTGAAATCGGTAGTTTTTGAGCCTATACAAACATACAAAAATACAAAGGTTTCCTCTTTATAATATTAGTATAGATAAATAGATAAACATTTTTTTTCTTGTTCCGTGCGGGAATCGAACCCGCAACCACTGGCGTCTGAGGCAGACAGGTTTACCCCATCGCCAAAGTGGTCGTTAAGGTTTTGCTTTCAAGAATCTTATGACTTTGAAGTGATTTGCTTTATTGTATTGCAGTTCGATGTTTCCAAAATTTAGAGGAATGATTATTCATATCTTTTTCTTTTTGTTGTATTAAAGCAAATTGTACTTTTCAAATTTTTGTTCGATACTTTTTTTATTTGAAAAAGAGGTGTTTTTTAGAGATTTCTCGATATATCTCTTAAACTGCCGGAGCAAACTACATGAAATTTTTCTGAGTGTAAGATATTATATCGTTTTAAAAAGCTGTCAAAAAATATTTTCAATAAAATGTACACAATCGTTACAAGAAGCAAAAACAGGTTTTGAGACTTACGTCCTCTAGTTCCGAGCTAAAAGTGTTAAAACAGAACAGGCAATTCTAACCTTTACGTCCACTGGAAAAGACCTTATATTGATCGTTCATGGGATCGACAGCTCAGTGCCGCTCGGTTCGTCGAAGGGGGAACACGTATCACTTTGTCGTCGGCAGTGCTAAGCTTACGTACGATAAAGGATTAAAATACATAGTACAAATTTATAATTGACTATAATGGGAAATAAAAACATTATATCTAAGCGGCAGGGATAGCGCGCTAGTCCATTTATCGGTTCAAAAACCAATAGTGGGTTTTGAAACTATTTATATTAAAACATGATAACTAAATTTACGTTGCAAGATGAGGTATTGACTGACGGAGGTCTACTTATAATGGACGGCATGTGAATTTGTATGAAACTGTCGATCTCTACCAGATTAGCCTGACCTATGCCTCTGACGAAAAGAAAGCGATGTGAGTAGGATGCTAATATAAAAATGCGATGTAGACATACATCGCCGTTTTTTATGCAATTCGTGACGATTTAGTCTAGTACGAGATTCAATGTATTTAAATATTATGTATCAATATTACGATATGAAAAAAATAGTTTTTATTGCCTTATCAACAATATTTTTCAGAAATAAAAAGTCTTTGGCACAGAGCTTCTTTGGCACAGTGGAGTCGTCATCTGAACTAACTAATTTACTTACGGTTAAAAGGTTAATCTATTTACTTATTTTATACTTTTACTGATATCACTAAATAATATTGTTTTTTTTTTTAAATTCACCGTACCGGTAGGTAAAGATACAATTATTTTTTTTTTAAATATATTCTTATATCAAATTAATTTTTACACAAAGATTGTAAACATACCAACAAATAGTTTTATAATGCCTAATAATACCACAGCTCCAATGAGTGAACAAGAAGTACGTGACATAATGATTTTCTCTGTAGTTTTTACTTTTTATATTGGCTCGTTTTTCTAGTTTTAGCTAGTTTTTCTCTGTAGCTTTGATTTAGTTTAGATTGTATACGTACCTACTCTATTTGGCAGTGTAAATAAAAGTTTTTTTTTAATATTTATAATTTTGGTCATTACTATACAGGGTTAATTTAATTAAAATTTTATAAAAAAAATGTTAAAATTAACCCTGTAGATTATTTATTTAGAAATTTTATTTAGTGTTATTTAGTAACTTAAGTCGAAAATAATCTTTCATTAAATAATATTTTATAGCTTTTTTAGTTATACAGGGTGGATTTTTTTATTCCACCTAGAGGGAAAGTAGGTACTCTAAATAATAGAGATAACAAATTTTACTCAAACGAAATATTCCTTTATTTCGGAAAAGAAATAAAGCCGCATTCAAAGATTTTCGAAAGTTCGCTCGCCGCACCCGAGAATCAAATCGACTAAAATCTGTAAAAAAATTTTTTATTGCGTCGATCGTTAGGGTCAATTGCAAGGATGAAATCTCTCTAGCATACTTGGTTAATTGAATGAAAGGAATACCATGAAATCTTTTTTTTTAATTGAATGAAAGGAATACCATGAATTATTATAGGTAATTACTAACAAAATTTACAAAAAATGGCAATCGAAAATTTGTTATCTCTATTATTGAGGGTGTTACCAGACCAATCGATCTATAGTCGATCGAAGTCGAGAACTGATATGGTAATTTAAATTGATAGAAGGATACCGTTCCGATATGTCAAGTATTAATTCCTAATGTATTACTATATGTCAAGCCACACACTGCATAGTAAAAGTCTATCATCGTCAGTGAAAAATATTTGTGTTCTCATATAATAAGTTGTTTTTTATATAAGATCGCACATTTGGATACAATAGATAACGATAATTTGCTTCCCGAAATCTCATTTCAAAACAGTGGCAAAGATAATATTTGTAATACAAACATAGGCGAAAATTTACAAGAACTACTCTCTTTGACTAATTCGGTATGTAAAATTCATACGTTATTGAAGTTGTTTTTGTCCCTAAAAAATGATCATACCTATTTTTTTTAATCTGTAGTTTTAGCTATCTTTGAAACCTTTCATAGGTTGCGTAAAAGTTAATTTTTTTCAGGAAGTCAAACTCCTTATTCCTTATATAATCAACATACAATATTTTTTAGATCAGTTAAAAGTTACGTTTTTGACATTTAAAAAGAATAATTTTTCAGAAATTACTTTCCAAAAACTCAATTAAATTCAAGAACATAAGGAAATTTCACTCTTTTTCTAAACATAGTGTTCTCGTTATCAGATAGTCCTAAGGTCCATCTATCTCCAGTGTCATCCAAACGAGTCGTTTTTTGGACACCCTGTATATATAAAGTATGTCATTTTATATATACAGGGTGTCTTTTATATATACTTTGTTTATTTTAAGAATCTGTAGTTTGATAAAAAATATACAATTATTTGCGTTAGATGTAAATATGACTGAGTTCTGATAAAAGTTACTACGTATAATGCATACGGAAGGTTGAATTAATGCAAAAAATTCATGTTCGTCAAAACTCTCCTTTCTTGTAGGGATACAAATTATAAATCCGACAAGACTCATCATAATCTCTTATCTTAGTCGATCGAAGTCGAGAACTGATCGTTTTTGGACACCCTGTATATACAAAGTATGTCATCATTATATAAATAATTTTTGCTGATTTTTCACTCTTTGTTTATTTTAGGAATCTGTAGTTTTATAAAAAACGAGCGTTTGCCCGCGACTTCGTACACGCATAAACTCAAACGTCCTATTTTCCGTTCCCGTGGGAATTCTGGGAATTCCTTCCATTATACAAACAGACACTTATTGAGGAACCTTTATACCAAGTATCACATCCGTGCACTCAAAGAATAACATTTTATCATACAAACTAAAACATCATATATTTCCCGTTCCCATGGAAATTTCGGGAATTCCTTTCATAACACAACCAGTCTCTTTTTGAAGAACTCTTATGCCAAGTATCATATCCGTGCACTCAAGGAATAAGATTTTTCATACAAACTAAAAAGTCCAATAATTCCCGTTCCCGTGGGAATTTCGGTAATTCCCTCCTTAGTGCACCTCTACATCCCCTAAAAAATGTATGTTACGAATTCAGCTCTCTACGCCCAGTAGTTAAGGCTGTACGTTGTCTGTTAGTCACTCAGTAACTCAGTCAGTAACGGAACAGTTTTATATATATAAAACTATATTTACAATTATATTTGCGTTAGATGTAAATATGACTGAGTTCTGATAAAAGTTACTACATACAATGCATACGGAAGGTTGAATTCATGCAAAAAATTCATGTTCGTCAAAACTCTCCTTTCTTGTACAAATTATAAATCCGACAAGACTCATCATAATCTCTTATCTTGTCCTAGAATCTATAATTCGATTTTTTATTATAATAAAATAGTTTTTTTTTCAATATTTTTTAATCTAGATTAGGTAAATACTGAGCGTTTCAGATATTGCTTAAATATTTAAATACACTTCTTAAATAGACATAAAAATTTTGGTATTAACACCTACACACTTACAGGCAAACACTTATTAATTATCATAAAAATGTTTGCTTACAGTTTTTTTGAGTTTCAAATATTTTGATTCAATTCTTATTCCAGGTAAAAATAAACAAAAATTCTGATTGGTATTTCCAAGTCCAAGGTCAAATGCATATCGCAAAGAAAACTAAATGTCTCTTAGCTATATGGTATGGGGACAATACCATATAGCTAAGAGACTACCATATAGGACGACCAGTTTTGGAAGAAAGAAATGGAACCCAAACTTGTCTCATTTTATATGGAGTGTTTGTTGCCTGAATTGGTGGATCCTCGCTACCCAACAACAAAAAATATTCGAGACCCATCAATAGTAAATGTTTCCACACCTACCTTGTCAACGATCAATATTCAACCATTTGAAGTAAATAATAGTACTGATGACGTTTTATTTCTTCATAGTCAACCAGTTCGACAACGAAGATTGGATTTTTATGAATTGTAAAAGATTGTTTTTTTTTTCTTTTGTAAAATAAATATATATAAATAATAAATATAAATATATACATTACATTATTACTACATTATTAAGTTCAAACTCTGTTTTTTTAATATGTTAGTAACTATGTATAAGTAATGCCATTGAATTCAACATAAATATCAGACGTAAATATAACAAATTATTAAAGTCGATCAAATTATAATAAGGGAACAACAATTACAATTAATCACTTTAAAAAAAATACAAAAATATAACACGTTAGGTACTTATAATTAATGAAACACTGACATTCAAACATTTAACATTTTTTCACTAAACAATATTAAGCGATTATAAAAATACTTTTAATAACAGTTGTTGCGACTCCGTAGACTTCTTGTTCCTTAGGTTTGAACGCTGTTGACCTGCGATGGCGCCATTGGCGCGAAATTCAAATCTTAAATGTTTAATGACGAGTGTTAGCGTGAGGGGCGCGTCAGGGGCGCGCGGAAAAGGGCAGTGCGTTATGAAGTTATATTTTTTGACAGTGCGCTCTTAAATCAAGTTCACAAAGGTTGGTTGTGGAAGTTCATCCACAACCAAATCAAGTGTGTATCGTCGGAGAAACTATGGTATCACAATTAAATTAACTTTTACTATAGTATTTGACTGTTGTTATGGGTCAAACGCCTTCAGTAGAATAATTAGGCAGTTTTCTACCTTATTAGTTTACTTTCCAAATAAACTACAAATTATTAAATAAAAGTAAATTGTAAGAAACATATATTTCTGTTTAAGACTTATTTGAAGTACCTTTATACCAACAACGACCGTAACTTGCGTTCCTCATCGAATTTACTCCTGGCGACACCATCGCATACGTCCACATTTTTAGGCAAGTCCTTTTTTATTCGATCGGTGTCGTTATGGAACGAGCTCCCGATTGAGATCCGTTTGGCGCGCATGCCGTTTAAGCATTCGTTTAAAGATGCGCAGTGATCTTTAAACGAATGCTTAAACGGCATTACCAGGTGAAACACTGTCCATCTTAACTGTGTATATGTTGACGACCACTATGGCGTTGGGGTAAACCTATCTGCCTCAGACGCCAGTGGTTGCGGGTTCGATCCCCGCACGGAACCAGAAAGAAAAAAAAAATGTTCCGTGTCTGGGTGTTTATCTATTTATGTATTTATTTTCTAGGTTCCCCCTAGTTCGCTATATGGTATCCCATAACACAAGCTATGCTTACTTTGGGGCCATGTAGTTGGTGTGATTGTCTGGGGATTTTATTATATAAGTACCTATATTTATATGTGTATTGATATAGTATTTATTTATATAGGACATAAGTATTTATGTAAACGTTTGTATATGTATGTAATTATTCGTATGTAGTTTATTTTTACGAGCTGTACACCTCGCTCACATCCATTTCCATCAATGCCTGGGTTGCCTGGCAGAAATCGCGCTTCGGCGATAAGGCCGCTCTTTGTATGTTAATTGTGATTGTTATTTTAATTTAATCTTTGTAACTATGTTGGTGTACAATAAAGAGTTTTATTATTATTATGTTCTACCGTGTATAGCTCAAATTAAGTACCTATCTTAAAGAAGTCAGCTTAAAATAGTCCTAACTTGGATAAGCTAGTCGCAAAAGGCGACTACGTTAAGCCACACTTGTTTGGTGCTGGAAGGGACGAAACTCTCCAGGATATGCTCCTTCCAGTGATAATTCTATATTATTTTTTCACGCTAGCAATATAACGTGAAAAAAGACTATACATACTAAGTAATTTCTATGGCATGTGGCTAGGGCCCGGCAGCTCAGTTAAAAGAGCACCAGTCCGGCAAGCGGGAGCCATAGGTTCGAGGCCTAGCCGGGTGATATATAAAACTGTTCCGTTACTGACTGAGTGACTGACAGACAACGTACAGCCATAACTGCTGGGCGTAGGGATCTGAAACTTGGAAACTAAATACCTTAGGGGTGTTAAATTCCAACGAAAACGGGAAAAATCGAAATATAGGACTTTATAGGTCTTATGAAAAATCTTTATTTTTTAAGTGCACCGGTGTGAAACTTGGTATAAAGGTACTTCAATGTTAGTCTGGTTGCATTATGGAAAGAAATTCCCGATATTCCCACGGGAACGGGATACAGTGCCCCAATGTGACACTTGGCAAAAAGTTTCTTCAATGGGTTGTATTATGGAAGTCAAGCTACCCCATCGCTAAAGTGGTAGTAAATATATTCCAAGGCGAACGTAACGAAATATAGGAAAATTATTTTATGAACGGCGCTGGAAAACGCTCATCTTATCTAAGTTAGGTATAGATACTTTTTCAATACTCAATCATTTATTGCTTCCATAATGTTACAAATTTCTTAAATCTATTTTTTACAATAGAGGATCGTATGTTTGAATACATAAAATATAGGCATAAAGTAGGCACTGCAAAATATAAAAGGACTTGGTAGAAAATCAATACATAAAATAAAGGAATACATATTTTCTTGAATAAGAGCATAATTAAGGGACAAATTTGTCGTTCATGTATTCTCTTAATGAATAATAACTTTTTTTCAATAACAATTCTTTTAGTTTTTTATTAAACAGATTTGTTTTTTTAATGTTCTTTATGTAATCAGGGAGGTGATTATAATTTTTTATAGACATAGCATGAGGACTACATGAATGCATATTAAGATTAGATGTAAGTTGAACTAATTTATTTTTTCTAGATGGTCTAAGAGTATATTTAGAAACTATGTCCGAACGTTTAGTGTAGTAATTAGGGTGGTTTCTGAGAATTTTTTACTTACAGTGTAAACCTGACAATCATGTGCAGTTCTGTGGTCCGATGTATCTAGACTAATGCTTAGCGTTTCTGTCGTCTTCAGCAGTGGCAGTGAATACCTCTTCAGTTCAGAGTCTTGAGCATCTATTGAAAACTAGAACAATAAAACAACAATTTTATCAAAAAAACGTACAGCAGTCTATGCCGGAGGTTCTGGAGACTTGGATATATAATATTAATATGTAAAACTCTTCCGTTACTGACAGACAACATGCAGCCATAACCACTGGCCGTAGAGAGCTGAAATTTGGATACAATCCTTAGGGGTTATGGGGGAGGACTAAGGAAGGAATTCCCGAAAATCCCACGGGAACGGGAATTATTAGACTTTTTAGTTTGTATGAAAAATCTTATTCCTTGAGTGCACGGATATGATACTTAGCATGAAGGTTCCTCAAAGAGTGACTTCTTGTCAAAAAATAAAAGGAGTATTCCAAATATAGACATCACATTATCTATCTCATGGTTAAATGGTTAAAAGAACTAAAATCAATATATATAAAACTGTTCCGTTACTGACTGAGTGACTGACAGACAACGTACAGCCGTAACTACTGGGCGTAGAGAGCTGAAATTTGGAACGTACATTTTTTAGGGGATGTAGGGGTGCACCAAAGAATGAATTCCCGAAATTCCCACGGGAACGGGAAATATAAGGCTTTTTAGTTTGTATGAAAAATCTTATTCCTTGAGTGCACCGATGTGAAACTTGGTGTAAAGGTTTTTCAATATGTGTCTGGTTGTGTTATGAAAGGAATTCCCGAAATTCCCATGGGAACGGGAAATATATGATGTTTTAGTTTGTATGAAAAAATACCATGAGTGCACTGAAGGCACGGATGTGATACTTGATATAAAGGTTCCTCAATAAGTGTCTGTTTGTATTATGGAAGGAATTTCCGAAATTCCCACGGGAAGGGGTTGGACTTTTTAGTTTGTATGAAAAATCTTACTTCTTGAGTGTACGGATGTGCTACTTGGCATGAAGGTTCATCAAAGAGTGACTGGTTGTGTTACGAAAAAAAATCCCAAAATTCCCACGGGCACGGGAAATATATGATTTTTAGTTTTTATGAAAAAAACTTATTCTTTGAGTGCATGGGTGGGATACTTGGTATAAAGGTTCTTTCTGTGGGTGTCTGGTTGTATAGTTTCTGAAATTTCCACGAGAAGGGTAGTTAAGCGCATACGAAGTTGCGGGATAAAGCTTGTTGTAAATAAAACGTAAATTAATAATTCTATAATAAAAGATTATATTGGTACCTGAAATAGTATAATACCTATGTTAGTTCTTTGACAGAAAATATGCGATTGATCTGTCAGTACAAACATTAATAACTGTTTTAAACTATCGCGGTTATTTTCACTATAATTTAATGAATTCACGGGATTCGGAGTGGTTCTCGTAACAGCATCGAAATATCGGACGCGCGAGTCCGACTAGTGGTTATAACAGCATCGAAATATCGGACGCGCGAGTCCGACTATTGGTTATAACACCATCGAAATATCGGACGCGCGAGTCCGACTAGTGGTTATAACAGCATCGAAATATCGGACGCGCGAGTCCGACTATTGGTTATAACAGCATCGAAATATCGGACGCGCGAGTCCGACTATTGGTTATAACAGCATCGAAATATCGGACGCGCGAGTCCGACTAGTGGTTATAACAGCATCGAAATATCGGAAGCGCGAAATAAAAACCCAACACCGTAAGTTAAGAATCCCGTGAATTCATTAAATTATACTGTACAACATCTCTAACAAAACTACCATATTTTATGCAATAATTTCATGATTTCAGATAATGAACTAAAAAACAAAATATATGTGAAAAAAAAAATTGTTCAAAAACTAAAACCCGACGACTAAAAACACGCTTTTGACGTGTACATATATACACGTCAAAATCATAACCCTCCTTTTTGCTACGCCCTAGTCGGGTAATAATGAATCAATATATATAAAACTGTTCCGTTACTGACTGAGTGACTGAGGTACTGAGTGACTGAGTGACTGACAGACAACGTACAGCCGTAACTACTGGGCGTAGAGAGCTGAAATTTGGAACATACATTCTTTTTTTTTTTTTTTTATATTGTAAGGATAGGACGTTTGTCTTCCATGTCTTTAGGGGATGTAGGGGTGCACAAAGGAAGGAATTCCCGAAACTCCCACGGGAACGGGAAATATAGGACTTTTTAGTTTGTATGAAAAATCTTATTCCTTGAGTGCACCGATATGAAACTTGGTGTGAAGGTTTTTCAATGTGTGTCTGGTTGTGATATGAAAGGAATTCCCGAAATTCCCACGGGAACGAGAAATATATGATGTTTTAGTTTGTATGAAAAAATCCCATCCCTTAAGTGCACGGATGTGAAACTTTATATAAAGGTTCCTCAATAAGTGTCTGTTTGTATTATGGAAGGAATTCCCGAAATTACCACGGGAAGGGGTTGGACTTTTTAGTTTGTATGAAAAATCTTATTCCTTGAGTGTACGGATGTGATACTTGGCATGAAGGTTATTTAAAGAGTGACTGGTTGTGTTACGAAAAAAAATCCCAAAATTCCCACAGGCACGGGAAATATATGATTTTTAGTTTTAATGAAAAAAACTTATTCCTTGAGTGCATGGGTGTGATACTTGGTATAAAGGTTCTTTCAGTGGGTGTCTGGTTGTATAGTTTCTGACATTTCCACGAGAAGGGTAGTTAAGCGCATACGAAGTTGCGGGATAAAGCTAGTGATAATATAAAACTGTTTCTTATTGAGGTACTGATAGAATAGGTACATACAGCCATAACTACTGGGTGTAGAGAGCTGTTTGGAACATATATTTCTTAAGGGAAGTAAGGGTGCACTAAGGAAGGAATTCCTGAAATGCCTATGGGAACGCGAAATGTAGGAATTTTAGTTTGTATGATAACATCTTAATCCTTGAGTGCACCAATATAAATCTAATATATAAAATTCTCGTGTCACAGTTTTCGTTGCCATACTCCTCCGAAACGGCTTGCCCGATTTTGATGAAATTTTTTGTGCTTATCCGGTATCTATGAGAATCGTCCAACATCTATTTTTTTTTTTTATTTATATGGCAAAACAACGTTTGCCGGGTCAGCTAGTAAATAAAATAAAATCCCCAGACAATCACACCAACGACATAGCCCCAAAATAAACAGAGCTTGTGACCATGTAGCGAATAAGGGGGGAACCTAGAATATAAATACATATATAGATAAACGCCCAGACCCGGAACCTTTTTATTTTCTTGTTCTGTGCGGGACTCGAACCCGCGACCACTGGCGTCTGAGGCAGACAGTGTTACCCCATCGCAGTAATATGAAACTTGGTAAAAGGGTTCTTAATGGAAAGAATCCCCAAAACTCACAAGGGAACGGGAAATAAAAGACTTTGTAGTTTTAGTGCAAAAGCTTATGGAAAATAAAGTAAGCAACAGTCATCCAGAGTTATAAACAAGTAGATCAATGCTAATAAACTTTCAATCAAAAAATCTTTACAATTAAGATGAATTATATACATACATACATAACTTCACGCCTGTATCCCGTATGGGGTAGGCAGAACACCAGAGGTAATAAAACCATCTGATATCACGTTTGACAAATTAGGAGACTATTGCAGTGACAGGGGGATCAGCCTATCGCCCACAAAAAAGCCTCCCATAACACCTCGGTCCCTTAACTGACTTTTACAGTATGCCCGGAAAGAGAAGCAGCTGGCACATTCTATGTTTTTCTTTCGCTCCCAGTCCAGCATACTCTGGCAAATAATTCAATGCAGTAAAATTACAGTTCCAGTTCCACTTAAGGGAAGAAAAAAAATAGTAATATTGTCTTAAGTTTTCGCGATTCATACTATTAAATAAAACACTTTTTAACCAGATTTATCGCGTATATTTTTTTTGACCACGGGGTCTGCAAAGACACCGAAACATCGAGTCAAAATTTAAAATGTAAATATACGCAATAAATCCGGTTTTATTTAAAAAAAATAGTGATGCGGTAAATGAACAAATGCTATATTAAAAAAAAAAATATTGTAGAATTGGGAAAAGAAATATTGTGACTCATAAAAAATATTAAACCTTCATTATCTCATTTCTAGAGTAGGGATTCTTTATGTAACATACTTTTTCATTGACTTAAAAAAATTGCAAAGTACTAATTTTACTTCAACCGTTACCATTTATAAGGACTTAGTATGTTTGGATGGCTCAATGATGGACACCAAAGTTGGCTATGGAATTAATGGGTTGAGACCCAAGTATGGACCTAGTTTCACCTTCGATTTTCTAGGCTGAAATCTCTGACATTCTATCCTGTGCAGAAAGCAGCTTAAATAGAGGCTTCAAAGGGCAAACCATCTTAATCTTCTCTGACAGCAAAGCACTCGACTCCACAAGGGCTGACAACTGGTGAAGCAATGCCATGAAACTCTGAATAGCATTTGAACAAAATAGCGTTTTCACAGTAAGGAAAATATTAAATTTCCTGGACTCCATTGGAGTGTATGGCGAGTTGAAGATGAAGACTCACACAACAGATCTTCTAGGTAGCAGTGTGACCCTAATAATAATACTAATGTTTGGTAATTAATTATTTTCATTAAAGTTACTGTAAAGATAAAATGCACACCTCAAACTCACACCTTTATAAATTGCTTTAAAATTTTATGCTAAGCGAATCAAAAAGTACCATTCATTTTTAATCATTCAGTACCTTACAAAAAACTAATCTATAAAGATTTTAACTGGGATCATTATTTTCCTTTTTGACATTTCAAACTGTCAGTTTACTGCATTGAGTTATTTGCCAGAGTATCGTTGAATTCCTAATACAATAAAATTGTGATATCTTATTGTTTTAGGTAATTTATTGTCCAGTCTATGTTGCACATCACTTGTACTGTCAATAATATCTTGACCTTTACTTGTAATACCATGTCAGTAATTGTTAGTTGCATAGTATTGACGGATTGTTGCTAAATCAACCAAAGATCAAATTAAACAAATAATGTTGGAATATGTAAATTTTTCAAAAGGTGATCATGGTATAATTTGAAACTTACTTAAATTAGCCATGCAAAGATGTAACTTCACATTAGATCGGTACCTATAAGATGGAATTTCTAAGCTTTTCAAAGTATAGCTCAACTTACCGGAGCGCACCTGTTAATGTAATCAAACCATAAATTGTGTGCTTTGTGGACTTGTTGTTTGAACCGGACTGATTTCATAAGTAACACATAGCACTCATTACATAGCCAAGGGGGTAGACCATCGTCATTTATCTGAAAATATTATAATACTGTATTACCATCTTTAAAGCTGCATTTAAAATGATATAAAGCTAATAAATATTATTAGCCACGTAACTTTTTAGCTTCCAAAACTAAGTAGCACTTATAAAGACCAAACTTTTGCCATTGGCCTGTAGTTATTCATACGTTTATTTATTTATTTATTATACGTTAGATGTAATTATCCAAAGCTTTAGAATTGTAAAACTTACATCAATTTGAACGAGGTCCAAGAATAACGAGTTTAAAGGAGCTATATTAATAAGTTTCTTGTCTGTGGAAAAACAGCACCGGCATATTGAGTTTTCGATTTCAAAACAAGGTTTTGTATCGCTTTCTTCTGCGTATATAGCTTCCATGGCTTCATGAAATGAATGAAAAGTCACAGAAAACAGTAAAATAACATTTTGTAATTTGTAACCAAAGCAAAGCAAACACAATCACAACACTGGGTTGCCAACTCTCAAAAATATAAATCCCTAAAACCAAAGTCAAAATTTAAGAAAGCAAACACTTGAAAAAGCCCATAAAAATAATTCACATTTTGAGATTTGTCCTTAACCTTTTCCGATTGTTTGGGGTCGTAAGACAAGACCCCCAGTTTAACGGCGGCGAGTGGCCGCTAACTCTCTTTCGTTTAGGTTTTTATTTTATATATGAGATCATAGACATCCATCATTCATATAGATCATTACATATATGAATAGTAAAGATCGAGATGATTTATATTATGCTGGACTGGGAGTAAAAGAAAAACATAGAATGTGCCAGCTTCTCTTCCCGGGAGTACTGTAAAACTTAGTTCAGGGACAGAGGTTTTATTGGCGTGTTTTTGGGCGATAGGCTGACCCTCTGTCACTGCAATAGTCCCTACCATCATTATAATTACTACGACGATATAAAGTCAAACGTGACGTCAAATGGTCTTATAACCTCTGGTGTTCTGCCTATACCTCATAAGGTTATGAATGAATGAATATCATGAGATATAAGCAGATACTCATGGGTTCGATCCTCTTTTATTTGTTCTTCGTTAATTCTAAACAACTTGTGTACAATCTACTTAAGTATACCTTGAAAATATAACGTCTTATTGTGAAACATTATTCCTTATGTTAGAAAACGTCTCAGAAGGGAGTCACTCAATCAAACAACTTATCAGTTTAAGTTTTATATTTATTATAATCTTCCACCACTTCGGAAAGTCGATCTGTTGAGAAGAAGTGGCAAGAAACTCAACAGCAATCATCTTGTAAAATACATAGTAACAGTTTACAGCCAGAGAACAATAAATAAGTAAATATCACAATCTTAACGACACTGACCTTTATCACAAAGCGGCTCGTTCTCCTCTAAAAGCGGAGAGTAGACTGACTAAATCAATCCCGGTTTCTCTTTCCCCTCCCATAACTTTCCCGCCAGAACTATCGGACCACGTTTTGCTATGTCGTCGTCTACCAACCGTCGTGTCAGTCTGCTCTCCGGAAATAGACTAACTCATTTATTACTTATAAAAATTATACTAGAATAACTAAATAAATTGATTAACATAAATAAACATTGTATAATATAACTGCATAATTAACTATTGATGACACTTATAGATAAATTCTAATCAACAAGGAGATTAATTTTAGACTTTTTCATTTTTTATTTAGCGCACATTTACAGCGCCTATTTGTGCGCCCTATCACAGCTGTCTAGAAGCAACTTTCCAGCTGCAGTAATAGACACCCTGTATTTGGGTTTAGCAGTAAGCACAGGATAGTTTATTTTGTTGATTTCTGCATAAAATATTTTTATAACTTTATTGTTTTATTGTACCTACACAAAATATTAAAACTATACCTACATTTGTGATTATCCTCTAATTGGCTTTTTTGTTCCCTATTGGACAATCTCCGTCATATCTGAACCACTACTTTTGGCGATATCAAAACAAATGCTTTTGTTTTTTTTTTCTTTTGGTACTTCTAGCAACATTTTACGGCAGCTTCTTAAGAGGAGGAGATTGGGACATCTAGATTAAAATCGGTAGCTATGTCTCAGTTGCCCCCTACCAATGACACGGTTGGCAACAGGGACATCTTTAAAAAATGTCCCAGGTGTCTCTCAATGGGAATTGCTACAGGGGGCAACTGGGATATACCTCACATATTATTTTGTAAACAGACAATCGCACAAACTTCTTCATTGAAACAAAGTAGGTAAAGCTTGTGAGTAGGGATGCCGTGTAGAGAACTGGGGGCGAACCTGGAATATAAAAGACCTGGAGACTTTTTTGCTTTCTCCGTGCGTGGATCTAAAACGCAACCTCACAATTTAAGTACAGTCAGCATCAAAAATCGATGACCACATCCAGTTTTCCAAATCACTGTACACTATATCAAACACTCTTATGAATGAACTTCATTAAAGTTCAAAATTAATTGAACACTACCTACTTGAAAATCTAAATATGACCATCAACCTTGATGCTGACTGTACCTAGTAGCGATTTACACCACTGCGCCACGGATGTATAAAAGTTTAATTTTTTATAAAATAGTTCCGGTAAAAAAGGTAAGTAGGTGTTCAAAAGTCAAATTAAAAAAAAAAACTTTATTTCTTAGGCATTTATTGCATGCACTTGAAAATTATTAACAAATTGAACTGTAACATGAACATGTAACAAATTGATCTGAATCTTAACAATAACAGTTTCTTCCATGTATTATAGTCCCCCGTTTTACAGAACTTGTTTTACAGTTACATGGGTGTGGGTTACATGTGCCAATAAAATTAATATACTGAGTCAAACTTAGCTAGAAATCTTATAAGGTACCTATCTTTTGTCTTAGTTTTAATTAGCTATAACTTCTGCTAACAACATTGCTTTTTAGGTATGTTATAATGGTTAAAGATATAATAATGGCTGCCTGCCAACTGAACAGATTATTATTATTAAATATTGTCTTTAAAATCAGTTACAAAAAATATTTAATACACAATTGAGACATAATTGTTTTTGGCTGCCTTATGTACTATGTTTATTTATTTTCAAGGGAAACATACATTTTTATGAACTTTTAATAAAAAAATATAATAGTATTAAATAAAACACTTTTTAACCGGATCTGACCAGTGATCACGCCACAGTGACCACGTGAAGCCGCAGACAGTCGAACGCAAACTTGCATTTTTACCTTTTGTAAAGGGTGTTACAGATAAAATCTCAAACATTCTTAGGCGCGCTTCAATAAAAACAATATTTACACCTAATTCAAAAATAAGTCAACATCTTCGCTCAGTTAAATGCAGCATCCCTTTACAAGACCCAAGTGTTTACAAGATTGACTGCGGCTGTGGGCTTTCCTACATTGGTTAAACCAAAAGAAACATATCAACCGGCGTAAAAGAACACATAGCTGATATTAACAATCGAAGAGCTTCAAAGTCTGCAGTTTGTGAGCATTCCATGGACAAGCCCAACCACTACTTAAAGTTTGACTCTGAAAATTTTATCTAGAGAGAAGCATTGCATTCCTAGAACGATCAGAGAAGCGATTGAAATTAAAAAACACCCTAATTTCAATAGAGAAGATGGTTGGAAACTATCACCGACATGGGACCCTATCCTGAAAAACATTAAATCTAACATCCAGCAAGCTGCACGACCTGAAACTCAAGATACTGTCAGCTCGTTTTGTGTCAATACAGAACGCTACGCTCGAAGACTGAGAAACAGATGGAGATGATGATGTATAACTTTTTCAATCTATCAATCCGACGCTTGACACCTCAGTAGCTCGTGACCACGGGGTCTGCAAAGACACCAAAACGTCGAGTCAAAATTTAAAATGTAAATTTACGCGATAAATCCGGTTAAAAAGTGTTTTATTTAATAGTATGAATCGCGAAAACTTAAGACAATATTATAATATAATAGTACAGCCTGCAACAGAATAATATATACCACCATCTGACGTCGCACGCACACGCGCGTTCATCCATACTTACTCACACCACGAAAGTCACCCAATCTAAGAGGGCCGCCAGACTGTTGAAAACACGTTGAAAACCAATGCTTCCAACCAAGGTTAAGGAAGGTTAAGTTGTTGTCAACCAATTCCGAGTCAACCACACTGTTACAAACAGTGGTTTCCAACAAGGAGACAAACAAGAACACAAGCCAAGGTCACGCCAGGCCACGCCCCTTAATCGTCAGTATGCTCTGATCTCTCGCGTTGGCAACACCTTCGCGATGGCAGTTTTGTATGCAATTGAGGATACAAAGAAGGAAAGGTTGAAACGCAGGATTAAAAGCTTCAAAACTCGAGTCATTTCTAGTTATAGTTACATAGTAAAATATACAATAACAAGCGTACACACTGTCCTAAAAACAGACAAACATCTACATAGATAACGCAAATGCATATACTTTGCGTGTCCGAACCCCGACCAAGCGTCAAGGTTGGCCGCCTCTAGATTTAATATGTATTGTAATCTGCGTGTATGTATGTCTGTTAGAAAATCGAGTCCACAATATCAATATCGTTCTTAATAATCGATTTCATCGGCGGTATCGGTGTCTCTGAATCTTTTTGTATTTTCCAGTTATAAATATCAGCTGTGACGTCACAATAGGTCTTAAAAAGTCGGCACGCTTGGTTCGAATACAAATCGTGGCACTTGCGTTGTCTATGTAGATGTAGGTCTGTGATTCTCAACACCGCCGTTTCCAACCCGCCAAGGTCATGTAATTTGGTTGTCAACAGCCGTCTTCACTGTTGGAAACACGTTGTAAACTAGCAAGGTCACCTTAGTTTGATGTTTTGTTTCCAACAGTGTATTTGGGCTTTAAGCATAATAAGTGGACGTGCTTACGCACACTGTGAAAATACTTCACTTCTGCTGATTCATTAATTTGTTAAACTCGTTCTTAGCTACTCTCAAGTCTCACATGACGAGCTATATGGATGAATAGCAGGAAGACAAGGTAATATGCTAATTTCGCAACTACAAGTCATAGCGTCCATGGCCTAGCGGCTTAAGTGTCTAGGAATGAGAACTGGACTGGTCAGGTATCGAATCCCGCAAAAACTGTGATTTCATATTCATTTTTAGAGATTGAAAGAAGAAATATATTATTTACAACTTTTTTGATGTTTTTTATTAAGTTTGAATTTGAAGTAGGTAGCTATTATTAGCGTAACTATTCGAAATAACAACGATGCCTCTTTTCTTAAGACAAAATAAGTGAATCTTCCCCCGATTATCTTTTATTGTGTTGCTAGATTTATTTTTAGCTTGTCATATCTTTAGAAAAAAAAAAGTTTAATCTACCCTCTATTATTTAAAGCCCAAATACACTGTTGGAAACAAAACATCAAACCAAGGTGACCTTGCTAGTTTACAACGTGTTTCCAACAGTGAAGACGGCTGTTGACAACCAAATTACATGACCTTGGCGGGTTGGAAACGGCGGTGTTTAGAATCACAGACATACATCTACATAGACAACGCAAGTGCCACGATTTGTATTCGAACCAAGCGTGCCGACTTTTTAAGACCTATTGTGACGTCACAGCTGATATTTATTACTGGAAAATACAAAAAGATTCAGAGACACCGATACCGCCGATGAAATCGATTATTAAGAACGATATTGATATTGTGGACTCGATTTTCTAACAGACATACATACACGAATATTACAATACATATTAAATCTAGAGGCGACCAACCTTGACGCTTGGTCGGGGTTCGGACACGCAAAGGATATGCATTTGCGTTATCTATGTAGATGTATGTCTGTTTTTAGGACAGTGTGTACGCTTGTTATTGTATATTTTACTATGTAACTATAACTAGAAATGACTCGTGTTTGGAAGCTTTTTATCCTGCGTTTCAACCTTTCCTTCTTTGTATCCTCAATTGCATACAAAACTGCCATCGCGAAGATGTTGCCAACGCGAGAGATCAGAGATCAGAGCACACTGACGATTCAGGGGCGTGGCCTGGCGTGACCTTGGCTTGTGTTCTTGTTTGTCTCCTTGTTGGAAACCACCGTTTGTAACAGTGTGGATGACTCGGAATTGGTTGACAACAACTTAACCTTCCTTAACCTTGGTTGGAAGCATTGGTTTTCAACGTGTTTTCAACAGTCTGGCGGCCCTCTTAATATTGTGTAGTCGTGTTTCTAGATGGTTTGCATTCGTCTTTACTCGTTACTACTATTAGAATGTTGTGCCCAAGTGAAATTAAAAATGAATGGGGAGTTTTCTGGCAGCTCATTAAAAAAACAAAACTGTACAAAATTGGTACAATAGGCTTCGATAGATGGCGCTTTACAAAAGGCGAAGGCGAAGAATTTATTCCACACTGCGTTTTTAAAAGTAAAATAAATTAATTGACGTCTGTATCAGAAATTTAACGTATAAATAACCATAGTAGGTAGATATCACTTACCTACATTATAGTTTACAGACTTAACGCCTTCGGCTTTTTAAAAGTGCCATCTATAGAGGTTTTTTGAACTAATTTTTATGAGCTGTCAGAAAACTCCCCATTATCATTTAACATTGCTGCAGCGAGCTGAAATCATTGTTTCATTCAATCAATACTTTTCCATCAAGGAAATTGCACGTCGATTGATGATATCTGTGAGTTTTAAGTTAATTATTATTCTTACTTAATCCTTGTATTAAACGTGATCGTTATTTCTATGTTAATCATTTTATTTTCAGAGGAAAACAGTGCAACTATCTGTTCGTCGTTAAGAGGAACCGGGGGATATATCCATATTTACCCACTCGTTCGACGGCCACCACATATGATGTGAGTTTGCAAACTGTGTGACGACATTTGAAAGCAAGCAACATATATTGTTACAGGTAAATAAAGAAGTATATAATCCGACGTTAGATATACAATATATTTTATACACCACCTTTGTTTAAAATTCGCATTATGTATGAGATAAACTCCACCTAAAGCAAGATATTAATCCCTTAAGATTAAAAAGGTATCTTACAGGGAATAAAAAATACTTTAATCCTAAGGGTTATAATGTCATTTGATTTTGGAATGTCAATGGGGAGTTTTCTGACAGCTCATAAAAATTAGTTCAAAAAACCTCTATAGATGGCACTTTTAAAAAGCCGAAGGCGTTAAGTCTGTAAATTATAATGTAGGTAAGTGGTATCTACCATCTATGGTTATTTATACGTTCAATTTCTGATACAGACATCAATTAATTTATTTTACTTTTAAAAACGCAGTGTGGAGTAAATTCTTCGCCTTCGCCTTTTGTAAAGCGCCATCTATCGAAGCCTTTTGTACCAATTTTGTACAGTTTTGTTTTTTTAATGAGCTGTCAGAAAACTCCCCATTGGAGCGAAATTTAATAATACCTACATGGACATGGCTGTATGACTAGTTGCTTTGCCTAATTAAAAAATATATGGACTTTAAATTTGGCTGTATAACTTTGTTTACCTTTGCATTTGGAACGACTACCAAGAAAAATTAAAAATCCTCGTAAAAAACCTGTATGCGACGGTTTCTTTTGCCTTTTGAAAAAGACACATGAGAAGTAAAATTGAGCGGTTTTTGAAAAGAAAATTTTTTCAGAGTTTTTATTTCAATAGTTTTCAAATAAATAAAATATGTCGAGCTCGAGTGACGATTTAACACCAGAAGATATTAAATGAAGCAAATAGTATCGTCGACAATATTTTGCCGTGTAAATCAAACCTATTGTAGGTAGGTACATGAAATTTTACGAAGATTTCTTTGCTTGGAAAACTAAAAAAGCCTGAAAATTATTTCGGACTCATTGCTTTTAGTATATTTTCAACAGTTGTCTGCTACAAAGAAACCTAGCAGCCTATGGACTGTTTATTCAATGTTTGAAACAACAGTAAACAATGAATATACCAAATAGAAATATCACTTTATCTTTACATAACTGGTCAATTGTTTCTAATATTATCTTTAACTTCTAAATTATTAAATACCTAAGTACTTGATTTAATTCCTGCGTTTCATTACCTGATTATCTTACAAGGTGGTGTATAAAGTAGAGTAAGCTCCTCGGGGATAACAGTGTATTAGTCTTGGGCAGTCTTGAATCCCTCGCTTCATTCAGGATTCTTACCATAATTCCCTCACTTCGTTCGGGAATAAACATCTTAATTCCCTCACTGCGTTCGGGAATTATCTACAGAATCCTTCATTTCGCTCAGGATTCAATATGATGCCCGTGACATAATACACTGCTTTATCCCCTTGTTGCATAATCTACTAATAACTTTTTTTACGCATGCAATATAATTTGTTTTAACTTCAAGGGAACTTAAGTTTATTTATTCATTTACAGGCTAGCAAAAGAGATACTTATTGATGAACGAAAGCAATATTTGGAATTTGATTGGTCTAGCAATGTAGTTATTTTTACGGATAAAAGACATTCAAGTCGGACAAAGATGGCCGTAAAATATTATGGAGGAGAAAATGCCAACGTTATGATGCTCGAAACACCCTACCTGTTAGATTAAGCGGCCGCATTAAACGCCATCGAGAATTTGTGGGGTCAAATGATTTTAAATTGGGATTCATCACAAGTCCAGAGCCAAATTAGAAGGGCGGGTTATTTCAACTTGGGAGATGATGAGAGGATCTGCCTTGTGCTGGAATTTAGTTGACAGTATGAGATCTCGGTTGCAGCAAGTCATAGACACCGACGGCGCTCAAATTAGCTATTAATAAAATAGTGAGGTAATAGTTGTCTTTTAAAAAGTAGATAATCCAGAGTGAATGATGTTATTGTTGATTAGCTTAGAAATAAGCTTAGCTTAGCTTATTTATAGTTTCTGGCTAATAAAATGTTGATTCATATTTACAATGGAATTATTACTTCAATTATATAATAAGTTCATACGCCAAGTGACAGAAAACTGTTATTCAAATCTTTCAAATAACAACTATTACCTAAACTATGATTGTTTTTAAAATTACTTGTTTAATGAATTTGTGAAATAAAAATTTCTAGTCAGACGCAACATATTGTGAAATGCTAAAATAAATAATTATCTGGAAAAGATTGTGTTGTTTTTATTAGTAGTTTTTACCTGCACCTTATTTTTCGATTGCTGGCACTATATTTAATTTATTGATTAATTAGAATATAGAACATAAAATTATATTCATATCATTTTAAATTATA
This sequence comes from Stenoptilia bipunctidactyla, assembly GCA_944452665.1. Taxonomy (NCBI): domain Eukaryota; kingdom Metazoa; phylum Arthropoda; class Insecta; order Lepidoptera; family Pterophoridae; genus Stenoptilia; species Stenoptilia bipunctidactyla. The sequence continues at coordinate 20,221,285 of OX101746.1, forward strand.
ATAAATTTTTAAAATATTTCTTAACTTAAATGAATATATATCAAGGTTTATTAATGAATATTTCTTCATTAAATTTGAAAGAAAAAAAAGGATATTGAAGAAACATTATTAGTTAAACAATCAATCAATAATTTAACAATAAAAAAAAAAGACATATTTATATAGCAACGGAGAAAAAAAAATGCAGACCTTTCAGACCTTTCTATAATATAAAATAATAATCTGCACATTATATGGCTGACATAGGCTCGTCTACATGTGAAGTACTGAAATCAAAGATCTATACATCCGTGTAGTCATATTATTTCTTGTTGTGACACTATGTAGTTAGTTAGCTTAGTTAGAATTGATCTTTAGTTGTGTGCGTGCGACTATTGGTCAACATTATTCTGAGTCTTACCACTTATTCTGAGCACACATACAACGCGAATGCATATTGTATGTGTGCGTGCGGTTGGGTGGTATACATTATTTTGTTGCAGACTGTACATATTACAACTAAGTTTCCACCAATAAAAGTTGCAACCCGTACCTTACCTTCATCTATTATTACAAAAAAAGAAAAGACTGTAAAGACGGAGTTATTTTTCCATATCCTCATTAGCTAGGTATTCCCTATAACAAGCAATGGCCACCTTGACCTTCCGCTGGAGTTTGTGTGATGCTAACCTACACTCCGGTGTTGGGTATCTCCTAGCTAGTCGGAGTGCCTTTTTCTTTTGTTTAATAAGGTTAATTATATATGATGGGAGTTTGAGTTCGCGTGCTGGAACGGTTCTGTAATCATCACTGGTCAGTGGTGTTTTGGGAGGGCTGGAGTATAAGGGGGTGGATTTCTTAGAACCTTTACAACCCTTCTTTTTTTTCTTTCGTTTTCGTTTTGTTTTCTTCTCTGTGGTCAAATTATCAGGAGTGTCCGTTTCTGTGCACTCTATTACAGCAGATGGGATATTTTTAGTTCCTTTATTTTTAGGCAAAGCTGTGTCAGAAGTCAAATTGCTAGCTGTGTCTTTTTCTGCATTATTTTCTGGTGAAGCTTTATCAGAATTTGTATTGTCAGTAGTGTGTATTTCTATATTCTCTATTATACCGGATCAAGCCGTACCAGTGTCATCAGGATTGTCACTTTCATTTTTATCTTCAATTACATCAATAAAAAGAAATATAAAGTAAAATGATAAACAAATTGATAAAAAATCATGAACAGTATTAAGATTATCCGATGTACTCAAAACAGCTATGGCTTTTGACATTTCATCTTCAATTTTTGGTTTACTCTGGTTCGCTAACAATGTTTCTTTTACATTATCACCTGCATTGGATATCACATCACTTTCTTCCTGGTCAGTGCTGATAGATTCTATGCTGGACTCCATTTTGAATCTAAAAGATGAGAAAAAGTGATGTAGGCTTAAATTGAATGGTCAATGAAATAACATTTGTCAACTTATCAAATACTTCTTAGTATCTTTAGTAGTGTATCTTTAATAGTGACTAATGACTATAATCATAATAGTAACATACAATTATAATTAGGTATACACATTTGAAACAATTCACATTTTCATTATTAAAATCTACCAATACTCAGGAAAAGTCATTTTTGGAGGAGAAATATTAAGATGTTAATCAGAAATCTCATAATTAAGTAATGGTAAGAGTCTACAGACAGGAAATATACTTTCTAAGCTCCCACAAAATGCTTTACTTATAAATTGCATTTAATAAAAGCAGTTACTTAAATATTACTCTAACGAGGTTTAAAAATGATGACAAAATTAACAATAGAGCAAACCTTTAACTTTGAATGTTTTAAAACTAACTTACTTACAACTTATCCGCTAAGTTCAGACTTTCCGTTTTGTTGACATCAAAATTGATTTTTTTTTTATTGTTTTAATAGATATTCAAAGCAAACAGCAAATAATTAACTCTGCCTGGCTGTAATACTTATAGTAAGTACATATGTATGTACGTTATTATTTTATAAGGCCGGCGCCAGACTTAGCTTCAAATGTTTGAACAAATGTTTGAACAAATGTTTGCACAAATGTGTGGCGCTGGACTTTGCATATGTATTCAACGTTTGCACAAAGCTTTGCACTTTGCCATCCGGTGTCGGTCTTTTTCTATACATCAAAGCGTTCAAAGTTGAATGTGTGCAAATGTTTGCGTGGCCTGCCACACTTGTTCAGTGACCAGTTGCTCGAGCGTTGTTGAGCGGGACGGTTGTGTGCATGTTATGTATTTATGCGGCCATATAATGGACTGGGGCAGCGAGTGCGTTCTGGAATTTGTAGAGTTGTTACAGGGGCAACTATGTACATGGAACCCGAAAAATAACAAATAAAAAAATATAATTACATATATACAAATAATACAGGCTAACTGAGTCTACAAAATCGTTGTCCATCTTGTTTGTTGTCTACTAGCATACTGTGGAGAAAAGTGTTTGCGAAGCAAGTCTGGCAGGTTACGTCAATATGTGTTCAAATGACTTTGCAAAGTCGTCAAAGATTTGTGCAAATCTTTGAAGCTAAGTGTAGCGCCCGGGTAATAATGAGGAGGTTTCAAAAATTCAAATTGACCATAGACCATAGCCATAGACGATACAGTTCATATCAAATTGACTTTAAAATGAAATAGAAAAAGTATAGGTATCAGTACAGGTTTCTGTCAAAAGATGTCGTTGGTAGAAAATCGCTTTGGCGAGCATGTTATCTGTGCATGCTAAGCAGGGGGAGTTTACTAATTTATTAGCCAATGCTGTCGATGGCAGCCGGAGCCAAAGTGGGACAAATCTATTCGTATGAATGAGAAAGCTTTAAAGTACTTTGCTTTGACGTAAGTCTATATGTCAATCTTCTCAAAAGTGACAATAAAAGACAAACTATCATCCATCGCCAACGACTGACTGACACCATTTGTAAAAACGGTTCATTGCGTTAACTGCGTAATTTCAGCAACCCATTTTTAATTTGAAAACCTGTAAAATTTTTGATTTGAAAATCTGTAAGCTGTGTGTTTTTACGGAAGTGCTATTTGTTCAGTGCGAAATTGACATTTAATCCTAGTTTTACAATTTAAGAAATCCGTCTGCCGTTTAAATTGGCCAATATTTTTTCTGACAAAAAGTATCATTTTGTATAGATAGAGGCTAGGTAATGGGAGTATATTTAGTTTTTTAAGTAATGTTTTGCAACTATCTCTATAATTCGCACCACATAAAGCTCTTATGCATTTTTTTCTGTAAAAATGCTCTGTGGGCCTCTGTAGAGTTCCATACGTGATCACGAGCAGTCACTCGTCACCACGGGGTCTGCAAAGACACCGAAACGTCGAGTCAAAATTTAAAATGTAAATATACGCGATAAATCCGGTTAAAAAGTATTTTATTTAATAATAATTATACACTTAGTTCCTATCTTAGAGTAGTAGACTGCATAGATTACTACTGTGTAAAGTGGATCTATTAATACACTGAAAAGTTGCGGATGGCACTAACTGAAGCGCTAGTGAGCTGTATGTATCATTGACCTATATCAAATGGACTCGAAATACCTACAAAAAAAACGTGCCAACCTTGGGCAACTAAAATGGCCGCCTTAGGGTGGGGATAGCCTAGGATTGTCAATATTGAATACTAGCTGCTGCCCGCGACGTCGTCTGCGTGAACGCTATGCAGCACCAAACGCACCTACGATTATAACACTGCTAGCCTGATAATATGTAGCCTATATGTTGACCCGACTTCTTAACTATCTTCATGCCAAATTTGAAGTAAATCCATGCAGTACTTTTTGAGTTTATCCCGGAAAGACAAACAGACAAACAGACAAACAGACAAAAATTCTAAAAACTATATTTTTTGTTTCTGTTTCGATTGTAGATCATACCCCAAGTATTCTTTTAAAAAAATATTCAATGTACAGTTTTGACTTTCCTACCATTTTATTATATGTATAGATATAGGGTCTTCTTTATGAAGATCAATATATTTTAATAGAAGGTTAAGAATGATGTATGGATTCAATTTATGAAAGATTTTTTTTTTGTTACAATTAACAAAATAAAATTCTCTTATAAATATTTTATAATTCTCATAAGTTAACAACATTTTAGTTTAATCTGTTATTTACGACTAAAGCAAGAAATAAAAGTGTTTCTACTTAACTATTTATATTAAGAACTCACTCACACACACAGAGAAAAATCGCACTAGGCATAGGTATGTAGGTATTCTCTGACGGCACTATCGACACCGAAAGTCAAGCGAGCCGCCCGCGCCGACAACACTCTGTTGGCTTGTCGGCGCGGCGCGGCGGCGGCGACTTTGTTTGAGCCAAACGCGCGCGACCCGCTCACCGCTCGGCGAGCGCTCGCCAGTCTGTAAATTAAGTCTGTCTAATGATACGCGCGCGTAAATTAATAATTATCAAAATGCCTAATTTCGCGTACACGAACCAAGAATATCTTCAAATGGCTTTGCGCTAGCGCTGCGAGTGAGAACCTGTCACGAGCTCGTGACACGTACGAGCAGAGACATGAAAGGCGTCCCGCCCTCCGAACAATTCTAGGAGCTGTGCAGCGCCATCGAGATTATGGCACATTTACTCCACGTGCCCCAATGTTGTGTGCTGCCAATGTTATTAAACGAACAAGACTTTGTGTATCGCAAATAGGTAGTCATGTGCAGCAGTTACTATAAAGTGCTTGTGTATGTGTATTCGTGTGCTAAAACGGTATTTACAATTAGTTGAACGTTAAATTGACAGTTGAAGTGTGATGGGAAATTAGGCCGGCGCCAGACTTAGCTTGAAATGTTTGAACAAATGTTTGAACAAATGTTTGCACAAATGTGTGGCGCTGGACTTTGCATATGTATTCAACGTTTGCACAAAGCTTTGCACTTTGCCATCCGGTGTCGGTCTTTTTCCACACATCAAAGCGTTCAAAGTTGAATGTGTGCAAATGTTTGCGTGGCTTGCCACACTTGTTCAGTATCCAGTTGCTCGAGCGTTGTCGAGCGGGACGGTTGTGTGTGTGCATGTTACACTGCATGCGGCGATATGATGGACTGGGACAGCGACTACGTTCTGGAATTTGTAGAGTTGTTACAGGGGCAACTATGTACAAGGAACACGAAAAATAACAAATAAAAAAAATATAATTACATGCACACAAATAATACAGGCTAACTGAGTTTACAAAATCGTTGTCCATCTTGTTTGTTGTCTACTAGCATACTGTGGAGAAAAGTGTTTGCGAAGCAAGTCTGGCAGGTTACGTCAATATGTGTTCAAATGACTTTGCAAAGTCGTCAAAGATTTGTGCAAATCTTTGAAGCTAAGTCTGGCGCCCGGGTTAGAATCAACTTTTATACGAAATAAGTATGATATTACAACAGCTGATTGTTACGTCATACATCAAGCTAAGTAGGTCACGCATCGCCCGGGCGCGCGAGGCATCGACCTTTGCTCGCGTGGATACGTAGGTACTAACCGCGTAAGATCTTTGTTTTAGTGAAGTTATTTTCTTAAAATAAATAGATAGGTTTTTTTATTTCTTGCAAGGTTGTCGTAAATAACAGATTAAACTTAAATTCGGTCACTTAAAAGATTTGAAAATTTCAATAAAAAAAAATATAGTTATATGTATATATTTTTATTTTTTTCATAAATTGAACCCATACATCATTCTTAACCTTCTCTTAAAATATATTGATCTTCATAAAGAAGACCCTGTATTTCAATATTTTTATGTTTTATTAGTGATATCATAATTTTCAATATTATTCCAACCAAAGAGCTAATTTAAACGAATGATTGATGAGGTACTTAATTGGTATCTAGGTGTAAAAAACGCACAAGCAGGAAGATTTGGGAAAAAAATTGGCAAACGGTCAGGATATAATATGCATATGGATTTCACTTAAATTAGATACCATTACCTACCTACTTAATTGATTTATTTAACAGTTTATGTACACAAAGTAAGATACATTATACCGATGAATGATCTATACAAAGTTAGTAGGTACAAAGGTACTGCTAATAAAGAAATTCCTTGAGACTGGAGAGTTTGATTGAGGAGCAATAATATGTGTTAGATAAAATAATTAAACTATAATATTAGATTAAATATACTGAATCATACCTACATAAAAATCTAATATATGAAATAGCAAGCTGACTAACTGATCATCAACGGCCAGCCTAAACCGTTGGACCTAGGAAGCTGAAATCTTACACTTGAGTTCATTTTAGAGCGACAAGGATTTTGGAAGGAATTTTCAAAATTCAAATTAATTTCACTGATATTCGTGTTTCATTTGAGGTTTGAAAACATAATGACCCCCAAGTTCTTTGCTGTGTCAGTGAAATTAATCACATCATTATCCATGATGATAGGAGGTACTAGTATTACTTTATTAATTAAGAACTAAATAGGTATCGGTTATTAAATAAAAAAAAAACACTTCATTCATTCATTCATTTCTAAATAATAACAATTTGTTTAAAAACACATTTTGTTTCAGAAAATCTTGTGATCCAGCTAAGTCTTCAATTAATACAGCTTGTTCCATATTTATTTGATTTTTATTTCGAAGATCATCTATGATTTCTCTAAAGTTAACTAGTTTTTTGTTTTTCCTCCGAAGTTTTTCATTCAGGCACTTAATTTTTTTTTTGCTCATCACACTTTTCTTGAAGCGCCTCAATTTTCTTTTAAAGTGTGACCTGAAAATTAAATATTTATTATAAAATGCTATTTATTAAAATGAATGCAACATTGGCATCTTGAGTTGATTGATATGATATGAAAAAACAAAATTATTTGTTATTCTGTTCGAATATTTTTAAATTATTCCTTATTGTTATAAGACTCAACTTATATTTATTTTACACCACTCTAAGGCTCTTTGAATTAATTGGTTGTTGGTGAAAAATATATTGTATATTTTTAACTGTATCCAACTATAGCATGCATGGTTAGATACCTACTGTTATAAGAAAATATGCTTTATAAAAATAAATACCTCTTTCTGAGCTTCTTTCGCAACTGGATGTGGTATTGACAATTGGGTACAAACTGCAGATGTACTAGAATTATCAATAAAATTTCCTGTTACCTGTAAAGAAAGAAATAATTAAAACAAAAAGCAAATTAAAAATTTATTATCATCAACTTGAATTTGACATAATTTAATTACCTAATGTTTTATTAAATTTATTTTGATACTTACGGGAAATATTGAAGGAACTGAGTTTTCTCTTAATCTTATTACATCTAGAGTTCTATTAAAACATGTTTCAGGAAAATGCAGTGAGCAAACAAACCACTGCTTTTGCCGAGGATTAATATTTTCTTCACCAACTGCTCTCAACCACTTTTGTCTCAATCCTTCATTTTTTGGAAATCTAGAAACAAAATATTTGTAGGTACTTATTGTATGTAATCAACAATTAAATCCACTAAACATATACATATAATTTTAATCAGAGCATAACCCTATTTTAACTATGAAAATAATTACGAATGAAATAAATAAAAGAGTCTGTTACTCGGAAATAAGGTAAGATACAGATTCTTTTAACATTTATTTATATATACTTAGCTTTACATTTGAATTCAAGAGGTTATATGTGATATTACATGAAAATGGTACTCACATAAGAAGAGTCAATGCTACTTGATTTTTGATTTTTCTTGCACCACATTTTAAAATGCAACAAGATGGCATCTTGACCTACAGTTTCACCACACTGTGACTTAGTTTTAAACAACTATTTCTTGTTTATTTATGCAAATCTCAAATAAACAAACACTTGACAATGAACTACCACGAAATACGGGCAACTAAGATGGCGAATTGAGGCACGTACCTACAGCTGTCAAATGAACTTTGACAGTATGTGGCACACATAGCAATATCTAAAATATACATGTCTCTTTCGTCATATGCAAACCTAGCCGTGAAAAAAAGAGAAAAATATATATTTATTGTTCTATACCATATATGAATGATATTTGTATATGTATAAATGCTATATGTTGACAAAGGCGCCTCTATACAATAGAACTTAATGGTATGTATGCATTTACGAAGTACGAAGTAATCGTTCTTCTCTCGTAAGAGAGTATATTGTTCCATGATGCTAAGCCCGTTCTTCACTTGCCCGTTAATTCACGGCGTGAATGCGCGCCATGATCTTCACAAAAGTTCACAATACGTTTAGTGTTTTTTTCACGGTTTATTTGAAACAATAATTACTACGATAAATAAGCAAATCGACCCCGGGACCAACAGCACGACAGATACCATTAAACTATAATGTGACAATTATCCAGCGAACTTTTTGACGATAATAAATTTAATTTTGCACAAACATACCCTTTGTTTCATTTTACTTTCTAGGGCCACAAAATGAATTAAGTTCATTTTGAGTAATTATTTTACGTCCGCTTTCCATACAGGGTGACTGGTGGGTGACTTTTGTTTGAGGACGTGATAGTTTGAGAACGTGCGTCCGGCTGTCTGGACATTTTCTCGCAGAGCGTTGCTGCTTATCTAGGTAGCTAAGTCATCGTTTGTGACGACGATCTGTAAAGGTTTCATCGTTTTGTCATGGGTAAAAGGCACTCGGGTAAGAGACCCCGGCCTCCCTAGCTACTGTATCCATCCACTACAAACGTCCCCTCCGTGGATGCAGTATCCTTTTAATACCTTTTAATTCCTTCCTAACATTCATAATTCCTCGTAACACTCACCCAATCCTTTACTATCCGACGACGAAGATGAGGAAACGATGATGGAAAGGGGATACAAAAATAGATCACCCCAGGAGGGTTCCAGTATAACTGGGAAATCCCTCCCTGAGCTTTGCTGAGGTAACCTCATCATTTCTGGGGGAGGGCAAAATTCCCGACGGCGACGTGTTGTGCCACACGTCACGTCTTGCATCACTGTGGCAAAAAGAGGGCAAGGGAATGCCTTTTTGAATGATGAATGTTTGTGTAGGAATAGATGATAAGATTGAAGTATGCGAGGTATCGATTGCTAGGAAAATTGATGCCCTAGGAGTGAGTGAGTCAAAAGAGAAAGGTTGTAGAACGTCCACGCTTGGCCGACTATCTGCTTACGGGTCTGGAGTAGAGAAGTCTGAGAGAGGCAGCCAAAGCAAGGGCGTTCTTTTGTCACAGAGAATAAATCATTGTGTGAAAGGTTATGAGTGTGTGAGTACCAGGCTCCTGTGGCTGAGACTAAAAGTAGGCTTGACCCGGATTTTTATTCTTTGTCTTTACGCGCTCGATATTTCCAAGCCACAGTTAGTCAGGGAAGTGTTTTGGGATGATATCAGAGATGTGCTTGGCAGAGGAGTGAAGACAATGAAAGGATTATTATGTTAGGCGATTTTAATAGCTGAGTGGGTGTAAAGCGTGAAGGGTATGAAAAGGTGTTAAGTAATTTTGGTGATGAAAGGATGAATGAAAATGGAACTGGTCTGTTAGAGGTGTGTTTAGAGAGAAAGCTTGTGGTGACTAACACTAAGTCACAAAATGATTCATATGTATACATGGCAGAGACAGTCTGAGAGAAGTATGATTGACTTTGTAATCATGGAAAAACGGTTGAGATCAAAAGTAAAGGATACGAGAGTGTACCGTGGAGTTAATCTCGGAATGGACCATTTTCTTATGGTGTCACGAATAGCAGGTCTGCTGGAAAAATTGTGACATCACCTACGTGTACGTATATCTGAAAAGAAAAGAATGAAAGTCGGAAATTTGCAAGACGAGACTATCCGTGAGAGGTATAAACTGGAACTGAAAGAAATATTGGAACTGCTAGTGAAGAACGAAGACTGCGATATAGAGGAATATAGTCTTCTTTTACGCCACGCTTATCCAGGAAATAGAGAATCTCTTCGAGAAAAGTTTAAAGAGATCTTGACCCTTGCATCACAATTATTTATGAAAACATTATGTTTATTTGTAAGAATAGTAATAAATTGAAAACTAGGAAAGATAATCATGATAAAAATTACTCTGTAAAGACTAATAACGACCATAATTTTGCGTTTCCCAAACTAAGGCTGGCTAAAAGCAGCAAATCATTTATTGGAATGTCAATACGTATATATAACAAAATTCCGAAGTCAATTCAATCCCTGCCATTCAATAAATTTAAATCAATCATTAAAAACACTCTATCTCGAAAAGCTTATTATAAAACTAAAGATTACTTAGACGACAGAAAGGCATGGGATTAAGCACAACAGGATACAGTTTCTAATTACTTATTAATTTTGTTTACGGCTTGGCTGTGCAGTATGATATATGGCATACCTACTGATGACTGTTCCACTCACTTACTTTCTTGTCAAGACAACAGCAAGAACGTCATGCTCCCTCAGGCGGCATGGCTAGTGGTAGCGTCGGCTATCGGGTCACCCTCTTCCCTAAAATGAAGGTTGAGGAGGGAGATGGCTGGTGCTTGCGTTATACTCGTGAACGGGTGCTGCTACCGGTGCCAGGTCGTTTTGCTGATGATACAATGACTATTTTATTCCATTCTTGTCTAAATACTCTGATCCCAGTTTGTCATGTTCGTGTTGTGCATCCATAGCTCAATACTATGTACCTACTATGTAAGCAATTTGGTTTTGGCATGACATTGGCTCTCACAATTAGCTGTCTTGTGTTTGTTTTTTTTCATGTCATGATCAATTTGTACTGTATGTACCTATTTGTTTTAATTCGTATAATCCTGACTGAAAAAGAGTGCCAAGAGTTTTTTCCGCCAGCTTTTTTTGTCTCTTGGTCTACTGTAATATCTTATTCAATAACTATCAACACCTTGTTAAAGCCGAATTACAAAATTGTGACGTCATTAAGCGGCCATTCGATGGTCTTACGATTAATAAATTTTTCATTAGGTACCTACATTTTTCATTTCATTTCAGGGGCGGTAGGGCCTGGATATCTGCCATATTTTAGTTACAAAGTTGTACAAATTTTCAACGTAGTTTGTGTACACAATGTGCATAGAGATAGTTACCTAAATGCATTTATAAAGATCACTCAGTTCAGCAAATTCGAATATTTTAATTGCTCATAACTTTTTACCTACAAACATTTGTGGTTTGATTTCAATTTGTACAATTATATTCGAAAACTAGCCACCGCGCGCGGTTTTACCCGCGTAACTTTTGATTCCGTGTGAATTTCGGGATAAAATATAGCTTATAACCTTCCTCAAGAGTTGGGCTATCAAACGCAAAAAGAATTTTTCAAATCCCACTTGTAGTTTCTGAGATTAGCGCGTTCAAACAAACTCTTCAGCTTTATATATGAGTCTAGATAGATTTAACTTTGAAGTGAAAAAAAGTAGGTTTCGAAAAGCTACTTCCGTGTTTCTAGGATCACTCAATCTAGGTGCATCAGGATTGAGTGATCTTATAAAAGCATAAAACATTCCTGGATTCTTCTTGTGCTACATATCTAGACTTTTTTTACAAATTGTGTGCCTATAATGTTATTTGTGGAGATTTAGCGAGTAAACATTTTTCCAAATATCTGAATTGAGTGATCCACATTTTTGGCAATATCTTTAATTCCTTAACAGTGACAAATTTTTCGATTTATGTTATGATATTTTACAATTTTTCATTAAATGTAGGTACATTTTGGTTATACTTATTGAAATCTAAAACAAGATCACTCAATCCAAATGCACATCACGACACGTGCGCCATGCTTGCATGTCCGGTACACAATACGAAACGCACTCGCAAGCTTGTACCTAGCGTTTGTCGAGTCTTGAAGCTTGTACACGTCTTGGCAAGGGTGTAAATGTAATGTAACATAAGGACTACATTTTCAACAAGTGACGACTTATTACTTAATAAATAATTTATCTTAAATTGCCTGTCATTGATCACTTTCACCAGAAAACACATCACATCTCATCCAGTAGGTATTTGAAGTCACAAAGTGTACCTACCTATACCTACATATAAGTACTTAAGTACCATGAATTAAAAACGACGGATTTTCTTGCTTTTCTTATAAAGTGCATAGGGAGTTGAATACCTATGTTATTGCGAGATCTACACCTTCTAGAACCGAATAGGTAAGCGTAGGGAAGTGCTATGAAAACGAATAGTAGGTATGTTGTTCATAATATAACCGACTCTGTGTGAGATCAAGTGAACTTTTAAAAAAGCTTTTCACGTTAATTATCTCTCGTCACATTAATCATTTCAGTCGGGGGATTTTAAATTATTTTATTCTTTTTCAATTACTTTTTAACCGTCGCGTCGTGGGTTTTTCAAAATGTTTATTTTGTTTTTTATTTCAAACTTAATAGAGCATAATATAGGTACCATACATTACATTACACAACACCTCGTTCCTCATCAGCCCTCTAATGTCCCCGTTAAACCTATTTAAGAACATTATACCAATCAAATCCAAAGCGATAATTGAAAACGGCATTCAAATCGAACCAATGGTTTGCAAACAAATATTTACTGCAGCGCCCCCTGGTGAGTTGTTACCGTAAAACCTATCTCAGAACATGCGCTAATCAAATCCAAAACGATCACTGAAAACAGCATTTAAATCGGACCAGTGGTTCTGGAGATAAATGGTAACATTGGTTTGCACAAACACCCTCTCACCCCAAACGTATATACCGTCTCCGTTCCATCGTGGGTAATGAATGATAGAGAGAGACTATTGCAGTGACAGGGGGTCAGCCTATCGCCTAAAAAAACTTCAATAAAACCTCTGTCCCTTAACTGACTTTTACAGTATGCTCGGGAAGAGAAGCAGCTGGCACATTCTATGTTTTTCTTTCGCTTCCAGTCCAGCATTTTGTTGCTGCGACGCAGTATTGCATCTGGCATGTTTGTACGCAATAATATGAAAACGCTGTGCCTCAATGCTCGATCACGTGCGTGGCGCGTGGCAGCTCTAACATAGCTTTAATATATTATATAGATATACCTAATATTGGGTTGGCGAAAAAGTTTCTTCGCATTTTTTAAGAAAATTCAAATCATTTTTTAATATAGTTTATTGACATTTAACTAAAGTATGTATGTACCATTTTGTTCGATTACCTTTTGCCATCTTGTAATTAGGAATCCGATTGCTATAAAAAATTTGGGACCTCTCATCAAAATACCGCGACAAGTGGATTTGTCAGTCCTTTCGTGATGTTAACCTTACACTGCCTAAAAAATTCTGAAGAGACCGAAACAGGTGGAAATCTGAAGGTGCAAGGTCAGGACTATACGGCGCGGCGGATGCATTAACACCTCCCAGCCAAACTCTCTTAATTTTTGCTGGGTGGCTATAGATGTGTGAGGTTTAGCGTTATCATGATGAAACACCACACCCCTTCTGTTGATCAATTCCGGCCGCTTTCTCTCAACTTCTTGTTTTAATCTCATGAGTTGTTCGCAGTAGAGTTCAGAATCGATAGTCTTGCCTGGTGGTAACAGCTCATAATGAATAATGCCCTTCCAATCCCACCACACACACAACATCACCTTATTGCGAGTTAGCCCGGGTTTCGCCACAGTCTGTGAAGCCTGACCGGCCTTTGACCACGACCTTTTTCGCACGTTCTTGTCGTACGTACGTGATCCACTTTTCATTACCAGTTATCAGCTTCTTCAAAAATGATTCGGTTACGTTACGTCGTAATAAAGAATCACAAATGAGTACACGGTTCATTAGGTTTCTTTCAATGAGCTCGTGAGGTACCCAAATATTGAGCTTTTTTGTGTACCCAGCTTTTTTCAAATGCACCAAAACTGTTTTGTGGTCAATTCCCAGTTCTTCAGCTACGTCGTAACTACTGATATGTCGATCTTACTCCACTTTTTAAAAAATGCCATCCATTTTATCCGTAATAGGGCAACCAGAGCGAGGTGCATCTTTGACATCAAAATTTACGGATTGAAAACGCTTAAACCAAATTTGTGCTACTCTCACAGACACTGCACTAGGTCCATAAATATCGCAAATTTTTTTCGCGGCTTGCGTTGCATTTTTACCTTTTTTGTAGTAAAATTTTAAAATGTATCGAATTTCTTCATTAGATTCACTCATCTTGACAGTACGAAAAACAAATGAAAATCACACATTTTCCTAATTTGAATTTGGAATTATGTTCTTTAAAATTTTTACTTTCAATGATACCAAAACCAGCCAGATACAAATACTATAGCCAAAGAGATTTTATTATAAGTTCATACATACTATAATGCGAAAAGACTTTTTCCCCAACCTGCATAATTAGTGCTATAGGAGACAGGTGGGACGGCGCGGCGAGACACTGGCAGCGGGTCGCTGACCGCTGATCTACTTTCATGCTGTTAAGAAAATTAAGAGCTATAACCTAAGAGAATTTTTGTTACTAACATATTATGGATATATTTCCGAAATAAATTGATTATTATTATTCCCTTAAACATTAATTTGGTTCTGATTTCAGCATCGGGTAGGTTGTTGTTACCTACTCATATCAGAAACAGAAAAACATCAACTGTTTCAACTGTCTGTCTAACATAGTCAAGGGTCCTATTTTAGCCACTGGTACGGAACCCTAAAAATAACCTTACTAACATCACGGTAATATCACAGAATAAGTAATAGTTGGTACAGAAGAATTACTCCGCAAGAAGATCTTAATAAATTCGAGTCTTGCTACGATGCGATACGGTGGAATTCAGCTCGCACAGCTTTACGTACCTGCAAATTTATATACCTACCTAGAAGTTTTGTCTCTTTCTATCGCATGCCTCTTATCTTTTCTTACGCGGTTAGGGTTGCTGCCTAGTGAAGAATAATTAATCTCCTTATTTGTAATTAAGTATCTACCGATGTAGGTATTACTGTTATTCTACCTTTGTAAAAAATATTGTTTCAACTTACCTAAAGTACAAAATGAAAAAAGTTACGACGAATAATTAGTAATACTACCTATGTTTTGTTTGCTAAATTGAACATAATCAAATCTAAACATAATCTAATTGAATATTTGTTTCTTTTTATGTCCATTTTTAAATACTGTTTGCGACCTCGATCATAGAATTACTGTGAGTGCTATTAGGTAGGTAGGTA
This sequence comes from Stenoptilia bipunctidactyla, assembly GCA_944452665.1. Lineage (NCBI taxonomy): Eukaryota > Metazoa > Arthropoda > Insecta > Lepidoptera > Pterophoridae > Stenoptilia > Stenoptilia bipunctidactyla. The sequence continues at coordinate 20,236,426 of OX101746.1, forward strand.
TCTACAACGTCCCGACGGGCGCGCGCGTGACACACGACCCATTCGAAATACGCCGGCGGAGCGCTTCGCTGTAGGTAAATAACGGATGTACCGCGCGGAGTGAGCCAGGCCTGGTAATATTATCCATACAGTACCTACCTATTGTAGCACGACCGCTTCTTTGAAACAAAAAGGCAGCAGCCCAATCGCATGACTACGTACAGCCGTACCTACGTAGAAATGCGATAGGGCTGCCTACCTTCAGCATTTACCTAAATTACATTTGCCTACTTTATTTCCTTTTAGGCTGCAAACTGGACGGCAGCGACAGCGACATGGGAAGTATTGAGTTTGTATGAAACCCCGATAAATCGCTCTCACGCCCGCTGGTGTCGAGAACGGCCCAGATTCCCCGCGTCGCTGTCGCTCTCGCTGTCGCTGCCGTCCAGTTTGCAGCCTAAGTTTTGTGATTGTAAACATAGGTAAGTTTTATATAATTATCATTAATTGACGACCGGCTGGTGTAGCGGTAACATACATTGCCTTCTATGCCAGAAGTCCTGGGTTCGAATCCCGGCGGCGGCGGATATTTGTGTGATGAACACAGGTATTAGTCGTCAAGTCATGGATGTTTATACATATGTTTATTTAAGTTTATTCTAATAAAAAAATATGTATTTATTCAATATGTATGTTTATATATTCCTTAAGCATATCAGTTATCTAGTAGATATCCATAACACAAGTTCTTTAAGAAACTTAATTTGGGCTAGATAATGTTGTGTGAGTGTCAGAAATATTTATTTATTTATTAATTATAAAGAATTAAAATACTAACCTACTTTGCAAATTTAATAGGAAGTGTTCAATAAAATTGCGTTCCAACGCTCGTTTTCTGCTGTAACTAACATAAAAGTTTTCATTTTAGAAAAACCTCGTTTTATTTCAGCAGCGTATTTGTGCACCAACAACTTTTCTGGCTAAAATTGCTATTCTCCCCATACACTGCCCTCTAAAGTCGTGAATTTTCAACAAACATCAAATATTTACAGACCTTAGTCTGCTTATCCGCCAATCATGGCTCACCTTTAAGCCATTACTGCAGCCAATCACATGCGAGTACTAAGCTGATAAAACACCTATTTTTGGGCGGGGTTTCTTTCGTAAACGCCCTTTTGGGTAAAATTTCCCGCCTTTTCTGTAGTTCCGCGTCATTTTTCGACGTCGCGTGACGTATGAGCTTAATTTTTGTGTAGCGAGCTCTGGTGTTTGACTGTTGAACTAATAAAAATTGTGTTAATAAGTGTTTATTCAAAAATAGTGACAAAAGTATTTGTAGTGCTTTTGACGGAATCAGTAAAGGTAAGGTTGCTTGATTATTAATTTCGGGGTTTACAAGTAGATATGCATTTATACGGTGTGTAAGTAAGAAAAAATACATAATGAACGTTAGATCACACGGATAAACAATTTTAAATATTAATTAGAGAAATTGACAAGTGAATGGCCTACTTAAAAAAAATGTGAATTATTGAAGCCTTTCAGAGATTTCACTACAAAGGTTTACCTACCTTAGTATTTCCTAGATTTCAAATAAGTAAGGTTTCCTGAAAGAAGTCGCTTAGACCTATAAAGCCACTGAAGTTGTCTTTTTAATCAAATTACCTAGTTCTAAGTATTAGGTATACTTACTTACTATTTTCAACTGACTTCCAAAAGAAGGAGGTTCTCAATTCGTGTGTAGGTTTTTTATGTAGGAAAGAACTTTTCTCACACGATTTTTTTGACAATTCAGCGGTGCGAGCACAGATCTTTGTCGACTCGTATGTTTACGAATGTTCGTATAGTATGGAGTCGGTTGCAAGTTTTTAGTTACATTGTTATTTTTCATTTACAGTTATTTAAGAGTACAATATGTGTACAAACATTCAAAATTAACGAGGCACCCATTTATTTAAGCTGGCCGTGCGGCAATGGATAGATTTCAATTAATGCTTACAAATGTAAGGGAAGGAGGTTTTATTGGAATTTTTGCGGGCGATAGATAAACTGGACAGCGACCAGAACACTAGAGGCTATAAAACCATCTGATGTCACGTTTGACAAATTTGGAGGTATTATTATGATGGAGAGAGACTATTGCAGTGACAGGGGGACAGCCTATCGCCAGCAAAAACGCTAATAAATCCTCCGTCCCTTAACTGACTTTTACAGTATGCCCGGGAAGAGAAGCAGCTGGCACATTCAATGTTTTTCTTTCGCTCACAGTCTAGCATGGGATACTAAGACGGGAAGTACCTGCTTATTCTAGTTTTATCTGCAACGTTGTTGATTAATTAACGCAACTACAATGGAGGCGTGTTTTGTAAAAATGATTTACCTAATTAAATATTCCATTTGACTCTAAGAACAGGTGGCCTCGCTGAAACTTACAGGCTACTTAATACAGTTGCAATATGGCCCTTCATCTAAATGCTCCCTAACTAACAAAAAAAGAGCACAAAATATACCAAATTAATATTACCTATCACAATGTAGGTACCTACTTAAGTATGACTGTGTATATAGGGTAGTTTTTAAGTCACCGACCAAACTTTTAGAAATATCCTGTTGTGCTTAATCCCATGCCTTTTTATCGTCTAAGAAATCTTTAGTTTTATAATAAGCTTTTCGAGATAGAGCTATCTTACACCTTCCGTGCTGGACTGGGTGCGAAAGAAAAACATAGAATGTGCCAGCTGCTTCTCTTTCCGGGCATAGGGGAGACCGGGGCCACAATTAACAAAAAAAATAGTTTTAGTTGTAGCTTAAAAATTATTCAACATTTAGACTTGATTTTTAGAATACATGATCCTTTAATCATTCAGGTATTACGAAACTATCTCAAAACGAACATAGTAGAAAAGATGCCATAAATATAACGCTTTTTCTTAAAAATGGCAGTTGTTAATTGTTACCTCACGTTTGGGGTTAGAATTAACAGGTATGGGGCAAGTATTAACTGAATGGGGTAAAAATTAACGTAACTATGTTATGCTGACTAATATAAAGAAAAATTCATAAATGTTAAACATTTTTATTTATTTATGAAAGTGACATGAATACAGCTTTGCAAGGAACACGTTTTCTTATAATGATGTTAACAAAATCACAAAATTTGTTAACATAAATGTAAACTCAAAATATGTTGAAATATTTCAACATTTTATACTTAAATCTTACCGAATATCTAGTAATCAGCCTTAAATTTGTCATTATTTTACATTAATACTGGACAAGATATAATAATTATACCTACAACATCATATTATGAGGTAAGAGATGGCACATTTTTATCTTAAAAGCTAGGAAATAAGTCTTTAATAAAAATCTTCTTTAAACGTAATGATAAGTTTCTCAAACTTAAACAATGTGTTAAAAAATTTAGTCTGATAATTAACAAAAATATCAAAAATTAGGAACAATTTTTCATACCTACGAACTAAAATAACATCTATTCATAATCATCATCTGAATTACAATTCAAACAATAAAATGATGTAATATCACTTTTGATGCATCCTGCTTGGGCCCAATCCTTGCAAGAGATACATTCATTCACCTCCTGATGTATCTTCATTATAAGAGGCACCGCAAATGATACAAAAATAATCATCGTCATCGTTAGAGCTATTGCTTTCATTTAATATCCTTGTCTTCACTTTCTCTATATTTTTATATTTATTTATATTTCCTTTAACTGCTCCTTTACCCTTTCCTTTACCTTTACCTTTTTCTTTATCTTTTTTGTTCTGATTTTTTGTTTTTATTTTTTGTTTTTATTTTTTTTTCTTTTAATTTCTCTAATATTATGTTTTTCTTCCAGAGCGTTCTTTTCCGGTGTGTCAGTGAGAATAGCAGACTTTTTAGCGCGTTTTCTATTAGATGAAACTCGTGTTGCAGCTTTTGGTAGAGGTCTTACGATGTATAAAAAAAATCAAAATATAAAAAAGACTTCTTTAATTGTACTGCTGTTGGATACCCTAATAAAGAAAAAAAAAATGTAGATATAGATATAAAGATATATTATATAAAAAAGATATATAAAATATGTATAAAAAAAGATGGACATTCATTCTGTTGAAGGAAGTAGCTCTGCTTAAACTAGTAGCTTCAGGGCTTCGTATCGATAACCTCAGATTTCTCTTCATGAAACCCGTAAACCAATCATTGCCCGCCATCTCATTAGTTTTCCAGGATTCTGGCACCTTCTCAATATTGTAAAACATAGCACATCGAAATGCCAGTTTTTTCACTTCAGAGGGCAGTAACCCAAAATAAATAGTAGAAAACTTTAACAAATACTCTGCTATTATTGCTTCTTGTTCAGCATTGAAGACTAAGCGGGTTTTTTTGTAGCCCATTTCTACAGTGCTACCCGTTTTTTTTCTTTTTGACAAAATAGTAAAGAGAAACATAACAGAGGTCAAATTCTTTTGCCAAATCCCTGTAATTTCTTTTCTTCTCAATAATCTCTAGCGCAGCTAACTCGTAGACCTCTATCGATGCAGTACCACGCGTAGTTTTCTGTTTGTAAGTTCTCATGCTGTTATAAAAAAGTATCTATTAAATAATAATTCACTAACATTCAGCTATCCTGTTAATACTAGCCCCCATATCTGGGGTACGTATTAACACGTTAAAACATGCCCCTCCGATGTGTTAATTGTAGCCCCAAAAGTACATTTTTATTATTAATTAATGTAATAAAATATTCGTCAATAGTTATGTCACAAATGAAACGTAGATCTGTTCAGTATAAAAAACGCTGCTAGAAAAATATAAAACGTAATTAAAGCAATTTATAATTCTTGTGCAAATTAAAAAATCGTAAACTATAAAATGATGGTTACCTGCTTCAAAATATCGTCCGACACACAACTCACTCAACTGACGCGCGGAGCGCAACTGACCGATACTGTGCTATGTGGCTCGATCTAATTGACAAACTAAGACACGTGCTGGAGGTACAGTAGGTATAGTTTTCGAGAAATGTGCTTGTTAATACTTACCTCTGTTAATTGTAGCCCCGGTCTCCCCTACTGTAAAATTCAGTTTAGGGACAGAGGTTTTATAAGCAGTTTTATGGGCGATAGGCTGAGTCCCTGTCACTGCAATAGTCTCTATCCATCATTATAATACCTCCAAAGTTAAACGTGACATCAGGTGGTCTTATAACGTTTGGTGTTCTGCCTACCCATCGTGCCTACCCCATAAGCTATACAGGCCTGAAGTTATGTATGTATGTACAATTGAAAGATCAACTAATAAGCTAAAGTGCCACAAACCTATGTGACCCAGCGGAGAAAATGGGATCAAGGATTTATCCCTGCGGGAACTAGAGTTGTAGAATAATAAAGACGCTAGCGCCGCAGTGTGTGGGTCAGATAATTTTCAACCGACTTCCAAAAGGAGAAGGCTCTCAATTCGTGTGTATGTTATTTTATTGTTTTTGTTACACGATATTTCGGACGATTATGAGTCGATTTTGAAAATATTTTTTTCCTATGATAGAGGATACTTCAGAGTTAGTCCTATATAAATTTCATCGAAATCGATTGAGTACCTGAGAACTTAATGGAAAAATTCAAATTTTTGAAAATTAATGGAAATGTTCATCGACATAATTCAGTCAAAGTTTTGACGTGAAGTTGGTTTTTTAATGCTCTGTTTTCGTTGTTTATATATAATGTTTTGTTATAAAGGTCACCCACCGGTCTGTAAGTAGGTAATATTTCCAAAAATGCAACGCTGATCTTCCGTCTCCCGCAGCTATTAACGAAAACATCTTGACTTTGACTTTGACAACCGCAAAGAAATCTGTTCATAAATAACTGACAGATACGCAATAATCTGTACGTCAACTTCTTGTGTGGAAGGGCACGTCACGCCGCGGGGATCCCAATTTTGCGACAAGTCGTATTATTTCGTATCAAAGAACTCAATTTTGGTAACATTGCTAACTTTAACGAGGTTGCGTATTGAAGCTTTTTTAATAGAATTTTAGTGAAACCGTTTAAAGGAATATCTTATGTAATAGATTCGTTTTTTAATTAGGTAAAATTTGAATTTTGAGAGTATTTTTAGTGAATTAAATAAATGTACGTTTTGATAACATTAAATCACATTATATGTATATTGCTGTTATATTTTAATTTTCATCCCCATATTTCGTTGTTTTATCTACGGTTTTATATGGTATCAATATCCATACTGAGCTAACTAGGACATGTTATCAAGTAAAAATGACCGGTTGGTGTAGTGGTAACATACATTGCCTTCTATGCCAGGGGTCCTGGGTTCGAATCCTGGTGGCGACGGATTTTGTGTGATGAACACAGAAATTAGTCGTCAAGTCATGGATGTTTATGTTTATTTAAGTTTATTCTAATATAAAATATGTATTTATTCAATATGTATGTTTATATATACATATTTCTTAAGTATATCAGTTATCTAGTATCCATAACACAAGCTCTTTAAGAAACTTAATTTGTGCTCGATAATGCTGTGTGAGTGTCAGAAATATTTCAATTTATTTATTGATTTAATTACCCTAGAAAGTCCCTATTAATTATTCCTATTGCGTAAATGAAATTTTATAAGTAGCCTTACTTTAACTAATTCCGCGACTTGTACTAGCACTAGTGATGCAGGAATTCCTTGCGTTGGTTCACCGCCCTCCCTCCCTCAAACAAAAGGCAAGAAAAGCAACGATCTTGCTTTGTTAAAGTAGATGTCATGGATTTCCGCAATGTAACGCCTGATTCAATCAATAAGTAGCCTTGTATTATGTCATATTATGCTACTTTGCCGAAAGATTTGACTGTACCTACTTAACATAAATTTTTGACACGTTTTTATACTCTACTAGTTGCTTCAGGCTGTTTTCCCGCGCAATTTTGAATCCCGTGGGAATATCTGGATATAAAGTACTCTATGTGCTATTCCAGACTGTACACATCATGCCAAATCCGTTGAGCCGTGATTAAGGAACAAAAATCCATACATCCAAACTTTTACTTTTATTTACGGTACTTTTTGGCGATGGGGTTTATCTGCCTCAGACGCCAGTGGTTGCAAAGTCAAAGTCAAAGTCAAAAGAATCTTTATTTCGTAAGTATTTAAATACATTTGAAATAAGTCACAATTTTCAAATTGAACTGAATCTACCACCACTTCGGAAAGTCGATCTGTTGAGAAGAAGTGGCAAGAAACTCAACAGCAATCATCTTTTAAAAATACACAATAACAATAACAACAACAACAATTTACAATCTTCTTGCATCCGGATATCTTATAATAAAACTTTATGCTTATCCTTAAATCTATCGAAGGGTTAATCTTAAATATTTTGGAGTTTTATTATAAAAGCGTACACATTGACCCATGAACGAGTTGGTGATCTTCTGGAGTCTACTATTATATTACATTAGGCAATCAAGTACTAGACAGAAACGTAGACATAGATATAGAGGTAAAGATAGAAGTAGATAGATGTAGCGATAGAGGTGAGAGATATTACAGATAATGTGGATGGAGATGAGGATAGTCGTGGACAGAGACTGGACACTAACACGGACGTGAACATGGGGGAATGGGATGGAGATGGGGAAGTCAGAGTCAAATTCAAAAAAGTAACATAGTCATAAAGTCTTCAGCAAAACGACCTGGCACCGCTAGCAGCACCCGTTCACGAGTATAACGCAAGCACCAGCCATCACTCTCCTCAACCATATTTTAGGGAAGAGGGTGACCCGACACCCGACGCTACCGCTAGCCATGCCGCCTGAGGGAGCATGACGTTCTTGCTGTTGTATGGATAAGAAGGAGATGGAGATGGCGTTGGATGAGAAGGAAATGGAGATGGTGTTGGAGATGGAGTTGGAGATTGAGAATATTTGAAAAACAATTTACAACCAAGGACTTTTATCGTCCATATATTCAGAAATTGTATAAAAGCCTTTACTACACAATTTTTGTTTAATAGTTTCTTTAAATTTATCAAGTGGTAAGTCTTGAATATTTGTGGGAACCTTATTATAAAAACGTATGCATTGACCCATAAATGAGTTAGTGACTTTATGAAGTCTACTATCATAGCCGGCTAGCTTGTACTTATTTCTAGTATTAACATTATGCAAGTCACATTTTCTATGGAACATGTTTAAGTTCTTTTTTACGAACATAAGATTTTCAAAGATATATTGTGAGGCAAAGGTAAGAATATTAATTTCTTTAAACTTATTTCTAAGTGTCGCCCTGGAATTAAGTTGTAGATTGAGCGAATAGCCCGTTTCTGCAGCACAAAGATGGTTTTAATATCGGCACCATTTCCCCACAGGAGAATGCCGTATGTCATTAGGCTATGAAAATAACCAAAATAAACCAACCGCGCAGTAGCTTCATTAGAGATATTTCGCATCTTTTTGACGGCATATGCTGCAGAACTAAGTCTCTTCGCCAACCTTTCTATATGTGGTCCCCATTGTAGTTGTGCATCTAGGGTTATGCCAAGGAACACTGTTGAATTTACAGGGCTCAATTCTTGTCCTTTTACAATTAAGTTAGTATTTACATGCCGGACATTAGGCAAAGAGAATTTTAAAAATTTAGTTTTATTTTCATTGAGTAGTAGGTTATTGGCTGAAAACCATTTCTCCACAGTTTCAATACAACAGTTTATTTCAAAGCAATGCTTCAATTGCCTACTCACTTTAAATAGAAAAGAGGTATCATCAGCAAATAATATGACCTCACACTTGTCTTTCACTAAAAATGGCAAATCATTTATATAAACTAAGAATAAGAAAGGCCCAAGAATCGAGCCCTGGGGCACTCCCATATGAACTGCTGATCCCGATGATCTCTTTCCATTAATATCAACTCTTTGAATTCTATTGCATAAATAGGATTTCATAAAATCAAGTGCCCTATCATTGATTCCATAGTGGTGTAGCTTCATGAGGAGTGTATCGTAGTGAACACAGTCAAAAGCCTTGGACAGATCACAAAAGACACCGAAGGCATCACGTGACTCCTCCCAGGCATCAAATATATGTTTGATAAGCTCAACACTGGCATCAGTTGTTGAGCGACCCCGTGTGAAACCAAATTGATTTGAATTCATTAAATTATTGCTAAAGAAGTGTACCACTAGTTGGTTTAAAATAAGCTTTTCAAAAATTTTACTAAGTGTTGGTAATATAGAGATTGGTCTAAAGTTACTGGGGTCGGTTATGCTTCCTGCTTTAAATACGGGAATAATTTTACTAAGTTTCATTAAGTCCGGAAACACACCATTATCAACACAATTATTAAATATTCTGGCTAAATAAGGTGCAATACCGTCAATGATAGATTGGATGATTTTAACAGAAATACCATCCAGATCAGCAGTGTTCTTAATTGTTATACTTTTAAAAGCTTTCAATACCTCACTTTCAGTAACATGCCTGAAAGTAAAGTTAGTTTTACACTTATTTACATTATTTTCAAGAAAAGACTGTGCAGCTTTAACTGATGAATTTAATGTCTTCGTAGTCGAAACTGGAATGTCTGCAAAGAATTTTTCAAAAGCTTCAGCAACTTCTGTATCTGATGTCAACAGTCGATCACCAATTTTCAGTTTATGTTCCGCGTTTCTAATGTTAGACTTTCCAGTTTCGCTGTTTATAATTTGCCAAGTAGTTTTAGGTATATTTACACTATTTTGAATTTTATTATTAATAAAATTTGATTTCGCAATACTACACACATTTTTGATAATTTTGGAGTATTTTTTAACATATTCCTTAAAGGTTTCGCTATGATTATATGATTTTTCATCATATAATTCATATAATCTGTCTCTGCTTTTGAATATTCCTACTGTTGCCCAGTCACTAAACTTAAATGAGTTATCATCTATTTTAATTGTTTTTGATTTAAATACTGTATCATACTCACATTTAATTAAATTAAAAATACAATTATACTCCTTAACAGGATCATCATAACATTTAAGTTCCCACAACTTATCCAAGACATTACTTCTGAATCTCTCCAGCCGACCCTCGTTCATGGGTACTAACTTAATCTCTCTTCTTAATGCCTTGTTTGTGTTAATGTTAAAAGATGCTAATTGTCCACTGTGATCCGATTTTAACTTATTAAATATGTATTGACTGTTGGGTGATGCATCAGTGAAAATGTTATCAATACATGTTGCTGAAGTGGCTGTAACACGTGTAGGCTCCAAAAAGAGATTTTTAAGTCCATAACAAAGAAACAAATTAGTTAACCTTTGGCTAAGGGATGATTGGATTAATAAATCAATATTAAAATCACCACAGACAATGATATTTTTTTTAGTATCACTAAGTTTAAGTAAAGCTTCCTCCATGATTTTTTCAAACAAATCAAAGGATGAAGCTGGCCGCCTGTATACGCTTATTATAATAACTTTCCCTAGTTCTATACATGCCATTTCAATGGTTTGCTCAACAGAAAGACTAATAATATCCTTTCGTTCTTTAAATTTCATTCCTTTGTGTGTAATAATCAAGGAGCCGCCACAATTAGCCTGGATTCTGCTGTATGAACTGGCTATTTGATGATTATTGAACGAAAATATCATTTGATGGTCTTTTAGCCAGTGCTCTGTTACACACAAAATATCTAAATTTTCTTGATTCATAAAAAGTTCAATTTGTAAATCCTTACCCAGCATGCCTTCAATATTTTGGTGGGCTACATTTAATACATTTTTACTACATTTTAATTTTGCAGCTGGGGCATATGTGCTAATAACATTTTGATTATAGCTAGAAGTCTTATTATCTATTGTCGTCGCCTCTAGTTTAAATTAACTAGAGTAGTCCTAATACTATTACTTGGAATGTTATATTCCACCGGTTTAATAAATATAAGTGGCTGCTCAATAGAAGCAGAGGTTTCAGTCAAGATGACTGGTAAATCATTACTAATAATATAAGATAGCGAAATTGCTATTTGTCGTATAGAATAATTTTACAAATTGTACTTATCATACTTAAAATAAAAAGGTTTACTAACTATAATGTTAGTATCAATCATATGGAATTTATCACTATGCCTACATGTCATAGTGTGTAATATTTTATTCAGATGGTGCCTTATATTGTTTTCTTTCTCTGAGAAAGAGTGGCTAAAAGGTAATGCAAATAATATTATTCTACATATATTTTTCTTTTCATGTAATTTGGAAAAACTGTGAATCATGTCTTTTTTATTTGCATGGTCCCGTCTGCCAATTAAAATAATCAAGACAGTTTTGACTTTAAAGTCAGTCACAAAAACTTTATTTAATATATCACAATATGAAGCACCAGGGAAACAATTATTTATTATTGGCTGCCTTACATATTTACTTACTTGGAAGCCCATTTTTTTCCCAAGTTCATCGCTGTACATAACTACTTCTGGCTGACTTAGCTTATTATTACATAAATAAGATGGCTTTGGTTTTATAAGCAGTACATTATCCTCTATAACACAAGGCATCAGGGACTGGGACTTCGGGTTCGGGTTCGGGTTTCGGGTTCGGTTCCCGTACGGAACAAGAAAAGAAAAAGTTCCGTGTCTGGGTGTTTATCTATTTATGTATTTACGAGCATTTCCCGCGACTTCGTACACGCATAAACTCAAAAGTCCTATTTTCCGTTCCCGTGGGAATTCCGGGAATTCCTTCCATGATACAAACAGACACTTATTGAGGAACCTTTATACCAAGTATCACATCCGTGCACTCAAAGAATCCTGTGGGAACTTCGGGAATTCCTTTCATAACACAACCAGTCTCTTTTTGAAGAACTTTTATGCCAAGTATCATATGCGTGCACTCAAGGAATAAGATTTTTCATACAAACTAAAAAGTCCAATAATTCCCGTTCCCGTAAGAATTTCGGGAATTTCTTCCTTAGTGCACTAATCCCCTAAAGCATGTATGTTCCAAATTTCAGCTCTCTACGCCCAGTAGTTACGGCTGTACGTTGTCTGTCAGTCACTCAGTCAGTAACGGAACAGTTTTATATATATACTAGCTTTATCCCGCAACTTCGTATGCGCTTAACTACCCTTCTCGTGGAAATTTCAGAAACTATACAACCAGACACCCACTGAAAGAACCTTTATACCAAGTATCACACCCATGCACTCAAGGAATAAGTTTTTTTCATACAAACAAAAAATCATATATTTCCCGTCCCGTGGGAATTTTGGGAATTTTTTTCGTAGCCCAACCAGTCACTCATTGAGAAACCTTCATGCCAAGTATCATATCCGTACACTCAAGGACTAAAATATTTCATACAAACTAAAAGATCGAACCCCTTCCCTTGGGAATTCCTTCCAAACAGACACTTATTGAGGAACCTATATATCAAGTATCACATCCGTGCACTCAAGGGATGAGATTTTTTCATACAAACTAAAACATCATATATTTCCTGTTCCCGTGGGAATTCCGGGAATTCGTTTCATAACACAACCAGACACACATCGAAAAATCTTTAAACCAAGTTTCACATCGGTGCACTCAAGGAATAAGATTTTTCATACAAACTAAAAAGTTCTCTATTTCCCGTTCCCGTGGGAATTTCGGGAATTCCTTCCTTAGTGCACCTCTACATACCCTAAAGAATATATTTTCCAAATTTCAGCTTTCTACGCCCAGTAGTTACGGCTGTACGTTGTCTGTCAGTCACTCAGTCACTCAGTCACTCAGTACCTCAGTCACTCAGTCAGTAACGGAACAGTTTTATATATATTGATATATATATAGGGATAGCTGACCCGGCGAACGTTGTTTTGCCATATAAATAAAAAAAAAATAGATGTTGGCCGATTCTCATAGATAGGTACCGGATAAGCACAAAAAATTACATCAAAATCGGTCAAGCCGTTTCGGAGGAGTATGGCAACGAAAACTGTGACACGAGAATTTCATATATTAGATATTGATATTCTAGGTTCCCCCCTAGTTCGCTACATGGTATCCCATAACACAAGCTATACTTACTTTGGGGCCATGTAGTTGGTGTGATTGTCTGGGGATTTTATTTATTTTATCTATTAGGTAGTAAGATGATAACCTGTGATTATGAATAAATAAATTATATATTGATTAATACGAAGTATATCTAGGTTTTTGAACAGTTTGCTTTGAACAGTTGAAAGCGAATCTATACTTGAATGAAATTAATGACTGATTCTTTGGAAAGCTGTTATAATACGGCCCATCAACTATTATAAGTAGATCGTTCACACACAAAATATTCACAAAAAACACATCACATGAAGTCGTCGTGGCGCCGTGGTTACTGTGTGTATCATACGATATCACAGGTTAAGCAACGTTCGGCGCGGTCGGTACTTGGATGGGTGACCGCCGACCATTCATATCTCACGACGACTTCCGTGCTTCGGAGGGCACGTTAAGCAGTCGGTCCCGGGTGCTGTATACTTGTATACAGTAGTCGTGAGGGTTTGTCAGAAGCCATCTAGGCGCCCTAAAAATTCTGGCATCCACCACCCAGCATTGGGCCAGCTTGGTGGATTATGGCCTATACCTCTTCTTCACCCAGGGGAGAGACTTATGCCCTGCAGTGGGCTCATTACAAGGAGTTGTGATGATGATGATGATGACATCACCGCCGGTCGCGGTAATATTTGTCAGCAGATATTACCTAAGTATATGAAGGTCGGTCGCAAGCCAGGTGGACCCTGAAGGAATCCGACAACGGTATCTGACGGTATACTTTATATTAAGGGTTTTCGCTAGCCGGGCAAATCCAGAAGGATTTCTACCACGAAGGGGGTGTTACTTGGATTTGTCGTCTTTTCAACCGAATTCAAAAAAGGAGGAGCTACTCAATTCATCTGTATGTTTTTTTTCATTTCTCATACTCGGAAAGTAGTCTATGTTTGATCCAAGTATCGGTCTGAAAATGCTTCATCCGACCCGCGGGTCGGAATGTTTCATACAAATTCATTCCGAACCAGGGGCCGGAATGGATTTCAAAAATAGAACTAATACATTTCTTATGAAGCCAGCTGTCAAAAATTTGGATTTTTTTATGATTTTTTTTTATTTTGGAAGTCAAGTTAAAAAAGGTAATTTAAAAAATTATATTTGTCTATATTTTGTCACTATCATTTAAAAAAAATATAAATATATAATTTTCTTAATTATATATAATTATTTTGATACATAGGGTTGTTTATGTAAAAATGATATATGTCACCGATTTATATGTGAATAAAAATGTCACTTTAAACTTTACCTACGAATTGTTCGAACTTTTCCATTAATTTTAAATAAATATTTAAGAAAAATGTTTTTTTTTTTACTTTCCTTATATTCGAAATGAAAAGTAGAGTGTTCCCCGCACTCCACTTTTCACCCCACTTTACACCTCGGGAATTGATGTCATCCGACCCTAGTTTAACAATCTACTATTATGTTTGTTACCTCATAACTTTTGACTGGGTGAACCGATTTTGTTCATATGATAGAGGATACTAGTTCATCGGAATCGATTGAGTAGGTACCTACTTCATGAATTTTTTTACATAGGAATGTATGAATTCGGAGATCGTTTACCTTGACGACCTTATACTTCAGCCAAAGTTTTGACGTGAACTCGGTTTTTAATGCTCTGCATTAGTCTGCATTAATTGATTATAAGACATGCTTAGATTAGGTAATTAACCCTAAATCGACCCTTAACCAAACATACGCGCCATCGAAGCCAGCTAACTAAACGAAATAGGTAATGTGAAGTTGAACAAAACGCTTCGATAGTACTTTGTGGTACGTAACAATCTGCCTGCGTCTGTTTTCCCTGACCACTACAGTCCCGGAACTTTTAAGTGTCGAGTGAATAGGTTTCTCGTGGATGGACGTGTACCACCATAGTCTTCATGCGCACTTTCCATCAGCTGGCATGGAAGACAAACGTCCGATCCTTAAAAAAATGTATGGTGTCTTTATAAAATTACCAGCTGTTTCGAATCCCGCGGGATATCAGGAAAAACTTAGCGTATGTGCTATTCCACACTTAACACTATCACTATGCAAAGTTTCATCTAAATCCGTTGAGCTATTCTGGTATGATTGAGGATGCATCCATACATTCAAACTTTCACATTTATAATATTAGAAAGTTAAGTACACCAAATTAAATAAGACTATAAACACACCATTTAGTTCCTTTCACCTGTAACTTCATGACCGCTAGATGGAGCTAACTGTCTATTAAATCGCATATATAAAGATGGAAATGGTTTTGGTGATATTCAATAAATCATTCAATCAATAAATATTCGGAAATCGCTGCCCGCTCCGCTTCCCGAACCGCTGTCGTTCTCGCTGTCGCTGTCGCTGCCGTCCTGTTTGCAGCCTAAGGTTTACCAATTTGTCATTATTTACCCAACAACATATTATTATAAAACAGGTACAATTTACAAATAGACACACGGAATTATTTTTCAACCGGAGGTTCTCCATTTATGTTTTTTTTTGTGTCTTTGTTACACGATATTTCGGACAATTATTAATCGATTTTGAAAATTCTTAACATGTAATCATATAATAGAGAATACTTCATAGTTGGTTCCATATAAATTTCATCGAAATCAGTTGAATATTTTTTCATTTTTTTTTAAATATGTATGGTTTCGGAAAATGTTTAGGTGGATGACATTCTAACTCAGCCAAAGTTTTGACGTGAAGTCGGTTTTTTAATGCTCTGCATTCGTTGATTATTACATTTTAAATATTAGTCAATTGCGTAAAAGCACTTTTATTTCAACCATTTTGATAATTCTAATTTCAATTTAGTTTTAGGTAGCAATTTCAATGGGTTGTGTAAAGCATTATGGTGCGTACAGATTGCTGTAATGGAACTTGTAATGTAACATTCTGCGCAACACACGTCCAAATACGCAACGTGTATTTGGACGTGTGGTACGGAAATTAGGCTGCAAACTGGACGGCAGCGACAGCGGCGCGGGCAGCGACGCGGGAAATCTGGGCCGTTGTCGACGCCAGCAGGCGTAAGAGCGATTTGTCACGGCTTCATACAAACTTTTTACTGTCTATCGTGTCACGGAAATCGCTGCCCGCACCGCTGTCGCTCGCGCTGTCGCTGTCGCTGCCGTCCAGTTTGCAGCCTTAAAGATTTTAACACACATTGCGTCAATCTGTAATAATTATATTAATCTATTTACTTCGGCTTTTCGCTAGCAATACACTTATTGGCATATCTACTTATCTCATACTAGCTGTCCCACGCGGTTTTACCCGAGCAATTTCGAAACCCGTGGGAATATCTATATAAAAAGTAGCTTGTGTCCTTTTCCAGGCTGTACACTGTAACCACGCCAAATTGCATCCGAATTCATTAAGTCGCTCTGCCGCCGTGACTGAGAAACAAACATCTTTTCATTCATTCAAACATTCACATTTATAATATTAGTGAGATAAAGCTATCTACAAGAACAATTATCTAATTATTTAACTCGAAAAGTACTCCGTATTAACAAACAAAATGAATGT
This sequence comes from Stenoptilia bipunctidactyla, assembly GCA_944452665.1. Taxonomy (NCBI): domain Eukaryota; kingdom Metazoa; phylum Arthropoda; class Insecta; order Lepidoptera; family Pterophoridae; genus Stenoptilia; species Stenoptilia bipunctidactyla. Next base: position 20,253,023 of record OX101746.1, read on the forward strand.
AACATGATGTTACTAATTCCCAAAAGATTGAGCATTTCGACGCAACCATTATCTATGACAGGAAACCGATTAATTATTCACAAGTACTAAGCACCTCTTGGCATATTAACTCGGCTCGTTGTGAATCGAGTCCCGAGGGCTATCGTTTGTAAATATTTGAGCGTTTAGTAAGACGAGGGGCGTAGATTCGCTGTCTCTGTCTGCCGTATAGCAGCGTCTCTTTTTGTTGATTTTATTAACAATTTTGATTAAAGTTTAGCAAATGTTTTGATTTTTGAAGAATCGTGGGTAGATAATCCCTTTATATTGTTTTTATAAGTATTTATGGAATGTAATAAGCTAAAACACTTTTGTTGTCTTGTCCTATCTTTCCCACTTCCTGCACCTATAAAGACCTATATGAGGCAAATGGGAATGCCCTTATTATAGCCAAGCACTGGGCTAAAATACTGTAAAATTCACTATAAAAAAGTTAACCACTGACTCGAGAAGAAGAAGAAGGTACCTTTTGTGCTAATCCTGAATGATATGTTCGCAGACTTATATTGTTACAGTAATCCAGGGGTGTATATCATTATCTATCTAATAATTCATAATTTAACTGCCTTAGCAACATGTTTTATTTTATTTAACCTTCACAAAGTAACTATTTAATTTTCCTAATTCAATTAAGTTAACTGCATGGGTTAAGTTTCATTTTTAACCCCCGACGCAAAACGAGAGGGGTGTTATAAGTTTAACGTGTCTGTGTATCTGTGTATCTGTCTGTGGTATCGTAGCGCCCAAACGGATGAACCGATTTTCGTTTAGTTTTTTTTGTGTTATAGATAATTTTATCCCGAGTGTTCTTAGCCATGTTTCATCAAAATCTGTTCAGCCGTTTGAAGATCATCAGCTCTTTTCTAGTTGATGAGGGGATCTGACTACCTTCCATATGTCCTTTCGATGCGAAATTTGGTACCGTATTGCTTCAATTATATTGAAAGTATATGGTATGGTAACCATGACCTGATCAGCCGTTTGAAGGTCATCAGCTCTCTAATAATTGATGAGGGGATCTGAATAGCTTCCATATATCGTATTGATTCATAATTTGGTGCCGTATTACTACAATTATATTGAAAGTATATGGTAAGGGAACCATGACCTGATCAGCCGTTTGAAGGTCATCAGCTCTCTAATAGTTGATGAGGGGATCTGACTAACTTCCATATGTCGTATCGATTCGAAATTTGGTGCCGTATTACAACAATGATATTAAAAGTATATGGTAAGGTAACCATGACCTGATCAGCCAATTGAAGATCATCAGCTCTCTAATAGTTGATGAGGGGATCTGAATAGCTTCCATATGTCGTATTGATTCGAAATTTGGTGCCGTATTACTACAATTACATTGAAAGTATATGGTAAGGGAACCATGACCTGATCAGCCGTTTGAAGATCATCAGCTCTTTAATAGTTGATGAGAGGATCTGACTACTTTCCATATATCCTATCGATTCGAAATTTGGTACCGTATTACTTCAATGAAATTGAAAGTGTATGGTAAGGTTACAATGACCTGATCAGCCGTTTGAAGATCATCAGCTCTCTTATTGTTGATGAGGGGATCTGACAACCATCTTCCTAATATTAAAACCTACTTTAAAAAGTACAAAATAAAAGTAAAATTAAAAATTTTAAAAACCCCCCGACACAAAAAAAGACCTTAAAAACTAACAAATAATATTTTAAACCTATTCTAATTATTATGGTCCCATATAATTGACTGTAAGACATGTACTTTAAAATATTTTTATTTTCCGAGCGTCGTCGCCGCGTCGGGGGACCGCTAAGTGAGAAAAACAGTTGTCAGTTGCAGATTGCATCAAAAGAATTCACTCCGAAAAATTCGTAAAATCGACACAACCGTCAACGTCGTCTGCCCTCACGTGTCTGCCCGTTCGGGTCGCCGCACTTGGTGACCCCCACCCCCGAGCCGCAAGCCGCACACCGAGCTCGTCGCGCGCGGCATTACGTAGAGCGTAGACTATGCATGAAACTTAAGATCGCTCATACCTAAATGTAATAATAAATTAGCTGTTGTTGGCTTAATACTTTATATACTTGAGCGGTCCTCGACGCGGCGACGAAGCTCGGAAAATAAAAATATTTTAAAGTACAAGTCTTACAGTCAATTATATGGGACGATAATAATTAGAATAGGTTTAAAATATTATTTGTTAGTTTTTAAGGTCTTTTTTTGTGTCAGGGGGTTTTTAAAATTTTTAATTTTACTTTTTTATAATAATATCTATTAATAAATACACTTTATTGTCAATCAGAACAAAACACACAAACAATAGGTATTCATGAAAGAAGTATGGACAATATGGGCGGCCTTATCGCTCCAAGCAATTTTTACCAGGCAACCCGTTTACAGGACAACATTTTTTATTAAAATTAAAAACAGGGAAGAGCTTAAAGTATAACAGTAGGTTTCTTATCTTAAAATGTAAGAATATAAATATTTTTAATCAGAAGAATAACAACATTAACTACGCAATATATATTCGAGCCACAGATAAAGAAAAGAAAATAATAATGAGTAATACTAATAGTTAAATATAACAAAATACTATAATATACTTACTAGATACATATAACAGATGTAATAATAATTTACAAGTAATCAACAAAACAGTGAATGCATCGGCAGTTTAAATAACAGCGTCATTAACAGAATGATATAATTTTTCAAGATATTTTTAAAAGAACTTATAGTTTTCGCTGAGTGTAAATATGAAGGCAGGGAGTTCCACGTACTAGCTGCAAGTACAGTATATGACTTGTGGAAAAATCCTGTACTGTGTTGAGGTATAGACAGATAGTGGTTATCATTAGGACGTAATGCACGATCATGTGTTTCGTGTCTTTTGAAACGTTCCTTCAAATACTTTAGCGTGTTCGGATTAAAAAGTATATTGTATAAAAGTGAGAGAATGTGAGTATTCCTGCGAAGACGAACTGGGAGCCACTTGAGCTTATCACGAAATTCGGAAACATGGTCATATTTCCGCAAAGAAAAATGAACCGCATACACATATTTTGAAGACGCTCAAGATTATCTAGCTGCTCCTCGGACAAGTCAAGATAGCTTACATCAGCGTAATCCAGTATGGGGAGAAGAAGGGACTGTGCGAGCGCAGTTTTTGTTAGTATGGGTAGAAAATTTCGGAGGCGTCTTAGTGACCCTGAAGCAGCAAACATTTTCCGTCTAACATAGTCAATTTGTTCTTTCCAAGATAAGGTATTCTCCATGAAGACACCAAGATTTTTAACCGAGGTTGACTAGGGGATTTTATATTTAGGTATTTATAGGTAGGATAAGGACGTATTTGACGTGTAGGTTACGACTATCTAGGTACTTATCATTATTTTATTATTCACCTTGAGGCTGACATATTTTATTATTTTTATACATTTTGATTGTAGGTATGTCATTGAAATTTTAACGAAGAAATGCAAATGTACATTTTGACGTAGGTGGGTAGTAGGTACCTACTTATCTATATTATTATATTTTCTTTGCAGAACTTAATTTTCAGTTGACATTTGACAGATAGAGATCATTGACGTTCCTATACTCATTTGAATCGCATAGTTAGTATAGGTAACTATATTTATTTATTTTTTATTTAACGTTTTTATGTACACACTACAAATAATTCTTCCATGCTGGACTGGGAGTGAAAGAAAAACATAGAATGTGCCAGCTGCTTCTCTTCCCGGGCATACCGTAAAAGTCAATTATGGGACAGAGGTTTTATTGACAGTTTTGCGACAGGTCACTGCAATAGTCTCTCTCCATCATTATAATACCTCTAAATATGTCAAACGAGACCTCAGATGGTTTCATAGCCTCTGGTGTTCTGCCTGCCCCGTAAGGGATACAGGCGTGAAGTTATGTATGTATGTACAAGTAATAGTAACATTAAAGAAACATAATGAAATTGTACAAAGGTACTGCTTATTTTTATTGAAATCTCTTCCAGCAGTCCTGCGTGTGGAGAGTGGGATGTATAAAGAGCAATTTAGTGTGCAGCTAAGTTACTTATAAATATACAATGACACACATATATGTAAAGTAAATACATGTATTTCTTTAGTCTGTATTTAGCTCACTTGGCGCTGTAGGTTACGGCAATACTTGGAACTAAAGATCTGTGGTTTTATGCTGGGGTATAATAGTCTGTAGGTTATACTTTTTCTAGTTTATGGTTATGAATGATGACAGTTTACTTTTTGAAACTCATGTCGACAGAATAGATAGATTAAAGAATAAATATTTGTGAAGGAAGCTACTTATGAAATAATAAACCCTAAATGTAGTTTCTTTGATTACAGGTAAGGATTTATATTATTGAGTAATAACCACTATGTAAATCTTGTTCTAATAAAGTTCAACCTTTGATTACAGAGCAACGCAACAAGTTTATTTCATTTCATAGTACTTCAAGATAACAAACCTTATAAAACTACATTTTTGTTTATTTATACTTAAATAATAAACGTACAAGATGGAGAAACTTTGTTTTGAGTTCACGATATTACCAGGAAGTGACGGAAAATCGAACATTTACTCTATAACCTCAATAGCAACACGTGATGAGAAAGTGTATGCTATACCTGAAGAATTTCAACCTGCCATTTTGCATAAAGATTTAATAAAAACAGCGGCCTACAACAAGGTTAAAAACAGTTTAAAGAAGAGATATCAAACTCGAAAAGTTTGGATAACTATGACAGAGGAATTAAGTAAAACTTACATAGACGATGGTAATATACAATTTGGAGATCAATACCTAGAGGAAGTGAGTCAACAACAAACCTCTCTTGTTAAAAGTAAGGATACAGATGTATTAGAAAAAATATTTGAAAAATTGGTGCAGAATACACAAGAGACCAAACAACAAAACTTGAAATGCATAGCGGAGAAGTTTGTCATAGAACATTTTACAACAAAAAATTGGAATGCGAAGCAGTGGATTGACATTTATGAAAGGGAATGCTTACGTTTCAATGTGACAGAAGATGAGAAAAAAATTGAAATACTAAGATTATTTATGGATAAAAGCTGTATAGATTGGTACAGTTCCATGATACTGAAATTTACTATGAACTCAGAATGGACAGTGTGGAGAAATAAATTTTGTGAAACTTTTGCTAATAAAGGGTGGAACTCAGTTACATATGCTCTACTATTTAAATATAAAGAGGGATTGTTAGTGGATTATGCAATCAAAAAAGAAAAACTGCTATTGGATATGAGAAACTCAATTGATACAGGTACCCTAATAGATCTTATTGCGGCTGGTTTGCCAGAATTTGTACTGAGCAAGATTGATAGAGAAACTTTGACAGATACAGTGGATCTATTCAATGAGGTAAGAAAGTTTGAATATTTAGTAAATACAAAACATAACACGTTCTATAGAAAATATCCTAAAACCAATAGTAGAAATGAAGAAAAAATCCCTTGTAAAATATGTGAGAAATTAAATAAAGGAATGCGCTATCACCCTGATTCGGCATGTTGGTTTAAAACAAAAGATTTCAGAGAAAAAAATATTAAACATGTAAACAATTCAGTAATTGAAGCTGAATTGAATGAAACAGATCAAAAAAACTAATAGTGACACCATTAATCAATATAAAATTAAAATTAAATGATACATTAGAAATTAATGGTGTTTATGATTCTGGTTCTAATGTTTCTTTGATAAATTCCAAGTTACTGAAACTGAAAGAAAAAGGAAATAAATTGAATGAAGCAAGTTTAGTAACAATTAGTGGTGTCCAGAAAACAAGTGGTGTGGTTAGTATAAAAATTAAAATTTTTGAAATAGAAGAGAATGTCCAAGTATACGTTATTGATAAAGAAAATTTTAAATATGATTTTTTGATTGGGCTAGACATGATAAAAATGTTTAAACTATCACAAAATGAAGACTTAAGAATAACACAAAAAAAACACTTGGGTACAGAAAGTTTGGCAGAAACTATTTCAAACATTACAACAAATACGGAAAAAGAAATATTAAATAAAAAATCTGAAAAGAAAGAGTACAAGATCAATTTTAATGAACATATAAATGAAGACGACTTTGAAGTAAAATTGAGTCATTTAAATGAATATGAGAAGTTAGAGATAAATAAACTGATAAATAAATATGATTCAATTTTTGCAAAAAATAAATATGATGTCGGAACTGTTAATGGATATGAAGCCAGAATAGACTTATTAGTAGACAAGTACTGCAGTAAAAGGCCTTATAGATGCACTATAGATGATAAAAAAGAAATAGAAACACAGATAGCTAAATTACTGGATAACAAGCTAATAGAAGAATCCTACAGTCCATTTGCTGCACCTGTTACGTTAGCATTTAAAAAAGAAGAAAACAAGAAGTCCAGACTATGTATAGACTTCAGAGATTTAAATAAGATAGTGGTACCTCAAGCTCAGCCATTTCCATTAATAGAGGATCTACTGACAAAGACGAGGAATTGCACATTGTTTTCAACTCTAGACATAAATTCTGCATTTTGGTCTATTCCATTACGAGTAGAAGACCGAAAGAAGACTGGATTTGTAACGCAGGAAGGACATTTCCAATGGACTTGTTTACCATTTGGCCTAAAAACTGCTCCAGCAATATTTCAGAGGATATTGAGCAATATATTAAGAATATACAAACTTACAGATTTCGCAGTAAATTTTATCGATGACATCTTGATATTTTCTAAATCTTTTGATGAACACATTCACCATCTATCACAGTTAATGGAAGCAATTAATGCAGAAGGTTTCAGATTAAAATTCACAAAATGCACATTCGCTTCAGACTCAGTGAAATACTTAGGTCATATAATTCAAAATAACTCAATTAAACCAGTGAAGGATAATCTTATTTCGATAAAAAATTTCCCTGTACCAAAAACACAGAAGAATATAAGACAGTTTTTAGGAAAAATTAACTTTTATAATGAATACATACCAAAAAGTGCAATATTGCTAAATCCATTACATAATTTACTAAGAAAAAACCAAAAATTTATATGGTGTGATGAATGCCAGAAGGCTTTTGAGAAAATAAAAAATCTACTATGTTCCCAACCAGTTCTAGAAATTTTTGACCACAATTTACCAACTAATATCTATACAGATGCTTCTTTAGAAGGTGTGGGAGCCATTTTAAAACAAATACAGCCGGATGGAAAAGAAAAACCTGTGGCTTATTTTTCGAAGAAGCTAAACATAGCACAAAAGAAGAAAAAAGCTATATATTTGGAATGTTTAGCAATAAAAGAAGCAGTGAGATACTGGCAATACTGGTTAATGGGTAAATCATTTACAGTCTATTCAGATCACAAACCACTAGAAAACATGAACCTAAAATCAAGAACCGATGAAGAACTGGGAGATTTGACTTACTACCTATCACAATATGACTTTAACATAAAATATTCTCCAGGAAAACAAAACCTAGAAGCAGACTGCCTTAGTAGGAATCCTGTGTTGGAATCAAATGAAAATATAGATGAACAGTTAAAGATTGTTAACTTGATTAATATAGAAGAAATTCTGATCGATCAGACTAAAAATAAAGACATACAAAAGAATAAGGACAACGTGGTGAAGAAACATAATATATACTATAAAAAAATCAGAAACAGAGAAAAAATTATCATATCAGAAGAATTGAGTATCAAATTGTTGAGAAATGTACATGAAAGTCTTTGCCATATTGGAATTAAACAGATGCAGAGTGCAATTAGTCCATACTACATGGCTAAAAATTTGACAAATAATATTAAAGCAGTTTGTAGGAAGTGCGAGGTTTGTGTAAGAAATAAATCAAGAGGACAGGACAAATTTGGATTTATGTCTCACCTGGGTCCAGCTACAAATCCATTTGAAATACTTTCTATAGATACAATTGGAGGATTCGGAGGATCAAGATCTACCAAAAAGTATCTTCACCTGTTAGTAGATCACTTTACTAGATATGCCTTTATATTAACATCAAAAACGCAAAGTGCAAGCGATTTTATTAAACTCGTCATGAACATAACAGAAACAGAGGATGTGGGTATGATTCTCACTGACCAATATCCAGGAATAAACTCAAGAGAATTCAAGAAATTCTTAAATGACAAAGGGATACCTATTGTGTTTACTGCGGTAAATGCACCATTCTCAAACGGTCTTAACGAGAGATTAAATCAAACTTTAGTTAACAAAATCAGATGTAAAATAAATGAAGACGGAAATAAGAAAGCATGGACAACAATTGCACATGAATGTGTAAATAAATATAATCAAACTGTTCACACAGTAACTGGATTTTCCCCATGCTATCTTTTGTATGGTACAGATGTAACAATTTTACCAAAAGAGTTGAAGGTAGAAAAGACCCATAATGACTGGATTAGAGATAAAACTGCAGCAATTGAGAACACAATGAAGTCACATAGCTACAATAAAATATTATTTGACAAAAATAGAAAGGGACATGAATTTAGAGTAGGAGATATGGTATTTGTGGAAAATGGAAACAGGCTGAACAGGAAGAAATTAGATGAATTAAAAATTGGACCGTTTGAAATTGTTGAAAAAATCTCAAACTCAATATACCGAATTGATACAGGCCATAAGAAGACGGAGTCAAACCTTTTCCATATAACTAAACTTATGCCAATGTCAAACGGAGGGATAAGGTAGATAGCTTAAAAGAAAAATTACCTGTAAATTTTCTTCCTCAGGGGGGGAGATGTAAAGTAAATACATGTATTTCTTTAGTCTGTATTTAGCTCACTTGGCGCTGTAGGTTACGGCAATACTTGGAACTAAAGATCTGTGGTTTTATGCTGGGGTATAATAGTCTGTAGGTTATACTTTTTCTAGTTTATGGTTATGAATGATGACAGTTTACTTTTTGAAACTCATGTCGACAGAATAGATAGATTAAAGAATAAATATTTGTGAAGGAAGCTACTTATGAAATAATAAACCCTAAATGTAGTTTCTTTGATTACAGGTAAGGATTTATATTATTGAGTAATAACCACTATGTAAATCTTGTTCTAATAAAGTTCAACCTTTGATTACAGAGCAACGCAACAAGTTTATTTCATTTCATAGTACTTCAAGATAACAAACCTTATATATATACAATACAAAACAACTTTAGGATAAACACAAAATAATGGTATATAATTTTTATTCAGGAGAGGTAGTGCTCTATAACTCTTCTCTTAAAAATGTGAAAACTTTTTAAGTTCAGATTTCGTGAGGCAATGAATTCCACAGTCGGATTGAGTGGACGGAAAAAGAATAAGAAACAAAATCAGTCTTATGGACAGGCATATGTAGTAAACCACGTTTACATGGTCTAATAACAGTGTCAATTGGATGAGCAAATGAAAAACGATCACGCAAATATACGTCACAATTTTCTTAACGCGAACGGACTATATTTTTTTTTGTCTTTTTGCGCGATAATTTGGTCAGTTATGAATAGATTTGGATGATTAGTATTTCATACGATGGAGGACACTTCACAGGTGGTCCCATATAATATGTCGTATACCTAAATCAAGTGAGTAATTTAAAAAAAAATGAAATATTAGAAAAAATATGTATGAAAACGGAGAACATAAGTATACCTACGTCGATTTCATTAGGTAGGTATACTTCAACCAACGTTTTGACAAGGATTTCAAAATGTTATACCCGGCGCGGTTACTTCGTAGGGTACTTATTTATTATATCATACCTTACGAAGTGACTTTTGCAGAAACGCAAACGCAAAGTGTGAGATAATTTCTTGCAAATGTTATGAATTGTTATAATTCCAACGGAATATCATTTTATTGGAATATAGCTCCGTAAAATAAATAAATGCCATTTTTAGAAGCCTCCAATACGATTCTAATGTAACGGTGACGGCAATACAAGGTTATTTTGTGGAAATTACTGTCAGTGTCATAGGGATCAAGGTTCGCCGCGCCGGGTATAGTGATGTCGGTTTTTCAATGCTTTGCATTCGTTGATTATTTCTCTGCTTACTAGAAGTGACCGCTGAAATATGCGAGTTGGCGGGAAACGCCCGCCGGTTGGCGCGTCACGCCCCGCGACACGCCCTCTCCCGCGCTGTCACTGTTGCGTCATCTGTAAATTGGCGCGCAATGAAAAATTGAAAAAACAAAAACAGATCTTTGAAATATAGGCGTTTAGAAATTTAATCATCACTTATCTTAATAATTTATTCTTCTACGAATTTTTAACACATTGGTATAAAGTGTGTAGCGTTTTTAAACAAAAATAAAATTCGTCCAAAAATTGAATTGTAAGTGCCAAAGACATAATACAAAACATATACAGGGTTTTTTTACTTACAAATTTTTACTTACGTAATGAGTATTAAGTTATTTTGTTACGTAATAATATCATATATAAAAACCATGTTTGCATATAGGTAAAGGGAGGTAGTTTTTAAAAGGAAATTAAAATTAAGTATTCGCTAACATAATATAGACAGCATGGTCATTCTAAATTATGAATGAATAAGTAAGTACCATTAAAATAAAGACGACTACGCACTACTACAAAACGTCTTGTAGTACTACATCGTAGTATTATCATAATTATAATAGATAATAATTAACATAATTAAACTGATTATCAGTGTTTTTTCACTTAGTATTATTTCCCTTTCCTTAGAATTCGCTCTAATGGTAAAAGTATTGATGCTTTCCGATAGATGGCATTATTCTCAACACGGTACAGATTATGTTCCATTTTAAACCAATATATGTCACTTTTGCTCAACGGTTCCTGAAAAAAATAGATTGTGCTTGAAGTAGTTGATACAAAATTAATATTATTTTATCCGCTATATAAGATGATATATTTAATATTTAAATTGAATCATAAATACAAAAAAATCGTAGATTTTTCTATTTGAGTGCGTTCTACGCAGTTAGAGTAACTAATTGGGTGCGTTCCAATCATATGAAAATGTCTTTTTATGACTGCAAAAAATACTCAATACATTATTTAATCCACAGTGATATGAAATAGATTTTATGCAATGATTTAAAGTTAGGGAAATCTTGAAGTTTTTAGTAATACTACTATATAATACTAGTTGTCAAAACATTGACAGCTCTACTATGTTGATGCTTAAAATGTCAAAACGAAAGTGATTGAGAGACTGACATGAATGAAGAATGAATTTTTTCATTTCGTTTCCTCTCGTGACTCGTGAATGTGCTCTGGATTGTTTTTTCTAAATTTTCTACAACTTTGGCAAGATCCCGGACTATAAATTCTTCGCATAACACGTTGGACTTACGCACGTTACAAGGACACCGATTATTACAATTATGTATACTAGTGAAAGAGGTTGTTGTGTGCCTAAATACGAATTAGATTTAAATAAGATTAAACTAGATAAAATTTTGACCAAACGGACAAGATGAAAATGTGTGCATTTGAATATTTAAAAAAAGAAAACCTAATAAATCACGCAACTGCTAAATTGTTTTTTATTTACTTCAATACATAGACTTTGATTGAACTGCTGGATTCGTCATACCCAAACCTGATTAACCCGTAATTTTATGAATCTAGCTATTCCAAAGTCTAAGTTATTGTTTAAAATTACCCTTCTTGAGAATACAAGCTAGAGCGGCGCAGCTGGGTTTTGGTTGTCAAGGTACGGTTGTTTTCCGCTAGATCGCGCTAGTACCAAATTTGTTAGTGACGACTCTATACCAGTATATAAGTTACTCTATGCTGATTATTTAAAATTAAAGCTCGGTCCACCTCAGTTGTCTGTAGACTGAGGCTTGGTCATTACTGCTCCCCTGTTTTCAAAAACAAAATCGGCGTTCGTAATTCCCCATTGTGCGATTGCGGACTGGAACCTGGGACAGCTGACCACATCTTTTTTAACTGCCCCCTCTCACCCTCCTCCCTGTATTCCTTTCTACCCCGACAGGTCCCTAGACCAATCAATATGGTGGTCTCTACTGTCAATCCCGGATCCTATTATTCTCAAACGCCTTTTGAAATACATCAATTCAATATAAAATCCCCTAGGCTACTGATATTATACGACATTTTTAAGCAGCAGTAAGGGCTGGTAGCTGTCAAAGATAGTCTATGCCCCTCCACATGATACTGGCACTCATAACAACGTCTGCTTGCCATAAATAATAAGAATGGTGTTATATTTAAGCTGTTACACTAAATCTTTATTGTTTACTGTGCTGCTGAACTCTTATGTCTTTGTTCTTGAATATGTATATTTGGCCCCCACTTGACAGGCTTTGCCTAGTGTGGATGTCATAGTTTTTATAAAAACATGTAACTGTGCTTTTATGGTAAATAAAGATTATTATAGTTCGGCCGTTCAGAGAATGCGTTCCTGACACATCGCGATTGAACTGACGACGTAACTTTGTAATGGCGTTGCAGTTACGATAAAAAATATTTTTGCTGGTTGGTTACCGTTTTAACAATTGATGAGCATTAAAACAACATTATTATATCAACAATCAATGAATTTTATAATTTTGTGCCAAACTGAGTGTCAAATAACTTGGTTAACAATATTTTTCAAAATCTATATTGCGCTATTACAAGGTTATGTCAAAGCTTTATATTTGTAGTGCTGTGCTAACAATAACAGGCGATCGTAATCTGTTCTTAAACAGGTATACTTTATGAAATAATACGTTTTGTTTTTCTTTTTAAGAATTTGAAAATAATGGACTATAAGATAATTTTTATTAAATTAAAAAATAAAACTATGACCAAACCGAATGCGCGAAAAAAAGTTGGTTACAAGCAAAAGGCATTGACGCAAATATGCAGATGCAAAAAGCAGAGCTAATTAATTTAGTTAACGAAAACAAAGTGGCAAATGTGCGATATGAAATCGATGAACTGGCTCTGGAGTACGGTCATCGCGTTCTAAGAATTCCATCGTATCATTGCCAATATAACGCGATTGAGCTAATCTGGGCTCAAATAAAAGGTTACGCCACCCGCCACTATACTTCCCCGCAATTCTGCACGAAAAAGATGATGACCCTATTAAAAGAAGCCTGCGGGGAAGTCACTAGAGATGACTGGGCAAAGGTTGTTGAAAGACTAAAAACCTGATTTTGGAACATTTTGACCGAGATATCAGGATTGATTCTGTTATTGATAATAAAATAATTATACATGTAGGCGAAGATGATGACGATGAAGACACTACCTCCTCAAGCGAATCGGAGTCTGATTAATATTCTGTACGCACATTCAATTCAATGTACTTTATTGCATAGAAATACAGCTTGTAACTTTGTAACAAAAAATAAATAAAACCATTTTATTATATTTATATTACCTTTTTTTGGTTTCCACTTAAATTACTAAAATACAAATTTTAAATGATTCCGCCAATTTAAAACGAAAATAATCTTAAAAATAACGCGGCGTTTCATTTTGGAGGAACGGTAACGAACTCAGTGTTATGTTGTGCCCATCACTAGTCGTGACTAACTGATAGGTGTCAGGAACGCATTCTCTGAACGGCCGAACTATACTATTACTAAGAAGAAGATTTTTTTGTAGTTTCCTATTTTAGTTAAATTCAAAAGAATCCTCAAATTCAAGAAAATAAATTTTCAAATATTTAATTATTTTCAAATAATGTTTAAATAAATAAATATTTCTGACACTCACACAACATTATCTAGCCCAAACTAAGTTTCTTAAAGAACTTGTGTTATGGATACTTAGATAACTGATATACTTAAGATATATATAAACAAACATATTGAATAAATACATATTTTTATTAGAATAAATTTAATTAAACATCTAAACAGCCATGACTTGACAACTAATATCTGTGTTCATCACACAAATATCCACCGCCGCCGGGATTCGAACCCAGGACTTCTGGCATAGAAGGCAATGTATGTTACCGCTACACCAGCCGGTCATCCGGTTTGAAACAATAAAGCGAATAAATGGAATAGTAGATTGTTAAACTAGGGTCGGATGACATCATTTCCCATACGAGGTGTTTAGACGCCCGAGCGCAGCGAGGGCGGATATAATCCGAGTATGAATTGATGTCATCCACCCGCGGGGAACACTCTACTTTTCATTTCGAATATAAGGAAAGCAAAAAAAAAAAACATTTTTCAGAAATATTTATTTAAAATTAACGGAAAAGTTCGAACAATTTGTAAAGTTTTAAGTGACATTTTTATTCACATATAAATCGGTGACATATTTCTATGAAGGTATAAATATCATGTTTTACATAAAACAACCCTATGTATTACATATCTGTTTTGATTTTGTTGATTGCCAAATTTCAAAGTGTTTAGTTTTAAGATAGTTAAGCATTGTGAATACTGAAGGACTACATGGTCGCTTTCGTGTACCAAGTCCATTAATAAAGATTAAAAAAAAAACCCTATGTATGAAAATAATTATACATAATTAAGAAAATTATATATTTATATTTTTTTTAAATGATAGTGACAAAATATAGACAAATATAATTTTTTTAATTACTTCTTTTAACTTGACTTCTAAAATTAAAAAAAATGATAAAAAAATCTAAATTTTTGACAGCTGGCTTCATAAGAAATGTATTACAGACCGTTCACTATAAGATGTCCCCTACCTGCTGATGTTGGCAGCATTGTGGCAGCTGTGTTACCAATAATATGTGTCCATTTTAACCCCGTTATCTAACTTTGTTTATACCTACCACGAATAAATATATGTTTAATTTTCTGATTAGTAAATAATAAACAACTACAAGACTAGGAAGGTTTTGAATGACGACACAATTTATATTATACGAGGGCGAATCAAAAAATTCTTAGAATGAATACAAAAAAAAAAAAAAAAACAAGAATATTTTATTTTTCTACGTAATCTCCTTCTAATCTAATACACTTAGAATACCGCATCTCCAACTTTCTTATTCCTTCCGCTAAAAAATCATTTTCTCGACTATTAAAATACTCCTCTGCGGCTGTCATAACCGCGTCATCATCGTCAAATTTAGTTCCACGAATATGCTCCTTTAATTTTGGAAATAAGTGAAAATCACTCGGGGCTAAGTCAGGAGAATATGGTGCGTGATCAAGGACTTCGAAGCCAGCACTGCGGATTGCGGTGAGCGCAACTTCCGAACGATGAGGTGGAGCGTTATCCTGGAGAAACAACACGCCCAATGACAATTTCCCACGACGTTTTTCTTTAATCGCTTCTCGTAATTTCGGAGTTAAGTTTGCATAATAGGATCCAGTTATCGTTTGCCCTTTTGGCAAGTAATCAATAAAAAGGATTAATTCACTATCCCAGATAACGAAAACAGCTTGACAAGCAATAGTGCCAACATAACGGCAGGGGACATCTTACGATGAACGGACAATAGTTCTATTTTTGAAATCCATTCCGGCCCTTGGTTCGGAATGAATTTGTATGAAACATTCCGACCCGCGGGTCGGATGAAGCATTTTCAGACCGATACTTGGATCAAACATAGACTACTTTCCGAGTATGAGAAATGAAAACTTAATTACAGTCGTGATCTCATAATTTAATTCGAAGTGATTCCCCTCACTGGCTTTGTGAAGAGGCCAAAAGCAATTTGTTTTAAATAAAAATAAAATAAATAAATCCCCAGACAAGGAACATTTTTTTCTGAGGCAGACAGAGTTACCCCATTGCCAAAGTCGTCAAAGTGGTCGTTTTGCAGATATTCTTATATGAAAAATGGCAATTGAAGAAGAGCATAATATAAATGAATATGTGAATCCACTAGACCGAAAAATAAGAATCGTAGCATACGACTATCGATAAAAACTCGAATCGACATGGTAAATATTATTTTATTCTATCTTGCATGCTAGTATAGATAGAATTACTCGATTCGAAACCATGATTAAGCCCACAGAAACAAATGGGTTCCCTACGTTTGGTCGAATGACGAATGCCCAAGTGGCCAACGATCTAGTGTTTCTACGATCTTGTATATTTTAGGTTGGTACGCTTTGTTTTTACCCATTAAATAAATAATATATAATAAAATAAAATCCCCAGACAATTACACCACCTACATGGCCCCAAAGTAAGCATAGCTTGTGTTATGGGATACCATGTAGCTAACTAGGGGGGAACCTAAAATATAAATACATAAATAGATAAAAATCCAGACACGGAACTTTTTTTTTTCTTGTTCCGTGCGGGAATCGAACCCGTAACCACTGGCGTCTGAGGCAGACAGGTTTACCCCATCGCCAAAGTGGTCGTGATTACCAATTGTGACCATTTACCTCAAGAAATCTAATTTCATTATTTATTAGGTTGCTACGAACAGTGGCGAACTATTTTGCTAAAACTTTAATGGAACGTTGTATAGTTTAGTCTTGCCAACGTTGCTATGTCCAGTTTATTATGACATATTCGTCGCACGACTAAAAAGTTGAAGTAAAGATGTCTATACGACCTAGCAGTCATCTCATTACTATTATAAGACTGCTATCCATCTTAATGTCATACAGGTCAGGACTTATTTGACGTTTTTGCTTGTTGGGAAGCCAACCTTTCGGTCAATAGTGTTCGGGTTTTTAATGCTTCGGCGTTTAAAGCTTTCGGGCTTATGAATGATCGGGATTTGAAGCTATCGGGCTTTTGATGCTTCGATTAATTGAAACATCGGGCATACGTGTTCGGGGATTTGTTATTCGGGCATTCGTCTTTCAGCCAAACGTAGGGAACCCAAAAACAAATAGATACCATTAATCTTAGTCCATGGTCGCATGCTTGCCCCGCTGATCACTTTATTCAGTGGACTACCGAAGAATTTCATCGACGGTTCAGACTTCTAAAAGAATCCGTGCAGTTTCCATTTGACTCTGATTGAAGCAAAAATAAAGCACAAAACAAAAAGACTTATTTGTATCGTTTAGACACTTACACAACCAGTTTTTTGATTTTGGTTACCTATTTACATTACATTGCTCAAAGTGTGCTTTCTTTTTTTTGAAACTAATGTATTCCATAATATTGTCTTAAGTTTTCGTGATTCATACTATTAAATAAAACACTTTTTAACCGGATTTATCGCGTAAGTATATATATATTTTAAATTTGTTCACGAGCGACTGAGGTGTCAAGCGTCAGATTGATAGATGGAAAACGATCTAAGTTTATTAATCTATTCCACCTATGACACTTACAGTTATTAATAGCACTGCGATTATATGCATATCATTGTTGGTGACTGTGTTGGCATCCATGGCTCAACTTTCTGATGTATTATAAAAAAGTAACAGAAGCTATAACTTCTTTAAGGCCAACTTTTATTATTTTTACAAGAAGCATTGAAGACATCAGAAACACGTAGGAATAATCTAATATATAAAATTCTTTTGTCACAGTTTTCGTTGCCATACTCCTCCGAAACGGCTTGACCGATTTTGATGAAATTTTTTGTGCTTATCCGGTATCTATGAGAATCGGCCCACATCTATTTTTTTATTTATATGGCAAAACAACGTTTGCTTGGTCAGCTAGTGTTATATAATAGTCAGATTTTCGAGGGTAATTTCTGCAATAGCACTCACATCAGGATTTAGTCTCCCGGTGGAAACTAAGCAGACCACTTTAGTAATAAAAAAGGTTTTTATTCACTGAATGTTCAAACAATGTGCTCTGCAGACTTGATATGCCAAGATACCTACAGGGTTAATTTGTAGTCACCAGCCTATATTTTTTACATAATATCATTTATAGAAAATTTTATTTGCTATAGGTACTAAGGACAGCATGGTCATTCTAAATTATGAATGAATACTATTAAAATAAAGACTACTATGCCCTACTACGAAACATCTTGTAGTATAGTAGTACTACGTCGTAGCACTACAATGCCACAACATGAAATGCCGCGTCGTTCATCAACAGCGACTATTTGTAATATAGTTGGTGCCATATTTTTATTTTTTTTTATACTGAGCGATACTATAATAAAAATGCAGGTACATTTATATTGTATCAAAGAAATTAACATTTAAATTTGGCTGTATAGTTGCTCGTTGGCCAGGTTATAGCCATGATATATGTAGGTATAAGGCTGCAAACTGGACGGCAACGACAGCGACAGCGAGAGTGACAGCGGTGCGTGCTGCTATTTCTGCGACACGATACAAAGTATTGAGTTTGTATTGCACCGCGACAAATCGCTGATTCGCAGGTTCCCAGGGTGGCTGCCCGCACCGCTGTCGCATTCGCTGTCGCTGCCGTTCAGTTTGCAGCCTAATGAGTAACAAATACAGTCCGACAAGGCTATTTTGGCGCTTGGATGATGATGTCAGGGAGGCGTGAGGGTGAAATAAGTGTTACCATTTAGTAAAGATTCCCTATTCTCAAGGGGAAATATGAATGCATAAAGTTTAGTTTTTTGCATGTTTCATAACAGAAATTTAATTTAATTTTATGTACTGAAAAAGGCAAGTCGCGTAAACTTTGAGAAAAGCGTTATGGTAACAAAAACACAGGGTTGACAATATAAATAGAAGATTAAGCAAGAAAATATATAAAATCATACAGTACTATGAAAATAAAATCATGTTTTTATGATAATTTGTTTTTCTCGTCATTTTCATAACCACTAGTAATATGGATGGAATAGAAACAGGAATAGGATGGCGTTTATAAAAAATATTTAAACATTTTTAGTGGGTCGGATTTTTGAATGCGGTTCACTTTTTCCTAAAAAGAAACAATTAGTTTGCTTTCATTTTGGTTTTGGTTTTATGGCTTTTTTTATTTATTTTTTATTCATGATGGCGAAAGAACGTCAGAAAATGCGTAAGAACGTGTTCGTATTCGTCTCAGAAAACTGACAACCACACTTCAGAAGTTGCAAAGATTACTACATGCGGAAGGAATTTGTACTATTTTGGTTTTTCGGCAGCTTTGATATTAAATCGCTTTGCGTTCTTCATAGTTAACAGAACGAATATAAATTTGAGATAACTTGAAATCGGATTACTTAGGTTGATGTCAAGTACCTAAGGGTATTGTCGCTCACAGAATTTAAATTCAAAAACACTGGATTACATTTTGCTTGTACAAAATATTTGAAAGTAAGTAATACGTAATTAATAAATTAATAAATTGAAGTCATCGTGGCGCCGTGGTGACTGTGTGTATCAAACGATATCACAGGTTAAGCAACGTTCGGCGCGGTCGGTACTTGGATGGGTGACCGGCGACTGTTCATTTCTCAGGGCGACTTCCGTGCTTCGGAGGGCACGTTAAGCAGTCGGTCCCGGGTGCTGTATACTTGTATACAGTAGTCGTTAGGGTTTGTTAGAAGCCATTACGGCGCCCTGAAAATTCTGACATCCACCACCCAGCACAGGGCCAGCTTGGTGGATTATGGCCTAAAACCTCCTCGTCACCCAGGGGAGAGACTCATAGCCCTGCTGTGGGCTCATTACAAAGAGTTTTGGTGATGATGAATTAATAAATTTACGATTAAATAGTAAGACAAAACACAAAACGGCAAATAAATGTCTTCTGTAGC
Organism: Stenoptilia bipunctidactyla; assembly: GCA_944452665.1. Classification (NCBI taxonomy): domain Eukaryota; kingdom Metazoa; phylum Arthropoda; class Insecta; order Lepidoptera; family Pterophoridae; genus Stenoptilia; species Stenoptilia bipunctidactyla. The sequence continues at coordinate 20,272,693 of OX101746.1, forward strand.
TTTAAATTATTTCAACGTCTCCACATGGCACTTGTAAGTGAGCTTTTTCAGTGTGTACGCGTGTGTTTGGTACGTATTTTTCGATTCTCAGCCGTAAAGAAACCCTAACAAATTAAATGTATTTTTTTGAGTTGTAATTCTATACCTTTTGCCTACTGTTTACCTGCCATATTAAGAAGTTTAAAAAATGCCAATTCTTAAAAAACGAGAAAATAGCTTGCAGTTAGCGATGCTTTTGGAAAATACATAAAATCCATGACAATTAAACGAAGTTTTGCTTTCCAAAATGAACTTCTTAACCTTCTTAGAGCACAATGTTTATGTTGTGAAAACATTTCTGGATTTTGACATTATGAAAACAGAGCGGAGCCACCTGCCGGTGATAATATCGATGTATGGAGGATTAATCATCGTTTAATCAATAAAAACAATCCGAGGCGACATCACTCGATAAACGTCTATTATTCGTTTTTAGTCCAAAATTTAATGACAGTGCGTCATGTTATCAAGTAATAGTTAAATGATTTTAACGGCAGTATTTTTATTTTTACACTGTGCACACTGGTATTTATTTATATTCAAAATCGTCTTCGGTCAGTTAAGACTAGCCTCACCAGGATCAGGTCTAGTCTATGTCTGGGTTATAATGAGCATTCATCTTTGAGATTCATCTCAATCACTAGGTAACCATAACATTTTGACATTGACGATAAACGCCCAAAGCACTCAAAAATTCTCAATAATTCTGTCATTGAAAAAAATCTTCAACGTCTAATTTTCTTTCCCAAGGGATGATATATTATATGTTAATAAAATATGACTTAAGAAATACCCCATAGAAGGCCATTTAATATAATTAACGAATGCAGAGCATTAAAAAACCGATTTCATGTCAAAACTTTGGTCGTCAAGGTAAACGAACTCCAAATTCATGTACTTACATATTTGAAAAAAAAAATCATGAAGTACTCAATCGATTTCGTATATTCTACGTATCATATGAATCAAGAATCATCAAAATCGGTTCACCCAGCCAAAAGTTTTTTGAAGTTTGTTGATAACAAAAAAAAAATGTTTAGGAATCGTATGATCATATAATGTTTGTTGCTTTTTAATACTGAAGCAGATAAGTTGCGAAGCTGTTTTACTTAAAAATCTTATTTAAGTATCGGTAACTAAACCCACATTTAGTCTCAATCTCACCTAGTGGTAAGGGAAGATGAAAGCACACGAGGTTAGGAAGTATCTAGCAAGCAGTGATATCTGGCGACAGATTTTATATAAGGGTGGTCGCTTGCCAGGCAAACCCTGAAGTTTACTACCACTTGTTTACTAGACCGTTAACAAGTAGAGGTCACTCGGATCACGCTTATTTAGGGTCCGTAGGACAAATCTATAAAACAGGTAACATTTATTCAGAAAGACGAGATAAAATTAGTAATGTTTTTTAAGTTTTTGCATTTAAAATGCTCAATTATTCTTAAATAAAATGAAAAATATGATAAATAAGATGCATTTTAAATGCAAAAATTTAAAAACAGTGGTCTTAGCTGCAAAGCTATACCATAACAAACAAAAAAATGTGGGAAGTAATTTCGAGGCGTACCGCCAGGCCCCGGTAGCTCAGTGGAAAAGCACTCGTCCGGCAAACGAGAGGTCCCAGGTTCGGATCCTGGTCGGGTAATTTTTATAAACGCCATCCTATTCCTGTTTCTATTCCATCCATATTACTACCCCGTATATAAATTTCTGCGAAAATTAATTAAAATAAATGAATGTAATAAGAACATTAACAATTTATCTGGGTAGGTACTTACATAGTTTTTGAAGTCGGTGCCAAACGGTGAAAGGAATAGAAACAGGAATAGGATGGCGTTTATAAAAATTATTTAAACATTTTTAGTGGGTTGGTTTTTTGAATGCGGTTCACTTTTTCTTAAAAAGAAATAATTAGTTTGCTTTCATTTTGGTTTTGGTTTTATGACTTTTTTTATTTATTTTTTTATTTCATACTTTTTAGTGTTAGGTTTTTGTTTTGGGCTAGTTATTAGTTTTTTCATGGTTAGTTAGGTTCTACAATTAAAGATATTAGTGATAGTTTTTTAGTGATAAGTTTTGGGCTAGTTCTGGTATCTGTAACTACCTTCTTCTTCTGGTAATGTGATGTTTTGGTGCTGTAAAATCATGACTTTGATCTACCTACTATTGTTATATACGTTTTACCTGTAGGCCTAGGTAGAAAACTATGGAGAAGGACGCTTTAAGAAAGAAGAGGAAATAAATCCCAACGAAAAATAACGAAGACTTGATGCAGCACGAGATGGTCTTGTCTAGGTATCGCCAGCATGCTCGTGCTGTAGAAATTGACAAACGAAAATAGTCGTGCGAACAGTCAGCTAAGAACTTATCCAAAACTTATCACTAAAAAATCTATCACGAATATCTACAAATATGGAAACTAACGTACTATGAAAAAACTAAAAGCTAGCCCTAAATTGAAAGTAAGTAAATAGTAAAAGGTTCTCCTAAATGGGACAAATATCCTTTTAAAAACCGCATCACCATCGGTTCAGCCAAACCCAAGATAATCGAAGACAAACATAATTAAGATACAGGTTAAAGTCCTCTTTGTATGTTGACTACTTTTAATCAGAAGTTGTGCAGGTAAATCTGCGAGAAACTGCTAGTATTCGGTAATCATTCGGCAAATCAATCAAACATTCGGCTGAATGCAAATGTTGTACGAAATACGAATGTTCGGCCGAACATTCGGATCATCTTTGATACAAAATAAACAGATAAATTGAGAACCTTATTTTTTAAAGTTGGTCAATATACTAAAACCTTCTCCTAAACATGACAAATCTTTTTCTGAGAACCGCATCCAAATCGGTGTAGCCAAACGTGAGAAAAATCGCGGACAAACATACATACATACATACTTACAGGTCAAACTGAGAACCTCTTTTTTTGAATTTGTGCATATTTTGAAATGTTGCTTTAGTAATACTCTTAAAACCAAAAATAAAATATAAGTAGCATTAGATATAAAATTAAGTAATTTATAATACTTAGTACTCATTTATTGAACTCATTTTATGGCAGTTTCATTGAATAAGTATTAAAAAATCTTTTTGTAAAGATGAAAACAAAAGATAAACATAAATCTTTTCGTTACAAAGATATTTGCACTCTTGAGTGATAAAAATTAGTCAACTTATGAAATATGTTCAATATATTTAAATCACAAGTTCCTGAGTTTCAGGCAAAAATATTTCACTGCGATTTTGAACTACCGGCAATCCAAGCATTATCTGTCGTGTTCCCTGACATTAAAATAATAGGGTGCTATTACCACTGGTACCGATGTTTGTGGAAGAAAGCTAAAGTATTTGGGAATAAGAATAAAGCAGACAGACGGATAGTTGCACTTTGTGCCGCTCTGCCACTTCTACAGAAAGACATGGTTTTAGACGGGTGGGCTCGCATAAGAGGTGAGAGTAAACATCTTAAATTAGAAAAAAATATGTTGTACATCTACCGTACGTGGATTAAAGATAAATACCTAGATCTGTTCAGTGTATATGCTAGACGGCATAGAACAAACAATTACTTATAATAGCGTTACGTTAAGTACGAAGAAGAAGTACTTAGTAGTAGACAACACCAAGACATTGGTGGATAATGGGCGATCATTATCTTCATGAGCCGAGAGATGCACACTTCCCGACGGAGGCCTCCCCCAGGATTCGTCATGTCGTCCGGACCCGCGCCGCCCTCATCCAGCGTTTGACGTTCGTAAAGTGTATAAAATTACCTACTACGAATAAAAAGTTTTCATTTTCATTCGTTTGACTATGATACAGCTATGTGCCCTGCCAAGCACAAACTTGAACAATATTTTCAGTCCAAAAAGACAAATTTGAACTGTAATACATTTTAAGTATTACATGTTAGTAACTTACCTACGGAAATGTTAGTGCTTCCATGTTATACTGGGAGCGAAAGAAAAACGTAGAATGTGCCAGATGCTTCTCTTCTCAGGCATACTCTAAGTCAGTTAAGAGACAGAGGTTTCAAAGGCGTTTTTGTGGGCGATAGGCTGACCCCTTGTCACTACAATAGTCTCTCTCCATCTTTATAATACCTCCAAATTTTTCAAACGTGACATCAGATGGTCCTGTACCTAATCTCTGGTGTTCTGCCTACCACATAAGGGATACAGGCGTGACGTTATGTATGTCATTTTCATTCATTTTCATTTTAATTTAATGCGTCTGCTAAATTTCGATTTCATGTGCTTACAAAAGGCGAAAAATTGTCATCTTGAATGATGATAATAACCTTGGGTTACATTATTGGAGTTTCAGGAAAGATTCCTATTTTTTTAAATATAGGTAGCCTTTAGTGAAAGAGATTTTTCAAATTGTGTCAGTAGTTTCGGAGCCTATTCAATACGAATATAAACAATCAAATCTTTCCTCTTTATAATATTAGTACAGGACTGGGAGCGAAAGAATAACGTAGAATGTACCAGCTGATTCTCATCCCGGGCATACTGTAAAAGTCAGTTAAGGGACAGAGGTTTTATTGGCGTTTTTGTGAGCGATAGGCTGACCCCCTGTCACTGCAATAGCCTCTCTCCATCATTATAATACCTCATTTGTCAAACGTGACATCAGATGGTCTTATAACCTCTGGTGTTCTGCCTACCCCATAAGGGATACAGGCGTGAAGTTATGTATGTATGTAATAACAACGAAAAGTAAACATCAAATGAGGTCAAATTACTTATATCTAAACAAAAATCAATAAAAAGAAACTTAATTTATCTTCTTTGATCACCTTGTCAACCACACAGATACATGCTTTTTGATCCAATAATTCCCCCCAATCAAAGTTTGGCGTGGGCATGACACGAGCGATTCAAGATGGCGGCAATTAGTGTCACCGCCTGGCGCGCGGTGAACTGTCATTATCTGTAACAAGTATGGATTTTATTTCTGTTCATTGTCTAAACATTTGTTTGTAGTTGTGCAATAAAGAGTTAATTATTATTATTATTATGGAACAAGCAACCTCTTACCTAATACTAGCCACCGCGAGCGGTTTTACCCGCGTAACTTTTGATCCCGTGGGAATTTCGGGATAAAATATACCTTCCTCAAGAGTTGGGCTATCAAATGCAAAAAGAATTTTTCAAATCCCACTTGTAGCTTCTGAGATTAGCGCGTTCAAACAAACAAACAGAAAAACAAACTCTTCAGCTTTATATATTAGTATAGATATAGATTACTAGAGGGAACCTAGACTAGAATATAAAAGACACCGAATCCGTGAAATCATGATTGGCGTATTGGCGTAGTAGCGTCTAGCTGCACCACCATGGAGAGAAAAAAATGCTTTGCAGCTTTATCAACCCAGACCACAGTTATTTACAGAAAGACATCTCGCCAATGACGGCTACCATTCTTACCATTCTATAGAATTACATGCTTTTTTGTCCAGAATAGGAGGGCCCAAAAACTAAAATTTATTAATAGTTTTATCAGAACCATTCAGTAAGTAAGTTTGTACAAATCTTAAAATTGTGTAAAAAAGGTATTTAACTGAATTTATTCTATTTGTTTCGTCATGTCCGACGAGGCTTTTTTGGCATTTGACGTTGTCTATAATGGTTATCATTTTGTAATATCACCCAATTCTCAGGGAAAAATAAAAATGCATGAACATGTTTGAAAATTTTTTTTTGTTTAAAGAAAAAAGTTAGGTAAAAAACATGGCATTTGAGAAATAACAGAAGATTAAACATAAACATTATTTAAAAAATAAAAAGCATCAAATAAAAGTATCAGAATATTTTACTGTAATTGGATTCTGCAAATATCATATTACTAGTCATCACTACATCACTACTTTCTTCGGTCTTTGAAAATAGTGCAATGATGTAAGGCTTTTCTAATTATCTTGCGAAATCCTTCATGTAATTTCTTTACATGTGAACAATGACTGCGCCTTCAATAGCTCCGATGGCATTAAATTCATTTTCAAACATTTTTGGGATTTCACAGGGTTGCTTTCCAACTCCGACTTGTGTTACTTTTCTTTAAAAAAAAATCCTGATAATTTCGATCATCACACTGATAGGTATGGCGGTAAACGCAATATCTGTAAAGTTAGCTGAATTAAACTAAGATGCAAAACAAAGATCCCGTAAGAAACAACAGAAATAATGTTTCCTATTGTGTTTTTAATTCCATAATAAATTGTATATTGGAAACCGTCAGAATATTTTATAATAATTTACTACCTTTAATTATATTTATATTTGATATCAAGAGCCGTATCAAAAAAAGGTTAAGTATATAATTCTTAATCATCGTTACCATTTCTTTCTTCAGAATAATACACGTATGGTCCATATAAATATCTGCTGAGTTTAATTCACTTTTCGTAAAGACCTTACAGGAGTAGCTAATCTCCTGTAATCGTGGTCATTTAATGGAAGTATAACAAAAAAAAATACATTTCAAAAATATAACTTTGAAAGTATGGCAATATGTAAACATTGCAGAGGCAATTTTCTTTCTTACTCTTTTTATGGGTTTATAGGGACTTTAAATTGTTTTTATTTCTTAAAATAACTTCTTTACTTTTAGCACCACCATAAGTAAGCCCGCATTGATTGACATTTTTTTAACATTTTTGTTAATTTAAAGTACAACAATAAATATGAGACGCCAAAAGTCCCATGTCGGCCTATACAATCACAGATACATACCTCATATTATTAAGGTAAGGTGTGTTTGTGTGTGTATAAGGTGTCTTTTTGTAAAATATATTGAGTGTCACCTTGCGCGATCTATCCCTTGAATCTTGATCTTAAGCATAAAAAACCTATTAATTACCTAGTATTACCACAGAATAAGTAAGAGTACCGTTGGTACAGAAGAATTACTCCGCAAGAAGATCTAAATAAATTCGAGTCTTGCTACGACGCAATACGGTGGAATTCAGCTCGCACAGCATTACGTACCTGCAAATTTATATACCTAGAAGTTTTGTCTCTTTCTATCGCATGCCTCTTATCTTTTCTTACGCTGTTAGGGTTGCTGCCTAGTGAAGAATAATTAATCTCCTTATTTGTAATTAAGTATCTACCGATGTAGGTATTACTGTTAGTCTACCTTTGTAAAAAAAGTTATTTCAACTTACCTAAAGTACAAAATGAAAAAAATGTTACGACGAATAATTAGTAATACTACCTATGTTTTGTTTACTAAATTGAACATAATCAAATCTAAACATAATCTTATTGAATATTTGTTCCTTTTTATGTCCATTTTTAAATACTATTTGCGACATCGATCATAGAATTACTGTGAGTGCTATTAGGTAGGTAGGTATCCACAACGCGCGCGCGTGACACACGACCCATTCAAAATGCGCCGGCGGAGCACTTCGCTGTAGGTAAATAACGGATGTACCGCGCGGAGTGAGCCAGGCCTGGTATTACATAGATATTCAGAAAGTACTTTAAGAAAGCTCCTATTCAAAAATGTTCTAGGTATAAGGTATTATTTGGTGCCAGGCATGTGTTCTTTTCCAATACAGTTTTAGGTATTTTATTATAACAAAACGACTTATTTTTGTACAAAAGCATGTTACAGGCAGGTTATAACATTATTTCATTATTACTATAACTTTATTTTCATTGGTGTAGCTAACTATACACTTAGTAGCTGGCAGATATATAAAATATGGCGGAAAGCCTTTAGAGATCTCAGTTCAGAAATTAAGATGACACATTGCAATCAAAAAAATACCTACATCCGTTTTTTTTTGGTATTTTCATCTATATAAGTATTAAAAATGCAAAATAAAGCTTGTAAAATATAAATATATTTTACATACACACTATTTTCTTCATTTATTACTAGAATAAAAAATGTTTTAATATGAAATTCGTCCTGACAGAGCAACGATAGTGTGGAAGTTAGTAACTATATTTTAGGTTGATTATTAGTATATTATGTAACAAGTGAGCGAAGTTGCTAATTACAGTCGAGGCTGTGATTTGAGCCCGAGCCGCAGGCGAGGGCTTAATAATGAGCCGAGACTGTAATTAGCAACGCTCACGAGTTACATACGACGTTTTTCAACACACTTGTGAGTAAAAGACAGACATACGTGGTCATAAAATAACAAACACACTTGGCAACAAAGCTGTGAATTGTGATTGAAAAATGGCGCCGAACTTCGCGCATGCGCGTAGGTTTTTTTTTCCGCCAAATGTGTCAATGGCTGTATAGCATATACAGCCTATTTTACATGAAAATATTTAATTTGGAGTGGTAAATCCAAATATTTTAATATTTTGTAACAAATTATTGTAAATTGTGAATAATTTGTTTGATATACAATTTTGTTTCACTAATATAAGGCGTAAATATTTAAAAATGTATATGGATTTGAAGTGGTATAAAACCTCTTTGTTGTTTCTGAAAAAAATTAATGTATAACCCGGATCAATAAAATATGCTCTGTTTACTCGCATTTAATTTGCACAAAGGTACAATTCAACTTTGTAGGATTCATTATATTATGCACTAGGGCATAATATATTATGCACGCGTGACTTATAGCCCAGTTTATAGTTCAAAATTCAATAGAATAAGGCTTACTTTACGAGCAAGTGTGTTGAAAAAATAATTAACTAAGATCTGTATTTGGGTCTAAACATATATGATGTGATAGTCCGTATGACAGTTGTCAAGACATTGAAAACTTCTGACGACATTGACAGTGACAGATGACTAATTTTGATATTTTATATACAGGGTGACTGGTACCAAACCCGCCATAGCAAATTAGCATATAGAGGAGGTCATTTGCTAATTATTGGACCTTACTTTCCCTAACTAAAGTTTTATACTTTAGGAGATATGTCAATTTTTATACATTATTGAGACTTTTCCAAAATTTGACCTTAAAGCATTCGTAACTTTATTTTTCGTCATTAGTTTAGAGTTTTTTTATTATTTCTTGGTAGTCATTAACATTTGTGAATAAAATACGTCGGAACTTCCCTCAAACTAGGGTTAAAAAATAAGACGCTTATGCTTTTAAAAAAAATCAATAAAGAAAAATTACTTTGCGATCAAATTCAACCGGAAATAATAAAAAAACTACGGCGTTTTAATAATTTATTCTACTCTAAATTAGTTCTCTAGTTCGTCACCTTACCAACGGTACTAAATTTGCAACGGAAAGTTTGATTCGCTAAACATCGGTAGGATTTTCAGGTCAACCAGTCATTTTGATCAAAAATAGTGAAGGTCCCAACGACAGGATAAAGCTAATTTAGCAAAGTAGTTTTTGCAAATTTATGAGTAGGTATTAGATAATAGAAATTGAGTGCTTAGTGTACTTAATTTTTTTTTTTACTTTTACCATGTAAAGCAAGAAATCAGGAAAAGATATCGAGCATCAAAAGAAAAATTTAAATAGAGTTGAAACTAAAAATTCTGCTCGAATTGCTGCCCGCAATTTCTGATACATGCCCGATATCTTTTCCTAATTTCTGTGGTGGTAAGACTGAGCCTAATTTCTTCTTTCATAACAGAAAACGCATTATTAATTTTTTGAATTAACTCATCTTTTGTAGTTACTTCTTCATTGTAGACCAACTCTTTTCATTTGCAATGACAGTTTCAATGACTTTTAGACGTCAAATGAAAAAGATGAGGTCGGACCCATCTCTATGACATTTAAGTTGTTGTCATATATGCTTTTCCTTTCCGTTTCGTGTGCTTTCACAAATAGTTCAGTAGACACAGGTATAAATAAATAAGACATTTCGTTTTAAAATGCCGGGATACACAAGGGAAGAATACGCCGACATGCTGCTGGCGTATGGTGCTGCACACAGTAACGCCCGCAAAGCGCGGCGAATTTACCAGGAGCGATATCCAAATAGACGCTTACCTGACCGTGACACATTTCCTACCACATATCGTCGGTTTAGAGAAACGGGTAACTTGAACGTCAGGGTACCCCAAGCAGCTGTGCGACAATTACCTGTTGAAATTGATCAGCAGATTTTGGCAGCTTTTGAAGAAGATCCCACGACTAGCACCAGAGTGGTAGCTGCCGCTTTGGGCGTCAGCCAGTGGAAAGTCTGGTCAGTGATGCATGGGGACCATCAACACCCGTATCATTACACGCCAGTTCAAGGTAATTTTGAGTTTATTTATGTACCTACTTACACTAAAGCGACCAGTGTTATCTTTAGAATTAAAGAAATTATTAATATTACGACGAGCTTCGATGTAACATAATCCAAATCAAATTTTGTCTTTAGAATAACATTTACGTAAATAATTAACAAATGGAGTGTTGGCAGGGCTTGAAAATGGCGACTACGAAAGGAGGTTGAATTTCTGTCGCCTCGTTCTTCACACCGATGTCGACGACCCAACATTTCTGGAGCGTATCCTTTGGACCGACGAGTCACAGTTCACCCGAGAAGGCATCACCAATTTCCACAATCTGCACCACTGGTCCCATGATAACCCCCATAAAAAGAGGGTTACATCGGTCCAGCGGAAATTTTCTGTTAATGTGTGGGCCTGCGTTATTGGTCGTAATATCTTTGGACCCTATTTCCTACCAGACATTTTAAATGGGGGAAATTATTTAGAATTTTTAAGGGACGTCTTGCCTGATCTGCTGTTGGATGGAATAACCGACGACACGCCCATTGTGTTTCAACACGATGGGTGCCCGGCGCATTTCAGGCTGGACGTCCGAGAACTTTTAAATAGTTCATTCCCCGATTCATGGATCGGTAGAGGTGGGCCAATTGAATGGCCAGCTCGGTCGCCAGACTTGACACCTCTCGATTTCTACGTTTGGGGCCGGGCCAAAGAGTTGGTCTACAATGAAGAAGTAACCACAAAAGATGAGTTAATTCAAAAAATTAATAATGCATTTTCTGTTATGAAACAAGAAATTAGACTCAGTCTTACCACCACGGAAATTAGGAAAAGATATCGGGCATGTATCAGAAATCGCGGGCAGCAATTCGAGCAGAATTTTTAGTTTTAACTCTATTTAAATTTTTCTTTTGATGCTCGATATCTTTTCCTGATTTCTTGCTTTACATGGTAAAAGTAAAAAAAAAAATTAAGTACACTAAGCACTCAATTTCTATTATCTAATACCTACTCATAAATTTGCAAAAACTACTTTGCTAAATTAGCTTTATCCTGTCGTTGGGACCTTCACTATTTTTGATCAAAATGACTGGTTGACCTGAAAATCCTACCGATGTTTAGCGAATCAAACTTTCCGTTGCAAATTTAGTACCGTTGGTAAGGTGACAAACTAGAGAACTAATTTAGAGTAGAATAAATTATTAAAACGCCGTAGTTTTTTTATTATTTCCGGTTGAATTTGATCGCAAAGTAATTTTTCTTTATTGATTTTTTTTAAAAGCATAAGCGTCTTATTTTTTAACCCTAGTTTGAGGGAAGTTCCGACGTATTTTATTCACAAATGTTAATGACTACCAAGAAATAATAAAAAAACTCTAAACTAATGACGAAAAATAAAGTTACGAATGCTTTAAGGTCAAATTTTGGAAAAATCTCAATAATGTATAAAAATTGACATATCTCCTAAAGTATAAAACTTTAGTTAGGGAAAGTAAGGTCCAATAATTAGCAAATGACCTCCTCTATATGCTAATTTGCTATGGCGGGTTTGGTACCAGTCACCCTGTATATTTCGAGCTTACAATGTTAGAAATTAAATAATAATATGTATAGAAACATTTTAGAAAATAATTACATCAGTTACATTTTAGGCACTTTAAGTTGTACGATCGTACTTAAACAGTAGGTAGATAATAGAAAACTAAGTAATCAGCCAAGTTGTCGGCTATCTTTTGCCTCTCTAATTGTGTTCAATAATTAGAAAAACGTATATTGCATGCTGTTACACAGTGTAGTGTACAACTATTTATAACATATAAGATCTATTAGTGTACCACTATATGTATAGCAATAAAATGATTTGATTATCACTAATTTATTTACCTTAGCTTCCAGCAGACCTTAGACTATAAAATCCTTCCAATTTCCATTACAAAATGATTCAAAACCAACTTCAAAGCGACTCAAAACCATCTGTACTCTTCTTAAAAGTATTCAATTTCAACTTATCTCAAAGAAAAACCTCCAAAGTGGCATCCCTCGGTTTCCCGCTAAGACGACAGTAGCAATATGTCGATCACGTCGACGGTGGCGCCCCGCCGCGACGGAAATGACGGTAGACGCTAACTTCCGCCGCGAACGCTGGAATCGCGGCCGGGTACTGTGACAGATGGCGGTTTAAAGGTTATGTTGTGGGGTGTGGAAATCGGATGCTCATTTTTTTTTTAATGTTAGTCTTCAAGTGCTAAAAGTGTACAATTAATGATTGTTAAACATTTTTATTTATTCACTTATATTTTTACGCTGCAGTTTACAGTACAGACAGAAAAAATATTGCTATTTTTATTACTGTCAGCATACGTACGAGGGTGGATTGAAAAGTTCGCGGCCTAGTCAAGAAAACAGAATAAAGTACATACAAAAATATTTTTATTTTTCGACGTAATCTCCATTTAGCTCTATGCACTTCTTCCATCTGCTTTCCAGAGCTTTCATACCTGTTTTAAAAAAAGATTCCTCAAGGTCTTCAAAATACAGGTTAACAGCGGCTTCGACCTCTTCATTCGTTAAAAATTTCTGCCCACCGAGGTGTTTTTTCAGGTTTGGAAACAGATGAAAGTCCGAAGGTGCCAAATCAGGAGAATAAGCTGGATGTGGCAACAATTCGAAACCACAATCACGAATTTGAGCCATAGACTCGACAGACGTGTGGACTCGGGCGTTGTCCTGGTGAAACAACACTTTCTTTCTCAGTAATCCTGGGCGATTCTGTTTAATTTCTTCACGTAAACGGCGCAGAAGGGTGCTATAGTACGCAGAGTTTATTGTTTCGCCTTTTGGAAGGTAGTCCACCATAATGACACCCTTAGCATCCCAAAAAACCGATGCCATCACCTTGCCAGCCGACAGAATTGCCTTTGCTTTTTTCGGAGTTGGTTCACCTGATTTTTTCCATTGTTTGGATTGTTGTTTTGATTCTGGGGTATAGTGGTGAACCCAGGTTTCATCCATTGTCACAAATCTGTCAAGAAAACCTTGTGGATCAGCCCCGAACATCTCCAAACAGTCGCGAGAAATCGTGAGTCGAATTCGCTTTTGCTCTACTGAAAGCAATCTGGGGACCCACCTAGCCGAAACCTTAGAAAAACCGAGTTCATGGACAATGATGTTTTGCGTTCGTTCATATGAGATGCCTATAGTGTCTGCAATTTCTCTGATAGTCAATCTACGGTCTTTCAATATGAGATGACACACTTTATTGATGTTTTCTTCGGTCGTAGACGTCATTGGCCTGCCGGAGCGAGGGTCATCTTCGATGTTCTCTCGTCCACGTTTAAATTCTGCAACCCATTTTTTCACAGTGGTATAAGACGGGGCAGATTCCCCTAATGTTGTTTGCATGTCATCATGGATCTCCTTTGGTGTTAATCTTTTTTTAAACAAATATTTAATCACGGCACGTTGTTCAAATTTCTCCATTAGTGAAAATTTGTTCTACACACGTATTTATATTGTTCGTAAAATTTTATTTAAATAAGATATATCAAATTGAAAATTCGCGGGCTGACAATTGAATAATGACGTTTTTTTTAATACCAAATGTAGTATTTCATTGCTCGGACACTGGCGCCCAAAAAGGGACTCAAGCTTTATCTGTTCGATTCATGCAGCCCCAGCAACTTATTAGTAAATAATTTACTGAAATAAACATATTTTTTATATCCTTTACGTCCTAAGAAAACAAAAAACACCAAATGCCATTCAAACATTTCTAAATGCGAACACACCACGTCATCACATTTGCTTAGTTATAAAATTCTGAACATGTAAAATAGGAGAAAGTCATGGGAAGTTTCGTGTCTAAATTAGTTATAGCAAAAAATCCTACTTATGAATGCAAGAAATTGCTTGCATACAAGATACCCTCATCGAGGGGAGCGTAGCCGTAACAAAGTGTCAACTTTAAATAGATTATCTCTCCAAAGTAAAACTCTCCTCGGCACACTAATTATGTAGCCTCTAAATTAAGCTCTAATAATTGTAAACACACACAGTACACACCCCGTAGTACACACCCCGACAACCCCAGACACAAACCACTTTAGACAAATTTTCCAAAACTAGCTCAGTTAGGATTTGAACTCAAGACGTACCTAAGCTCAACAAAAATCTCGAAAATAAACTCCAAACTTTATAAATATCATATTAAACAGGGTTGCCTGGAAGAGATCATTTTTCGATGACAAGACCGCCTATTGTAGTCTATAAAATTGTTGTAAAAGCATTCCTTTTCTATGTGTACAATAAAGACTCTATACTAATATATAAAGCTGAAGAGTTTGTTTATTTGTTTGTTTGTATGAACGCGCTAATCTCAGAAACTACAAGTGGGATTTGAAAAATTCTTTTTCCATTTGATAGCCCAACTCTTGAGGAAGGTGATAGGCTATATTTTATCTCGAAATTCCCACGGGATCAAAAGTTACGCGGGTAAAACCACGCGCGGTGGCTAGTAATGAAATAAAATAAAATATAGACAAGGCAAGAATCGACTTGTCACGTCTACGGTATAAACTCTGTGTACGGAGTACGGAACCTTCGCAGCGAGGTTAGATTTGCTCTTGACTACTTCGGATTTTTAGGTTTCTTCAAGGATATACAATTACGATGTCAATAACCGTTTTTGTTGGAACATAGTTAGTGCGAGTGGCAAACTATATTGTAAGTATTGAACGAGGTTGAAACTGATTGGTCAATCGAATTGGACTTTAGAACATCTAAGTTCTTAAAGATATTAAATAAAACACTTTTTTACCGGATTTATAGCGTATATTTACATTTTAAATTTTTAACTCGATGTTTCGGTGTCTTTGCAGACCGCGTGGTCGCGAGCGACTGTCCACGCTCATGACAGTCGAGCCAGTCGCTCGTGACCACGGGGTCTGCAAAGACACCGAAACTAAAACGTTAAAAATTTATAATATAAATGTACGCGATAAATCCGGTTAAAAAGTGTTTTATTTAATACTTACTTACTAATACTTTATTTAATAACTTAAGACAATATTCTTAAAGATATTCAAGATATAACATTTTAATTCTATCGTTATAGCATTTCACTTATTATTTTACAATGTAAAGTGAATTCAGTTTAGTGAATATTTTTTTACACTTGTATAACACAATTGTTTTGAAGTAAAAATTATTAATTTCGAAAGTAATGAACTTCACCACTACACCAGCTGGCATTAGCGAACTAATGATTTTTTTTTGTTATGTTTTAAAGTTAAAAGGAGCCTAAAACAGTATAGATTTAAATAAGATCAAAATTTGCTGTCTACACTTGATACTTTTTTTTAATGATAAATTCGGTGTGACAAACAAAAATAGTTTAAAAATCGTTTTAATCGCCAGTAAGGCATAGCAGATAACCTACTCTACAGACCATATTAATATAATATTATTATGTGTCTGTAAATCTTCCGAAAAATAAATTAATAAATAAATTAATTTGACTGGCGATGGACCAAACACCCTGTATAACTTACCAAAAAGTAAAAGTTAAAGTAAACATAGAAATTCCTACACTACGAGGAGTGATCAAAAAGTGATCGAAAAGTAGAGAGAATGAAATATGTACTCCTTGGAAAGAAAACAAAACAAGTACTGGCAGGCATAGCTCATAAAAAATCGATTTTCTTTTGTTTTTTTCTGAATGTTATTAATTGTAAGTAATTTGTTTGCTTCGTGTTGGAATGTGTTCTCAAAAATGCAGAAAAATAAAGTGCAAGCTGTTTGCCTGAAATTGAAAGAATAAACTAAGAGAGCTTTTTGCAAACTAAGACAAAACTTTTTTCTTGAAAGGGATTGAAGCCTAGGAAAAGCGCTGGACTCGGTGTGTGTAGAGACTCAGAGACTATTTAGAAAAAAAGTTATTTCGTTATCAATAGTCATTATATTTTTATCTCATTCTCACTACTTTTCAACCGACTTCCGAAAAAGGAGGAGGCTCTCAATTCGTCTGTATGTTTTTTTTGTGTCTTTGTTATACGATATTTCAGACAATTATGAATCGATTTTAAAAATTCTTCATAGAAAGTCATTTCATAGAAATCGGTTGGGTACTTCATTGAAAATTTCAAATTTTTGAAACAACATGTATGATTTCGGAGAATGTTTACGTGGATGACATTATTAGTCGGCCAAAGTCTTCACCTACTCATAGTGAACTTTTATATTGAATTTCAATCCAAACTTGTTTGTAAACTCTTAAATATCTGAGCGTTGCCATGACAACCAAAATCCAAATTTAATTTGGTATTTCTTTAAAACAAATAAAAAGTTGAATACTTTTTATGATCCTCTTCTTTTTCGTAACGATAGAACAAAGTGGATCACAAGAAATATATTGGATATTGGGAAGTAAAATTTCTAGCCAGTCTTAATTTAAAGCCAAGATTTTTCATACCAAAATTAACCTGGATTTCGGTTGTCATGGAAACACTCATACATTTATGTGTTTACAAACGAGGATTTTGGATTGCAATTCAATATAGAAATATACTATAAGTAGGTAGGTAAGTCAACCCTTGAAAAACATGTATTCATTTTCTATTAATGACACAAAAAAAATATATACATTTTTTCTTGTCAACGATTGAATTGACTAGTTGAACTAGTGGGAACTTTTATGTCCCAGTAGTTCAACTTTAGACAGGATTGTACAAAGTTGAACTACTGGGAATAAAATTCCCACTAGTTCAACTGGTTGAACTGAGCAGTTGAACTCCTGGGAACTTAATTTGACTGTTTTCCAATCTCCATGTCCACGTCCACGTCCTGTCTTTGTCCACGACTATCCTCATCTCCATCCGCATTATCTGTTTTCTCTCTCACCTCTATCGCTACGTCTATCTCTGCTTCTATCTTTATATCTATGTCTACGTTTCTGCCTAATACTTGATTGCCTATTATATAAATATATTATAGTAGACTCCAGAAGATCAACTCGTTCATGGGTCAATGTGTACGCTTTATTTTATAATAAAATTCCAAAATATTTAAGATTAACCCTTCGATAGATTTAAGGATAAGTGTTATGTGAAAAGGTTTACTATAAGATATCCGGATGTAAGAAGATGGGATTCCCTGGCTGTAAATTGTACTGTGTATTTTTTTTTCTCTTATTTTTAAAATATGATTGCTGTTGAGTTTCTTGCCACTTCTTCTCAACAGATCGACTTTCCGAAGTGGTGGTAGATTCAGTTCAATTTGTAAATTGTTGGACTTATTTCAAATGTATTTAAATACTTACGAAATAAAGAATATTTGAGTTAGAGTTTGAGACTACCCCGACTCTATACGCACATAAACTAAAAAGTCCTATTATTTCGGTAATTACTTCCATATTGCAACCCAACGAAGAACCTTTTTACCAAATTTTACATCGATGGAATAAGATTATTTAACAAATTAATAACTCTTACATGTCCTCTAGTCGTCGTGGCGCTGTGGTTACTGTGCATATTATCATACGATATCGCAGCTTAAGCGACGTTTGTCTTGTTAGGTAACAGGATGGGTGACCGCCGACCATTACCATTTACAGTAACTACAACGATATTCTTAAGTTCAATATTAAATCAATTCATATAACTTATCTCTCTTTCACAAAAAAAGACACAAATAAACTGCAAACATCTTTATTTTCCACTCCATTTCGCGCCAAGACTAAATCTTCATTAGAATGCGTCGCGTCTCCCCGAGATCAAATCCCGCCAAATCTAATTTCATTTCAATACTCACCTCGGGCAAATTTTGCATCAATTGTCATTTCCCGCCGAAATATTCACATTGGCGCCAATTTCTCAGCTGCGAAAACCACGACGACTCAACGGAAACTCACGAAAAGAGACAAAGCTATACAAACCGATAAATCTATCTCACTAACTGAACGAAGATTGCACGGGAATTTAGTAATAAAATTTTCCGCTGTGTGGCGCTAGGTTCTACGCAATTTTGTGGATGTTGAAGTCAGAGATTTTTAATATTTTCCTATTATTATTTTTGATTGGGTGATAATAAAGTATGTTGTCGTTCAGGTTTAGTATTCAAAAGGTGTGTTGCGGTGGAATATTGCAATTTCAGAGGTTATTGTTGCGTTTTGAGGGGTAAATGTGGAAAAAGGAATCAATTTGTGTTTACCGCGCTCGGTTTAAACCGATATTTATAGAAATATGAACATTTTGGTAGCGTTTTAAAGAATGACTGAAAATTTACATACATACTTACTTGATAATGTAAGAGAGTTTGCTCTTAGTTACTTAAGTAAAGGGTTATTATTATTACTTTTATATAAAGATTAAAATAATCAAAGAATGCCAATAATCAACAAATCCAACTCGACCATACTTATTTTCATCTGTTGTTTGCTTTAGAAAAAGCGCTTGAATGTTTTTGATGATATTTTAAACAGGGCCAAGTGTAACTATCCTTTTAATTTGTGAGGGCAACTTCTTACATCCCTCTGGTAGTGACAAACAAACAAATTTTTCATCTTTATTTTATTCGTATGAGTTAGATTTTAAACTCAGAAAACTTTCATTATTTATACAATTGTCATTAACAAAATAAAATACATAAAAATTATTGAGTCAGACCAATTAAATTAAAAGGACAATTTAGGTGGCCTTACTCAGCGCTCTAAGCGATTTCTTCCAGGCAACCTTAACTACAGCTTACTACCTACAGCAAAGCATAATACCTACAATACCCAACCCATTGAAAGACTAAACACAACGATTAACCCTAAAACAATTAATTTATTAATAACCCCTTGTTTGCAGAGATCATATTATGTTAACCCTTTGCTGCCTCTCCCACGGGGGTGTAAGTTACCCCTTTTTAAACGATGGGTTAATAAAGCGGGGCTTATGCTGGTAATCTTACGATTTGTAAATAATAGAGTATGGAAAATTGTTCGGTAGTCGATGGGTTAAGTTAAGTAGATTTATTATTAACTTGCTATTTTAGAGGTGTAGTTTTTCACCCGACTTCTAAAAAGAAAGAGGTTCTGAATTCGTGTGTTTATTGTTGGCCATTATTTAATGGCAAAAATCAATTCAATTCATTTATTCATAATCACAGGTAATTTTACAGAGATGGTTTTATAATAATAAGTACAGCCATGATTCGCCTTAGTGGCATATGAACATTTTTGTAAAATATAAAAGTATAATATAAAAGTATGTCAAAAAAAAAATTAATAAGTATTGAACAAAAAATTAAACATAAAAAAAAGTTATAATAATTAGGTATACAAAGATATAGATATTTAAAATTACATTATAAAAATATAGAAATGAAAACATCATTTATTTACTCAAAAAATCATTGAGTTCATAGTAAGCTTTTTCAACAAGGAAGCCATTAAGTGCAGATTTAAATAGTGCGCGATTACTTATTTCTCTTATATATGCTGGTATTTTATTATATATTGAGGGTGCCATGCTATTTATGCTCATTCTATATAAAAGAGTTTTGCGTGTTTGTGTAACTTTAAGATTGCCCTCACGTCGTGTTCCAAGTGGATGTGTCTCAAAGTAGTGGGGATTATTTTTTACAAAATTCGAGATTTCACATATGTATAATGAGGAAATCAGAACCCTTACAGATTCGTCATGTCTGTCTGTCTGTCCGTCCGTATGTCACAGCTTATTTTCCGAAATTTTAAGAGCTAAGTATATAGTAAGTCGTCGTGGCGCCGTGGTTACTGTGCATATCAAACGATAACGCAGGTTGAGCGCGCTCGGTGCGGCCGGTATTAAGATGGGTGACCGCCGACCATTGAATTTCTCACGACGACTTCCGTGCTTCGGAGGGCACGTTAAGCAGTCGGTCCCGGGTGCTGTATACTTGTAAACAGTAGTCGTTAAGAGTTTTCAGAAGCCATTTAGGCACCCTGAAATATCTGACATCCACCAACCAGCACTGGGTCAGCTTGGTGGATTTACGCCCTAAACCTTCTCGTCACCCAGAGGAGAGACTCATAGCCCTGTAGTGGGCTCATTACACGGAGTTGTGATGATGATGATGATGATGAAGTATATAGTTAAGTAGTGAACCGCATTAAGATTTTTACAATGGAACTTAGAAGTAAAACTAGTTTTTTTTCATCAAACCTATCTATGGATAGTTATTTAAAATGATTGTGTTATTTTTGTTGTTATTATACTTCATGAAGACGCGAGATTGATTTTTATTTTATCCTCAGTATCTATCTAGGTTCCTAGTTCGCTACATGGTATCTCATAACACAAACTTTGCTTAGTTTGAGGCCTTGTAGTTGGTGTGATTGTCTGGGAATTATATTTATGTTACACTTTCGCAACCTGCACTATAAAAGGGATTGTCAACGGTTAAGGTACCTCGACAAAAAGATTCGTGAAGTGAGGGTGAGACCCCTGTGGTGTAGTGGCGGGGAGTTGAGGACGAACGTGCCGGGATTTCGAACCCCCGGCGAGGCATTGATAACTCATTTAGAAGTAAAAATACATTAATGGATAGATAAAGAACGAAAGAAAAACATAGAATGTACGGTCAGCATGAAAAGTTGATGAACACATTGAGTTTCTATGTCGTAAGTTTTATTATTACAACATAGAAATTAGTCAATATTATACAAAATCAAAAAATCAAAAATCTATTTATTGCTTCAATTTTTTTTTTTTTTATATAAATTATGGATGGGACGTTTGTCTTCCATGCCACCTGATGTTAAGTGAACATGAAGACTAAGGTGTTACACGTCCATCCACGAGAAACCTATTCACTCGACGCTTAAAAGTACTAGGACTATACTGGTCAGGGAAAATAGACGCAGGCAGTTCATTCCAAACCTTGGCGACCCGTATCAAAAAGGAACTGTCAAAGCGCTTAGTTCGACTTTTCGGAATATCTACCACATACGGATGGAAGTTCTGTCTGCGTCTAGTGGTCCGATGGTAAAAGGGTGAGGGTTCAATTTTTTCAAACAGAGCACTGGCGCACTCACCAAAATGTATCCTGTAGTACACGGTTAGACACGCAACCTTACGACGATGCTCTAAGGTCAAAAATATGGTGGTAAATATTCGTTATTGAGCTTATATTTTCTTGTCTTACAGCATGCAATATCAGTGTATAAACAATTCATAACTAGGTATATAATTCAATTAAAATTCATCAAATTAAAAAATCATACATGCATACAATTTAATTGAACATTTAATATTATGTCTTCTTAGGTTAGAAAAAAAATCAGATACTTTTATTAATTACATGTCAAATTTGCTATTAAAAAAATCATGAATTGTATAAAAAAAATTGATTGCTCTATTAGCCATTGGCGTAGGATAAATTTAAATTTTGTCAGTGGCAAGTTTTTTAACTTTGTTGGTAATTTATTAAATATTTTAATTCACATGACATAACTATTTCTAATACATATCTCAGTTCTGACATTTGGTAAACATAATTTATTTGGAAATCTTGTATTCAATTTCAAGATTTCTTTTTTTTCCACAAAACATTCCGGGTGTATTTTTACAAATAATGCCGTTTCATAGATATATAAACAGGGTACAGTTAAGATTTTCATACTTTTAAACAAAGGCTTGCAAGTCGTCCAAGAATCTACATCAGCAATTGCTCGAATACATTGTTTCTGAGATGTAAAGGCTTTATTTATTTTAACCGAATAACATGAGTATGCATCGGCACAATATGGCGAAAAGGGACTTTGAAAAGTTAAATGTATTCATCAACTCTCGTTTTTGTGGGCGATAGGCTGACCCCCAGTCACTACAATTGTCTCTCTCCATCTTTATAATACCTCCAAATTTGTCAAACGTGACATCAGATGGTCTTGTAACCTCTGGTATTCTGCCTACCCCATAAGGGATACAGGCGTGACGTTATGTAGGTATGTATGTCATCAACTTTTGATGCTGACTTTGAGCTTATTACGACAAAATCACCCAATACTTAAGATGGCAACGGTCGTGACCACAGACATACATCTACATAGATAACGCGAATGCATGTACTTGGCGTGTCCGAACCCCGAACAAGCGTCAAGGTTGGTCGCCGCTAGCTTCAGCCCGCGCGTATGTATGGCTGTTAGAAAATCGATATCACAATATGCATAGATATCGTTCTTAAAAATCTAATTCATCGGCAGCATCGGTGTCTTTGAATCGGTTTGTATTTCCCAGCAATAAATATCAGCTGTGACGTCACAAAAGGGTTTAAAAAGTCGCAAGATCCGGGTTTGAGTCCCAGATGGGATTGATTTTATGTAGTCGTTTTAGCAATAAAAATATATTTAAGAATTATGAAAAGCAAAAAAAACCTTTATAAATATTCGTTATATTTCATTTATATTTTCAAACTCATATTTTTAAATAGTTGCTGACGTTAATTAAAATGTTAATGTAAAGTTTTTAAAATTAACAACATATCTGTAACAAGAACTCGAGTTTAAAATTACACAATTCCCAGAACACCGGACTTGAGATACAAAACAGTGGGCCTATTATGGATCTCAAAACCATGCGATGATATCATGAAATAGTTTTGATGTAAAACACATCCTGCGATCATTATTCGGTATTACTTCTCGACGGAACCTCTTAGCTAAGCTCTTGCCCTTAGACTGAATACAATAATCGCATAGTATTGATTTATGAAAGCACACGAAACGGAAAAACATGCGATAATATCATGAAATACTTTGACGTAAAATATATCATGCGATCTTTATCCGGTATTACTACTCGGACATCTCTTAGCTGAGTTCTTCTCATGTAGACTGCATACAATAATACTAATATGTAATAATATAGTATTTATAAATGAAAGCATTCGAAACGGAAAAACATAAATGAAATCAAGAAACAAACATATCATAGAGGTGGGTGCGATCTCACCTTTTTCTATTTAGGTTTTTAAGTCATAGATGATATCATTGAAACTTTGTAATTGCAAAAGGAAATGCCTCTTGCATGCAATGAATTGCAATTTATGAATGTTTAAGTATTCGTTTAGTCATTATATCATCATTGTATCATAGAAATCTTAGAGACAGAATAAAGTATAATTATTACTCTAAGATAGAAATCTTGTAGAAATATTGTATATGAAAGAACCGCAATAGGCCGCAGAGGTCCAAGAAGGCATTCATTAATTAGCGCTGTCAACAATATTTCATGTTATTTTAAAACATTTATCACAAAGAGAATAAGGAACAAAGGGAAATAGAATAAAAATATGTAAACTGGGTTAAAACTTAGTGTTAATAAATAAATGTATATAAATATTTCTAACATTCAAATTGTACCAGCTGCTTCTCTTCCTGGGCGTACTGTAAAAGTCAGTTAAGGGATAGAGGTTTTATTTGAGGTTCTTTTTGTGGACGATAGTCTGACACATGCAATAGCCTCTATCCATCATTATAATACTTGCAAAGTCAAATGTGACATTCATATGGTATTTTAACTTCTGGTCTCCTGCGCTCCTGCCTACCCCATAAGGGATAAATAATGAATAATATTAAAAAGAGTCTTAACACTTTCATGCTTGCTTCCATGCTGGACTGGGAAGCGAAAGAAAAACGTAGAATGCGCCAGCTGCTTCTCTTCCCGGGCATACTGTAAAAGTCAGTTAAGGGACAGAGGTTTTAAAGGCGTTTTTGTGGGCGATACTACAATAGTCTCTTTCCATCTTTATAATACCTCCAAATTTGTCAAACGTGACATCAGATGGTCTTGTTACCTCTGGTGTTCTGCCTACCCCATAAGGGATACAGGCGTGACGTTATGTACCTATGTGTGTATGTCTTAACACTTATATCTTTAAGTCTCTGTAACGTTAAATTTAGACGATTTCAAATTAGATTACGATATGAGCAAATATTGAGTTGGAATTTACCTAAATTGACATAAGAAAAATGAGCAAGAAAATCAACAGCAATCATCCTTTTAACAATGAAAATAAGTAGCTTATTAAACGAGGGGTTTAAAAACTATTAAGAGCCTGTAGTAGGTAGCAAGCTAAAAAATAAATAAGCTAAAAACGAATATTGATTTTAAAAAAAGAAGGATGTAGGATTTCTTTTTCTATTATTTCGTATGTGGCCGAGTTGATGTACTGCCATTATTTTCTAAATAAACGCATTTACATAAAAAAAAGAATGCCAAGATAGACGTGATACAGAGCTTGCGACATTGCCGAAATATCGACAACTCAAAATAATTCAAATATGCTTAAGTGAAAACTTAAAATTTGTGTTCCTTCCCCTGTACTTCATACTTTCCTCACTTACCACAAAATCACATCGAATACCAACCAAGCTCTCATTTATTTAGTTTGCATCGATCTGCGTCTGATAATGAGGTTACCGTCTGCAGCGCCGCCTATCGGAAGGTCGATATTACTTCGCGATAAGTCTGTAAGTTCGTTACCGTAACTGCGTTTCGATAGATCGGCTTTTTCTTACGATCACACCGCGGAAAGCAGTGGTCAATAAGATTTCCAGTTTTACTATGCTAGGTAACTAAGAATAAGACTGTTAAGAGCCTGTAGTAGGTATCTTGTTCGATTCAACGAATGCAGAGTATCAAAAAAACGACTTCAATAACATTTTTAAATCCTTGTCAAAACTTTGGCTGAAGAATCAGGCATCGATGTATACAACGTGTAACAAAATGGAGAGATAATACTTAAGGGTTAGCTTCTATACCATACATAGAATATATAGTAAGAGAATTAGCATGATCAGTGCTGGTATAGAATTTCATACAGATTTATTTAATTATTTTACAACAAAATATTTTGACAACCCTAGTCAACCTAATAAGCTAAAACAAAACTTTTGCCGCAATCAGTGATCTTATGACCTTTCCGCATCGGCTGAACTTTGTAGTATCTGTCTTAGTCACCCATCACTTTATTTTTACGCCATCTGTTATCGAATAGATTTCATCAAAAGCTAAGAGCAGTTTGTAGGGTTGACACTTAAACATTTTGATCTAAACTTTGAACTTGTTTTTCGGCCGAACCGTCAGGATAACAAATTTATGTCACTTATAAAGTACATCACCAAACATACAATCATACAATTATCTCTTCATTATGTTACACGTTGTATATTCTTCGTTTTCTTACATATTTTTTCGAAAATTTCAAGTGTAGTAAGTACCTCTGAAGTATCTTCTATAACATGAAACACTTATCATCAAAATTGACACAACAAAGATACAAAAAAAAATACACACGAATTAAGAACCATCCTTTAGGAAGTCGGTCAGTCTTGTGAAGTGAAGTCAGCTTCACACGCAGGTCGAGTATGTTTGAAACGCCCGATGTGTGTCTACCCTGGTAAGTCGTGACTATCTAAAACAGGGGTACCTGTAGAGCTTAACTTATTGAGAAAAGTATACAGGGTGGAACTTTTAAATGCCCCCTGGAGGGAATGTACTCTAAATAATAGACATAGCCAATCTTACTCCAAAGAAACATGCCATTATTTTGGAAAATAAATAAATCTGCATTCAAAGATTTTTCAAAAATTTGCGCGGGCTTAGTCTTAAAGAATACCTATCACTTCGGTTATTATGTTGTACCAGGCCTGGCTCACTCCGCGCGGTACATTCGTTATTTACCTACAGCGAAGCGCTCCGCCGGCGTATTTCGAATGGGTCGTGTGTCACGCGCGCGCCCGTCGTCGGGACGTTGTAGATACTACCTACCTAATAGCACTCACAGGTAATTTTATGATCGAGGTCGCAAATAGTATTTAAAAATGGACATAAAAAGAAACAAATTCAATTAGATTATGTTTAGATTTGATTATGTTAAATTTAGTAAACAAAACATAGGTAGTATTAATAGTTATTCGTCGTAACTTTTTTTTTCATTTTGTACTTTAGGTAAGTTGAAATAATATTTTTTACAAAGGTAGAATAACAGTAATACCCACATCGGTAGATACTTAATTACAAATAAGGAGATTAATTATTCTTCACTAGGCAGCAACCCTAACAGCGTAAGAAAAGATAAGAGGCATGCGATAGAAAGAGACAAAACTTCTAGGTATATAAATTTGCAGGTATGTAATGCTGTGCGAGCTGAATTCCACCGTATCGCGTCGTAGCAAGACTCGAATTTATTTGGATCTTCTTGCGGAGTAATTCTTCTGTACCAACTATTACTTATTCTGTGGTTGTACGTACAAATCAGGTAACATTCCATTAGCGTGCGACTGTGAGCGGTATTTTTAAGGATCACATTGAGGTGTAAGGTGACAGTTCTCATATTACATTTTGCGCAAACTTTTTATTATAAGAAGTCGGTTGAAAAATAAATAGACTGAAGGAATAAAAATTAAAAAGTATTAAAATTAAAATTGTAAAATTAAATGGTATAAATTGAACTATTTATCATATTTTATTATTATTAACTCTTAATAAAATAAGTAAATGTTATAAAATAAATACATTTTAAAACTCTCAGATGCAAGGGATCGGAACGTCTGGTCACAGCGAGAGCGACAGAGTGACTAGAAAGTATTGAGTTTAAATGAAACCGCGACAAATCGCTCACACGCCCGCTATCGTCGAGAACGGCCCAGATTCCCCGAGTCGCTTCCCGCACCGCTGTCGCTGCCGTCCAGTTCGCTGCCTCAGCACTCTGTACTAGCGACTTAGGATTTTTCTATAGTCGTCAGATAAAAGTTATCGGAGGAATAAAGTTGTTTCACAATTTTACATAATTGTTCGACAACGATATAGGATGGCATAAAGAGACGAGCTTGAAGGTGTCGGGTAATATTTTATTCATAAGATAACTTTTATCTGACCATTGAAAAATCAGGCCTTAATTAATTGTATAGGTTATGAATATATATTTTTTTTCTAATGTTATTAAGTCAATACGCAGCAAATATCAATTAGGTAATAATATAAAACTAAAAAATAAATAAAAATCGCCAGACAATCACACCAATTACATGATCTCAAAGTAACCGAAGCTTGTGTTATGAGATACCATGTAGCGAAAATAGGGGGAACCTAGAATATAAATACAACAGATAAACACCTAGACCCGGGACATTTTTTTTTCTTGTTCGGTGCGGGAGCCGAACCCGCAACCACTGGCTTCTAAAGCAGATGGGTTTATCCCCATCGCCAAAAACTGTTCCGTTACTGACTGAGGGACTGACAGACAATTACAGCCATAACTACCTGTAAAACATACATTCCTTAGGGGTATAGAGGAATTCCCAGACGTCCCATGGGAACGGGAAGTATTGGACTTTTTGTCTAGTTTGTAAGAAAAATCCTATTCGTTGAGTGCAGGAATGTTATTCTTGGTATAAAGTTTCTTCAATAGGTGTCTAATTGTATTATAGAAGGATTTTCCAGAATTCCCTCAGGAAGGGTAGTGTAGTCCGTACGAAGTTGTGGCAAAATACTCGTATCATTACTAAGGTATTTTCTCTTGCAGGGCCTTGTGACAATGACAGCGCGGCGCGACGTCAGTCTGACACTGACGTAGACAAAACTATGTGAGCTGATGATGTCGCAACAGCCAGGGTTTCCACTACCCTGGGGCCTGCTCTACCAGCACAGGTAATTATTATCATTCTTTAATACTAGCTCTTTCGCGCGGTTTTATCAAGATAAAAAGTAGCGTAGTGCTATTCTAGAATGTACAGACTGTAAAGATTTAAAAAAATCCATGCATACATCCGTCCATAAGTACATCCATCCATACATCCATAATAGAAAAATAAGGCCAATAAGCAGTTTTCACAAACAAGCAAACTTATATGTATAGAAAATTTAGAAAAATAAATGAATATAAAAACTACATACGGGAATAAACATAGAATCAATAACAAAATTTTAAGGTACTCATATTGAAATATGTAAATGTGCATAGTAAAAAAAATGCAGAAAATGACTATGTGACGGTGCCAGGTTCCAGGTCGTTTTGCTGATGATACAATGACTATTTTATTCCATTCTTGTTCAAATACTCTGGTCCCAGTTAGTTCGTAAAAATGAAAATGAAAACTTTTTATTCGTAGTAGGTAATTTTATACACTTTACGAACGTCAAACGCTGGACTCAGGCGGCGCGGGTCCGGACGACATGACGAATCCTGGGGGAGGCCTCCGTCGAGAAGTGTGCGTCTCTCGGCTCATGAAGATAATGATCGCCCATTATCCACCAATGTCTTGGTGTTGTCAACTACTATTTCTTCTTCGGCTTTAAAAAACGAAATGAAAGTAGAACCCTAGGTAGACCGAGAGGAAAAAAGCCGGCGGAAAAAAAACTCTCGGCACTCTTTTGTATAAAGTGCTTATCATAGGTACAACTTGGCAGAAATACAGCTCTGCTATGACATGAAAAAACAAACAGAAGACAGCTATTCGTGCTTGCCAATATCATGTCGCAGCCAAGCTGCATAAAAAAAAACTAGCGGATACACTACGTAGCGATTACGTTGTAGTAATACTACGAAGCGTAGTAGCTACTACGCTCAAACCGAAGCGAAAGTCCGTAATTAATGATCTTCGTCATTGCATTTCTATTAAAACGTCACCTGTTGGTAGGTTTCATGACCTATGACATTAATTTTTTGTTTTTCAACCGACTTCCAAGTACAGGGTTGTTTTAAATCACCGGCCTAGTTTTTTACACAACAAGCATCATTTATAGAAACGATTTAAAAAAAAAAAGGTATATGTTTTTTAAAAGGAAATTAATATATTCGATAAAAATATTAAGCAAAGCATGCTCACTCTAAATTATGAATGAATAACATTAGAATAAAGCCAACTACGCGATACTACAAAACGTCTTGTAGTACTACGTCGTAGTATTAACAATGAAACACTGCGTCCTAGAGTGCGGCCGTTGAGAGAATGCGTTCTTGACAGCTCCTTATTTCCATTGAATAATAGTATATTATGTAACAAGTGAGCGAAGTTGCTAATTACAGTCGAGGCTGTGATTTGAGCCCGAGCCGCAGGCGAGGGCTTAATAATGAGCCGAGACTGTAATTAGCAACGCTCACCAGTTACATACGACGTTTTTCAACACACTTGTGAGTAAAAGACAGACATACGTGGTCATAAAATAACAAACACACTTGATAACAAAGCTGTGAATTGTGATTGAAAACTGGCGCCGAACTTCGCGCATGCGCGTAGGTTTTTTTTTCCGCCAAATGTGTCAATGGCTGTATAGCATATACAGCCTATTTTACATGAAAATATTTAATTTGGAGTGGTAAATCCAAATATTTTAATATTTTGTAACAAATTATTGTAAATTGTGAATAATTTGTTTGATATACAATTTTGTTTAACTAATATAAGGCGTAAACATTTAAAAATGTATATGGATTTGAAGTGGTATAAAACCTCTTTGTTGTTTCTGAAAAAAATTAATGTATAACCCGGATCAATAAAATATGCTCTGTTTACTCGCATTTAATTTGCACAAAGGGACAATTCAACTTTGTAGGATTCATTATATTATGCACTAGGGCATAATATATTATGCACGCGTGACTTATAGTCCAGTTTATAGTTCTAAATTCAATAGAATAAGACTTACTTTACGAGCAAGTGTGTTGAAAAGTTTATTTCCGATTCGCAGGGGTAATAAAGCTATGATTTTGACAGCTGTCAGGAACTCAAACTCCCACCGGCCGCACTATAGTAGCTGTGTGCATCAACAGAGACTATTTATAAAAAAAAATGTGGTACCATATCTTTATGTTTTTCTACTGAGCATTACTAAAATAAATATGCAGGTACCGTAGGCACCGTTATATCGTATCAAAGAAAATACCATTTAATTTGCCTGGTGACTACAAAAAAACCCTGTATGTAGAGGACATTTTCAATTCGTTTGTATGTTTTTTTGCATGTTTTTTAACGGGATTATATCTTTGGAATTATATCGAAGTCGTCGTGGCGCTGTGGTTACTGTGCATATCAAACGATATCGAATGTTAAGCGCGCTCGGTGCGGCCAGTATAAGGATGAGTGACCGCCGACCATTTCGGCGCCCTGAAATGTCTGACGTCCACCAACCAGCACTGGGCCAGCTTGGTGGATTATGGCCTATACCTCCTCGTCACCCAGAGGAGAGACTCATAGCCCTGCAGTGGGGGAGTTACACGGAGTTGTGATGATGATGATATCTTTGGACTCCATGCAAAGGAAAAACATAGAATGTACCTACCAGTTGCTTCTCTTCCCGGGCATACTGAAAAAGTCAGTTAAGGGATAGAGGTGTTATTAACGTTTTTGTGTAGGCTAACACTGAAAAAGTCTCTCTCCACCATTATAATGCTTCTTATAGTTAATCTGATGTTAGGAGAAGATGAGTCGAAGATGACAGCACACGGGCATAGGAAAGAACTGGCTCTTCAGCAAATATTGCCGGAACACATCACCGCCGGAGTGGTGGCAGATTTTTTATGAATTGTGGTCGCTAGTCAGACGGTCCCTGATGGGACCCTACCACCAAACTAGAACAGTATCTTGTCTTATATAGGGCCTTTAATAAGGACGGGTCGATTTCAAAATGTAATAAAACAAGCTGTGTATGAGATATTTACGATTTTAAGTTATTTGAAAGATTTAATTTTTATTTTAAATTTGACATCATTCAACTGTCCGCCGCGTCTTCGAATGGTGGCACAAATCTGGGAGGTTCAATTTTCAACAGACAGACAACAATCAACAGGCAGATCCATTTTAATCCATTTTTTAAGCCTTCATTGAACCATATGGATACGATATTTTCTTGTGGGGGTTTTGAAGTCTCCAATGACCAATTGAAATGACCAATAAGCCGCAATAAACTGATACCCTGAAAGTAGACATAACCTAGGCCATCACTCAGTTTCAGTAGAATTAATGCAGCGGAGTCATTGAAAATTGGACTTCCTGGATCTGTTCGAAACTGCGGTGGACATTAGAATTATGTTATATTCAAAACAAAATGGCAGGAATTTGATATAAAAGAATGATTACGATTCTATCTCACACATAGCCTGTTTTATTCCATCTTGAAAGCGACCCGTCTTTATTGAAAAACCCTATAGATAAAATTTTATGTTTTTAAGCTTTATATAAATGAAAAATAAAGCTTTTAAAATATTTGTTTCAACTGAACTGAGATCTTAAGATTTTTCTGTAAAGAAGTTTAGTCTCGGGTGGTAATGCTGCAAAAATGAAGCTACGATAGCACATAACGAAAACGTCCAATATACCTCATTATTTCGATGGTCAATGGCATGAACTCCTCCTGATCTGCGGAATGCGGGAGATCTGGATTCGCGTCCCAGCCGGGAACGATTTAATTTGGTATTTTTATTTATAAAATTATATCTAAGCGTTATAAAATGCAAAAACAGCTTTTAAAATATTTGTAAACTTGTCTCTTGATTGGTTCCAGTAATGTGGCCAGCAGGGACGGCAGCGGACGTCGCTCGCCGCCTGCGCACACCTACGTACACCCCACTGAAGACCTCGGACACACACTGCATAGGTAAATTATTATCATTATCATCATCTGGAAGATATCTACTACAGACAAAGGCCTTGCACTAAGTTCTGCACCTCGCTCGGTCCTTCGCTGCTTACATCCAACGCTTGACCAGATCATTGTCGGTGAACGACGATCTCTTAACCTTTCTTTTAAGGGTATTATCAGTTCATAAAATCCACTGATAGCAGTTTCACAGCACTTTGGAGATGTCTAGCAGTTGAGTAACTTCAAAGAGAATATGGGTATTTCTCCAAAATTTCATTCTTTGGCTGATTTATCTGGCCAAAATTATATTTCAATTTTATCTCTGTTTTAAATGCTTGTATGAAAATATATATACCACACAGCATATATTTTAATAAGAGACTCGTTTTGCCATGGTAGTTTTTGAGATATCGATGTTTATAAATTCTAAGTCCAGATGAATCAGAATTTGTTGACAAATAGCTGTATTTTTTATTTTCAGGTAGATTTTTGTGCGATCTTTTATGAATATTTGATTTGTTATCATCTTTCTAAGCGTTTTAACTTGTTCCAGCAGGTTTACTGACTCTTTTTGACCTTGAATCCAATTGCAGGTCTTTATGGTAAATTTACTTTAGGTATTCTGCGTAAAATATGTTTCAAGGCAATTTCTTTTACAAAAATGTTTTTCTTGCAGCATAAATAAGCAATAAAAGCGCTCCTTTCTTTATGGAAAGGTAAAAATACTTGTTTATTTTTTTTTATCAATATGGTGGTTTGATCATATGAATCAGGTACAGATGAATCAGAAATTTACCAAAAATCATGCGTAACTCATCATATACACAGATTTCACTGTTGTTATTTTTTTACATAAATCTATAATCCAAAAGCATCACACGAACATAAGTAGAATTTTTAATATAATAAAATAAATTTTATAAAGTAGGCATATGACTCAGAGTGCCACCTTAACCAAATACAGATGAATCAGGTATTTGCCATGACACCAGGATCTAAGCCACCTTGCTGCATCCTCTTTCTAGCTCGTTCGTTGCAAGACTTGCTTCTCCCTGCATAGATAGCCATACTCCTAATAGATCGATGTGACCAAGTACGGTCAAGCGCAGCTTATGCCATGTTAATCAGTATTATACGCCGGACATTTCTTATTAACTTAATTTTAAAAACACCAATGAAGTTGTTATCACACAAATTTTATTTTGTTAGGGTTCAATTTATTATCTTTCGATAAATTTTAAATTTATATTCATTCATCAAATAGAAATTGATACATAGAGCATTATGTTGAGAAA
This sequence comes from Stenoptilia bipunctidactyla, assembly GCA_944452665.1. Lineage (NCBI taxonomy): Eukaryota > Metazoa > Arthropoda > Insecta > Lepidoptera > Pterophoridae > Stenoptilia > Stenoptilia bipunctidactyla. The sequence continues at coordinate 20,305,804 of OX101746.1, forward strand.
AATGACAAACGGACGCGCCATATGAATCAGGAGAACCAACTTAATTATTTTTTATTTTATACCTAGACTGCAATAACTGTAAAAATATTATTTGCACTGGTAAGGGATAAAGCTAAAATGTACCCAAAAAAAATTCATGCGTTTATGTTCTCTAGTTATAGAAATATACCCAGACATAAAAAATTTTGTCTTTGGAGAAATACCCATATGAGTTATTTTTAAATCTCAGTTTGAGACTGAATCACGGTGTAATAATATTTTAAAGTTTTTTCCTTTAAAATAATAATAATAATAATACGAACTATACATTATAATATACCAGATATAACACTAGTAGACAAAACGAATAAAAACACATATTTAATAGATATCACTGTTCCGAATACTCATAATATTCAGAAAACTATCACAGAAAAAATAAGTAAGTACACAGAGTTAAAGGACGAAGTGAGCAGGATCTGGAGACAAACCAGAGTTTATGTTGTCCCCAAAGTTTTGTCTACTACAGGAGTGATCCCTAAACACTTGCACCATAGCTTAAAATTACTAGACCTTAAACCATTTATCTATACTCAATTACAAAAAGCTGCAATTTTAAACACCTGTCGCACTGTGAGAAAGTTCATGCAATTAGAAACAACATCACAAATCTAAACCCTTTCATCCACTACATTTACTTGGTGTAAGTTACCGTGTAACCCGTAAATGTAGTCATAACCAGCCTAGAGCTGAGAAGACAAAACGTCCCCAAAAATAATAATAATTTATTTGTACCAAAAAATATTACATTACATTATATATTATTATTATATTATATTATGATTAATTACTCTTAAATAAAAGAAAATATGGGACCTCTCGTTTGCCGGAAGAGTGTTCTTCCACTGGTCTACTACTGAGCCTTTCTACTAGCTCAGTGGGAGAGCACTCATCCGGCAAACGAGAGGCCCCAGAGGCCTGGTCGGGTGATTTTTATTTAACACACTTTTTCATTTATTTAAGAGTAATTAAGCATTTTAAAGGAAAAAACTTTAAAATATTATTTAACATTGCAATACTTCACTTTAATTGAAATTCACAATTTCTATAAAGAAATTGGTCTCGGGTGGTCTTAGCTGCAAAGCTATACCATTAGATGGAGCTACGTTAGCAATATAACGTAAAAACAAAAATGTGTTAAGAAATTTCGAGGCGTGCCGCCAGGCCCCGGTAGCTCAGTGGGAGAGCACTCGTCCGGCAAACGAGAGGTCCCAGGTTCGAGTCCTGGTCGGGTGATTTTTATTTGACTCATTTTTTCATTTATTTCAAATCAAAGTGCTAGCTAACTAAAAAAAAAACGCCAGCTAACCTTACTGAAGTCAATGTATTGTTATTGGTTAAAAATGCTTGTAGACTTATGGCAGCTCCAGTTTTACATCAAAACTTTGATCAGGAATTGTTTTAAAAATAGTTATTGATAAAAATTGGCTGAGAAAAACATACATAAATTGTGTCTCGTGAACAAGTTAAATTGTATGTTTTAGATTCTTCTCAGCCGTGCGATCACCAGCGATCACAGATCTTTATCAATTCATATGTTTACGAAACTTTGTATAGTGTTGAGTCGGTTGCAAGTTTTAAGCAACACTTGTCCGGTTAAAATTTAAATACCTATACCCCACGACAATATTGTTTACAGCTTACAACCGACTCAACACTATACTAACATTCGTAAACATATGAAAATCAAAAAAATCAATCAAAATATTTTATTGACCTAATTATTAAGTATTAGTTTAAATAGATTTAAACTAAAATAGTTTTAGTTTTTAAATAATCATTGGGCAAACATTGTACTTTGTGACCTTTTCACAATGTAGGAAACTTGGTCTGAGTATGCTGTATGCTGAAGTATGGGCTACCACCCAGTTCGGCAACAGATGCGAAACAAAAATAATTGTACATAGGATTAAGTATAGGCTTAAGTACCCTTTGTATACCCCTTTTATGGAAATAAATTACTATTACTATTAATCATAAAGCTATCGAATGGCCACTTAATGACGTCTTAATTTTGTACTTCGGCTTTAACATGGTGTTGTTGGTATGAATCGATAAAGGTCTGTGATAGCTCTACAGGATTGATTTTAACTGTTTTAGATTTATAGAAACAGTAAATACTGTTGTAATACTTACTCCTTTGATTTAGTTTTTTATATTTCGTGTTCTAATCTGTATCTCAAATTCTAACAATTAGGCATGTCAAACTTACTTCAAAATAAACAATTAAAACTGTAAGACGTATATTTTTTACAACATTCGTTATCAGCACGAAAATAGCTGAATTTGCTTAATTTACTATTTCCTATACATATTTTTTAAGTTTGTAAAGTCTTTATATCGGGTATTTATTTTGGGTGCATAATATAAACAGTATGCAGGACAATCCACCCGAAGGGTTCACCAGGACATCGCGAAACTTTAGCGCAAGTTCTTCATTGGGTTTTAATTCCATAACGCCTCTACGAAATAGAGATGGCTACAGTATATGGAAATTTAAAATGCGTATGTACTTGTTACATGAAGACCTATGGCAGGCGATCATTGGGTACCCACTACAAGACGACACAAGTGCTGCAGTAAAAGCTATTATTGATACAAAAGCGTTATCCAAGATTTGTCTTACATTGGACGGAAGTGCAATCACCCATGTAAGACGTGCAGAAACAGCAAAACAAGCGTGGGATGCGCTCGCCGCCGCTTTTGAGGACAAAGGTATGGGACGAAGATTATCTCTAGAAAAGAAATTGTATCGATACACGCTAGACGAATTTGACAGTGATATTGAAAAATATATTAATATTATCATGTGCACTGCGCAAGATTTGGCAGACATAGGAAAAGTAATAGAAGATGCTAGTATAGCTGCCATAATGCTTGGTGGTCTAGGTCCTAAATTTGACCCCTTAGTAATGGCGTTGGAAAATTCGAACGTTGAGATCACCAGCGAGCTAGTGAAAGGGAAACTCTTAAGCAAGTTTAGATGGGACGAAGAGCCCAAATCGTCAGCTCTGAAGTCAACTGCCAAAAATAGACAACCTCAGAGAAATTATACCAAGAAGTCACAAAAAGGGCAAATAGTGTGTTACGACTGTGGAGAATATGGTCATAAAAGACCAGATTGCCCGAAAAGAAAAAAAGAGAAGGCTAAAACCGTAAGTTTAAGAAGCGCTTTATCTACATTTGAAAATAATTCGTCAAAGTGGTATATAGATTCAGGCGCTACGAACCATATGAGTTGCGATACTGATCTGATGCAAAATATACAGCCTTTAAATGGTTTTAAAAATTCTGTTACAGTTGCCAATGGTGAAAAATTAAACTGTGCTGGCTTAGCAGATATCTCTTTTAAATCTAACGATTGTTCAGGAATAATTTCTGATATTATAGTTGTACCTGACCTGAATTGTAATTTGTTATCAGTTAAAAAGATCTGTGATAAAGGTATTAATGTAGTTTTTGATAAATATGGTTGCACTTTTTATAACAATTTTTCTTGTAAAGGTGAGAAGGTGTTGCATGGTTCTGTTAGTAATGGTTTGTACACTTTAGATATTGATTTACCTAAACAATTAGCCGCTCCAGCTCAACTTGATGTAACAAATTTTAAGCTTTGGCACAGACGTCTTGGACACCTTTGCCGTGTAGCTATGGATAGACTCCGAAAAGGTGAGGCAATAGGTGTAAATTATGACTCGGTAGATCTAGAACCATGTGTGTGCTGTCTTGAAGGGAAACAAGCAAGAAAACCCTTTAAGAAAACAAAGCACAAGAAAGCAACTACTTTACTCGAGTTGCTTCATGTTGACATTTGTGGCCCAATGCCACAAACATCGTTTCAAGGAAATAAATACGTTCTGATACTTATTGACGATTTTTCTAGAGCTCTTTTTCCATTTTTTATCTCTTCTAAAGATCAAGTTTATAAGATATTTTGTGACTTCCAGTTGGCAGTAGAAAGACAGACGGGAGCTAAAATTAAATCTGTAAGATCTGACAATGGAACCGAGTTTGTAAATAAGCATTTAGGTGACTATCTGCGCTCTAAAGGTATCAGGCATCAAACGACGGTACCGTATAGTCCCCAATCCAACGGAGTTGCTGAACGGGCTAATCGTACCTTAATGGAGAAGGCACGATGCATGCTTGCTGAAAGCTCTCTTCAGAAGACCTATTGGGAAGACGCAGTTGAAACAGCAGCTTATTTAAAGAATAGATCTCCCCATTGTGCTCTAGACAGTAAGACCCCCTTTGAGAAATGGTATGGTCACAAACCAAACCTCTCTCATATTAAGGTATTTGGTTGTCGGGCTATGGTTCAGATACCTCATTGTCAGAGAAAGAAGTTAGATGTGAAATCAACTGAACACATTTTTGTGGGTTATACTGATGACCCAAATAGCTACTTCTTTAGAAATGCTAAATATCCTCGTCGTCGCGTAAAGAGTAGAGATGTCACTTTCTTTGAAAACTCTTTTTCTGATCTAAAAGAGGATGAAAAACGTTTTCAGAATGACAGTTATCCTACTGTACCTCTTTTACTTGGTGATGTACGTACGGTTAACGATCCCAGTACTATGATCAAAGAACCAGTACCTAGTACAAGTAAGGAATCATCTCATGCAGTGGAAGCGATTAATAGTTTCACGACTGAAGAGGAAATAAGAGCGACTTTAGATCCATATTCTTATGATAGGGACGCTACTCATGAACTGAGTAACGATATTGATCTTAATGTGGACACAAGTACGGACCAACGTCGATATCCACTAAGAGATAGAAAACCGAAAGTATTTGATGACTACGTTCTCTATCAAACCTGCGAAAGTGAAGTAGAAGGTGGAGAACCTCTTACATATCATCAAGCCATGATAGCAGATGACAAAGACAAATGGATTACTGCAATGGAGGCAGAGTATAATTCTCTTATGAATAACCAAACGTGGGTTTTAGTGGACAGACCAGTCAAGAGGGTTATCCAATGCAAGTGGGTGTACAAGCATAAAAGAGATGCATTAGGAAATATTGTAAAATATAAGGCCAGACTAGTAGCGAAAGGTTACAGTCAAATAGAAGGAGTCGATTACTCCGAGACTTTTTCGCCTGTTGTGCGAAATAGTTCACTTCGGACCTTACTGGCAATTGCTGCAGAGAATGGCTATCAAGTCAAACATATGGATGTTGATACAGCCTTCCTTTATGGAGAGCTTGAAGAGGAAGTCTATATGCAACAACCACTCGGGTTCAACAATGGTAGCAATAAGGTTTGTCTCCTTAAGAAATCTCTGTATGGGTTAAAACAGGCACCTAGGGCCTGGAATAAAAAGCTCGATGAGACTCTTAATAAAATTGGTTTTCGAAAAACTTTATCGGAACCATGTGTTTACACAAAACTTTTTGGAGAAGAACTTGTCATATTGTCAATTTTTGTTGACGACATCGTTCTGTTACATCAAACAGACTTCACTTTTGACACTATTAAAAGTGACTTAAGTAAATATTTTTCACTAAAAGATTTAGGAAAAATTTCCTTTTGTTTAGGTTTAAACATTGAATGTAAAGAAAATAATATCAAAATAAGTCAAGAATCCTTCATTAACAAAATACTGAAACGTTTTGATATGGAAGATTGCAAGACTTATTCCACTCCCTTGGCAAGTGCTAAACTGTTGCCAGATGAAAGTGGTAAGGATGCTTCTTATCCGTATCAAAGTCTAATTGGCTGCCTAATGTTTGTTGCAGTAAATAGCAGACCAGACATTGCTTTTGCGATCAGCTATCTGAGCCAATTCAATACAAAATATAATAAAACACATTGGTTGGCGGCCAAGCGAGTGCTTCAATATTTGAAGGGCACTATTAATTATTCTATTAATTACAGGGCAACAGGTAAATTCCTATCTGCCTATGCAGATGCAGACTGGGCAAATTGTCCTATAGATAGACGTTCTTACACGGGATATTGGATAAAACTCGCCGGAGGTCCGGTTTCATGGGAATGCAAGAAGCAGCCGACTCCAGCACTTTCTTCCACAGAAGCTGAGTATATGTCTTTATGTTCAGCGGCAAAGGAAGCAGTATTCCTGCGAAGACTACTGCACGAGGTAATAGGTGTTTCTGATTCAGTAGTTATTTACAATGATAGTCAAGGAGCACAAAAATTAGCCCAAAATCCTATCCATCATAACAGAACCAAGCACATCGACACAAAGTTTCATTTTATTAGGGACGTAGTTAATAGAAACATAGTTAAGTTAGAATATCTTCCTACTACTGAAATGTCGGCCGATGTAATGACTAAACCATTAGGTCGTATAGCACATGACAAATGTGTTAAACTGTTAGGACTTACTTAATACTATATCTGTTGTTGTATTTTATTTTATTTTGTGTTATGCTGTTATGTGTTTATATTGTTAAGGTTATTTGAGATTATAGATTAAGTGGGGGTGTTGTAATACTTACTCCTTTGATTTAGTTTTTTATATTTCGTGTTCTAATCTGTATCTCAAATTCTAACAATTAGGCATGTCAAACTTACTTCAAAATAAACAATTAAAACTGTAAGACGTATATTTTTTACAACAAATACATAACTGCACGCCTGTATCCCTTATGGGGTAGGCAGAACATCAGAGGTTTTTAAACCATCTGATGTCACGTTTGACAAATTTGGAGGCATTATAATAGGGAATAGAGACTATTGCAGGGACAGGGGGTCAGCCTATCGCCCACAAAAAAAAACCTCAATTAAAACCTCTGTCCCCTAACTGACTTTTACAGTATGCCCGGGAAGAGAAGCAGCTGGCACATTAGAAGCAGAAGCAATAAGTAAATATGTTTACTTTATAATAGTAATTTTGTTCCATGCAGCGGCAACGGAGGCAAAACTGAGTGTGAAGATGGACAGACCCGACTGGACTACCGTGACCAATACGCCCTGCACAGGTAGGAAACTAATCTATATTACTAATATATAAAGCTGAAGAGTTTGTTTTTTTGTTTGTTTGTTTGAACGCGCTAATTTTTAGAAACTACAATTGGGATTTGAAAAGTTATTTTTGCATTTGATAGCCCAACTCTTGAGGAAGGTTATAGGCTATATTTTATCCCGAAATTCTCACGGGATCAGAAGTTACGTGGGTAAAACCGCGCGCGGTGGCTAGTCCTATTTATATATTAGCATAAGACGTCTGATACCTGTTGGATTGTGGTATTAAAAACTAAGTGATTAACCATCCACGAGAAACACATACAAGGTGTTCCTGTTGATTTCCTATAACTCTAGGGTACAGGATATTTCTAAAAGTTTCTAATTACTTAATAATTTTGTTTACGGCTTGGCTGTGCAGTATATATATGACATACTGGTGACTGTCCCACTCACTTATTTTCTTGTCGAGACAACAGCAAGAACGTCATGCTCCCTCAGGCGGCATGGCTAGCGGTAGCGTCGGGTATCGGGTCACCCTCTTCCCTAAAATATGGTTGAGGAGGGTGATGGCTGGTGCTTGCGTTAACTCGTGAACGGGTGCTACTAGCGGTGCCAGGTCGTTTTGCTAATGATACTATGACTATTTTATTCCATTTTTGTTCAAATACTCTGGTCCCAGTTTGTCATGTTCGTATTGTGCATCCATAGCTCATTGCATCTGCTATGTAAGCAATTTGGTTGTGGCATGACATTGGCTCTCACAATCAGCTGTCTTGTGTTTGTTTTTTTTTCATGTCACGGTCAATTTGTACTGTACCTATTTGTATTAATTTGATAATTCTGACTGAAAAAGAGTGCCAAGAGTTTTTTTCCGCCGGCTTTTTTTGTCTCTTGGTCTACTGTAATATCTTATTTAACAACTATCAACAACTAGTTAAAGCCGAAGTATGTGATGACTGACTTCATCAAGTGTTTTGTGAAATTCCTAAAATGAATAAAACTTTTTGAATTTTGAATTTTGAATTTTAAATGGGACCATGTAATTAAATCAAATAACATGTCAATAATATTTCAATTTTTTTTTTAGTTTTTATTTTTCGTACATAATAATTCAATTGAGTCAAAACATCTTATGTATACCTTATGTATACCTTTTGCTTGGTGGTAGGATCCCTTCTGGGTCCGCCTGGCTAGCGACCACCCTTTATATAAAGTCTGCCGCCAAATGTTACCGCTCCGGCGGTAATGTGTTCCGGCAATATTGTATAAAGAGCCAGTTCCTTCCTAAACCCGTGTGCTTTCATCTTCGACCTCATCGTCACTTACCATCAGGTGAGATTGAGGTCAAACGCGGGTTTAGTCACTTATAAAAAAAAAAAAAAAAAGCGAAATATGACAACTTGGTATTTTATGCACTGGTACAGTTCGCAACGTTTTGCGTTGTACATGTAGTATGCAACGTTCATCAACGTTTAAAATGTATTTTTTTTGTTTATTGATGGCTTCAGTGACACGTGTCTATAAATTTGTGTATCCGGAACGAGGGGGCTCATTTCGAAAAATTTATCAGTTAAATTATTAAAGTGTAACAAATTGATAATAAAATAAAATAAATTTTAAGATTTCACGTTTTCTTTTTATTTTAAAGACCAAATGTTTGTTAGAGAAATTTTATCCTGAACAATTATCCTATCGATTAGTATAGTAAAATAACAAATCTTTATTTTTTTAAATTTTTACTGCTTCGAGTCCCGGGTGTTACAAGGAAATTTAAGAAAATCTTTGAATGCAGTTTTGTTTCTTTTTAAAGATAAAGGAATGTTTCCTTAAAGTAAAATAAGCTAACTATAGGATTTAAGGCAGTTTCCCTCCAGGGCCACTATTTTTTTTCCACACTGTATATAATATTCCGTTACTGACTAAGTGACTGAGGTACTGAGTGACTGAGTGACTGACAGACAACGTACAGCCGTAACTACTGGGCGTAGAGAGCTGAAATTTGGAACATACATTCTTTAGTATGTAGGGGTGCACTAAGGAAGGAATTCCCGAAATTCCCACGGGAACGGGAAATGTTAATGCACGTATTGTTAAGGTTCAGTTTTGTTTAGCAGGATTTTATAAGTGAGAGACGTGTTGCTTCAATAATAGTTTAATTTCGACTGTTGAATATTATAAATTTCTAAGGAAGATGCACGCACACACTCTCATACTGTTATGGCTAGGTTACCGTTCACTCACACATGCTTTTCATTCAAACATACCGCCCACCAAAGGGCCTATGGTCCTTTACTATATTAGGTTACAATAGATTTTAAAACAAATATGATTTTGACAGACTATAAATGAACAGTACACAGATAGTTATATACGGCTAGTGAAAAAAGTTTACATTCCAAATCAATTCACACATTTTTTTTTCAACACTACGCGTCAATGTCCACTGGTAAATAACATAGTTTTGTAATTGGTCTACGGACCACACTGTCACCACTTTTTACACTGTACACGCGCGTTACACCATCAGAGCCAGGATGCTTCTCTACTATACGCCCCATCATCCATTTTCCAGGTGGCAGGTGGTCAAATTTAATAAGAACAATGTGACCTATTTCAAGTTCGTGTTTTTTCTGGCGCCATTTTGGTCGTTGTTGCATTCTTGAAATATACTCGTGTTGCCAACGGTGCCAGAAATCAGTCAATAGCTTCTGCTGGTGCTGCCATCTTGATATATGACTGATGGGTAAACTCTGTAGATCTGGTGTTGGGACTGTAATAGGCGTTTCTCCTATGAGAAAATGCCCTGGTGTCAGTGGTTGAATGTTGTCTGTATCCGTGTTGTCTATTATGCTTAGAGGCCGTGAATTTAAGCAAGCTTCTACTTGGCATAACAAGGTACTCATCTCTTCGTACGTCATGTGGTTAGTTATGATGCGTCTAAGGTGGTGCTTCATCGACTTAACTCCAGCTTCCCACAGGCCGCCCATGTGTGGACTATAGGCTGGGATGAAGTGCCATTCAGTGCCATCCATCGCTAACGTTTCGGCTATTGGACCTTCGAAATTGAGTTGGGCTTCAGCTAGGTCGGCGGCCAGAATCTTGTTGGCTCCACAAAAATTTCGGCCTTGATCGCTCCATAAGTTGGCACATCTTCCACGTCTAGCTACGAACCTACGGAAAGCACCGATAAATGCCTCTGATGTTAGATCTCCTACTAGCTCTATATGGATTGCTTTGGTAGACATACAGACGAAAAGAGCTATGTACGCTTTGTATGTACGTGAACCTCTGCCCTTAGACATCAAAACTTGGTACGGTCCAGCAAAGTCGACACCAGAATTCAAGAAGGGTTTGCTGGGCGTGACTCGGACACGAGGTAGGTCCCCCATGAGTTGTGACTTGGCAGCAGCGCTTAGTTTGGCACAAATAAGGCATCTTTTGATCTTTGACTTAACTAGATATTTTGCTTTCAGGATCCAGAATCTGGTGCGCAGGAAACAGAGAGTCATCTGAACTCCTCCATGCAGTGTCTTTTGGTGTGCGTCAGCCACGATAAGCCGTGATAGTGAATTTTCATCATCTAGTATGATAGGATGTTTTCCATCTTCGTTTAGGTCAGCGTGTCTGAGGCGGCCGCCCACCCTCAGGATTCCTTCGTCATCAAGGTAAGGTTTCAGATTTATCAGTTTACTACTTCGTTTAATTTGTTTGTTTGATTTCAGGTATTCTATTTCTTCTTCAAACACTTTGTTTTGTACTATTTTCAGGCTAGTCTTGAGCGCTTCATCTCTCTCCTTCGCGGAAACTGGTAAGTCTTTATTTTTCAATTTGCTTCCCTTTAGAAACCTTTTGCAATAAACTATAACTCTAAGCAATTCATTTAACGTGTCGCAACTGTCAAATTTTTCGTAAATACCTTTTCTGCATTCTATTTTGAGATTAACTTCTATTTTTTTATTTCTTTCTAGATCTGTCGTCATCGTCTTTGGTTTTACGTATTGAATATCTCCTTCTCTAAGCCACTTAGGTCCGGTCCACCACAAGTCATCGTTCTTCAGATTTTCTAGTGGTTGTCCTCGAGAAGCAGTGTCTGCGGGATTTTCAGCGGATTTCACATGATACCAATTATGATTGCCAATGTTGTCGATAATATCTACTACTCTGTTTCGAACGTACGTATGCCACCTCGCAGGATCGCCATAAAGCCAGGAAAGTACAATCGTGGAATCTGTCCATGCGAAGATTTGACCTATGGGTATATTCATAGCTTCCTTGACTTGTTTTAGTAGTCCAGCAAGTAAAACTGCACCATTTAGTTCCAATCTTGGTAAAGTTTGTGGTTTTGTGGGTGCTACTCTTGTTTTAGCTGCGATGATATTTGTTTTGATAACATTTTGTTCGGTTCTTACTCTTACATATACGACTGCAGCATATGCGTTAATCGAGGCGTCACAAAAGCCATGGATAGTAACATTGTTCATAGTGGTTTCAGTTGTTTGCAGCCATCGATCTATTTCAATATCAGGTAAGTAGTTATTAAAGGATTCTCTAAGAGTTCTCCATTCGTTAGCGATCTTATCATCAACTTCTTCATCCCATGTTACTCCTAGTAGCCATAACCTCTGAATAAGAAGCTTTGCAGGTAAGACTGAAGGTGCCAACCAACCTAATGGATCGAATAGTTTTTGTAGGTCAGCTAGGATTGTTCGTTTGGTAATCGTTTTTGATGTTTCAGGCATCTTTATGCTATACTTTTTGGGGACTGGAAACTGCTCGCGTCCGCAAGGTTTAGCCCTCGATGCCTTGTACGTGGTCCCTGGGTGGTGCTAAACGAGCAGTAAAATCTGGTGGTAGGCTTCGGCCGTGGCTTGTCACCACCCACTAGACAAAACCATGCCGCCAAGTAACCTAGTTGCGTTCCGGCATGATGTCTAGTGTAGCCATTGAGGAGGATAGGTCTGAGTAATCGTGCTGCATCGGAGAACTGTTTACAACTCGTAGGATAATGACTCACCGGGTAACTCGTTTTGGAGGGTAGCGGGATCCGAAGCACGGTGCACCGCTGGCCGACCGCAGGTAGTAGGGGGCCCAAGTAGCATGCCAGCCACATGCAAAAGGCTGCCCCGCCACCTCGCGAAAAATCCCGGGAGGCTCCATCGTGCCGGTTGGCGACCGGTTTGAGAGGACCCGATGGCGAACTCGGGGGGGTTCGGGCGTCCCCGCAGTCTCCAAGCGAGTTTCCCAATGGTGCGTCACCCCTATCGAGTTGCTTGGTTCCATTTGCAGCGCTTCACTCAACTTCTGTTCTCCTCCCTATTCACTCCACTCCAAAACTAATGAAAGGTCCAAAGAAGAGTAAGGTAACACAGCGGTTGCACTTCCTCTCGTTTAAAGTGCACTTCTGTAACATCCGAGGAGTGCACTCCAATCTCAATGATGTCCACCACCACCTCGAGACGGAGAGACCCCACCTACTCTTCCTAACGGAGACGCAGATCTGTGATCCGTCAGACTCGGCATACCTTTGTTACCCAGGTTACATCCTGGAGTCCAAATTCCACCCGCACGCCGGGGTGTGCATGTATGCCAGTGACAAGATCTGTTGTCAGCGTCTCCGTTACTTAGAAGTGCCGGACCTTTCAGTTATGTGGGTTCACATAGAAACCGGCCTAGACCAAATAGTATACGCTGGTATTTATCGGTCACACAGCGGAGATCGGGAGACAACGAGGCTTATGGACTATCTCAGCAGTACAGCGGACAAGGTTCAGCAACGTTTTCCCACAGCGCAGTTGGTGTTCCTGGGGGATTTTAACGCACACCACGGACAGTGGTTATACCCGTTTCAGGACACTGACCATGCTGGTAGAGAGGCTTTTAAGTTTTCGCTCACTCATGGCCTCTCTCAGCTTGTTGACGAGCCTACGCGCATCCCAGACGTTGCTGGCCACACTGCTTACTGCCTGGACCTTCTGCTGACAACCGATCCGGACAGATATTCGGTGTCCGTCACTGCACCCTTAGGGACATCCGATCACTGTCTGGTGAAATCTGTATCGCAGTACTCGCCACCTGACACCCGACCAAGTGGTTCTAGGCGAGTATGGCGTTACAAGTCGGCAGATTGGGATGAAATGCGACATTTCTTCGCATCTTATCCGTGGCGGCAAGCTTGTTTTACATCAACCGATCCATCGTGCTGCGCTGATGCAGTCTCAAGTGTGATAGGTCAAGCAATGGAGTTCTTCATTCCCTACGCTGATCTATCCCTTGAAACCAAAGCTCGCCCATGGTTTAGTGCTGAATGCTTTTCCGCTGAAAAGCGTAAGCGAGAAGCGTACAAAGCCTGGGCAACTGCTCGCAGAAGCAAAGCCGTGGATTCGCATGAACACAAAAAGAGGTACAATGCTGCCGCCAAGTCCTGCAAAAAGGTGATCAAGAGAGCTCGTTTCGCCCACATAGGCTGTATCGGAGACAGAATAGCCTCATACCCCTCGGGAAGTAAAGCTTTCTGGTCCCTCGCCAAGTCGGTCGAAACGAACTTTTGTCGCCCGTCGCTGCCGCCTCTGCGGAAACCTGACGGTTCTCTGGCCCACACCGCTAAGGAAAAGGCGGATTTATTTGCCAGTATCTTTGCGGAAAATTCTTGTCTAGATAGCCAAGGTAAAATCCCACCCCAATTACCTCAGTTCGGTCCTACAATGGGTACCGTTCATATTCGACAAAAGGAGGTTCTTAAGTGCTTGCTGCACCTAGACGAGAATAAGGCTAGCGGTCCAGACGGTATTCCTGCAGTGGTGTTGAAACGCTGCGCAGCTGAGTTGTCTCCCGTTTTGACGCGTCTCTATGGACTCTCTTTGGAATCTGGTAAAGTCCCCAAATCCTGGAAGCTGGCTAACGTACAACCAGTACCGAAGAAGGGAAGCCGTGCTGATCCTGTCAACTATCGACCAATTTCAATCACCTCCATACTTTGTAAAGTCATGGAACGTGTATTGAACAATCGACTCCTGGCATACCTTGAGACCAACGAGCTCCTAAGCGATAGCCAATATGGTTTCCGCAGTGGACGCTCGACCGGCGATCTCCTCGTGTATGCCACACACTTATGGAGTGAGGCCTTGGAGGGTCATGGTGAAGCAATAGCTGTATCCTTAGACATCTCCAAGGCCTTTGACAGGGTCTGGCATGATGGTCTCTTAAGCAAGCTTCCAGCATATGGCATACCGACCGGGCTCTGCGACTGGATATCTGATTTTCTGAGGGAACGGTCGATTCGAGTAGTCTTAGACGGCTATTCCTCTGACCTAATGGCGATTAATGCCGGAGTACCTCAGGGATCTGTTCTCTCTGCAACTTTATTCATGCTGCACATTAATGACCTCCTAACACCAGGCATTATTGGATATGCTGATGACAGCACTGTTGTTGAGAGATATATATCCAATGCGCGAACGAGCGCCCATGAAATCCAGGTTTTGAGAGAGTCTATGATTGAGCGCGTTGATTCGACCTTGCGGAATGTGTCCGATTGGGGCGAATCTAACCTGGTCAAATTCAACGCCTCCAAAACACAAGCGTGTCTATTCTCCGCAAAAAAGAGCACCTTTACTATTACGCCCACTTTCCAGAATGTATCTGTTCCCATCACCGATCAACTAGGGCTTTTGGGCGTCACTATAACGTCCAAATTAAACTTCGGACAACAAATTGAGTCTATGGCAAAAACGGCTTCCAAAAAATTGGGTATCATCTCGAAGGTCCGGCGGTACTTCAGCCCTGAACGGCTCCTCAACTTATACACAGCCCAAGTGAGGTCTTGCATGGAGTACTGTAGTCACCTTTGGGATGGTTCTGCCAAATACCAGCTCGAAGCGCTAGACTCTGTTGACCGAAGAGCCCGAAAACTCATAAATAACAACAACCTTACAAATAAAAAATTGCAGACGCTGGAGCATCGTCGTAAGGTTGCTTGTTTGACAGTATTTTATCGGCTACATTTTGGTGAGTGTGCGAGTGCTCTTTTTGACCAAATTGAACCCACCCCTTTCTACCACCGGACTACCAGACGCAGACAGAACTTCCATCCGTATATAGTGGATATACCAAGAAGTCGAACAAAACGCTTCGATAGTTCCTTTTTGGTACGGATTGCCAAGGTGTGGAACAATCTGCCTGCGTCTGTTTTTCCTGACCACTACAGTCCTGGAACTTTTAAGTGTCGAGTGAATAGGTTTCTCGTGGATGGACGTGTAACACCATAGTCTTCATGCGCACTTTCCATCAGGTGGCATGGAAGACAAACGTCCTATCCTTACAATATAAAAAAAAAAAAAAAAAAAAAAAAAAATACTGGAATTGATCCTTACCCATGTTCCAGTGTACACCTAATGCTCTTGTTATTCCATCTAGGGTTATGTCAATTCTAACATGATTACTTCTTACAGACTCATCAAATTCTTTAAGGAAGTTAGCATCGTTGGAACACGACTTCTTCAGAACAAAGCCTCCCTTCTTCAAAATGGTGTCTACCTCTCTGGCCACCTTGATTGCATCAGCTACGGTGTCTTTACCTGACATTAAATCATCCATCCAGAAATCTTGCCTAATTACCCTTGAAGCTTCAGGGAATTTTTGCCCCTCATCTTCAACTACTTGATGCAAAGTCCTTACTGCCAAGTAAGGTGCACAAGCAGTTCCAAATGTAACTCTGGTGAGTCGATAATCCTTAATTGGTAAATTAGGGTCATGTCTCCATAGAATTCGCTGCAGATCTCTGTCTTCCTTCCTAACGATTAATTGTAGGTACATTTGTTGGATATCAGCTACAAAACAAATTTTTCTCATACGCCACCTCATAATTAAACTTCTCATGTCGTCTTGTAGTTGTGGACCAACTAGTAACTCGTCGTTGAGTGATATGTTGTTTCTGCCCTTTTGCGATGCGTTGAAAACTGTTCTAGTCTTGGTAGTTTCTTTCTCTTCTTTAACGACTGCGTGGTGAGGTAAGTACACGGCTGGGGTCGTAATTTCGTTTAAAGGTACTTGTTCCATGTAATTCTTCTCATAATCTTGCATGACATTAGTGTAATCGTTTTTTAGTTTGTTATTATTCTGAAATCGTTGCTCTAATTGGTATAATCGTTTCATTGCTATTGGTCTTGTATCTCCTTGGGTTGATAATAGCGTGTTGGTTGATTTTGGTAACGTAACTATATACCGTCCATCTTTATTTCTGGTTGTGGTAGCTTTGTATATCTCTTCGCATTTTCTTTCATTAGCAGTATCGTGTTTTTTGTCGTATGATTCGTTTTCCCACATTTGCTTTAAGATTTCGTGCATGTCAAGGTTTGTGTGCATCACTACAATTTCATCTCTTGGCGCTCTATTTTCTATGCCTCCAAATAGTATCCATCCTAAGGTAGTATTTTGTGCACATGGCGTTCCGGGAGGACCTTTGATAATCTCGCCCTTTAGTATTTTTGCACATACATCAACTCCCAGTAGCAGGTCTATTCTTCCTGGTTGATTAAAGCTGGGATCAGCTAAAGCCAAGCCTTGCAAATGTGGCCAAGTATTAATAGGTATAGCATGTGTTGGTAGATGTGTCGTGATTCGTGTAGATATGATATAAGAATTTATTTCTATATTGAAAGTTGCGTCGTGTCTTGAAAGTAGTTCGATAACTGCAGTTTGTTTGACATTGGTTTGAGTCGAGCCAACTCCTGTGATGGTGCCGTTAGTGGGTTTTCGTTTAAGTCGTAATATTTGGGCTGCTCGCTCACTTATGAACGTAGCCTGCGAGCCGTGGTCAATCAAAGCACGCAGCACTGTCGTGTGCCCTGATTCGATATTTCTTACTGGTACGAGGGCAGTAGCTAGTAATGCTGTAGATATAGTGCCTGCTACATGCGATGAAAGATTAACGTGGGATTTGTCTAAGTTTGGATTTGTTTGGTGTTCGATTTCACTATGGTGCACTCGAACCTCATTGTCTGGTTGGTTGATTGTCATAGGCGTGGTTTGATGCGTAAGTGTATGATGACGCTTATGACATTTTCGGCATGACATCTTCAGGCGGCACACTCTGGCTGAATGTCCCGGGGCCAGGCAATTAAAACATAGATTTTGTTGCTTAATGTATTCACATCTCTCTGTAGGGCTTAACTTTATAAAATCCTCACAATGACATAGCGTGTGGTTGTTCTTGCACATAACGCAGATTCTTAATTTTTGATGTATAATAGGCGTCGTGGCAGTATTGTCCGTGGATGTTAAGTGAACAGCATATTCTCTAGGTCGTGTTATTCTTTCTTTGTTTGATTGTAACATTGGTGCAGACTCAAGCGTACGGAAACATGACTGTAAAAACTTCTTAAGTGCTTCCCAGGAAGGTAATTCGTCGGTTTCATCCTTGTTGACCAGCGCTTCCCAGTCTTTGTGCGTCTCTGGATCTAATTTCTGAGTAATTAGAAATATAAGAAATGGATCCCAAGAGTTTATTGATATTTCTAAATTTCTAAGTCCATTTAGGCATTCTGTGGTAGTGTCCAACAGGGATTTTATACTGCTAGCGTTTCTCACTATAATCTTCCGTTGAGTACATAATTTTTTTAATAAGGAGTTAATAATGACTCTTCTATTCCCAAAACGTGCTTTAAGTGACTTCCATGCGTCGTCATAGTTAGCCTCTGTGACTTGTACGTACTTTAGGAGG
Organism: Stenoptilia bipunctidactyla; assembly: GCA_944452665.1. Lineage (NCBI taxonomy): Eukaryota > Metazoa > Arthropoda > Insecta > Lepidoptera > Pterophoridae > Stenoptilia > Stenoptilia bipunctidactyla. Next base: position 20,323,494 of record OX101746.1, read on the forward strand.
GACTGCGCTTCTCCAGTAAGACTGCTCTTTAGATAGTGCAATTTCTGTACTTTGCTTAGGCTTTCATTTGAATGCACTAAAGATATAAACATGTCTTGGTATGAAGGCCACTCATCGTATGTTCCGGAAAATGTTGGTAGTATGATCCGAGGCAATCTAACCTGCATGTTGGACGTACCGCTGTTGCTGTTGTCTACACCCATAGCTTCTACCGGCGTTGAAGTTTTCATGGATACCAAGTCATTAAGGTCCGCCATCATACAAATGTATAAATCTTCCTGTACAAAGTAGTCTTCGTTAACAAAATATGGAATTTCTTGCCTCATGGGGTTTGGTACGCATTTAACTAATTGCTGATAAGTGTCAGTGTAGGTTTTCCAATACTGTTCAATAGTTTTGATTCGAGTTTCTAGGTATCCTTTCGTTAATCGCTGCTTTGGGCATTTTTTCAAATTACTTTGTGTTTTTGCCAATAACGAAGCTGTATCTCCAAGAATACATAACAATTGTTCTACCGTTGCCATGTCGATAATATCAAAGTAGAATAAAGTTTATATTTTTTAACCACTTATCAAAAGTTTCTCCAAATGTTTAAAGTTCCACTGTTCTATAATTAATGTTCAATCTTTTTGTTTATATCGTATTGTCCTTTTAAACACACTTATCACTTATTTATAAATGTTCAAAACTTCAAATTTCCTAACTTAGTATATTTCGAAATAGTTACGTAAAGTTCATATTTATCCATATATCTCTCTTTTATAAACCACAAGTACCACTTATTATAAGATTCACCAACAATCTAAACTTCAATGTTCGTATTTAATTGAATTCGAAACTGTATCATAATGTTCATAATATAAGATTGTTTTTAAAAACCACTTGCCACTAAATGTTCAAATTGCAGTTTGATTTATTGCCTTCTTTTGTTCTTCGATCTGCTGTTCGACCCTTCCTTTGTATAGCGCTTTGTGCCCGAACGACGTAAATCAATTAGGCATCCGGCTCGTTTTGGACCATATGTACGTATTGTTAAGGTTCAGTTTTGTTTAGCAGGATTTTATAAGTGAGAGACGTGTTGCTTCAATAATAGTTTAATTTCGACTGTTGAATATTATAAATTTCTAAGGAAGATGCACGCACACACTCTCATACTGTTATGGCTAGGTTACCGTTCACTCACACATGCTTTTCATTCAAACAATAGGACTTTTTAGTTTGTATGAAAAATGTTATTCCTTGAGTGCACCGATGTGAAACTTGGTGTAAAGGATTTTCAATGTGTGTCTGGTTGTTTTATGAAAGGAACTCCGAAATTCCCAGGGGAACGGGAAATATATGATGTTTTAGTTTGTATGAAAAAATCCCATCCCTTGAGTGCACAGACGTGATACTTGATATAAAGGTTCCTCAATAAGTGTCTGTTTCTATTATGGAAGGAATTCCCGAAATTCCCACGGGAAGGGGTTGGACTTTTTAGTTTGTATGAAAAATCTTATTCCTTGAGTGTACGGATGTGATACTTGGCATGAATGTTCTTCAAAGAGTGACTGGTTGTGCTACGAAAAAAAATCCCAAAATTCCCACGGGCACGGGAAATATATTATTTTTAGTTTGTATGAAAAAAACTTATTCCTTGAGTGCATGGGTGTGATACTTGGTATAAAGGTTCTTTCAGTGGGTGTCTGGTTGTATTGTTTCTAAAATTTCCACGAGAAGTGTCGCTAAGCGCATACGAAGTTGCGGGATAAAGCTAGTCGTGTATATGCCTTGTAAGTTTAACAATGAAAATGAATGAAAATGAAATGAAAATGAAAACTTTTCATTCGTAGTAAATAATTTTATACACTTTACGAACGTCAAACGCTGGATGAGGGCGGCGCGGGTCCGGACGACATGATGAATCCTGGGGGAGGCCTCCGTCGAGAAGTGTGCATCTCTCGGCTTATGAAGATAATGATCGCCCATTATCTTAGAAGTTACTACTACTTTTTCTTCGGCTTTAAAAAACTAAATGAAAGTAGAACCCTAGGTAGGCCGAGAGGAAAAAAGCCGGCGGAAAAAAAACTCTCGGCGCTCTTTTGTAAAAAGTGCTTATTATAGGTACAATTTGGCAGAAATACAGCTCTGCTATGTCATGAACAAACAAACAGAAGACAGCTATTCATGCTTGCCAATATCATGTCGCAGCCAAGCTGCTTACATAGTGATTAATGTTTAACAATGTGCTTGTCTATGCAGGTGCGGCACATTCCCCCCATGCAGCGCGGCATGTGAAGCGCCTGCCGACGACCGCGACGAGCGGGTTACCAGCTCCAGGCATTGCGCTGCTGGTGAGGGTCCACAGTTTTGTTAACTGATATTTTGTGTATGAAGTTATGTATAAATGCAGTAATGGTATACAATACAATGTGTTAGGGTTCCGACTTTTGATACTTTACCTACGTGATATACATCAAATTTCATCGACAAAAGTCACCTTAGGGGGGGGCGCACCCCTCACCCCTCGTGATGGGGGTGATTTAAAAATTTCGTTTCTCTGGTTTGCTTTAAGTTCGTAAAACCATTTTTTTTTCATATTTATTGTGTGTATCTTGTTGAATTACATCTCATTTTAAAGCTTATTAAATTTACCAACTTTTGATACCACATTCACTAAAAAGTCATAAGAAGAAAAGAATTAATTTTAATGACTTAGAAAAAAAATCTTACTTTTTTGTAGTATTTTTTTAGTTTTTTGTCATTAAAAAAAAAACGAAGCCCTTAAAAATGCATTTTTTTCTTCTTAACTAGTACTATTTGAGTTTATCTTTCTAACGATGCCAAAATTTAGGCCCGGTTCAGTAATTAGTTAAAAGGAAACACGAAATTAAAATATCAAAAGTTTATTTTACTAAGGTAATACGTCCTAGTTACAAAATTTAAGTACTATCAAGACTCGCGAGTTAGAGCGCGCGCGCAATGCGGTAGCAGGTTGCTTCAGGTTTTCGCCTGACTGCCTCTGCGCTCGCTGCGTTGGCGAGGGATGATCAGGGCGAGGCCCGTGCCGAAAGGCTAGAGCGCAACAATCACGTCGCCCCGCGCATCGTACGAGTCGAAACATGAATCTCTTTCAGTCTAATAGTGAATGAGATAACAATACTAAGGTACTGGTTAGGATTTCTACTTGCTAATCAGTTGTCCTTCGTTTCTCGTTGCGATTGCTACAAAGTTTTACTTTCGAATTTAGCTAAGTATTACTTACTCGATACTATGGCAGTTAATTATTCACCAAGTGAAGTGGCCGACATTGTATTTATTTATGGATACGCCAATGGAAACGCTGCGGCTGCTGTTCGGGAATATCGAATTAGATTCCCTACAAGGCGCATACCTTCTGCTCTAACTTTTGCAAGCGTTTTTGCAAGATTGCGCACTCATGGAAACCGACAGCCGCCTAATGAACGTGCTGTTGTGGGGAGACCAGACATGGAAGAAGAAATCATTGAAATGATTGCCAGTGACCCGCGACTTAGCACTAGAAATATTGCCAGAAGACTTGGGATTTTGCATTGGTCGGTGTGGCAAGTTCTACGTCGGGAAGGATTACGGCCGTTTCATTTTCGTCGAGTTCAGAATTTAATTGAACCAGATTATGCTGCTCGCTTTGTGTTCTGTGCGTGGCTTAATAGGAAAGTGAGACATGATGCAAACTTCGTACGGCGAATATTATGGACTGATGAAGCCAAATTCACAAGAGCTGGGATAACCAACCACCGAAACCATCATTTGTGGCTTAATGAAAATCCCCATGCTGTGAGGCCCGCCTCGTTCCAACACGAATTCTCAATCAACGTGTGGGCAGGCATTATTGATGATGAGCTGCTAGGTCCCATCGTCTTACCAGACAATCTAAATGGTGAGAGATTCTTGGAATTTCTAAGAGGGGATTTCCTACATGAGCTACCATTGGAGTACAGACGTGAACGCCGGTCTTTTTATTTGCAAATGGATGGAGCTCCTGCCCATTTTGCCCGGAATGTACGAGCATATGTGGATGAACACTACACCCCCTGGATTGGAAGAGGAGGAACAATTGCCTGGCCGGCTCGTAGCCCTGATTTGACACCTCTAGATTTCTTCCTATGGGGGACCATGAAACAGCGGGTTTACCTAGAGGTGCCTACAACAAGAGAAGAGCTGCTGCAAAAAATTATGACCGCAGCTGATGAATTAAAAGCCGACAGAGCTATGATTAAAAGAGCTACACAACAAGTAGCATTAAGGGCTACTTCTTGTTTATTAAACAATGGTGGTCACTTTGAACAATTGTTAAATTGACTTAAAATCGGCAAAACTAAATAAAAAAGAGATTGTAAATTTCGTGTCTTTTATTTTGATGTCATTTTAGCTTAGCAGTTAGGACTGTTTCTTTGAAGTTAAACTGTCGTATTCTGTATCGTTAGAAAGATAAACTCAAATAGTACTAGTTAAGAAGAAAAAAATGCATTGTTAAGGGCTTCGTTTTTTTTTTAATGACAAAAAACTAAAAAAATACTACAAAAAAGTAAGATTTTTTTTCTAAGTCATTAAAATTAATTCTTTTCTTCTTATGACTTTTTAGTGAATGTGGTATCAAAAGTTGGTAAATTTAATAAGCTTTAAAATGAGATGTAATTCAACAAGATACACACAATAAATATGAAAAAAAAATGTTTTTACGAACTTAAAGCAAACCAGAGAAACGAAATTTTTAAATCACCCCCATCACGAGGGGTGAGGGGTGCGCCCCCCCCTAAGGTGACTTTTGTCGATGAAATTTGATGTATATCACGTAGGTAAAGTATCAAAAGTCGGAACCCTAACACATTGTATAAGTAATAAATAAATAAATATTTCTGACACTCACACAACATTATCTAGCCCAAATCAAGTTTCTTAAAGAACTTGTGTTATGGATACTAGTTAACCGATATACTTAAGAAATTTATTAACATATTGAATAAATACATATTTTTTATTAGAATAAACTTAAATAAACATAAACATCTGTGTTCATCACACAAATATCCGCCGCCGCCGGGTTCCGAACCCAGGACCTCTGGCATAGAAGGCAATGTATGTTACCACTACACCAGCCGATCGTCAAATTATGTATGTATTGTGTATAGATTCGGAATTGTATACAATTCATGGAATTCATTCATTTCCGGTAAGTCATAGATTTTGAAACTAATCTGTTAATAGCCTATTCATATAAATTCAAATTGCTATAAAAATAATGTATTAAGATAAATAATTGAAAACATATACAATTAAATAATTTAAAAGTGAATCTTCTATTTTTAGCGAGCTAACAAACAGCCGTCGTATGTGTCAATAATAATAGGCGTAACCCATAGACATACATCTACATAGATGACGTAAGTGTCACGATTTGTATTGAAACCAAGCGTGCCGACTTTTTAACACCTACTGTGCCGCCACAGCTGATATTTATTGCTGGAAAATACAAACCGACTCAAAAGCCCTGATGCCGCCGATGAAATCGATTATCAAGATCGATTTTTTTTTTTTTTTTTTATAAAATATGGATGGGACGTTTGTCTTCCATGACACCTGATGTTAAGTGAACATGAAGACTAAGGTGGTACACGTCCATCCACGAGAAACCTATTCACTCGACGCTTAAAAGTACTAGGACTATACTGGTCAGGGAAAATAGGCGCAGGCAGTTCATTCCAAACCTTGGCGACCCGTATCAAAAAGGAACTGTCAAAGCGCTTAGTTCGACTTTTCGGAATATCAACCACATACGGATGGAAGTTCTGTCTGCGTCTAGTAGTCCGATGGTAAAAGGGTGAGGGTTCAATTTGCTCAAACAGAGCACTCGCGCACTCACCAAAATGTATCCTGTAGTACACGGTTAAACAGGCAACCTTACGACGATGCTCTAGGGTCTGTAGTTTTTTGGTCGTAAGGTCGACGTTGTTAATTAATTTACGGGCTCTTCGGTCAACGGAGTCCAGCGCTTCTAGTTGATATTTGGCTGAACCATCCCAAAGATGACTGCAGTACTCCATGCATGATCGCACTTGAGCTGTATATAAGTTAAGAAGCTGTGCAGGGCTGAAGTACCGCCGTACCTTCGAGATGATTCCCAACTTTTTCGAAGCTACTTGAGCCATGGACACAATTTGTTGACCGAAGTTTAAACTAGATGTTATAGTTACGCCTAAAAGCCCTAGATGGTCAGTGATGGGGACAGATACATTTTGGAAAGTGGGCGTTAATGTGAAGGTGCTCTTTTTTGCGGAGAATAGACACGCCTGAGTTTTGGACGCGTTGAATTTGACCAAATTCGACTCACCCCAATCGGATACTTTCCGTAAGGTCAGATCAACGCGCTCAATCATTGACTTTCTTAAACTCTGGATTTCACGGGGGCTCGCTCGCGCATTGGATACGTATCTCTCTACAACAGTGCTGTCATCAGCATAACTAATAATGCCCGGTGTCAAAATGTCATTAATGTGCAGCAAGAATAATGTTGCAGAGAGAACAGATCCCTGAGGTACCCCGGCATTAATTGCCATTTGGTCGGAGGAGAAGCCATCTAAGACTACTCGAATTGACCGTTCCCTCAGAAAATCAGATATCCAGTCGCAGAGCCCAATCGGTATGCCATAAGCTGGAAGCTTACTTAAGAGACCATCATGCCAGACCCTGTCAAAGGCCTTGGAAATGTCTAAGGATACAGTCATTGCTTCACCATGACCCTCCAAGGCCTCGCTCCATAAGTGAGTGGCATACACGAGAAGATCGCCGGTCGAGCGCCCGTTGCGGAAACCATATTGGCTATCGCTAAGGAGCTCGTTGGCCTCGAGGTATGCCAGGAGTCGATTGTTCAATACACGTTCCATGACTTTGCAAAGTATGGAAGTGATTGAAATTGGTCGGTAGTTGACAGGATCGGCACGGCTTCCCTTCTTTGGTACTGGTTGTACGTTAGCAAGCTTCCAGGACTTGGGAACCTTACCGGATTCCAATGAAAGTCGATAAAGACGCGTCAAAACGGGAGACAACTCAGCTGCGCAGCGTTTTAAGACCACTGCAGGAATACCGTCTGGACCACTAGCTTTGTTCTCGTCTAGGTGCAGCAAGCATTTAAGAACCTCCTTTTGGCGAATGTGAACGGTACCCATTGTAGGTCCAAACTGAGGTAATTGGGGTGGGATTTTTCTTTGGCAATCTAGACGAGAATTTTCTGCGAAGATACTAGCAAATAAATCTGCTTTCTCCTTAGAAGTATGGGCCAGAGAACCATCGGGTTTCCTCAGTGGTGGCAGCGATGGGCGACAAAAGTTCGTTTCGACCGACTTGGCAAGGGACCAGAAAGCTTTACTTCCCGAAGGGTATGCTGCTATTCTGTCTCCGATACGGCCTATGTGGGCAAAACGAGCTCTTTTGATTACCTTTTTGCAGGACTTGGCGGCAGCATTGTATCTTTTCTTAAGTTCATGCGAATCCAGGGCTTTGCTTCTGCGAGCATTTGCCCAGGCTTTGTATGCTTCCCGCTTTCGCTTTTCAGCGGCTAGGCAAGCAGTATTAAACCATGGGCGAGCTTTGGTTTCAAGGGATAGATCAGCGTGGGGAATGAAGTACTCCATTGCTTGAACTATCACACTTGAGACAGCATCAGCGCAGCACGATGGATCGGTTGATGTAAAACAAGTTTGCCGCCATGGATAAGATGCGAAGAAATGTCGCATTTCATCCCAATCTGCTGACTTGTAACGCCATACTCGCCTGGAGCCTTTTGGGCGGGTGTCAGGTGGCGAGTACAGCGATACAGATTTCACCATACAGTGATCGGATGTCCCTAAAGGTGCAGTGACGGACACCGAGTATCTGTCAGGATCGGTTGTCAGCAGAAGGTCCAAGCAATACGCAGTGTGGCCAGCAACGTCGGGGATGCGCGTAGGCTCGTTAACAAGCTGTGAGAGACCATAAGTCAGCGAAAACTTAAAGGCCTCTCTGCCAGCATGGTCAGTGTCCTGATACGGGTATAACCACTGCCCATGGTGAGCATTAAAATCCCCCAGAAACACCAACTGCGCCGTGGGAAAACGTTGCTGAATCTTATCTGCTGTATTGCCAAGGTATTCCATAAGCCTCGTTGTCTCCCGATCTCCGCTATGTGAACGATAGATACAGGCGTAAACCACTTGGTCTAGGCCAGTATCTATGTGAACCCACATGACTGAAAGGTCCGGCACTTCCAAGTAACGGAGACGCTGATAACAGATCACGTCACTGGCATACATGCACACCCCGGCGTGCGGGCGGAAAAGAGACTCCAGGATATAGCCTGGGTAACCAAGGTATGCCGAGTCTGACGGATCGCAGATCTGCGTCTCCGTTAGAAAGAGTAGGTGTGGTCTCTCCGTCTCAAGATGGTGGTGGACATCATTCAGATTGGAGTGCACTCCTCGGATGTTACAGAAGTACACTTTAAGGGAGAGGAAGTGCAACCGCTGTTGAACCGTACTCTTTTTAGGACCTTTCATTGTGAATTGGTAGTGAGCGATATTGATATTGTGAATTTGATTTTCCAACAGACATAATACGCGCGGACTGAAGCTAGCGGCGACTAACCTTGACGCTTGGTCGGGGTTCGGACACGCGAAGTACATGCATTTGCGTTGTCTATATAGATGTATGTCTGTGGCGTAACGACCGAAGTGTCGAGAACCATGAACAGATACTACGTAACGGATGATTAATTTTCAGAAATATCTATTACTTCATCACAAATACTCGCCCCAACAGTGATTCGAACCCAGGACCTCCAGCATAGACGGCAATGTATTTGTGTTTGCTTTGCTAAACCAAGTGAGCAAGACTCAATGTAAACTAATATACGATTCTACGAGTAGAACAACTTAACTGCTATGCTTGAACGCTTAGTCACTATTCGTTCTTATACCTGTGTTTAATTTCGTTTCATATAAGGTTGTTTTCTAGTCACCGAGCAAATTTTTTTTACATGGTTCGCTAAGATTGTCACTCTAACTAAAGCAAAGCATGGTTTATCTAAATCATAAATGCATACCATTAAAATAAAGATGACTACGCGCTACTACAAAACATTTTGTAGTACTACGTCGTAGAATCTATACTACGTATATAAAGCTGAAGAGTTTGTTTGTTTGAACGCGCCAATCTCAGAAACTACAAGTGGGATTTGAAAAAATCTTTTTGCATTTGATAGCCCAAGTCTTGAGGAAGGTTATAGGCTATATTTTATCCTGAAATTCCCACGGGGTCAAAAGTTACGCGGGTAAAACCGCGCGCGTGGGCTAGTAATCAATGAAATAAATAAATAAATAATAATAAAATCCCCTGACAATCACACCAACTACGTGGCCTCAAAGTAAGCGAAGCGTGTGTTATGAGATACCATGTAGCGAACTAGGGGGGAACCTAGAATATAAATACATATATAGATAAACACCCAGACCCGGAAATTTTTTTTTTCTTGTTCCGTGCGGGAATCGAACCCGCAACCACTGGCGTCTGAGGCAGATAGGTTTACCCCTTCGTCAAAGTGGTCGTCGAAGTAAGCCGATAGCCGCGTCGTAATAGCTATGTCCATCAACACCGACAAATTGTAAAAAGTTCGTGGTGCCACATATTTTTTTATGCTGAGCGGTACTAAAACAAATATGCAGGTACGTTTATATCGTATCAAAGAAACTAACATTTTGGCTGGAAACGAAAAAACAACCCCATATAATTTGTTTTCATATATTTCATTTCATTTCAGTCATTTTATTTAATTTACCTGCTACATTTCATTTATTTTGTTCCGGTTTTAATACTCTAAGTCAGAAGCCGCTCATCCCCAATGATTTGAAAGCCTGGACACCAGGATTTCCTTACCGAATGCCAAAATATGATCCGTTACAGTGCTACACTAACCCACATCCCTGTGTCACAGCTCCAGCGTCGTCGACTCTCATCCCGCGCGACGCATCTTCTCCTCACGTGTCTACTACACACACAGGTATGCAAAAAATACATCTGTAAATGTTAGGAGAGTCATTGAACCATGCAAAACTGGGAGAAAAAGAAAAACATAGAATGTGCCAGCTGCTTCTTTTCCCGAGCATACTGTAAAAGTCAGTTAAGGAACAAAAATGGTATTATTGGCGTTTTTGTGAGCGACAGGCTGGCCAGTATCACTTCAATAGTCTCTGTTCATCATTACAAAACCTTCAAATTTGTCAAATGTGACATCAGATGGTTTTATAGCCTGTGGTGTTCTGCCTATCCCATAAAGGATACAGGCGTGAAGCTATTCATGTATAGGAGAGTCATACTATTGTGTAGGTATACAGAGCCTTTTTAGTTTCGGTATGTCTGACTATGTGAGGGCTCTTAGCTGAGTTGTGTTTGTACATACATACATAACTTCACGCCTGTATCCCTTATGGGGTAGGCAGAACACATGTGGTTATAAGACCGTCTGATGTCACGTTTGACAAATGAGGTATTATAATGATGGAGAGAGGCAGCCTATCACCCATAAAAAAGGGAAAAACTCTGTCCCTTGACTGACTTTTACAGTATGCCCGGGAAGAAAAGCAGCTGGTACATTCTATGTTTTTCTTTCGCTCCCAGTCCAGCATGGAAGCATTGTATTTGTACTTTTTTCAAAATTAGCATTTTTGACAGAAGAGTGATGAGAATTTATTTTTTCGCCGGCTTTTGTCCTCTCAACCTTTTTATAGTCTACCCACTGCTAGCTCCTGCAGTACGATCAGTAGAATTAAATAGCGGGCTAAGTCTTGCCAATTAAACTTTGTTTTTTAAACAAGTTTTAATGACTAAACTAGTATTAATTCGTAACTGTTTTTTAAGGAAATTGTGAAAGACACAGAAGCCATCTGATGTCACGTTTGATAAATTTGGAGGTTTTATATGGTGGAGAGAGACTATTGCAGCGACAGGGACTCAGCCTATTGCCAACAAAACTTCAACAAAACCTCTGTCCTTTAATTGACTACACAGTATGCCCGGGAAGAGAAGCAGCTGGTACATTAAATGTTTTTCATTCACCATTCTGTGTTTTTCATTCTACATTCTATGTTTTTTTACGCATAAATAACAGTAGATAAAATCGTTTCATTTTACGTAAGCCACAATATGTTTTTGACATTGACATTGACACTGACAGGAGGCAGCGGGCGGCGCGGCAACATCCAGCTGTGGCAGTTCCTAGTGGCTCTGCTGGCGGAGGGCGCGCGCTGCGTGGCCTGGACCGGGAGAGGACTGGAGTTTAAGCTGCACGAGCCGGAGGAGGTGAGGGGAAGGGAGGGAGAACAATGCTTGGTTTCTTTATTAAGAAGTTATACGAGCAAACTTGCCATCACCGACTTTGTTTGATAGCACTCGATTATGGCAAGCAAAATTATCTAAATATACAGGGTTCATTTGTAGTCACCGGCCAAATTTTTTTCACACAATAAGTATCATTTATAGAAACGATTTTTGCAAAAAAAGTATTTTTTTTTACAAAGAAATAAATATATATCCGCTAACATATTAAGCAAACCATGGTCACTCTAAAATACCATTGAAATAAAGACAAATAAAAAAAAATAATAAAGACAAAAAAGAAAAATTTTGCTTGGTGGTAGGATCCCTTCTGGGTCCGCCTGGCTAGCGACCACCCTTATATAAAGTCTGCCGCCAAATGTTACCGCTCCGGCGGTAATGTGTTCCGGCAATATTGTATAAAGAGCCAGTTCCTTCCTAAACCTGTGTGCTTTCATCTTCGACCTCATCGTCACTTACCATCAGGTGAGATTGAGGTCAAACGCGGGTTTAGTCACTTATAAAAAAAAAGACAACTACGCACTACTACAAAACATCTTGCAGTACTACGTCGTAGTATTACCAAAAAAATGCCGCGTAGTAGTAGTTATGTTCATCAACAGCGACTATTTGCATAAAAGTTTGTGGTGCCATATCTTTAGTTTTTGTACTGAGCTATACTAAAAGAAATATACATGTAAGTTTATATCGTATCAAAGAAACTAACATTTAAATTTGGCTGGTGACTACAAATCAACACTGTATAAAACTGTTCTGTTACTGACTGAGTGACTGACATACAACCTATATAACTACTAAGCGCAGAGAGCTGAAATTTGGTACAGACATTCCTTAAAAGGTGTAGAGAAGCACTAAGGAATAAATTCCCGAAATTCACACGGGAACGGGAAATATAGAACTTTTTAATTTGTATGAAAAAGCTTATTCCTAGAGTGCACGGATGTGAAACTTGGTATAAAGGTTCTTCAATGAGTGTCTGTTAGCATTATGTAAGGAATTCCCGAATTTCCCACGGGAACGGTAAATATGGGACTCAACTCAACTCAAATATTCTTTATTTCGTAAGTATTTAAATACATTTGAAATAAGTCAAATAATTTACAAATTGAACTGAATCTACCACCACTTCGGAAAGTCGATCTGTTGAGAAGAAGTGGCAAGAAACTCAACAGCAATCATCTTTTAAAATTAAGAGAAAAGAAATACACAATAACAATTTACAGCCAGGGAATCCCATCTTCTTGCATCCGGATATCTTATAGTAAACCTTTTCACATACTTAACACTTATCCTTAAATCTATCGAAAGGTTAATCTTAAATATTTTGGAATTTTATTATAAAACAAAGCGTACACATTGTCCAATGAACGAGTTTATCTTCTGGAGTCAACTATTATAAGTAAAAATGTAATTTATACAATAGGCAATCAAGTACTAGATAGAAACGTAGACATAGATATAAAGGTAAAGATAGACGTAGCGATAGAGGTGAGAGAGAATACAGATAATGTGGATGGAGATGAGGATAGTCGTGGACAAAGACAGGACGTGGACATGGAAATGGGAAATATTTATTTGTAAGAAAAATCTTATTTCTTGAGTGCACCGAGATGTGAAACTTGGTAAAAAGTTTCTTCAATATATGTCTGGTTTTATTATGGAAGAAAATCCCGGAATTTCCACGGGCTTGGGAAAAATATTTATGCGCATACGAAGTTGCGGGCAAAGGCTTGTACTGAATAAAGCTCGTCTTGCCATACTTGAGGAAGTTTTGGCGCAAACACTTGGCATGGTATGGTAGTGAATCTAGCGTATGGCAGAAAAGACATGAAAGCAGGATTAATGCCGTGGAGATGAGAGCTTTGAGGAGCATGTGTGGAGTGAAATTGAGTGATAGGGTGCGCAACAGTGAAATAAGAAAGAGATGCAGACTGAAAGAAGATTTATTTATTTATAATTGGCTCTTTAACAATAGGAACAATGGTACATTTACAAAGAAAGCTATTTTAACTTAATCTACATGCCCCCATTACTTACAAAAGAGCACAGCATGCACTAGATAACTAAAAAAACAAATATGCTACAACAGTCTTTGGGTGAATTGGCTAACTTAGTTATTTTACAATTAAAAAAATACAATCTACATTACAAATCTATACTAATATATAAAACTGAAGAGTTTGTTTTTTTGTTTGTTTGTTTGAACGCGCTAATCTCAGAAACTACAAGTGGGATTTGCAAAATTCTTGTTGCATTTGATAGCCCAACTTTTGAGGAAGGTTATTGGCTATATTTTATCCCGAAATTCCCACGGAATCAAAAGTTACGCGGGTAAAACCGCGCGCGGTGGCTAGTATAAATTATAAAAGATTTAAATTAAATTTATAAATAGCTAGTAACCAAGATAATGGCGTGCTAGTAGCCATTTGATAAGGATGAGTGAAAGCAGATTTACGAAAGAGGTGTATATAGCACGAATGTAATCTGAAGTGTTCGTTCAAGGCCTAGTTAAAAGTACCTACTCGTAACCGACATGTATGAAAAGATTAATGAACGTGCAGGAAGCACCACGTAGGCCTACAAAATTTGATGCGCAGTAATTAATTCAGGTAGTTTCCCGACAGGTGGCGCGTCGGTGGGGAGCGCACAAGAACCGGCCTGCCATGAACTACGACAAATTGTCTCGCTCACTCCGGTACTACTACGAAAAGGGCATTATGCAGAAAGTTGCAGGTAACTGTTATAGTGGTAGCAACCCTAATGGTGCGTACAGATTGCTGTAATGGAACTTGTAATGTAACATTCTGCGCACCACACGTCCAAATACGCAACGTGCGCAAAATGTTACATTACTAGTTGCATTACTTCCTGTAGGGCTAAGATGCTTCCTTTGCATTTAAGTGTTTCTCACGATCATAGTGCAACGCTGCATCTCGTTTCTAACAAACTTAATCTTGTCGAAATCTGATCCTTTTGCTTTTCAACTTAATTAACGATACCTATCTGTTTGAAGTCGTCGTGGCGCCGTAGTTACTGTGTGTATCATACGATATGGCAGGTGAAGCAACGTTCGGCGCGGTCGGTACTTGGATGGGTGACCGCCGACCATTCATTTCTCACGGTGACTTCCGTGCTTCGGAGGGCACGTTAAGCAGTCGGTCCCGGGTGCTTTATAATTGTATACAGTAGTCGTTAGGGTAAGAGTTGTGATGATGATGATGATGATGATGATGATGATCTATTTTAATCGCTACACCGTCAGTTTTTGCATATCGTCGTTCTGTTAGCATCTTTGCTCTACTTTATCCCACTGTATAGGTTTTTCTGTTTCAAAGTGCTAATTCTATTTATATTATAAATAATTACTAAGTCTTATTAAGTGTTAACTGCAAATCTATCTATACTAATATATAAAGCTGAAGAGTTTGTTTTTTTTGTTTGTTTGTTTTTTAGTTTGAACGCGCTAATCCCAGAAACTACAAGTGGGATTTATAAAATTCTTTTTGCATTCGATAGCCCAACTCTTGAGGAAGGTTATAGGCTATATTTTATCCCGAAATTCCCACGGGATCAAAAGTTACGCGGGTAAAACCGCGCGCGGCGGCTAGTACTAATATATAAAGCTGAAGAGTTTGTTTTTTGTTTGTTTGTTTGTTTGAACGCGCTAATCTCAGAAACTTCAAGTGGGATTTGAAAAATTATTTTTGCATTTGATAGCCCATTTCTTGAGGAAGGTTATAGGCTTTATTTTATCCCGAAATTCCCACGGGATCAAAAGTTACGCGGGTAAAACCGCGCGCAGTGGCTAGTCTATGAATAAACTTTGTGTAATTCGTAAAACTGTATTTTTTAATTCTTCCCTGACCCTCGTCGATACATAACCCTCAGTATATTCTCATCTATTCTCTACTCTTATCAGTTTAAGCAAATCACAGATACCTTGGCAAATAATTCAATGCAGTAAACTGACGGTTCTAAATGTAAAAAGAAAAATAATAATGCCAGTTACAATCTTCGTTGTGTAATGGTGCGTGCAGATTGCTGTAGTGGAACTTATTATGTAACATTCTGCGCACTACACGTCCAAATACTCAACGTGCGCAGAATGTTACATTACTAGTTGCATTACAAGCAATCTGTACGCACCATGAGGATCTGAATGAGAATGAAACAGATCGACGATTGATCGATTGGTCTGGTAGAAATTATAGATTGACGTTGACTAATCTTTTCCCTTCCTGATCATGTTACCTAAAAATCAAATTGACTACGAATCAAGAGTGACTAATTTGTAATTCATCTACAAAGCAAAATGACTAAATTGTTAAATGACTTATTTTCAGAATGCCACCAGAGTAAATAGACTAGTCTATTGAAAGACTAAAACTTAAAATGACTATTGTCCGTTCATCGTAAAATGTCCCCTGCCGTTATGTTGGCACTATTGCTTGTCAAGCTGTTTTCATTATCTGGGATAGTGGATTAATCCTTTTTATTGATTACTTGCCAAAAGGGCAAACGATAACTGAATCCTATTATGCAAACTTAATCCCGAAATAACGTGAAGCGATTAAAGAAAAACGTCGTGGGAAATTGTCATTGGGCGTGTTGTTTCTCCAGGATAACGCTCCTGTTATCCTGGAGTTGCGCTCACCTAAGTTGCGCTCACCGCAATCCGCAGTGCTGGCTTCAAAGTCCTTGATCACGCACCATATTCTCCTGACTTAGCCCCGAGTGATTTCACTTATTTCCAAAATTAAAGGAGCATATTCGTGAAACTAAATTTGACGATTATGACGCGGTTATGACTGCCGCAGAGGAGTTTTTTAATAGTCGAGAAAATGATTTTTTTGCGGAAGGAATAAGAAATTTGGAGATGCGGTATTCTAAGTGTATTAGAATAGAAGGAGATTACGTAGAAAAATAAAATATTCTTGTTTAAATTTTTTTTTTATATTCATTCTAAGATTTTTTTGATTCGCCCTCGTATAATATAAATTGTGTCGTCATTCAAAACCTTCCTAGTCTTATAGTTGTTTATTATTTACAAATCAGAAAATTAAACATATTATATTTATTCGTGGTAGGTATAAACAAAGTTAGATTACGGGGTTAAAATGGACACATATTATTGGTAACACTGCTGCCACAATGCTGCCAACATCAGCAGGCAGGGGACATCTTATAGTGAACGGTCTGTACGTTATTAAATGACTTTAAAGTAAAATGACTGCCTTTAAGACACTTTGCTTCATAGACAAATCACAAATTAGTCACTCTTCCTTCGTAGTGAATTTGGCAAATAACATCCCTGATAATATTGTCTTAAGTTTTCACGATTCATAATTTAAATAAAACTACTTTTTAACCGGATTAATCGTGTATAATTTACATGTCTTTGCAGCTTTGCAGACCCCGTGGTCACGAGCGACTGTCGGTTAATCCGGTCAAAAAGTAGTTTTATTTAAACATCCCTGATCATGTTACTTGCCTAATCATTAAATTAACTGCAAAGCGAAATGCTTACAAGTCATGTCTAAAAAACTTAATCCCTTTTAAACAACGTAGGTATAGTCAGCACCAAAAGTTGATGACCCCATTTAAATTTACCATCGGTCGACGCCCCCGATCGGTGTGGTAATACCCTTATGAAGAGCCATTTCATTCCCGTGTGTTATTATCTTCGACCTCATCTGCACTTACCACTAATGAGGATGAAGGTCAAATACTGGTCGCAGATAAAAAAAAGTTGGGTGTTACAAAAAAAAAATAGAGGTTATAACGATGTCTGTGGTGCAGTGCTATAGACGATATTGCGCTATTCGTGAGGTCGCGGACTCGATTGCCGCACGAAACAAAAAAACGTGTCTGGGTGTTTATCTATACAGGGTGATTCAAAAAGGTGTGACAATATTTAAACAGCGCACGGCTAAATTGATTTAGAATCCATCCCATCTGGTCTCCGAGCCCTCAGCATTTCAGATCGCAAGTTATCCCAAGTCAAACTTCTACGTAAACATGTGCATCCCTAAATTCTTATCAGCTGACGTACAATGATTATTACGACGGGATTACATGCGTAGAATGATAAGCGCATTTTGAATCACCCTGTATATGTATCATAATTGTATTATAAATTCCCCCCTAGTTCGCTACATGGTATCCTATATCACAACCTCCGCTTATTTTGGGGCCATGTAGTAGGTGTGATTGTCTGGGGATTTTTTTATTTTTTATTCTTATTCTGCACCTTCCTTAAAATCACCACTTTAACATCGGTTCCTATACTTCATCAGGGGAGCGGTACGTGTACAAGTTTGTCTGTGAGCCGGAGGCGCTTTTCAGTATGGCGGCGACGAGGCAGCACACGCACACACAGGTATTACACTCATATATTAAAACATGTTACACACAGCCTATGTTTTTTTTTTATGTAAGGATAGGACGTTTGTCTTCCATGCCACCTGGTGGAAAGTGCGCATGAAGACTATGGTGTTACACGTCCATCCACGAGAAACCTATTCACTCGACACTTAAAAGTTCCAGGACTGTAGTGGTCAGGAAAAACAGACGCAGGCAGATTGTTCCACTCCTTGGCAATCCGTACCAAAAAGGAACTATCGAAGCGTTTTGTTCGACTTCTTGGTAAATCCACTATATAGGGATGGAAGTTCTGTCTGCGTCTGGTAGTCCGGTGGTAAAAAGGGGTGGGTTCAATTTGGTCAAAAAGAGCACTCGCACACTCACCAAAATGTAGCCGATAAAATACTGTCAAACAAGCAACCTTACGACGATGCTCCAGCGTCATGTTCTATTTCTATTAAGTTATTCATAAAAAAGGTTAGTTATTGACAATGCGTACGCCACACGCACATAAACTTAATAGTATCTTATCTATAAGAAACCCATTCGTATATATAATATTCATTTGGCAATAAACCATCGAAGGATAACGTGTGTTTTATTTGACGAGTGACTTCAAGCAATTCTGAACCTTATTCATAAAAACAAAAGGAACAGCCTATATTCAATCAAAAGTCAAAGTCAAAAGTGAAAAAAAAATATTTCGTAGGTATTTCAATACACTTGAAATAGTCAAACAATTACAAATTGAATTGAATACACCACCACTTCGGAAAGTCGATCTGTTGAGAAGAAGTGGAAAGAAACTCAACAGCAATCATCTTTTAAAAATACACAATGACAATCTTCAGCTAGGGAATCCCATCTTCTTGCATCCGGCCGGCCGGACTTCTTCTCAACAGGTCGAATTTCCGAAGTGGTTTTAGATTCAGTTCAATTTGTAGTTTGACTATTACAAGTGTATTTAAATACTTACGAAATAAATAATTTTTTGACTTTGACTTTACAAAAAACCTGTGCGGAGCGTCTCGCAACATTCTCAGAGGAGACTAGTTAATTGGCGCGATCTATACCAAAAATAAAATCTGGAAAAAAATTGTCCAAAATTTTTGTTTTGTCTTTTTTATATATTTTTTTGTTAGCAATAAAGTGTGAATAAAATGATAAATAAATGAATATAATATCTAACGACGCCTCCTCTTCCAGTTGACAGCGCCCGCGCCGCCAGCACACGAAGTCCTCTACGCTCCATACACGCCGCACGCCCATGCGTACTACGGCGGCGCGTTACCGCATCACGCGCACTACTGCACGCAGACTCACGCAACATCACACCTCGCGTGATTATACGGAGATACTTGTAAAGTGCTTCAAACTTATCTGACCTGGTGGGGAAAGATATATCCTTACTAGAATTATAGTTGTGGACTTAATAACAAGGACGCTAGCTCCGCAGTGTCTGGGTCAGATAATTTTGTTATGCTATAGTAACTTAGTTTGTGTCAAATAAGCTTACAAAAAAAAAAACGTTGTCGATTCGATACCATAGAAAATAGAAGAGGGAATAATTGGCCACTTGTTACGGCACGACCATTTTTTAACGATTATCTTATGGTGCGTACAGTAATCTGTACGCACCATTACAAGGTCGAAGGGAAAAGAGGTTGAGGACAAGACGCACCTACTTTACTCAAATAAAAGAGAAAGTTAAAGTCGTGTTGTACCAGGAAGCCAAGAATCTAGCATAAAAGAGAGAAGAATGGAAATTACTCCACCGATAAGAGCTTAGCTCTTAACTTTACCTTGTTTGAAGAAGAAGAAGCTTACCAATGCTAAAGGTAAAGCCACAAATTAAGATCTACAATGTATAAAGCTGTAACAGTGCCGTTAATCTACAGGCTCTGCCCATTGCGATTCTGGTCCAGTACACCCCTGGCCATTTTTAAAACAACCGTTTTGTGCATAAGTCTCTTGAGGAAACAGGACTAAGAACGTAATGGCCAAGCCAGATGATTGTACTGTTCATTAACGGTGGATTTCAATATTTAATATTATCTTGATTCTTAGATTTACATCACTTCAGTTTAATTGCGTTGCTGTGACAGTCAAAATCTAGATTTCTAATTCTTTAACAATCATATGGTATTTCTAAACGAATCCAAAGTAACACAGCTCCTAGTGTTGCCTACAGATTGCTGTAATGGAACTAGTAATGTAACATTCTGCTCAATTTGGACGTGTAGTACGCAGAATGTTACATTACTAGTTCCATTACAGCAATCTGTACGCACCATAAGAAAAACATCTAGAAAATTTAATAACTAAATTAAAAGTCGTTTAGATATATAAGACAATATTTTTCCAACAGTAACACAAATAGTGGTAACATAATTTAAACATTAATAACACACCTTATAAAGCTATAGGTAGCAAAGAGGAGAAGCATAGACTATCAAACGATATAAGAAACTACATACATACATACATAACATCACGCCTGTCTCCCCTCGGGGTATGCAGAGACAAGAGAACACCAATTGCTTCGATCCAGACATACCTCTTTCGCTTCCTCCACGTTCATTAATCTTTTCATACATGATCGCCGGTTACGGGTACTTATAACTTGGCCCTTTTTAAACTATTCGCTAGTATTGAATAATACGACTACATTAATATTATTCCTGTATACAGTGTTCAGTCAGGGTTTGTCAAAAGCCATTTCGAAGCTCTAAACATTCTGATATCCAGCAAACAACCAGCACTGGGCCAGGTTGGTTATCAATCTGTCCAAGGCCCTGCAGTGGGCTCATTACAAAGATTTGTGGTTATGGCTAGAGGTGAGGCATATTTATTACTTTAGGTTTTAGGAACAGGTATTTTCAAAATATCATAAATACCTGTTCCGGTCAGGATTTTAGTAGGTAGTTCCTGATATTTTTCGTTCCAGAGTCAAAATCTTTATAATAATGTAATTTTCTTTCTACACAAAATTTGAATCAGAAAATAACACATATTTTGTTATCTATTATTCAATTGATGAAAATAAATTAGAAATAACAACAACTTAATGCTTATTCACAATAATGCAAATCTATGAGATTCTACTAATCTAAGAGATCACTTACACAACTGTTATATCCTACTGGTATTATAAGTGTGAAAGTGAGGACGAATAAAGGTAGTCTACAAAGTAAATATAGCTAAGTCATTTATAACTCTTCTTGCGCGATTTAATCGACATACAGCGACATCTATCGAATAAAAGCAAACTAAAATTTTGTATATCATAAAATGTGAAAGTTGGATGTATGCATGCATGTCTGGATGTTTGTTCCTCTATCATGGCAAAACGGCTTAATGGATTTGGATGAAATTTGGCATATTGATAGTTTACAGTCTAGAATAGCGAATAGGCTTTTTATCTCGATATTCCCGCGGGATTTGAAACGGCGCGGGTAAAACCGCGCTAAACTGCTAGTTTTGAAACAATGAATTACCCACAGCAACACATTTACTATGAAGACTCAAAGAAACATTTTAATAAGCTCAAAATTCAAATAGCACACAGTGGAAATAGCAACAAATAGAACTAGGTCTGTCTTAGAAAGCATCCCTACAGCGTACAACGATAATTCGAAATTTTCTTCGAAAATAAAAAAAAACATATCTATATCTCGCTTCGCAGCAGGTGTGGCGTAAAATTAAATGTAGATTAAATTAGTGTTCGAAGCATCGAACAAAGGTTTATTTACAATGTCATTTAGCGATTTGCTCAAATTGCAGTTTTAGCAAGCGCGATGACGCCGTTGCATCGGCCGCCCCGTCGTGTCAGTTCACTCTCAGCAGCGCCCGTGTGCTCTCGTTTCCCTCATCATCATCCATTATGTTAATTAAACAGTGTTAAATCGTATCCAGTTGTTCCTTATCTTTTCGCGCCCTAATACAGTCCACTAAACTTATACGTAAATCGTATAAGTTTAGTGGATATATTAATTACGTTTCCCAAAAAATCTAACTAAAGGCTTTGTCCATATCAGAGATATTAACAAACAAAACTTAAATTTTCGTCGAAAATAGTATTCGGCGAAGTATGTTTCGACTTACCTTTGTACTCTCAGCGCCATAGTACCTCTATGAAACAATGGAGAAGAAAACGAAAAGCTCGAAATAGATGTCGCTTCATACGCTTGACCCATAACAAACAGTCAAATGAACAAGTTTCTATGGTCATGTATTGCTAGTTCAGGTTCCTTTTTTTGGTAAATCTTTATAGTAATTTGTCTTTCTGTATCAAAATGGGAAAATGTGAACCGTAATATATTAATTTCCACAAAAGTTTAAATCAAGTCCATCCACAACCATAGCTAGTGTGTATTATCGGAGAAACTGTATTATTTATTTTATATCAAACTTATGACCATGCAATGAAGCATTTCTCATTTATTGATGAAAATTATTATAAAATTATCGCTATGGTATTTGACAGTTGTTATGGGTCAAGCGTAATCAGTGCCTCTAGTGGAATAAGTTGGCAGTTTTCTACCCCATTTGTTGTATTCTTTGTCCTCAAGTTTTATTTACACAGAGGTATTGAATAGTTTTTTGAATAGTTTTCACCTGCTAGTTACAGCAGTGGCTAAACACATTAATTTTGATTACTAGCCAATGGAATTACGAGCGGCGTAATCGATAGTCAGCAAATAATCTAAATAGGGATAGCAAAACAAGTCGAGTTAATAAATATCAATAAAAAAGGTAACACCGTTACGATTTGTTATTTCGTAAGTATTAAAAAAATTGTACATACACACACAAACTCACGCCTGTTTCCTTTTGAGGTAGGCAGAGACAAAGGAGCACCAATTGCTGCGATCCAGACATAACTCTGTCGCTTCCTCCATGTTCATTAATCTTTTCATACATGATCGCCGGTTACGGGTACTTAACTAAGAACGTCCCCAATTTGATCAGCATACGTTCGCTATGGCGGCCCCTTCCGACAGCGCCATCCATTCTTGCTCTGTACAGCTCTTTCGTAAATCTACTTTCACTCATCCTTTCCAAATGTCCAAACCACCGTAGCATACCCTTTTCAATCTTAGTCACTAAATCTTCTTCAATCCGCATCACTACGGATAAACTACGGGTACTACGGGTAAACATAGTCATACTAATATATTTTTCCGTAAATACAAAGTTATACACATATCGTAACATAATATACCCAAACCAATGAAAACAAACATGTTATATGTACACGAATCTTTTCATTGTGCGGGAATCGAATCCGCGACCACTGGCGTCTGAGGCAGACAATGTTACCCCATCGCCAAAGTGGTCGCCAGAAATGAAAATGAATAATTATCTTAAAGTTTTACCGGTTGTAGTATTTTCTAGTTATTGTGCTGTACCCTGTTCATACATAAAGCAGTAGTATAATGTGGTAGGTTAAGCGCTGGTGCATAGAAAGAGATTTAATTTATTCATTATTAATCAACCGACTTCTAAAAGACGGAGGTTCTCAATTCGTGTGTAGGTATGTTTTTTTTTACCTTTGCTACGCGACAATTTTGAATCGATTTTGAATTTTCTTATTTATATAGAATTAAAATTAAATAGGGTAAAATCCGATAGACTACGTATTTTGTTTAAAGATTTAATTTGAAAAATAAATATGTATGTCGTCATGGCGCCGTGGTCACTGCGTGTATCATACGCTATCGCAGGTTAAGCAACATTCAGCGCGGTCGGTACTTAGATGGGTGACCCCCACGCCGGCCATTCACTTCTCTCTCATGACTTAAGCCGTAGGTCCCGGGTGCTGTATTCTTGTATACAGTAGTCGTTAGGGTATGTCAGAAGCCATTTCGGCGCCCAGAACTTTCTGACATACACCACCCAGCACTGGGCCAGCTTGGTGGATTATGGCCTATACCTCCTCGTCACCCAGAGGAGAGACTCATGCCCTGCAGTGGGCTCATTACAAAGAGTTGTGATGATTTATGTGGATGAATAAGTTTGCTTACATTGGTCTGGGTGTGATATGTACCTAAGTTTTTACGACAGAAAATATACGTATAGCATGTTCCGTCATCTTACACGATTTCGTTTTTTTATTCTAAGATAAAAAAACAATGACTTGTGTCGCAAATAAACTCACTTTGATATACCAACTAAATATTTTGGAAATCGGTGCATGCCTGCAAGTTGAATAATACCTACTACAAAAAAGATAACTTAAATCGGACTTGCAATTCTAGAGATATGCGAACGCAAACATACCTACATAGATACCTACAGTTTAGAAATTTGGCACATTTGCCCAGACGCTGATATAGACTAACATAGACAAAAACTGGGCAGTTCTGGAAATATTACACATATGTGGGTCGAATTGATAACCTTCTTATATATTTTTTTCAATTATAGAAAACTAACTTGTTTTGCCATCAGTACATACCTGGCACGGCAGGACGCCTCGTCATCCCATTATCTGATTACCTAGGGTTCGACTCCCCGGGCTTATTGTGTTCCACAAATACTATTTACTTCGTCACACTAGTGACAATAGCCGATGACAAAAACGCGGGAAAACAATTCAAGAAGTTTCGTTGTCAAAGGAACTCCTTGGTGTCATGTTGGTTTTTTTTCTGTGTGAAGTTTGGAGTTTCTTTTTTTTTTAAGTTTAACTGCCAGCTTTGTTGCTGTATAAAGTTTTAAAGAGAATGAGCTCAATGAGGAAGAAAACGAAAATCTCTAAGTAGATGGTACTTCGTATAACTTGGTTCATTAAAGAAAGGAATCTTAAATGGCGGCCTATACTTACGTTGACAGAGAGTACAGTTAGCAAAAAAATATTAATTTTTTTTTTCAATTACGAAATTATAATAAAAAAGTAATTACATAAACTTAAATACCCGACTGTAGAATTGGTATATATCTAAGTTAAATGAAACACAACTGTATCCGATCGAGGTTAGTTTATTACTGTCGTAGCAAAGGTCACACAGCGCGGGCGCAGCCGCGTACCTACACACCATTCCTCCCACATCAATTTGAAACCCTGGTGAGAACAAAATATAATGAACAACTTAATTTAAAAAAAAATACAATTTAAAAAAAACGCTTATAATCTATGTTTTGCCTAGGACGTAGTTGTCGCTGAGGTGGTGGGGTTTCCCCCTGCTGCTCTGAAGGCGCAGCAGCGGCAGTGTCTGACGCGCTAGGCTGCTCCACCGCGACACTCGCTGGATCCTCAGTATCAAAAAAGTTTTCTTCCTCAATTTCTCTATTTCCTTCTACAATAGCTGATAATGAGGGTTCAGATATTAAACACTCAGGTTCTGAGGCCAACGAATGTCTATC
This sequence comes from Stenoptilia bipunctidactyla, assembly GCA_944452665.1. NCBI lineage: Eukaryota > Metazoa > Arthropoda > Insecta > Lepidoptera > Pterophoridae > Stenoptilia > Stenoptilia bipunctidactyla. The sequence goes on from OX101746.1 coordinate 20,348,604, forward strand.
TGGTTGGTCAGGTGTCGGGTTTGAAATATGAGGCATACACTCTATAATACTTCCTTTAGACAAAGACTTATCAATTATTTTCGCTTCACTTTCAACATATTTTCGAATTTGATCCACATGTCTTCGCATTGAAACGTTATATTCTTTAAAATAAACTTCAAACATTCTATTTCCTAATCGCCGAGTTAGTTTACCTACAGACCATACACTTTTCCTTGCAATAAACCATTTTGCCCACACAGTTTCTCCTATCTGAAAAATTCTGCTTGGTTTTAATTCAGTAATTTCTATTTGTTGACTAGATTTATCAGGTAAAATTAAATCTAACCTAGATCTTAAAGACCTACCGAACATTAATTTGGCTGGTGTTTTCTTTGTAGAACTATGAATGGTATTTCTATATTCAAATAAAAAACTAAGCAATTTTTCATTAATTAATTGTTTTTGAGAGCAGCCCTCACTAATAATGCATTTGATCATTTTTTTACAAGTTTTTACCGATGATTCGGCTAGGCCGTTGCTGGCAGGGTGATAAACTGGCGAAGTTAGATACTCAATTCCGTTATTCTCACAAAAGTTTTTGAATTCAGCAGAGCATATTTTAACATCGTTATCAGAGACAATTGTTTGTGGTATACCGAAAACAGAAAACATATATTTTAATTTATTAATTAGTGCAGTCGTAGAGGTGCCACGATCCATATGAACACACTCCAGCCACTTACTAAAAGCATCCACTACTATTAAATAAACGCTTGGCCCCAGTGACATGTAGTCGATGTGGATTCGAACCCAAGGCCCGCTAGGTCGCGGCCAGGGCGAGGGCTGCGCGCACGCCGGCGCCGCGCGCACCGCGCTGCATGTCCCGCACGCCCCTATGTACCTCTCGATGTCCGTGTCTAATCCGGGCCACCACATCCTACTACGAGCACAACTTTTCGTTTTGACTATACCGAAATGGGCGTAGTGTAATTCTTTTATCAAACGATTTCTAAATTCCATCGGTATTACGACCCTATGCCCCCTAAATAAACATCCGTCAATAAGTTCCAAATCCGTTCTACAATTAAAATATGGTTGTATTTGTTTACATCGAATTCGTCGCGGCCATCCTTTATTCATATAATTGATAACGGTATTTATTATCTTATCGGTAGCCGTTGCATTGCGAATGTCCTTGAACTTGAGTGGCTTCACAGTGGCGTCAAGAAACAAAAACGCGCGACTGTCTCCGTCCTCCTCGCACTTGCACTTATCCGTTAAGGGCAAGGGAGACCGTGAAAAGTAATCAGCTACGCAGTTATTTTTACTACTGATGTATTGTACTTCATAGTTATATGCTGATAGTATTATGGCATAGCGTTGTAAACGTAATGCAGTAGTGACGGAAATACTATTTTTCTTGCCAAATATTGACAACAGGGGCCGGTGGTCCGTTTTAAGTATAAAAGGCTCTTGACGACCGTAGAGATAACAGTGATAATGTTTTACTCCGAAAATTATAGCAGTGGCCTCTTTCTGGATTTGGCTATAATTTTTTTCACTAGCCGATAATGAACGTGAGGCGAAAGCTCGCGGCCGCTCCGTGCCGTCCGGTGCGCGCTGAGCCAGCACGGCACCGAGTCCGGCGGCCCCGCGTCTACGGCGAGCACGAGCTGCGCGCGGGGGTCGAAGTGCGCCAGCACGCGCTCCGAGCCGAGCTCGCGTTTCACGCGATCCAGCGCCTCCTGGTGGCGCGGGCCCCACTCCCACTTGCTGTCAGCTCGCAGCAGCTCATGCAATGGGTGCATTAGAGATGACGCGTTTGGGATAAAATTACGGTAGTAATTTACGATACCTAAAAAACGTTTTACGTCTTTCACGTTCTTCGGCACGGATGCGTTAATAATGGCATCAGTTTTCTTAGGACACGTTCGTAGCCCGTTTTTATCTATAACGTAACCTAAATATGTTACGCTTTCCTGGAAAAACGCGCATTTTTCTTTCCGCAGCCTAAGCCCAGCATCATTTAACCTACGTAGCACTTCTTTCAGTCTAAATAAATGAATTTCTTTTGTCGTTCCTGTACAACAGATATCGTCGAGCCATATACTCACGCCTTCTATTCCCGAAAGAAGCGTTTCCAAGGCTCTTTGGAAAATAGCCGGTGCATTCGCTAAACCATACACAAGACGAGTATATTTATACATACCTTTGGGGGTATTTATTGTTGTAAGTAGCTGTGATTTTTCGGAGAGCTTAAATTGATTATAAGCGTTACTTAAATCAATTTTTGAATAGTGTTCTCCTCCCCCGATCTTAGCAAACACCTCTTCGATCCTTGGTAAGGGGTATTTGTCAATTTTCAAAACCTTGTTCAACGTACACGAATAATCACCGGCTATTTTCACTTTACCGTCGTCCTTAAGAACAGGGACAATCGGGGTGGCGTAATCTGAAAACTGTACAGGTACTAAAATTCCCAACCCTACTAATCTGTCTAGTTCCTCTGATACTTTAGTTTTTAACGCAAAAGGAACGGTTCGAGGTTTAAAAAATTTTGGCTCAGCGTTTTCTTTAAGATTTAATTCAACTTCAAATTTATTGAACGTCCCCAACTCATCCTTCCAAAGATTTGGATATGTTTTCAAAAGATCCTGGACCTCATCGACTGCGCAAATATTTTTACACATTACATTATTTATATCGTAGGTAAAACAAATATTAAATTTTGTCATAAAATCACGGCCTAGTAACGGAGGGCCCCCGTCCCTTATGACGTAAAATTTTATCTGTTGACAATTGTCGTTGAATTGAACGTTACTTATAAAATAGCCCATAGGCGTAATTTTATGACCACTATACATACACATTTTTATATCAGTCTTTTAATTTAACTTTATTAAAATATTGTCTATATAATTTATCCGATATCACACTAGAAACTGAACCCGTGTCTAATTCCATCTGAATTTTAGTACCATTAACCATTACCGACAGTTTTATAGGATTATAGTTTATATTCACGTACCTCATATTAAACAAATCGCACTCCTTGCATTCATGTCGATCTTCCGTGTCCGAATTCACTGACTCTAAAAATTTAACACTCTTAGCCTTAGCCTTACACACTTTCTTTAAATGGCCCTTTTCACCACACTTATTACACGTGAAGTTTTTGTAACGACACCTGGCGGCTTCATGGTTGCGCATGCCGCACACGGTGCAGCGCAGCTCGGCAGCTGTTCGCGCGCGGCCCACGCCGCCGCCCGCCGCAGCCTGCTCTGCCCGGGCGCCGCCTCTCTCGCTGCCCATCTTGAACACCATCTCCTCCTTGACTGCCACACTGCCCCCTGTTTCCATGCGACGCGCCTGTCGCGCGCACCCTGCCTGTTGGGCCATTTCAAGAGCCTTCGCGAACGTCAACGTTTTGAGGTCTTGCTCGCAGAGACGGTCTCGTTCCGGCCCTACGCCGAACCCCAATACAAAACGGTCACGAACCAAGGTCTCCAACTCTGTTCCGAACTCACAGTTCACGGCTAATCCCCTCAATCTTGCCGCCCAGTCCTCTGGACTCTCACCGTCCATTTTGATGGCCTCATAAAACTTTGCCCTATCGGCGAAAGTTGATCTTCTCGGCGTGAAATGGGAATTTAAAACGTTGAGTAATTCACTGAAACTCACTTCTTCGACTTTATTTGGAAAAACCAAATTTATTACAAGCCGATACGTCTCATCGGACAAATACGTCAGTAGTATTCCACTCTTACTTTCTTCAACCACATTGTTAATTTTGAAAAACATTTGCAGCCGTCCTGAAAACACTTGCCACTCATGTATTTTGTGGTCAAAAATGGTCAATGTTCCCAATAAACTCATTTTGGATAGGGTAATTGATCCCAGATCGTCGCCACGTGGTATATATCTAAGTTAAATGAAACACAACTGTATCCGATCGAGGTTAGTTTATTACTGTCGTAGCAAAGGTCACACAGCGCGGGCGCAGCCGCGTACCTACACACCAAGAATATAGTAAGTTTCAAATAAAAAACACAAAACAAGCACATAAGACTAAGAGCTTTTAATAATATTTTTATTTAAGTATTAAACTGTATATTTTGTGATTCTTTGCTAATATAATGCTTACATACGTAAGTCACACTAAAAGTTTTGCGTATGTTATAATCAAAATATTATGAATATTGCCTTTCAAAATACTATCCTTTAAATTTTAAACATTTAAACCATTATTTAAAACAGGAGGACGACAGTTCTGAATGCATGTTTTCTACGTGCTGATGTGTTGCTATCACTGCCTCTTCAGCAGTGCGATCACAGAACTTTATCGAATCGTTTGTTAACGAATGTTCGTATAGTATGAAGACGGTTTTTAAGAAAAAATTTAAATCTATCCTTTGCCGCACGGCCAGCTTAAATAAATGTGTGCCTTGTTAATTTTGAATGTTTGTAAACATGTTGTATGTACTCATAAATATCTGTAAAATAAAAAATTACAATATTACTCAAAACTTGCAACCGACTCCATACTATACGAGCATTCGTAAATATTCGTTAATATACGATTCGATAAAGTTCTGTGATCGCACTGCAGATTTGGTAAAAGAGAAACTTCTCACCAATCTTTGATTTTGGGGAAAATACTGAGTAAGATAAATAATAGGCGATGACTAATTTAGGAGCTAAAAATTACTTTGTTTTGTTGACCGTGTATGAAGAAGCGTTGTCATGTTGAGTTATTTTTAGTTTTGGTAAGAGTAAAGAATTGTCATTAATTAATTTAGAGTTTATCAAACGCAAATAAAAATAAACAAATAAAAAGTAGATGTTTTATAATAATTATTAATTATAATTTTTCTATGTATACCAATCATAGAGCAATAAAATAACAGTCTTTATTAAATTAAAAGAATGCGTGTATGCCAATAATTCTATGTGCAACGACTTCATTCCTTGCTACGATGCAACACAACGTTTTTTTTCAACGTCCACCGTTTAAAACGCTTATTTAACATTACGCTTATTTTAGTTGGCGAAAAAACGATGTCAACAACGGATGTTGGTTGAGAAACAACGATGTATCCAAAAACTATCCAATAGAATAATTATGAATTATATATTATATATTTTTTTTTCTGACACTCACACATTATCTAGCCCAAATTAAGTTTCTTAAAGAACTTGTGCTATGGATACTCGATAACTAATATACTTAAGAAATATATAAACATACATATTGAATAAATACATATTTTTTATTAGAATAAACTTAAATAAACATATATAAACATCCATGACTTGACGACCAATATCTGTGTTCATCACACAAATATCCGCCGCCGCCGGGATTCGAACCCAGGACCTCTGGCATAGAAGGCTATGTATGTTACCACTACACCAGCCGGCCGTCGATATTTGTAATCTATTATATTTGTATTCTAATACATAAATATGACATAACAATGTATTAAACTTATTTTTTTTTTACTGAACGTACCCGCGAGAGTGAGCATAGACAGCACTAGAGTGCGAGCAAGAGAACATGATAAGCGCCGCCATTTTCAATTCCTTTCTTTATTGAAAAAATTTTTCGTTAACAAACTGCCAAATTAACGAGTTGCAATCAAAATTGCTTGTAGGTATATTGTCCTTTTTTGTGGTGAATCTCCTGTACGATAATCTGTTTTTCTATTATTGTAGACAGAATTGATTAAAAACTCATGAACTAAGATAGGTATATCGTTGTGAATGGCGCGATAAAACGCTACTTGGACACTCATGTGTCTATATTATGAATATGAATCACCAACGCTATTTTAAATAGTCGATAAGTTCGTTTAGTTCGCGCCAAACATCTAATCCCCTCTGAAGTTGCTGCAAGGCGTCCCGCGCAGGTGTTTTACTTGCAGAAATCCTGCGCGATGCGACAACTTCAGAGCGGACAAGATTGTCTGCGTGATCTGACTTAGGTAACGTCTATACGTGCAATATTAGTCTTTAAATAAAGTTAAAAAGTACATAAGTAGATAATATTTATTTTATATAAAATAATTTTAATTTTTGAAGTCGTCGTGGCGCCGTGATTACTGTGTGTATCATACGATATCACAGGTTTAGCAACGTTCGGCGCGGTCGGTACTTGGATGGGTGACCGCCGACCGTTCATTTCTCACGAATTCCGTGCTTCGGGGCGCACGTTAAGCAGTCGGTTCCGGGTGCTGTATACTTTTATACAGTAGTCGTTAGGGTTTGTTAGAAGCCAATTTGGCGCCCTGAAAATTCTGGCATCCACCACTCAGCACTGGGCCAGCTTGGTGGTTTATGGCCTATACCTCCTCTTCACCCAGGGGAGAGACTCATGCCCTGCAGTGGGCTCATTACAAAGAGTTGTGATGATGATGAAAATTATTTTGGATTTGGTATTACTATGAAATTACTATCTTCCTAGAATAACTGTTTAAAACCATCGCGGTTATTTCTATAATTTAATAAATTCACGGGATTCTTACCAAGATTACCGATTTTTATATCACGCGTCCGATATTTCGATGACAAGCACCATGATCGCGGACTCGCGAAATCGTGGTAAGAATAAGTACCGTGAATTCATTGAATTATATCTCTAGTAGTGAAGTGCTATCAGTTGTAGAAACAATATTTATAAATACTTATAACTTGTGCACAATATAAGTTGAGATCGCGCCAACCATCTAGTCCCTTCTGAAGCTGTTGCCGGCATTTCGCTCAGTCGCAGTACAGATATCTACAGTAATTCAACTCGGCCGCGTCTTTGAAATAATTGCGTACAGCGCCGCGGTCCGTTCATATGTGATAGGGCTGTCCGACGTCAGCGTTTAAATTACATTTGCCTACTTTTTGCTTAATTCCATTTAGTTTTGCAAATATACTTTTTTTATATAAACAAATAAAATACTTTGTAAGTAAATTGAATAGGAAGTGTCCAACAAAAATACGTTTTGTGTCAAAAAACAAGTTTACGTTTGAATAAAAAATCTGTCTTAGATTAGCGACCGAAAAATACTTGCGCCTCGACTGAGACGCACGAAAAGATGTATTATTAAATTTTAAAGTACCTACCTATAAACAATCCGCATATTAACGTAAAGCTCAATCAACAATTTTTTCGGACACTTCCGACTGGCCGCATGCCGAGATCGAGCCGCGTAGGTATAGCTCGCATATTGTCGGTTTAACAACTTGGAGGGGACTAGATACTTGGCACGGTCTATACCTAGCTAACATGTGACTTATGTAGTTACAGTTTTTCATAAGTGCAACATTGTTATAGTACGTTCAAAAAGTCACGACTCGAAAGGTCATTTACCTAAAAAAATAACCGTGGAGTTGACAATCCATTGTCTATCTCTTTCCATCTTATGTATTTGTCATGATATCTTGTTCTCTTGCAAAGATATAACTAGGCTAAGATTGGTTCGCCAATATTCGGTCGGATATTTTAAAAAATATGTAAACTACAAAAATATGTATATTATAATAAACCTATCAAAAAATAACGTACTTTCGAATTTCCTAATTTTTGTTTACATGTTTAATCAGTTCATGTTGATTTACAGAAGGCAGCAGACTGAGGGTTACAAAACTGTCAAAGTTCCCCAACCCATTTTTAACTTAGTTCAAATTCAATTTCATTTTTTTGATAGATTTGTAACGCTTGACATGCTGCCTTCTGTACCTACTTTAGTAGTTAGGCATCATCGTCTATGGTTCGGTTATAAATTATAACCCTTGCAAATTGGTAATTCACGTGGTCACCATTACTGTGACGTCAAAAGTACGACGACAACGCTTTGAATTCTCAGCACCTCTAACCAATTTTATTATAAGTACGCTAACTGTAGTCACGGTGATACTATCTGTACAGTACTTCAACTTGATACAAACGGACGAAACGCTATGCCAACGCGGCTCGATCTAGGCATGGAGGTAGTCTCGACGGGCTCTCGAAACAGTTTTTGATTGAGCTTTACATTAAAATTAAAATGCGGATCTTTTATACTTCATTTAGTAATAAATCATTTCGTAAGTCTCAGTCGAGGCGCAAGTATTTTTCAGTCCCTTATGTATAAGACAGATTTGTTATTCTTTTTTTTTTTTTTTTTATAAGTGACTAAACCCGCGTTTGACCTCAATCTCACCTGATGGTAAGTGACGATGAGGTCGAAGATGAAAGCACACGGGTTTAGGAAGGAACTGGCTCTTTATACAATATTGCCGGAACACATTACCGCCGGAGCGGTAACATTTGGCGGCAGACTTTATATAAAGGGTGGTCGCTAGCCAGGCGGACCCAGAAGGGATCCTACCACCAAGCAAAGCGAGTTGGTATTCAAACGTAAACATGGTTTTAGACACACAAAGCATTTTTTTTAACACTTCCTATTCAAGTCACAAAGTATTTTTTTGTTCACAAAACTAAATGGAATTACACACAAAATAATTAAAATGCTGATGGGCAGCCCTATCGCATGTGAACTTACCGCAGCGCTGTAGGCATTTATTTCAAAGATGCGGCCGAGTTGAAATACTGAATCTATGTGACGTCACGCCACGGTTAATGCGACAAGGTTCCATCGCAGTACCAAGTTGCGGGGATTGTACTTGCCGCGAACGTTATTTGCTACCTACAGGTACTATGATGTATTATATGTAGATTTAAGTTAGATTCTTAATTTAATAGTAAATTAGTAGCCAAGGGCTGTAAGGCATCAATTGCAGCCCGAGATATTTCGAGATATTCTCGCTGCGCTCGTGCGCCTATAGTTCGAGGGTGCAATTGATGCTTACACCCGAGCTAGCTATTCTGCTTTACATCTCGATTGTGAGGTAAGTAGAAAATAACGGCATTACAAGAATAAAACATTTTAATATTGTTAATTGCTAATTCAGCTTTCATTTTCATTGAATCCGGAGTGCAGCTTATATCTTCATCAATTGAAGAACTCATGTTTTTTCCTAATTAGCAAGTAATTATAAAAAAATCCCAAAAAAAAACAATATTTAAAGTTAAAGTTTTCTATTCCCGCCTTTTTTTCATTAAAAAGAATCAAGTAAAGAACTTTTTAATTTTTTTTTCAAGTACGTAATTGAGCTTCGCCGTTCGACATTTAAAATTGATGACTATATTATACTCACACGAAGACTGAATAGCAAAGCGACCTCTTTGGGCATTGCGCTGAATGCATGATGTCTATTGCCAGTATGATGGTTAGATGTACGCGAACTTTTTGAAAGAAAGAAGTGTTTTTTTTAACAACTTACCGCCTTAGGGCTTTTTTAGCTAGATTATTACCCTAGAGCGCTAATTAGTCACCTACAAGCCCCATTTGGAGGTAATAAGAACCTACTTACCGAACATGAGAGATGTAAATACATATATGTATCTAGTCATGTTTCAAAAGCACATTTTTGACATATTTGTGCGAGCCTTAGTTTTGTATTTATATTCTATTTTAAATTCGAAAGCAATCTGTAAATAGTAGGTACTATAGATAATAAATTATGTGATTAAATATAGAACTGCAAAAGTCATAATTTTCAGAGTTTTATTTAAAACCTCATTAGTTTCTAGATCCTTATAATTTGAAGAGTTGATTCTTTTGCCAGAACTCCTGGATTCGAATCCTGGTGAAGGTGGATATGTATTGGTCAGAGTGTAGAAAAGGGTGTACGATTATAAGGGGAATTGGGACTTAGACAAATGAACTGAAAATATATGACAAATAAAATCACCCGAACAGGACTCGAATCTGGGACTTCTCGCTTGCTGGACGAGTGTTCTTCCAACTGAGCTACCGTGACCTGGTTACACGTCACCGATATTACTGAACATATTCTGTTTTAACGTTATATTGCTAACGTAGCTCCGTCTCATGGTATAGCTTTGCAGCTAAACCACCCGAAACAAATTTCTTTCAGAATTTGCAAATCTCAGTTAAATTTTTAAACATTAGTTAAATTAATTAAATTAGTAAACACTCACAGAATTCTTCTTGAACATTCAGCTTACAGGAACATTATAAACATTAATATTGAAAGAAAAACGTAGAATGTGCCAGCTGCTTCTCTTCCCGGGCATACTACATCACTACAATAGTCTTTTTCCATCTTTATAATACCTCCAAATTTGTCAAACGTGGCACCAGATGGTCTTGTAACCTCTGGTGTTCTGCCTACCCCATAAGGGATACCACCGTGACGTTATGTATGTATGTATGTATGTATTAATGTTTATATCACAAATGGGGGCGGTGAAAATCATAACTGTTACAAATATCTGAATCTTCTTGCCTACCACGGGCTCCTGCCATGCCATACGTTTTTGTAACGCATGACAAAAGTAGAACTTGCCTAGATCATGTCTTTCTGAAATCAAATTGTCCTTCATCAACGACTGTACTGTCAACTAATATCACAGATCATAAATCAGTCTTCTTTGAACTGGTCACTAAAACACCAACTAACTATACGCGTACGTTTAAGCGTAAAATAAATTACGATGGGATAAAGAACCATCTTGAATTTGAATCATGTGATTTTCAGAAAATTATGCAGAGTAATGATCCAACTACTGCTATTCATGATTTGATTACATTAATTCAACAAGCTATAGAGAAAAACTCCCAAAAGGTGCAAGTGAATTCCAAAAGGGTCTTAAAGAGCCCTAGATGACAGAAGAGTTACTTAGGTGCCAAAAACAATAAAGGTAATTTGTACGCTAAATATAAGTTAAATCCTACAAATGACATTCTTAAGAAAACCTATTTTTGATATAGAAACTTCTGCTTCAATCGTATAAAACAACTTGAGCGCCAATATGAACATACAAAGTCCCTCTGACTGCAACCTTGACAAATTCAAAGTTTTAATAAATCGCTTAAACCGTTTGTGCCGTGTTAAAAAGGAAGACTCTTTGGTAAATCGTGGTTCTGCACAAGTCTGGAAATTCCTCAAATCTGTCGGTGTCGTCGATTCTCCCAACTCATCCCTTAAAGATTCCGATTTGAGCGCTCTGAACAATTATTTCTCCCTTCCTCCTGTATATATTGTAAGGCAACTTTTATAAAGTTAAGCTATTAGTATCCTTTTTGGAATTGTTTTTGTTGTTGTTATTTCCATAGTGATGTTTTACTCAAGTTTGTAATACTTATCGATAAAACTTGTCGATACAGGGTTCAGTTGCGTATTATTTGATCTTGCGGAAAATTCACGTATCATGTATATTTAAACCACAATAATAACGCTCAAAATTGCAAATAAATGGCTGAATAATGCAAAAATGTATCCAAAACAAAGGCGGACAAGTTGAACGTGAATTGCAATGTGCAACGAAAATAAATTTTATTTTGCACAAACTTTCACTTTGTTTTATTTTACTTTCCAATAAACGAATAAACCAATAAAAGAATCAAGCTCAATAAGCGTAATTATTTTATGTCCACTATCCAAATAACGGGTGACTAGTGACAAATTTTAGATACTGAAGGAGAGCACTCTGTACTCGACTTTGATCATAATAATGTAATAAACTACCTTCTTGGTAGGTACTTAATTTTTCAACAGAATTCCCTATTAATATGAATTCTTTAACTGTTACTTTTGGTTAAGTTTACTCAGTAAATTATTAAGATTATTTTTTTTATTTTATTTTGTCTCTTCATGTATGATCTCAACTTGCGGAACATCGGCCACAGATCTTCCTGCAGGCACATACAACACAACAAATTTATTCTGCACACGAACTATTAAACAGGCTCCTAGTTTATTTTTAGTAGTTTCGTAATTGATTGAAACCAATTTCTTTCATATAATGCAGAACATTTCGTTATTAAAACATAATGTGAAATCAACATACAAAAATAATAATCGACGAATGCAGAGCATTAAAAAAACCGACTTCACGTCAATACTTTGGCCGACTAATAATGTCATCCACGTAAACATTCTCCAAAATCATACATATTGTTTCAAAAATTTGAAATTTTCAATGAAGTACTCAACCGATTTCGATGAAATTTATATGGGACCAAGTATCCTCTATCATATGACTTAAGAATTTTTAAAATCGATCCATAATGGTCTGGAATATCGTTTTACATAGACACAAAAAAAACATACAGACGAATTGAGAACCTCCTCCTTTTTGGTAGTCTGTTGAAAAGCATAAACAGTCGATATTTATTTCATCGACAAAAAGTGACCATATCTGCAATGCACTAAAGAGACGCCGTTTAACTCCTCTGTTTAAGGGCGGGTTGTATCAAACGGTTGGTTATCGTATCATACGTACGTAACTTTTTGACGATTACGTCAGATGTTTAACGTACGTCAAATACAAAGCGTTGTTTCATCACAAAAAAAACTGTTCGTCAATGTCTTTTCTCTTCCTTTCCACAATTGAATCATCATCACTATCATTTAAAATATATGAAAATAAAACAGAAACCATAATGTTAAAAGCTTTCAACCAAAGATGTCCTGCCTGTCAACTCAGTTTTCACTAGAAAGTTACGTTAACCAGTGGGTGGATGGACAGTCAACGTAATCGTTAATTTTTGACGTCCGTTATAGGTGAAACAACCCGTTTTCTAGCTTGACAGTGGTTAACGCCATTTTTAACGTTGACAGACACGTAAAGTAGTTGTGATACAACCCGCCCTTAGTGTAGGTATAGGTACCTACACCATTTTTTCATAGACAAGGCAGCTCCTTTAGTTCTTGTCTCATGGCTTAATATTCTGTGCTTTCCTGTGACTCTTGATTTGTCACTGACATTGAAAGGACACCACGGACGATGTCAACAACGGTTAAAAGGAATTTGTTTACATTAACCGTATTAAAATGTTTTTTAAAAGAATAGCACCAAGTGGCAATTTACTCTTGCCAGATTGATTAATACAGATATAATTTAAAGTAAGTGGCATTATTTATATTTAATTTAAAATTCACAAAGTTATTGGCATGTGGCGTCGCCTTGAGAATAGCGCTACCCCATCTCCTCCCGTGGGTGTTGTAAGAGGCGACTACGGGACAATAATCCATCGGACGGACAGTAGCGTCCTTCTGTGTAGCTAAAACATCTTACTGCAATCGCGAACTAGCCTGCCAAGTGAGGCGATTACGGCATTTCCCCCCATTTTGGAGGAGGCCTATGTCCAGCAGTGGACGTCTACAGGCCACTGATGATGCTGATGATGATTTCAGCGAACGTGTACCTAATCCTATAGGAAGGAATAGCCTAATTTTGGGTGTGGGCTACTACGCTAAAATCAAATATTCCTAATGCACTGTTTTAGTGGTTTAAAACAATCAGTCCGATCACAAACAAACCATTATCATTATATAAGTTTACAAATATTCGCATAGTGTGGAGTCGTCGGTTGCAAGTTGCAAGTAACATTGTCTGGCTAAACTTTAAGTACGGTAATACTATATACAGTATTTCAACTTCACTTGCTTGGTGGTAGGATCCCTTCTGGGTCCGCCTGGCTAGCGACCACCCTTTATATAAAGTCTGCCGCCAAATGTTACCGCTGCGGCGGTAATGTGTTCCAGCAATATTGTATAAAGAGCCAGTTCCTTCCTAAACCCGCGTGCTTTCATCTTCGACCTCATCGTCACTTACCATCAGGTGAGATTGAGGTCAAACGCGGGTTTAGTCACTTATAAAAAAAAAAAAAAAAAGAAACGCGAGCTAAATCTACCTGTCTCGATATCAGTATGCGCTTAGCATGCGGCCAACCGCGACTGTCTGTCGAAACAATTCAAGCTGTACATTAAAATGCCGATTTTTTATACTTTAAAATTTAAGATATAAGATCGATTTGTTATTCATACGTAAACATGGTTTTCTTGACACAAAACGCATTTTTGAACACTTCCTATTCAATTCACAAAGTATTTTATTTGGTTCTATAAAACAAGTATATTTACCATCACGATACTAAATGGGATTAAACAAAAAGTAGGTACTTAGGCAAAAACCAAGAACAAGTCGTCGTGGCGCCGTGGTTACTGTGTGTATCAAACGATATCACAGGTCAAGTTACGTTCGGCGCGGCCGGTGACCGTCGACCATTCATTTCTCACGGCGACTTCCGTGCTTCGGAGGGCACGTTAAGCAGTCGGTCCCGGGTGCTGTATACAGTAGTCGTTAGAGTTTGTCAGAAGCCATTTTCAGCGCCCTGAAAGTTCTGACATCCACCACCCAGCACTGGGCCAGCTTGGTGGACTATGGCCTATACCTTCTCGTCACCCAGGGGAGAGACTCATAGCCCTGCAGTGGGCTTTTTACAAAGAGTCGTGATGATGATGACTTAGGCAAATGTAATGAAGGCGAGCAGCCCTATCGCATGTGAACGGACCGCGGCGCTGCTGCGCGCTGTAGGCATTTATTTCAAAGATGCGGCCGAGTTGAAATAAGTACTGTACACTCGCTGCCACACGCACGACAAGTGTAAATTAACAGGTGCCTTGTTAATTTTGAATGTTGAACATGTTAAATAACTGTAACCTACTTACAACGAACTCCACCCTATGCGATCATTTGTAAACTTACGAATCGATTTAAGTAGTTCTGCGATCGTAATCCATATTCGCATTACTAATTTCAAATGAAACAGGTTTCCTGCAAACCGGTTGGGTATTTCAAAACCTATACGGGCGAATGCAAAAACATACACACATACATAACTTCACGCCTATATCCCTTATAGGGTAGGCAGGACGCCAGAGGCTATAAAACCATTTGATGTCACGTTTGACCAATTTGGAGGCATTATAATGATGGGGAGAGAGGTCAGCGTATCGCCCACAAAAACGCCAATAAAACCTCTGTCTCTTAACTGAATATTACAGTGTGCCCGGTAAGAGAAGCAGCTGGCACATTATATGTTTTTCCAGCATGGAAGATGAAACGCGACAAATCCCAGTGAACCCCACTTGTTATGACCACAGGGTTTCCTCTGAATAGCGGTGATTTGTCCCAGAAATGTTTTGCGGAGAGCCAGGTCTTTCCTGAACCCGTGAACCGCATCATAGTCGTTAAGGTCTGTCAACAAAGGTCACACAACATTATCTAGCCCAAATTAAGTTTCTTAAAGAACTTGTGTTAGGGATACTAGATAACTGATATACTTAAGAAATATATAAACATACAAATTGGATAAATACATATTTTTTATTAG
Organism: Stenoptilia bipunctidactyla; assembly: GCA_944452665.1. Classification (NCBI taxonomy): domain Eukaryota; kingdom Metazoa; phylum Arthropoda; class Insecta; order Lepidoptera; family Pterophoridae; genus Stenoptilia; species Stenoptilia bipunctidactyla. Next base: position 20,363,825 of record OX101746.1, read on the forward strand.
AATAAACTTAAATAAACATATAAACATCCATGACTTGACGGCTAATATCTGTATTCATCACACCGATATGCGCTGCCGCCGGGATTCGAACCCAGGACCACTGGCATAGAAGGCAATGTATGTTACCACTTACTCATTTGTAATGACGACCGGCTGGTGTAGTGGTAATGTGGCGTAATTTTAAATATAGATTGTCGGGTCAGGATATAGTAATTACGTTGACTAAAAATGTAACTGAAGGCTTTATCCATGTCAGAGATCTAAAACCAAATCATTTTTTTCCTTAAACCAAAAAAAATCTTCCATGCTGGACTGGGAGCGAAAGAAAAATATAGAATGTGCCAGCTGCTTCTCTTCCCGGGCATACGGTAAAAGTCAGTTAAGGGACGGAGTTTTATCGGCGTGTTTGTGGGTGATATGCTGACCCACTATCACTGCAATAGTCTCACTCCATCATAATAATACCTACCTCCAAATTTGTCAAACGTGACATCAGATGGTTTTATAGCCTCTGGTGTTCTGCCTACCCCTTTAGGGATACAGGCGTGAAGTTATGTATGTGTGTGTGTACAATTTTTTTGGCAAATCGAGCATTTGTCGAAGTTTATACGCTCGAGCTAGCTTTGTGATTTATGTGCTCAACCTCCTCGTCAACCAGGGGTGAGATTCATCCCTTTGCAGTGGGGTTAGAAAGGGATTTGATGATTATACAGGGTGACTGGTGGTTCTTTTCGAAATTCCAGGACGTGATAGCACAGAATAAGTAATAGTACCGTTGGTACAGAAGAATTACTCCGCAAGAAGATCTAAATAAATTCGAGTCTTGCTACGACGCGATACGGTGGAATTCAGCTCGCACAGCATTACGTACCTGCAAATTTATATACCTAGAAGTTTTGTCTCTTTGCTGCTTAGGGTTGCTGCCTAGTGAAGAATAATTAATCTCCTTATTTGTAATTAAGTATCTACCGATGTAGCTGTTATTCTACCTTTGTAAAAAATATTATTTCAACTTACCTAAAGTACAAAATGAAAAAAAAGTTACGACGAATAATTAGTAATACTAACTATGTTTTGTTTACTAAATTGAACATAATCAAATCTAAACATAATCTAATTGAATATTTGTTTCTTTTTATGTCCATTTTTAAATACTATTTGCGACCTCGATCATATAATTACTGTGAGTGCTATTAGGTAGGTAGGTATCTACAACGCGCGCGCGTGACACACGACTGATTCGAAATCCGCCGGCGGAGCGCTTCGCTGTAGGTAAATAACGGATGTACCGCGCGGAGTGAGCCAGGCCTGGTGATAGTTTGAGATCATACATGCAGAGAAAAAAATAAATAAAAATGAATATTAACTATTTACTGAGTAAACTTAACCGAAAACTTTAGAAAGGGAACACTACTGTGTGCGTGTTGACTGAGGCAGCGCTTCGGGAAAAATGTACTAAGGTCTCTTTATTTATTCATTGGGATTTCTGGTAAAAAATTATATACCTACTTTTATTACATAATTATTATGATTCAAATCAAGTTCAGAGTGCTCTTCTTCAGTATCTACATTTTGTCACCAGTCACCCTGTATAAGTTAAATACCATAACATCCGATCAAAAACGCCTTTTATTTTATATTCAAAATTTGAAAAACTGTGATTTAATTCTGTTACAGGTCCGTCAAAATGTGCTTCGTAATAACCCAAGTATATCGCCTATTGTACTGTTGCATGCATATGTGCAACCGACTCTGCACGCTTAGCATATTCATGTGCGAGAACCTCTTACACACTGGCCTCATGACGTGCTACAACATCATGGCTGCAATACTCCAGATATGCTCCATCATCCCTTTGTTATGCGTGTTCCTCGTCACTTCCAAGCTTAGCTGCTTGCTCTGCAACTGCGGATGCAACAGTTGTAGAAGATACCCAGGATCCAGTTTCTGCATCCTTGGTATTTTCATCCTCTTTCTTGTGTTCCTAACGGGGAACGAAGAAAAAATGTTCAAGATGCTTGGCTATCAAAAAAAGAAAAGCAACGCGACAGTAGCGCGTAATGAAGATATTTTCCTGAATGACGCTTTAGATTTGCTGGAACTGAATATGAATGATTCGAATTTGAGAAATAATGATAATCAAAACTCACTGAAAGCAGCGAGTGAAATCACGTTTACAAATAGTTTTACGACTATACTGGCTCCTAAGGTAGCTAACGTTACAGTGCTAGATGATTTGAACTGGCTTTTAGATTCGGACGAAGCAAGCATGTCTAGTTTGCAACATCGCACAGTTACAAAATAGCTGCAGTTAGATATATTTGAAAACATTATAGAATTCCAAGAATCGAATTATGATAATCTACTAAACTTCCTCCAGGAGCAATTCCAGGAGATAAACTATGCAGATCATAAAGCAATTCCTTCCCGTGCCGTAATATAGAAATTTTACAACTGTTTCGAGATGATTTACTTTTATTTTATAAGTATTTAATATATATTTTAGTGTATTCTTCTGTGTTTCTTTTTAAGAGCAAAGAATAAATCTTAATATCGCCATAAGTTTTCAGGAGTCATTAAACAAGCATAGTTTTAAAATTTGAAATGAGTATTTTGGACATACATTCAATTCCGTTCGTCAGCATCACATCTCTTGAATACCATTTTCCTTCTTGGAATCCTGGAAGCTTACGAAATAATTTCTATAAACCCAATGTCAACCGTTGTCTTAGATAAACGAGAAAATATCAGGTAGTGGTTAACTACTTAGGTGTTCAGTTGCTTTCTTCAGGGTCACAATTCTGTATTGTGATCGTGTATTGGTCGCATTTGGTTAAAGCGGCCTATTCAAAGCACAGCCTGCAGGGCCCTTCTTGCAGTGGCACTGCCAATCGTATTGTGTGCATGCATGCAGGGGCGATTTGCGACAGGGTAAAGAAATAAAATATCGGCCCTGCATGCATACACACAATACGATTGGCAGTGCCACTGCAAGCAGGGACCTGCAGGCAGTGCTTTGAGTAGGCCGCTTAAGTAATTGACGCTCAACCACGACGACGCCGGAGCCTCAACCCTGAAGAAAACAACAGCACATCTAGTTATTTATTAAAGACCCGCGTTTTACCTCAATATCACCTGATGGTAAGGGAAGATGAGGTCGAAAACGGGGTCGTAGATGAAAGGCCAAGTAAAGTTAAAAGTCGACTAATAAAGAAAATATAGACTACTAATTTGGTTCCAAAAAGATTAAGCGCGATGGACTGGCTGATCATTTGTATCAATTATTTAAGTTGGCTTAATCTGACAACAAATCGGTGGTGACGATGTTTACAATTACCACTTTTCAATAACCATTAAACCTGATTTAGATAGGTCTATCACTTCATTACCCGGCCACTTACCATTACTATTGTCATTCATAACTCGATTTTGTTGTCGACACGCAAACTTATATTCCCTCCGCATTTTTGAGAAACAATTCAAATCTTATCTCATTAAAAAATGGATCTGCATCGAGAACATTTTCATGCTTTGATTTTTTACGAATTCAAATGTGGCTTAAATCCTGATTAGTCATTTGATCGACTTCAAATTGCTTTTATGGATTTAGGCAACCATCTACCGCTGGTATAGCAAGTTCAATCAAACGCGGTCGTTTAACATTGGAGGATGAACAAAGAAGTTGTCGTTATCACCGACGACGGCTATCAACGAAATAGTGTGCTGACAGTAAAAAATGTAATGCAAGAAAGCAGACGAATTTACGTAAAGAGGAGATTCAGCACACTCTGCAGATTGATTCAGGAAGTGTTTACAAAGTTTTACACGAGCACCTTAGCGTAAGTAGAATATTTTCCCGCTGGGTGCCGCATAACCTCACCGAAGCTCAGAAGCAGGCCCGTGTGGATTGGTGCCGTGATATGATACAAAAAGTTGATGCAGGCTCGTCACGGCGCGTTTACGACATTATGAATTTTCAGGGCGTCGCTTCATATTTGCGCTTAAAATTATCTCCATCATGATTCATTATAGAAAAGCATTGATTTGCACCGTACGGCACTGCGCCGCGCAGGCCAACGCATCCAATATAGACATGGATTTACGCCCTAAGGGAGATATTGCGTGTATGTGAAGCCTATGCTGTGGAGCATGGACTTATTCGCAATGTGAAAAAGTGCGAGTTCATGGTTTTTGAGGTAGCAGATAAATGCTTAGATTACACATACAATATCTACCTAAATGGTTTGCGCAGATGATACAAATTTTAAATATCTAGGCCATATCCTTGCTAATGACCTCACGGACGATGACGACATTGATTGGAAGCGTAGGGCTCTGGCGGTCGGAGGTAACATACGTAGATTTTTCCATTGTTCTGAAGATGTTGAAATAACGGTTTTCAAACCATATTGTCAGAGTTTATGCTCGGGAGGTCTGTGGGTTAATCATACCAAAAGGTCACTAGACGCCATAAGACTGTTTTTCGTTTTCGACTGTTTTTGAATTCTCTGGCCCACACTGCTAAGGAGAAAGCAGATTTATTTGCTAGTATCTTCGCAGAAAATTCTCGTCTAGATTGCCAAGGAAAAATCCCACCCCAATTACCTCAGTTCGGACCTACAATGGGTACCGTTCACATTCGCCAAAAGGAGGTTCTTAAATGCTTGCTGCACCTAGACGAGAACAAAGCTAGTGGTCCAGACGGTATTCCTGCAGTGGTCTTAAAACGCTGCGCAGCTGAGTTGTCTCCTGTTTTGACACGTCTTTATCGACTTTCGTTGGAATCCGGTAAGGTCCCCAAGTCCTGGAAGCTTGCTAACGTACAGCCAGTACCAAAGAAGGGAAGCCGTGCCGATCCTGTCAACTATCGACCAATTTCAATCACCTCCATACTTTGCAAAGTCATGGAACGTGTATTGAACAATCGACTCCTGGCATACCTCGAGACCAACGAGCTCCTAAGCGATAGCCAATATGGTTTCCGCAACGGGCGCTCGACCGGCGATCTTCTCGTGTATGCCACTCACTTATGGAGCGAGGCCTTGGAGGGTCATGGTGAAGCAATAGCTGTATCCTTAGACATTTCCAAGGCCTTTGACAGGGTCTGGCATGATGGTCTCTTAAGTAAGCTTCCAGATTATGGCATACCGATTGGGCTCTGCGACTGGATATCTGATTTTCTGAGGGAACGGTCAATTCGAGTAGTCTTAGATGGCTTCTCCTCCGACCAAATGGCAATTAATGCCGGGGTACCTCAGGGATCTGTTCTCTCTGCAACATTATTCTTGCTGCACATTAATGACATTTTAACACCGGGCATTATTAGTTATGCTGATGACAGCACTGTTGTAGAGAGATACGTATCCAATGCACGAGCGAGCCCCCGTGAAATCCAGAGTTTAAGAAAGTCAATGATTGAGCGCGTTGATTTGACCTTACGGAAAGTATCCGATTGGGGTGAGTCGAATTTGGTCAAATTCAACGCGTCCAAAACTCAGGCGTGTCTATTCTCCGCAAAAAAGAGCACCTTCACATTAACGCCCACTTTCCAAAATGTATCTGTCCCCATCACTGACCATCTAGGGCTTTTAGGCGTAACTATAACATCCAGTTTAAACTTCGGTCAACAAATTGTGTCCATGGCTCAAGTAGCTTCGAAAAAGTTGGGAATCATCTCGAAGGTACGGCGGTACTTCAGCCCTGCACAGCTTCTTAACTTATATACAGCTCAAGTGCGATCATGCATGGAGTACTGCAGTCATCTTTGGGATGGTTCAGCCAAATATCAACTAGAAGCGCTGGACTCCGTTGACCGAAGAGCCCGTAAATTAATTAACAACGTCGACCTTACGACCAAAAAACTACAGACCCTAGAGCATCGTCGTAAGGTTGCTTGTTTAACCGTGTACTACAGGATACATTTTGGTGAGTGCGCGAGTGCTCTGTTTGAGCAAATTGAACCCTCACCCTTTTACCATCGGACTACTAGACGCAGACAGAACTTCCATCCGTATGTGGTTGATATTCCGAAAAGTCGAACTAAGCGCTTTGACAGTTCCTTTTTGATACGGGTCGCCAAGGTTTGGAATGAACTGCCTGCGTCTATTTTCCCTGACCAGTATAGTCCTAGTACTTTTAAGCGTCGAGTGAATAGGTTTCTCGTGGATGGACGTGTACCACCTTAGTCTTCATGTTCACTTAACATCAGGTGTCAGGGAAGACAAACGTCCCATCCATATTTTATAAAAAAAAAAAAAAAAAAAGAGTTCAATAATATCTTCAATATTATGTTAGAATTGCTCGCTTTTGTCGTGCATCGGGGATGTTTGCGTTGCGGTATATCACATTGATTGTTTTCATGCTATCCAGCACAAGAAAACGTCGCAGAGCAGTCGCAACAGTATCCTGAGGACTGTCGCGGTTGGCTCTCGCCCTTATGGACTAATCTCAAGGAAAGTTACAATTAGATTGCCATTTTTCTCTTTTGTTGCATGATATGTTATGTTAATTCATAATCAAGAAGTATTATTCAGCATGGAATCAATATTTATTTGAAACTTCACATGTCTGAGAATTTTTCACCATACACAGTCTTATTATCAAGTTGGGTGTCACAATTTCTATGGTTTCTTTTCACAAAAATATCTATAGATAACGATTTCATATTCCAGCACAGCATAGGTACATACTTGAATATGACATTGTGATAGGGATAAATTTTACTGTCTATGTGTAAAAGCATTTTCATTATCTTTAATTAACGAACGAAAAAGATTGAAAAAAAAAGAGTTTTTTTTTAAATTTATTTGTATTAAGACTGCCATTATCTGCTCAGGATAACGCATCAAACTAAAAAGCGGGAAATAAAAAAGTAATCACAAAAACTAAAAACGTTTCAAATAAAAGCACAAAACAAGCACATAAGACTGTAAGAGTTTTTAAATAGTATTTGCAATAAAAAAATAGTAGCAGCAGGCGGGGACAAGCTACAAGTACAAATATAAAACTGTTATAAACTCACAGATATGTTAGTTTAAGTGAGCATTATATCATCATCATCATCCACAGCCTGTAGACGTCCACTGCTGGACTTAGGCCTACCCGAAGGTCTTCCACGTCGCTCGGTCCCGCGCCGCCACCCTCATCCAGCGTTTACCGGCGACTTTGACCAGGTCGTCGGTCCATCGTGCGGGGGGCCTGCCTACGCTGCGTCTCCCAGTACGTGGCCGCCACTCGAGAACTTTTCTGCCCCATCTGTTCTGCGAGCTATGTGCCCTGCCCATTGCCACTTCAGCTCTGCAATCCTTCTGGCTACGTCAGTGACTTTGGTTCGCCTGCGAATCTCCTCATTCCTGATTCGATCCTACAGGAAAACTCCGAGCATGGCCCTTTCCATTGCCCGCTGAGCGACTCTAAGCTTGTATATAAGGCCCATAGTTAGCAACCACGTCTCGGTGCCGTAATTAAGAATCACAAAATATACACTTTAATACTTAATTAGCTTATCCCCGCCTTCCGTTACTATTTTTTATTACAAATACTATTTAAAAAAATTGTTTCAATGCTGGACTAGGAACGAAAGAAAAACATAGAATGTGCCAGCTGCTTCTCTTCCCGGGCATACTGTAAAAGTCAGTTAAGGGACCGAGGTGTTATGGGAGGCTTTTTTGTGGGCGATAGGCTGATCCCCTGCTTCTGCAATAGTCTTTCTCCACTATTATAATGCCTCCAAATTTTTCAAACGTGACATCAGATGGTTTTATTACCTCTGGTGGTCTGCCTACCCCATACGGGATGCAGGCGTGAAGTTATGTATGTATTTAAAAACTCTTTTAGTCTTATGAGCTTTTTTTTGTGCTTTTTTAGTTAAAACTTATTGTATTCCGCAGTCGGGTTTTTAGTTTTTGTTGTTACTTTTTTATTACTGGAGTATTTTTTTGTAGGTTATTTGCACAAAACCCGGGTGAACCTACAAAGCACAGCTATGTAATGTTTCTAGTTTCTGAAGTAACCCTCTCCGTGTACCTATTAGTACTTAATGCTTTTATTGCTAAACTACTAAGTCGATTTTGACGAAATTTAGAATAGAGTTAAGTTTAAAATTTAAGGAGAATATAGCACTCAGTCTTATTTATCCAACTGCAATAGCCTATGTTCACACGAACAAAGTCGCGGGCAACAGGTAGTTACAAATATTGAAATCAACGTTTGGCCTTAGATTAACTAAGTTTCTTATCTTAAAGGGTATTTTATCGGCTGATCGTGTGCTTCCAGGAGAGGAGTCAACCCCAGCGTCAGCAAGAACAGATTTTATTTTATTTATTTTAGGAAGACCAACAGTCATTATAACAATAATAAAAATACAGTAATAATAGTGGGCCAATTAAAGATCCTCACCGATATAAAGCGAATTATAAATACAAATACGATACCTAAACGATTACAAATACGCGACTTTTCTTAAATTTAAAACTTAATAACTTTAATAACATATACATTAATAGGAAATAATTTTAATTTTGTCGTATTTGAATTAACATAACTAGCTTTAATAACATAATTTACACAAAAGCTATGAGGAAAAATAAAAACGAAAAATTGAAAAATCAGTGACTGAAGAAAGCATTACTGATTAATCGCCTCGCTGACACAACATTGGTATCTATTAAATAAGTCCAAGTCAAATTTAATTGATAGTTTATTAAAATTATTGCTCGCACGCCATATATAAGTATTTTGCCTATAATTTGTTGAAGCCAATGGCAAATGTGCAGTGCATTATTTCTTAGAACTTTGGCAGGACAGTTAGAAGAAGTTGATACAGAAGCCCAGGGCAATCAATATAGCTAGAGGCTATCTTCAACAAAAAAGTAGCATCCACAATTTCGCGTCGTATGTTAAGAGGTGGAAGGTGGTGTTTTACCAAAGATCTTACCAAAAATTTTTTTACCCAACTGTACGTGACGCCGGCTTAACTGGTCCCGTGCAGGTTATAAAGAAAGCAGTAATTGACGCCCTCCTGTGAGCCGACAGTTTTATAACTTGTCTTATCCAATAAACAGGGTTATTTCTGAAAAACTATTGAATTTCCAACCGGAGTGACAATAGGAGTATTAGAATCAGTCTTGAGCCAAAACTAGGAATAAAAGTTACTTCGTCTGTAAAACTATTAGGAGAAATAACAAGCAGGGTAACATCATGAACTCTCCTACCCGAAGCAAGTAGTAATAGTAAGGCGCATTTACATGAAATTTCTTTTTCACCAATTTACAACGTCAGAAGGGTTCCAAATATAAGATTTTATACACTTGAGATTTTTTTAGAGATAGCTTTTAAAACATGTTTTATAATAACATTGTCACTTAATTTATAACCTAAGTATGGTTCACAAAATGTTGAAATAACCGACTTTTGTAGCTATTGTATTATAAAAAAGACCTTCTGTAGTTGATAATTGAGATAAAAATTTAGCTCCTTTTTTCGGATTAAGTTTATACAGGGTTCAATCGTAGTCACCGGCCAATTTTTTTTTATAGAAACGATTTTTGCAAATAAGGTTTTTTTTTTACAATGAAATGAATATATCCGCTAATATATTAAGCAAAGCATGTTCACTCTAAATTACCATTAAAATAAAGATGACTACGCGCTACTACAAAACATCTTGTAGTACTACGTCGTAATATTACCAATAAAATGCCACTTCGTAGTAGCTATGTTCATCAATAGTAACTATTTTTTTAAAGTTTGTGGTTCCATATTTCTACTTTTTGGTATGAGTGACGTTAAAATAAATATGCAGGTAAGTTTATATAGTATCAAAGAAACTAACATTTAAACTTGGCTGGTGACTAAAAATCAACCCTGTATATAGAAACTTTTTGACTAGCACTCCACTTCAGCTATCTATTCCACGCCGGTTTGTACCATTTCAGTGTAGAGTTTCGCCAACCAGATTGAAGTAAATTTCGCTCATCATCTGTCCAATCGGTTAGCAGGGACTCCCACCCAAAACTAACCAAGCCTCCATTTCTAATCCCAGAACGTGCGTGTCCGGTCGTCACATCCAACAGATTCCATTATAGCTCTGGAATCTGGATCGGCTGGCACAGCGCTCGTCTGCGAAGATCGCTCCGCCAGAACGTTCGTTCCCACCTCGGAACAATAATTATGTACCTGCCCTGCGACATATTAAGATGTGCCATGACTCGTGGCATCAGTGCTGGCGGTAGGAATACCCACGCCAAGTGGTAATTCCATGGTCTGCTGAAAGCATCGCAAAATTCCGCGTTCATGTTCTTCATATCCAGAGTGACATTTCGAGTCACCACATGGGCTCGTTTCGAGGCAAACATGTCTATTTGAGGCATCCCGTAAGTGTTGAAAGTTACGTGGCAAATATGTGACGTTAGTTTCCACTCCGGAATAGGTTTTCCTCTCGATAGTCGGTTGGCAATAGTGTTTAGAGATGTTGTAGTACTAACCGTAAGTGAATGGCGCCTGCGAGTTTTAGAATTATCTCCGCTTCTAACAATAATGGAACCGACCTTGTTCCTCCTTCGAGAATTCCTCCTTTTTGAGGTACGCTTTTAGAGCGCTGCATATTGCATGAAATTATTTTAAGTTCGAATACCAATTTTTCTGTTCTGCTGTCCATTCCCCAGATATCATCACAGCCAAACTAGCGAACCTAACTGAAAACGTCAACAAATCAATATTGCCAACGTGAACCAACAAATAGGAATGGCTAGTATTATCGATAAAATGAGATCGATCATCATCATCATCAGCCTGGACACGCCCACTGCGGGACAAAGGCTTCCAATTTCAAATACAATTAATATTCCCAAATAAAAAAATAATTAAGAAATGATTATTTATTTTATTTAAAGATTTTTTATTTTATTTAAAAAATACAATATACCTAGTAACTAAAAATAAATATTTAACGCTAAATTAACAACTTCCACCGCCGCTGACGGATTTGGACTTTGGGTGTATTGATTCCGAAGGTTCTGCAACAAATATGGAATGGGTTATGTCTTTTTCACAAATATTTTATCGGGTCGAAATACGACATCTTTTTCGTAGGCAGATTAACAATGACCCACTATATCCCGACGTGACGACTTGGTTGAACATACTTTGCTCAGAAGAAGGTCAAAGCACATATTGCACCCGTGAAAATCTACCAAACTCGAAAATCAGCGGTTCCGGAACACCTAATAACAACTGGTTGGATTGAGCTTCATGATCCAAAAGTTTTCTGCGACGGAACACCAATTACTATTTTACTATATAGGATACTTAGCGACAGGTGATAGAAATTAAAATTTTCCTGATAATTTCAATCGTAAACATGGATTTAAGCTATCTGCAACATGGAATCGCGTTTTAGTCTACGTACTGTTAGTATTGTGTGCCATATATTTTATATTAACAATTTTACGAAAGTAAGTGGGTAGGAGCACATCATTCCGCCTGTCGCATCGGCGACGTCATGCTTTGGTTTGGTTTTGTTGGCCCGGGATAATTTCGGGACATAGAAGGTACGCGTTAATCCGCCTACAAAAATGATATCGCTTTTTATATTATTACTATTATCCAGTACTTTAAAATAAAAAGCAAGTTGTTCTACCTTTTAATTGAGTTGCTGCGTTTGTCTGAGTCGTTATTTTTCAGATTCTTTATGTAAAAAATCTAAATAATATTGTCGCATTCATAATAATATTAAGTATATGTATCTTTCGTCTAGCATTATCTTTCATAAATAGTACAACATAAAAGAAACTGCACCAACCCTTTTTAACATATAGAAAGATTGGTGATATCAAACTGTAGGCGTTGGTCTTCTAGAGCTTTTTTAGGTAAATGCAGAGAAAAGTCACTCAATATTTCGTCGCTCAGGGGCTCGGCCGTAATTCCCGTATGGTTTAGCATTTCTTCTAAGTTGTTTCTTTTTCTTTTTGAAATCCTTAGATCGAAAATGATTTCCACAAAATATGTTTTAAGTGGTGTAATGTCTATAGGCACATGGGCCAAGTCCTCTTAACTCTTAACGTTATTTTTACCCCTCGTCGTTTACACCTACAAAGTTAAACGATTAAAGCACATCAATACCATTAATGCAAATAAATTATTTTCCTTTTTGTGATAGCTGGGCTGCTGAACTGATTTTAATGAAATTAAATTTGAAGGACTTTTAAAAAGGGACAAACATTTCAGTTATTTTAGGGTACTAAATAAATTTTTATTATAAATAGCACTGATAGGGAAAAGGAATAATGAATTGCACTGCACTAGTTTTTTTAAACAAATGAATACATTTTATTTAAAACTAGCGACCCGCCCCGACTTCGCACGGGTGCAATGCTGATACACGCTCTTGCCGCACCGAGCGGCCCCGGCCGGTACCGCCGCAAACGCTACGTCCCGCAATTTTTAAATCTGTAATATCTTCGAAAATATTCACTTAAATCATACGGTGTAAAGGGCCATATAGATCTATATTAAATGAACAATGTATTCAAGGTATTTAATTGGTTAAGGATTAATGCTGTATTGGTTAAAATCGCTTCGAAAATTAGCCATTATTTGTCGTAAAAAGTAAATGACAAAAAAAAGTTATTGTGGGTTATCCATAAGAGATAGACATATACCATCACGGACTTTTCTGTAGACCTTTTCAATGTGTACAATACTTAGTACATTATTTTGATAAAACTCGTTGGCTGAACCCGCGTTTGCAATGTAAGCGGAAAAAATGTAATTATTTACGACATCACATTAGAAACCTCAAAAATAACAGTACTTCTCCACTATTTAATGGATGTTATTATACATATAAACCTTCTTTTTGAATCACACTATCTATTAAAAAAAACCGCATCAAAATCCGTTGCGTAGTTTCAAAGATTTAAGCATACAAAGGGACATAGGGACAGAGAAAGCGACTTTGTTTTATACTATGTAGTGATATGTTCTGAAATTAAATAAATTACGAGTATACAGGTATAAGATATAGATACTTATAAGATACATTGAGTACCTAAATTAAAATTCTTTGCTATCTTCATCCATTGAAAATTTAGCTATAAATGTTCGCTTTTTGTCTTCGACCCGACTTGTTCTAAGTCCACATGTCTCGCACCTTACAATCGGCATCTTTACCAAACATATATCACTGCACAGATTTACAGATCATAATACATGAAAACTACGCAAATAACTACTATTTAGCTGTAATTTTAATTTTCAAAAATTAAAACCCATCAAACAAACTGCGTTATAAACTGACATTGATGGATTTAAATCTTTCAAACATGGACGCCAAAGATGGCCGCTGTAACGTATTATACGGCTAAAACAAGAGAGTCAGCGATGTAATGGCAACATTTAAATGTGTACTTACTTCCCTACTTTGAAGGATTATGTCACCATTAAAGATTCCATGCGTTTCAAACTACCTTTTGTTTTATATTAGTCTGCGCCAGACTGATATTCGCTTCAAAACTACCCTCAATTCTTTAATATCTATGATGCATAATGAATTTACTAACAATAGACATACAACAACATTTATAACAACTTAAAACAAGATTAAAACTACTATTAAATTTTAATACTGTGATAAATACTGTAACTATTAAATAAAATTAACATTATTACTACTTACACCATTGAACAAATACTGGAGCTATCTGTGTTTTGTAATCCTAAATCACCATAAAAATACAAATGTATCATACTAGATGGCGATAAAATACTGTGCAGACAATTTTGTTATAGAAATCTCTATGGACTTGTGTCTAGCCAGGACTTTACCTACTCGTATCTAGAAATGCTCGTATATTGAAAGGTTTGTAAAAATCGGCTTATCTTTCTTCACTATTTATACAGTCTTTCTAAGGAGACAATTCTCCTAAAATCGTAAATTTATTGAGATTTAAAAAATGAAACAAATTAGTTATGTTCTAAATTGTATTTTTCAAAGTATGGCAATATGTAAACATTGCAGAGGCTACTTGCTTTTTTACTCTTAAAAAAGGATTTATTTTGTTTCTAGTAAGTTTTAAGTAAGCCCACATTTTGTGGGCTTACTTATATCTTAATATTGAATTATAATATTGAATTTAAAATTACATTAACAAAGATCGGTAAAAGTCATGAAGTGAGTGACATTTCCCAAGACGGTGTTTAGTTCCAATAATTGCCACGCGCCAAATGATCTTTGTCAGTTGTCGGAATATACTTTAAGAACTGACATCCCTGCTGTACAATCTATGGTCCGTCAAACTAAAAATATTGAGATCTTTCAAAAAGATAAATAATTTATACTTGCATATCTCAAAATATGCAATGTTTTTCCAAGATTTTATACACTAATTAACACGTAAGTTATAAGAGCCTAACAATAGTCAGTTTACCCGAATCTTATATCAACATAGTAAATTAAGTTGTTTTTGTATCTGCTCTGAAACAGAATATTATAAACTTTATCAACTTAGAAATTCAACCTAATACATACCCCGTTAAAATAAATTCGCTAGTCTTATTCCTAAAATGTTGTTGTGCAATGACACAGTACTCAGTTAAACATGATACGAAACTAAAATATTGTGATGAGGTGAAGGACTTACAAACAAAATTATTAAGTATATAAAATAAATAAATTTTTCTAGGTCCCCAAAATGGATTTGAGAATTGAAGAAGTGCAAATAAAACCTGAAATCGTAGATGAAGAAAATTTTGATTCCAAATCAGTGACAGTTAAAATAGAGCCTTTTGAGAATGAGTTCACTGACAACTGTACATCAAGTGATTCAAAAACTTGTATTTTACCTAATTTCCAAGTCAAAGTAGAAGCACAGAATCTTGTTATAAATGAAGAGTCAAGCAAAAGTCCAGTCTCCAATACAGCATTTAAAAAAGTAGAATGTCCCCAATGTCATAAGCAGTTCAAAAATAACCAAAATTTAAAAAAGCATATAAAATTTGTGCACTCAACTATAGATGAAGAAATTCACTGTGATATTTGCAATTGTGTTTTCAAAAACTCGGCCAAACTATGGAGCCACAAAAGAAATGCCCATGCCAAAGAACAGGTTTGCAGTTGCCCGCAGTGTGACAAAGTGTTCAACACGAAGAAGAAGTTAGCTAACCACATTTACTGTTCGCATCCCGAACCAGACCAGAGTGTAAGTTGTGCATTGTGTAACAAAACATTTAAAAGTAAATATAATTATAAAATACATTTAAGACAGGTACATCCTAGTTCAGAAAAGTCAGTGGAATGTAGTATTTGTTACAAATCCTTTAAGACAAATGGGCTGCTGCAGAAACATATAAACTGGTCACATCCTAAGGACGAGATGATATACAAGTGCTTTGAATGTGACAAAGAATACCCGTCACAACTGTGCCTTCGGAAACACATGGACAATGTGCACACTCTTGAAGAAACCAAATGTGAATTGTGTCAGAAAACCTTCAAAGGACTCAAGTTATTACGGCAGCATTTAAACAGAAAACATGGTCTGAAACAACTGGAGTCTGTACCCTATATAATAGGCACTATACCGTGCAATATGTGCGAGCGTAAATTCACATCAAATACTTCTTTATTTTATCACTTAGAACGAGACCATTCAGGGACTCAGAAAAAAACATACTGTCAGATATGTGAGAAAGATTTCTCCAGTGAACTTAATTTTAAGCGTCATCTATTTACTGTACATTCCTTAGATACAGTTGCGTGCCAGATCTGTCAAAAAGTTTTCAAGTCCACAGATAATCTGGAGAGGCACATCAGAGTGACTCATGCACCGCCAGAAGCTGCAGCCACTTGTGACATTTGTCAGAAAGTCTTCAAATGTAAGATGCATTTACGAATACACGTATCTGCTGTGCATACAGAGAAAGGGCCAGCAAAGTGTGATATATGCGAAAAGGAATTCTCTTCTAGAAAATACATGCTAAAACATAAGAAAACCCATACAGAAGTCCGTCAATACTCATGTGATATTTGTTTTAAAACTTACAAGTCTTTGGGTGACGTCCGTAAACATGCTAAAAGAGTTCACTTAAGCTCGTTAGAAAAATGTCAACTTTGTAAAGAGTTTTTTGATACTCCTGGAGAACTCTGTCAACACATTGTTGAAATACACGGAAACCTGCTACCTGGAACTGTTGTACCGAAGTTTTGTATAACCTGTGCTAAGCCTATTGGCACTGGCGCGGAGAGTAACTCATGTACAGAATGTCAGAAAATAACTCCGGAGGATATTACTGTTGAAGTCGATGTCAAAATTGAACCCGAACCAGAAAGTATTTTAAGCTGAGAGTGTATTGAAGATATATTTATAAGCAAATTTTATAAAAAAACAATTAGCAAACTTATAAAATGGAGCTAAGGTCAACGTCAAAGTGACAGTGACAGTGAGGTCAAAGTGACAAATTATATTCTATGATGAAAAACAAATACAAATACCTTTTGTGCATTTATTACATAAGCAATAGTGTCTTATTAAGAGAAGTAGTCTTATCAAAGACTGTCAGACTCATTCTCTCAAGGGTTTCACCCGCATACTTAAAACAAAATAACTACTGCTTATCACAATTTGGTTTAAAACCACAGGTAATATAGGCCTAACATGCTTAAGTTACACATTCAAAGACTTATAATAAAATATCAATGTAAAACTCAACTTTATTTGTAGTTCTGATAGGCCTATATGTCACTGCCGTAACAGTCTTCCGATTTTAGGACGCATTGTAATGACGGCGAATCCATAGATATCAACTATTGTGGAAGCTAGATCATCCATCAGCTCAAGTCCGCGTTTACAGGGTTGGTTTGTAGTCACCAGCCAAATTTAAATGTTAGTTTCTTTGACACGATATAAACGTACCTGCATTTTTCTTTTAGTATAGCTCAATACAAAAAATTTTAGATATGGCACCTTGAACTTTTATGCAAATAGTTGCTGTTGATGAACATAGCTACTATGAAGCGGCATTTCTTTGATAATTCTACGTTCTACGAGATGTTTCGTAGTAGCGCGTAGATGTCTTCATTTTAATGGTAATTTAGAGTGACCATGGTTTGCTTAATATGTTCGCGGATATTGTTTGCAAAAATTGTTTCTATAAATGATACTTATTGTGTTAAAAAAAATTTGGCCGGTGACTACAAATCAACCCTGTATGTTGCTAAAATAAAAAGAAGAGCATAGTTCTGCTAAGACACTGTAATATCAAGTTATAAGATGTAAATATAAGTACCTTATGTGGTAATATCGGTTTACTAATTCTTTTATTGAGCTAAAGATGTTCCACAGTCAGCCTTAAATATACACATTCCAGGAATATTATTCTAAAGTATATAGATTTTTTTACATATACTGCAATTACTATTCTAAAAACAATATTAGTAGATTCTATTCTACTAATACGCAATACTAAGAAAATTATTTAAACTTATAATAATTATAAGTTTAAATAATTTTGTTAAAAATTATTATTGTAAAAAATTTAAACATTGTAAGGCACTATTTTTAAAATGATATTACATTGCAAGATCATTTTACATTGTATAATTTTCACTCTGTTTTTTTGTAAATTATGTAAGAAAGTAGGTAGTTAAAGTATATTTTTCTTTTTATGGATTAAATATAATTTAAGAAGTAGGTAGGTACGTGATTAAGTTCAAAATATGTGGATATTAAGTTGTTATGTTAGTGAAATCACAAGCAATGTAAAATACTTATGTACACCTATATTACCTACCGGAAATGTATGAACTCAAGGAATTGTATACAATTCCAATGGTATGTATAAAAAAACTGTAATAAAAATTGTTAAAATAAATGAAATATTTACATTTCGATGAAAAAGATAAAATTTGACAAAAAGGGTCCCCCGCATCGAAAGTTGTATTTTAGAAAGTTTTTTAGGTTAGGTTAGGTTTTAAGTTTTATAGGTAGCCCAGACGTAAATAAATATTATGCTTATTTAAATAAAATATAGGTATCAAACCTGCTATCCCCGCGTACCCATTGATATCTTTAATTTTCTACATTTCCTATCGCTATTTAAGAAATGAAAAGATTTCCTAGGCAATGTAGCTAATATAATTTATTTCACACATTTCTGAGCGATTTAGTCAATGACATGCATTTCCTAGGAATTCAAATATACACAATATACAGGGTTGTTTTGTAGGCACCTACCAAATTTAAATATTACGTACTTTGATATAATATGAATAATCTGCATTTTTACTTTAGTATCGCTCAGTAGAAAAAAGTAAAAATATGGCACCTCAATTTGTTTCACGAATAGTCGTCGTTGATGAAGGCACTATGATTACGTTTAATAATATTACGAGGACGTAGTACAGTAGAATCTTGATAACTCGAATGTCAAGAGAAACCAAAAAAAAATCGAGATAGCAAGTTTTCGACTTAACAAGAATTTCGACATAAAAAGGCACAATTTCATAGAACATTTATTACGACAAATTACATTAGGTAACATAAAATGAGAGAGAGAAACATAACATCAGCTGTGTTTCTTAGAAATTCGAAAGTTTATTGAATGTATTCATTCCTTGCACGTGTGCAAAACCAAAAACAATAGATAAGAGGCCCCGAGCCCCGAACATTCCTTTTTGATTTTATTGCCACGAGTTTTGAGCTCCGGGAATCCCGAGTAAGAAATCATCATATTTTATGAACTTCGACTTACTGAGGTAGGTATTATTATTATTTATTGTACTACAAGACGTTTTGTCGCGCGACAAAACATAATAACGATATTAGATTGCAAGGTCACACTTTGAGTTCAGTAGTTATGCATACCTACAGGCAATAAAAAAAGTTACCTACATAAGTTACGTACAATCTTTTCCTTCATACTTTTACGGGCTTAGGACCGGCAAATTGCAAAAGGTTTTAGCGATTTAATGAGAAAAATTTAACATAATACTTTTAAGTGAATGCAAAAAAGATACAAAGAACAAGCATTTTGCAATTCGGCGTATTTAAAAAGATTGAATCAACTTATGTACATTAATTAAAGCTCTAATCAACATTATTTACAGAATTATTACGATTGAGTTTCAAATTCAATACTTAAGTAAGTGTTCAAAATGATTACCATGTTTCTCCAGGCAGAGTCTAGCACGTTTTAATACAGTTTCTTTAATTTTGTTAAGCACTGCAGTGTCACTTTTCACTTTTTCAAATGCACTCACTATTTGGGTTTTTAACTCAGAGAGGCTTTGAGCTTCGTTCTGATAAACAAGTCAAGGGTTTTGCGGACTCTCGCGAACGCAACTGCGATACGCAGACTGCGCGTGCACTTCCGTCGAGGATGCGCGAGCGACTGAAGGTCTTGGCAACAGACAAGTGTTTCCGGATTTGCGACGGCGCCGCCGGCCGGTTTTGTTCACGTCCGGTCGATGTAATGGCACTTATTTTCAAGAAGATACGATTGTTTTTTGAGAATTTGGACGTCTGTGATGTAATTCATTCGGCCAAACACGTTGCACCTCTGCGCGTAGTCTTTATAGTTCATAGTATTGATTCATAAAATAGTATGACCACGTTGTGCTTAACATTATAGTGAATAATATGAATTTCGGTGAAAAAAAATTACTACTTATTTTTGGCAGAAATGGTTTCTATTAATGATACTTATTACGTAAAAAAAATTTGGTAGATGTTGTCAAATGAACCCTGTATAAATATACAAATATACAAATAACAAAATATACACTTGAAAATTATATGCTGCGCCTGCGCTTATTTTAACTTAAGCGCTTGAAATTATCAGAACAAACTTTTGGCACCATTAAAAATCCATATCGCGGTAACCTTTTACATTTTTTTTACGTTCTTTTAAGATGGTATAGAAGCCAGCAGATCAAGCGTTCCAAATCTGACCACCAATTGTAATTGAGTCTGAACTCTATACCCTCCACATTAAGTTAAAAATTGGTTGGGGACATTTGACAGATTTGTAACACTTGATCTGCTGCCCTCTGTACGTTAGAGCGGACGGCTACCTCAGATTCTTATCCGATCCGAATCAGAGAAAAACCGGCGCGACGACGGCGGCGTTGCCTTAGAACTATATCTTTGGTAGCTTACGCGCTACCTACATCCGTCATTTCATAAAAGCCTTTTTCTCGGATGAGAATCGGATGTAGTTTACTTTAACAAAGTTACCTTGCTAATTCCGCGAACTTGAGTTCGGTGGTGGTCGTTGCACCCTGAAGATGCTTCTGGTTGAAGCGAAACACGTGTCGGTGGTAGCTTGTGGTGTGGGTTACAGTTTTCCAAGTGTGTGTTCATTGCATTTCTTGCTTCTTGTTTGAGGGAGGGAGGGCGGTGAACCAACGCACGAAAATCCTGCATCACTAGTGCAAGTAGATACAAGTCGCGGAATGAGCGAGGTAACTTTGTTAAAGTAGTTGTCATGAATTTCCGCAAAGTAACGCCTGATTCAATCAATTATATCGGATGTAGTTTGTACCGGTCTTAGTGTTACTGACAGGATTATTTTTTGATTATTTTTTATTGCTATTATGAATTTAGATCATAATCAGTGGTAAGTACTTTTGCACTAAATATTTTTGTAAATGTTAAATTGCTACTGACAAGTCCCGTGCATCTAAAATCGAGATCTAGTTTTGCCGGTAATATAACTGATATTTTGCACTTGTTCCTAAAAGTATATAAAGTGCTATGTTATGTAGTTAAGAATATAAATAATATATCTATATTGAGGTACCTACCTACGGTGTTTTATTTCGTGCAGAGGTGACAGTGTTAGACATAATGATCTTTACGCTAAAGAAGCTCAAAGGTAAAGCCTTTTTTATTAATTCTCTTATTTGTGTATCCTACTAGCTGTAGGTACTAGAGATAATAATAATATAAAAAAAAACCCCAGACAATTTCCCACTGGGAAATTGCTTGCAATATTGCCTGAAGTGGAAATATTGGGGAATGTTGCTCAATTAATAGTAAGTACGAAAACTGCTGACATTACTTAAAAATTGTTTTCAAAGGCAATAAGCTATATCTATTGGTTACATTGAAGTGTTGTTTTGGGGAAAATTTCAAATATTGCCGGGAAAATACTGAGAATATTACCAAGCAATGTTCTCCATATGAAAGAAAATATAAGGGTATTGAGCGAAAAGTAGATATTAATTTTGATGACCACCTTGGCGTTGAGGTAAACCTATCTGCCTCAGACGCCAGTGGTTGCGGGTTCGATCCCTGCACGGAACCAGAAAAAAAAAATGTTCCGTGTCTGGGTGTTTATCTATTTATGTATTTATATTCTAGGTTCCCCCCTAGTTCGCTATATGGTATCCGATAACAGCTATGCTTACTTTGGGGCCATGTAGTTGGTGTGATTGTCTGGGGATTTTATTATTATTATTATTATTTGAATCATTTCTATTAATTTTGTACCTGTCTTTCATTTCATATCATATACTTACTAACAGACATCGATTTTAAATTTATAAAATTGAAATAAAAAGGGTTAGGTATTGTTTACAAATCTCTATAAAAACTACAAATTGCATGGTGTACTTTTTTGAGACAGATATACTTCACAAATGAAGCGTAAACGACGATTTGACTGTAGTAATAATATAATCAACGAATGCGGAGCATTGAAACCAACTTCACGTCAAAACTTTGGTTGAATTATAATGTCGTCAATGTAAAGCTCAGTGATGTTAACATTGTCCGAACTCACACATATTTTTTCAAAAAATTGAAATTATACATGAAGTAGATACCTACTCAATCGATTTTGATGAAATTTGTATGAAACCAAGTCTCAAAGTCAAAAGAATCTTTATTTCGTAAGTATTTGAATACATTTGAAATAACTCACAAAATTTGTAAATTGAACTGAATCTACCGCCACTTCGGAAAGTCGATCTGTTGAGAAGAAGTGGCAAGAAACTCAACAGCAATCATCTTTTAAAAATACACAATAACAATTAACAATCTTCTTGCATCCGGATAACTTATAGTAAAACTTTATATAACACTTATCCTTAAATCTATCGAAGGGTTAATCCTAAATATTTTGGAATTATATTATAAAAGCGTACACATATTGACCCATGAACGAGTTGGTGATCTTCTGGAGTCTACTATTATATTTATACAATAGGCAATCAAATATTAGACAGAAACATAGATAGATAGAAGTAGATAGATGTAGCGATAGAGGTGAGAGATAATACAGATAATGTGGATGGAGATGGGAATAGTCGTGGAAAGAGACGGGACACAAACACGGACGTGGACATGGAGATGGGGAAGTCAGAGTCAAATTCAAAAAAGTAGCATAGTCATAAAGTCTTCAGCAAAATGACCTGGCACCGCTAGCAGCACCCGTTCACGAGTATAAAGCAAGCACCAGCCATCACCCTCCTTAACCATATTTTAGGGAAGAGGGTGACCCGACACCCGACGCTACCACTAGCCATGCCGCCTGAGGGAGCATGACGTTCTTGCTGTTGTATGGATTGGAAGGAGATGGCGTTGGATAAGTTAGTATCAACATACCGGACATTAGGCAATGAGAATTTTAAAAATTTAGTTTTATTTTCATTGAGGTGTAGGTTATTGGCTGAAAACCATTTCTCCACAGTTTCAATACAACAGTTTACTTCAAAGCCAATTGCCTACTCACTTTAAATAGAAAAGAGGTATCATCAGCAAACAATATGACCTCACACTTGTCTTTTACCCTAAATGTCAAATCATTTATATAAACTAAGAATAAGAAAGGCCCAAGAATCGAGCCCTGGGACACTCCCATATGAACTGCTGATCCCGACGATCTCTTTCCATTAATATCAAATCTTTGCATTCTATTGCATAAATAGGATTTCATAAAATCAAGTGCCCTATCATTGATTCCATAGTGGTGTAGCTTCATGAGGAGTGTATCGTAGTGAACACAGTCAAAAGCCTTGGACAGATCACAAAAGACACCGAAGGCACCACGTGACTCCTCACAGGCATCAAATATATACATACATACATACATAACCTCACGCCTGTCTCCCTTTGGGGTAGGCAGAGACAAGGGAACACCAATTGCTTCGATCCAGACATACCTCTTTCGCTTCCTCCACGTTCATTATGGCCTCCCGCCTTTTGTGTTTCGCGATTGTCGTGAGGTATTGTCTGAGCCGCTTTTACATATATATAATTTATGTTTAAAATCTGCAGTGTTCCCAGAGAGGTGGAAAATCACGAGGGTGGTACCGGTACCAAAGGGGAAGGTTTCTACCAGCGTTGATGGTTTTAGACCGGTGGCGGTACTTTCCACACCGGCAAAAGTATTAGAGTCAGCAGTCCACAAGAGGTTGTACACTCAAGTAAGTGCTCAGTTAACGGACGCACAGCATGGCTTCCGGCCAGCGAGGAGCACGAACAGCAATCTTTTAAACTATATGTCAGATTTAGTGCCGGCAGTGGATTCAGGGATCCAGGTAGACGCGGCATATTTTGATGTAAAAAAAGCTTTTGACCTAGTAGATAATGATGTGTTACTTAAGAAGCTAGCGAGTTTTGGTTTTACTCCACAACTCTTAAATTTTTTTGCAAGTTATATGAAAGATAGGCGTCAGTTTGTGGAGTATGCTGGTCATGTATCTGAGCCATATTTTACTAGGTCGGGCGTGAGTCAAGGCAGTAATTTGGGTCCTTTTGAGTTCATTTTGATGGTTAATGATCTACCAGGCGTAGTAAAAGAGGCAAAATGTTTACTGTTTGCAGACGACCTTAAGTTGTACCTACCTAGAGATTGAAAATAGTAGTCAGTGTGTAAAATTGCAGGAGGATATCGATAGGGTAGTCGCTTGGAGTGAGGAGAATGGACTGCAGTTTAATGCCTCTAAGTGTGTCACAATAACATTCACGCGAGCACACAATCCTATCCTGAACAGTTACACGGTGGCGGGAGTCCCAATGGCCAGAGTAAGTAAACTCAAAGATTTAGGCGTTCAACTAACTTCAACACTTTCATTTAAGGAACATATTGAAAAGATATGTAAGAGGGCCTTTCGCAATTTAGGTTTTATCCTCCGTAGAGCACACGGTTTTAAGAACATCGGGGCAGTAACGGCACTATATAACGCCTTAGTGAGGAGCCAGCTCGAGTGCAATGCAGCCATATGGGCACCACATGAGACTAAGAACATTCTCATGTTGGAACGTATACAAAATAAATTCATAAGGTATTTATATTTGAAACAATATGGAGTATACCCTTTCTACCCGTTGAAGTATCCTACATTATTCATCCTGGGTATGGTGGGATATAATGAATTAAGAGTTAGGAGAGAACTGGCTATGGCCACCTATTTGTTTGGTGTATTAAGAGGCAAGGTAAACAATTCGGGGTTGCTGGGGAAAATACACCTTAGTGTACCGGACGGGTACGTGGGGCGAAGGCGACGGCCGCGGCTGCTCGCGGAGCCGCGCGCGCGCACTAACTTGTTGCGCGAGGCGCCGCTGACCCGCGCAACGCGACTCTTAAATTTAGTGTCGGATCGAGTAGACCTATTCTATTGTACTCTGAATGAATTCACTAAGGCTGCTATGTTTGTTACTTGTTATTTATAGTTTATTCTGTTTAGGTTTTTTATTAAATATTTAAGTTTTTAGCATGTACTATCGCATTAGGCTATATCCTGTAATGGTAGTATGTATGTGGCAATAAATAAATTAATTAATCTTTTCATACATGATCGCCGGTTACGGGTACTGGTCATGGGGTGTTCTCTTCAGTAGTCTGTCCGACTGTGAAGAAAAGGCACTCGGGTAAGCGACCCCGGCCTCCCTAGCTACTGCGTACACAACAAACGTCCCCTCCGTGCATGCAGCATCCTCATAATACCTTTTTCCTTCCCGTCATTCATAATTCCTTTCCAAATTACCCAATCCTTTCCTATCCGATGAAGTAGGAGAATCAGATATGATGAGGAGGGGAATAAGAATTACACTACCCCAGGAGGGTACCAGTCGAGCTGGAGAATCCCTCCCTGAGGTCAACTCAGGCTGCCCCATCGTATCTGGGGGGGGCAATATTCCCGACGGCGACGTGCATTGCCACACGTCACGTCTTGTCCCCCCAGCAGGCAAAAAGAGGGCAGGGGAATGCATCAAATATAATAATAATAATAAATATTCTTTATTACCAATGAACGTAAATAATACACATTTTAACAAAATTAGCGATGACAATGTGGGAGGCCTTATCGCTTAAAGCGATTTCTACCAGGCAACCCGGGGCAAAATATCACAAACTTATAATAATAGGGCAGAGCATTTGAGTTGATAGATAGAATACCTATAGACAATAATTACATATGACAAAATATATAACAAATATGAATATAAAGGATTGTTACAAATATAATAATTTAATTATTGATTTAAATAATGAAATAAAGTATACATATATAAAATAAGTAAAAATATATATAAAAGAAGCAAAAAGAATAATTATATAAATAAATGATTATTTTTGTGTAAAAGATACAACAAGGTCTAATATAATATCATAGTGATAAATAAAAAGCCTTTAGTTGTTTTTTTAAAAGAAGCGATGGACTTTGCACTGTGAATGTAAGATGGTAAGTTATTCCATAAGATTACTGCATTTACTGTGTACGATTTGTGGAAGAAATCAGAGGAATGCAGAGGAGTCGCTAGGAGCATATTATTTGTAGAACGTTGATTTCTCTCGTGACCTTCATGACGAAAATTAAAACGATTTTTTAAATACCTACAGCGGTGTGTAAGGATTGAACAGTATCCCGTAAAGCAGAGAAAGAACGTGTGTATTCCTGCGAAGGCGAATTGGGAGCCACTTAAGCTTATTGCGGAAGTCTGATACGTGGTCATACTTACGTAAAGAAAATATAAACCTTAAGTATACATATATTTTGGAGGCGCTCAAGTTTATCTAATTGCTCCTCGGTCAAATCGAGATACGTTACATCTGCGTAATCCAGTATGGGTAATAAAAGGGACTGTACGAGCGCAATTTTTGTCGGTATTGGCAAGAAGTTTCGTAGGCGTCTCAGAGACCTGACTGCAGCAAACATCTTCTTACTAACGGAGGCAATCTGATGTCTCCAGGATAGATTGCTGTCCATGAGCACTCTGAGGTTTTTAACATACGGACGGTAATTTATAATTTCACCCTCAAACGTGACAGGTGGAAGTTCATTGATATCAACTCTTGCTAGCATTTTAGAACTACCGATTAAAATTAGCTGAGTTTTGGAGGCATTAACTTTTAGTCCAAAGCGTTTGCTCCATTCCGAGATGTGTTTAAGGTCGTTATTGGTGGTGTTAATGGCTACGTTGATTTCGCTGAGAGGGGCTTGGGTATAAATTTGTAAGTCATCTGCATACAGGTGGTAGGAAGAAGATAAGGAAAGAGTTATAGAATTAACAAAAATTGAAAACAAAAGAGGAGATAGCACGCCACCTTGAGGGACGCCAGCAGCTGTGTTACACCCACGGGTTACACCAGTCTCAAAAAGTGTTCTCCACAGAAATACGCTGCTGACGGCCATGTAGATAACTACGAAACCAGTCAATCACCGTTGGAGATATGTTAAGTGTGCTTAAGACTCCAAGAAGTATATCGAAATCCACTGTGTTGAATGCATTACTTATTAAGATTTAAATCAACTGATGAGGAGTTATTGTCATACTTTGTTTTGCCAATACCCAATGTATTGAGAAATTTCCAAACTTTACCTGGATTTTCATTTGTCACAGACTTGTGAAAGTGGCGGCGTTGTGCATCCCTACACATCCTGTTGCAATGATTTCTTAACGCTTTGTAACGTTCCAAATTTCGATCTGTGGGTTTTTTCTTATATTTGCAGCGTGCAGAGTTCTATTTTGCTAGGAGCAGTTTGATTTCCGGTGTTAGCCAAGGAGCAGGGAGTTGTTTTATTTTTAGTGGCCGGATCGGAGCATGGCAATCGTACAAATCAGTTAAAAAGGTATTAAATATGTTGATTTGATCGTCTACATTCGTAATTTGATCTTTTACAGACCAATAAATTTTTGCTGCATCTATGCGAAGTTGTTCTTGATTCATACCGGCAAAATTACGCTGCATCAGAATTTTTAGCTTTACTTTAGGGAAACGAATCTTATAAGATAAAAACAATAGATCATGATGGGAAAAAGCATCAGCACTGCATTGACCATGTTTGGCAATGCTGTTTTCTGATGAGACTATTATTAAATATATGTTTGATAAGCTCAACACTGGCATCAGTTGTTGAGCGACCCCGTGTGAAACCGAACTGATTTGGATTCATTAAATTATTGCTGTAGAAGTGTACGAGGGTGAATTGAAAAGTTCGCGGCCTAGTCAAGAAAACAGAATAAAGTACATACAAAAATATTTTTATTTTTCGACGTAATCTCCATTTAGCTCTATGCACTTCTTCCATCTGCTTTCCAGAGCTTCCATACCTGTTTTAAAAAAAGATTCCTCAAGGTCTTCAAAATACAGGTTAACAGCGGCTTCGACCTCTTCATTCGTTATAAATTTCTGCCCACCGAGGTGTTTTTTCAGGTTTGGAAACAGATGAAAGTCCGAAGGTGCCAAATCAGGAGAATAAGCTGGATGTGGCAACAATTCGAAACCACAATCACGAATTTGAGCCATAGACTCGACAGACGTGTGGACTCGGGCGTTGTCCTGGTGAAACAACACTTTCTTTCTCAGTAATCCTGGGCGTTTCTGTTTAATTTCTTCACGCAAACGGCGCAGAAGGGTGCTATAGTACGCAGAGTTTATTGTTTCGCCTTTTGGAAGGTAGTCCACCATAATGACACCCTTAGCATCCCAAAAAACCGATGCCATCACCTTGCCAGCCGACAGAATTGCCTTTGCTTTTTTCGGAGTTGGTTCACCTGATTTTTTCCATTGTTTGGATTGTTGTTTTGATTCTGGGGTATAGTGGTGAACCCAGGTTTCATCCATTGTCACAAATCTGTCAAGAAAACCTTGTGGATCAGCCTCGAACATCTCCAAACAGTCGCGAGAAATCGTGAGTCGAATTCGCTTTTGCTCTACTGAAAGCAATCTGGGCTCACCTAGCCGAAACCTTAGAAAAGCCGAGTTCATGGACAATGATGTTTTGCATTCGTTCATATGAGATGCCTATAGTGTCTGCAATTTCTCTGATAATCAATCTACGGTCTTTCAATATGAGATCACACACTTTATTGATGTTTTCTTCGGTCGTAGACGTCATTGGCCTGCCAGATCTTCGATGTTCTCTCGTCCACGTTTAAATTCTGCAACCCATTTTTTCACAGTGGTATAAGACGGGGCAGATTCCCCTAATGTTGTTTGCATGTCATCATGGATCTCCTTTGGTGTTAATCTTTTTTTAAACAAATATTTAATCACAGCACGTTGTTCAAATTTCTCCATTAGTGAAAATTTGTTCTACACACGTATTTATATTGTTCGTAAAATTTTATTTAAACAAGATATCAAATTGAAAATTCGCGAGCTGACAATTGAATAATGACAGTTCAAAATGACGGCAGAAAAAATAACAAAAGTTTTTTTTTTAATGGCCAGGCCGCGAACTTTTCAACCAATGTAGTACCACTAGTTGGTTTAAAATATACGTTTCAAAAATTTTACTAAGTGTTGGTAATATAGACATTGGTCTAAAGTTACTGGGGTCGGTTATGCTTCCAGCTTTAAATACAGGAATAATTTTACTAAGTTTCATTAAATCAGAAAACACACCACTATCAACACAATTTGTTCTTTGCATTAGGGTCTATTTTGGTTTGAGTGGTTTTTAAATGATACACGCACGTCTGTTTGAATAGAATGTATATTGGCTACTGACTTTAAACCTTATAGATACTTTAACATAACCGCCCACTAAAGGACATATAATGTCCTTTTCAAATCATACAATTACAAATCAATATTTTGACAAAGGGGCAAGGTAAGTACATATTTATTAAACAAAAATTAGTTCATAATTAATTCTACAATTTATTCCTTATAATAAAGAGAATTTATTTTCAGGTTGAGGTATGATTAATATTGGTAAGTATATTATAACTTAATTTACTCCATATTATATTATTAATTTAAACCCTATTATAATTTTATATTTTAGAACTTTACCTTTTACTATTATTTGATTTCTTCTGCGTTTCTTAACCATGCTTGATTTAATAACAATTTTGCTATACAAAGTTATAATTTACAATTAGTCATGCTTGCTTTAAATTGATTCTTATTTGCAATTAAATTATAATTAAAAATGAATAACTGTATGGAACAATTAAAAATAGGTATTTACTCTGTTTCAATTGGTAAAGAACATAATTTACTAATGGATCTCTTAACGACGTTGTCACCACTCTTTACACTATATACCCTGGTCAGTGCGTCAGGACCCGGGTGCTTCGCAGTGATGCGGCCAAGAGCCCATTTTCCTGGAGGGATATTATCTTGCTTAATTAGAACAACCTCTCCTACTTTAAATTCATCTTCTCTTTTCAGCCACTTTGGTCTTTGCTGGTGACGAGACAAGTACTCATTTTACCACCTTGACCAAAAGTCATTTACAAGCTTTTGAGAATGTTGCCAGCGGTTTAATTCTGTAATCTTGACATCTTTGTAGCTTGGATTTGGAACTGAAAGAAGCGCTTCTCCTATCAAGAAATGTCCTGGTGTCAAGGGCTCAGTGGTTTCGTCAGATAAATCAGCAGGACACAGAGGACGTGAATTTAAGCACGCTTCAATGGAGCAGAGCACTGTAGAGATCTCTTCAAAAGTTAGGTGAGTAGTCAAAACTCTTTTCAGGTGGTGCTTCATTGATTTGACTCCGGCCTCCCAGAGTCCTCCGAAATTTGGTGAGTAAGCAGGAATAAAGTGCCACTGTGTTCCTTCGTTTGCTAATTTATCTGCTATTTCTCCTTTAAATTCCAGACAAGCAGCTTTCCAGGCATCCGTGAGGTCTTTGTTGGCACCAACAAAATTTCTTCCTTGGTCACTCCATAGATTGGCGCATATGCCTCTTCTACCACAAAATCTTTTATATGCACCAATGAATGCATCCGCGGTCATGTCTCCAACCAATTCAAGATGTATTGCCTTCGTTGACATACATACAAAAATCGCTATATATAAAATCGCCTTCTGTGTTCTAGCACCTCTGTATCTACTCATCAATATAGGGAAAGGTCCAGCGAAGTCCACTCCAGCGTTCAAAAATGGCCTAGCTGGGGTAACTCTTACTGAGGGCAAATCACCCATTATTTGCTTTTTTGCCTTTGCATTTAGTTCGACACATACTAGGCATTTATGAGTGTATCTTTTCACTAGACTTTTGGCTCCGATGATCCAGTATTTGGAACGGATGTGACATAGCATTAATTGTAGCCCTCCGTGCAATGTTTTTGTGTGAGCTTCGGCAATGATGAGCGGTGTAAGATGGTTGTTTTTTCCTAATATAATTGGATGTTTACGTGAAATCTCAATTTTGGCGTTTCTTAGCCTTCCGCCCACCCTGACAATTCCCTTTTCATCCAAATACGGATCAAGAGATTTCAGCTTACTAGCTCCCTTTACTTGTTTTTTAGTTCTTAAATCTTGTATGTCTCTTTCAAAATCTTCCTTCTGTACCATTTGTATACATATAACAAGAGCATCTTCCATTTCTGTTGTTTCAATAGTTTTATCTATAGTTTCATTTCCCTTCTTATAGTTTAAGAATCTTTTGCAATGTACTATTGTTCTTAATAATTCATTAAGTGTATCAAAATCTTTGAATTTTTCTGTTAATTTGCTTTCCTTATCTTCCTTTACTAGAGTAAATGTATGTAACGTTTCTTTCTTCCTTTCTAATTCTGTAAATATATTTGCTGATCTTGTAAATTTCACATTTTCTTCGGACAACCATTGTGGGCCTTTCCACCATAATTCACGGTGCTTCAAATTTTTTGATAGCATTCGTCTTGATGCAATGTCTGCAGGATTGTCAGAAGATTGTACATGATACCACTGGCTACTGTTTACTTTAGATGTTATTTCCACTACGCGATTTGCCACAAAGATTTTCCATCGCCCAGGCTCACCAAATAACCAGGATATCACAATTGAAGAATCCGTCCATGCGAACACATTTGTAATAGGTATCCTCATTGCAGTTGCAACTTGTTTCAACAGTCTTGAAGTAAGCACAGCTCCACATAGTTCAAGCCGTGGTAATGATATAGTTTTGAGTGGTGCTACTCTGGTTCTTGCAGCAACGAGGTTTGTTTTGTAAGTACCGTCTTCTTGTTTTACTCTGCAGTACACAACCACAGCGTATGCTTGTTCTGAGGCGTCACTGAAGCCATGAAGTTCCAGAGTGTCTCTATTTGTCTTGGTTACACCTATCCATCTGTCTAAATAAATTTCGCTGACCCCTGTTAGATCTGATCTTATTTCTGCCCATTCTTCTTTCAGCAAGCTATTTAAATCTTCATCCCATTTTAATTCCTCTAGCCACATTTTCTGAATCAATATCTTTGCCAACACAATACATGGAGCAATCCAACCCAGTGGATCAAATATTTTTTGCAAGTCTGAGAGTATGCTGCGCTTGGTGACTATATCTTTCAGTTCAGGTAAGTTAATTTTATATTCGAATCTATCCGTACCTAAATTCCGTTGTACTCCTAATGCCTTTATAATCCCGTTAACGTTTATTTCCACATGTGCATTTGAGGACCTCTGACTGGGTTCTATGCTTCGCAAAAATTCAGCGTTATTAGAAGCCCACTTCCTTAACTCGAAGCCACCATGACGTAGAAGTTTTTGGAGATCTAGACCGACCCGAATTGCCTCTTGTACGCTATCACAGCCAGACATACAATCGTCAACTTGAAAATCTTCACTGAGTACTCGAGCAGCTTCTGGGTATTGGACTCCTTCATCAGCAGCTAGTTATTTCAGGGTCCTTATCGCGAGATATGGTGCTGATGCAGTTCCGAATGTAACAGTGAGAAGTCTGTAGTCTCTGATATCTTCTGTGGTGTTGTTGCGCCATACTATTCGCTGATAATCTGCGTCTTCTTTTCGGATCCAAACAAATCTGTACATTTTAGAAATATCGGCAACAAAACAAATAGCATGACTGCGCCATCTCATTATAAGATTTCTGAGATCATCTTGTAGAACAGGTCCTGGCAGCAGTTCATCATTCAAAGAAACTCCATTGGATTCTTTACTAGAAGCATCAAATACGACACGGGTCTTCGTAGTTTCTTTGTCATGGCGTAAAACGGCATGATGAGGTAAATAAACCGATTTATTTTCTACTTCATTTGCAGGTATTTCTTCTAGATGTTTTAACTCTTTATATTCTTCTATAACTTTTACGTATTCCTTTTTTAATTCAGGATCTCTATCAAACCGTCTTTCCAGTTGCATGAATCTCTTGATTGCAATCTCCTTCGTATTTCCTTCTGGTGAAACGGGTTTGTTTGTTTTGAATGGCAGTTTCACCACGTAACTACCATCTGCCTTCCTAGTGTGTGTCTTCCGGTAAATATCTTCACAGAGCTCTTCTTCTTCTCGTGTAAGTCTTCTTGTTGCATCGCTATCTATTTCCCACATTGTTTTTAATAAAGTTTCAACATTTATATCTTCATTCTGTGTGTTCGCGCCTCTACGCGACAGTGACGGCGGCGGTACCCGAACTCAGCCGAACAAACCTGTTCGGCATCCACGAGCGCTCGCGAGCGCCCGCGCACTCAACACACACCGCTTCGCGTAGCTCGAGACTACGGTCATTTCTCTTGCTTTAAATACCTACTGTAGATACTATATACTGAACATTAAACCTATTTATTTACAATACAGTCCATTATTTAATTGAGTAATCGAACCGTCCACTTAAGGCCTATTCATTGGTCCTTAGCGAGCCTTAGTATCGGTATATTTACTTCGCGGTAATTATCAATAAAAAAAAAAAACCATTCGGTCGACGTGTGGACTTTGTACGCAATCGCAAGTAAAATTGAAGAAAGAAGTCGTTGCCGTAGCAGCAGCCTACTACATCAGCATTGAAGAAGCCTGTGTCATACCTTGGGATAAGTACATTTAATGATTGTGTCGTTCCATTTAGTTAGTTACCTTTGAGTAATTCCTACTTCTTTGTTTCCGAATAATCGTATTTAATTTCATAAATTATTTCATAACTTTCCTGTACTCGTATTTCCCTTTAGATTAAATTCCCTGATAAGTTTGTCTTTACCTAAATTGTCCTTATAAGGCGCGTGCTCACGTAATAGCCGGCCACATTGTTTCATTGTTTGCTTGAATAGATACTTAACCTTGAAGTGAATATCGAGATCCTTTGTCTATTCACAGCTGTTTTGAGGTTTCATTGATTAATTTTTTATTTTGTTTACATTATTTTACGATGGCAGATAATCTCAAAACTTTGATTAAGAAACGTAGTTCAATTAAATGTAAACTTACTATTTATAACAACCACTTAACTTTAATAAAAAGTAATCAAGAACTTTCCGAAATACAGCGCTTAGACTTGCAGGAACGTTTTAATAAATTTCTATGTTTGTACAATGAGTTTGACGAATTGCAGACGAACATCGAGATGCTCGCTGACGAGGCGGGGGCAGCGTTGACTGAGCGCGAGGAGTTCGACCGCCAGTACTTCGCGCTGGTGGCCCTCACGCGCAGCCTGCTGGGCACCGCCAGCCGCGACGGTGACGGCTCGGTGGCGGGTTTCGGTGACGCCAAATCAGACTCAGGTGCACATAATTTTAATAGGACTGATTTTGTTCGCTTGCCTAAAATCGACTTGCCTCATTTTGATGGGAACTATCAATGCTGGCTCGAGTTTCGAAACACCTTTACTTCATTGATTCACGACAATTCTAGCATAAACGAGATTAATAAGTTTCATTATCTGAGAGCTTCACTCCAAGGTAATGCCGCTTTAATAATAAAAAATATAGATTTTAAAGGTGATCACTACAGGATTGCTTGGGATTTGTTGTGTGAGCGATACGATAACAACCGCCTACTCATAAACAATCACTTAAAGGCATTGTTTGATATTGAACCTTTAACCTGTGAATCTAGTTTCTTAATTAGAAATCTTATAGACACAATTAATAAAAATGTTAGGGCATTAACTATACTCAAGCAACCCACCCAATTTTGGGACACAATATTAATTTATTTTATGTCTAAAAAACTAGATTTAACCACCAGCCGTGATTGGGAAGAGCACAGAAACAACTCATTAAAGGATGAACCTACGTTGGTACAATTTTGTTCTTTTTTAAGCAGAAAAGCGGACTGGTTGGAGTCAGTCGAATCAAATAATAATTTTAGGAATCATCTTCAGTCGAGCAGCATTGTAGCTTTAAATAACAATACTTCAAATTCAAAATTAACTCGCACAAATATTAAATCTAATAAATTAAATAAATGTCCTCTTTGTTCCCAAGGTCATAGCTTATATAAATGCGAATCATTTAGGAACTTAACAGTTGAAAATCGCTTGCAAAAGGCAACTCAATTTAATGTTTGCCTAAACTGCCTACGCTTAGGACATTCTGCTAAGCAATGCAAGCTTTCTCATTGCAAATACTGTAAAGTAAAACACAATACACTTTTACACTTAGAGACTTTTGCACCAGTTTCGAATCCTTTGCCTTCTGCTATACCTACTTCTTTGCCTTCTACGTCTAATGTTGCCCTGTCAGCCAATTCTATGCAGCTTGCTACTTCTGCCTATGTTTTGCTTTCCACAGCCATCGTGAGCGTGATCAGCGCGGCGGGTAAGAAGTACAACGCGCGCCTGTTGCTGGACAACGGTAGTACGGCGAACTTTGTTACGCAGAGCTTCACGGATAAACTGGGTTTGTCTCCTCGCGGTACAAACACTAAGGTAACGGGTATAAATAATAACGTATCCACTAGTACACAGTCTTGTCACCTTACATTAGAGTCATTATGCTGTGCTTACGCTGTAGATATCGAGTGTCATATTTTGCCTGAAATTACAAAAGTTTTGCCGTCTTCATACGTTCACATTAATCACGTCCCTATTCCTCCAGGCCTTAGGTTAGCGGACCCAAACTTCAACGTTCCGTCGGTCGTAGACATCCTGGTAGGGGCTGAAGTGTTTTGGAATGTCTTACGCAATAATACGATAGATCTAGGAAAGAACCTGCCTAAACTTTGCGAAACCAAATTTGGTTGGTTAGTCTCTGGTTCAGTTTCAAGTAATCCTAATAATTCTTTCTCATACGTATGTCATCATGCAAATGTCAATCCCGACCTTTCTCAATTTTGGGAGCTTGATAATATTTCACCTAAACATTTACATTCTCTTGAAGAAAAAATGTGTGAAAAGAATTTTCTCCAGAATACAATCCGTAATAGCGACGGTCATTTTGTGGTTACCATGCCCTTAAAAGGGGAACCACATAGTTTAGGTAATTCTTATTACAACGCGAAAAAACGTTTTTTATCATTAGAACGGCGATTTAAACATGATCCGTGTTTTAAAGGTAAATATATAGAATTTATGAAAGAATATGAACGACTCGGTCATATGACTTTAGACTCTGACTGTACACCCTTACTTGAAAATTCTAACATTAATTATTATATACCGCATCATGGAGTTATTCGTAGCGCTAGCACCACTACTAATCTACGCGTAGTATTCGACGCATCAGCCCCTTCCAGTTCGGGCATATCACTCAATGATATTCAGATGGTCGGTCCCGTAGTACAAGACGATCTATTTAGCATTCTAATACGTTTTCGCCAGCATAGGTATGTAGTTACAGGTGACATCGAAAAAATGTACCGTGCCTTATTTTTAAATCCGAGTCAACGATCGCTACAAAAAATTCTATTCCGATACGATTCGTCACAACCTATTAAGAGCTACACTTTAAATACAGTTACCTACGGCACTGCCTCAGCTCCTTATTTAGCTACGAAGTGTTTAACGAGTCTGGGCGATAGTGTAGAAGATAGTCAAGTCAAATTTGCCATCCAACGATGTTTTTATATTGACGATTATTTAAATGGCGCTAGTACGATACCGGACATCGTAAACATTTCAAAAGGGGTTCAGTCAGTATTATCTTCGGCTAACTTTAACCTACGTAAATGGCGATCAAACAATGTAAACATTTTACAACAAATTACGAATAGTAGCGATTGTTCTAATGTTTTACAGTTTTCAGAAAATGATTTCAGTTCAAATCAATCTAAAACGTTAGGTATTAATTGGGTTTGCAACAGTGATTCACTAACATACACCTTAAATATAAAACCCGCAATAAAGGTCACTAAGCGCCATATTTTATCTGTGATTAGTCAGATCTTTGACCCACTAGGCCTCGTAGGCCCGTGCGTTGTTGAAGCAAAAATCATAATGCAACGCTTATGGCTTGAAAAATACGACTGGGACGATGTAGTTTCTTATGAAATTAAAAATCTTTGGACGTCATTTGAGCAAACAATTATTTCTTTAAATACTTTATCTATTCCTCGGTGGTTCTCATATGAAAATTCAATCATACACGAATTACACGTCTTTACAGATGCATCTCAAAAGGCCTACGGTGCATGTGT
Organism: Stenoptilia bipunctidactyla; assembly: GCA_944452665.1. Lineage (NCBI taxonomy): Eukaryota > Metazoa > Arthropoda > Insecta > Lepidoptera > Pterophoridae > Stenoptilia > Stenoptilia bipunctidactyla. Next base: position 20,400,569 of record OX101746.1, read on the forward strand.
GTATGTTCGTTCGTGTGATAGTGTGAATGTTATAGGTGTACAACTTTTAGTTTCTAGAAACCGAATAGCACCTATTAAACCAACGACCATCCCAAGACTCGAACTTTGCGGAGCTTTGTTAGGTGCAAGGCTGTGTACTAAAGTTCAGAAATCGCTTACCATACCCATTAATAGGTGTAGATTCTGGTGTGACTCTACGATAGTCTTAGGTTGGCTCTCTACACCATGTAAGCAACTGAAACCTTTCGTAAAAAACAGAGTAAATGAGATACAGGAGAGCACGTATGGTCACACCTGGAACTACGTACCGTCAGGAGACAACCCAGCGGATCATATTTCTCGTGGTCTCAGCGCCGACATCATTAAGGACACACCCCTCTGGTGGTCCGGACCTTCTTTTTTACGAAATGATGAAAGTCAATGGCCGAAAATACCCAACACTGAGAAATATGATCTACCTGAAGTAGTCACTCATTTCATTATTGGTGATAGTGAAAATAATTCATCTGACATTCATCATTCAAACGCAACCATTCATTCATCTATCATACATAGCTTACTAGAAAAATATTCTTGTCTAAGAAAGATACATAATATATTTACATACGTACAAAGATTTATTTACAATTTAAAAAATAAAAATAAATTACATGGTTCTTTAACATTAATAGAGTTACAAAATTCTTTGAACTTAATTATTCATCATTCTCAACTTGAAATGTTTCCGGAAGAATTTAAACTTTTAAAATCTAAAAAACAATTGCCATTAAAAAGTAGGTACCTTTGACACCTTTCTTGGATGGTGATAACCTCATTCGCGTGGGCGGGAGGCTTGGTAACTCGCCCTACGAGTTTAATGTAAAACATCCTATTGTTTTATGTAGTAAGCATTTATTCACTAAGCATATATTTCAAAGTGAACACATAAAGCTTCTACATGCCGGCCCTCAACTCCTATTGTCGCACATTCGGCAAACCTATTGGGCTCTAGGAGGTAGAAATTTATCTAGATTTGTCGTGAATAGATGTCTTAAATGTTTTCGACATAAGGCTCAAACTGTGCAGCCCCTTATGGGTCAGCTACCTAATTCAAGAACTCATTTAGAGTTCCCTTTTCTTAATACTTATGTTGATTATGCGGGACCAGTATTGATAGCCGATCGCAAGGGTCGTGGTAGTAAATTGATAAAGTCTTATATGTGCATCTTTGTTTGTTCAGCAGTGAAGGCTGTGCATCTGGAGCTTGTCACTGACCTCACCTCTGAGGCATACATGGCGGCGCTAAATCGTTTCGTGGCGCGTCGAGGCAAGCCCCGAAGCATCACGTCCGATAACGGCACGAATTTTGTAGGCGCGTCAAACGAAATTAAAAACCTATTAAAAACATCTAATATTTCATCTAAATTAGCGCAAGATGGTATAGAGTTTAATTTTACGCCTGCATATAGTCCTCATTTTAACTCACTAGCTGAAGCTGCCGTCAAATCCTGTAAACATCATTTAAAACGATTACTTACTCTTACCCACTTCACTTTCGAGGAGATGACCACCTGTCTCACTCATATAGAAGCGGTCTTAAATTCGCGACCACTTACACCGCTTTCTTCCGACCCTGACGATTTTTCGGCACTTACTCCTTCTCACTTCCTAATTGGACGCACAATCTTATTTGTACCACATCCTCAGGTGATGGATGCCAACATCACGCGGCTGGATCGCTGGAAAAGAATCCAGTACATAAGAGATCATTTCTGGCGTCGATTTCATAACGAATATACTTCTCTGCTGCAGGCAAAATCAAAATGCAAAATCAAAAGCAAAATCAAAATTCCAGAGGAGATATCACACCAGGAACCATGGTCCTTATCAAGGACAAGACCATGCCACCGCTGCTTTGGTCCCTGGGTCGGGTCATAAAGACCTATCCCGGCGTTGACGGAGTCACGAGGGTTGCTGAGCTCAAGACAAAGAGGGGTACCATTCGTCGTGTGTTCAACTGCATCTGCCCACTGCCAGTTGATAATTGAAGATCCCTTCAACCCGGGGAGTATGTTCGCGCCTCTACGCGACAGTGACGGCGGCGGTACCCGAACTCAGCCGAACAAACCTGTTCGGCATCCACGAGCGCTCGCGAGCGCCCGCGCACTCAACACACACCGCTTCGCGTAGCTCGAGACTACGGTCATTTCTCTTGCTTTAAATACCTACTGTAGATACTATATACTGAACATTAAACCTATTTATTTACAATACAGTCCATTATTTAATTGAGTAATCGAACCGTCCACTTAAGGCCTATTCACTGTGTTATAGCCATAAACGTTTGATCATGTTTGTTGAGTTTTATACTTATTCCTCCCATCACAATCCATCCCAGGTTGGTTTTCTGCGCGCAAGGTGTACCTGGGGGACCTTTGATCAATCCGTGTTGTATCATACTTGTATATTCATTAACTCCCAACAGCAAATCCATGGTTCCAGATGCGTAAAATTTTGGATCAGCTAAATTGAGACCTTGCAGATTTTTATTTTTTTTTATTTTTTTATTTATTAACCAAAATAAAATATTACAACATATTACAAATATTAGATGTGGCCAGTTGTTGAGAAACTTTGTGTTTGAAGGTAAGTTCGTTGTCAAGTGCTTGGACATCACGTAGGCTTGTATAGGCAACTCAAAACTTGGATCCCAGCGTGATAATACTTTAACCTTGACCATTTTTTTTACAGGTACCTTCATTGCTTCCATTCCTGTAACTGTGAGACTTACTTGATGGCGTTCAAACTTGAGAGCTTGAGCAGCCCTTTCACTTATAAAACATGCTTGTGACCCTGAATCGATGAGAGCCTTAACCACAGTAGTGTGACCATGCTCTCCTCTTATTGTAACTACTGCAGTTGCTAAAAGACTAACAGTGCTCTCATTGTCATGTGACTTCATCGTATTATACACTGCTTTCTCTTCTCCTTTTGCTTGAGATGATGACGACGGTTGTGAGGGTTCCTGTGTGGGGGCCGACGCATCTGTATGATTCTGTTGGTGAGGGAGAGAGTGGTGACGACGTTTGCATATACGACAAGACATTGGTACACGACATTTAAATGCAGAGTGCCCTGGGGACAAGCAATTGAAACAGAGTTTATGACTTTGCACATATAGACTACGTTCAGAAGGTTGCATTTTAGAAAAAGATTTACAATGACATAAAGTGTGATTTTCTTTACACATAACACAGCACTTTTGATCTGATGACACATAAAACACTCTTTCACGCACTGCTGTTCTTTCTCTAAGTGATGACGGCGGTGTAACTAGCTCCAATGTATGGAACCTTGCATTTAAGAATGTTCTCAACTCGTCCCACTTGGATAGTTCTTCTTTATTTTCAGAGAAAGCATACTGTTCCCACTCTTTGTGTGACTCCGAGTCCAGCTTCTGCACGACCAGAAATACGATTATTGGATCCCAGGAGTCAGTCGGCACGCTGAGGTTTTGCAAACTATTCAATACTGTGTCTGTGACGTACATTTTCTCTGACTAAATAGTCTTTTCAGATGCGAGTTCACAATTAACCTCTTATACCAAATCGTTTGTTGAGTGTTTCCCATGCTTGTAAATAATTATTTTCCGTTATCTGTATGTATTTCAGTAATGCTGCTGCTTCACCAGTTACACTGGTCTTCAGGTAATGAAGCTTCTGAACGTTGATAAGCGACGCGTTGTCGTGGACTAATGTTACAAATAAATCCTTATAAGTAGGCCACTCTTCATAATTTCCACCAAAACAGGGCAGTTGAATTCGTGGCAACATCACTTGTGACTGCGACTGTACATGCGAAGAAGTTGAAAGATTCTGTTGTGACGGAGTCGACTGGTCACCCACCGAAATTATGTCTTTTAGATCGGCGAGCATCACTACGCATAATTCCTCCACAACATAGTGGATCAATCTTCATTCAAAAAATAGGGCATTGTTCCACGTTGATCCCGCGTTGTCAGCTTTACTAATTCATTATGAGCCTGTTTGTAATTTGCCCAGTATTCTTCAATCATTTGTACTCGCGTTTGTACATACCCTTTTGTAAGTCGCTGTTTCAGACATTTTTTTAGATTTATTTGAGTCTTTTTCAATAATTCTGTATGATTTTCTAACACATTGAAATATTTTTCCACACTAGTCATAGTTCGTCACTTCAACACTTTGTCTAAACTGTTAAAAAACCAACTCAAGCCAAATGTTATATTTAAAAACAATCACGTTCTTATTAACTCACAAATTACTTCGATATCTATGATTTGCAATAACTTATAATATTTGAATGCGTTATCTTGTTTACGATCACTCAGCGACGAGGCTCCTATTGTTCTCGCGGCAGCAAGGATCGACCGATGAATCCAGGTAAACAAGTTTCAATCCGGCTCGTAATTACCATTATGTTCTTTGCATTAGGGTCTATTTTGGTTTGAGTGGTTTTTAAATGATACACGCACGTCTGTTTGAATAGAATGTATATTGGCTACTGACTTTAAACCTTATATATAGATACTTTAACACAATTATTAAATATACCTACTAGCTAAATTAGGTGTAATAATATCAATGATGGATTGGATGATTTTAACGGAAATGCCATCCAAATCAGCAGTGTTTTTAACTGTAATACTATTAAAAGCTTCCAATACCTAGTCTGAAGTATCTTCTATCATATGAAACAAGAATTTTCAAAATCGATTCATAATTGTCCGAAATATCGTGTAACAAAGACACAAAAAAAACACACACGAATTGAGAACCTCATTGAGAACGAATTTGGAAGTCGGTTGAAAATGTACCTATTGATATTTATTTATTAAGGTAATACTTAGGTAGGGCAATGTCGCCGGCAACATTAGAATTTTGCCGGCGGTGGAAATATGGAATTCTCCCAATATTTCCACTGCCGTAGGAATATTACCACCAGGCACTTCCCTAAGCTGTACCATATTCCACGGCAACAACTTCAGAGCCAGACCACCTCTATCTCTACGTCTACCACTACCTCTATCTCTCTCTACGTAGTTAAGAATGAGGAGTTTTCTGACAGCTCATAAAGATTAGTTCAAAAAACCTCTATAGATGGCACTTTTAAAAGCCGAAGTCGTTAAGTCTGTATACTATAATGTAGGGAAGCGGTATCTACAATCTATGGTTATTTATGAGTTCAATTTCTGATACAGACGTCAATTAAATTATTTTACTTACTTTTAAAAACGCAATGTGGAATAAATGGCTACATGCATGACAGACAAGACTTCGCCTTTTGTAAAGCGCCATCTATCGAAGTCTTTTGTACCGTTTTGTTTTTTTAATAAGCTGTCAGTAAACCTCTCGTGCTACTCAACAAGACCACGAATTATTAGGTACTTACCTATTTCAATGTGGTAGGTACCTACATATTCATGAAAAAAGTGTTCTTTTTTAGGGTTCCGTAGCCAAATGGCATAAAACGGAACCCTTATAGATTCGTCATGTCTTTCTGTCTATCCGTCCGTATGTCACAGCCGTTTCATTCTGAAATTTTAAGATCTATACCTACTGTTGAAACTTGGTAAGTACCTACTTAGATGTATTCTGTGAACCACTTAAAGATTTAATAGGTACAGAAGGCAGCGCATGAAGCGTTAAAAATCTTTCAAAAAATGTTACTTGAATCTGAACTCTGATAAATAGAAAAAAAAACAATAAATGACCTCATATTTAGAACTGGAACTCAATATTTTTTTTAATAAAAATTATATTTAGAATACTTTTTATGATTTTTTTCTAAATGATAATCTTTTTTCAATAGTTTGCGCGAGAGACGTATCCAAAGTAGTAAAATGTATGTCCGCCCCCTGTAATTTCTAAAATAAGACAATGTTAAACTAAACAAAATACCTATAGGTAGGTACCTAAGTATGATATGCACTACCATACAAACTTCCACCAAAAATTGGTTTGAATGAGATCTAGTAGTCCGACAAGGCTCTTTTGGCACTTCGTGGTTGTGAGGGTGAAATTAGTGTAACCATTTAGAAAAGTCTCCTTACTTTCAGGGAAAATATTAATGCATAAGCTTAAAATGAATTAATAAGTAATTAGTTGAGAAATTTTCGGAATTTGGAATATACATGGTGACTGCGTGGGTCACTTTCGAAATTCCAGGACGTGATAGTTCGAGATAAAAAATGAAGAGAAAAAAATAAATTAAAAATAAACGCTTGTTTTTTGACAATAATCGTTACTACGTTATTATATTAATTAATTACTGACTAAACTTAACCGAAAGTTAAAGAATTCATTACGCAACGCATGGTTACATGAGCGTAATAAAATAGATACCTACCACTCATTAACCCTGACTTCGCCTGGTTTTTACAGACTTTTGGGATTATCTATAAATACCAACGTTTTACCTAAAATTAAAACGTAAATTAAATCACTTACCTTAATTTGAAGCCTAATAATACTTGAGAGAGATACCATCGTTCTGTCCTTTTTTCGCACGTTCTTTCCTTCATATACCTACTCTATTGCCTTCTCTTTCTTTACCCCACCACCACACAGGTAGCAGCTATGCTGAATGCGTTAGGATTTTGACTCATTGAAGTCGTTGTGTAACCAGGCAGAATTAAAAAATATTAGGCTTCAAATTAAGGTAAGTGATTTAATTTACGTTTTAATTTTAGGTAAAACGTTGGTATTAAATAACTTGACCGTTAATTTGAAGCCTAATAATACTTGAGAGACGTGTTTGATATCGCCTGGTGTGGTGGTGACGTCAATGTGAATACGAATAAAAGTTAATAAGCCTAAAATAAATTGACTTGTGGTATTGTTTTACAATGCCAGGGAGATGTACATAAAAATAACCTATTATAGCATTTTAAGTAACGTAATATCAATTACCTTTCAAATACACAGGAATAAGCAACAGTTGCTAACAAAAACTACAATTAAGTAGTTTAAATTAAATAGAAATATAAAATATATTTCATCCACTGCATTAAATTGACTTGTAACTGAATTTTGATTTTTTGACATTCTTACTTATTTACAATAAAATCGTTCAAATGTATTTTCAGAACGCCAGTTATCTCTAGTCAGGATTTCATCCAACGGACCATTTTCCGCCCAACTTTTTGACGCCACAGCGGAACGGTAGCTGTCGGCTGAGGCATTGATACCAGTGGGCGTCCTCACGACGTGACCCACACCAGCAACATTTTTTTTTTCTTTTATATACATATATACTAATATAACCCGACTAGGTTGCGAGAGGCTAGTATAGGTTTCTCACTTATAGTTATAAATACATTATCACACTTACTTTTGATTGTTATGTCTTTTCCAATTAAAATGAACTTATTTACCCAATAGACTGGGTCCAAGCATCTATTTTTTTATATTTCAAAAGAATTTTCTATATTAGATTTTAGCAGGACAAAAAATAAAAATATAACATTATCAATATTCCAGATCGATGATTTGGTGCATTTTTGTCGCGATCAGTGCAATAGATTATAGGATTCGCTTGACAAGAGGATGTCCTCTCAGCCGTTCAGTTCGTTCCGGGCTACAAAGCGTGGAGACGACGACGGCTTTATTATTAAGAGAGTTTTTATATTATGATGCAGGTCTGCCAGAAATTGAGCTTAATCTGAGCCAGTTGGTTCGTTTACAGACACTTGCTGGACCACGGACCACACTCGACCACGCTGGTTTATAATTATTTATTGTAGAAGCTCACCAACTCTTCATGAGCAACCATTTTTTTTTATTCTGACCAGTTTGTCGGTTTGCATAGCTTCTATCGCGGGCCTGCTGCAGGCCGGCCGCCCGGTCAGTACGTCCTAGCTCTGTATGACGTGTCGCAGCCGGTGCTGGTGTCAGTGTACGCCAGCAGCGTGGCTCAGGGTGCGGTGCTGTTGCAGGCCGGCCGCCCGATCAGTACGTCTTAGCTCTGTATGACGTGTCGCAGCAGAACACCTTATCTCGTTGCAATAGCTTTACCGCGGCAGTCTCCGAGTGCCACACGTCTTTTTTTTTTTTTATATGTAAGCCACCCTGGTATTAGAAGTCCACGCCTTATAGTTAAGTCACGGTATTTTTGCCCACACATGAATATCGACTTTGGTACTAGGTCGAAAACCTGGATACCTTGTCAACGTGTAAAGATACAACGACATACAAAGAGTGAGCCAGCACTATTTACACAACATTCAGTGGAAAGATTCGCACATGTACACATCGATATAATCGGCCCGTTGTTGCCTACATTGAGTGATGGCTACAAATACTGTGTTACAATAATAGACTGCTGTACACGATGGCCGGAAGCAACATCTGTGCAAGACAATCGGGTCTATACGACAATCAGGCGAACTGTCGAAAAAAATAAATAATGAAAATACGCTACGAGTAACGGAATACGATTAGATTAACCAGCTACGCGCCATGAAAGAACTGAAACCAACATTAGCTCCGCACGCAACCAAGCGCAGTATTTTTGACACTCGGATTTGTCATCGTGCGATCACGTTTTCATAAGATGCGACGCAGTGAAGACACCACTCGCACCGGCACATGAAGGCCCGTTTCCTATACAGAAATGAAACAGAAAAGTTCTCCCGATAAAGTTACCGACTCGAGAAACTACTATAGCTATCGATCGATAGACTGAAACCAGCGTATATCATCGCCTCACCACTGCCGCATGACGACGTCCTAGCCCCGACCGCAATACCTCGCAGCATACGACACTACAAATTATTCGAAGTGACGAGGCGTCAAACCACCAATAGGCTTCGCTTGAGGGGGAGCACTGTAGCTACCCTGGCAACTAGCAACTAGCTGCTGCTAATTAATTAAGCTGTATCAATTTAATAAATAGGTAATTCTCTTTCTAATCTCCAGCCCTGATAGTTTAATTTCAATATCAATGGGGAGTTTTCTGACAGCTCATAAAAATTTGTTCAAAAAACCTCTATAGATGGCACTTTTAAAAAGCCGAAGGCGTTAAGTCTGTATACTATAATGTAGGGAAGCGGTATCTACAATCTATGGTTATTTATGAGTTCAATTTCTGATACAGACGTCAATTAATTTATTTTACTTTTAAAAACGCAGTGTGGAATAAATTCTTCGCCTTCGCCTTTTGTAAAGCGCCATCTATCGAAGCCTTTTGTACCAATTTTGTACAGTTTTGTTTTTTTAATGAGCTGTCAGAAAACTCCCCATTGAGAAGCAGCTAAATACACCATAGCGCGTATTCCGTGCTCACGAAATTTCTGGGCAACCCAATTGCATACAAGCAAAGTCCCCTAGTGCAAAGCTGAGCCCGAAGGGCAGCCAACTCCTTTGTCCACGGTATTGTATAGTAAACAGCATGTTATTAAGCTCTCCACAAAACAATTAGAAAACAGTTCAAAACCGACCTGAAAATTTGAAAACTTGTTGAGTAAATAAAGGGAATCACATCCACTACATCATACACTGCAGCGAATTGCATCACAAATCTGTGGCAGCGGATATCATTTTGCAAGCAAGAGGAACATTGATTATCAATTTCACTTAATATCTTTAAATTCTCATAAGCCAATAATAATTTGAAATGTATTACTTCGTCATAACCTGGATAGAACAACTACTTTAGTACTTATATTAATCTATGAGAACAACCCAGTGAGATGATATCCAGTAGTGTTTAGAGATCTATGGAACAACCAATCACGGATTGATAATTGATCAACTTAACCACAGACTAAGAAGATTATGTTCATAAATTGCCAGCATTCAAAATAACATCAATCACAAATCATACATTGCAGCCACTGGAGCTGTCAATTATTTTCGTTCATAAATTAATATATACGTAATCTCGGCTCGATTTATTGTCTACTCTGCTGTAGGTTGCAAGAAATTACCCCTTTCTTTCCACCGGTTGTGAAAGTTTTTCATGGAAAATACTCGAAGAGTCAGTATCGTCTGGATTTTTCTCTCCTATCTAGGTGGAATGAGGGAGAGCCTTAACGTCCTTGTGAAGATGCGTTAGATTTACGACCATGTGGTCAGTATCGCCTGGATTTACCTCTCCTATCCCGGTGGGATGAGGAAGAACCTTTACGTAGTTGTGCAAATTCGTTAGATTTTCGACCGTGCGGTCAGTATCGTCTGGATTTACGACTCCTATCCCGAAGGGATGATGGAGAACCTTTTCGTACTTGTGCAGATGCGTTAGATTTACGACCGTGCGGTCAGTATCGTCTGGATTTTCCTGTCCTATCCCAGTGGGATGAGGTAGAGCCTTTAAGTCCTTGTGAAGATTCGTTAAATTTACGACCGTGTGCTTGCTTACTTCCACGACCTCGAAAGGGCTTTCTAACATTATGATAAGTGATGGCATGAGGGAGGAGTTTTACTTAACATGACCTTATTTAAAGGATCCTTGACAGAAGCTAAAATAACCTAATATTTGTCCAATCAGGATTGTCAAAGCTTTGTATAACTTTAAGAATTTCAGAATAATTATGAGGTGTTTTTGAAACTACAGATGTGGCTGTAGGTTTTGTGAATCCCAGATCGTTCAGATTATATTCGTCGATTATAGGATCATCATTATAAAGATGTCTAACCGAACAAGATTAAGATAAGATTCTTTAAAAAAGCTACATCTTAGATTAACTGTCCTATTATGCCGTGATTATTATTCCGCTTTCGATTCTCACGGTAACGGCGCGAACGCTTTTGATTAGAAGAATTACTCGAGCTTCTGATCCAGAACCACTAGACGAAGAACTACTCAAATTCGTCGTCCTTGAGATAGTTTGTACATATGAAGTACTAGTACTACATTGTTCATTTATTTTTAAACCACGATGCAAATAATAAATTTCGCTTACCAAAGGAAACTAAAAGGTAGATAAAAAACAATTCTAAAACGAACGTTAACAACGTTAAACTTGTTTTGGAGCAGGTATAACATTATATAAAAAATTTATTATAAATTATAACACGTTGCATTATAAATAACAACAGCCGTGCGAAATTTATCAAAGAAAACACATAGGCAAGTAAAATAATTAAGATAAAATGAACTCACCAATGTCAGCTTCAATCCGAAACAAGTTTTAGTAAATATAAATATGTACCTTCAGTAAACACTGTGTCTTCTCTGATATAGACAAGTTGTCAGGACAAGAACAACAACGTCAATGAGTCAAAATCCTAACGCATTCAGCATAGCTGCTACCTGTGTGGTGGTGGGGTAAAGAAAGAGAAGGCAATAGAGTAGGTATATGAAGGAAAGAACGTGCGAAAAAAGGACAGAACGATGGTATCTCTCTCAAGTATTATTAGGCTTCAAATTAACGGTCAAGTTATTTAATATATAAAATTTTGGCGAGTATGCTTTCAATATGTGCTCAAGTTTATTCATGCCCAAAGATTCATGCAGCCATCATAGTGTAGTAACTAAGAAAAGTTTGAGAAACATCAATATTTTTCTTGTACGCAAAGTTTGGATATAATGCCATGACTTCGCCTGGCAGTTGTAGTTTCCGGAACTTTACCTATGTTATTTAATTAGTTTATTAGACGTGATATATGCTTATTATAATTTTAAAACATTTTGTTTTGTGCGAATTGTAGGGGTTGTTTAAAAAAAACTACTTTAAGGCGAAGTCTGGAACTGTTTATGAACCTTTTCATACATTAGCAATTTCGTTTAGGGATGGGACGAAACATAAAGTTAAATACCATCGATAAGAAGTAAAGCTCAATGATTTGATTATAAAAAGGAAAATTATATCGATTTTAAAAGAGTTTCTTTTTGTTTATTTTAAAATTCGTATTAATTACCTGTCGGCTCATGCTAGACAATCGATTTTTTTCCCATCACTAAAGGTAGGCGAACTCTGGTATTGCTTGAACTTCACCTGGGTACTTAGTTTGAATTTACTATCATAATGGTTGAAAGTACCATTTATATAGCTAGGTACAGAATTATTGTAAAAAACTAAACATTATTAATTATAGCAAAGATAGTACAAACAAACAGAGCCATACCTTTTGTATTTTCTTCGTGATGGAAAGTGTTTTGAAACTGTTAAGAAAACGCTCACCCGCAGTAATATTTTGTCTCAACTGTGAAACACACTTTAAGTTAGCAGCTAATGGCCTCTATTGGTGCTGCCACACTTAAATTGCAAACAATTTATTAAAGGTTTTACGAGATTATAATCAGCCATTTTTCCCCATGGTCCTTTTTTCAAATTCAGGCGAAGTTTGGTGTACTAGGCGAAGCCAGGGGTAACGACGGTACCTATCTACTTAGCGGGCGATAATGTGCGTATGGCGGGAACGCTGCTGTGTGCGTGTTGACTGAGGCGGCGGCGCGTCGGGAAAGTGTATCAAGGTCTATTTATTTATTCATAGGGATTTCTGGTGAAAAATTAAGTACGTACTTTTATTACATAATTATGATCAGAATCGAGTACAGACAGAGTGCTCTCCTTCAGTATCTAAAATTTGTCGCCAGTCAACCTGTATACTCTCTTTATTTACTTTATCACGATGCTATGTTACGCTAGCTAAATAATTAAAGTACCCAAACTGAAATACCGACTATGCCGCAACAAAGTAAGCTTCAATAAGCTTGTGTGGACCACAAAGCATAGATGGTAATTGTTATACCTATACCCAGATCTGAGCCAGCATAAAAAAAAATATTTTGAAGCCAGGATCCAGCAGAAGGTGGGACTTGAATCTATAAATTGTAGGACCTTTTTCACAGCAGCACACTACACTGATCGCAGGCCATCAAGCTGAATCACTCGCTCAATTTAGTTGGACGACAGTGAGGTTTAAGGAATGAGCTCATATAAACTTCAAAATAATACCTACTTAAGTAGATGGTAGTTATATCAAAGTGGTTTTATTTAAGACAGCAGTTATCGTTTTTATTTTTTAATATTTAGTTCTGTTACATTCTTTCTAAATATAGGTAGGTAATAGTAAGTTACGTAGGTACAATTTTGAAGTCGGTCTTATTTTTTTAATGTTCATTTATGCATAAATCACGAAGCTACTAAAAAGAACCTATGGCATTAGGGCCAACGTTGCATCACACGTGAGCACGCGCGTACGTACGTTGCGTACAGGCATGCGTACGCGCATGTGAGACATGGCTAGCTCGCGCGTTTACTACACGCGCGTGCGTCGTTTTGCTATTTTAAAAGACATTTAGCCAAATACTTAGTAAGAGATTACGACTGTAGGTACAAGCACTAGCGAAGCTGCGTCAAAAGAGTCCACGCACGAGGCCACGACGTATGGCAAGCGACGTGAACACCCACTTGGAAACGCGTGACGCAGCATTGGCCCTTATCACTGCAAACAGACAAAAAATTGTAGAACTAGACGAAATGTTGAGCGGATTGCTTTGGGATATTCTGTTGTTATCTGAAGTCTGTGGAAAGGGAGAGGAATCGATAATCCAGAAATCCGGCAGTCTCTGTTAGGTTAGGTTAGGTTAGGTTAGGTTAGGTTAGGTTAGGTTAGGTTAGGTTAGGTTAGGTTAGGTTAGGTTAGGTTAGGTTAGGTTAGGTTAGGTTAGCTATTGCATAGATTCTATCGCGGGCCTTGAGCGTGGGGAGCGAATCCAGAAATTCCGTAACGAAAAAATCTGCGCTTTTATGCGGGCTTTAATAAACAATCAGCGCCATCTATCGAGAGGCATCCATTCTAGGCAACATGACAATTTTTAGAGTTGACAGATAAATAAACAATAGTTGGCTTTCATAACAAATCCTTTATTTCGCTAATCTGAGTAAATCAATGAGTGGTCGAGTGGTAACGTCTAAAGGTTCCCGATCAAGAGTTACGAGATCAAGCCCTGATAATCGCATTGGCATGAATTTTTTTTTATGATTTCTTTTCTCCTTTTAAAATTATAAATACATTTTTTTTAAAGTTTTTTATATTGGAAGCTTACTTTGTTCGAAGAGGATTAAATAAAAGAAAAGGTAGTTACAAACAAATTGATTGATTAGTTAAACAGAAATGATGACACCAAAATACGACATTAAAAAAATTGACAAATGTAAAAAGAATATATTGAACTAGCCACCGCGCGCGGTTTTACTCGCGTAACTTTTGATCCCGTGGGAATTTCGGGATAAAATATAGCCTATAACCTTCCTCAAGAGTTGGGCTATCAAATGCAAAAATAATTTTTCAAATCCCACTTGTAGTTTCTGAGATTAGCGCGTTCAAACAAACAAACAAACAAAAAAGCAAACTCTTCAGCTTTATATATTAGTACTAGCTTTTGCCCGCAACTTCGTACGCGCATAAATATTGTTTATATTTAACACAACCAGTCATTGAAGAACCTTTATATCAAGTATGACATCTATGCACTGAAGAAATAATTGTTCATACAAACTAAAAAGTCCAATATTTCGTGTTCCCGTCGGAGTGGCGGGAACTTCTTTCAGAACACTAACAGTTACTCACTGCGGAACCTTTATACTTAGTATCACAACTGTGCACTCATGGAATTTATTTTTTCATACAAACTATAAATCGTATATTTCCCGTTCCCGTGGGAATTTTGGGAATTCCTTTCAGAGCACAACCAGTCACTCTTTGAAGAACCTTCATGCCAAGTATCACAACCATGCACTCAAGGAATAAGATTTTTCATACAAACTAAAAAGTCCAACCCCTTCCCGTGGGAATTTCGGGAATTCCTTACATAATACAAACAGACACTTATTGAGGAACTTTTATACCAAGTATCACATCCGCGCACTCAAGGAATAAGATTTTTTCATACAAACTAAAACATCATATATTTCCCGTTCCCGTGGGAATTTCGGGAATTTCTTTCATAACACAACCAGTCATTTTTTGGAGAACCTTTATGCCGAGTATCATATCCGTGCACTGAAGGAATAAGATTTTACATACAAACTAAAAAGTCCAACCCCTTCCCGTGGGAATTTCGGGAATTCCTTCCATAATACAAACACACACTTGTTGAGGAACCTTTATATCAAGTATCACATCCGTGCACTCAAGAGATGGGATTTTTTCATACAAACTAAAACATCATATATTTCCCGTTCCCGTGGGAATTTCGGGAATTCCTTTCATAACACAACCAGACACACATTGTAAAACCTTTACACTAAGTTTCACATCGGTGCACTCAAGGAATAAGATTTTTCATACAAACTAAAAAGTCCAACCCCTTCCCGTGGGAATTTCGGGAATTCCTTACAAAATACAAACAGACACTTATTGAGGAACTTTTATACCAAGTATCACATCCGCGCACTCAAGGAATAAGTTTTTTCATACAAACTAAAACATCATATATTTCCCGTTCCCATGGGAATTTCGGGAATTGCTTTCATAACACAACCAGTCATTTTTTGGAGAACCTTTATGCCAAGTATCACATCCGTACACTCAAGGAATAAGATTTTTCATACAATCTAAAAAGTCCAACCCCTTCCCGTGGGAATTTCGGGAATTCCTTCCATAATACAAACACACACTTGTTGAGGAACCTTTATATCAAGTATCACATCCGTGCACTCAAGGGATGGGATTTTTTCATACAAACTAAAACATCATATATTTCCCGTTCCCGTGGGAATTTCGGGAATTCCTTTCATAACACAACCAGACACACATTGTAAAACCTTTACACTAAGTTTCACATCGGTGCACTCAAGGAATAAGATTTTTCATACAAACTAAAAAGTCCTATATTTCCCGTTCCCGTGGGAATTTCGGGAATTCCTTCCTTAGTGCACCCCTACATCCTCTATAGAATGTATGTTCCAAATTTCAGCTCTCTACGCCCAGTAGTTACGGCTGTACGTTGTCTGTCAGTCACTCAGTCACTCAGTCACTCAGTACCTCAGTACCTCAGTCACTCAGTCAGTAACGGAACAGTTTTATATATATTGATAGATAATGAAAATCTAACCTGAAATTGTAAATTAATTTATCACATAGAATGCGAAAATATTTCGACTCAAAGGTTTTATAATACCTTAACAGCTGAGCACAAAAAAAACTGATAATTTTTTCCCGATCAAGAGTTACGAGTTTAAGCCCTGATAATCGCATTGACATGAATTCTTTTTTATGTTTTTCTTTTCTCCTTTTAAAATTATAAATAATTTTTTTTAAGTTTTTTATATTGGAAACTTACTTTGTTTTAAGAGGATTAAATAAAAGAAAAGGCAGTTACAAACAAATTGATTGATTGACTAAGTTAAACAGAAATGTTGACACCAAAAAACGACATTAAAAAAAATAACAAATCTAAAAAGAATATATTGAATAATGAAAACCTGACATGTAAGAATTGTAAATTAATTTATTACAAAGAATGCGAAAATATTTCGACTCAAAGGTTTTATAATACCTTAACAGCTGAGCGCAAAAAAAATGGCAGTGCATTAAATGTATACGGAAGTGCTCCAAGCCAAGAAAAAAAACATAAAGCTAAAAATAAGCTGGGTACATCAAATAGCCAGATAAGTACCGTCACTACTAGGAGGAAAAAGGCTTTAAAACCTCCGGCAGCCAAGTCGTCTAGCATCACGCACACACATTCATGTGAATCCCTGGATCACAATTTGTCTCTAGACACTATTGATCTTGACACAGCTTCAAAAAGTTTTAATTTATCGACTGATATAAGTGCAGACCAAACTGGAGACTTGAAACTTGAAATAATTAATTTACAGAGGCAGTTTGAAAGCACGTACATGGAAATGGAGAATATTATAATTGAAAACATTGGCTTAAAAAAAGAAGTTAGTCAATTATCTCGACAAGTGCACTTACTCAAAAATATGAGCACCAAAACGCTTGAAACTAAAAACTCTACGAAACAAAACAAAAAGACAAAAAAGTCGTCGGCAGACAATAGCTAATACACACAATGAAAACGTAGAGAAATTACAATCATTGCCACCATCACCATCGTACTCACTATCATCACCATTGAAGGAGAGTAACAAGGATTGTCTACGAGTGGAACCGGAGTCCTCACTACTAAAAACAAAAAAAATCTCCAGGCAGTGGAAGAGGATAAGGTATTGGTGACATCTAAGAAAAATAGACATGAAGAACACAGAATCTTTGTAATTGGTGGACAGCAATGTAAAGGTCTTCGTAACAGATTAGTAAGATCAAGATTTAATAATCCTTACGAAAAATATGAAGTTATATCTTTTACTATACCTTACGCAAGCACTGAAGAAATATTGACGATGCTTAAGACCCAAAGAAAGAAAAGGACAAAATAATAATCTGCGTAGGTGAACACGACACAAACCCGACAAAAGTGTTATTAGAAACATGTTTAATTTTAAATAAATATATTTTAATTGCAATATTATACTTCTGAGCGTAATTAAAAATAGATTTCTTAACGAAAATAAGTTGAATGACATGATACATAATTTAAGTAAACACTTTTTTAATAGTAAATTCGTATGATTACAAGACTGCGTTTGCTACACATGGTTTGCTATATGTAAGAAAATAAATTTAATAATTGATGAATGTGATTATAGAAAAAAAATCTTGTCATTTACTAAGTATCATATTAAGAATAAACATTCAAAGGTTAAAAATATACATTCAAGTGCAGATTATAAATATAATTCAACTACTACTCAGGGTGTAACTAAAAAGGGAACAATTCCGTAATACTTTTTAAAAATGACTGAAAATAAAATAGACATAAAAATTGGACATTCAAATGCAAACTATAAATCTCATCCGAATACTACTCAGGATATAATTAAAAAGGGGACGATTTTGTTCTACTTTCTTAAAAAGACAAAAAATAACTTGGAAAATAATGAATTAAATTTTTTTCGTAAATAAAGTAAATTTAAATAATAATAATAATGATAGCAACTCAAATCAACTAAAAATATTTCATCAAAATATTGCGGGTCTTTTGTCTAAAACTAACTTGTTGGAAATTACCTTAAATGAATTACGGAAAAATCACAATATGCCGAATGTGCCTACTTTGAGACTTTTGTTAATTTGAACAATAGTAATTTATTTTTGCATGCCCTAAAAAGGTAAAATATGTATGACCTATTTTTTTTTATTTTAAGTCCTAAATCTGTACCATATTTTATGCAAATAAATGATTGATTGATTCATTCATAACTTTGCATACAGGCTTTAATAAAAAATCAGCGCCATCTACTAGGAACTTGTGGACTTCATATTAGATCAAACATTACTGCATTAATAAAATAAATAAATATTTATAATTTCATAAGTTGAAAAAAAATACTATGCAATAGCTTTACCGCGGCAGTCTCCGAGTGCCACACGTCTTTTTTTTTATTTGACAAACTGTCATCCAGTCAATCGTTCGGTTGATCGCTTCGCTATTTCATTTATGTTTGGATTGTTTTGTAATTGTAAACAATAATTGTTAATGAAAATGTTCTTCGTATTGTGAATAAAATGTCTACCACTCCAGCATGCTGTATCTGTTTGGCAACAGATTCAAAACTCACAGATATAAGTTTAAACGGACTCGATACTGTCCTGTATAACTTTTCTGGCATTGAGGTAATGTTTATAAACATAACTTCTAGTTTCTAAGTCAATAAAATAATCCGCGTACAAAATCCAGGTTGAGATATGAAATTCGAGTTTTTTGACATATTTGCTCAAACAAGTCACAACCTTGCAGCCAAACCCTGTACAAAACTCGTTTATTTATATAATACTAAGAAAATACTGTATTCACGACAAATGATGTCACTCAACATAAGGTGGATCCAGTTCTTGTTTGTCCACTTATTACTAGAAAGTTCCTTTTACTGTTTAACATCAAGCAATAAATATTCCTATTCTTCTTGTCCTTCATTGTTGATGTAATTGTCTAAAGTTTTCTTGATCCATACTATTTCTTTTGCTCCAAATCCCATGCTGGACTCGGAGCAAAAGAAAAACATACATTGTACCAGCTGCTTCTCTTCCTGGGCATACTGTAAGAGTCAGTTAATGGATGGAGGTATCATTGGCGTTTTTGTGGGCAATAGGCTAACCCCCTGTCACCGCAATAGTCTCTCTATATCATTGATACAGGTACCTCCAAATTTGTAAAACATGACATCAGATGGGCTTATAGCCTCTGGTATTCTGCCTACCCCGTCAGAGATATGAGTGTGAAGTTATGTATGTATGTAGACTAGCAAGTTTTAAAAAGTATAGTTACTGGATTTTATTTTGTATCATTAAAACATGACATCAGATGGGCTTATAGCCTCTGGTATTCTGCCTACCCCGTCAGAGATATGAGTGTGAAGTTATGTATGTATGTAGACTAGCAAGTTTTAAAAAGTATAGTTACTGGATTTTATTTTGTATCATTACACACATACTTTAAATTTTAATTGATGTTTCTAACACTTCTGACCACTGGCTCTGTAAAAACACTAAAATGCTGAGTTAAAATAGTAAATAAAAGTATTTTACATGGAATTGTTGAAAAACCTGAAAAAGGTCTAATCTGCGCAGAAAAGTACATTGGACCTCCAACAGAAGATTACTTAGTTGCTGTTTTTGTGTCAAATGCGAAGACTGATGTAATCCGGTCAATTTTGACCACGGCGACTGTCTTCAACTCCGGCGAAGACTAAATGGACCAATTAAACATATAATTCTTTCTGCCCTTACAGTATATCCATTTTACCTGACCCCTTTGGGCAAAGAAATAATTGATACTTTTTGTTATGCCCTTTTGTTTATTTATAGTTTTAATTAAAAATTAAAACTTGAAGTCGTCGTGGCGCCGTGGTTACTGTGTGTATCTTACGATATTACAGGCGCGGTCGGTACTTGGATGGGTGACCGCCGACCATTCGTTTCTCACGGCGACTTCCGTGCTTCGGAGGGCACGTTAAGCTGTCGGTCCCGGGTGCTGTATACTTGTATACAGTAGTCGTTAGGGTTTGTCAGAAGCCATATCGGCACCCTGAAAATTCTGACATCCACCACCCAGCACTGCGCCAGCTCGGTGGATAATGGCCTAAACCTCCTCGTCACCCAGAGGAGAGACTCATGCCCTGCAGTGGGCCCATTACACGGAGTTGTGATGATGATGATGATAATGAATTAAAAATTTTCAAAAATTACTAAATACACTACAAATTAAAAGTAAAAAAGAGTTGTGTTGATTGTTACTTTGTAGGAAACAATAAATTTTTGAAAGAGCGCTTTTCACTCAATTTACTAGTTAATTACTATAAAAAGTTATTTTGCTAATTCCGTGACTTGTACGTGCACTAGTGATGCAGGATTTTCATGTGTAGGTTCACCGCCCTCCCTCCCTCAAGCAAGAAGCAAGACATGCAATGAACACACACCTGGAAACCCACACCACAAGCTATCACCGACACGTGTTTCGCTTCAACCAGAAGCATCCTAAGGGCGCAACGACCATGCTAGTTTGTCTTCCATACAAATACCAAAATTATATTACTACTAGCGCTACGCGCCGGGCACTACTGGAACTTTTTGTATTTTTTTCTGCGTTCGATATCGATATATCTATAGTACCAGGCAGCGTATTTATAGTACAGTATTCAACCAATCAAAATTTTGTTTCAACTTATTAGTATTGCGCAGTTTGCACAATAGCAATAACAGGTACTGCGAATTTCTGAAAATTTTAAAGTGGCGGTACGGCCGGGCTGCATTCTAGGGTTGTTTTGGTCAAAAAGGTTCCTAGAGTGGATACTGTGTGGCGCTAAAGTGCAAAAACCGCGAGACGGTCATCTATACTTTAGTACTTATATTCATCTATGGCAACGACCACCACCGAACTTGAGTCGCGGAATTAGCAAAATAACTTTTTATAGTAGTTGTCATGGATTTCCGCAAAGTAATATTTAATATTTAACAGGGGAAGAAAAACACTAAATATCTTATGATGAGTTAGCATCTGATCTTTTTATGAGTGTTTTTTATTTATTTATTTAACAATTTATGTACACACTACAAATGAGATCAGATAAAGTAAAAGGTAAGTTTTTTTAAATATTTTGCTATTATTAAAAAAAAAACAATGTTCTATTTTCAATACTTTTACAAGAAACTTAAACGAAAATAGTTGGGCATGTGCCTTTTTTATAATGATGGGTAGACATGTGTCTTTTGAACAACATTATGCTAAATAAAATAACATAAAAAAATACAATGCTTTGCACTAATGAAATGTTGACACTTAAAAGGAAGCAAAATTTATATTTAAACTAAACTCCCATACACTCGAACCGCCCACCTTACATTCCTGGGCCTTTTAAAGCCAAATACACAAAAAATAAACAATATAACAAAATGGCATATTTCATCGTCTTTCCCGTATGTATTATTCCAAATTTGAATATTAGAATTTAAAATAAAGAACAAAAGCCGAGCTTGTTCACTGATTTGAAAAAAAAATTGCCTTTAGAAAGTTGCTTTTGAAGCAATTTAATTTCGATTTTGTTTGAATTTTCGCAATTGTTGTTAACCAAAGTTTAATTTAGTTATTTTTCTATAATTTGAACCGTTTTTTGGCTATAAAATTATGGATACTTCACCTGAAGTAGCCGCGCAAGCTGTAGCACTTCTTCAATCTGGGTTTAGTCAGCGAGATGTGAGTTCACAACTTCACATAAGTCGTTCCGCTGTCCAAAAATGTACCACCCATATGTGGAGACTGGCGGCTTCGTGCGGCGAACAGGAGGACCTCGTCACCGAGTGACAACGACGAGACAAGATCAATATATTGTCACTACCAGCTTACGAAATCGACGCCTTATATCTGTTCAGATACAAAAACAGCTCAGGGACTTTCACGGAGTGGCTGTAAGTGCTCGGACCGTTAGAAGGCGACTCAACGAACGTGGTTTAAAGCCCCATAAGCCAGCCAATGGACCCAAATTGACACGAGCACACCGAATAGCCCGTCTAGAGTTTGCGCGGGAACATTTAAATTGGACTCGATATCAATGGAGCCAGGTTCTCTTCACAGATGAGTCCAAAATAATACTATACGGTAATGACGGAAGGAGCAAGGTGTACCGAAGACAGAACGAGCGTTTCGCGCAATGCTGTTTCGACGAGCAAGTGAGTTATGGTGGAGGATCATGGACAGTCTGGGGAGGAATCTCTATGGAAGGCAAAACTGAGCTAGAAGTAGTGACGGGACCACGACTGCCGCCCCTAGATGGCCAAAGATACATTCGCCAATGTTTAGAGAACCACGTGATGCCATATGCTGGATTTATTGGCCAAGATTTCGTTTTAATGCATGATAATACAAGGGCCCATACTACGGGAATCGTCAGGGAGTACTTAAATGACATTGGTATCACTGTTATGAGATGGCCAGCGCGAAGTCCTGATATGAAACCTATAGAACATCTATGGGATGAGCTGAAGAGGCGTGTTCGAGCTCATCATCCTGCTTCACAAACCACGCAGGAGCTCAAAAATGCAATTTTGGAAGAATGGGAGGACATTCCTCAACGTCATAACGACATTTATTAATTCTATGCCAAACCGTATGAGAGCTGTCATAAATGCACTGGGAGGCAATTCAAGTTACTAAATAAACATTTATTTTCATATAAAACATTTATGATTTATAATATGATCTCAAATAAATTAGATTCGACGTATTTAAAGCATTCCTGTGCCATTGCGGGGGGAATGGCGCAGGAGTGGCCTTCGTAAATTAGCCTGTAAATTATTTTGTTGAAAGTTTTTATATGTACCTAGTTAAATATAGTTAAAAAAAGCTAATATGGACTTCTCGTAACTCGACTTTTTTAATAAACTGTAGTTCAAATTTAGAACAGTGGCACTCTAAATGAATGATGAGTATACCAGCTCCAAAACTGCATCAAAACATTTTCCTTCTACGTACATCTTTTGTAAGTTACAGTACTCCAAACTAAAAAAATCGAGGTGGCTCGATTTAGATGTCCGGGAGTATACCTACAGGGTGTCCCGTAAGTCATGGATCAACGGAATGTTGGTAATAGAGGGGATTAATAGCTAATAGGAAAACAAAGTTTTATTGTCCTAGGCCAAGTAGTTTTATAGGTATAGTTATTTTTTGTATTTTGTAAAAATTTACATAATGTGAACGAAAAAATTAAAATTTCCAGGAAAAAGTTTAATAAATGTTTTTTTTTTTCTTAAATGTTAAGTAAACATAAGTTATCCTAAACAAAAGGCTTTTTATTCCTAATTATCGTCGACAAAAAAAATATGTGCTAAAACATATGAAAAGTTTGAATTACAAAATTCGCAATGCAATATTTGAACGAAGCTAGAATAAAAAAAAATGTTGCTTAAAATATCTACAACTAACACAGATTCCAAAATGGTATAACAATGCTACATTACATAAAGTTGAAAGGATAAAAGCTGGTACTAAACAGAGCAAGTCAGAAAATTCATAGAAATGGTTTTGGGTAATTGCAAGTAATTCTGAGAATTGATTTGCTATCTCTTTCATATTTAAGTCGTTTTTATTGTATCCCGCTCTCCTCACTTCCCTTTCAACTCGCCGCCCCCGTTCCGTGGGTTGGACATTAATCAGAATATGTATATATATTCTTAAAGGGAATTTAAAAATCTACAACTTCTTTCCTATTCATGCTTTTCGTTTATGAATAGGTTTAGACAATATTATGCAATGTTTATGAATATTTTGACGTAAATTGTTTTTTTTTGTAAATTTCAACTTTTTCCGAGGGTATAGCTCGAAAACGGTTAGGAATTAGAAAAAAACATATGATATAAAAGTTTTAGATAATTTTAAGAACTCCATTTTATTATCTAAAAATATTTTTCTCCGATGCACCGTTTTCGAGATATAAGCGAAAAACCCAAAATTCGTACCTTTACCCCCCCCTCCTCCCCCCCGCTCATCACCTAGGAGTCAGGACTTTTGGTATGTTAACAACCCAAGCCCCCTGAACAAGTTTCTGAAGGAATCGCTTAGTTACCTGCTCACGCACTCTACACCTCATTCCTTGACTGGACTAAGATGGATATTTATTTACATGCAATTTGTTATAAAAAACCGAAATATATCGATAATACTCGCTTTATTGTTTTTTATTTGTGGGATTCGAACAATTATGAATAGGCAGGCAAATATATCTTATATTTTACAGTTCCCTGGTTCATGCCCTACAATTTGGTGCCCATTTACAGCCGACTTTAAAAGTGGAGGCATAGGGGCACATTACAACAAGGAATATAATTTTCAACACACTTGCTCGTAAAGTGAGCCTTATTCTATTGAATTTAGAACTATAAACTGGGCTATAAGTCACGCGTGCATAATATATTATACCCTAGTGCATAATATAACGAATCCTACAAAGTTGAATTGTACCTTAGTGCAAATTACATGCGAGTAAACAGAGCATATTTTATTGATCCGAGTTATACATTAAATATATGAGCGCGCGCGTCCAGGCGGCGCGCGGACAGGCGGCGCGCGTGCAGCAGCAGCGGCAGCACGGCGCCTCCAAGCAACAACAGCGTGTGTACGTGTAATGGGACAGGGTTACTGACGCGCAGCAGCTAACAGCTGCTTCAAATAAATTTTATGACCACGTATGTCTGTCTTTTACTCACAAGTGTGTTGAAGAACGTCGTATGTAACTCGTGAGCGTTGCTAATTACAGTCTCGGCTGTAATTAGCAACTAGCTCACTTGTTACATAATATACTATTCCCGCACGATCATTGACTGAGCTGAGTCACACACTCATTAATTTAAGATGTCTGCGAGTTTAATGAGCACCTTATCATAGCTCTCTTAGGTAGGTACCTCTTTCGGACTTAGCTTAAACTAAGCCTCCATTTTTGACTTCGACTTTACCTCGCGGTACACATATGGGCCAAAATGTATGACGATAAAATCTTGTCCTTTCAGAGCTTCACTATAGAGGTGTGACTAATACATTCATATCAGTTATACGTAGCAGTTACACGGCAGAAATGTTATATTCGGTAATACGAACATTTCATTATCATGTTACTCAATAGCAGTCAAGTAACAGTGAGTGCGCGACGTTGCATGCGGTCATCGTGTTCTTATGAGGAGTGGTCCCGCCCGCGCGTCTCGCGTTTTGGTATAATGCGACGTTGCCATACTTGTGCCGATGTGCGGCGCTTGGCTATAATGTATAAACTTCGTGTTTTGTATGGAAGGTTCGTGGATAAACAGAACGACAGCAAGAAATCGATATCGATTCAATAAGAATTGAAAAAAAAATGCAATAGTTTAAGAAATTATATGCACATCAAAGCGCGCCATATTCATTATGTTATAATATAATAGAATGAATATAGTACATTTTACGAACTAGATCAGAAACTCTCACTGTTACTTGACTGTTACCCAGTAACAGTTATGACATCATGTTATTGATAAAGTCACTAACTCATTTATGGGTCAATGCATACGTTTTTATAATAAGGTTCCCACAAATATTCAAGACTTACCACTTGATAAATTTAAAGAAACTATTAAACAAAAATTGTGTAGTAAAGGCTTTTATACAATTTCTGAATATATGGACGATAAAAGTCCTTGGTTGTAAATTGTTTTTCAAATATTCTCAATCTCCAACTCCATCTCCAACACCATCTCCATTTCCTTCTCATCCAACGCCATCTTCATCTCCTTCTTATCCATACAACAGCAAGAACGTCATGCTCCCTCAGGCGGCATGGCTAGCGGTAGCGTCGGGTGTCGGGTCACCCTCTTCCCTAAAATATGGTTGAGGAGAGTGATGGCTGGTGCTTGCGTTATACTCGTGAACGGGTGCTGCTAGCGGTGCCAGGTCGTTTTGCTGAAGACTTTATGACTATGTTACTTTTTTGAATTTGACTCTGACTTCCCCATCTCCATCCCATTCCCCCATGTTCACGTCCGTGTTAGTGTCCAGTCTCTGTCCACAACTATCCTCATCTCCATCCACATTATCTGTAATATCTCTCACCTCTATCGCTACATCTATCTACTTCTATCTTTACCTCTATATCTATGTCTACGTTTCTGTCTAGTACTTGATTGCCTAATGTATAAATATAATAGTAGACTCCAGAAGATCACCAACTCGTTCATGGGTCAATGTGTACGCTTTTATAATAAAACTCCAAAATATTTAAGATTAACCCTTCGATAGATTTAAGGATAAGCATAAAGTTTTATTATAAGATATCCGGATGCAAGAAGATTGTAAATTGTTGTTGTTGTTATTGTTATTGTGTATTTTTAAAAGATGATTGCTGTTGAGTTTCTTGCCACTTCTTCTCAACAGATCGACTTTCCGAAGTGGTGGTAGATTCAGTTCAATTTGTAAATTGTGACTTATTTCAAATGTATTTAAATACTTACGAAATAAAGATTCTTTTGACTTTGACTTTTGTTATATTAGTTAACAGGCATATGAAAATTCGATCCTAATATAACATCTCTACTTCACTATTATAGTACGAGATCCGGCTGCAGGATTAGTGCGTTCATCTGTTTTTTGCAGAAAACCGAATTTTTATGTATTTTTATAATTAGGAGAATATATATTTATCGGGTTGCCTATCAAAATTTGGCCGCCAGTATTTTTAATTAAATTATTTTTAATAGATTTTTGGGAAAAAATTTCGTTCACTTGTTTTTTAAATAAAATAACGTCTACATTACGGCAATTTATATGAAGATTCAAAAAAATCACGGTTGCCGTTACGCACTTGGCCGCACCTCTTCGCAGCCATGTGTAAACAGGTATGATTTCGATACATTTATACGTTCATAACGTTTATTCATTAATTATAATTCAGTTTTCTGCAAAAAACAGATGAACGCACTAATCCTGCAGCCGGATCTTAGACTATTAGAGCTTCGTTATTCTAACCCTTATCTACCCTCAATTTTAGATATCAGCGGACAGCGCGTTCCATCACGTGTGCCCGTTCTGCTCGGCGCTGCTCGTCAAGTCGGCCGCGTTCAGAGACAAATGTCTGAAGATACAGGAGGTCACGGCATTCCTACTGAGCAGTTTTGGCAAGGTAAGCTGTTTGATTTTATTATTGTATGGGAGGAAATTAAAAGCAACCTAAACTAGAAAATTACAGGCTCATTAAATTTGAGAAGGGAAAGAGAAATATTTGTAAAGGTATCGCCTGGACTCCACGTGTCACGACCGGATATCACTTATACAATATAGTATACATAAAATCAAACGCGGGCGCGATAATAACCTTTAAACTGTGCAAGGAACTAACACTTGCATACCCATGGAACAATATACTCTCTTACGAGAGAAGAACGATTACTTCATACTTCGTAAATGCATTCATACAGCACACTAGCGCTTCAGTTAATGCCATCCGCAACTTTTCAGTGTATTAATAGATCCACTTTACACAGTAGTAATCTATGCAGTCTATTACTCTAAGATAGGAACTTAATGTATAATTGACGGGTTGAAAACCATTGGGGTATAAGTGGCACCTGTACAAAATGAAGAAAAACTGAATTTTGTAAATAGTTCAAAACTCTTTGGTAGAAGAGTTACAATAAAACACGTTATGTTTTTAGTGTCAAAATGCAATGTATTGGGTACAAAAGTATAACAATAATATAAAGTCTTCATTAAAAAAATGGAAAAAGAAAATCACTTGTACCGTTGTGGTCCATAGTATACATAGAATAATTCACTTAGATCAGTATGGCACATAACAGTCTCAATTTTTACTTGTATGCACTTATATCAGTTTTACATATTTTTATTACAGATATCATATAATCATTTACTTAATCCCCTTAATCAGTCCCTTTTCCAACCATTGTCTTAAAACTACTGCACAAAAGCGTCAATTTCGCAAATAAACAAACAAACAATTACAAAGTATTTAGTGTCACTATCACAATATAAAGTGTCAATTTCGCACTGAACAAATAGCACTTCCGTAAAAACACACAGCTTACAGATTTTCAAATCAAAAATTTTACAGGTTTTCAAATTAAAAATAGGTTGCTGAAATTACGCAGTTAACGCAATGAACCGTTTTTACAAATGGCGTCAGTCAGTTGTTGGCGATAGGATGATTGTTTGCCTTTGATTGTCACTTTTGAGAAGATTGACATATAGACTTACGTCAAAGCAAAGTACTTTAAAGCTTTCTCATTCATACGTATAGATTTGTCCCACTTTGGCTCCGGCTGCCATCGACAGCATTGGCTAATAAATTAGTAAACTCCCCCTGGTGCATACCACTCAAACTCTCAAAGCAACCCTTATTCCACTGACGAGCGAAGACGGCTCGGCCGCTCAATATTTTTAGGTTGCGGTAGAATTATCACAAAATAATTTTAATATATTTTTCTACCCGCAGATTTTAACTTAGGCTTGCGATCTATTCCGAACAATTATAATTTAATTTAGTTGCACCTGTCCAATTGTCTGTCTGTAATCAAAAATGTTAAATTTGATCCAGTCCTAGGAGAATGTATGGCGACCAAAATGGCGACATACTGCTTAATTAAAAGTACCAGTAACCGACGATCATGTATGAAAAGATTAAGAACGTGGAGGAAGCGAAAGAGGTATGTTTGGATCGTAGCAATCGGCGTTCACTTGTTTCTGCCTACTCCAAAGGGAGACAGGCGTGAGGTTACGTATGTATGTATAAATCGGATGATAATGCAATATTATTATGACTTAAATGATCTGATGATGAAGCCATAGGAACTCTGTAATTGAACGAAGCAACCCCATCGAGTTAGAGCTCGTTTGATTCGTCTTGTTTGATGCATACTATGTTGTTAATTTTATTATTAAATTACAAAAGCTTGTTTTTAAAAAGGTTTTAATGTTATGTGATATTTTTTTAGGTTTCCGTATTATGTTATATTTTTATATTATTTTTTATTCCATGCTGGACTGGGAGAGAAAGAAAAACATAGAATGTGCCAGCTGCTTCTCTTCCCGGGCATACTGTAAAAGACAGTTATGGGACAGAGGTCTTACTGGTGTTTTTGCGGGTGATAGGCTGACCCCCTGTCACTGCAATAGTCTCTCTCTATCATTGCAATACCTCCAAATGTGTCAAACGTGACTTCAGATGGTTTTATAGCCTCCGGTGTTCTGCCTACCCCATAAGGGATACAGACGTGAAGTTATGTATGTATGTATGTTTCCGTATGACCCTGCTCCGTTTGAGAGCGAGTTTGGCTTTAATTTGTTTCAGACACCAGTTACCATAATGTACCTAGTAATTTAGATCACCGCACAATGCAATTTGTGTGCAAAAAAATCCCCAGATAATCACACCAACTACATGTTCTCGAAGTAAGAAAAGCTTGTGATATGAGATACCATATAGCGAACTAGCGGGGACCTAGAATATAAAAAATCTATTTAGATAAACGCCCAGACCCGGAACATTTTTTTTTCTTGTTTCCCACGACCTTATGATTGGCGTGTTAGGGTCTATATGAGCACCACAGTTACCGTCAAACATGTCTGTTAACATTACTTTAAGAGTATCGTGTATTTATTTACGATCATTTTCTTTTAAATAAATAAATAAAATAAAATCCCCAGACAATCACACCAACTATATGGCCCCAAAGTAAGCATAGCTTGTGTTATGGGATACCATGTAGCGAACTAGGGGGGAACCTAGAATATAAATACATAAATAGATAAACACCCAGACACGGAACATTTTTTTTTCTTGTTCCGTGCGGGAATCGAACCCGCAACCACTGGCGTCTGAGGCAGATAGGTTTACCCCAACGCCAAAGTGGTCGTCAAGTTTTGTAAATATAGTATCTATACCCGATAAGTAGCAAGATCCTATTACAATGGCTATAGCCCCAGCTGGACGGTTTAAAACAAATATTCAAAACTGTGTGATGACTTTTTTAAAAACCAACGCCATGTTTCATCCATCTTGTTGTAAACGACGTTTCAAGCAAGCTTCTAACCAAGCGCGCCAACTATGGTCGCGCTAAACGAAATTTGGTTGCAAACAGTCATCTACTCTGTTAATGGAAAACTCGCCTTCGTTTGAAGACTTTTTGTAAATATTGTAATCGATGCTTGCGTCCTTACAGTAGGCTTACACGACGATGTATAAATACATGTCCCACTAATTTATTTAGTTATACATACATAACTTCACGCCTATATCCTTAATGGGGTAGGCAGAAGACCAGAGGCTATAAAAGCATCTGAAGTCACGTTTGACAAATTTTGAGGTATTATAATAATGGAGAGAGACTATTGCAGTCAGCCTAATGCCCACAAAACGCCAATGAAACCTCTGTCCCTTTACTGACTTTTACAGTATGCCCGGGAAGTGAAGCCGCTGATACATTATGTTTGTCTTTTGCTCCCACTCCAGCATGGAGTTTAATGTATAAATATAATAGTAGACTCCAGAAGATCACCAACTCGTTCATGGGTCAATATGTACGCTACTATAATAAAATTCCAAAATATTTAAGATTAACCCTTCGATAGATTTAAGGATAAGTATAAAGTTTTATTATAAGATATCCGGATGCAAGAAGATTGTAAATTGTTATTGTTATTGTGTATTTTTATAAGATGATTGCTGTTGAGTTTCTTGCCACTTCTTCTCAACAGATCGACTTTCCGAAGTGGTGGTAGATTCAGTTCAATTTGTAAATTGTGACTTATTTCAAATGTATTTAAAATCTTACGAAATAAAGATTCTTTTGAATTTGACTTTGACTTTGGAAGCAATAATTATTTATATCTATTTTATTACAGTTGGCGAAAGAAGACATATTGACAATACAGCTCACCAACAACCTCATTTCCCCATACCAAGTAACAACGAACACCACGACTATTGACGTCACCCACTCGGACGTCAAACACGAGACTCCGGATTCCGAGGAAGACCTCACTGACTACCCGTTCGAAGTAGATTTCTCTATTGAAAACGATTTCTCGGAATATGACGATAAAACTACTTTAAAAGATATAAAAGAGATAAAAAATGAGCCTTTTGACGGTAAACAGGAGAAAGTTGCGAAAGTAGTAAAAAAGAAAGGCAGGCGTAGTAAAAAGGTTAACGATGATGGCGATAAGAAGGATGAAGAGAACGTGGTTGATGATGCTGTTGAGTAAGATACTTTTTCTGATAACCTTTTTTTCGACGACCGGCTGGTGTAGCGGTAACATACATTGCCTTCTATGCCAGAGGTCCTGGGTTCGAATCCCGGCGGCGGCGGATATTTGTGTGATGAACACAGATATTAGTCGTCAAGTCATGGAAGTTCATATATTTATTTAAGTTTATTCTAATAAAAATATGTATTTATTCAATATGTATGTTTATATATTTCTTAAGTATTTCAGTTATCTAGTATCCATAGCACAAGTTCTTTAAGAAACTTAATTTGGGCTAGATAATGTTGTGTGGCTGTCAGAAATATTTATATTTATATTTACATGAGATTCTCGTAGCTCCTAGACCTATTTTAATATGTCAAAAAACCTGCGCGAAGCATCTCGGAGCAACTTCAGAGGGGACTGTGTTTGATGCGATCTCTACCGAGCTGTCAGCTGTGGTTGTCAAGATGTTAGCACTATGTAGGGGGGGATGCAAAGAGTTGGCACTTGGCACCCTTTGAGGTTAGATGAAACCACAACCCGTGGCGCTACAGTTTCTTATTCCCTATTCGCTACATAACGTTATTCATATATTTAATCACATGCCAACCTTTTAGCCGGTAAAGTTCCCATTCATTTATTGAATGACACTCTTTCAACCTTTATTAAATGAAAAAAACAAAAATAAATGAATGATTTTACTTATTCAGTCATCCACTCTCTATTCATTTATTTATTGAATGACACACTCATTTACATAATTATTCTCTCTTTCATTCATTGAATAACTCAATAAATCACTCATTCTCTCACTCATTCATTTATCGAATAAATAATTATTCAAGTAGTCATTCTTATGTACACATTCTTTTAGAGAATGACTCACTTATTTACTTATTCATTCTATTCTGACTCGCTCATTCAATGTTTACAGCTACTACCATTAATTCAAATCATTCACTCACTCATTGATTCACTCCACACTTCCAGCTCTCTCGAAGTGAAGGAGGTCCTCCTCACAAAAGCGCAGCAGCTGCAAGAGTTGGAGAAGAGAAAGGATTCACTCAACTACACTCACTCGGTGTACCGCTGTGAGTTGTGCTACAAGGGGTTTATAGCAGAAGACACGTATAGGAAACATGCAGTTAAGCATGACCCGGTAAGTTTGTAACCATAACTCAAAGGTTTTCAGTCGTTATCAACAGCCTGTAGACGTCCACTGCTGGACATAGGCCTTCTCCGACGTTCTCCACGTCGTCTTCGTTCAGTCCCTCGCTGCCCTCATCTAGTTTACCGGGAACCGCGACTAGATAGATCGCTCCACAAAAGATATTGCGACAAAATTTATAAAAAGTTAAATAAATAAAATGTCTCTTAAATCAAACCTAATAAAAATCTTGTTTACCATGTTTTACATTTTATAATGCTTAAATATATTTTTTATAGATAAAAATACCAAATAAAATCTGCAATTTTTTTGCTACAGATAAATATTCGTTATTATACATTGGATAAAAATAATGACCTTTTCTTAATTATCTTATGAAATAAAAAGTTAGAAAAAATGCATGGAAAAAAGTTATAACACATTTTGTATACGCAGTATGTGAAAATTTACAAAATATTTAAAATCGTTATATCTCAAAAACTACTTAGCCTAGGAAAAAAAATTTGGTGTTTCGGATTCCAGACAACCCTTTGTATCTCCAGTTTTCCGTGGGTCCACTATTGACGGGACACCCTGTATAAGTATTTTAACATGTTTTTTTTTTTTATTTCAAAATATAATAGTTGAGTGTATACAGTATGAACTTAGTCATGTTATTCGATAAAGTGTGAGTATCCCCGGCAGTGCAGCGGCGAGCACTCGTGCGACGTGTGCCAGGTTCGGTTCCCGGACTCGCGCTCGCTGCGCGCGCACCAAGTTTCAACGCACGAGCGGCTGTATGTGTGCCAGCGGTGCGGCCATCACAGCAAGAGCAGGTGCGAATATGTTGAGATTGTTCTAACTATGCAATTCAATTGAGAATAGGAACGTCAATGGCCTCGGCAAGGACAGCAGAAAAAATTGTAACTGATTGAATCATGGAAACTACCATAACTAAGTTACCTTGACGACCGGCTGGTGTAGGGGTAACGAATATTGCCCTCTATGCCAGAGGTCCTGGGTTCGAATCCCGGCGGCGGCGGATATTTGTGTGTTGAACACAGATATTAGTCGTCAAGTCATGGATGCTTATACCTATGTATATTTAAGTTTATTTTCTCATAAAAAATATGTATTTATTCAATATATATGTTTATATATTTCTTAAGTATATCAGTTATCTAGTATCCATAGCACAAGTTCTTTAATAAACTTAATTTGGGCTAGATGATGTTGTGTGAGTGTCAGAAATATTTATTATATTTATTATTATTCAAAAAAGACGATAAGTCTCTCCCCTTTTACGGCAAAGAGGGTCTGATAAAGCAGGGTTATTTATATTATTATTATTGCTAATTCCGCGACTCGTGCTTGCAATAGTGATGCAGGACTTTCGTGCGTTGGTTCACCGCCCTCCCTCCCTCAAGCAAGAAGCAAGCAATGCAATGAACACACACTTGAAATAATCAACTCAAACTCAAATATTCTTTATTTCGTAAGTATTTAAATACATTTGAAATAAGTCAAACATTTACAAATTGAACTGAATCTACCACCACTTCGGAAAGTCGATCTGTTGAGAAGAAGTGGCAAGAAACTCAACAGCAATCATCTTTCAAAATAAGAGAAAATAATATACACAATAACAATTTACAACCAGGGAATCCCATCTTCTTGCATCCGGATATCTTATAGTAAACCTTTTCACATAACACTTATCCTTAAATCTATCGAAGGGTTAATCATAAATATTTTGGAATTTTATTATAAAATAAAGCGTACACATTGACCCATGAACGAGTTGATCTTCTGGAGTCTACTATTATATTTATACACTGTATTTATAACTGTAACCCACACCACTTCCACTCACAAGCTACCACCGTCTCGTGTTTCGCTTCAACCAGAAGCATCCTCAGTTCGGCGGTGGTTGTTGTCCCGTCACTAGTGCAGTCAGTCGCGGAAATAGCAAGGTAACTTAGTTATAGAAGTTAAAATAGTAAGTATTTATTTTATTTCGTTTATCTGAAAAAAAAGCAAAGTATAGTCACTTTAAATTATGAATGAATACGAATATTAAAAACTAAAACCAAAACTAATATAGGGTCTGCCAATAAGCCGGGTCGATTTCAAAATGGAATATAACAGTGTGTGTATGCGATATTAATTTACTTGAGATATTAACGATTTTTTCTGTTATTTGAAAGATCCATTCATGCCATTTTGTTTTGATTATAATAATTTATAATAATCAACCGAGTTCCAAAAAAGGAAGAGGTTCTCAATTCGTCTGTAGGTTTTTATGTTTTTTTTGTGTCTTTTTTACACGATATTTCGGACAATTATGAATTGATTTTGAAAAATGTTGTTTCATATGATAGAGGATACTTCATAGTTGGTCCCGTTCAAACTTCATCGAAATCGGTTTGGTACTTATTGAAAATTTCAAACTTTTGAAAAAATATGTATGATTTCGGAGAATGTTTACTTTGATGACATTCTCAACTCACCCAAAGTTTTGACGTGAAGTCGGTTTTTTTAATGCTCTGCATTCGTTGATTATTATTTAATTTCAATTTCTCCAATTAAGTCTGTGTAGAAAACAATATTTACCTTATAACTAGTTATAACAAAATAAGTATTGTTTTTTAATTATTTGATCACACTAGCCATCATTCAACTGTCCGCCGCGTCTTCGAATGGTGGCACAAATCTGGGAGGTTCAATTTTCAACAGACAGACAACGATCAACAGGCAGATCCATTTTAATCCAATTTTTAGCCTAAATTGAACCATTGAGATATCATATTTTCTTTTGGGGGTTTTTGAAGTCTCCATTGACCAATTGAAATGACCAATAAGCCGCATTAAACTGATACCCTGAAAGTCAACATAACCTAGGCCATCACTCAGTTTCAGTAGAATTAATGCAGCGGAGTCATTGAAAATTGGACTTCACGGATCCGTGCGAAACTGCGGCGGACATTTCAATTATATTATATTCAAAACAAAATGGCAGGAATGGGCCTTTCAAATAAAATTATAATTTTGTTAATATCTCACACATAGCCTGTTTTATTCCATCTTGAAATCGGCCCGTCTTTATTGAAAGACCCTATAAAAACACGTTCTTATAAGTATGAAATAAGACAATAGTCTCAGCTAAAATATTCATGTATTTTATATGCCATGCTGATAGAGATATGTTGAAAGTATAGCCGTGGTCGCATTCCACTTGGATTTCATTTTATTATCATATTTACTATCATACTAAATCTCATCTGCTACAGTAAGTGGCATGCTACCAGAGCCATTACATACATACATAACTTCACGCCTGTATCCCTTATGGGGTAGGCAGAACACCAGAGGTTATAAGACCATCTGATCTCACGTTTGACAAAGGAGGTATTATAATGATGGAGAGAGGCTATTCCAGTGACAGGGGGTCAGCCTATCAAACGCCAATAAAACCTCTGTCCTTTATCCCATTCTTTCAACAGATATCTATGAGTAGAGTATGACGCATAAAAATACATAAATATTATCTTTTTTTACCAAGAGGTTTTATTGGCAGTTTTGCGGGCGATAGGCTGACCCCCTGTCACTGCAATAGTCTCTCTCCATCATTATAATACCTCTAAATTTGTCAAACGAGACCTCAGATGGTTTCATAGCCTCTGGTGTTCTACCTACCCCGTAAGGGATGCAGGCGTGAAGTTATGTATGTGTATGTATTTACCAATACTCGCTGTAGATGGACACACGTATCGTTTTATTCATTCATAATTTAGAGTGACATGTTTGCTTAAAATGTTAGCGAATATATTTACGTCCTTGTTAAATAGATACCTTTTTTGCAAAAATCGTTTTTATAACTTATTCTGCAAATCAATAACTTGAATATGTTGTGTATAGATTTTTTTTTGCCGACAGATTTAAGGCGAAACAGCACACGATGTGGCACGAAGGTTTCACGTATAACTGTGACTTATGCAACGCTAGCTTTAGGTAAGATGACATAATAAATATTTCTGACACTCACACAACATTATCTAGCCCAAATTAAGTATCTTAAAGAACTTGTGTTATGGATACTAGTTAACTGATATACTTAAGAAATATATAAACATACGTATTGAATAAATACATATATTTTTTTTATTAGAATAAACTTAAATAAACATATAAACATCCATGACTTGACGACTAATATCTGTGTTCGTCACACAAATATCCATCGCCGCCGGTATTCGAACCCAGGACCTCTGGCATAGAAGGCAATGTATGTTACCGCTACACCAGCCGGTCGTCAACATATATTCTATGCAATAGAAGAATTTTATAATTTTATTATTGTATATCTCTTTATGCGTGTTGTAAAAGGTGACTAATCCGAGTGACCCCGCTTGGTGGTAGGATCCCGTCAGGGTCCGACTGGCTAGCGACCACCCTTGATGTAACATCTGCCTCCAAATATCTCCGCTTTGGAGATACTTTTCGGCCATGTTTGATGAAGAGTCATATAAATCAGTCAGCAATAAAAAAAATTAAAAAGTTGCATGTTTTGTTTCAAATTGCTTAATTAACGTGAATGTCTTTTGGGATTGATATTTTTTTAAATCTTATTAATAAATAAGTAATAAAAAAAACTAACTTTCATCTGTACTTAATTAGCTTAGATATACAACGTGTAACAAAATGGAGAGATAAAACTTAAGGGTTAGCTTCTATACCATACGTAGAATATACAGTAAAAGAATTAGCATGATCAGTGCTGGTATAGACTTTCGTACTTTATTTAATTATTTTACAACAAAATATTTTGAAAACCCTAGTCAACCTTATAAGCTAAAACAAGACTTGTGCCGCTGTTGACTGTTGTTATGTTGTCTGACCTTATGACCTTTCCCGCACCTGCTGAACTTTGTAGTATCTGTCTTAGTTACCCATCACTTTATTTTTACGCCATCCGTTAGCGAATAGATTTCATCAAAAGCTAACAGATGTTCTTAGAGTTGATCTAAACTTTGAACTTGTTTTTCGGCTGAACCGTAAGGATAACAAATTTATGTAACTGTTACTTATAAACTACATCACCAAACATACAATCCCCTTAAGTATTATCTCTTCATTATGTTACACGTTGTATACTATAATAAGATTTTGGACACGGCGTTGCTTTTATTTTAATATACAGCTGACTGATGGGTCTTTCTTGAAATTCAAGGACGTGATAGTTTGAGATCATACATGAAAAGAAAAAATATAATAAAAAGTAAATATTAATTATTTACTGAGTAAACTTAACCGAAAGTTAAAGAATTGATTACGCAACGCATGGTTACACTAGTGTTGGCAGCGATCCGCGTGTCAGGTCACGTGCCGCTATTGACTCAGTTGTATGTAAAGTAAATAGTAACATAGTAGTATTTATTAATAGGGAATTAAGTACCTACTTTTATTACACAAGTACACAGTGCTCTCCTTCAGTGTCTGAAATTTGTCACCAGTCATCGTGTAGTTCTTTTATGTTAATTTCATAGAAGATATTACAATTTTGTGTGTTTTGTTTATTACTTTTTTTGTGTCAATTTAATGTTTTTATTTTGATCATAATTAGTAATGCACTATGTAAAGAAAATAGCCACCCACAACACAGGGAACTCTAGTGTGGGGGTTAGTGTGCTCAAATAGTTCAAAAACAATACTTATTTTATAATTACTAGTAATTATGTAAATACTGTTTTCTGTAAAGAAACTGAATTGGAGAAATGAAAAAAAAATCTCAACTTTAGTCGACTTTTAACAAAAGTAACATTACATTTTAGTATTATATGTATTTGTGTATGTATATATATGTATAATATATTTATTTATTTATTTACATATATTTATATAAATATTTTTAGTATATTATATTTCTTTTATTGTTAGTGTACACTAGCTGACCCGGCAAACGTTGTTTTGCCATATAAATAAAAAAAAAATATAGATGTTGGCCGATTCTCATAGATACCGGATAAGCACAAAAAATTTCATCAAAATCGGTCAAGCCGTTTCGGAGGAGTATGGCAATGAAAACTGTGACACGAGAATTTTATATATTAGATCAAACTTCACTGTGTGAACACGTTGGTCAATATAAGCGGAGTCATAATAAACGGATTCTACTGTATGTAAATGCTGCTTTCTGTAAAGAAACTTAATTGGAGAAATGAAAAAAATAATTAAATAAAACATATGTAATCCCCAATTCCCCCCCCTTAGCAAGGCGACCACCTATCTTTCGCACG
The DNA here is from genome assembly GCA_944452665.1 of Stenoptilia bipunctidactyla. Classification (NCBI taxonomy): domain Eukaryota; kingdom Metazoa; phylum Arthropoda; class Insecta; order Lepidoptera; family Pterophoridae; genus Stenoptilia; species Stenoptilia bipunctidactyla. The sequence continues at coordinate 20,439,269 of OX101746.1, forward strand.
TGCGCAAGAGGCACGCGCGGCTCGAGTGCGCGCTGTGCCGGGAGCGATTCCCGACGCGCGCCGGCCTCATGATGCACCACGCGCGGGCGCACAGCAAGGTAAACTTACATATTGTATTTATTGTAATAATGACAAGTACAAATTGTAAATGTTCAAGATCGATCGAATGATGAGAATTAATTAGCTTATATACTTTATCTACTCTCATATCATAATATTCAAAATATAAAACTCAGAACGAATTTATATTGACATACTTTTTAAAATAGTATAACGAAATGAAATTAAAAAATTAAATTATAACACACTACCTCGAACAATACAATGTTATAATAAAACTTTTTTTCATTTCGATACAGATAACAGACCATAGATTTCATTGTTTTATCTGTGTCCTGCGAGCGCCGCGCTACGTTACATTCTGTGGCCGCGCGGCGCGTTTTGGCGCATGCGCGATAATGGCGGGAATAAATATCTTCAGTGTATGAGATTAGATAAAGTAGTGTATGAAACTGCACATAACTAGGTGTTATGTGACAGTTTCATAAACTACTATTATACCATACTTATATTATATTATACTATACCATATTAAGATTTTGGATTGGCTTCATTGTACATTGTTTTTTGTGTTGCCTACTTAGAGACAATTTTATTAATGTGTGCTATGTTTATTATCTCTTTGAATTGTTTGATTTGTGTCAATCAAAAGAAGTACTGCTTATTATGTATAAGTTTTGACGACCACTTTGGCGTTATGGTAAACCTATCCGCCTCAGACGCCAGTGGTTGCGGGTTCGATCCCCGCACGGAACCAGAAAAAATAATTGTTCCTTGTCTGGGTGTTTATCTATTTATGTATTTATATTCTAGGTTCTCCCCCGTAGTTAACACAAACTATAACACAAGCTATGCTTACTTTGGGGCCATGTAGTTGGTGTAATTGTCTGCGGATTTTATTTATGATTTACTGCAATCTTTAAAAAAAAAAACTAGCCACCCACAACACAGGGAATCCTAGTGTGGGGGCTGGTGTGCTCAAATAATTAAAGAACAATACATATTTTGATGTAACTAGTAATAAGGTAAATACTGCTTTTTCCGCAAAACTTAATTGGACAAATTGAATATTGAATATTCAAATGAGAATAGCAATGTCAATGACCTCTATCAGTCCAAAGTCACTTTAAAATTAGGGTCTGCTCCTTTTTTTTCACGCTTGGTTACAATTTATTGATCCGACATAACGACCAATTAATACGGTATGAATTTTATCAATAAAATATAATTTTTTAAATTATCAATTTTAACAATTCATGTCATAGGTGGCATAGGTGTCTATAATAAAATTATATTAAATTAATGATTCAGGTTGATTCCCTGATAAAAAATTATAAAAATATACTAGGTTTTCTGCGTTGCGCGGCGCGCAAGCGCACCGCGTTGGGTTGACTGTTGAGTCTGCGCGTGCTGCAGTCGTAGTAAAGAGTCCTTAGGTCTCATAGGCTATAACTTTGCAAGCAGAGCGAGCGAAGCGAGCGGTACGATTTCCGCGATAACGGCCGCGAAGTAGGTACCATAAATAAAAGCACTATGATTGCTGTCCAGATTTACAGTTTTACCTTATTCGTTAATTAGGTAATTGATAATAATGCAATTTGTTCTAACCATTTGAAAACTCAAGACATACTGAAATTGTTTCCCAATTTGCATATTGTGTGTTGTCTGGAAAACCAAAAAAAATACCTCTAAGTCTACGGGTTAAAAAATACTCCGCCAGGACAACGTTGTCCCAGCGAAAACTGTTTGCTGTGAATAACTTCGCAATGGATGGACACACAAAAGTTTACTTTTCACACTCAATTACACGAGGTGACACACTGAAAACCTGTAAACCTCAATATAAGAAATTCGAACTTTTTCTGCCAGGCCAACACACACTAAGTGCGACGACGAGCGTAGCGAGGAGGAGCAGTCGGGTAAGACATGTAAGACACGCGCGTAAGCCGTGTTGTGCCGCGGTAACTGCTGGCGAAATGCCATAAACACGTCCGTATGACCACTTCCTTGGCATGTCCGGGTTGTTTGGTCCTGAGCTCACTACTTTCATATCGTCGCTGTCCAGATTTTCAGTAGGCACTGCGTGCTACGATTTCAAGAACGTTATCGCTATACTTTTAATGGTAATTTAAATACCTATACTGGTTATTAATAAATGAGTACATCGGAACATCCGGTCGCAGCAGGTAGGTGCGACGACGAGGGTAGAAATGAGGAGCAAATAGAGTTCACGGGGGCCACACGTGCACGAGCCGAGCGAGCTCAGTGAGTGGTGTCGTGGGAGCGGCCGGCGAAGCATTTTATTAACTAAATAATAGTATATAAGACGCGTAATTAATCTATCTTTAAACTTAAGTCATGAATAAGTGAACGCATTAAAACATGTCTTTGGAACGGTTAGGTTAGGTTAATCAGGTTTCACCGGCTCGCGCAGGTACCGTGATAGTGGCCAGCGAAGTGCCGCATACACTTTCGAATGACCTGTGACCGACCTGTACCTACTACGTATACGTACAAACACTGTAGGATTGTCCAGGTTTTCAGTGTTGTGGTTATCGGAAGTAGAGTGAACCTGTCGAACCAGTCAGTGTTGGGTGCATCCAATCGTTTTCAAAGTAGATAAGTAATGTGCTAATGTTTTATGGCAATCAAAGTGGTTTATTTAGATATAATTAAGACATTGAATTATGGTTCGCTTAGATTTGGTGATCATTTAAATACCTACAACATCTGGTCTTTGAATTTGAAGTGCAGTCGCGACTTAAACAAATAGGTACCTACCTAACAAATTTCATTGTTTTTCTTGTTATTTTTTTGTATTTTGTCGTTAATTCATCACTTATGAATAATAATTATGATTGATTAGGTAGTATTATAAATGGGTATTATTAATAGATTGGTTTTCTTTACATAAATACGATCACGTCTCAGATTTTTTATTTGCCTGTCACCAATTTACCTTCGCAGGTTTAAATAGGTATATTCCTTTTTTCAGTTTCAGGGGAACCTTTTCAATCCTTGTATTTAACCGTATATTACGAAAATCGTTTAAATTTTAGTCAAGAAAGAAAAATAGATTTAATTGTTAAATCTTACAAAATGGGTGCAGCAGCCATAGAATGCTTATGCCTATTTGGAATAAGTCCGTCCGTACATAGAAATATGTATATTTCTGTAGTATTTATTTATTATATCAAGTAAAATGCTCTGCCCTCTTATATCTTTGTGATATTTTTATTTTTATTGTGGAACACTAAGTTTATCTTACTCATATTAAATTTATAGTATTAAAAATGTAGCTACCTAAAACTTTGGAAAAAAGTATGGATGTTTGTTCCTCAATTACGCAATGAAGGGCTTGAATAGTAGGTATAAGAAAATTATACCTATGTTACCTAATGAAAGCATTCTACTAAAAATATTTTTGTTCCATAAAGTGATGATTTATCGAAACTTCCTTAAAGGTTCTATCATAAGTTTTACTGAAAGTTGTTATTCTAATAATGTTACGTTTTTAGGACTATACATAGTAAACCTTTTTTCAATATTTGCTTCTCCAAATATGAGACAAATGCTAGACATTGAAAACTTTAACGCAAACGAAATCCCGCGCAACCGCTAGTTGAATAATGAATTATATTTCGCTTAGACATGTCGCGACACTAAAAAACATTAATGTAAAATAAAAATAGGAAGTTGGATTTTCAGAATAGAGTTAATTCAACTCAGTTTCCTGGGAAAAATGAAAGTTGAGTGAGTACTCTATTACTTATTTAATCCATTGCGGTAGGGTCAATTTAAAGCTTGGTATTCTAATTCAAATTATTATACCAACATAGGTGAAGTAGAATTTAGGCAAAGGACTGTGTGACTGTTTGGCTAATCCTACAAGGCACAAACTTGTTTAAGTTAATAACTACATGTTACTGAAGTTACAAGTAATACGGTTGATATGAATTTATAAAGGATCCCAAGATTCTACAGTCTCAGTTCCAACGTCAGATGAACTATAGCGATCATGGAAAAAAGATATTGAAATGTTAGGTATATGTAGTTGTTGATTAGGAGGGCGTCGTCGATGAGAGATTTTTGGCAAGTAAAATAGGTATAATAACTAAACCTGAAAGACAGTTTGAAAGTGCTTATCTCAGAAACGAACAGTTGGATTTATTTTTTGGCTTATGATATTCGCAAAAGTTAAAATTATTCGTGTCTTCAAATGTTCTGCTCTATTATAAATTTATAAAGAAATCCCTCTAGGCAAAAAAGCCAGATCGTATTTTATTTAAATATTGGATAGGTATTTAAAGTTCAATGGCAATAAACATAATTCATATTTTTTCTCAGCAGTGGGATAGCGCAGGCTGACATAAGTAATTAATTAACTTCTAAAATAAATGACAACAAACTTTTGTAAAAATATTTAGTATTCATCATCATCATCACAACTCTTTGTAATGAGCCCACTGCAGGGCATGAGTCTCTCCCCTGGGTGAAGAGGAGGTATAGGCCATAATCCACCAAGCTGGCCCAGTGCTGGGTGGTGGATGCCAGAATTTTTAAGGCGCCTAGATGGCTTCTGACAAACCCTAATGACTACTGTATATAGCACCCGGGACCGACTGCTTAACGTGCCCTCCGAAGCACGGAAGTCGTCGTGAGATATGAATGGTCGGCGGTCACCCATCTAAATACCGACCGCGCCGAACGTTGCTTAACCTGTGATATCGTATGATACACACAGTAACCACGGCGCCGCGGCGCCACGGCGCCACGACGACTTCAGTATTTTTAGTATTATTAAATGCAAAAACTTGAAAAACTTGAAATCAGGTTTCACCGGCTCGCGCAGGTACCGTCATAGTGGCCAGCGAAGTGCCGCATACAGTTTCGAATGACCTGTGACCGACCTGTACCTACTACGTACAAACACTGTAGGATTGTCCAGGTTTTCAGTGTTGTGGTTATCGGAAGTAGAGTGAACCTGTCAAACCAGTCAGTGTTGGGTGCATCCAATCGTTTTCAAAGTAGATAAGTAATGTGCTAATATTTTTTTGCAATCATAGTGGTTTATTTAGATAGAATTAAGACATTGAATTATGGTTCGCTTAGATTTGGTGATCATTTAGGTACCTGCAACATTTGGTCTTTGAATTTGAAGTGCAGTCGCGACTAAAACAAATAGGTAAGTACCCAACAAATTTCATTGTTTTCTTGTTATTTTTTTGTATTTTGTCGTTAATTCATCACTTATGATTGATTAGTATTATAAATGGGTATTATTAATAGATTGGTTTTCTTTACATAAATACGATCACGTCTCAGATTTTTTATTAGCCTGTCACCAATTCACCTTCGCAGGTTTAAATAGGTATATTCCTTTTTTCAGTTTCAGGGGAACCTTTTCAATCCTTGTGTCTAACCCTATATTTCGAAAATCGTTTAAATTTTAATCACGAGAGAAAGTTTGATAAGTCTTACGCAGTGGGTGCAGCAACCATAGAATACTTATGTCTATTTTGAATAAGTCCGTAAACAGAAATATATTTCATGTAGTATTTATTATATCAAGTCAAATGCTCTGCCCTCTTATAACTTTGTGATATTTTTATTCTGGTAACGGATTGCATGGAAGAAATCGCTTAGTGTTATCAAATGTAAAAACTTAATAACACTAAACTTATCTTACTAATATTCAATTTATAATATTATAAATGTACCTACCTAAAAGTTTGGAGAGAAGTATGGGTGTTTGTTCCACAATAACGCAATGAAGGGCTTGAATAGGTATTAGAAAATGGTACCTTTGTTGCCTAATGAAAGCATTCTACTAAAAATATTTTTGGTCCATAAAGTGATGATTTTTCGAAACTTCCTTAAAGGTTCTATCATAAGTTTTACTGACAGTGTTATTTTAATCATGTTACGTTTTTAGGACAACACATAGTAAACCTTTTCTTGGCAACTGCTTTTCCAAATGTCCACAAGTGCTACTGAAAACGTTGAATTATATTTCGCTAAGACATGTCGCGACACTAAAAAACATTACCTAATGAAAAATAAAAATAGGAAGTAAGCATTTCAGAAGAGAGTTAATTCAACTTAGTTTCATGGGAAAAATGAAAGTTGAGTGAGTACTCTATTACTTACTTAATCCATTGCAATAGAAAGCTTGGTATTCAAATTCAAATTATTATACCAACATAAGTGAAGTAGAATTTAGGTAAAGGACTGTAGGACTGTCTGGCTTGTTTTAATTAATATCTACATGTTACTGGAGTTACATGTATTACGGTTGATTTCAATTTATAAAGGATCCCGAGATTTTTTTTTATTCTACGGTGTCAGTTAAACCATTTACCCAACGTCAGATGAACTATAGCGATCCTGGAAAAATAATATTGAAATGTTATATTAGGAGGACGTCTCGTCGTTGAGAGATTTTTGGCAAGTTCTTTGTAAAATAGGTAAGTACCTAGGTATGCTAAATAATAAAATAAAACTAAATAGTAGACAGATATATTAATGAAGATAAAATTAGTACTGTCTGAGCTAAGATCACATTGAAAGTTACATTTCTAACGCGCTGAAAAGTTTATACATGTAGGTACGTACATACCTGCGTTTATTTTAAACATGCATAATTTTTAGGAAGGTATAATAACCAAACCTGAAAGATAGTTTGAAAGTGCTTATCTCAGAAACGAACAGTTGGATTTATTTTTTTGGCTTATGATATTCGCGAAAGTAATTCGTGTGAAATTGCGAACCTATCAGCAATATACTTATATTATTCTGTGTATTCTCTTTGGCATCTAAGTATACCTTAAAGTAAATAACTATGTATATTTTCAATCATATCTTTGAGGTTTGATTGATATCAAACCATAATAATTATGTGATTTCTTTTATACATTTTGAAATATTTATATAAGTACTTAGGTATTTTATTAAGTAACGGAAAATCAGTCGTTTATTTTGAGATTTTCGTCTGGAACATTACTAAGTAGGTACCTACCTACCTACCTACATCAATAATTCGTGTAAAGATGTATAGCGTAAACATAAACAACACAAGACTTTACACGTGAAATTGCCTTTGGAAAGAGAAAAAGCCACAGCAAAAGAAACATTTGTATTGGGAAAAAAATAAGTCTGATCAAATTGCTAATGCTGTCTGTGTTCTAAATACTTACCTATTAAATATAATTTGATTTAAGTATTTTACTGATTCAAAAATATTAATGTTCGTATTTCAATATATCCCATGCTGGACTGGGAGCTAAAGAAATACATAGAATGTAGGTACCGGCTGCTTCTCTTCCTGAAAAAGTTACTTAGGGGACGAAGGTTTTATTCGTGTTTTTATGGGCGGTAGGTTGACCCCCTGTCACTGCAATAGACATATGGGCGTGAAGTTATTTTCGTATTTCGTAAGAAGCTTAATGAGACTTGTTACAATCTACCTAAGGTTGTAACAAAATAATTTTTCAAAGAAATAAATACTCACACATCTACCTATAGGTCAAACACAAACTATTTAAAATAATATTAAAGCACAAATATAGGTTTTAAGGAACACTCTAAAAATTCAAACCTACAAAAAAAGTAGGTATAGCGATATCTATTTTCTTTTCTTTTGTTTGTTTAGTTTTCGCGGCACGCACGCTTGTTTTTTTTTAATAGTAGGCCTCGGTGCATTACTAACACAACATGTTATGCAGCATTACCTATACTCCTTCAAAAAAAAAGTTAAGAAAGGTAATTTTCTATAAAAAAATTAATCATAAAAGTAAAAGGCGTAAAAGTTAAACATACCAACCAAGCGATACTTTGCGCGAAATTGAACACACTCTAACATCTTTTCCCACCATTCTACAATTTGGATTCGGAACTGTTCAGTTCCTGTATAGTTTAAATGGAAAAGTTTTACTTTAAAATTTAATAAGGACGACCAAATGTCGTACTATAAGATTATTAATGTCGCTTGTTTTAATTTAGTAAGGACCCAACACGGTCCTCTTTACATTTCGGCTCTACTTTGTCGTTTGTTTCACTTGCTTTGTATGGAGAAGCTTTTTTTCATAAGTATGATTCTAGTCCTATTATAGCCAAATAAATGGAAATGTGTCAATTATTCTCAGGTGTACTTATATCAGATATATAATATTTTATGCCTACCATCTTAATTTATTCTTAATAGTCACGAAAGCCTCATATTAAATTAATCAGATCTAATTTTAAATGCCGCTTAGTCCGCAAAGTATTATAACTATCTGGGAAGAAACTTTTTGTTTTTGAAAAACGCCAGCTAATAATGTAGATTCCCAGCTAACGGAGAAGAAAACGAAAACCTTCATCTATGGTATTTGACAGTTGTTGTGGCTCTAGCGTAGTCAGCGCCTCTTGTGGAATAAGCTGGCAGTTTCCTTCGCCATTACACATAATATATGTAGATGTTACGGTAAGAGTGAATCATTGAAGAATATTAATAATTATCTATTATTATTATTTATAATTACCGCAAGTCGAGGTTAGTCATATAGGCCGAGGCTATTAAACCATGGACAAAATATTGAAAGTGTGATATACTCTCTTTTGTGCGATTATAAAAAAAATAACCACTTTGCTATCGCTCCTTGCATGAACCTCCAAACCTAACCGGTCCATGTCGGTTCTGTGCAACCAGCCTCAATTATTAAAAATAGAGTAACATAAAATAATATCATATTACATGATAAATTGTTTTCCTCGTTATCCTCGTCACCTCTACTATCTTTATTAAGTAGATACTCGTATCTAGATAATTTGGTATTTTAAAAGGTTTGTAAAAACTTTGTTTATCTTTGTTCTCTTTTTATACAGTCTTTCTAAAGAGGCAATTCTCCTGAAATCGTAATTTTTATTGAAATTAAAAAATGAAATAAATTATGTTCTAAAGATTATTTTTCAAAGTAGGTAGGTATGTCAATATGTAAACATTGCAGAGGCAACTTGCTTCTTTACTCTTAAAACGGGTTTTATTTAAACGTCAAATTGTTTTACTTACTGAAAACAACTTCTTCAATTTTATAACTACAATAAGTCAGCACATTTGCCACATTTTGTAAATTTTAGAGTATTTCATATCGTAATATTGAATTAAAGAATACATTAACAAATATGAGCGGTGAAAGTCATGAAGTGACATTTCCCAAGACGGTGGTTAGTTCCAATTTTCGCCACGCGCCAAAAGATCCTTGTCAGACTACAAAATTGTTTTCGTAGTGCAGTCATAGAGAAGCTTCCAAAATGTATTTTTATAGTGTATTTTTTTATAGCTGTCTTTTGGAATATTTAAATGTTGCACCCCTTTAATTTTTTTACGATAAATTCCCCTCTCGGTGGCCAGACCTCTCGAACATATATTGTGAAACCATAAATATTGAAAAATTTCTGAACAGGCTGTATGACTTAGATCCATTACTATTTTTAAATTTTAAAAAATACTGAACTCTTACGTGCGTTACTGTACATAAGTAAACAAACAAAATTAACCTCAACTTAAACAAAGATGGACATAAATATAACACCTGAAGAACAAAATGGTGAATCAATCGTACTTACTGACGCAAACAGAGAGAGACTCATAGCCCTGCGGCGGGATCATTACTAAGAGTTGTGATGTGATAACACCCAAAACATTCAAAAGTATAGAATTTCATGCTGTTTAACACCAAAATAAACCGATTGGATTTAACCATAATATAACACCTATAAATTGAATTTGAAAGCTGTTCCTAATTTAAGTTGTGTATTAATAAAAATACAGAAACATTAAGTTTGTTTGATTATTTCCTCATCAAGTTGCAAATGTACTAAAGCTCGAACCTAACTCATTTAATTGCTATTAAAGTTGTAATTTAATGTATGTATAGCAGTGTAAGCACAGAACTTTATCGACTCCTATGTTTACTAATGTTCGTATAGTATGGAGACGGTTGGTCAGAAATAATTTAAATCGATCCATTGCCGCACAGCCAGCTTAAATAAATGTGTCCTTTGTTAATTTTGAATGTTTGTTAACATGTTGTACTCTTAATTAACTGAAAAATAAAAAAAATATTACTTAAACCTTGCAACCGACTCTATACTATACAAACATTCATAAACATGCAAGTCGACAAAGTTCTGTGCTCACACTGCAGGTTAGAATCCTGACATGTTTGAATAGGTACATGATGAAAATATAACATACTAATTACTTCCAAGGCTTGTGAAGTGGATTTTAGGGATTAAAAATAACACAAAATATTCAAGATCATTTTTATTAAGAAATATATTCCATAAGATTATATAATTTTTGTATATGTAATTTTTTCCATTCCATAATTTATTCCATAAGAGTTCAATTGCATGCTCATTGACTATGAAGCTATGTATCAGTATTGGATGCTGCTGTATTGTTCAACCTTCAGAATCATTAGGTGAATCTGAAACAAACACTGGTTTAATCACAATGAAACAGTTACTGTTGAAATGTTATTAATTTAGGGATGACAATGTTTGTCTATACAACATAAAACTGCTCATGTACTTGATTGAAGTGGGCAGGATATAATTGCGGATTAAACTGAAAGCCACATTCATATAAAATTTACTGTCAAATAACATTTTCAGTGTGGAGTTTGTTCGGTAGTCTTTTACTAAGAATCAGATACTTTCTAAAATGGCTGCTTTGTAGATAAATAAATTAATATTTATACTAATGAAACATAAAGATTTGTAAAATTACAGGCTTTAAGTGACAGTATGAGTTTAATTTCCACATCAAATGTATATTAGTAGTGCTTATAAAATATAAAAACATCTATGGTTTTGCTTTAAAAATTTTAAAAGTTAGCCTGCAGTGGAGAAGTCTAGCATCACCAGAACAGTCTTGTAATAATAATTTGAGAGTATCGAAAAAGATAACATCAAAGTAAGAAACCAAAAATTTCAATTAAACATAGATATTGTTCGAAGGTTTTGTTCATATTGTTTCCCAGTATAACTGTTGTAATTTCATATTTTTCGTATAAGAGCAACAAATAACATGACATGAGTTCAAATAATGGAAAGGTAAATGCTTGATAATTGGTAAACATCATTATGAAATAGACTTTATTACCTGCAGATCTGGTATAAAGAGACAACATAAAACTGCTTATGTATGTGATTCAGGATTGAACTGAAAGCCATGTTCATATAAGATTTACTGTCAAATTACATGTTTAGCATGGTGTTTGTCCGGTAGTCTTTTATAAAGAGTCAGCTACTTCCTTAAAAAATATGCAAGATCTTTGTCTAACCTTGACAGTATGAGTTTAATTCTAAACACATCAAATGTGTGTCTATAGTAATTTAAAAACATCCATGGCTCCACTTTAAGAAACTCAAAAGTTTCCCTGCAGTGAAGAAGTCTAGCATCATGAAAACAGTCTAGAATTATTATTTGAGAGTGTCTAAAAAGATTACCTCAAATAATTTCTTGCAGTAGTTACTCGATAAATGTTGTCCTGGCTTGGATTCCTGGACATTGGGGCATTGCCGGTAACACAGCTGCCGACTCCTTTGTGAAAGACTCCATCCCAATTGGTTCCTTGAATCACTATATGTGCTATGCTCAGGATCTCCGCCTCTTAGCCAGTGAACGGCTACATGTTGCCTGGAGCTCCTCATGGGACCGATCTCGCAAACTAAAAGCCAAACATTATGGTGAGATTCAACAAAACATACCTACTAAGCCCTGGTTTTTTTAAATTAAAGCTGCAGATAAACGGTCCACCTCAATTTTCTGTAGACTGAGGCTTGGCCATTATTGCTCCCCTGTTTTCCTAAGCATAATTGGCGTTTGTGATTCCCCATTGTGCGATTGCGGACTGGAACCTGGGACATCTGACCACATCTTTTTTAAGTGCCCCCTCTCACCCTCCTCCCTGTATTCTTTTCTTCCCAGACAGGTCCCAAGACCAATCAATATGTGGTCTCTACTCTCAACCCCAGATCCTATTATTCTCACCTTTTGAAATACATCCATCAATTCAATATAAGGTTATAATGCTAGCTCAAATCCCCCGGCTACTGATATTATACAGCAATTTTAAGGAGCAGTAAGGGCTGGTAGCTGTCAAAGAAATTATACACATTGAAGGTATCTTTTATAATATTGTGTATCTGTATAACTATTCTTGTGATTTCTTATTATTTTAAAGGAACAATTATGTCTGAATAATGATAAGGTGAAAATTGCTGGGTAAGTCATAAACATCATAATGGAATAGACTTTGCAGATATCTTTAGACAAAGAGATTCCTCCAGTTTTTATGATTTCATCCAGGAAACAAAAACCATTTAAACAGGAGTAACATTTTATTAAACAAAAGTAAATATTTAAATTTTTTTCTTCTTACTTTTCATAAACAAAATAAAAAATAAAGAAAATTTAATGTAACAGATGTATTGACATACCACTATGAGTAAACAAAGTCACTGTTGTGTGCAGTAAATATTAATAGTTCAGTAAATAGTCGGCCGTGAAAACAATTCAAGATAAAAGTAGAATTCCATAAAAACAACATTGAGCTATTTCGACAATACAATATCTAATTGTCAAATTTAAAAGCTACAAAATCAGTTTAAGTAATCAACTTTTGAGTCAACAAGTCTCCTAATTAGACATTAAAGAAACAAGTTAGCGAACCTGAAAGTAACTATTGTTTTTAAAGCTAAAAACTAAAGTTAAAAACTAACCTATAAAATCAAAATATTTGCTAGGAAACTACCTAAATGAAACTGAAAAATAATATTACTTACATAGGTGCCAGATCCAGATCACTATCAGAGAAGCACTATCGTTTGAGCACTGATGAAATTAACTACATAGACGATACAGTTATTAACTATTTTAACAAAAAAAATATCATCTTAGATTATGTTTGTATTATGTATTTATAACCATAATTTCTGTGCTGCCAATGTCTAACAATATTGTATCCTAAGATTTTTGAAAACCCCCAAGTATTTTTAGAAAAGTATACGTAAATTATCAAACAAAAGTAATTATAAATATTTATAGCTGTATTATTTTAAACTCTGTCTTTAAATAATAAGATTAATTTTTGAATGTTAAAAAAAAAACACAATTTATTATGTACCTCCATGAAACAAATTCGAATGAAATAACAACAGTTTTTGGAGTAAACTAACCTTAAAAATAAAGATACAGTCTATGCAGTGCTGATAAATACGTAAATTGTATTATAATTTTATATAATTTTAAGCTCTGTCTTTTAGGAAATAAGTTTTTAATTTTAAATGATAAAAAAAGACATTTAAATATCTACCTATATGAATCAAATTTGAATGGAATTACAGTTTTTGGAGTAAAATTGCAGGTAGTGACAAAACCTGTAAAGAAAACTTCACCTTCACCGAAAAATATCCTTCACCTAAAAAGCCCCCGTTTAAAACTATTTGCCCCAAATTTAGAGAAAATCCCCAAGAGGGTCAACACTGCCTTTGATAACACTGACTGACTGACAGATGTGACTATGCCGCGAATCGTATCATCCAATAAGAGCCCATAAACAGAAGCTAAGCAAGCTCTCCTAGAAGCTGTTCGTCCAATCACAGAGCCGGATAGAATTTCAAATTCTTATCGACAGAACATGTAGGGCCCGACTTCTTTGAGTGTTTTATGGGACATTCGCGAGGACAATTTAAAGTACCAAGTTAAAAAAATGATGAAATATAAAGATTTAGGCTTTCTTAATTTTTTTTGAAACGCAATTATTGTCGTAATGACATTTCCTAGCCTATTCATATACTTTGAAAGGTTAAAATTGCCTTGTATAAATTTATAATGGTAAATTACCCAGGCTCTTACGGTTTATGGTTTATTTAAAACACATGGGTAAAAGTTGTGTATGGAGAAATTGTAGCTAAATTTGTCGGCTACATTTTCGTCAAACATTATTTAAACCCATCTCCTACAGGTCGGCGGCAATAGGCGTCGGGAGCGTTCGAGGTGAAAATTGACTTTGACAACCCTAATGAGAAAAAAATGCTTGGTTTCGATCCAAATGTCATGAAACAAAATGTAAAATCATCAGCATTGGATGCACAACGTTGCTTTATATTTTACGGGACCTAAATAGAAACATTTTGGACAAAATCGGTTCGAAATTCAAAGTTTTCAAAGATTTTTTTGAGCATTTCTTTAGGATTTCAGCTATTGTGAGTTATTTATTATAGGTGCAAGTTTTCTTTTAACCACACAAATGTGCTCCTGAAGCAGAACTACCGTTTCGTTGAACATTTCGTGGATGCATCTCTTATGGTTTAGCCGCGAGAGCCCCGCGAAACACATCCGCGGCCATGCTCGTACGTAGCGGTATAAGGGGCATATTCAAGTCGCTGTATTTCCTAGAATGTTCTGAAAAAATCGAATCCTGTTCACGTGGTTGTAGTCTCAGCATAGTGTAGAAGCGATCAAGCACGTTTATCTCATTTAAGATTCCCACTGTCAAAAATAAAACGATATTTTGTTGAAAATCGTCACTTTTTATGATATTTCAAACATAAAAGTGGCATTTGTGGTGTATTTTGAAAAGACAGATCAGGGTTTTTGTAGGCAGCCATAAAGTCCGTCTCAACACCTACAACATGATAGGTCGCATTCGTTAATCGCAATACGCGTTTGGGCAGCATCCGCCAATAAACGCCAAGAAAAAAACGATTTTCTATGAATTTTTTTTTTCTTTTTTCTTTAAAATAAATTTGAAAGAGTAATCAAAGTCGTTTTGTACGCGTGTAGTCGTCTCGGCGACGGCTGTAAACGATGAAAAAAACCGTATCAAAATAAAACGATTCCAACTCATTTTATCGTCAAATAACCTAAAATCCCCCATTTTGAGGTAATTTTGTATGGGAAAAAAAAAGAAAACGGAAATTAAGAAGAAACCGCAACTTTTTTCTTCACGGTCCGAAAGGCCAGCTATCCAAACGGCTACATTAGAAATCGCAAGCTCCTGCGGTGTCCGAGTGGCCCGTAGCGAGCCAAGAAGCTACGGAATCCGGGTGGAAATTTTCAAACCTTTGTATGGAGACATGGTCAAAAAATTAAAAAAAAAAAAAAAAAACTATTGCACCTGAACGGCGGTCCCCAGAAAGCCCCCAGACCAAAATTTGAGCGCGATATCTCAAATTTCACATTTTAGCAAAAAGCTGCTCAGGTCGATTTATTTTCAAAAGTTTGGAAAATGAATTTCCCCAAATTTCCATAAATCCAAAAAAATCGAAACGGTTTTTTCAATTTCCCGTTGAAATCTAAAACTGTAAAATCTCCCAAGATATTGGTTCGATTTGGAAGCTGTAAACGCGAAAATGATGCCAATTAAATTTCCTAGCCTGTGAATGTACTTTTAAAGTTGAATATTCAGTTTGAGTAGTCTAAAATGGCGGACGACTCGGCGGTTACTTTTTCGAATCGTTTATAATCGTCAACTGCGAGTTATCCTCGATACTTGGATACGGGGTGTCTTTTGGGAATTTATAGGTCTAGTGATGAGAAACAATGGTGCGGAACTGAATTTGAAATATATGAAAATATTTCATACTGGGTAGCCGCTGCTGCGGTCGGGCGTTTAGGGTGCGTTTTGTTTCAATCCGCCCCACAGCCTAAACCGTTGTTGTGAGTGGAATGGCGTGTTCTACAACTTTAATCAGAACAAAACACCGAATCTGAGTAGGGTATTGAAAATCATAAATATCCATTTCATATCGGTGAAAAAAATTTTCAAAGGTGAGCAACTGTGGAAAAAAAATATTGAAGTTTTAAACTTTTACGCTTTTGCGGTTTATTTCAAGCTCGCAGGTAAGAGGTGTGTATGAATCAATCGTAGCCACGTTATTCCTCCACGTTTCGGTCATACATCATTTTGCCGTATCTCCGCTGGCTCAGTGGCGGCGGGCGTCGGGAGCGATCGATCCCGGCTGCGGACGGCGGCGCGCCTTTATCTTTAAATTTGCTGCCCCTCCTGATCCCCTCAGCCGAATGAGACGAAACAAAGTGCACAATAATCAGCGATAACTCACAAATGCAACTAAAGTAATTTAAAGGATAAGGATTAATACCGTATCTGAGAAAAGGGCTTCCAAATTCAAAATTTTCCTTGAAATTTACGTTCTCGGCTGCAATCTCGGCTGCAGTCGGCGAACCGTAACAGATGGCCGTTTACCACCTTAGAATCAAATGTGCCCCGGATGTAGAGCTACCGCTTTGTGGAACATTGCTTCGATGCATCTCTTACGGTTTAGCCGTGGCGGCCCCGCGAAACGCCGACTCGGCCGCGCGCGCCCTACACCGCGATGCCGCGAAACGCGACCGTTTTAAACTCGTAAAATCTCGTAAAATATTCATCGGAATCGAGTCCGGTAAAGGAAGACCCCCGGTGAAATGGTCTAATGAAGAGATCGTACGCGATGGAATCGACGAGGATCGCATTCGGTAGTACTCGGTTCGACTCCCGTCGAAAACGGTCATTTTCGGCGATTCTTCAAAACACAAAAGCGATCAGTGCGAGCTGCCCGTGAAGGTCGAAAGGTGCCGTTGCGGTCTAAAAAATAGCCCGTCTCGTCGGCTACGACCTCCGAGGACGAAAACCTGAATGGCCCTCACCGTTCGGCCGGCGTCGGCTGAGAAAACTCGAAATCCGGGAAATAGTCGGAAAAAATCCATAGTCGTTTTCGATTTTGGCACATTTCGAACGCCTCCCCCGCGACGTTTCGCACTTATCCGGACGTGTCGTCGGCCCCAGATCACGATATGTAAAATTCGTACACATCACTGTTCGCTTTGCACTTTTTTTTCTCAAAAAACATCAAAAAACCCCCATTTTCGCAAAAATTTCTTCGGGCGCCATTTTAAAACAAAAGATGGCGATTCGATTCCCGCACGCCCCGATGACGGGGTTATCTAAACCCTTAAGTTCGAAATTTCAACCCCCTGCGCCGCCCCGGACCCGAACGGCACGCCGAAAACCGGCCGAAGCCGGGCCCGGATTTTCCGAAGCTAGTATGGGAGAATAGTTAAAAAAAAAAAAAGTTCCAAATTTTTTTGCGGCATTTCGACGGCCTCCCCCTCGGACACCTTGGACCTGAATTTGAGCACGATTCCCCGGTAAACAAAAAAGTTGCTGTATCTCGGCTCAGGAACGACTATTGCGACTTTTGAAAGTTTTCCCCGGGTCCCCTTCGAAAACCGAACCGACCCACCAAATTTCGATTTTCCACGACCACGGCAACTGGGAGAACAATTATGTCAGTGAGTCGGAATTAAGCTATATATATAGTAAAATATATATATAGTAATATAATAATTAATATAATTATATATATTATAATTTTAATATAATTTATTCCTTAAATTATATTAAAATTATAATTATTATAATATAATTATATAATAATATAATTATATATATTATAATTTTAATATAATTTATTCCTTAAATTATATTAAAATTATAATTATTATAATATAATTATATAATAATATAATTACCTACGGTAGTTTCATAAATTCATCATCATTGATAATTATTGATAAAGTTTCTATATTTATAATAATATAATTGTATTTTTTTTTTTAAATTTACCTATGAAGTTTCTATGTGTCCTTTGCAAGTACTCCGCATGGACCATGCATCATATGTTTTACAACATATTCATGTAATGTTCAATGTGTTTCAATGTCAGGAATCTCCGCAGATACCACTTTATCAATATATTTTTTTGTATTGTAACCAAGCGTGCCGACTTTTTAACACCTACTGTGATGTCACAGCTGATATTTAGTGAAGGGAAATATAAACAGAGACACCGATGCCGCCTATGACATCGATTATTAAGAACGATATCGATATTGTGATATCGATTTTCTAACAGACATACATACGCGCGTACTGAAGCTAGCGGCGACCAACCTTGGCGCTTGGTCGGGGTTCGGACACGCGAAGTACATGCATTTGCGTTTTCTATGTAGATGTATGTCTGTGGTTGTGAGTTGAACAGTAAAACGTTGAGTTGTATTTTTTTTAAATCTCGTTTTGAACATATTTTAAGCTAGATAATATTTTGCAAAAGTTAACAATTATTTATCAATTGTCACCCGCAGCGAGCCCCCAGCTACACTTGTGACAGCTGTCAGACGACCTTCAAAACCGACGCCGCCCTCGCGAGGCACCGCGCGAGCGGGACGGAAGATAACCCCTGTGATAGTAGCCTTAGGTATGTGAGACTTCTTATTAGATTCTGTCCTTAAAGTTAAAATATTCTTTGTTTTGTAAGTGCTCATACGATATTTGGAATTAGTCATATAATTATGTTAAGTATACACATGTTGAAATTATCTACCAGCACTTAAGAAAACTAACTGTTCAAGAAACTCAACAGAATTGCTAATGATACTATGACTATTTTATTCCATTCTTGTTCAAATACTCTGGTCCCAGTTTGTCATGTTCGTGTTGTGCATCCATAGCTCATTGCATCTGCTATGTAAGCAATTTGGTTGTGGCATGACATTGGCTCTCACAATCAACTGTCTTGTGTTTGTTTTTTTTCATGTCACGGTCAATTTGTACTGTACCTATTTGTATTAATTTGATAATTCTGACTGAAAAAGAGTGCCAAGAGTTTTTTCCGCCGGCTTTTTTTGTCTCTTGGTCTACTGTAATATCTTATTTAACAACTATCAACAACTAGTTAAAGCCGAAGTATGTGATGAGTGACTTCATCAAGTGTTTTGTGAAATTCCTAAGATGAATAAAACTTTTTGAATTTTGAATTTTAATCACCTTTTAAAAAATGACAGTTTAAGTTATAAAACAGGCCAAATTTAAAAAAATGGGGGTTTGCTTATGATAGCGCTAAATGTGAAGAAAATGTTTTAAGAATGAAAAATAACGTAACGTCCCAAAAAATCAATTTTTAAGAGTAAACAAGTAAGTTGCCCATACTTTGAAAGGTATATATTGAAATATTAGTTATTAATTTGTTTGTTATGATTTCACTTTATGAAACTACGATTTCGGATGAGATTTCAGACAAGGGGACATAAAATAAGCAGATATAAATGAATGTGTGTATGCTGAAAAAAACACCGGATTATTTTGTTTTTCGAACCGGTCTTTTAATAAAGTTAATTGTTTACATACATACATAACTTCACGCCTGTATCCCTTATGGGGTAGGCAGAACACCAGAGGTTACAAGGCCATCTGATGTCACGTTTGACAAATTTGGAGGTATTATAAAAATGGAGAGAGACTATTGTAGTGACAGGGGGTCAGCCTATCGTCCACAAAAACGCCTTTAAAACCTCTGTCCCTTAACTGACTTTTACAGTATGCCCGGGAAGAGAAGCAGCTGGCACATTCTATGTTTTTCTTTCGCTCCCAGTCCAGCAAGAAAGTTAATTGTTTTAAAATAAATATTATATTGACAGGAAAACCCGCTGCCTTATCACGTAACTTGCAAGAGCAAAGCGATGGCATGAATAGCTCAAGATTTGCTAGAAAATAACTAATTCGTATTACGTTACAGCAAAAACAAAGCCATAACAATCCGACGACTGTGCTGCCTCTATCGTACAATCGATGTACTAAAAGTTCATATAATCCCTTTGACTTTCATACTTTTCGTGTGTACTTTTCTGCGAAATTTTAAAAGCAAACATCTGTTTCACATTTTATTTGTTTCTTTTTTAGCTACCAAATTGTTTTTGGCGCTAGTATCGTAGCAATAAATGCATTCTGCGATCAACGAACGATTGAACAGCTATCGCTTACATAATACGATGTAAAGCAATGGATCGCGCGTCCATGGCGTGATGACTGCGCCATTATAGCCGATCGCTTATATTTACGTGATAAGGCAACCGGAATAGCCTATCGCCCCCAAAACACCTCCAATAAAACCTCTTTAAAGGCATATTTTTTTTTTATAACACTCAAGCTTTACAAACTTATCACCCGAGTATAAAGAAGATAGGCAGACTGGGTCCCCTAACGATTACTTATTAGGGAGTAGGAAGTTGAGCTTTTAGTATTTTGTACTCTATACTGGACTACTTATTTTCCACAATTGATTATTTTTCTACAACTTCTGTGAATGAAGAAGAATGGAAGTTTTATTTTGAATTCACTTCAGTAATATCTGCTCGACGACGTCGTTAAATGTACATCACACAACTGACACACATGTCAACTTGACATATTTGTTTCAAAAATGTGTCAAAAATTTGTTTTCAACACACTTGCTCGTAAACTGAGCGTTATTCTATTGAATTTAAAACTATAAACTGGGCTATAAGTCACACGTGCATAATATATTATACCCTAGTGCATAATATAATGAATCCTACAAAGTTGAATTGTACCTTTGTGCAAATTACATGCGAGTAAACAGAGCATATTTTATTGGTCCGGGTTATACATTAAATATTTTCAGAAACAACAAAGAGGTTTTATACCACTTCAAATCCATATACATTTTTAAATGTTTGCGTCTTATATTAGTAAAACAAATTTGTATATCAAACAAATTATTCACAATTTACAATAATTTGTTATAAAATATAAAAATATTTGCATTTACCACTCCAAATTAAACATTTTCACTTAAAATAGGCTGTATATGCTATACAGACATTGACACATTTGGCGGAAAAAAAAACCTACGCGCATGCGCGAGGTTCGGCGCCATTTTTCAATCACAATTCACAGCTTTGTTATCAAATGTGTTTGTTATTTTATGACCACGTATGTCTGTCTTTTACTCACAAGTGTGTTGAAAAACGTCGTATGTAACTCGTGAGCGTTGCTAATTACATAATATACTATTAATGTTGTTTTTAACGTTCATTTCTTACGTTTTTAAATGCATGTAAATTTTTACTGAACAGTTGTAGAGATGCTAACGTTTTTTATTGCTATATTCAAGACGAAGATATAGGTAATAGTTTCATTACGCTACATGTCATTCGAACCGAACTCCAAAAAAGTACTAGCACTGTACTGCTTGCTGCCAATGTTCTTTATGTGTGCTACAGTGTTTGTGTGGAGTGCGGAGAGGGGTTCGCAGACGAATCATTGCTCGGCGAACACGCGAGCGCGGGCGAATGTTCGCTCTCGCACAGCTGTGGACTCGTGAGTAACTATTTTTTTATCAGTGACTTATCCGGCGTTTGACTCCGATCTCGCCGTTCCGCAATCTTACTGATGGTGGAGATGAGGTCGAAGATGATAGCATACCGGTTAAGGAAGGACTTTACAAGGTGTTCCTGTTGATTTCCCATAACTCTAGGGTATTAATGGGACCATGGAATAGAATCAAATAACATGAGAATAATTTTTGAAGTTAATTTTTTTTGTTATTATTTTTCATACAAAATAATTCAATTAAGACAAAACATCTTATGCTAAACACCTTTATGCGAAGTATGACAACGTGGCATTTTCTACCCGTTTTTTTTATCGCTATGCACAGGTACAGTTCGCAACGTTTTGCGATGTACATTGTATGCAACATTCCTCAACGTTTAAAATGTTTTTGTTGTTTATTGTATGGCTTCAGTGACACACGTCTATTGAATGATTTTAAAGAGATTTTACAAGGGTGATAATTTATAAACTCATCATATTAAGCTATCTTGGAAAGTATGCACTTTTGAACCACATATTCTTTGGCAAAAAGTATTATTTTTTAGTAAGGAACAAAACCTCAAAGTTATGGGATATCGAAAAGAATACCTTGTGTTGTGAGACATTAGTTTTACTCTCAGATAACTAAAGTGTTTTTCAAATATGATGGATGTGTGACACATGAAAATTTTCCGATTTACGCATACTATTTTCGTAAAGGATTTTTAAAAAGTCATTGATTATTTGTCGCCATTTGATTAAACAAATTAAAAAATATCAAAATCTGTGTCTACTGATTACATTTTATCTGAATCCGATAAAAAATTATTAATTTTTAAATTACGCAATGTGTGAAACGGAACAGAGGGGGGAAAAAACGATAGGCTCTAAAACTGTCAAACTTTAAACATCACAGGACTCATGATAGTGGAAAAACACTATAATGTTATATAGTACTTTACGACCACTTTGGCGATGGGGTAAACCTGTCTGCCTCAGACGCCAGCGGTTGCGGGATCGATTCCCGCACGGAACAAGAAAAATGTTCCGTGTCTGGGTGTTTATCCTATTTATGTATTTATATTCTAGGTTCCCCCTAGTTCACTACATGGTATCCCATAACACAAGCTATGCTTACTTTGGGGCCATGTAGTTGGTGTGATTGTCTGGGGATTTTATTTATTATTATTTTATTATTTATTTATGAAGGTTACTTATACATTTTATGAATTTAACCCCTAAGTGCCACCGCTGCGTCATGCGTATGGTACGGACGTTGCAGTTTTGTATGAAACGCGCGTTCGTTACGGACGTTCGGAATGCGCCAAGCGGCGCGTATGATACGCGCGTACGATACGAAAAATGTTATGAAAGATTGTATGTTTGAATCTCTTTTAGTAGGTGTTATATAAATCTAAATGTAGGTGTACCTATTTGAAGATACGGACGTACGGTACGCGCGTTCGAACGCGTAACGCAGCGTTGGCACTAAGTTATATGCATGAGGCGAAGCCACGGGATTCAGCTAGTTTTAACATTTTTTTTTAAGAATAGAACGAATTATTATGACATTTTTAGAATTATTACTATCAATTTTTTTCGATATTTGTTGGTAGGATATTGTAAATGTGCCAATTCCCTCGAAAATAAAGATAATAAATACTCTTTATAAGATATTAAATTATAATAATAAAAAATAAAATCCTCAGACAATCACACCAACTACATGGCACCAAAGTAAGCAGAGCTTGTGTTATGAGATACCATGTAGCGGACTAGCGGGAACCTAGGATATAAATAGATAAACACCCAGACTCGGAATTTTTTTTTTTTTTTTTTATAAAATATGGATGGGACGTTTGTCTTCCATGACACCTGATGTTAAGTGAACATGAAGACTAAGGTGGTACACGTCCATCCACGAGAAACCTATTCACTCGACGCTTAAAAGCACCAGGACTATACTGGTCAGGGAAAATAGACGCAGGCAGTTCATTCCAAACTTTGGCGACCCGTATCAAAAAGGAACTGTCAAAGCGCTTAGTTCGACTTTTCGGAATATCAACCACATACGGATGGAAGTTCTGTCTGCGTCTAGTAGTCCGATGGTAAAAGGGTGAGGGTTCAATTTGCTCAAACAGAGCACTCGCGCACTCACCAAAATGTATCCTGTAGTACACGGTTAAACAAGCAACCTTACGACGATGCTCTAGGGTCTGTAGTTTTTTGGTCGTAAGGTCGACGTTGTTAATTAATTTACGGGCTCTTCGGTCAACGGAGTCCAGCGCTTCTAGTTGATATTTGGCTGAACCATCCCAAAGATGACTGCAGTACTCCATGCATGATCGCACTTGAGCTGTATATAAGTTCAGAAGCTGTGCAGGGCTGAAGTACCTCCGTACCTTCGAGATGATTCCCAACTTTTTCGAAGCTACTTGAGCCATGGACACAATTTGTTGACCGAAGTTTAAACTGGATGTTATAGTTACGCCTAAAAGCCCTAGATGGTCAGTGATGGGGACAGATACATTTTGGAAAGTGGGCGTTAATGTGAAGGTGCTCTTTTTTGCAGAGAATATACACGCCTGAGTTTTGGACGCGTTGAATTTGACCAAATTCGACTCACCCCAATCGGATACTTTCCGTAAGGTCAAATCAACGCGCTCAATCATTGACTTTCTTAAACTCTGGATTTCACGGGGGCTCGCTCGCGCATTGGATACGTATCTCTCTACAACAGTGCTGTCATCAGCATAACTAATAATGCCCGGTGTTAAAAGGTCATTAATGTGCAGCAAGAATAATGTTGCAGAGAGAACAGATCCCTGAGGTACCCCGGCATTAATTGCCATTTGGTCGGAGGAGAAGCCATCTAAGACTACTCGAATTGACCGTTCCCTCAGAAAATCAGATATCCAGTCGCAGAGCCCAATCGGTATGCCATAAGCTGGAAGCTTACTTAAGAGACCATCATGCCAGACCCTGTCAAAGGCCTTGGAAATGTCTAAGGATACAGCTATTGCTTCACCATGACCCTCCAAGGCCTCGCTCCATAAGTGAGTGGCATACACGAGAAGATCGCCGGTCGAGCGCCCGTTGCGGAAACCATATTGGCTATCGCTTAGGAGCTCGTTGGTCTCGAGGTATGCCAGGAGTCGATTGTTCAATACACGTTCCATGACTTTGCGAAGTATGGAGGTGATTGAAATTGGTCGATAGTTGACAGGATCGGCACGGCTTCCCTTCTTTGGTACTGGCTGTACGTTAGCAAGCTTCCAGGACTTGGGAACCTTACCGGATTCCAACGAAAGTCGATAAAGACGTGTCAAAACAGGAGACAACTCAGCTGCGCAGCGTTTTAAGACCACTGCAGGAATACCGTCTGGACCACTAGCTTTGTTCTCGTCTAGGTGCAGCAAGCATTTAAGAACCTCCTTTTGGCGAATGTGAACGGTACCCATTGTAGGTCCGAACTGAGGTAATTGGGGTGGGATTTTTCCTTGGCAATCTAGACGAGAATTTTCTGCGAAGATACTAGCAAATAAATCTGCTTTCTCCTTAGCAGTGTGGGCCAGAGAACCATCGGGTTTCCTCAGTGGTGGCAGCGACGGGCGACAAAAGTTCGTTTCGACCGACTTGGCAAGGGACCAGAAAGCTTTACTTCCCGAAGGGTATGCTGCTATTCTGTCTCCGATACGGCCTATGTGGGCAAAACGAGCTCTTTTGATTGCCTTTTTGCAGGACTTGGCGGCAGCATTGTATCTTTTCTTAAGTTCATGCGAATCCAGGGCTTTGCTTCTGCGAGCATTTGCCCAGGCTTTGTATGCTTCCCGCTTTCGCTTTTCAGCGGCAAGGCAAGCAGTATTAAACCATGTGCGAGCTTTGGTTTCAAGGGATAGATCAGCGTGGGGAATGAAGTACTCCATTGCTTAAACTATCACACTTGAGACAGCATCAGCGCAGCACGATGGATCGGTTGATGTAAAACAAGTTTGCCGCCATGAATAAGATGCGAAGAAATGTCGCATTTCATCCCAATCTGCTGACTTGTAACGCCATACTCGCCTGGAGCCTTTTGGGCGGGTGTCAGGTGGCGAGTACAGCGATACAGATTTCACCATACAGTGATCGGATGTCCCTAAAGGTGCAGTGACGGACACCGAGTATCTGTCAGGATCGGTTGTCAGCAGAAGGTCCAAGCAATACGCAGTGTGGCCAGCAACGTCGGGGATGCGCGTAGGCTCGTTAACAAGCTGTGAGAGACCATAAGTCAGCGAAAACTTAACGGCCTCTCTGCCAGCATGGTCAGTGTCCTGATACGGGTATAACCACTGCCCGTGGTGAGCATTAAAATCCCCCAGAAACACCAACTGCGCCGTGGGAAAACGTTGCTGAATCTTATCTGCTGTATTGCCAAGGTATTCCATAAGCCTCGTTGTCTCCTGATCTCCGCTATGTGAACGATAGATACAGGCGTAAACCACTTGGTCTAGGCCAGTATCTATGTGAACCCACATGACATTTTTTGTTGTTCCGTGCGGGAATCGAACCCGCAACCACTGGTTTACCCCTTTTACCCCATCGCCAAAGTGGTCTTCCATGCTATTTCAACAAAAAGTATTTTAAAGCTTTATTTTTCATTTTATAATGCTTAAATATAATTCAATAGATATAAATACTCATTTGGTGACCGCCCGGAATGGGGGAGTGCCGGGTTCGAGTCCCAGGATCGGTTTTATTTGATATTTTTACATTTCAAATAAACTTACAAAAGCAATACTATTTACATAGTGTCTTGACACAATTCTACTAAACTCCACGCCAACGTATATTAACCGTTGAACTGTGTCATGAAACAGACGGACTGACGAAACTCTAATAAGAGACTTTTTAAACCGGATTTATTGAAATACTAGCCACCGCGCGCGGTTTTACCCGCGTAACCTTTGATCCCGTGGGAATTTAGGAATAAAATATAGCCTATAACCTTCCTCAAGAGTTGGGCTATCAAATGCAAAAAGAATTTTAAAAATCCCACTTGTAGTTTCCGAGATTAGCGCGTTCAAACAAACAAACAGAAAACAAACTCATCAACTTTATATATAAGTATAGATGTATTTATATTCTAGGTTCCCCCCTAGTTCGCTACATTGTATCCGATAACACAAGCTATGCTTACTTTGGGGCCATGTAGTTGGTGTGATTGTCTGGGGATTTTATTATTATCTATCTATACTAATATATAAAGTTGAAGAGTTTGTTTTTTTGTTTGTTTGAACGCGCTAATCTCAGAAACTATAAGTGGGATTTGAAAAATTCTTTTTGCATTTGATAGCCTAACTCTTGAGGAAGGTTATAGGCTATAAGTTATCCCGAAATTCCCACGGGATCAAAAGTTACGCGGGTAAAACCGCGCGCGGTGGCTAGTTATTATATATTTATACAACATGCGTGTATCTGCGCACAGTGCGAGCATACATTCCCATCGGCGGCGCTGCTGCGGCGTCACGTGACGAGCTCGCACCGCGCGCGGCCGCCACCTGCCGGGAACATGTGCGAACTTTGCGGAGGGATCTTCAATGTGAGTGTTCATAATACATTACCGACGGAAGCTGTCCAAGAAAAAAGGCGGGAAAGTACAAAAGTACAGAATCAAACAACCCTGGCTTTACGCTGCTTTAAAGAAGCTATTTATTTATCGACTTCAAAAAAGGACTACCTACTTACGTTATGATGTATACAGGGTTAATTTGTAGTCACCGGCCAAATTTTTTAACACAATAAGTATCATATACCTATAGAAAGGATTTTTTCAAAAAAAAAAAAGTATTTATTTTTTTACAAGGAAATTAATTTATCCGCTTAAATATTAACCAAGGCATGGTCACTCTAAATAACCATTAAAATAAAGATGACTACGCGCTGCTACACACATTTTGTAGAACTACGTCGTAGTATTATCAATGAAATGCCTCGTCGTAGTAGCTATGTTCATCAAGAACGACTATTTTTTTTAAAGTTTGTGGTTACATATTTCTACTTTTTTGTACTGAGCGACGCTAAAATAATTATGCAGGTACGTTTATATTGTATCAAAGAAACTAACATTTAAATTTGGCTGATGATTACAAATCAACCCTGTATATCTATAGGATATCTACACCTCTTGCTGGCAGTCTCTCCGCATCAATCCCAACAACATTAGTTCTACGACTTTTTAAAATTAATAATAATTAAAATATTGATTGTCTCTAAACTGGCGTTACGGTATTTACACTGATGCCGCGCACCTTGCGGCACGCCACAGGCAGCGGGCGCGGGGGTGCGGGGGACGCTCAAAATATAGAGCAATAAAGAACAGAGCGAGCAAAAAAATTTTTTGTTTTTCTTTTTTTGTGTTATTTATCAAGATTTGTAATAAGTCGAAGAACAAATGTTGTTGGGATTGATGTGGAGAGGCTGTATGCAAGAGGTGACGCGCTAATTAAAATTAACCCTGTTCGTTAAGCAGCGTTAAGCCAGAGTTAACTGATCTTGAATTTTTAAAATTCCCGCCGTTTTTGGACAGCTTTCGTTGGTCAGACCAAACTAATTGATATACTTACCATTAATCATTCAATGATTACCTACATAGAAAGAAAGAAAAAAGATATAAACTGATAAGTATCTCAATTTAGCTAAGCATCCATCCATTTATCCAATGAAATTAACTTTGAAAAAACCTAAAAAATACTTTAAGTGGGATATAAAAATATTAAATGCACTTACCTGTGTTTTTGAAAAAATATTTAATTCGTAAATACTTGTAGGTATTTACGTTTTCTGGATAAATCTTTCAATTGTAATTTAACTGGTTTCAGTGAAGATACAATAAATTGTAAAATAGAATAAACAATAGAAAAAATCACCCGACCAGTACTCGAACCTGGGACCTCTCGCTTGCCGCATAGGTCTTCCACCGAGCTACCGGGCCCTGGCTATTCACCATCGCTCAATTATTCCTAAATAACTCGGGTCCTGGTTATTTAAGATTAATTGAGCATTATTAAATGCAAAAACTTAAAAATATTAGAATAAACAACTAAATGTTTTCTACGAGTCGAAATGGCATTTTTACCAAACTCTCTAGTCTTAGCTCTACTGGAAGAAGTTTTTTTAGAAATAAGCTATATCTTTGTACAGAAGGCAGCAGATCAGGTGTTACATTACCTGTCAAATTTTCCCAACTAATTTTAACTTAATGTCCAGGGCATAGAGTTCAGATTCAAGTAATTTTTTTTGACAGATTTGTAACGTTTGATGTGCTTGTTGCAGGCTTCTGTACTTACTTTTTGCTCAATGTTTTTTTTTAAATTGAATATGAGCTTGTGCGTACCGTACATAAATTGTAGTTTTATTGTTACTGAAATTAAATTATTTTATTCGTTGAATAAATGAAAAATGTGATAAATAAAAATTATCCGACCAGGATTCGAACCTGGGACCTCTCGTTTGCCGGACGAGTGCTCTTCCACTGAGCTACCGGGGCCTGGCGGTACGCCTCGAAATTACTTAACACATTTTTGTATTTACGTTATATTGCTAACGTAGCTCCATCTTATGGTATAGCTTTGCAGCTAAGACCACCCGAGACCAATTCCTTTACAGAAATTGTGAATCCCAGTTAAAGTGAAGCATTGCAATGTTTTAATAATGTTTTTTAAGTTTTTGCATTTAAAATTCTCAATTATTCTTGAATAAATGAATTTTTATTTAACACATTTTTCATTTATTCAAGAATAATTGGGCATTTTAAATGCAAAAACTTAAAAAACATTATTATTTTATTCGTTGTCACGTAATTGATTTATAGGTACTGCATTTGATTACATTTGAGTACAAAAATGGAGGCTTTTGCGTGTGAATTGGCCACTAGAGGCGCTAGTGTCGCGTGAGATTCAAAAATTCAATTTGCATAGCAGGGCTAACATGCGACCACCGATAAAGACTGGAATCTACAAGATAAATATTATTTTGCTATTTTAACCTATCATGTTAGCTAACATGAGCACCATAATACATAGAATTACTCGATATGATGCCATGATTAAGCGTACAGGAACCAAAAATGTTATATTCTTAAAAAAATACATACTCTAAGTGTCAAATTCTAAGAAAATATCGATAAAAGGCCCGATTTATCGTTGTTGACGGTAGCATGCTAGCCCCGCTGGTTTTATTTGCATAAAATAACTAATATATAATTTCCCCCATCAGTCGAAAGCATCGATGAAAGCACACCAACGCTCGCACACAGGGGAGAAGCCATTCAAGTGTGGGGAGTGCGAGAAGTGCTTCGGTACCTCGCAGCGGTTACATGTGAGAATCTATATATTTACCTACAATAATAATCTATTTATCCACAGTTTTATGGCGTTACAGCTTTTGCTGAACCAAAGACATATGCCAGCGATGGATTAGCTATATTCAAGTGCTTGTATGATCTTAAAATGGAAGGTAGCGGAAGTACAATGTTATAGATGGCGCTAATAGTGTAACACTACAAACATTTAAAGTATGCTTCCCTTAGTATTAATTCTGCTACCTGTCAATAGGTGGCGCTGGTTGTATATTAAAGCGCGCAACTACTGTTCTCAATAAGATTTATATAGAGTCTACTAAAAGTTTTGTATCTACTCTGACTCCAATTGGCTGTCGTTCAGATGATGAGATTAACCCAACTCGGGACAACTCAGCAAAGGGGGTGTTTAGCGGGTAACGCTGGGTTCGGTGAGTCCCGCACTGTTAGGGATTGGCTGGCGGGGTAGTCCCCCAAAGGTCCCCTCTTCGTGCATCAAGCATTCACCTCCTCTCCTTCTGTGGCTCCCTTAGGGGCGTCAAGTCGGTAGTAAAGCTTTCTGTGGCGGAAAAAAAAAAAAAAAAATTTGTATCGGTATCCATTATAGCTAGGCTTTGGGATGGCATTGGAAACGCATTCAAGCTCTTGAGACGTTTATGATGTAGAGATAACAAAGTTGGGTCTGCCTTAGCAATTCGATTATCCTTGTATAGTTTATTACCTATTGAAGAACGTAAATTACGTAATACGTACCTACTATTGTACTACTTGTGACTATAATTCGACGGTGACCTACGTTGCCTCCCTCTTCACCTCACCCCCGCTACAATAGTAGATTAGTAGCCAAGGACGAGGGCGCCTATAGTTCGAGGGTGCAATTGATGCTTACACCCGAGCTAACTATTGTGCTTTACATCTCGATTGTGAGGTAAGTAGAAAAAACCGGCATTAAAAGAATAAAACATTTTATTTGTTGAAATTTATTTATATTGAAATGAGAACAGTTTACAAACTTTAGGGACATGTGTTTTCTATTCCCGCCTTTTTTCATTAAAAAGAATCAATCAAGTAAAGAACTTTTTTTTTTTTTTTTTTTCAAGATCGAAATTGAGCTTCGTTGTTCGATATTTTAAAATTGATGACTATTACTATATCACGAAGAGAAGGCTGAATAGCAACGCGACCTCTTTGGTCATTGAGCTGAATGCATGATGTCTATTGCCGGTATGATGGTTAGATGTACGTGAACTTTTTGAAAGAAAGAAGTGTTTTTTTTTAATTACTTACCGCCCTAGGGCTTTTCTAGCTAGATTATTACCCTAGAGTCTAGAGCGATAATTAGTCATCTACAAGCCCCATTTGGAGGTAATAGGAAACTACTTACCGAACATGAGATATGTAAAGACTTAAACTCACCCATAAACAGTTTGCAATAAAGTGTGACATTTTTTATCGGTTTATTGATTTCCATCGGAGCTAAGTGCAGATGAGGTCGAAGACGGTAGAGCATAGGTTTGGGAAGAAATTTTGAACAGATTCCAGAATGTCACTAGCTCGTTCATGGTTCAATGTGTACGCTTTTATAATGAAATTCCAAAAATAATTTAATATTAACCCTTCGATAGATTTAAGGATAAGTGTTATGTGAAAAGGTTTACTATAAGATATCCAGATGCATGAAGATGGGATTCCCTGGCTGTAAACTGTTATTGCCACTGTTGAGTTTCTTGCCACTTCTTCTCAACAGATCGACTTTCCGAAGTGGTGGTACATTCAGTTCAATTTGTAAATAGTTTGACTTATTTCAAGTGTATTTAAATACCTGCGAAATAAAGACTACTTTGACTTTAACACATCACCGTCGGGGAGAGGATTCTAGGCGGCAGATTTTGTATGAAAGGTGGTCGCTAGTTTGTCAAACCTAGAAAAGGTCCTACCATAAAGGGGGGTCACTTATCCAGAGGTGATAGGGTTATTCTGCCGACCCTACACGGATTTAAGCCATATCTCTACAAGCCCCTCTTCCAAATAAGGGAAAAGTACGAACGTATTTTTCGTACAATTCTACGTCTCTGGTATAATAAGTTATGCTAATTTATACTGTAATACACACACCAAAAAAGTCTAAGCAACAAGCATAAAATTTAAAAAATCACAACTAATATCTTTTTTTTAGTAAAAGTTAGGTAGGTATAGGTATGCAAACTTTTTTGTTTAAATTTACTCACTGGCTGGTTAGAAAAAAAAAACGATATTCTATTGTTTTTTTACAAAACAAAAACGAATGCATTTAAATAGAATTTCAATGCATTTTCTTTCTTAATTGAATTTGGTATTGAATCTTCATTTTACAAATTTTAACAATAATTTAAATAGAGTTATCGACATAATTACAATTTACGTGATTTTATACATTTTTTACACCATGGAGCGACGTCATTTGACTGCAAATGAAATGCAAAGAGCTGTAGGGATGTTGCAAGCGGGAAGAAATGAATCCCGAGTATCGCGGCATTTTGGTGTCAACAGGAGCGTTATTTGTCGTCTTTGGCAGCGTTACACCAACACAGGAGATCCTACTAACAACATCCAGGCCGCGGAAGGAGTACCGCTACATACAACTGACTGCAAGACGCCAGCCGCTGATGACTGCCCGCCAGATAGGTTTAAGCAATATAAAAATAACAGATGTTGTTTTTATTTCAAAAAAATCCTAAAAGTATATTCAAATAAAAAATAGAAACTTTGTAACATGAAATATTATAAAAAAATTCACATAAGTACATGTTGCTTAGACTTTTTTGATGTGTGTATTTTAGGAACTTTGTAAATATACTAATTTAAGACGACCACTTTAGCGATGAGGTAAACCTATCTGCCTCAGACGCCGGTGGTTGCGGATTCGATTGCCGCACAGAACAAGAAAAAAATGTTCCGGGTCTGGGCGTTTATCTATGCAATGTATTTATATTCTAAGTTTTCAGTCCTAGTTCGCTACATGGTATCTCATAACACAAACTTCGCTTACTTTGAGGCCATGTTGTTGGTGTCATTGTCTGAGAATTTTATTATACCAAAAAAGTTTATTGTCAATTCTGTTTTCAAGAATGGGGTACAATAATTGTGCCCTATTGCGCAGAATACTAAGAACTGAGCTAAATAGTGTTGAAAACATACGAACTGTTAATACCAATAAGGCCCCTGTTTGTACTTTAGAATTAAGTGAATCATGACCCACCATAAGCTCATTTTAATCTAAATGCTAGTAGGTTGAAATTCGCTTGAAGATAGGTTTCGTTAGTGCCGACCTTGTTATCATTTCATTCGACACTGACATTTACTGAGAACGCAATTCGTACAGTATCTAAGATGTCCTAAGTGCATTATACGCGATAGACCTTACAAGTTTGACAGTTTCAAACAGGGACTGCATATCGGTTTAAATTTTTTAAATAGTACTAGTAAAATTTCAGTACCCTTATTAGTGTACTGCTTCATCAAACACAATAACTGCACAAGTTATTAAAATCTAAATTAATTATATTGGTACCTAAATAATGTATACCGGATTAATTTCTGTAGATGTTTTAAGTACAGAAATATTTTAACTTATTTAATTTCTGTATCGAAATGTATAGGTCAGCATATGTACCTACGCTTCATAGGCTTCATTAAACTATCGAACATTCTACAGTTATTTAATATCAAATTTTAATATCAATATTTATATTAATACCGGAAAATTTTAGTTAACTGAAAAAAAAAAATCAGTTATGCAACAATAATAAAAAAGGTACAAGAATTATTTCAGCATGAATTCCTGTACTGTTATTTTTAAATACACCTAATTTAACGGTATGACGTCATACAGAAAAAAAATGTACAGAAATTCATACCGGTATACAGTCCTTGGTTTCAAACGAATTATCAGCGAAATGAGTCATGCATGATTCGTTGGTTCGATAGTACATTAAGATTTATATTTTCTTTACTATTTATATGGGTTTTTCATCTCTACAATAAAGTATAATTTTAAATATCCCATGTTATAGATCCACGCGCGCATCCACTCGGGCGAGCGGCCGTTCAAGTGCGGCGTCTGCCCCAAGGCCTTCCGACACAAGGCGGCGCTAAACAGACACGTGCGGGTGAGAATTACATTCACAGCTTTACAGAGTTGTTTTTTTTTAGTCACCAGCCAAATTTAAATGTAATTTTCTTCGATGCGATATAAACGTACCTGCATATTTATTTTAGTATCACTCTGTAGAAAAAAAGACGTGTGGCACTCGGAGACTGCCGCGGTAAAGCTATTGCATAGCATTTTTTATCAACTTATGCAATTATAATTATTTATTTATTTTATTAATGCAGTATAAAGAATCTTTTAAAAATAAATTCAAAGAATTACTTCTAGAAAAGCAGAAACTGCCGTCTCTTTGATGCTTCATTGGCAATAAACATGTTTATTATTAATCCAGTTTTTTTTTGACCTATTATTCTATGTAAATTTAAAAATGAAAGGGCTTACACATAATTACATATAATTATTTATTATTTATTGGTTTATTATTTGATTATTATTATTATTATTTTTTATTTAAACTATTTATTTTAGATTTGGTTAGGTGCCGTGTGTACCTCCACAAGGCAGTAGCTGAAAACCAGCGATTTACTCCCTGAGTAAATAATTACGCTGAGCTATGGCTGATTGCAATGCTACAGCACATTACATTATTATTATTTTTTTTTTGTTTTGTTTCAAATTGTATCTTTTTTTATTAATGTGTGTGCATGTAGTACCTCAATAACCGAGTTTATCTATCTATCTAATGTTTGATCTAATATGAAGTTCCACAAGTTCCTAAGTAGATGGCGCTGATTGTTTATTAAAGCCCGCATGTAAAGTTATGAAATCAAAGTATCACCGCTGTGCCGGTCGGAGTCGGGGGGTGTTAGGTTTTTTTCGTTACGGAATTTCTGGGTTCGGTCCCCACGCTCAAGGCCCGCGATAGAAGCTATGCAATAGCAGTCCTGGCTCACTTCGCGCGGTACATCCGTTATATACCTACAGCGAAGCGCTCCGCCGCCGGATTTCAAATCAGTCGAGTGTCACGCGCGCGCGTTGTAGATACCTACGTAATAGCACTCACAGTAATTCTATGATCGAGGTCGCAAAAAGTATTTAAAAATTGACATAAAAAAAAACAAATATTCAATTAGATTATGTTGAGATTTGATTATGTTCAATTTAGTAAACAAAACATAGGTAGTATTACTAATTATTCGTTGTAACTTTTTTTTTCATTTTGTACTTTAGGTAAGTTGAAATAATATTTTTTATAAAGGTAGAATAGCAGTAATACCTACATCGGTAGATACTTAATTACAAATTAGAAGATTAATTATTATTCTCTAGGCAGCAACCCTAACAGCGTAAGAAAAGATAAGAGGCATGCGATAGAAAGAGACAAAACTTCTAGGTATATAAATTTTCATGTACGTAATGCTGTGCGAGCTGAATTCCACCGTATCGCGTCGTAGCAAGACTCGAATTTATTTAGATCTTCTTGCGGAGTAATTCTTCTGTACCAACGGTACTATTACTTATTCTGTGGCAATAGCTTAAAAATAAAGATATAGTACCTTTTTTTACAAATACTCGCTGTTGATGAACATAGCTACTACGACGCAGCATTTCATTGATAATACTACGACGTAGTACTATAAGATGTTTTATAGTAGCGCGAAAATATCAATTGCCTTCTAAAAAAATACATACAAAGGCAATCATTTTCAACATTTACTCAAGACAGCTCAAGACAGCATGGGTTTACAAAAAATAGATCAACTCTTTCTAATCTTCTCTTGTACACTAACCATTTGTCACAATAATTTCAAGATAAAATGCAAACAGATGCCATATATACAGATTTTGCAAAAGCATTTGATCGGGTCAACCACGGTATATTAATAAAAAAACTGCAACACTTAGGTATACATGGAACTTTGCTGCGATGGCTACTGTCATATTTGTCTCACCGTACACAATTAGTAAGCCTCTATGGTTTTGATTCTGTACCATTTTCAGCAAGTTCAGGAGTGACTCAGGGATCGAATTTAGGACCCCTATTGTTTTTCGTGAACGATTTGATTTTAAAAATTAAAAGTGAATGTCTAGCTTACGCAGACGATATAAAAAATTTCAGAGTTATCAGAACAACTTTACAGTTAATTAATGACTGGTGTGAGCAAAACTCCATGAAGCTTTGTGCTGAAAAATGCAAGGTCATAAGTTTCTCTAGAAAGAAAAATAATCTTGATTATACTTATAAAATCAAAAATACTAAGTTACATAAAGTAAGCACAATCAAAGACCTAAGAATCACTTTTGACAGTGAATTATCATTTCGTTTGCACTACGAAAATATTGTGAAGAATGCAAATAAACTCCTCGGATTCATTATCAGGACAGCAAAACCTTTTAAAAATATTAGTAGCTTAAGTATACTTTACACATCACTAGTGCGCAGCACATTAGAATATTGTAGTCCAATCTGGGATCCCATATATGCTGTGCATCGAAACCGAATAGAATCCGTTCAGGTGAAGTTTGTCCGTTACCTTTGTACTAGAACTAAGCAGAGAATGGCTCCTCCCGATTACGATGATAGATTACGACATTTCCACCTGGTCTCTATAAAGAGAACATAAGTTCACGGCGGTCGATAGCATCTCTTGTTAACTTATATAAAATTGTAAATAATCACATTGATGGAAACAGTATTCACAATTTTTCTTTTAGAGTCCCTATGAGATCTGTGAGACATCAAAAACTATTTAATTTACCCAAAACTAATAACAATGTATCTTTCAACAATCCCCTTTACAGAATGTGTCGATTATACAATAGCTTAAGTGATGATATTGACTTGTTTAATGATTCACTACCCTCTTTTAAAAACAAAATATTGAAAAATACGAGTAATTTATAAGTTACTTGTTTTTGTTCTTTGTTTTTTTTTTAATCTTAAATATTGTTTGCTAGCCTAAATTTAAATGTATTCTATATTATTTGTGCATGATTATAATTGAATTGTAAGCCTGAAATGTAATTTTCTAATTTTAGTTTAATCTCATTGTGAAAAGTGTTTGCAATTCGTTATTATGCCTTGAAATAAATAAATAAATACCTTTTTTGCAAAAATCGTTTCTATAAGTGATACTGATTGTGTAGAAAAAATATGACCGGTTCCTAAAAAACAACACTTTATAACTTCACGCCTGTGTATACCTTATGGGGTAGACAGAACACCAGAGTTTATAATGATGGAGAGAGCTTATTGCAGTGACAGGGGGTGAGCCTATCATCCGCAAAAACGCCAATTAAACCACCATCCCTCAACTGACTTTTGCAGTATATCCGAGAAGAAAAGCACCTGTTACATTCTCTGTTTTTCTTTCCCAGTCCAGCATTGAAGAGTCTCAGTCTAGCATTGGGAATATAAATTGATAAATACAAAACTCTAAAAACGGATTATGTACCACGTTTATACAGTACATTCTTGACAGTCACTGCAATAGTCTCTCCTTATAATACCTTCACATTTATCAAACGTGACATCAGATGGTCTTACAACCTCTGGTGTACTGCCTACCCCATAAGGGATAAGGTTGAAGAAGAAGTTACAGTATGGGGACATTTGATAATATAATTGGCTTTTAAAGAAAGACAGAAAACAATGAGGAAGCGAGAAAGTGAGATTATAATTTATTGATGATTTTGAAATTGTATTTTATGACGTTAACAATAAGTGCTATATTTTGTTGCACTGCAACGACTTTTTATCGAAGTGCAATGTTTCCGTCACCAGTGTCACCAGTGCCAAACACGACGTCATAAAGTAAGACATGATGAAACATACAATGTCAAATAGAAGTAAGTAGGGATTCAATCTTTTATAATTTCAACCTTATGCTGAACGCCATTAGATACATTTTAATGTGATAATTTTCAAAACTTATGCTATAAATTATTCAGCTATTTTCGGTAATCGGATATACTCTTCTTACTCATTGATTTGCTGTCTTTCTTTAAAAGTCAATCATATTATCAATGTCCCCATACTGTACGTTATTGTCTTAAGTTTTCACGATTCATAATTTAAATAAGACTACTTTTTAACCGGATTAATCGCGTATAATTTATATTTTACATTTTAACTCGACGTTTCGGTGTCTTTGCAGACCCCGTGGTCACGAGCGACTGAGGTGTCAGGCGTCAGATTGATAGTGGAAAAAGTTACACATCATCTCCATCTATTTCTCAGTCTTCGAGCGTAGCGTTCAGGGTTAACACAAAATGAGATGACAGTGCCTTGAGTTTCAAGTCTTGCTGTTTGTTGGATGTTTGATTTAATATCTGTGCAAAGAGTGCCAAGAGTTTTTTTCCGCCGGCTTTTTTTGTCTCTTGGTCTACTGTAATATCTTATTCAATAACTATCAACACCTTTTTAAAGCCGAAGTACAAAATTGTGACGTCATTAAGCGGCCATTCGATAGTCTTATGATGAATAAAAAAAATTCATTTCATTTCAATTTCACATCATTTTCATTTCATTTCATTATCGAGAATAGGGTCCCATGTTGGACCATTGCCAAGACACCGAAACGTCGAGTTAAAATGTAAAATATAAATTATACGCGATTAATCCGGTTAAAAAGTAGTTTTATTCAAAAGAAGTTACGTATTCTATTCCTAATATCTTACATTGTATTCCTTCTCTGCAGGTACACACGGGAGCTAAACCCTACGCCTGCGCTTCGTGTGACAAGCGCTTCTCTCAGTCAAACAGCGCCAAGCTACACGTCGCACTCGTGCATATGAAGCTCAAGCCGAGAGCGAGAGGGACGACCGCTGTGCCCCCGCGAGACGGAAACTAGCTTAGGATTTTTAGAAAATAAAAATTGTGTGTATACTTGTGTTTTATTGACACTATATCCATCTATAAATCTCGCCATAATATATGAATCTATTTATCTATTATAAAAAACATAAATTTGAAAAAATCACTATAAAATTTATTGTCATCATTATCATCATCATCATCACAACTCTTTGTAATGAGCCCACTGCAGTGCATGAGTCTCTCCCCTGGGGGACGAGGAGGTTTAGGCCATAATCCACCAAGCTGGCCCAGTGCTGGGTGGTGGATGCCAGAATTTTCAGGGCCCCGAAATGGCTTCTGACAAACCCTAACGACCACTGTATACAAGTATACAGCACCCGGGACCGACTGCTTAACGTGCCCTCCGAAGCACGGAAGTCGTCGTGAGAAATGAATGGTCGGCGGTCACCCATCCAAGTACCGACCGCGCCGAACGTTGCTTAACCTGTGATATCGTATGATACACACAGTAACCACGGCGCCACGACTACTTCAAAAATAAAAAAAATATGTATACGTGTGTTTTATTGATATCCATCTATAAAACTCGCCATAATATATGGATCTATCTTTCTATTATAAAAAACATAAACTTGAAAAATCACTATAAAATTTATTGTAGAGTACCTACTTAAAAAGGTATAAATAAATCCGAAAAAAAAGAACAAAAATTAATTTAAAAATACCCAAAATAAAACTAAATCCATTTGGCGAATAATAAAAAATGAAACCAACAAAAATATACAACTCAAGCAGTCGGCAAGTAGGTAATAATATATGTAACTTGAAAATTGTGGCGAATTTATTTAATTCATTCTTTGCATGTATTGGAAGTTCTCAAACTCAAACAAATACTACTAATCTCAATTTAACTGCAACTTCTCCATTAGGCAATACTAAAAATAAGGAAAATACCTTATTTCTGAGTCCGGTAGAACCAAATGAGGTTCGTTCAATTATAAAAGCTCTCAAAAATAAAACAACGATACTAATGATACTATGACTATTTTATTCCATTCTTGTTTAAATACTCTGGTCCCAGTTTGTCATGTTCGTATTGTGCATCCATAGCTCAATGCAGCTAATATGTAAGCAATTTGGTTGTGGCATGACATTGGCTCTCACAATTAGCTGTCTTTTGTTCGTTTTTTTTCATGTCATGATCAATATGTACTGTACTTACCTATTTGTATTAATTCGTATAATCCTGACTGAAAAAGAGTGCCAAGAGTTTTTTTCCGCCGGCTTTTTTTGTCACTTGGTCTACTGTAATATCTTATTTAACAACTATCAACAACTAGTTAAAGCCGAAGTATGTGATGACTGACTTCATCAAGTGTTTTGTGAAATTCCTAAGATGAATAAAACTTTTTGAATTTTGTTTAATTTCATCCTACGGGATCGATGAAATGCTTCCAACGTTAATAAAAAATGCGCAGACTTGCTAATACTCCCATACACCATACTAATTAACTAATCTTTCTCTGAAGGTATATTCCCTGACGTTCTAAAAGTATCCATTATTAAACCTACTTTTTCATAAAAAAATACTAACCACTGATATAAACAACTTTCGGCCTATAACTTGCCAACCTCAGCAAAAATTTTGAAATGGCTATGGTGAAAAGACTGTAGGTATTCCTTTTACGAAAAATATAAAATCCTAAATGAAAATCAAAGCGGCTTTAGGAAAAATCACTCTACAATTTTGGCTATTTATAAATATGTAAAACACGTCTTAGACGTAATAGAAAATAAAAAAAAAACAATAGGACTACTTCTCGACATGAGTAAAGCCTATGATAGAGTTAATTTTAAAAATATCTTGGATATGTTATATGATAGAGGAATTAGGAAAATATCTCATAACTGGTTTAAATCATATCTCGATAAAAGATATGCTTACGGTTCGGTCGAAAAACAAGTTCAAAGTTTAGATCAAAATATCGAAATGTCAACCCTAAAAACAGCTGTTAGCTTTTGATGTAATATGTTCGATAACAGGTGGCGTTAAAATAAAGTGATAGGTAACTAAGACAGATTATTACAAAGTGTATTTTTATGCCTAATAAATTTGAAGACAACGTGTCGGGAAAGTTTTTTTCCATAGCATCTAAGTGCAGAATATTTTTAACAACTACATTGTCACCAGTAAGTGTGCGTTTATCAATCGACTTCCAAAAAAGGAGGAGGTTCTCAATTCGTCTGTAGGTATGTTTTTTTTGTCTTTGTTACACGAAATTTCGGACAATTATGAATTGATTTTGAAAATTGTAATTTCATATGATAGAGGAAACTTCATATTTGGTCCCATATACATCGAAATCGGTTAGGTACTTCCTTGAAAATTTCAAACTTTTGAAAAAATATGTATGATTTCGGAGAATGTTTACTTTGATGACATTCTCAACTCAGCCAAAGTTTTGACGTGAAGTCGGTTTTTTTAATGCTCTGCATTCGTTGATTATCACAGTATACACATTTACAAAACTACTGAAATAATAGATTCGCAATTCACTTAAGGATCGTCAAATTGTGAATGAGGTCACCCTTGTCTTGGGAGAGGCCTCTGTCCAGCAGCATGCGTCTCTTGGCAGACAATGATGATGAACGGGCACTCCTCTATTGAGTGCTTAGCAAAATAGACACTGCACGTCTTTCTATTACAGACCAAGCCCGCGTATGACCTCAATCTCACCTGATGGTGAGAGAAGATGACGAATTTAGGAATGAACTGGCTTGTTATAAAATATTTCCGGCACACATCACCGCTGTAGCCCAAAGGAGTCCTACCACCTGTCTGTTACGCTTTCACGGCCACACCACAGAACCGACTTGTAAGTTGGTATGAAATTTGGAATTTCTCAGTTATTTATGAAAATAGTTGATTTCGACAGGGTTAAACGTACAAAATCTCTTTTTAAATTATTCGGTTCGGTTAGGGAATTAAAGTATTTATTAGAAATCTAAACCGCTTATCCAATTTTTTATTAATTTTCGGTTAAATTATACTTAGTCCAGTGTCAAACAAAACTAACACTACTTTTTACAAAATATCAACCCCTAGAGCAGCAGGTGCAATCGACGCCTCACTCCGCTGCCCGCGAGGCAGAGGATACGCGTATCTCTATCCGAGTAAGTGTTATATTTAAAAAAAAACTTACGTTTTACTGGTGCCGATTTTTATAAGACATGCCACGTGACCACACCGCAGAAATTTTTACCAAGACCAACGTGCTTCCGCGACATCGCAGCAACTTGTACACGCACAATATAAGTGTGAGTGTGTAACCTTAACGTCAACTACTAAATATATTTAGTACGATTTTGGTCCCTTAGGCCTTATTTGCTGACAGGCCTTAATACCCGCGGGTACCTTAGTTGGATTCCATCAGGGTCCAACTAGCAACCAGCTTTTAAAATCTGCCGCCAAATGTTGTTGTCTTCCGGGAGTATTTTTTAAAGAGCCAGTTCTTCCCTGAGCCCGCGTGCTGTCACTGCACTTATGAGATTGAAGTCAAAAGCGGGTTTATTATATAATTAATAAAAATATATTTGGTACTATATTATGTTGTATTTCTGCCAAATTGTACCTACCCATAACGAGCACTTTTGATATAAGAGTGCCGAGAGTTTTTTTTCCGCCGGCTTTTTTCCTCCCGGTCTGCATTGGGTCCTGATTTCATTTCGTTTCTTGAAGCCGAAGAAGTAGGTATATTATTGAGCTACATTGAAGGATAATGGGCGATCATCATCTTCGTGAGCCGAGAGACGCACACTGCTGGACAGAGGCCTCCCCCGACAAGATTCTCCACGTCGCACAGCCCTCATCTACCGTTTGACTTTCATTAAGTGTTTCTTTTGTAAACCTATAATAAATAAAAGTTTTTGATTTTGATTCTTTAAAAAATAAACAACTTATGACTTCATAAGCCGCAGGTACCTAATAATCAATATTTAGACATAAAGCAACAATATCTGTGACTTGCTGCACAAAATATGCACTTCATAACACGTGTTTTCTGTTTTTGCTAAGAACTTTAGTTATTTTAAAAACAGTTGCATTTTTCTCTTTGTTTTTTATTTACGTTATATTTTCTTTTATCCATTCCATTGTATTAGTTTATTTCCATTATTATGACTAGTTTCGAGATATCGCATTGCTATTTTTTTAAATATTTAAATAAATACAAAGTTATTGAATACTTATATATTGACAAAGAGTAATTTAGCCCTCAAGTACCTACGTTAATATGCTTGTTTCATAGGTACTAGCTAGACAATCGATAAGTGGGTACACATAGGTGACTAGTTATAGGTACTAAGTTTTTCATAAATCGAACGAAAGAAAGAAAGAAACCATTAATTCCCACAAAGACAACACAGACATATACTTATTGAAAACAATCTTAAACACTAACAGCCCGTTCACACATTGTCCTTTTTACTGGATAAGTTTTACCGGACACGTTTTTTTTACATCGATGGCGCATAGAGTTGTATGAACGACTTCACATATTGTACACGACTGAAGATAGTTTTAATTTGAAATTCGTATAATTCTTAATATTATGTAAATAAAGATAACTTTGAATTGATTTTATAGCTTATAAGAAATGTATAGTTGTTGTTATAATAGTTTATGTTCGTATCTTATAAGAATTTAATTAAAAATACAGTCCACTTAGTTTGTATAGGATAAGTTTATTTTGAATTTTAATAAAGAAAGAGACAGTACGCAGACGGAGTAAAGAGTACCATACTTTAAGCGTGATAGGTAGAAACACGCATAGTTGCTCGCCCGCAAGCCTACACTAGTTGCGGGCCGCCCAAATTAAATATATAGTCGGCGAAACCTCAGTATGGCAGGGTCACTTCCCGTTTGCGTTCGCTCCCGAACGGTCGTGTCTGCGGCCGCTCCCGAGTGTTCGTATTGCGCTGCCCTTGTTCCCTCCCCCGCACTCGTGCGGGTCAGGTGCCAAGTTAAGCTCTTTCGGAAAGTTTTCTCTTGTGGAGGCTGTGTGGCAGGGGGCGTCGACAATGTATGGAGATGGTGCAGACTACATACTGGAGTCAGAGTGAAGAAGACAGAACACAATAAGAGGAAAAGAGCAAGAATGATACCAGTGTAGCCCATGAAAAAAAAATATTCAATCGATTGTTCGAATACATCGCAGTATTTTTTTGAGTTTACACTTATTCATATTTTTCTTCAAGAAATCTTCGCTTTTATTAGAAATAACATTAAACGAAAACTTTTTCATGACTTCTTCATCATTTGTAAATAATTTAACAAATATCTAAAGGGACCGTATTACATAGTCGAATGAAATAGCGAATCGATGTTATTTGAATATAGCAACACAGACATAAAAAGAAATGTCAAAAATTAACGTCTACTTCACAATATGTAAACATTTGTTCGCGATTGCGGTTTTGCAATATTTTTAAATTGTGTTTGTGTTTTAAGTTTTCTTGTGATTTAATCGACTTTTCTCCCCCTGATTGCTTGAAGAAACTCGCGTCAGTGTGAATTTGTATTTTTAAGAAAGAGTGTCAATTTATCCACAATTTTTGCTGTATTACCTTAAACAAAATAAAAAT
Source organism: Stenoptilia bipunctidactyla (assembly GCA_944452665.1). Lineage (NCBI taxonomy): Eukaryota > Metazoa > Arthropoda > Insecta > Lepidoptera > Pterophoridae > Stenoptilia > Stenoptilia bipunctidactyla. The sequence goes on from OX101746.1 coordinate 20,483,443, forward strand.
ATCAAAAACTTATTTATTCTTTTACTTATTGTTCATCAAGTTAACCTTATATTTAGCCAGACGGAATAAAAATAAGCAAACCTAACAGAACTGATACATATGGTATTTCACTTAACAAGTTTGCAAGTATTTGCTTATTTTTATTCAGACCAGAGCAAATTGAAATCTCGAAGTCGTTTGAACTGTTTAAAATTCCCGCCATATTAGCTATGTGGACCGTTTTCAGATGGCGTCTAGTCTTAACTTTTAATGTATGAAGTTGTACTTCTTCTCTTGAGTATATGTGTTCTATGCTGTGTGGTGTCGGGGCTAATTCATCTGCCCTTTTCAGGGCGGACCCGACTGCTGCCGGCCGAAGCATCGCTGGTCAGGTGGATACGTAACCGTGCCAACGAAGCCTGATCGTCCGCCGTTCACCGGCAATAGGTCCGTAATAGGTCGTTCTTCTTTTCAGCGCAGTTTGTCTTCGTTAGACTTCCTTTCAGCCCAGCATTATGCCTCGTCACCCTGAGTGTACCGAGCATCAATGCGAAGCAAATCGCCGTCGTATTCGTGAACTGAACCGACAGGTTCAACTCTATTATCGTGAGACCATAGATGTTACTAAAAAGTATAACGACGAGACGAAGAAAATGTCTTCAGATCTCAGTCAGTTGTCCTCAGAATTCAGTCAGTTGTCCAGCGAAAAACAATCACTGGAAACTCAACATGCCGCCGATAAGGAAGCCCTTCTCTCCGAGAAGGATGCCCTTCTCGCTCAGATCGAGTCCTTGCGAGAGCAATTATCCGCTCGTCCTCAGATCGCCTCCTTTTCTCAAGGTTTCCAAACCGATTCTCCGGCGTCTCCAGATCCATCTGAGTACGTCGATCCCCTTTCAGATCGCATGTCGGTAGATTCCACCGCATGCAAACGGAAAACTACCCCGCCAGGTAGTGATTCCGACTCCGCTCCGTTAGTTTCAGAATCTCCTGCTCCGTTCACAGAGGTTCGCAAAAAGTCAAAGTCAAAGAAGAAGAAGCAAGATGCTTCTTCGACTTTATCTCCATCCGTTTCAGCTGCTCCAGCCGCTGTTCCTGCTCCGCAAAATGTCGCACCGGCGTCTGCTCCTGCGCCTTTTGTTTCAGCGATCCCGGCGTCACAACCTGCGTCGCAATCAGATTCGGCTCCGCCGAAAGTCAAGTCTCCGCCCCCCGTCTTTCTACGAGACAAGAGCCGCTGGACCGAGGTCTCAGCTCTCTGCGGTAGACACAATCCCAAGATCCAGTATAGTAAGGCATCCAACGTGGGTGACTCTATTAAGGTCGTTGTCAATTCCATTCCCGATTTCAGGAATCTTACTCGGCTTCTTGCTGATCAAAAGCTCGAGTACCACACTTACGCCCTCCCTGAGGAGCGTAAGATTCGTGCCGTCCTCAGGAACGTGCCGTTCGAGCTCTCGAACGAGCAAATCCAAGAGGACTTGTCTTCTCAAGGCTTCCCCGTCGAATCTGTGCACAAAATGCACAGCCGGCGAGGCAAGCAGTTCCCACTTGCGCTAGTAATCCTAGCGAAGAGCCCGCAAGGGCAGTCCATTTTCAGAGGCAAGCCCACCGTGTGCGGTCTCTCCAACATCCGCGTCGAAGTTCCACACAAGCGTGGTTTCCCAGGCCAGTGCCACCGCTGCCAACTATATGGTCATGCGGCGGCAAACTGTTTTGCTTCCCCTAGGTGCGTCAAGTGCCTAGATCCGCATGGGACTAAGGAGTGCTCTCGCACTCCCGAATCGCCCACCGCTCCGTCCTGCGTCTTGTGCGGCCAGTCAGGCCACACAGCAAACTTTCGCGGCTGCCCCAAGGCACCGCGTGCTGCCAGGGCTACAGTGAAGCCCATCGAGAACTGGAGAGAGCGACCGCAGCCTAGCTCGGACGCTCCTCCAGTCAGTTCAAAGGCCCCTAAGGCCTTTACTTCTATCGTTCCAGGTCAGCGCAGCCGGGTCGCGACTCAATCGCAACCGGCCGCCAAATCGGCTTCCCAGTGCCAGAACGCAAATGGTTCTCAAGACCGCATGGCGTTCTGGATCCAGCTCGCTCCCATCGACGAGATCCTGGCTTTCGGCGCCGCTCTCGACGCCAGCCCAGAGGGTTTCAACGGTGCTCTTCCGGTCCTAACCAAGTTCGCTCCCCTTATTAGGAAACTCCAGCAAGCTCAACGTTTCTAAACGTAGTCCTTCTTTCCAGCATTCCTATCTCAGAGTGAGTCTGATCACTCTAGATAATCTCTTAGTTTCAGCTTTGTCATTTCTGCTAGTCTTAGCTTCTGAATTTCTCGCTTTCAGTTCCTTTTGGTGGCAGCCGTCCGGATGCCGCTCACTGCGCAGCCTCTCTCTCCAATTGGCTGTCGCTCCGATAAATGATCAAGAACCTGGATTAAGGTAGGTCGTAAAGGGGGATGTTTAGTGGGTATGCTCGGCTTCACTGAGTGAGTCTCCACACTGTCTGGGCATTCTATTTTCCGTTAGCCACTGGGGCTAACAGCTTATAGAATGCCCATTCGTCCGTAATAGGATTCATCCTCCTCCCGCTAAAGCTTGCTTTACTGGTTAAAGCTTGTTTTAGGGGGTGCCAAAATTTTCTGTGGCGGAAAAACAAAAAAAAAAAAAAAAAACAGTATGGCAGCACTTCCCGTTTGCGTTCGCTCCCGAACGGTCGTGTCTGCGGCCGCTCCCGAGTGTTCGTATTGCGCTGCCCTTGTTCCCTCCCCCGCACTCGTGCGGGTCAGGTGCCAAGTTAAGCTCTTTCGGAAAGTTTTCTCTTGTGGAGGCTGTGTGGTGTCGGGGCTAATTCATCTGCCCTTTTCAGGGCGGACCCGACTGCTGCCGGCCGAAGCATCGCTGGTCAGGTGGATACGTAACCGTGCCAACGAAGCCTGATCGTCCGCCGTTCACCGGCAATAGGTCCGGACTAGGTTGCTCTTTTCAGCGCAGTTTCGTTAGTCTTCTTCTCTCAGCCTAGCATAATGCCTCGTCACCCTGAGTGTACCGAGCATCAATGCGAAATCAATCGTCGTCGCATCCGTAATCTTCAAACTGAAAGGCAGGCCTCATTGATAGTATAGAACGCCAAAACAATTATGACAGGAAGGTGAATGCTGGGCTTCAGGCTCAGATCACTTCCTTGCAGGAGGAATTATCCGCTCGTCCCTCGTCCTCAGATATTAGTCAGTTATCTTCTGATTTCAGTCAGTTGTCCAGCGAAAAACAATCACTGGAAGCTCAATATGCAGCCGAGAAGGAAGCTCTTCTCGCTCAAATCGAGTCCATGCGAGAGCAATTGTCAGCTCGTTCCCAGGTCGCTTCTACTTCTCAGGGCTTCCAAACTGATTCTCCGGCGTCTCCAGACCCATCTGAGTTTGTCGATCCTTTTTCAGAACGCATGTCGGTAGATTCCACCGCATGCAAACGGAAAACTACCCCGCCGGGTAGTGATTCCGACTCCGCTCCTTTAGTTCCAGAATCTCCTGCTCCGTTCACCGAGGTTCGCAAAAAGTCCAAGTCTAAGAAGAAGAAGCAAGATGCTTCTTCGACTTTATCTCCATCCGTTTCAGCTGCTCCAGCCGCTGTTCCTGCTCCGCAAATTGTCGCACCGGCGTCTGCTCCTGCGCGTTTTGTTTCAGCGATCCCGGCGTCACAGCCTGCGTCGCAATCAGATTCGGCTCCGCCGAAAGTCAAGTCTCCGCCCCCCGTCTTTCTACGGGACAAGAGCCGCTGGACCGAGGTCTCAGCTCTCTGCGGAACGCACTCCCCGAAGATCCAGTATAGTAAGGCATCCAATGTGGGTGACTCTATTAAGGTCGTTGTCTGCTCAATTTCTGATTTCAGGAATTTCACTCGGCTTCTTGCTGACAAGAAGCTCGAGTACCACACTTACGCCCTCCCTGAGGAGCGTAAGATTCGTGCCGTCCTCAGGAACGTGCCGTTCGAGCTCTCCAACGAGCAAATCCAAGAGGACTTGTCTTCCCAAGGCTTCCCCGTCGAATCTGTGCACAAAATGCACAGCCGCCGAGGCAAGCAGTTCCCACTTGCGCTAGTAATCCTAGCGAAGAGCCCGCAAGGGCAGTCCATTTTCAGAGGCAAGCTCACCGTGTGCGGTCTCTCCAACATCCGAGTCGAAGCTCCACACAAACGTGGTTTCCCAGGTCAGTGCCACCGCTGCCAATTGTATGGTCATGCGGCGGCAAATTGTCATGCTTCCCCTAGGTGCGTCAAGTGCCTAGAACCGCATGGGACTAAGGAGTGCTCTCGCACTCCCGAATCGCCCACCGCTCCGTCCTGCGTCTTGTGCGGCCAGTCAGGCCACACAGCAAACTTTCGCGGCTGCCCCAAGGCACCGCGTGCTGCCAGGGCTACCGTGAAGCCCATCGAGAACTGGAGAGAGCGACCGCAGCCTAGCTCGGACGCTCCTCCAGTCAGTTCAAAGGTCCCCAAGGCCTTTACTCCTATCGTTTCAGGTCAGCGCAGCCGGGTTGCGACTCAATCGCAACCGGCCGCCAAATCGGCTTCCCAGTGCCAGAACGCAAAAGGTTCTCAAGACCGCATGGCGTTCTGGATCCAGCTCGCTCCCATCGACGAGATCCTGGCTTTCGGCGCCGCTCTCGACGCCAGCCCCTGAGGGTTTCAACGGTGCTCTTCCGGTCTTAACCAAGTTCGCTCCCCTTATCAGGAAACTCCAGCAAGCTCAACGTTTCTAAACGTAGTCCTTCTTTCCAGCATTGCTATCTCAGAGTGAGTCTGATCACTCTAGATAATATCTTAGTTTCAGCTTTGTCATTTCTGCTAATCTTAGCTTTGTTTTTCTCACTTTCAGTTCCTTTTGGTGGCAGCCGTCCGGATGCCGCTCACTACGCAGCCTCTCGCTCCAATTGGCTGTCGTTCCGACGATGACTAAGGACCTTAATCAAGGTGAGTCAAAAGGGGGATGTTTAGTGGGTATGCTCAGCCTATCTGAGAGAGCCTCCACACTGTCTGGGCATTCTATTTGCCATTAGCCACTTATGGTTAACAGCTTATAGAATGCCCATTCGTCCGTAATAGGATTCATCCTCCTCCCGCTAAAGCTAGCTTTACTGGTTAAAGCTGGTTTTAGTGGGTGCCAAACGACTTTCCTTGGCGGAAAAAAAAAAAAAAAAAAAACAGTATGGCACTCCGACCTCCCGAAGCAACAAGTGTCCTGAAAATAGAAGAAAGTGTTTTTAATCAAGATTCCTGAACAAATCCCTGCAGTAATTCCTGGCGAAAATTCCTGGCGAAAATCCTGACGAAAATCCTGACGAAAATTCCTGACGAAAATCTTGTACAAAAACTGAACTGTATAGAAGCGAATAAAACCCTGCCGTGAACCTAGTGGCTATTTAATAGTATAGTTTGTCCAAGCCGTTAGTCGTTCACATTTATGTTCCTTCGAGGCAGGATTTGTTCATCTGGTACATTTATGGTCCTGTCGAGGCGCGGATATTGTTCCACACAAACAGTTCGGTTTATTGAAGAAAGAAAATGCCTGTAACAAGATCACAGCAGTCGGAGAATGCAGTCGAAAACGCAGTCGAAGCCGCAGTCGAACACGGAGTCGAACACGGAGTCGAACACGCAGTCGAACACGCAGTCGAACACGGAGTCGAACACGCAGTCGAACACGCAGTCGAAAATCCAGTCGAAATCGCCGCCACCACGACCGCTACTTCCACCAGCGCCACCGACACTACCACCTCCACCTCGTCGTCCGCAACCGCGTCTACTGAAACTACCACGCAGTCTGAAGAATCTTCAATAGTAAAGAAAAAGAAGAATAGAAGCCGACCACCCAGCGTCGCAAGCACTGCCAAAACACGTTCACGCCGCGTTGAAATAGCGAAGGCGCGAGAGGAGCTACTACAAAAAGAAATTCAACTTTCGAAACACAGAATAACCATGCTGGAATTAGAAGAGGAAATATCAGATCATGATTCTCAAGAAACGCTTCGGGAGGAACGGACGTCGGAATGGGTGATCCAGAACACCAAATCGAACAAGAAAACCACGAGGGAAGCTCAACCCATAGAAAATAGTCAACTTCCTCCGTGCGTCGACGAGTTAAAAGAAACACAACCTTGCCAATCGACCGCGCCGGGTATCGAACCTACCGACGCGAGGGATTCGTGTTTCGACTACAACAAGTTAGCCGCTGTCATAAATACAGCGGCACGTGTGAATCAACCTACCATACTTCACACGCAGCGAGTTATGGAGCTACCAAGTTTCAACGGCTCATCGGGAGAGTGGCTTCCTTTCAAAGCCGCATATGAAGAATCCGCAAGCTACTTAACAGAACAAGAGAACTTATCGAGGTTAAGAAGATGCCTTCGCGGAATAGCAAAAGACGCCGTTCAATGTTTATTCATCGGCGCTACAACTACGAAAGAAGTCATGAAGTTACTAGCAGCACGGTTCGGCCGCCCAGACGCACTCGTCGCCGCCGAACTCGAGAAATTGAGAAGCTTGCCGCGACTTCAAGAGAATCCGAGAGATATTTGCAACTTCGCTTCGAGAATAAACAACGTCACAGCGACAGTGCGAGCGTTACAGAAGCCGCACTACTTATATAACGCAGAAATAGTACGCGTCATTATAGAGAAGCTTTCAGCTGCGCTACGACTCTCTTACTTCAACTTCGTAGCAGAGCAGCGTGAAGATCAACCAGATCTCATCATCATGGCAAAGTTCTTCGATAGACTAGCAGACAGATGCGGGAAGTTCGCGCCAGCTGAAGGGACACCGACTGAAGACCGGCGGGAGAAGCGTCAAGCTCGAAACTATCACATAGAAAGCACACAACAGTCGAAAACACCTTCAACAAACACCTGCGTCGTCTGCAAGAAAGAAAACCATCAACCATCAGACTGCTCCATGATGAAGAAAGCTGAAGTTTCAAACAGATGGGAACTAGCTAAACAACACAGGCTATGTTTTCGATGTTTACGACGCCGACTTTACCGCCACCTTTGCAAGACGAAGAAATGTGATATTGACGGGTGCGACTACTCTCATCATCCACTCCTTCACCACATCACAAAAGAAAACGAGAAAAACGAAGACTGCGCCATAGTAACGTCGGCCAAAGAACGAGTACATTCAACAGCATTATTGAAGATACTTCCAGTTCAAGTTTCGGGACCTAAGGGCACGATAGATACCTACGCCCTGCTGGACGACGGCTCGACCTGCACCCTCATAGAAGCAGATGTAGCGGCGAAGATTGGAGTATCAGGGCCATCCCCTTTCTACATTGAGGGGGTGGCTGGTGCCCGCGTAGACGCCAAGAAATCCAGGCGCGTCTTCTTCGAAATCCAAGGCCGCGACACTGAACGCCATCGAATATCAGCACGCACGATGGAAGACCTGCAACTATCGCCTCAATCCATCTCATGGCAGAAAATAGAAACCAGCTCACACTTACAAGACATAGAAAAGTTCATTGTAAATGAAACACAGAAGCCTACAGTGCTCATAGGTCAAGATAATTGGAGCTTGTTAGTCACACATGAAATGAGAAGAGGAAGGCAGCATGAACCAGTCGCGTCCTACACAGAGCTTGGCTGGGTCCTACACGGCTCAAACGGGGCGAAGAAAGAAGCTATCCATAGAACTACGCACATTCACAACTTCGAAGAACAAGAGTCTATGGAACGTATGATGAATGAACACTTCGCGCTCGAGTCAATAGGTGTTGAAAAGAGACGCTCATACAACAGAGAAGAGCAACGCGCGCTTGACATACTTCAAAATGAAACTAAGCGCATACCGGCGGGAGGTTTCGAGACGGGACTTCTCTGGAAAATCGACAACTACGTACCTCACAATAATTACGACATGGCATTGAAGAGATTAGAACACATAGAAAAGAAGCTCGATAAAAATGAAGAGATGAAAAATAGATACAAGCTTCAAATGGAAACACTCTTCGCGAACGGGTACGCCGAGATAGCTCCTGAACCAGTAAACAATCGAATCTGGTACCTTCCCCACTTCGCGGTGATCAACCCTCAGAAACCAGAGAAGCTGAGAATCGTACATGATGCTGCAGCCAAGTCACAAGGAGTCTGCCTCAATGACATGTTACTCTCGGGCCCCGACATGCTCCAATCATTGCCGGGAGTCCTCATGAGGTTCCGACAACAACCCATAGCAGTGACAGCCGACATAAAAGATATGTTTTTGAGAGTTGAAATCAGAAAAGAAGATAGAGACATGCAGCGCTTCCTCTGGCGAGGAGATCGACGTACAGGGGCGCCCACTGAATACAGAATGAAAAGCGTGATCTTCGGAGCGACATCTTCCCCGTGCACTGCAATCTACGTAAAGGATAAGAACGCGGAAGACCACAGAGACCAGTATCCCCGAGCAGCGACAGCCATCGTTAAAAACCATTATGTCGATGACTATCTGGCGAGCTACTGCGATGAAGACGAAACAATCGAAATAGCGTCACAAGTGGCCCTCATACACAGCCGCGCTAACTATACGCTTCAAAGGTGGTCCTCAAACTCCACCAAAGTCTTAAAATCGCTAGCGCCGGGTAGTAAAGAAGACATCGTACAACTCGCGCCCGAGAAGATCCTGGGGATGATATGGAACCCGAAGCTCGACACCTTATCATTCAACATAAACAAGAACAAATTAACAAATGAAATATTCAGTGGAAAAAAGAGGCCTACGAAGAGAGAAGCCCTGAGCACAGTCATGTCAATATATGACCCCCTCGGGCTCGCTACGCCGATCACCGTACAAGCTAAGAAGATACTCCAAGAAACTTGGAGGTCCGGCATAGAATGGGACGCTGAACTTCACAATAATGAAACCGAAATGTGGAATAGTTGGATGACTCACGTACAAATACTACCACAGTTGCAAATACAAAGATGTCAAACCGAGTTGGCCCGCGCTACGATTCGAGAGCTACATACCTTCGTAGACGCCAGCTCGTCTGCATACGCTACGGTCGTATACTGGAGAACGGTCGATGAAAACGGAAGAATCCACGTATCTATAGCCTGCAGCAAAGGGAAAGTCGCGCCATTGAAAGTAATTTCAATACCGCGCTTAGAACTTCAAGCCGCCACGCTGGGTTCCCGCCTCGCCGAAACTGCATCGACAGAATACGACTTCAAGCCTACACGTCGAGTATACTGGTCTGATTCGAAAACGGTACTAACCTGGATTCGAACGGGACCGAGAGCCTTCAAACCTTTCGTCGCACATAGACTCGCCGAAATCGCAGAAACCACGAAAGTTAATGAATGGCGCTGGGTACCGACGAAACTCAACGTGGCAGACGACGCGACACGAACAACGCCGACAGATTTCAACTCGCAACATCGCTGGTATCAAGGGCCTTCGTTCTTACTCTCACCCGAGGACGAATGGCCGACTGAAGAGCCGTCAGAATCACCAATCGATAATAGTGAAGAAAGAGTGTGTGTTAACACAAACAAACACACACTCACACAAGCCTTACCGGATATTTCAAGATTTTCAAGCTGGATCAGACTTCAGAGGGCGACCGCACGGGCCCTACAGTTCATAGAAATCATTCGTAGTAAAGAAAAGTGTTCAAATACACGAAAACGAACTAAGAAAATAGAATATATAGATCCAGATTGGAAAATAATACAAAATTCCGATAAGAAAACGCAAGCTTTCAAGACTAAAATAGAAAAAACTCTCAACTTCAAGCCCTTAGAAGCTCACTTATTGTTACAAGCTGAGGTGTTGTGGGTGAAAGCCCAGCAGCAAGAAACCTTCGCGGACGAGCTGGAAGCCTTACGTAAAGGAAACGACGTAAACACAAATAGCAGATTACTTCAACTGTCGACTTACCTAGACGCTGAAGGGATCATCCGCCTTCGTTCAAGAGTAGCTGCCGCCGCCGACATCACAGAATGCCAGAAGACGCCCATCATAATCGACGGAAGTCATCGCTGGACTCGATTATACATAAAACGAGTCCATGAACAGCTTCATCATGGTGGATTCGAAACAACGGCGAATGAAGTACGTCAACGCTACTGGGTGCTACGCCTACGCTACGCAGTTAGAAACGTAATAAAAACCTGTCAAGCGTGCCGCATAAGAAAGGCGAAACCAGCGTGGCCAGCTACGGGAGACCATCCTCGAAGTCGTCTCGCCCATCACAAGCGACCGTTCACCTTCACCGGTCTGGATTACTTCGGCCCGCTAACAGTCACAGTCGGTCGTACGCATCAAAAACGCTACGGAGCGCTCTTCACATGCCTAACTACGAGAGCGATACACTTGGAGCTAGCCGGCAGCCTCAGCACGGACTCGGCTATCATGGCCCTGCGCCGCTTTATAAATAGAAGAGGATGCCCTACAGAACTCTGGTCAGACCACGGAACTAACTTCCGCGGCGCCGACATAGAACTGAAGAAAGCAGCGCACGAAGCCTTAAGAGACGAAGCCTCAACGCACTCGATACAGTAGCGTTTCATCCCTCCTAGCGCGCCGTTTATGGGCGGCGCGTGGGAACGGCTGGTTAAAAGTGTGAAAACTGCCTTAAATGTCACTCTACATGAACGAGCCCCCAAAGAAGAGATCCTGCAGACGCTGTTGGTTGAAATAGAGAACACAGTCAACAGCAGACCTCTCACACATGTCTCGACGGAAGCTGAAGACCCAGAGGCGATCACTCCAAACCACTTCCTACTGGGTGGTGCCTCGCGAGTACCCGTACCTGGCACCTTCACCGAGGAAGACAGCTGCGGACGTCGGGATTGGAGGAAGAGTCAGCGCCTGGCTGACATGTTCTGGGCACGTTGGGTGCGCGAGTACCTTCCAGAACTCCAAAGAAGACGCGAACCTACGTCCAAGGGTACCATCAAACTCAACGACCTGGTACTCATAGCTGATGGAACTCTCCCTCGAAACGCTTGGCCCCGAGGCATCGTCATAAATATCTACCCCGGACCAGACGGTGAAATTCGAGTCGTCGACGTGCAGACAAACAAAGGGACCCTGCGAAGACCTACAAAGAAGCTGGTGATCCTGCCCTGCAGCAGCCACTCCGAGGATGATGTCTCCTGAACGTGTACCCCCTGATGGTTCCAGTCAAGACTGCGGCGGGAGATTATGTACACGACTGAAGATAGTTTTAATTTGAAATTCGTATAATTCTTAATATTAGATAACTTTGAATTGATTTTATAGCTTATAAGAAATGTATAGTTGTTGTTATAATAGTTTATGTTCGTATCTTATAAGAATTTAATTAAAAATACAGTCCACTTAGTTTGTATAGGATAAGTTTATTTTGAATTTTAATAAAGAAAGAGACAGTACGCAGACGGAGTAAAGAGTACCATACTTTAAGCGTGATAGGTAGAAACACGCATAGTTGCTCGCCCGCAAGCCTACACTAGTTGCGGGCCGCCCAAATTAAATATATAGTCTTTTTTTTTTTTTTTTTTTTTTTTTTTTTATAAGTGACTAAACCCGCGTTTGACCTCAATCTCACCTGATGGTAAGTGACGATGAGGTCGAAGATGAAAGCACACGGGTTTAGGAAGTAACTGGCTCTTTATACAATATTGCCGGAACACATTACCGCCGGAGCGGTAACATTTGGCGGCAGACTTTATATAAAGGGTGGTCGCTAGCCAGGCGGACCCAGAAGGGATCCTACCACCAAGCAATATAGTCGGCGAAACCTTAGTATGGCAGCACTTCCCGTTTGCGTTCGCTCCCGAACGGTCGTGTCTGCGGCCGCTCCCGAGTGTTCGTATTGCGCTGCCCTTGTTCCCTCCCCCGCACTCGTGCGGGTCAGGTGCCAAGTTAAGCTCTTTCGGAAAGTTTTCTCTTTTGGAGGCTGTGTGGTGTCGGGGCTAATTCATCTGCCCTTTTCAGGGCGGACCCGACTGCTGCCGGCCGAAGCATCGCTGGTCAGGTGGATACGTAACCGTGCCAACGAAGCCTGATCGTCCGCCGTTCACCGGCAATAGGTCCGTACTAGGTCGTTTTCTTTTTCAGCGCAGTTTGTCTCCGATAGACTTTCTTTCAGCCCAGCAATGTCTTGTACTAATTGCATAGTCCGGCATACTCAGATGGAGCTTCTTCAAATCGATAAGAGGTCATACAAAATTCAGCTCGATAACGCAAACGAGAGGGTGGTTTCCTTGTCTAAGGAATTAACAGCCGCTCGTTCCTCGCTCTATAAATTTCAACGGATGGAAGCCGAGAAGAATGACCTTCTCGCCCAAATCGAGTCCTTACGTGAGCAATTGTCCGCTCGTCCCCAGGACGCCTCTACTTCTCAGGGGCTCCAAACCGATTCTCCGGCGTCTCCAGATCCATCCGAGTACGTCGATCCCCTTTCAAACTGTATGTCGGTAGATTCCACCGCATGCAAACGGAAAACTACCCCGCCAGGTAGTGATTCCGACTCTGCTCATTTAGTTCCAGAATCTCCTGCTCCGTTCACAGAGGTTCGCAAAAAGTCCAAGTCTAAGAAGAAGAAGCAAGATGCTTCTTCGACTTTATCTCCATCCGTTTCAGCTGCTCCAGCCGCTGTTCCTGCTCCGCAAAATGTCGCACCGGCGTCTGCTCCTGCGCCTTTTGTTTCAGCGATCCCGGCGTCACAGCCTGCGTCGCAATCAGATTCGGCTCCACCGAAAGTCAAGTCTCCGCCCCCCGTCTTTCTACGGGACAAGAGCCGCTGGACCGAGGTCTCAGCTCTCTGCGGAACGCACTCCCCGAAGATCCAGTATAGTAAGGCATCCAATGTGGGTGACTCTATTAAGGTCGTTGTCTGCTCAATTTCTGATTTCAGGAATTTCACTCGGCTTCTTGCTGACAAGAAGCTCGAGTACCACACTTACGCCCTCCCTGAGGAGCGTAAGATTCGTGCCGTCCTCAGGAACGTGCCGTTCGAGCTCTCGAACGAGCAAATCCAAAAGGACTTGTCTTCCCAAGGCTTCCCCGTCGAATCTGTGCACAAAATGCACAGCCGCCGAGGCAAGCAGTTCCCACTTGCGCTAGTAATCCTAGCGAAGAGCCCGCAAGGGCAGTCCATTTTCAGAGGCAAGCTCACCGTGTGCGGTCTCTCCAACATCCGAGTCGAAGCTCCACACAAACGTGGTTTCCCAGGTCAGTGCCACCGCTGCCAATTGTATGGTCATGCGGCGGCAAACTGTTTTGCTTCCCCTAGGTGCGTCAAGTGCCTAGAACCGCATGGGACTAAGGAGTGCTCTCGCACTCCCGAATCGCCCACCGCTCCGTCCTGCGTCTTGTGCGGCCAGTCAGGCCACACAGCAAACTTTCGCGGCTGCTCCAAGGCACCGCGTGCTGCCAGGGCTACCGTGAAGCCCATCGAGAACTGGAGAGAGCGACCGCAGCCTAGCTCGGACGCTCCTCCAGTCAGTTCAAAGGTCCCCAAGGCCTTTACTCCTATCGTTTCAGGTCAGCGCAGCCGGGTTGCGACTCAATCGCAACCGGCCGCCAAATCGGCTTCCCAGTGCCAGAACGCAAAAGGGTCTCAAGACCGCATGGCGTTCTGGATCCAGCTCGCTCCCATCGACGAGATCCTGGCTTTCGGCGCCGCTCTCGACGCCAGCCCAGAGGGTTTCAACGGTGCTCTTCCGGTCTTAACCAAGTTCGCTCCCCTTATCAGGAAACTCCAGCAAGCTCAACGTTTCTAAACGTAGTCCTTCTTTCCAGCATTCCTATCTCAGAGTGAGTCTGATCACTCTAGATAATATCTTAGTTTCAGCTTTATCATTTCTGCTAATCTTAGCTTTGTTTTTCTTACTTTCAGTTCCTTTTGGTGGCAGCCGTCTGGATGCCGCTCACTACGCAGCCTCTCGCTCCAATTGGCTGTCGTTCCGACGATGACTAAGGACCTTAATTAAGGTGAGTCAAAAGGGGGATGTTTAGTGGGTATGCTCAGCCTATCTGAGAGAGTCTCCACACTGTCTGGGCATTCTATTTGCCATTAGCCACTTATGGTTAACAGCTTATAGAATGCCCATTCGTCCGTAATAGGATTCATCCTCCTCCCGCTAAAGCTAGCTTTACTGGTTAAAGCTGGTTTTAGTGGGTGCCAAACGACTTTCCTTGGCGGAAAAAAAAAAAAAAAAAAAACAGTATGGCACTCCGACCTCCCGAAGCAACAAGTGTCCTGAAAATAGAAGAAAGTGTTTTTAATCAAGATTCCTGAACAAATCCCTGCAGTAATTCCTGGCGAAAATTCCTGGCGAAAATCCTGACGAAAATCCTGACGAAAATTCCTGACGAAAATCCTGTACAAAAACTGAACTGTACAGAAGCGAATAAAACCCTGCCGTGAACCTAGTGGCTATTTAATAGTATAGTTTGTCCAAGCCGTTAGTCGTTCACATTTATGTTCCTTCGAGGCAGGATTTATTCATCTGGTACACATATGGCACAGTATTCAGTATACGTATTTACCATACAAAAAAAGATATCCAGTAAAACGTATCATGTGTGAACGGGCTGTAAAATATATATTTTTTTATATTTAAACATGTTAAATAGAGAAAAATGGGGAAAAGGGAATAGACTCGGCATGTTGCTGAGTAGGTATGTCATCATCGTCAGCCAGTAGACGTCCGCTGTGAAACTAAAGTTATTTAAAAGTATACAGATAAAAACTTATTTTTCTAAATTGCTCTTCAGCGATAAGACCGGCAAGTATACAAATATCAGCATTGTGCGGGATCGAACCCGCGACCACTGGAGGTTTGAGGCAGGCACCTACCACATCGCCACAGCGGTCGTCAACTGTGGTTTAGTGTGAAGGAATGGCCCTTCTTTCATGCTGGACTTCGAGCAGAGTAAAACCATAGAAGTACCAGCTGCTTCTCTTCCCGGTCATACTGTAAAACTCAGTTAAGGGACGGAGGTATTATTGCGGGCGATAGGTTGTCCCCTGTCACTACAATAGTCTCTCTCTGCCATTATAATGTCTCCAAATTTGTAATCGTGACATCAGATGGTCTTATAACCTCTGGTGTTCTGCCTACCCCATTAAGGATACAGGCGTGAATTTATGTATGTATGAATGGCCCTTGGTTCGAGTCAATTTGGAAAACTTTATATACTATCAAATCTATCTAGGCGTACACTAAGCTTCCCCTAAGTAGACTGACAAGCTTATCAGAACTCTTGCAGCTACAAAATTGTTTCGTCAGTTTCGTTAATTAATTTAACTTATAAATTACCTACATAAACTGACACACTATGTATTACTTTAGAAATTCCTCGTTCATCATCATCATTATTCGCCTGGAGACTAAGGTTCTCCATGTCACTCGGTCCTGAGCCGCCCTCATTCAGCGTTTACCGTCCTTGACCAGTAGGGCTAGCATGCAACCATCGATATATAGTCGAATCGACAAGATAAATATTATTTTGTTATTTTATCCTATTATGTAATCTAATATGCGCGCCATAATAGATAGAATTACTCAATTTGATACCATGATTAAGACCACAGAACCAAATATGTCATAATCTTAATAAATTACATACACTAAATACCATATTCTAAGAAAATATCGATAAAAGGCCCGATTTATCGTTGTCGGTAGCCCCGCAGCATGCTAGATGCGACTATCGATATAGACTCGAATAGACAAGATAAATATTACCGAATTATTTTATCCTATCATGTGCGCACCATATAGGTGGAATGAGGTACTACACGATTCGATACCAAGATTAAGCTCACAGAACCAAAGCTGTCATAGTCTACAAAAATACATAGGTAGGTAAATGCATACTCTAAGTGCCTTATTCTAAGAAAACATCGAAATAAAGACCCGATTTATCGTTGTCGGTGGTCGCATGCTATGCGTGCAGATCGTCCGTCGTCCTTACCCCATAGGAATATCTAGATAAAATATAAGATTCTTCAAGAATTAAGCTATCAAATCCCCACTACACTTTGTTAATTGTGCAGTGTTGGGGTCGGTAGTATCTGTTATTATGTACCTAGTGACAGTTAAGTTTGATTAACATTAAATTGTTGATCAAACTTAACGCACGTTTTATCATTCTTGGGCCTATTTTCTCTTGTGACGTTTGTAGGTAATATAGTAAACTATAGTATACTTACTAATCAAACTTAACCAAAACAAATATAAAATTAACCAAACTGACATACCAACTACCAAGCAAAACTACCAAGCTGAACTATGGGATTCAGCCAGACCCGATCCAGTTTAGAAAAGATCGAACCCAGTGTCTCTCCCTCGCAGATGGACACTTAACCACTGCTCATTGGAGACCGTCAAATACCAAAGTCGTATACTATCATCTAGCTAGTTAAACAAGTTTAGTAATAAAAAATAATAATAAATAAAATCCCCAGACAATCACACCAACGACATGGCCACAAAGTAAGCATAGCTTGTGATATGGGATACCCTGTAGCGAACTAGGGGGAACTTAGAATATAAATACATATAGGTATAGATAAACGGCCAGACACGGAACAGTTATTTTCTTGTTCCGTGCGGGAATCGAACCCCATCGCCCACGACGACCGGCTGGTGCGGTGGTGACGTACATTACCTTCTATGCCAGAGGTCCTGGGTTCGAATCCCGGCGGTGGCGAATATTTGTGTGATGAACACAGATATTAGTCGTCAAGTCATGGATGTTTATATGTTTATTTAAATTTATTGTAATAAAAATATGTATTCATTCAATATGTATCTTTATATACTTCTTAAGTAGATATATCAGTTATCAGTCTAGTACCTATCCATAACACAAGATCTTTAAGAAACTTAAGTTGGGCTAGACAATGTTGTGTGAGTGTATGAAATATTTATTTATTTCTTTATATTTATTTATAAAGTGGTGGTCAAATCAAAGTGGTGGTCATTTCACGTTCAAACAAAATCTCTTCATATTAGTACATATAGATTACACAGACTATAATTTAAGGAATTTTAAGACGATCAGCCTCGGATGATTGCATAACTTGTTGTCTATAAGGCCGCGAGTCCCTTGTCGATACGACATCCACGCATCGGCGCGCGGCGGTGAAAGGTTACGCAACCGAGTACGGCCCTGAATGGAGGTCGACCGTACCGCGCTAGGGAAGGGATTTTGTATGTCGATGCTTATTTGTTTATTATGCATGTATAGTTGAAAAAAAAATGGAGGTATAGTTTACGCTTAGAAGTTAGAAATTCTTAGACAGGAAGTTCTCCCGGCCGTTATAGAATAATGATTTACGGATTTGAATGTTTAACGCTTGTGATTAGGTGCTCCTTATACTGACAGACATCTTAAATATAGACACCAGGAATCTATACGTACTAAAATACGAAAACTGGACATTCGGGTCTAATTGATAACCTCCTTTTTTCGGTTAATAAAGCTGAAGAGTTTGTTTTTTTGAATATGTAGATCTCAAAAACTACCAGTTGTTGAAAAATGTGATAAATAAAAATTACCCGACCAGGATTCGAACCTGGGACCTCTGGTTTGCCGGACGAGTGCTCTTCCACTGAGCTACCGGGGCCTGGCGGTATGCCTCGAAATTACTTACCACATTTTTTTTTGGAGCTACGTTAGCAAAATAACGTAAAAACAAAAATGTGGTTAGTAATTTCGAGGCGTACCGCCAGGCCCCGGTAGCTCACTGGAAGAGCATTCGCCCGGCAAACGAGAGGTCCCAGGATCGAGTCCTGATCGGGTGATTTTTATTTTTATTTATCACATTTTTTCATTTATTTAACTACCAGTTGGTTTTGAAAACATACTTCTACCTATGATTTGCAAAGTGTCCGAAAAAAGTGTAGGAAGTCGAGTGAATTCAAGTATCATTTAAATCATAAATAAGAAATAACTATGCTACCACGGGACAATTTCAAGATTTCTTGACATCAGGTAACCTACCTACTTCATGGGTAGTTCTGTGTCCTTGTGTGTACAGTAATCGTTGGCGATTGATTTTGTTTGCCCTCAAGTAGGTTCTATAAAAAGAATATTGATGATGATTAAAATATTAAATGAAAGGACAATTTTTCTATTCGCAGTTATATGCAGTCTAAAATTATTTTTTTATTTAAATAAGTCGACATTTCTTCCTTCCCTAGTCCTATCATCACAATTTATCGATATTAACTCAATTGGATAGCTGCATCACTGCGATCGGTATCTTTACATTTATTCGACAGTTCAGTATGTGCTTGGCGATTTAATAGTCGCCTTGAGCTTATAAATTGAACTTTAATATCGCGGTTAGTGTTGTGTTTGTGACTTTGAGACTTTCGAATTATAATAAGTTAGGTGAGTGGTGAACTAGATTTATTTTTAAAGTTGCTATTTATCTTGTTATCGACATATTATTAGTAGTATGAAAGTGAAAGCTCTGTTTTTTAACTTGCATTAATGGGTATAAGAGTTTTACGCTGCAACAGTAAGATGGATAAACATGGAATTGCACACAAAGGTAGCTTATAGGGTGGAGTAATATTTAATATGGATTGTGGGATTACGGGAGCGAGCTTGCGAGAGCAAAGCCACGGTAAACAATTATCTAGTTGTTTTTAATCAATTGCAATTACAATTGTTTTCTACTAAAAGATATAAGTTTTTATTTGTGAAATGAGCAACTTTTATTTAAAACAACTAACTACCTTATGATATAACTGTAAAACATGCTTTGCTTTTATATTAATAAAGATTTATTATTATTATAATATTTTTTTTTAGCAAATTCATTTGTGTCGGTATAACATTGTGGTTATGAAGTACCTAAGTACCTAATAATAAATTAATATAACGTAAACAAAAAATTATATCAATTTAAAGGAATTTTTGACTATTACCTATACTCAGTGAACGAAAAAACCATACGTCAGTTATCAGCGCTTGGAAATGGTCCAACGGAAAATTAAGTTTTATTAAGTTGATTCGGGCGGTTTCGTGTTTAGTTCGTAGTTGGCAGTATTTGTCAATAATAAAAATATAAAAATGCCTATTTGCGCTATAAAATGCTTTATAAATCGAGCGCACCTGCAAAAAGAATATACAAGATTTACTTAGTTACATACATACATAACTTCACGCCTGTATCCAGTATGGGGTAGGCAGAACACCAGAGGTAATAAAACCATCTGATGTCACGTTTGACGAATTTGGAGGCATTATAATAGTGGAGAGAGACTATTGCAGTGACAGGGGGTCAGCCTATCGCCCACAAAAAAGCCTCCCATAACACCTCGGTCCCTTAAACTGGCTTTTACAGTATGCCCGGGAAGAGAAGCAGCTGGCACATTCTATGTTTTTCTTTCGCTCCCAGTCCAGCATGGAAGCATACTTAGTTATCGTATATAAATAAAACCGTAAACCACCAAATTGTGGTATGTATAAGTAAAACTTGGGGAAACTGTTTCTACGGGGATGGTGTTATGCCCAATGAAATAAGTGAATTTTAAAATGTTTCTAATTTGAAGTAAAAGATATTTGTTGTAAAATATTCTGTTTGCAAAATTAAATAAGACCAACTATTTAAAATATCGAAACTTCAGAATGTTGAGAAAATAGTTCTGTAAGATAGATGAATAATCGTAAAATATTTAGCCAAGGCTCTAAGAATTTCATTTGACAGCGTTGAATAGATTTTAGAATTATCAATTTATAAATATTTCAAACATTCACTCAACATTATTCAGCCCAGTTCCTCAAAGAATTTGTGTTATGTTATGGATGAACTTAACAACAATAAGACTATGAAAATACTACACATATTTTTTAAATACACAATAAATTTAAATATACATACAACAATGATACAAGCGAGAGGCATTAAATGAAACCACATATTTTTGTATCATTATCATGCTACGCAACAACAATCAGAACAATGTAAGCAATAGTTTAGTCAAAGGAATGCTTTTTTTGGTTCTTGTAAGTTTAATTTGAACACCTTGTATCTTCCCGATCACTTGATAGAAATGTCAAAATGTCAGACCAAATCTTTACTAAAGATGTTCACATTTTAACTTTATTATTAAACTATTTAAGTTCTTTGAAAAAGTTTTTTTCATGTACTTGCCGTAAACTTTTTTTTAATAGTTTCGGATTAACAGCATGCACTTGCAGTATATGTGGTTTCATTTAATGCCTCATCATCTAATGGTTGCATAATCATCCTTGACTTGACAGCTTGTATCTGTGTCACCGAGATTCGAACCTCTGGCATTAAAGGCAATTTATTAAAATCAGTTAGAAAAGACGAGTGTTATATATGCCCCTAACGAATCTAGGTCGACTTAACGTCTAACCCTGGAGAATCTCTCTGTCGTACATGTTTAGTCGCTCCAATTTTCAAAGCTTTAAAGCTTGGCAACCGTGATTTTTGAACGGTTTTTTGCAAGCAGCTTATACCATCATATTCACAATAAAATTATCTTTATTTTGGTATATAATTTATTAGGTAAGCAGCAAATTACAATTTACCAGTACTGACCTGTTTATACCTGGCAACTCAATAGCATTGAACATAAAAAGATTTCATATTTTCATAGTCTATAGAATGTATACTTTCGATTAGTAGCTATATAATATTTTTGGTGAGCCATAAAGTGGAAAATGATAAAAAAAAATTAGGAGCAGATTTTTTATTTTATCATAACTTTGATCAAAAATGTTTAAGCAACCTATTAGCAATACTTTTCTTTATATATAATATTTGGAGACTAATAGGGTCTTTCAATAAGGACGGGTCGATATCAAAATGGAATAAAACAGGCTATGTTGTATCAAAATAAATGAGGTACATAATAAAGATTTGTTTTCTGTTATTTGAAAGATCCATTCATGCCATTTTGTTTTGAATAAGACATCATTCAACTGTCCGCCGCGTCTTCGAATGGTGGCACAAATCTGGGAGATTCAATTTTCAACAGACAGACAACAATCAACAGACAGATCCATTTTAATCCAATTTTTAAGCCTAAATTTAACCATATGGATATGATAATTTCTTGTGGGGGTTTTTGAAGTCTCCAATGACCAATTGAAATGTTTTAGAACAAATGTATTGTTGGGATTGGTGTGGAGAAGATATCTGCAGGAGGTGATCTTTATTATACATATAATGTATATTATTATAATATAAGTTTGTTATATGTTTGTCAGTAATGTTAAATCCAGTCTGATGTAAAAACTGTTTTCCTTATTGAGTATAAAGTCAATATAAAGTCGCACAAGGTTTTGCTCGCAACTTTTGACCCCGACAAAATATATACAAATTATAAAACAGCAAAGCATTTAGCAATAGCTTTATTTTATTCCTAACATACATACATAACTTCACGCCTGTATCCCGTATGGGGTAGGCAGAACACCAGAGCTAATAAAACCATCTGATGCCACGTTTGACAAATTTGGAGGCATTATAATAGTGAGGAGAGACTATTGCAGTGACAGGGCGTCAGCCTATCGCCCACAAAAAAGCCTCCCATCACCTCGGTCCCTTAACTGACTTATAAAGTATGCCCGGGAAGAGAAGCAGCTGGCACATTCTATAATATGTTTTTCTTTCACTCCCAGTCCAGCATGGAAGCTTATTCCTAAGTAAAGTATTATGATAAGGCATTGGTAGGTATTCCAGATTTTTTACGTTGATATTACGAATTAACCTGCATCGTTTAACATGTATTAGGGTCATCGTTTCTGCTCTTGCTGGTCATGAACTAAAATATAAGAACAATTCTTCGTACCTATGTATTTTACTATACCTATTGTATTTTACGTTAGTATTTAGGTATTTTGTATTGAATCCGTCGGTATAAATATAATCCATAACTGAAGGTTGTCTGGGATAGATCGACTAATATCAGTCATGAGTGAGTGTGCTAAAAAGTAATAAGTATACAGTGGAATCCGTTTATAATGACATTGAAGGGAAATAAGAAACAAGTCATACTAAACGTAAGTCATACAAAGCAAAGGTACTGAAAGAATAAATAAACTGTTTAAGTTAGTATGTGATTTATTTTAATAGAGAGGAATAAAATAGAGATAAATCAAAGTAGATATTAATGAGTAAATCTACGCTCTGAGACTCAAATCAAAAAAGCCTTTCACGCGCCGTAAGTCTTTGGGTATAACGTGACTCTCCCGAACACTGCCAAAGGTTTTAGATATCATACGGTCGGTCACGATAAGCGAACAAAAATTGGTAAAAAATGGTCACAATAAGCGATATGTCACTATAGCCGAAGTCGATCGGACTTAGTTATATAATTTATATGAAAACCAAACTTCACTGTGTAAACACGTCATAATAAGCGGTTGGTCAATATTAGCGGAGTCATAATAAACGGATTCTACTGTAGTACCTACCATGATACTTAACAATGAACAATTGTTCTATTATATCAATATTCTTGTTATACTTTAAGTTCAATAACTCTACTTTTTATTACACTACACATACTTAGACTAGCAGCTTGGCCCGGTTTTGCTCGGGTAACTTTTGACTCTGAAATTTATAGATTAAATAGGCAGATATACTTAGCTTAATATATATTTGCTTATAATTAAAGCACATTGAATATGACTTAACAGCTAATAAGTGAACCAATTTTAATGATAGGTACTTTTCAACCGACTTCCAAAAGGAGGAGCTTCACAATTTGTGTGTATACTTTTTTTGTATCTTTATTACAAGCACTTCAAACATATTTTTATCGCTCCGCTTGCCCACATTTTCCAAAGATGCCTCGAGGAAGGTACTTTTCCCACTTGCTTAAAAAAGGCAATTGTAGTCCCCGTGCACAAATCTGGCAGTACAAAGGCAGTTTTTTTCGTTGCGTGTAAGTTACGTACTCAATTATGTTACCTCGAGACTTTTATTTTTGCTAAGTATCATCACATAACCTTAAAATATCGATTTCACTGTATCGGTGTAGTGAAATTATAACGTCACTAAAACAAGGCCGTTATATTGTAAGAAATATAACGCATTGACAAAAACCCGTGTTATTGTAATGTCACTAGTTAGTTTATAATACCACGGCTTTTACAATATCCCTGCGACAAACATATCAATTAAAACCATGAAGATAGAAGATTAGAACTTTAGCGGTGAATATAACAAAAAGTCGAACTAAGCGCTTTGACAGTTCCTTTTTGATACGGGTCGCCAAGGTTTGGAATGAACTGCCTGCGTCTATTTTTCCTGACCAGTATAGTCTGGGTACATTTAAGCGTCGAGGGAACAGGTTCCTCGTGGACGTGGACGTGTACCACCTCAATCTTCATAATCTCTTACTATCAAGTGTCATGGAAGACAAACATCCCATCCTTATATCAATACGGTCCGGTGGTCAATACCGACAACGCAGAAACCCTACGGGGCAAAATATCTACTTCCCATAACGACTACTTCGTATTAGGACAGAATCGCGTAACGACATTGTAGCAAAATGCCTACTTTTTGGAAACTCGGTATGTTTAATAAAGAGCATAGATATCAACAAAAAACATCCAGTTACAACGCATAAAATCTTAATTTACCATTATTATTAATAGTGATTATTAATCTTAATTTACAGATGGCGGCACAAGACGGTGATTGCGGAGAAGGTTGCGGAAATAAAACCGAGTATCAAAAAGGTGTCCGCATTGTTGAGGTTTGTAACGTCATTACATAGATATGTTACGGCTAAAGGTAGGTGCGAACATGAACTTAAGATTAGCCGGCTAAACTTAAGTGTAACTACAGGCCCTTGGCTAAAAATATAGAAGGAAATGAAAAAGGAACAAATGTAATAATATTTAATATTTTGACAAGAAAACTTTTATTAAAAAGTATACACTCTCATTACACATTCTTTTGTGTACCTACTTATTCATACATGTTTAGTACTATCAACGGAGCTCCTAACAGTTTGTGATCATAATTTTTTTATTCATATTACTAGCTGCTACCCGCGACGTCGTCTGCGTGAACGCTATGCAGCACCAAACGCACCTACGATTATAACACTGCTAGCGTGATAATATGTAGCCTATATGTTGACCCGACTTCTTAACTATCTTCATGCCAAATTTGAAGTAAATCCATGCAGTACTTTTTGAGTTTATCCCGGAAAGACAAACAGACAAACAGACAAAAATTCTAAAAACTATATTTTTTGTTTCTGTTTCGATTGTAGATCATACCCCAAGTATTCTTTTAAAAAAATATTCAATGTACAGTTTTGACTTTCCTACCATTTTATTATATGTATAGATTATTCATTTTACTAAGAACCAGTGAAACTTCACAATTTTCTTTTTCAGATCATTTTTCTTCATAACATTTAATGATCATATTGCTTTAATTAATGTTGTTACTAAGTACAGACGTCAGCTCATAGCGTCGTTGTTCCGAATAGCTTGCTTTACAACAGACAATATATAAAAAAATGGTCTTGATGAGTTATCGCTTGACTGTTGATCATGTCGGGGTTGTGATGGCCGACCTCACACTATGGCTAGGGACTATGTAGCTCGCTCGGCTCGCGGACTAATATCGCTACGCTCGCTACGCTCATCGTCGCACTTAACCGTACCGGCTACGTCTTCCGAGGCTAATGAATGTTAATTAATATAAAGACATAATGATTTTCAATAATATGGATAAAAGTACTAATGAATATTATAGTTACTTATTCGAATGATTACGATTTTCGATCATTACTATAAACGAATTTATTTACAAATATTAATAAAATCAACGTGTATGAAAAGTGATATTATGAATTTCAATGATTATATATTTTTTAATATTTATAATGTTTAATTTTTTTATAAAGAATGAGCATTATGATTTTAAATGTGTATGAGAAACATTTTCGGATTTCCAATTGTAGGAGTTGAAAAGTTATATGAAGAAATGCACACCCCCATCTAATACATTTTTAGCCGTATCATTTTGATTAATGTGCACATTAGCCGGCTAAATGTGGAATATCGTGACGCAAACTAACATTATATCGAACTTTAGCTGTTTCTTGAATATAAACCTAAGTTTAGCCAGCTAATCTTAAGTTTATGTTCACAATCACCTTTAGCCGTCACAGATACATAACATCACGCGCCTGTCTCCCTTTGGGGTAGGCAGAGACTAAGGAACGCCAACTGCTCCGATCCAGACATACCGGAGTAAAGCCGTAGTTTCAAGTGACAGTAGATGCAATATTGGGCTTTGTTAGTTGCTGCTTATATCTATTTATGTATATCTGGTGTAGCGGTAACATACATTGCTTTCTATGCCAGAGGTCGTGGGTTCGAATCCCGGCGGCGCGGCGGCGCCGGATATTTGTGTGATGAACACAGATATTAGTCGTCAAGTCATGTTTATGTTATGTCAAGTGAATGTTTATATATTTATTTAAGTTCATTCTAATAAAAAATATGTATTTATTCAATATGTATGTTTATATATTTCTTAATTCTATCAGTTATCTAGTATCCATAACACAAGTTCTTTAAGAAACTTAATTTGGGCTAGATAATGTTGTGTGAGTTTCAGAAATATTTATTTATTTATTGTAGGCAGTTAGGAAGTATGGATTTTCTGATGCTACAATTTTTAAGGGAAAACTCTTGAGTTTCTCTGCACGTATCGCAGTAAAACATTCATTCCACCTTGCTTTGTCATTTAAAAACAAATTTTACTTAATTTTTATGCTGCACAGGGAGGAAACACTTTGAACAAACGTGGACTCGGTCAACCACTGCTTATCTATTAATATATGATGAGATTTTGTGAAAAGTGATAGGTACTTATAACTATCAGTCCTGTAGGAATTTCGGAAATTCCTTTCATAATGCAACTAGATCCATTGAACAACCTTTTTAAAAGTTTTCACGTCTAAAAAGTGATATACTTATTTCTCGTTCCTTCGGGAATTCCTTCCTTAGTGCACCCCTACTTCTCATAAGGAAAGTATGTTCTACACAGCCCTCTGCGCCCAGTAGTTATGGGTGTACGTTGTCTGTCAGTCAATTTGTAAATTGGTAGATTCAGTTCAATTTGTAAATTGTTTGACTTATTTCAAACGTATTTAAATACTTACGAAATAAAGAATATTTGAGTTTGAGTCACTCAGTCAGTAACGGAACATTTTAATTGTATGTTGTAATAAAATTGTACACAAAAATTTTACGTAGAATAAATGGTTTTTATTGTTGTGTATTACAGCTGCACCTGCCAGAAGATGAGGGCGAAGGCCTGGGCTTCCAGCTGACTAGGACGCTCTGGGATCCTTATCCATGGGTACGTCTCACTTCACATAAATCATAGTAGTAGTAGTATAAGTAGTATGTTGGTGTATACCAATCATACCCCCATAATCCATACCCCATCATGGGGACAGAGAGCCGTAATTAAATTTCCTTACCGTTGTCCTCATTAGGTACGTAGTTTTAGCTAATGGGGACACCGGGAAGTTAACATTTCACGCGTCATTGTCCCCATAAAACGGCATTCCTGTTTTAAATTTGGTTTTAATCATATTTTTTCAATACGAACTCTACAAGACTAGTACCTGCAATAACTAAGTAGGTAGACCGTAAGGTAGAAAGTAGGTTTTGTTTAGTGGAGTGGGATTTTGAGTGATCCAATGAGAGCTCTCCAAAACAATGCTATCTGTGCCTTTGTTCCACAGGCAACGCCACCGGCGGCGTGGCGCTACTTTTTCAAATTCGCTCCTAACAGCCCGCCGCTGGCTTAGCCAGAGTCGTCGTCGGGTTCGATAAAAATATATTGCTATTTCACTCAGCTTCACACGGAGGTTCACATGTTTGGTGAGACGCACAATAATTTAACAGCAAATGATAACGCTGTGAAACATCTATGTTTGTATAGAGAAAAATAATCTTAAAAAAACATTTATAATAAATAATTTTGTACCTCTATTTTTCAATTATCAGCATTAGCCAGTGAACGAAAAAAGCATGGAAGAGTAACTTCAAACAAAATCTCTTTGAAAAGCGGCACACGAGCTTGGTTTTCTTTTAACACCTAGTTGTTTTCTTTGAAAATGATAAAATTTGATTGGTTTTATTTGTCAACGCACGTCGCTCATTGGCTAGACAACACACAGTAACAATAACATCATTGGCCGTTGAAACGTACATTTGCGAACATTTACGATTACAGCGGACGATTTATGTAAAAGATAGCAATGAAAGCTATGAATATTTTTACAACGCATATTTTTTTATTTTGTTTATGATTTAGACAACAACATTAAATTTATAATTTGACGGTGTAGTGTTAACATAGATTGCTTTCAAAGCCAGAACTGGGTTTGAATCCCAGTGGCGGTAGATATTTTTGTGATGAATGATGTTTATTGTCTATTTTAGTACATTATTTTGGAATAACAATATGTGTGATGATTATACATAGGTATATTGTGTTTATTATCCAAAACACACATTCTTCAAGGAACTTAATTTGGGCTAAGTACATAATGTTGTGTGAATATTAATCTATTTATTTTTTATAATTTATTAAGTCATTTGATTATTATAATTCTTCAATTCATTTAATTATCATAATTATTAAATCTATAGAATGATGCCAAATGAAGTCTTGACTAAAGATTTGACGGTTATTCGTCTATCTTCCGGAACCATTTTCTCAACTTTTTTGACCTTTTTTATCTGTAACGGAAGTTATAGGATTCCCTGTGCGCTGATTGTCTTCATAGGTCGATCTACTTGTTTTAATTTAAATTCAGCATCCCAGTAAGCGACCATTGATTAGGATAAAGCACGATCCCCTAATTTCTAAAAAAATCTTCGTACCTAGACATTTTTTTCAGGCAGCGGTACATAATCACCGTACTTTGTACATCTTTGTCCATATTTTATTGTCTTTTTTACTATTGTGAGCAAAAACGCGTATCTTGTAAATACAACGACTAAAATAAGTGAAACTTTGCATGAATAGGTACTGTGATATTGATATATTTAAGAAAATTAAAATAGATAACATCCTAAAATGTACTTGTTTATACATTGTGTGTTGCGTGTCTAAGACATTTTTGATCCACCTTGACATACATTTTTTTCATGAAAACAATATGATTTGTGATATTAGATTCTTTATTTGACCTACGTTATTTACCATATATGGGTCACGTTATATTGTAAAAAAGGATGATAAATTTTGGTTCGCAAGTACCTACTAGTTTTTAGTAAATAAATTTAATAATTTTTGTGGGTGTAACTTTTGACTACATTTGACATGCTTAACTATAAGCCTTTTTTTATTTGCAAACAGAGAGCACAAATTTGTTTATTTCTAATTATAAACATTCGAAAATTTACTTTTTGCTTGGTGGTAGGATCCCTTCTGGGTCCGCCTGGCTAGCGACCACCCTTTATATAAAGTCTGCCGCCAAATGTTACCGCTCCGGCGGTAATGTGTTCCGGCAATATTGTATAAAGAGCCAGTTCCTTCCTAAACCCGTGTGCTTTCATCTTCGACCTCATCGTCACTTACCATCAGGTGAGATTGAGGTCAAACGCGGGTTTAGTCACTAATAAAAAAAAAAAAAAAAAATTTACTTAGTTCATCGGGCATAACACCATCCCCTTAGAAATAATTGTCCCAAGTTTTACTTATAAAAAATTGAATTTGGTAGTTTACGGATTATAACTTAATCTTGCATTTTTATTATGCAGGTGCGATCAATTTATTTAACATTTTATACTGCAAATGGGCTCTGTTTATATTTTTACAACTGACAAATACGGTCCATGACATAACTACTTACTAAACACGAAAACACCCGAATCAACAACATAAAACAATATTTTTGTTGGGCCATTTTTGAGCACTAGTTACTCTTCCATCCTTTTTTCGTTCACTGGCATTAGCATTCAGAATTTCAATCAAATTCAATATATAAAAAAACGGACTGTGAATTTCAATACAATGTCTAAATTTATTTTTATGAACCTGCTCGGTACCAACACTAATCTAGCAATACTCCATACAAAACTCCCGATTCATTTACTTACCTATTAGCTGAAAAATATAAGACAACGGCAAGTATTTTTAAATATTGTATTAAAATGGCGCTGTCCCCATATTGAATGGGAACAGGCTATGGGGACAACGGTAGGTAATTTTAAATATTTTAATAAAATGTCGCTGTCCCCATTCAATTAGGATACGGCTTATGGGGCAACGGGCACACACGGGTCTAGACGCTACTACAATCGTGAGGTCGCGGTTTCGATTCCCGCACGTAACCAAAAAAAACCGTGTCCGGGTATTTATCTATACATATTCTAGGTTCAATCCACCACCCAGCACTGGGCCTGCTTGGTGGATTATGACCTATACCTCCTCGTCAGCCAGGGGAGAGACTCATAGCCCTGCAGTGGGCTCATTACAAAGAGTTGTGGTGATGATGATGGTGATGATTCTAGGTTCCTCCTTAGTCCGCTAAATGGTACCTCATAACACAAGCTTCGCTTAATTTAAGGCCATGTTGTTGGTGTGAGTGTCTGAGCGTTTTATTTATTAGATAAATTATAATGTGATGTGTCAACTGTCAGGTTCGCGAGGTGACAGCGGGTTCGCGCGCGGACGACGCGGGGCTGCGGACGGGGGACTGCCTGCTGCAGGTGGACGGACACGACATCCTCGGCACGCCGGTGGGTACCTGTCACTGTCACTGTCAGTGCGTGAGGTGACAGCACACATCCTAGTTTGGGAACTTGATGTTTGAGATGTGACTAATATATTCATATTAGTTATACATAACAGTTACACGGCAGAAATATTATATTCGGTAATACGAACATTTCTTTATTATGTTATTCAATAAAAATCAAATAACAGTGAGCGACGTTGCACGCAGGCATCAAAGCGCGCGATAATCATTATGTTATAATATAATAGTGTGAATATAGTAAAATTTTACGAATTTGATCAGAAACTCTCACTGTTATTTGACTGTTACCCAGTAACAGTTATGACATCACGTTATTGATAAGTATATTAGTTAACAGGCATATGAAAATTCATTTCTAATATAACATCTCTACTTGATTTGTGCTTCGAAGAAGAGGACTTTAGGACCGTATAACAGAATTACAGCACCCCTTATCGACAAATTGATAAATTAATCTAATTACTACACTCATCGTTGTAACAACCGAGTCGAGTGTTGCTTATCGAATGATATGCAAAGAAGCAACTACGCAAAGATACTCGTATACTTAATTTAAAAAACATTTCTTTATTTATTTACAAAATTGTATTTTAGTTAATCTTGAATGCTTTGGCGGTTAAACTGAGAAACAGATGATGATGATGATGATAGATCCCTACCACTGCAGTCACTCGAGACCACGGTGTCTTCAGAGACACTGAGGCATTGACTAAAAATGAAAATATAATTCAACGCAGTAAAATCTGGTTTAAAAAGTTTTTATGAAATTTCATTTCTAAATACGAATCCAGATAAGAAGGCTAGTTGAAACATACAACGTGCTAGATTGAATAAATAACTTGATACAGGGTTGTTTTTCAGTCACCAGCCAAAATGTTATGTTCTTTGATACCATATAAACGTACCTGCATGTTTATTTTAGTGCAAAATAATAAAAATATGGCACCAAAAACTGTTTTATAAATAGTCGCTGTTGATGAACATAGCTACTACGACGTGGCATTTTATTGATAATACCACGACGTAGTACGAGGGCGGGTCAATAAGTCCGTGACTTTTGGAATAAAACACAGATTTTTTGATAAATAAATCATTTTATTTTTCAGAGTCTCCCTTGAGCTCTATACACTTTGTCCAACGCTTCTCCGATTTTTTTATCCCTTCCAAAAAATATGATTTGTCGAGGTCCTCAAAATAGGCCTTTCTTTGCGAGATGACTTCATCATTGGAGTCAAACCTTTTTCCACTAAGCCATTTCTTCAGGTTTGGGAACAAGAAGCAGTCACTCGGAGCCAAATCTGGAGAATAGCCCAATTCATGAATTTTTGCCATGGCAACTGCACATGTGTGCACCCTTGCATTGTCTTGGTGGAAAATAACTTTTTTCTTGGCCAAATGAGATCGGCCTTCTTTCAAATCGTCATTGAATCGGTAATAAGTTGGCATAATATTCCCCATTGACTTTTGAAGGTAGTTAATGTGGATTATCCTGCGTGCATCCCAAAAAACAGTCGCCATAACTTTATTGGCTGACAAACCCACCTTGGCCTTCTTTGGCGCCGATTCAAAATGATGATTCGATATGATGATCATTTAGCAGGTGTTGTGTTTGATTTTGCCGTAGAGAAATAAAGTAGAAAAATAGCACCAACTTGGTACATGAACACATTCTTTGTGGCTCTTCAAACTTGACGTTCTACTTTTATATGATTGAATGTAGCGACCTGAGATCTCAACGGAATCAAAAGTGAAAGACACTAATAGTTAGTTGAAATTTCCGTTAAATATTTAAGTACAATTCAGCAGTGTGCATATTCTGGATTCTGAAAAAAAAAACACTTTTTGTTAATAAAATACTTATATACCTTTTTTTTGGAAAAATCGTTTCTATAAATGAAACTTATTGTAATAAAAAAGTTTGGCCGGTGACTAAAAAACAACCCTGTATATTCTCAGACCCTTAGGTAGGGCTCGTCTTACGCGGAATACACGCATAGGAAAAACATGTGTGCCTACCAGAACTGAACGCGTGCCAAGTGCACTTACTTATTCCTATTCTTCAATGTATATTAAATAGTATTTAATAAGCAGTCGTCATTTTCTCCAGGTGGGGCAGGTGGCGGGTCTGATCCGAGGAGACGGAGCCGGCCGGGTGGTGTCGCTGCTGGCCTGGAACTGCGGGATGGACCCCACGGAGGACCCTGAGGTACTGACACGGTATTTATTGTCTTTATTCATTTAGGAGGCTTCTATTCTGTGAACATGGTTCTCCTTGTTATACCCTACTTGAATAATTTAATCATAATGTTGTAAAGGAGACAGAACCTGCTCCATACATTTCTGGGCCACGGTGTTAATAACTTGACATTTGCTTTTTTTTATTTAAAATATAATCATGTTTCATCACCGAAATTTTCAAGACAAACCAGTGTTGAGGAAGTGAGATATCCATTATTTGGTCTATAGGTATACACAGAAGTTGAGTGAGCTTAGAATCACTTTCGAAAGCTATTCTTTTTCTTATTGTTGAGATCTATAATATCCCAAATAGAGCAGACAGCAAAAAAGTTAATATTTCACTCAAATGATTATTTATGCAGATCAATTAACATGAAACATATTTATCAGAGAAGAACTAAAAGACACAAACAGGAAGATACTTACCACATCGGGTGTACGCCATTGTCGAATAACATTACGCGTTTCTTCATCTAAAGCTCGTCTGCCTAAAGCTGCACAGCGACCAAACGCAATGCCGCAATTAATACAGCGATCCATGGCGAAATGCAAAATCAGAAGTCAATGACAAAAACCAAAAATCGTCGTGTAATGCGGGTTCTCGGGAATTCGGGATCCAGTAGGCAAAATAGTCGTTTATAGAAGAATCGTGAAGTCCGTATGAATAACTAAGTCGTTAAAAATAGAAAAAAATATGAAAATACTCAAGCGCAAGGAAAAAAAACCAAACAAACGAGTGAACAAATAGATAAACCTAATATATGGTTTACGCCCAAGTGATGGTGTAGCCATAAAGAAATTTAAAAATTACTTTCTAGATATGAGGGTGTTTCAATTTACCTGCCGGTCCAATATATCATTACTTTCCCTTATACATATTAATATTTTCAAATCACACCTACACCAAAGTAAGCATAGCTTGTGTTATGGGATACCATATAGCGAACTAGGGGGGAACCTAGAATATAAATACATAAATAGATAAATACACGGAACATTTTTTTTTCTGGTTCCGTGCGGGGATCGAACCCGCAACCACTGGCGTCTGTGTCAGATAGGCTTACCCCAATGCCAAAGTGGGGTAAACCTATAAAATGAATTGTGTCTCCAGCTGCTGTGGAGCTGCGGCGGCGGCGCGCGCGGCGAGCGTGCGCGGCGTGTTGTGGCGCGCGCGCTGTCTGCGCTGGCGTGCGCGCTGTGCGCCGCCGCGCCCGCGCCGCGCGCCTGCCGCCGCCAGCACATGTACTGCCACGGTGAGCCCGCACTTGCTGCTTAGCTATGCAGGTGTCGTATGATGTTACACACTGTTAAAAATTATGTGATTTTACATGCAAAAAAAGTACATAACCCTGTACCGAAAACAGCTTTAAATTTCAATAAATTGTGGAAAAGAAAATAATTTTCGGTAATTTTACAGATTTTTAATTATTTTTATATAATTATACCTAAAACGTGTATAATGACAGAACAATTTGTATTTTTACACATAGGCTGGGATTATTACAGAAGCAACACATAAAAAATGTGTAAATATATTTTAAACAGGTATAAAATTGTCGAAATATACGTGAATTTCCATAAATTATAAAAAAAATACACAATTATGTAATGTTAAATTGCATCTCTCATGTAAAACTACATCAACATTTAATATTACATAAATGTTTGCGCAACGAGAGTTGCCCAAGCTTTTATGTAATTTTCACTAAAAAAATTTAACAGTGTAGGTACGTCGCGGCACATGACTCTAGCGCTGAGGTAAAGTAAAGGAGATGTCAAATAGGTCTCTCATGGGGACTACAGGGACGAGGGGCTACAGGTACCGATGAGCAGATATCCCCTCCACGTTTCAATCAGCACTAGAGTTACCTATGTACCGCGAGCTACAGCTAATGTGTAGGGCACAGACAGGTAGGTGATGTGTTCCGGCCGTGCTCGCGTTGTGAGCGTGTGCATGACAATACCATGTTTTATCATGCTACATACTACGAGCACGACACACACTGAGGGCTTTTCATCGTAAGACGGGTGCGGGACCGTTATGCCCTGTTTAGTTACCCTCCACACACTCGACAGGTCATTGTTATTGTATGAAATCACTTCTAGAACTAGCTCTGTCCACTGTGAAAGCTTTCTCAAGCGTTGATCATAATTCAGGAATTAATATTCTGTCCATTCTCCACAAACATTAAAAAATCACTAAGTATAACTATGTATTAGTTAGATGTCTATATGCTTTGTTTAATAAATAAACCTAATTCTCGTCGAAGTCTACTCAGTAGGTACCTATTTCAAAGCTTTACATGTGTTATTTATCTGCGTGTATCTCCACAACGTGCTACAGCCGTCTAGAGCGCTGCGCATCTACGCGCGTATTCGTGGTAGTGTGTTTCGTTTCGTCAAATTTTATACAATTATAATTTGCGCGTTAATGCGACCGTTTTTATATAATTCATATAGCATAAAAGCACCTTAGCGCTGTTATCGTTGTGTTTTTAATTTTCTATAGTTATTTATCTTTTATAAACCATAGGATGTTAACACACCAATGGATCGGCGGTCGAACGACGGCGGATTTTTTCTCACAATACAAACTAGACGTCGACTGTTCCATTCGTCCGTCGCTCGACTGGTGCGGAAACATCCTTACTTGCTGGACAAGCCTGGAGAGGCTGGTAATTTGTCATGCAGGTCTCCTAGTACAGATACCAGTCTCTCACATAGAATGAGTATAAATGTATAATGTGGTATGTCGGGGCGTGTGCCCGCAGCGTGCTACGCGCGGCTGGAGCGCTGCGCGCTGTGCCGCGAGCCCTTCCCGCCGCCCGCCTCGCCCGCCGCGCGCAACCTCGTCGCCGACCAGGTCAGTCCACCACAACCTCGTACTCATCGTATACACATCTACTCTAACAGTTATCCACAAGTTTTGACAAGGAAGACGGCGGAAAATATGAAACACCTAGAATTTGGAATCAACGAAGCTCTCACACTGTTTACTGCAAATGGCTTAAAAATTAACGGTTCCAAAACTAACGTTTTGCTTTTTCGAGACAATGCAAAAAATACGAAAAACTAAATATTTCGGTAACTGGACAAACAGCTTCGCTTTAGCCGACACTGTTAAATTTTAGGGTTTGCACATTGACAGCTGCCTTGATTGGAAAAGGGAACTCAAAGCTGTCGATCGTAGAATAAGTTCAGCATGCCACGTGCTCAGATCCTTAAGGGATTTAGTTGACGTTAATCATCTCAAATTGATTTACTTTGCTATTGTAGAATCGAAGCTTCGGTACAGCATACTTTTCTGGGCCTTCCTTCAGCTATGATTATAATATAAAGAAAGCTTTCGTACTACAGAAAAAGGCAATTATAATTATGATACGCATCCATCAACAAGAGTCTTGTCGCGAACATTTTGTGAGACTACTGTAATCTTACTGCACCATGTTTGTATATTCATGTTTACTTTCACACTTAACTAAACATTTTATGGGTACGAAACGGAAGACCAAAGAAAAAACCGGGAAAAAAACCCGGAGGCAAGATATAATGTTGGATATCGTTCCTCATCTGGCCGTTGTAAAACATGGCGTGCGTTTCCAGTCATTGCGAATATTTAATAAATTACCAATTGATTTAAAAAGTGTTTTTTATAATTAACAGTTCAAAGGCAAACTAAAGCAATTTTTATTGGAAAAGTATTATTATTCTGTAGATCAATACTTGAATGAAAAATAGAACGTTATGATTTTTCGATATAATAATATAGGTATTCTAATTTTGCATTGACGATCAAATACGAATACATTTGTTGATTTGATATTATTTTATGAGCTTAGGTTAGGTTTTAGTCAAATTTTATGTTCTGGATTTTTCTTAAATTATTTGACATATTAATATGTACCTACTAATTTTGTTTGGACTATGAATACATTTGTTAATTTGATATTAGTTTATATGGTTAAGTTTTGAAAAATATTATTTTTCAGTTACTAAATTCGGTCACTTTTAAAATTCCAGGACGTGATAGTTTAAGGCATGTTCTTAAAAATGTTTTAACTATTCAAAGATTGTTTTAATTGTTTTTTTAATTTGGCACATCAAAATTATTCTCGTGTCAAAATACGATTTTTTTTATTAGGAGCAGTTTTATTTGGTCCGACACACATTAAACTATCGGAAACAAATGATAGTGTTTACAAACTAACGCGTATTCGGGCGCTATTAGGTAACTCGTATGTACCAAATACTGGGTATTTTTCTAAAATTCCAAAAAATTCAATAAAAAAAGTAGCAAGTTTCGTCAATGACATAACAATGGCTAGAAATTTTCAAAAATACTCTCCTTTAATCTTTGCAACTAGCAACCAATCACCATGTATTATAAAGCTTTTTATATTATTTTAATACATATTTTTAATAGATTAATTGTGAGGTGGAAAATTAGCATAATTTAAAAACGAAACCCTCATCCCCGTGGGATATATACCTACTCAATTGGTGCCGACCGCTCCTCTAGGGTCCACTCACGACTATATACTGAGTTGGTTACCATTTTTTATAATAATCATCGTTGGTATTTGTTACAATTTTCAAGTATTTTCATGTTCTTTAGGTTAAGTTTTAGTTGTAAGTATTATTGTACAAATTTCAGTGGCGATTGTTTTAAGAATAAAATATTTTCTTTCTTTTTCCTTCCTTAGTTAGGTACCTATCATTCTTAGTTTAGCTGATGTATTTTTTTGCATATTATTTTTTTTATTATTACCTATTATCGAATTATTTTTTAACATTTAATTTTAAATACACACAATACTAAAAGTAGTAAGAACAACACAAAACCATCAGGTGCGATTAAGATCGAACGTGGATAAACAATAAAAAATTAAGTGAAAATCATTATTGCAATGTTCCAGGTATTCGAGGCGATCGCAACAGAATACGGCATCAAGAACACGCTCACGCGCACCTCCGGCTCCATCTCCGCGCAAGTCTCCCCCAACAGGTCCCCAACTGCCTCCCCCTCCCCCTCCCGACGCGGACAGTACCAGATCTCCCTCCACATCAAACAGAAGAAGAACGTCCACTTCACCGACAAAAGAACTCCTAACTACGCCTCAGATCCTAACATACATAGATCTTGCAACTCAGACGTAAAACCCAATTCTTCTAGAAATACGTCGACAAATAGCCAATCTACAACGCAAAATGGACCTTGTAGCTGTGCAGTTAAAGCGGATAGTATCCCGAAGATAAACGTGGAGAGTGTAGAGTGCCTGGCGATGCCGATTCAGCATAAGTTGGTGGCTCGGTTGAGACAGGCGTGCTCGTTGGCGGATCTACAGAACGCGCAGGTTTTCACCTGTCCTGTTACTGGATCTTTGAATAATATCAATGCTGTGGGCGATGGGTGGTAAGTTCAAATCAAAACATTTAGAGAGCGGTTACGCGTAACAACCGATTCTTATCCGACCCTAGAAATCTTGCATGAAATGGTGAATGACGGATGTAGAGTGCGGGCAATATAAGTCTAAACGGTTGGCGCTGGTGGCGGCGGTAACTCAAGTGGTACCTACAATCGGCCCTTTATTGTCCAGTTCTGCAACACAAGCAAGTTTCTTTTTTATAATGACATATCTCCTAGCACTTTTTGTAACCTTAGGCATAATTAAACGGAACAAAATAGGGGGCAGAGATTTAGTTTTAGGCACGCGCCGACTTATCTTACGCGTTCCATAGTGCTTAAGCTACCATAGATATAGTTCTACACCGTCATTTCTCAGATTCGGATCGGATAAGAATCGAATGTAGTCCATAACCACTCTTATCTCTTATCGTATAATTGTTAGACCCACAGCATTTGTAGAGTAAGTGCGCCAATTATGGACCACCAAGGTGTTTGTCTAATAAAACTCAAAATTTCAAAGTTTAAGCAGTCTGCTACAACTATTTTCTATAGGTAATTCAATATTTATTTGGTATCAAAAACGATCCATAAAATTCAAGATAAAAACAAACATAGAAATAGTCAAAATTTTCCAAAATATGTCATTTTTGAGAATTCGCAAAATGTGTGCAGAATATGAATCACATGGTTTCAAATATGGACCACAATGAATTGGGTTGAAATTATAAAACTAGTTCAATTAAAATACTAAGCATTTTGTCGTAATTGGAATCGGTTAATTAGTTAACAGTTAGAAGACAGTTCGCACCCGAAGAAATCAACCATATCTTCTATGCCAGCACAATCTTTATGAACTAATTCCTTACAAGCTGCATATTAGTGCAGTTTTTCTCCATTTACATCTTCAGAAAACAAGCCATTAACGTCATTAACATTATAAGCTACTATCTAGATTTTTGGGAATGATCTAGAGTTTCATCCAGAATGGAAGGCTTGGTGGCTTCTCTTCTTCAGTTGCGGACAGTCTCCTCTGAGCCCGGCTGCAATACCTTTGGCAACAAAAATTGTTCTAGCTGATGTAGAGGGAACAGCTACATAATCATCGGTTATCGTCGTCGTCAATTGCTAAATTACTTTTATCCCATGTCTGTCTCGTATTTCCTTTTATTGTAGATGCCATCCTAATAATAACATTAAACATAAGTGACTGTTTCTAAAATGGACCACTAGTCTATAAAAATATGTAGTGGTCCATATTTTAAACACCCTACATTTCTAGGTTAGTAACGTTGTTCAGAAAAACACAAAAACTTTATTATATTTTAACTCAATTATAATAATAGTTATATAATTCACCATTCTTCTGGTACGATCCACTTTCAAAAAAATATTAACTATTGAAATTATGAGCTTAAGAAGTTATTTAAAAAACTATCGCGAGTTGACAAAAACAAAAAATGTGATGACCAACATTAATCAGTTAACCTTGGCGCGACCATAGGGTTGGTGCTTTTGTTGTTTAGAACTATTATCCATCATACTTGAATATTAACCTGAAGATAGTCGTGCTCCTGCAGGGTTCCTCAGCTACAGACCGTCCTTCGTAATCAGGGTCAGTCAATGCTCCAGCGCGGTTGTGTGCCGGCAATGTTTTGTAAAGCTCCTTCCTTAACCCGTGTGCTTTGTGCTTTCATCTTCGACCTCATCTTCAACTTCCATCAGGACACACGTGGCGTGGGTTTTGTCAAAGTTATAAAAAATGCGGGTTTTCAACTTAATACGTTTCAACACGGCAGAGAAACGAACAAACTTTTCCGTTCACAATATTTATTCGAAGGATAATGCTCAATAGACCTACTCAGATGGCTGACTTATAATGTTTTTAAGTTTTTGCATTTAGAAATCTATACTAATACTATAAAGAGGAAACCTTTGTATTTTTGTATGTTCGTATTGAATAGACTCGAAAACTTTTGGACCGATTGCAAAATTTCTGAGGGATTCCTCCGAATCCGTATAGGCTACTTTTTAACCCGAAAATCCCGCGGGAATCGAAATTGCGCGGGTAAAACCGCGCGCAACAGCTAGTGTTCAATAATTATAGTAATAAATATATGCTAAATAAAATCACCCGATCAGGACTCGAACCTGGGACTTCCGCTTGCCGGACGGGTGCTCTTCCAACTGAGCTACCGGGCCCTGGCGAGACGCCGTCGAAATTACCTAGCATATTGTGTTTTACGTTATATTGCTAACGCAGCTCGATCTAATGGTAACTACAGCTTTGCAGCTAAACCAGCAGTTGGAAGAGGCCTGGTTCGAGTCCTGGTCGGGTGCATTATTTAGCATATATGATTTAATTCG
Organism: Stenoptilia bipunctidactyla; assembly: GCA_944452665.1. Taxonomy (NCBI): domain Eukaryota; kingdom Metazoa; phylum Arthropoda; class Insecta; order Lepidoptera; family Pterophoridae; genus Stenoptilia; species Stenoptilia bipunctidactyla. The sequence continues at coordinate 20,523,210 of OX101746.1, forward strand.
CCCAATTGTAATAGCTCCTGGATATAGACTGGCCCTTCACCTTGTATAAATGTGCTGTCTTACACTTCGCCCTCACTTACATCAGCAGACATATTGTTTTATGTAATCCTTGCTTTCCCGACAGCTCTGCGAGTGGCAACCACGGCGGCTCGTTGGACAACTTGAAGAGTACGGGATCTCCGAGCCAAGGTCAGTACCTGTCAAGTTCTTGAAATCATCAAGTAGATACCTTAATTTTTCGTTGTCTGTGTCCCTTCTCTCACCTCATTCACTACATTCTCTCTCACCTCTATTGCTACTTCTTCAATCTCTACCTTCTTCTCTTTCTATCTATGTCTACGTTTCTATTTAGTACCTATTTGCCTAATGTATAAACTAGCCGGCTATAATAATAGTAGACTCCACAAAGTCACTAACTCGTTCATTGACCAATGTGCAGGTACGCTTTAATAATAAAATTTTAAAAATATTTAAGAATAACTAAGTATTTGATGGATTTAAGGATACGTAGGTACAGTGTGCGAGGTTTATCGTACAATCGATGCACTAAAAGTGCATATAATCCCTTTGACTTTCATACTTTTCGTGTGTACTTTTCTCCGAAATTTTAAAAGCAAACATCTGTTTCACATTTTATTAGTTTCTTTTTTAGATACAAAATTGTTTTTGGCGCTAGTATCGTAGCAATAAATGCATTCTGCGATCAACGAACGATTGAACAGCTATCGCTTACATAATGCGATGTAAAGCAATGGATCGCGCGTCCATGGCGTGATGACTGCGCCATTATAGTGATAACATTTACGTGATAAGGCAGCCGAACAGTGTAGGAAACGGTGTTTTTAAGACTTGGCTGCGAATTTTAAATCCCGCAAGCAGTACATATTGCACAAATGCGAGACGCTCAAAATCACGGACGTTGTTTTATTTGAGTTTGTCCATTTCTATAATTCAGAACTCCTCAACCCGCTTATTGAGCAAATCTATACTAATATATAAAGCTTAAGAGTTTGTTTTTTTGTTTGTTTGAACGCGCTAATCTCAGAAACCGCAAGTGGGATTTGAAAAATTCTTTTTGCATTTTATAGCCCAACTCTTGAGGAAGGTTATAGGCTATATTTTATCCCGAAATTCCCACGGGATCAAAAGTTACGCGGGTAAACCCGCGCGCGGTGGCTAGTAGTAGATATAGATGCAAGACGTTTCGTGCAGGATTTTCACATACAAAAACTTTGCGCGACGCGGCTCGCAACAACTTCAGAAGGGACTGGATGTTTGGCGTGATCTATACCTACTTTAATATCCTGTTCTTATGGGCTTTCCTTTACAGAAGCTCCGGTGTTCATCTTACCAGCTCCTCCAATTTACCTCCTCTCATGTGGGCATGAGAAGACTCAGTGACATGACAGCGGGAGGGAGGGAGGGAGGCACAACACTCACACGGGAGGACCATCTAGTATGGTGGTCTATGTGGACGTAATATCCACTTAAGTTTAGGCCCTCACCCTTACAGAGAATTTTAATATTAATAGTGGAGTTCTATATTGAATCTTAATTTTGATCGACGATTTTTCCAAACAACAACAAATCTAGATTGTGGTTGTTGTTTATATTATCTATTATTATATTATTAGCTAAGATTTTGGATTGAGAGTCATTTAATTTTAATCCTCAACCTTAGATTCAAAACACCACAATATACAGGGTGACTGGTGGGTCACTTTCGAAACTCAAGGACGTGATAGTTTGAGATTATAAGTTCATGAAGAGAAAAAATGAAATTAAAAATTATTATTTACTGAGTAAACAGAAAGTTCAAGAATTTATCGCCCAACGCATGGTTACACTAGCGCACATACTTTTGCGGCGGCGCGCAGCTTAGATACTACTTTTGATGCGGCGGTTTAGAGTTGTGAGTGCTGCGATAAAACACTTTATGTATAGTGAAAAATTAAGTAGGTATCTACTTTTACATATAAGATTCGAGTAGGTACAGAGTGCTCTCCTTCAATAACTAAAATTTTTCACCAGTCACCCTGTATGAGCGTTGCCCTGTAACCAAAATCCAGATTTGTTTTTGTATGGAAAGTTTAGATTCTACAGGGTGACTGGTGGGTCACTTTCGAAATTCGAGGACGTGGTAGTTTAATATCATACATGGAGTGAAAAAATTAAATAGAAAATAAATGTAAATTATTTACTGAGTAAACTTAGCCGAAAGTTAATTCATTACGCAACGCATGTTTATAATTGTTAACATAAACGTAATGCAATAGATACCTACTTAGCGGGTGGTGGTGTGCGTGTGGCGGGAACAGTGCTGTGTGTGTGTTAACTGAGGCAGCGCGTCGAGAAAAGTGTAGTAATGTCTCTTTATATATTTATAGGGACTTCTTGTTAAAAAATATTTTTTATTTATTGATTCATTGAGTGCAATCAGTTTAAAGCTAACTTATTCTAATGACATTTTTTCTTAATCTAGAATATTCCCTACCTGTATGATCATAATTAGTGATCGTCAAAATGTACAGAAGCGAGCACGAGTGCTCTCCTTCAATATCTAAAATTCACCACACACCCTGTATATAGAAATCCACAATTATTCAAATCTTATAGACCGTGGAAAGAATAGTCACACGCCATGACAATTTGTGTTATTCTTATAATCTATATTGAGAAAATTTTGTATTTTTGTACATTTGTAAAAAAATAAACTCATAACTACTGAATCGATTTCAATAATCATTTCACCATGATGCGTGCCTTCCTAGATCATCTTCAGTCACCATCAGCAGGGCTCTTCGCGTAACTAAAGTAACTCTGTGCTCGACGACAACCTCACAGATGTTACATTTAGCTGAACACTAAAACCTACGGAAAATTGTCGACCAGTTCGACGAATTACAGTTCTTACTCACGCCGTCATCAGCGACGAGCGCTGGTGTCGTGTTATGATATAAGTGAGTACCAATGGCTACCCAAAACTGCCTTCTTATTCCGCTAGACTCTGATTACGCTTGACCCATAACAACTGTCAAATACCATAGTAAAAGTTAATTTTACAGTGATTCTGATCATTAGAAATGCATCATTGCGTAGTCATAAGTTTTATATAAAATGGATACATAATAATTTCTATAAGGATATACACATGCGGAACTTGTGGATGTTACTGGATTTAAACTTTTGTGGAAATGTAGGTACATATTACTGTCCACATTTTTCATAGTTTGATACATGTGATTACATTATTTTATAGGTTTACCCCAAAATAGAACACAGAACAAGCTATTTCGGTAAAAACTCGTTCATTTGACAGTTTGTAATGGGTCAAGCGTATGAAGCGACATTTATTTAGAACTTTTCGTTTTCTTCTCCATTATGTCACTCGTCCTGTTGCATCGATACTCGATTCTGTTTTGTAGAATAGGCCTGCTCGTGATATTCACACACGGTCAAAGGAATAATTTAATCTAGGAATAAAATAAAACGAACAGATTTTGAATAAATATTTTTAATTTTTATAATAATTTAGTTAACAACGACCGGCTGTACGGACAACGTGTTTACTTACAGTTCGCGCAAATAACTAAAACCTGACCGTAGACAACCAAGTATAGATACTAAACATGTTGTTATATGTTTATGTGTCAGTTATATAACATGAGATAATGTAGCATAACATTTTATAACAAAAGTTACCTTACAACATACAATAGTCCGAACGGCATTCGAACAAAATGTTTCATAATATTTTACAACTTTTGTGTAGTACAGAAGGCAGCAGATCATGTGTTACAAACCTGTATGTCCCCAATCAAGTTTTAACTTATTGTCGAGGACCTAGAGTTCAGATTCAATAACGATGACAGGTTTGTCTTGATCTGCTGCCTTCTGTACCTTGAAGCTCAAGTTATTTGCTGAAACCTTTAACTACTAAAAGTTGCAGGGCAGTGATAGTTCTAAAACGTATTAAGTCAAATTATATCGATTCTGTATGTCAGCAATAAATAAAATATTTTTAACCGGGTTTTAATTCTTGTAGATTGATTGAGACGTCTGAAATCTCGATAAAGACGACAAAATGTGTAAATGCTATTGAACGCGATACATTCCGGTCAAACACATTCTTCAAACAAAGGTGAAAATTTAAAACTTATTGTAAACAATGAAAATTTATATTGGCGAATTTTATTGCAACACTTTCAACTCTTGAGAGCGATCTTGAGTTCTGCTTAAGAGTAACTTAAGATCGACCTCAGAGATGGCTATCAAATTATTATGGGCCCACATTAAGGTACTTTAAACACGTTTCTCACTGTACAATTTCGGTTAGCTAGCAGTCAGCGTTTTTGGTCACTTATAAGCTATTATACTAAATGTGTAATCACCTTATCATAGCTATATTATATTATATTATGAGTTAAAAAATCGGAGGGTAGTTTCGACGGTGGGTGCTGCGGCGAAGTCTGTGCAGGTGGGAGACTAGAAATCATCAAATGCAGAACGCATATAAGCGCTGGTTGAATCAAACGAAATTTAATGAAAAATCTATACTAATATATAAAGCTGAAGAGTTTGTTTTTTTGTTTGTTTGAACGCGCTAATCTCAGAAACTACAAGTGGGATTTGAAAAATTCTTTTTGCATTTGATAGCCAAACACTTGAGGAAGGTTATGGGTCATATTTTATCCCGAAATTCCCACGGGATCAAAAGTTACGCGGGTAAAAGCGCGCGCGGTGGATAGTCTTATATAAATGTTTAATGATTTATTAACTGAAAGAGCAATGTTTTATTTAATTTAACAAAGTGAAACCCAAATTTATAAATTTGGGACCTAAAACCTTGATTTCTTAATCACAGTAATAGGTATAGAGGCAGCAGATCAAGCAAACCAATTTTAACTTAATGTCGAGGGCATAGAGTTCAGATTCAAGTAAATTTTTTTGACAGATTTGTAAGGCTTGATGTGTTGGCTTCTGTACCTTCAATGTAGCTCTCAAATAGCAGCCCATTAGTTTGCATCTTTGTCTTTTCGTTATGAAAAACTCATAACATATTCTAAAAACGTTTAATACCGAAATTTAATAAAAAATGAAGACAATTTAATTGGACTGTGGCGATAATTTGAGAGTTTCGGTGCCATTTAAACCCCAACGTCCATCACATTTACAAACAAAATTTAATCTTACTATTCTTACAATTATTATAAATGTGAAAGTTTGAATAGATGGATGTTTGTTCCTTAAACGGCTCAACGGATTCGGATGTCATATGGCATATAGTGTTCTGTCTGGAATAGCACTTAGGCTACTTTTTATCCCGATATTCCCGCGGGATTCGGAGACACCATGCGAAGCTTTAATATAACAAAATCGTGTTTACATGACAAATGACTTAGGCCGTATACAGAAAGAAAGCTGGAAACTTATAAGCGCTTACTGGCGCTTGTCAGCGCATGTCCGTTCTACACAAAGGAAGCAGGTTGAGGCAGACCAAGCAAAATGTCGGACTCATCGGACGATGATTTCCCGGCGCTGACCAGCGCGTGTTGAAGCTTGTCGGAACTTGTCGGCACCGTTCAGTGCTTATCGGAGCGCGTTCATATGTTTTCTTGCGCGGGTCAGCGGTAAGCGCTTATAAGTTTCCAGCTTCCTTTCTGTATACGGCCATATTTAATTGATCAACCAGCGCGATCTACAAAAACAGTAATAAATGCAGTAAAAGCATCAGCCGCAGCGTGAGACCGCCGGCGAAACTCCTCGCCCGGGATATTGCTTCGTGGCAGTATTGAGTGAACAACGGAAATATTATAATTACTTTAAATACCATTTGTTATAAAAAACATCAGTCGTCCTGTGGGCTGCGGTTTGAGCGGGACGTGATGACAAATTGTTTATTTGTAGGCGTTGTGCGTGCTTTATTATTACATACATACTTAACTTTACGCCTGTATGGGGTAGGCAGAACACCAGAGGTAACAAAACCATCTGATGCCTCGTTTGACAAATTAAGATGTGTTACAACGGTGGCGGGAGACTATTGCAGTGAGAGGGCGTTAGTCTACACAAAATCGCCAATAAAACCTCTGTCTGTACTAACTTTTCAGTATGCTCGCGAAGAGAAGCAGCTGGCATATTCTATGTTTTTCTTTTGCGCCCAGAGCATCTGTTGTAAGTATAAATTATTAAAATAACAACATATTCTTCACACAGCACAATCTGCCTTCGAGCTAAGTTATCATGATGCGAAAAACAACGGATGTATTTCTTAGGTCCGTTACTTTCTTCCTTGCCTACTTAATATGCTCTATTTGTATGTAGTTCAACTGTCTATTATGACAAAAATGCGCCATTCATGTATAGTTTTGTTATTTGGGACCTGAGTAAGATGACATCTGTTGTTTAAAGAGACACAACATCGAGTAATTAATTACGTATAGAGAGGACTCATCAAATAGATTTTTAACTCTCCCCGAATTTAAAACTCTGCAGTTCATCTATAAATATAAAACTGAGTGAGGTACTGAGTGACTGACAGACAACGTACATCCATAACTATTGGAACATACATTCCTTAAGGTACGTAGGGGTGCACTAAGGAAGAAATTCCCAAAGTTCCCACCGGAGCGGAAAATATAGGACTTTTTAGTTTATGCACGTAGAAAATCGCGGGAAAACGCTTTAATATATATTTTTGAAATCCCGTCACAAACAGCAGCCCTCCGTCACATTCCGCCAAATGACTAAACTGTCCGCAACAAAATCCTCCCGTTACAATTACTAAAAGAAACGTTACAAATATATCTCTCATCGTTATTACAAATAAAAATAAAATCTATTCGTCTAACCGAGAAACAGTCAAAATTTATACACTATATCACCCCAGTAGACCCACTGCTTAAAATAGATGATCTATTATTATTATAACAAATCGCTCTCAACTCTGAGTGCGATCTTAAGTTAGCGTGTAAGTAGAGTACTACTTAAAACCGCTCTTGAGAATTGATAGCTATTTATTAATACGGACCTAAATCTTTACATATTTAAGATGCGACTCGATATTAGTTCTCAGAGCAACATTAGATCCTTGGGGGACTACGCAGGGATTATTAAAACCTTACCTACTATCGGCAGTATTACAGTTACATAATAATAATAATATATCAACAGTTTTGTTATTTAATTTATATTTTACATGCGTTTACAAGCTACTTACGGCTAACTGTGTGGTCAATATACACATATTTATATAATACAATTATTATTGAGAACAATTTTATTACATCACCTCCAAATTTTTTTTTTGTTTTGTTTGCAAGCAGGGAACGTGGGACATGTCGGAAACGTTTTGTGAAAGGTAATAATTTTATAATAAAATAACGATGGATGGGAATTCCAAATTGACTAATAACTATCTAATTGCGTCAATTTTTTTGTAAGTATAAAAAGAATTTAATCAAGTCAGCTTAAATACTATTTGGAAGGTATTAAATGAAATAGATTTATAACGCGATTATATTCTAAACGCGTTTAATTATAGAACACAATTTAAATTTATAAAAATCGAGCTGAAAACGTTCTTTATTTAATTTAATGAATCGCGAAAACCTTTGTCCAAGTTGCCTATGTCATGTCGCATATTAATTATTAGGATTATTTCCCGCCCTAATACGAATTTATTTTTCTAACTTATAATATTATTGCAAAAATATGCCTCATTTTCACAAGAATGTTCCTCATTTGTTCCAATGCCTAAAACGACACTTCACTAAGTCCGATTTAAAAATAAAACATTCGCTTTACATCTTAGAAGTACAATTAAATTGATATAGTGCGAACGGTGGGAGTTTGCGTTTCTGACAGCTGTCAAAATCATATCTTTTTTCCCCTTCGAATCGGAAATAAACTTTATTCAGTGGACATAAGGAGCTGTCAGGAACGCATTCTCGCAACGGCAGCTTACAGAATGAAGCGGTAAATAATACATCTGCTAACAGAGAGAGATAGACATACTTTCGATGTAGGTAGAGCGTCATCTCTGTCACTCACATTGATTTATTGAGCTTCAAAAAAAGGGGCATCCATTACACAATAGTCTGCTTACAGCAGGGCTAGCATGCAACCATCGATAAATAGTCGAATCGACAAGATAAATATTATTTTGTTATTTTATCCTATTATGTAAGCTAATATGCGCACCATAATAAATAGAATTACTCGATTTGATACCATGATTAAGACCACAGAACCCAATATGTCATAATCTTAATAAATTACATACACTAAATACCATATTCTGAGAAAATATCGATAAAAGGCCCGATTTATCGTTGTCGACGGTAGCATGCTAGCCCCGCTGGTCAAAAATGATAATTGCACATATTGTTTATTTGAGAAGATTTGAAAGTTTCAATCAATATTTCACTATCATTTTGAAAGGGAATTTTAAACATTATATGCCATAATAGAGTAGTTGTTTAATGTGTAAGTAAAGTGGTCGGAGCGCAGTGGTTCCTTCTATATCATTAGATATCGCAGGTGAAACAAGAATGGTTTTCAACCGACTTCCAAAAGGAGGTTCTCAATTCGTGTGTATGTTTTCTTGTGTTTGTTCCATGATTTTTTTGGACAATTATGAATCGATTTTGAATATTCTCGTTGAATATACTTCAGAGGTGGCCCTATATATATTTCATCAAAATCAATCGAGTACTTCACGAAAAATTTAAAATTAAAAAAAAAAGTATTTATCAATCGGAGCATATTTATACAGACCTCATACTTCAGCCAAAATTTTGACATGAAGTAGGTTTTTTAATGCTCTGCATTCGTTGATTATTGTCAAAAATGTGTGACAAAACAATAAATTTATCATGTTTAAACAATAAACAGGCGCAATGATCAATACTATAATGTGTTTGTTCCGTGCGACAGAGACGCCAGTATACGAAGCCGAACCTAGTCGACTATCTCCCTCTTTACCCTGAAGTGCATTATTCACCGCCGCGTACAGTAAATAAACACCGAACTCACAATTTAACACATGCATCTGTACACAACTAATCAATAACCATCGTGAGAAATAAACATATAATTCATTTAAATAACTATTTACAAATAATCAAATATTCGAATTCATTTTATACAAAGTTTTACACATTGAAGTATGGTTTGTGAAACGAAAAGCTAACGTCGTACCTGCAAATAGATGACACCCAAAGTTTTAACCTTAAATAGGTCAGTTTATTTATATCAATGACCGGTTCTAAGGGAATCAGCACACATAAGGCATTCGCTAGTGAACTATAAGCCCCCTGCATAAAACCAAATCGCTGTTTACTATAAACCACAGAAATACATCTACATAGACAACGCAAATGCATGTACTTCGCGTGTCCGAACCCCGACCAAGCGTCAAGGTTCGATAATAATCGATTTCATCGGTGTCTTTGAATCGGTTTGCATTTCACATCACTAAATATCAGTTGTGACGTCATAATAGGTGTTAAAACGTCGGCACGCTTGGTTTCAATACAAATCGTGACACGTGCGTTATCTATGTAGTTGTATGTCTGTGCTATAAAGAAATCTTGAGAATCGAAAGCTACATGTAGTTTGTTGTGCGTTTATACCATAACAATAATCAAACAGAACTAAAATAAACAAACATTCGCAACTTTAACGTTGGTCAAACCGCCTTGGATCCGAATTTATATAATATTCTTGTCTTAAGTGCACTCTTAAGTCTCTAACTTAAGATCGTACTCAAAGTTGAGACAGTTGTATAAATTTGGACCTTATTAACGTATATAAACAGCTCATTTCATTCTGATCTTGAATGAAAAGAAGTCACACCAACATTTTAATTTGATGTTGAACTGAGATCAATAATAGCCCCTTACGTAGACGGAGTGTAAAATAAGCTAGATATTTTTTGGAATAATCCTGGAAGAGATCGCATTCAAATTATAAGGCTGCCTTCTTTTATATGTTTATTTTGCGCAATAAAGTAAATATCAATTAACATCATAGATTTGATTACGATTTTTCTACTCGAAAGTCTGATTTATCGAGACGCTTCTAATCTACGGCGCGTATTAATATAACAATCCCATCTCTAAGCGCGATCTTAAGTTAATGAACTTAATAAACAAACAAGTGTTGTGTGAAAAGGTCTTCTATAAGATATCCGGATGCAAGAAGATGGGATTCCCTGGCTGTAAATTGTTATTGTGTATTTATAAAATATAATTGCTGTTGAGTTTCTTGCCACTTCCTCTCAACAGATCGACTTTTTGAAGTGGTGGTAGATTCAGTTCAATTTGTATTATAGTTTGGTTTATTGCAAGTGTATTGAAACACCTACGAAATGAATATTTTTTTCACTTTGACTTTGATACAAATAGCTGTACTCAAGACCGCTCTCGGACTTGAGATCGGTTTTTTAAACACAGTCATTATAAAAGCAGTAGTATTCTCACTATTTAAATCTCATTGAGTCTAGTACAGATCTTCTCAATTAATATTGAACGCTATAGCTTCAATTTAAAGTAGGTTTTAGTATTTAAAACGTTATTTGTATAAAAACAACATTATTGCGCGATGAGTTTCGGCTCATTACGAAAGCTTACTCAGACTTTAACTTTAAGTATACAATGGGCCCGATTTGACTTAGAATTCTCTTATTTAAGTGTTTCTTAATGCCGTGACAGAAAGAGAAAAAAATTGTTTTTGTATGAGGCTGTCACGTTTCACGTCGTAAAATTTTAATTTTATTTTAAGTGTTTCTGTCATGTTAATTTTGGAGACTTCAAATTCAAAAGTTGATAATTTTGAAGCTTCTTTGACATCAGAGAGTCTTAAAGTCAGATATTGTAGCGTGGAATACGGCCCAAGACAGTTGTTTATCTATCTATACTAATTTATAAAGCTGAAGAGTTTTCTTTTTGTTTGTTTGTTTGAACGCGCTAATCTCAGAAACCACAAGTGGGATTTGAAAAAATCTTTTTGCATTTGATAGCCCAACTCTTGAGGAAGGTTATAGGCTATATTATATCCCGAAATTCCCGCGAGATCAAAAGTTACGCGGGTAAAACCGCGCGCGGTGGCTAGTCAAGAATAAACAGAGAATCTATGTTTGAGTTAATATGATCAAGGCTTAATATGATTATAACTCGAGCACAAAACACCCTCTACTTCTTCTGTGTGGGCTCCACAGCACAAGTTTATATTATTTATTGCTTGCTCGCGGCCACATAGCTTGTGTATTTTCAACTAACTTCTAAAAAGAGGAGTGTGTATGTTTTTTGTATCTTTGTTAAGAGATATGATACTTAAGAGGTGGTTACATATAAATTTCATCAAAATAATGTATGAAAACGGAGAATATTTACGTTGTTGACCTTACTCAGCCAATGTTTGGATGAGGATTTAAAATTGTATAGTCGGTTTTTTAATGCTCGGCATTCGTTGATTATTATTTTATGCTTTTATTCTGAGTAAGCTTCCACAATTTGCTAAATAGAGGCACTTGATGAACTTTAATGGCAGTTACAATGTCCTACATTCTATCTCTAAACCTAGAGTCATCGTGTTTGTAATATTAGCTACATTGTAAAGGAAGATACATGCTTTCATTTCATAAGATTCGTAAACTAATATTGCTTTAGAATCTTGCTTGTATGTTTACTTGTAAAATACCACCAGTCCACCCAGCAATGGGCCTAGCTTACAAGGCCCATTTTACAAAGCCAACCTTGCTACTTTGTTTCAGTGACTTCCATTCCACGTCCACGGTTGAAGGACGTCCACCTCAACAGTGGACATAGTGCTTACTTATTAATGTGTCTTCCATACCACGTCCACAGTTAATATACGTCCACCCAGCAGTGGACATAGCTTACAAACTATAACTTTTGATTTGTTTCTGCCACTTCCACTCTACGTCCACGGTTTGCGGACGTCCGCCCAGCAGTGGACATTGCACAGGGCGCGTGTCGCTAGTCGCGGCGGCGGCTGCTGCGTCACAATTGGTGTTCCGCCATTGAATTCGTTCTGGAAAGTTTAAAACAAATAAAATATACAGGGATATTGGTAATCAGACCGAAAAGTAAACAACAATAATATTACTTAATTGAGATTCTTTACAGAAGGTAGAGGACATTTAAAAAAATAAAATTAATTTTCTTTACAGCTTTATTGTCGAAAATAGTGAAAATGAAATTTTTGTATACTATTTCTAAAATGCATCTAAAACTCTCTGGCTATCCAACAAGGTCAAACTATTGACATTCAATTGCACAATTGCAGAAAAAATGGGAGAACAAAATTCGAAACTTGCATTTTTTAACGATAAAAGATTTTTAACGCTCCAAAGAATTCCTATTATTAGAACCTAACTTTTCGTTGTTAGATTCTAATTTTTGTGTTTTTTCACTGTTCTTCACTTTGTATAAATTCGATTATTGAAAATAGCATTTTATTTAAAGCATATCTTTCATATCAAGTGATTTGAGGCTATAGATAATGTAATTGGCAACAACTTTTGTAGATATTGTTATGAGAATATAGCATACAGGGTGTTTTTGATAAGACTGAGCGTCGCATTAAAGTGGAAATTAAAAATAAAAATCAACAATTTCATTACAACAACTACATAAACCGAAAAATTCAAAAGCTCACAACTTTATTTTACATTGATATGGGCCTTATAATAAACATTGCTTCTCATCTATTTGTGATGTGATATTTATTTCAACCGTAGTTATTTCGACATTAGTCGATACAACTTTAGTTATTATGATACGTAACCGTGTTACCTACCAACCTTGAATCGATGCTCAGTCTTAACAAAAACACCCCTTATACTGCGACCCTGCTACCCTGTATGATATTTAAATTTCTTCAGTAAACATAAATAAAAAAATACAACTTCATATTAAATTCTTCACAATACTGCTACTGTTACACATGCTAATTTCAAGCACGAAAGCATGCTTCAATTGGGCACGTAGTAGCATGTGAGTCGGAATGTTGCTCAAAATTAGCACGCTGATTTCGAGCACGCTTTGTGAATCAGGCTTGCGATTTTTGAGCATACTAAATAGCACGCTTCTTAATATGCTGTTTTAAAGCATGTGAGCTTATCTCCGGTAGATATTATTAATTGAATTTTATTTTAAATATTATTATTATTTTTGTTTCAATTTAATTTCTGATTTAATGTACTTTAGTTATTGTTAGTTAATTTATTGTATCCGTTTCATGATTTTGTTAATTTTTAAATTATTTTTATGGGTAACCTGAAATAAATGAATTATTATTATTATTACATAGTTTCTGTAACTTACCGCGTGTGTGCGCGAGAGGTACTTCCACGACTGTCTGCGCTGCTCGCGCGACTCACTGCCACAAACAAACAAACACTCAGCACTAACTCACAAAAAATTACAAAAATCAATTTATAAATCACTCTTAACACTTTTTAACCATTCGGCGAATGTGATATATAAATCAGTTACAAATGAGCCGAAACAAATATTAAATAACAAAGAAAAAAAATAGTTTTTTTAGTATCATATTTTTATCTTCTTTCCTGTACCTATAATATAAATAAATGTTGTGAAGAATTTAAAATGAAAGTGACTTACATTGTTGATGCGGGTGGGGCAATGTGGCCAGTCTACCGCCGAGCGCGTTAAACCCTGTTCAAAACACATTATTATTATTTTTGTTTCAGAATCTAAGGAAAACTTACGGTTAGGTGGTACATTTAAACATGAATAAATAACAACACATGCAGGACATGAGTTGGAGAAAAAGAGTTGAAGAAAAAAAAATGAAAATTGTACTTAATGATGGTAAATTAGAAACAAAACGGAAATAAACAAATGCACTACCTTAAAAATTAAAGTGACATAAAATGCTACATTATAAAACTAAAGTGAATGAATTTATCTTCAAAATTAAAATAACAATAAGTATGTTAGTAAATAAATATCATATACAATACAGATTTCAAGACAGATTTCAGATTTCAATTTATTTATTTTATGCCAGTATGTGTGTGTACGCACACACACACTCGCGCGCAACACAGCCCTTATTGATTGATATTGATATTAATAATTTAAATCTTACCTATTGTTACGCATTCAATATTTCTACAATTAATAATTACATATATTTCTATTTTTTTTAATTTAATTTATTTCTGTGGTATACTTTTGTTTGGTGACCTACTCCAAAAAAAAATTTGTAAAAATTTATTGTGAACCTTTTATTGGCAATTGTAATCTAAAGTGCTATTGATTCTGTGAGAATTAAGTAAATAAAAAATGATTACATGGGGCGGTCTTATCACCAAAAAGCGATGTCTTCTAGACAACCCTCATACGTCCACTAACCTCGCATATACGTGATGTCTATGGAATGTCGCAGCGACGCCTCGTCCGAAGTGCTGACGCGATTGTTGCACGCCGTCTGTGACGGAAATAATTATATATTAAATAGATATGTATAACAATCACACAACATTATCTAGCACACGAGAATATAGATAAAAATACCATCAAATAAAGTCGATCCCGGCTGGGAAATCGAGCTATTTTATTTGATAGTTTTATCTATAAATTTATATTGGAGCATTATAAAGAATAGACACACATACATAACCTCACGCCTGTATCCCTTATGGGATAGGCAGAACACCAGCGGCTATAAAACTATCTGATGTCACGTTTGACACATTTGGAGGAATTATGTAGATGGAGAGAGACTATTGCAGTGACAGGGGGTCAGCCTATCGCCCACAAAAAAGCCAATAAAACCTCCGTCCCTTAACTGACTTTTACAGTATGCCCGGGAAGAGAAACAGCTGGAACACGCTATGCTTTTCTTTCGCTCCCGGTCCAGCATGGAAGAATAGATTAAGCTTTTAAAATAGATACACATAAATAAACGTATTGAATTATAAATATTAGAAAATAAACGTAGCAATTGGTGTTCCCTTGTCTCTGCCTACCCCAAATGCGTGAGTTATGTATGTATGTAAAATAAACGTGTATAGACGTCACCGGTATTGAATCAAGGACCTCTGGCATAGAACGCAATGTATGTTACCACTACACCAGCCGGTCGTCAACATGTCTAAGGCTGCGCTCGAAATCTCCGCTGCGCTTCAATAGAAACAGAACGAGCATAGTGATTGGTCTATTCAGGCGCCGCTAAGCTCCGCTCCGCGTCAGTGGAAACGCAGCCTAAATCTTATCAATGAAGATATATACCTACTTTACAAAATTGTATATTTTGACCATGTTTTGTTCTTTAATTTGAGTTCTCAATAATTGATAGTAATGAGAATCCAGTCTAAACAATCCAAATTAATAAACACATGTATATAAAAATATCAATTTTAAAGCCAAATATTAATAAAATCTTCTTCCACGCTGGAATGGGAGCTAAACAAAAACATAGAATGTGCCAGCTGTTTCTCTTTCCGCATACTGTAAAATTCAGTTAAGGGACAGAGGTTTTATTGGCGTTTTTGTGGATGATAGACTGACCCTCTGTCAGTTCTATCACCATTATAATACCTCCAATATTGTCAAACTTGACATCAGATTTAGCTTTGCAGCTAAGACCACCCGAGACCAATTTCTTTACAGAAATTGTGAATCCCAGTTAAAGCGAAGCAATGCCATACCATTCGATGGAGCTACGTTAGCAATATAACGTAAAAACAAAAATGTGCTAAATAATTTCGAGGCGTACCGCCTGGCCTCGGTATCTTAGTGGAAGAGCACTCGTCCGGCAAACGAGAGGTCCCAGGTTCGAGTCCTGGTCGGGTGATTTTTATTTATAACATTTTTTCATTTATTTAAGAATAATTGAGCATTTTATATGCAAAAATTTAAAAACATTATCTGGTGTTCTGGCTACCTCATAAGGGATACGGCGTCAAGTTATGTATATATATATAAATATATCAATAAAAGCCCAGTATTTTAAAGCCAAATATCAATCTTATTAATATTATGAATGTGAAAGTTTGGATGTATGGAGTTCCTCAATCACGGCAGAACGGCTCAACCGAATGGCATGGTGATAGTGTACAGTCTGGAATAGCACATAGGGTACTTTATATCCCGATTTTCCCAAGGGATTCAAAATGGCGCGGGTAAACAGAGAGTAAAATATATTTTAAGCCCGTCAGTAAACTAAACAAGTAAATGTCAGCATACATACATGTGTGCGCTCGCGGTGCGGCCTGCTTTGTCCCGAAGTCGACGCCCGCTGCGCTCGTGACCCTACGACCAAAAGAGAATCGTCACTCCCCATACTAAAAATACTAAAAGTAGTGTTTCTTTTTAGTTTATTAGATACATTTAACTATAGGTAACCACAGAAAAATCATACATTATTATATTTCCTGTTTTATAATAAGTTATTTCACAGTGAAATTAGTAAAATATGGTATCACCAACAACTTCAACAAAGAAGATTGAACTTGTTTAAAAAAGTACACTTGACAGGTGACTGACAGATAGATGGTCGCCATGTTGTTGATATATGATATTATCATTCGCGTTTCCTCTGTGTTCGTGAATGCGCTCTTTTCGATTTACATAATACTCTTCGCATTCTTATGCAATTTAGGCGTAGTTCAGTAACAATATCAGCTTTCCGATACATTCAGTATTCTATTTGCCCAAAAGAATATAGGTAATTTAGTTTTTCATATTTTTCACAAACAGAATCAATCAACATCGATGTCAAAGACAGACAGACAGGTGTTTATTTTAATGACAGTGACGGACGGACTGCTGCCATATTGCTATATCACCAGATTCACGTATATTTTTACCAAAATTACATAAAATCAAAAAAAATATAAGCGACGCTACAAAATATATAATACCAGAAATAGATATGCATTGTTCCATAGTTAATTTTAAAAATAGTTTCATGTTTATACATTCAATAGTATGAAATGACGATTCTTCTTTCTACATCAAAACACTATTCTAATAGAATTTTCAATCGACTTCCAAAAGGAGGAGGTTCTCAATTCCTGTGTTTGTTTATTTTTACCCACGACGGAACGGAGACGGTATATGCGTTTGGGGTGAGAGGGTGTTTGTGCAAACCAAGTTACCATTTATCTCCAGAACCACTGGTCCGATTTTAATGCGGTTTTCAGTAATCGCTTTGGATTTGCTTGGTGCATGTTCTTAGATAGGTGCAGCGGTAACAACTCACCAGGGGGCGCTACAGTAAACATTTGTTTGTAAAAGCCAATGTTACCATTTATCTCCAGAACCACTGGTCCGATTTTAATGCGGTTTTCAGTAATCGCTTTGAATTTGATTGGTGCATGTTCTTAGATAGGTGTCGCGGTAACAACTCACCAGGGGGCGCTGCAGTAAACATTTGTTTGTAAAAGCCAATGTTACCGTTTATCTGCAAAACCATTGGTCCGATTTAAATGCTGTTTTCATTGATCGCTTTGGATTTGATTAGCGCATGTTCTGAGATAGGTGTTACGGTAACAACTCACCAGGGGGCGCTGCAGTAAATATTTGTTTGCAAACCATTAGTCCGATTTGAATGCCGTTTTCAATTATCGCTTTGGATTTGATTGGTATAATGTTCTTAAATAGGTTTAACGGTAACAACTCATCAGGGGGCGCTGCAGAAAACATTTGTTTGTAATAACAACCATTAATTCTGCAAAACCATTGGTCCGATTTAAATGTGGCTTTCAGTGATCGCTTTGGGTTTGATTGGTGCATGTTCTTAGATAGGTGTTACTGTAACAACTCGCCAGGGGGCGCTGCATGTTACCATTAATCTTTAAAACCGCTGGTCCGATTTTAATGCGGGTAACAACTCATCAGGGGGCGCTGCAGTAAACATAAAGCCATCACTGAAAACCGCATTAAAATCGGACCAGTGGTTTTGAAGAATGGTAACATTGGTTTGCACAAACCATTCTACGTAATATGATATCGAGTAACATTACAACAAAGCCCCAGCAAAGTTGAGCCACCAGCAAAGTTGAGTTGTAAATACTTATTATAATACTTCACTATGTATTTAAATAAACAACATGGGTTTTCCAGCGGTGTTGGGGACATTAGAGGGCTGATGAGGAACGAGGTATTGTGAAATGTAATGTATGGTACCTATATTATGCTCTTTAAAAAGTTTGAAATAAAAAACAAAATAAAAATTTTGAAAAACCCACGACGCGACGGTTAAAAAGTAATTGAAAAAGAATAAAATAATTTAAAATTCCCCGACTGAAATGATTTATGTGACGAGAGATAATTAACGTGAAAAGCTTTTTTAAAAGTTCACTTAATCTCACACAAAGTCGGTCATATTATGAACAACATACTATTCGTTTTCATAGCACTTCCCTACGCTTACCTATTCGGTTCTCGAAGATGTAGATGTCGCAATAACATAGGTATTCAACTCCCTATGAACTTTACAAGAAGAGCAAGAAAATCCGTCGAGGGCTGCCATCAATATTTTAAATTTCAATATAAAACTACAAAACGAATTCATTCAATGGCAGCCCCAGACGGATTTTCTTGCTCTTCTTATAAAGTTCATAGGGAGTTGAATACCTATGTTATTGCGACATCTACATCTTCGAGAACCGAATAGGTAAGCGTAGGGAAGTGCTATGAAAACGAATAGTATGTTGTTCATAATATGACCGACTTTGTGTGAGATTAAGTGAACTTTTAAAAAAGCTTTTCACGTTAATTATCTCTCGTCACATAAATCATTTCAGTCGGGGAATTTTAAATTATTTTATTCTTTTTCAATTACTTTTTAACCGTCGCGTCGTGGGTTTTTCAAAATTTTTATTTTGTTTTTTATTTATATTTATACAAGATCCTTTGGACAATATTATGAATCGAGTTTGAATATTCTTGTTTCATATGATAGAAGATACTTCAGAGTTGGTCACATATAAATTTCATCGAAATCGATTGAGTACTCCATGAAAATTTTTAATTTTTGAAAAAATATGTATGAGTACTGAGAATATTTACATTGACGATCTTATACTTTAAAATTCAAAAGAAAAATTCAAAAAGTTTTATTCATCTTAGGAATTTCACAAAACACTTGATGAAGTCAGTCATCACATACTTCGGCTTTAACTAGTTGTTGATAGTTGTTAAATAAGATATTACAGTAGACCAAAAGACAAAAAAAGCCGGCGGAAAAAACTCTTGGCACTCTTTTTCAGTCAGAATTATCAAATTAATACAAATAGGTACAGTACAAATTGACCGTGACATGAAAAAAAAACACAGTTCAGTTCAGCCAAAGTTTTGACGTGAAGTCGGTTTTTTAATGGTCTGCATTCGTTGATTATACAGCTTATCTTTCCTAGCCCGTAGGCATAATTATACTTTAAAATTTAAAGCATAATTATGTTTTTATGTATTTTCTCATAATACATATAATCTTGCACGAACTAAAATCTAATACTTATATAAAATTCTCGTGTCACAGTTTTCGTTGCCATACTCCTCCGAAACGGCTTGACCGATTTTGATGAAATTTTTTGTGCTTATCCGGTATCTATGAGAATCGGCCAACATACATTTTTTTTTTTATTTATATGGCAAAACAACGTTTGCCGGGTCAGCGTGTAATATATAAGAATGTCGCAATCCTAATTTGTTAATAACCCGTTTGTAGCAAGAAAGTGAGGTACGGCTAAGCAATTCACCCTAGCCGTGACTGTTTTAATTTGATAAGTCGACTCTGAATAATCAACGAATGCAGAGCATTAAAAAACCGACTTCACGTCAAAACTTTGTCTGAAGTATAAGGTAGTTAATGTCAATATTCCCCGTGCTCATAGATATTTTTTACTCAATAAGCACTCAATCGATTTCGATGAAATTTATATGGGACCAACTCTGAGGTATCCTCTTTCATATAAAACAAGAATATTTAAAATCGATTCATAGTTCTCCAGAAAATCGTGTAACAAAGAAAAAAAAACATACACACTAATTGAGCACCTCCTCCTTTTGGAAGTCGGTTGAAAATATACGTAGTTTTAATCCCGATGGTTATAATTATGATAGTGATGAAATTATAGATTTATTATTGTCTTTGATTGCATGACATTGGCTCTCACAATTAATTAGCTGTCTTGTGTTTGTTTTTTCATGTCATAGTCAATTTGTACTGTATAGTATGTACCTATTTGTATTAATTCGTATAATTCTGACTGAAAAAGAGTGCCAAGAGTTTTTTTCCGTTGGCTTTTTTTTGTGTCTTGGTCTACTGTAATATCTTATTCAATAACTAGCAACACCTTGTTAAGGCCGAAGTACAAAATTGTGACGTCATCAAGCGGCCATTCGATGGCCTTATGATGAATAAAACTTTTTGAATTTAGGAAATAATTTAATAAAAAATATATCATGTGAAAAATCTCATTAAGTACCTACCAAAAGTTACCGACCAATTTTATTTTGATGTCATTATATAAATAATAAATAAATAAAATCCCCAGACAATCACACCAACTACATGGCCCCAAAGTAAGCATAGCTTGTGTTATGGGTACCATGTAGCGAACTAGGGGGGAACCTAGAATATAAATACATAAATAGATAAACACCCAGACACGGTACATTTTTTTTCTGGTTCCGTGCGGGGATCGAACCCGCAACCACTGGCGTCTGAGGCAGATAAGTTTACCCCATCGCCAAAGTGGTCGTCAAAATATGATTCAATAATAAAATAAAATACGTATATTAATTTAAATGAAAATTTTGGAAGGACTTTATGAATTTATTTAAAAAAACTTTAACAAGTTTCAAATCTCAGTAGTTCATTTGATAAAAAGGTTAATATGGCATGTCTTGACATCTTCCACCTACAAACATCAGAAAAACGGCATGCAAAGGCCGCTCCACATTCTCGGGAGAACACCAGAAACATGCGAGAAGCGAGAATGTGGAAGCGATGAGAAGAACACGAGAATCGCATCACCATTCTCGTTTCTCGCGTTCTCACGAGAATGTGAAGCGGCCTTAAGAATAACACTAAATGACTGTATGTAGGAGTTTATACAGGGTGTTTTTGTTTTAAGACCGAGCATCGGTTGGAAGGTAATGCAAAAAGAAGAAAAGTAATATTAATTCAATGGTATTTTTTACTTGGAAATCACGTGTCTCATTTATTTTAGAAATACTTATAGGTATTGAACTACAAATTAGAAATAAAAACAAACAATTTCATTGAGCATTTGTGTACTTACAGAAATATTTAAACAAAATCGAAAAATTCAAATGCTCATAACTTTTTTCTACTCTGAATTGGGCCATGTAATAAACATTTCTTTTCACCTTTTTCTGTTACCTACCTACCCTGAAACGATGCTCAAACTCAACACACCCTGTATAATGTAGGAATGTATGTAACAAGTGCCGGGATATCCTAAGTCACTCACCCGGCCGCGGCGTGTGCGTGGCGCCGTCACCTAGGTCCAACTGCAATATGCCGCTGTATTCTGTAATTTCATAATAAAATCATTATTACATATTAAATACTTAGGGAGAAATGTGCTTTATAAAAAAACATTGCAATGTTTCACTTTAACTGGGATTCACAATTTCTAAAAAGAATTTGGTCTCGGGTGGTCTTAGCTGCAAAGCTATACCATAAGATGGAGCTGTGTTAACAATATAACGTAAAAATAAGAATGTGTTTAGTAATTTCGAGGCGTACCGCCAGGTCCCGGTAGCTCAGAGGAAGAGCACTCGTCCGGCAAACGAGAGGTCCCAGGTTCGAGTCCTGGTCGGGTGATTTTTATTTAACACATGTTTTCAGTTATCTACATAATATTATCGTAAGTTTTCGTGTTTTTAACCGGATTTATTGCGTATAAATTCATTTAAAATTTCAACTTGACTTTATTCCATTTATATTTTTACAGGGTCTCCCGTAAACCCTATGTCATACCTTCACAGAGGTATTCTAGTACCCATAAGGATTACAGAAAAAAATATTTAAGGAAACCTGTATTTAAAAGTCATTGTTGATATTGGACGCTCTAGAGGTTTTGGAATATTAAATAGATTACATAAAAGTAAAGTATAGTCACGCAGATAGCTTATGTACACTCATGGCTAATAAAATGTGTACATTTCTCACTTCTTATTCGGTTGTCACAAGGTTTAAATTCCAACAAAAATGTATACATATTACTAGACGTGTTGTGAAACTCTATGTATGTTGTGACTTCGGAACAGTCTTTCTATATTTCCTTATCCTAACATCATAATGTTCAAATCTTCCCGCTCCCTTACGCACTGTGGTCGTATGCGTCACTTAACGGATGCGACAGTTATATTGCGTCTTCAAAAACATCCCTAACCTGTAGGGCTAATAGCTGACTCACTGCAGTATCAGTAAACGACTGTATGTGTGGTCATTTCAATGCAGCTTGGTGAAGGTCTGGATAGTCAGTCTGGATCCTGTCGCGGCAACTTGCACACGCTCATGCAAATTAATTTAAAAGTGTTAATTTTAAAAGTTATTCTTTGTGAAGTTCAAATAAATCCTAGATCAGTTTAAAATCTTTTTAAAAAAACTCTTGGAGCAAGCTCGGTATAACAGTACGCAACGACATTATATCGAGTGTGACAATGAAGTAAAACTGAGAAATATCTAAATATTAGTGTATTTATTAGTCAGATTGTTAAACTTCTAGTAAAATCCTAAGTGTTTGTGCAAATACCAACTGTGTGAACCACGACGGTGGGCTCCTGGCTTGTGAGTATTCCTCCTCCACATTATTCCAGTTTAGGAGTTATCTCTTCTGTCCCTATTTTGATGTTACTAGGTTAAGATAACCCCTGCTTTGGTAATCTCGGGATGCAAACGTGGAACATTCCGGTCTTAAGCGGCAACAATGTATGATTGGCTTATGTTTTGTTTTATAAGATTTGATTGATGATCATGTATGTTTTAAATAAGCTGCTGAGTTTGCTATGAATAGATAACATAAAGGTGCAGTTGATATCCGGATGCAAGAAGATTGTAAATTGTTATTGTTATTGTGTATTTTTAAAAGATGATTGCTGTTGAGTTTCTTGCCACTTCTTCTCAACAGATCGACTTTCCGAAGTGGTGGTAGATTCAGTTCAATTTGTAAATTGTGGCTTATTTCAAATGTATTTAAATACTTACGAAATAAAGATTCTTTTGACTTTGACTTTTGACGTTTGACTTTTGACTTTGACTTTGACTTTTGACTTTGACTTTGAATATACTCACGCAGGTAGCTGGCGTGCGTCAACAGATGCGTGTTGGCGTTCGGCATCGCCACGTCGGGAACTCGCGCCGACAAGCGGCCTGCTGCCGCGCGCGCACTGTGCCAATGGAGACAACATTATAGCTATACTGTTACACCAACAGACATTGTCATCGTCATCAAAATTGTCACAGCTATTTAACGCACTGGTTTTAATTTAATTATGTAATAGTAGTTTATGAAACTGTCACATAATTAGGGGTATTATTCACGAGTGTAAGTTTAAAAAACGAGCGAAGCGAGTGTATAATACGAGTGTATAATACCTAGTTATGTGCAGTTTCATACACTACTTTATCTAATCTCATACACTGAAGGTATTTATTCCCGCCATTATCGCGCATGCGCCAAAACGCGCCGCGCGGCCACAGAATGTAACGTAGCGCGGCGCTCGCAGGACACAGATAAAAAAATGAAATCTAAGGTCTGTTATCTGTATCGAAATGAAAAAAAAATTATTATAACATTGTATTGTTCGAGGTAGTGTGTTATAATTTAATTTTTTAATTTCATTTCGTTATACTATTTTAAAAAGTATGTCAATATAAATTCGTTCTGAGTTTTATATTTTAAATATTATGATATGAGAGTAGATAAAACTAAATATGCAACTGGTCTCTATTTAGCCTAGTTTGAGAGCCCCTGGCAATGAAAGCATAAGCAAATACATACATTAGGAACCCACACTTTGTTACAATAGTCTTTAAGTTTTTTTTTTTTAATATTAGAATGTAGTAGTTTATTTTCTTTATGCAAAAATGTAAAACTTTTTGAACAATAAAGTTATTATTATTATTACTAACAGACAACTTACATAATACCCTCGCGAATTATTCTACGCAATGAACTGATAGTTCGAAACCACACCCAATAAAACACAAAATAAAATACAAATGCTTCCATGCTGGACTGGGAGCGAAAAAAAAACATAGAATGTGCCAGCTGCTTCTCTTCCCGGGCATACTGTAAAAGTCAGTTAAGGGACCGAGGTGTTTTGGGAGGCTTTTTTGTGGGCGATAGGCTGACCCCCTGTCACTGCAATAGTCTCTCTCCGCTATTATAATGCCTCCAAATTTGTCAAACGTGACATCAGATAGTTTCATTACCTCTGGTGTTCTGCCTACCCCATTATTAAATTATGTATATATGTATGTATGTATAAAATACAAAACCAATTAAATACAATGTAGCGTCAATACTGAATGAGAATTATTGAAAATTAATGAGCCTTTGTCATTCGTTTTGCACATAATCAACGAATGCAGAGCATTAAAAAACCGACTTCACGTCAAAACTTTGGCTGAAGTATAAGGTCGTCAAGGTAGACGATCTCCGAATTCATACATATTTTAAAAAAAAATCATGAAGTACTCCATCGATTTAGATTTATATGGGACCAACTGTGAAGTATCCTCTATCATATGAAACGAATAATCAAAATCGGTTCACCCAGTCAAAAGTTATGAGGTAGCAACCACAAAAAAAAACATACATTAAGAACCTCCTCCTTTTTATTGATGTCGGTTGAAAATATTTAAGCAATATTTATTTTTATTATTTACTTGAAAATTAATTGTGTACTTTTATCTTCAAAGAAACTTTATTGAAAATAAACAAGAACAAAACATGCGGAGTACTTCAAACGGTTACAATCGAATTGAAATCGACTCAATGACTACTTCAAAGAATGGGCATTGTTCACTTTTTTTAACCTATTATTTTTATTATGTTATAATAATCTTTAGCCTATTTTGAGAGAATAATTTGAATAGTTGTATTTTTAACTGTGTCATTTAATTTATATTGATTTTATGAAATTAGTACGTGATGACGTCATCAGTGGCATTAACTTTATAAACATGTGTCAGTCAGTAAAAAAAACATTAGTTGTGTCTGTGTGCTAAAGTCATGCTATGTCACTGTCACCCAATGGATTGTCAACAGACAACAAACCAACATTTCAAACATTGATTCAAATCAAATATTAACCGTCTTTATTTCCTCTGTTTCTTTTCTTTGTAGTTTGTATAAATAATCTATAATTAAAATAATTAAATTAATTATTCTTAAAATTTTAA
Source organism: Stenoptilia bipunctidactyla (assembly GCA_944452665.1). NCBI lineage: Eukaryota > Metazoa > Arthropoda > Insecta > Lepidoptera > Pterophoridae > Stenoptilia > Stenoptilia bipunctidactyla. Next base: position 20,548,656 of record OX101746.1, read on the forward strand.
TTGTTAATTAAACTTAGATCAATCGCAGGGAAAAATAAAGAATCTGAGTTTGTTACGTTGAGGTTACGTTAAAATATAAACAAAACAAAACAATCACCATAGAGCTATAGAGTTTAGTTTGACTTTTTTTAAACAGCTTTAAGGCATAACACTTGATCGATTTGATGCCTTTGATGACGTCATCAAGGTTAAATAAAGGTCAAATATATTTTGTTAAAAATCTCTTAAACCCCAATATTTTTAAATGTTTTAAATCGACTAAATTAATCAGAAACCTTATTCCTCGAAACGGTTTTTCGTATGAAATAAATTTAAAAAATGAAAAATGCCCATTGTTAGTTCCCTTTGCTAACAGAATTATAAAAAAATATAAAAATATTTGTGTGTCTTTTCTCAGCATTACGAAATTATAATGAATAAATAGTTTCATTCGTTCCTTAAACCGCATCACTACTTTTGTCCTCCCTACGGTGGGCACACTGGAACTGTAATTTGACTGCATTGAATTATTTGCCAGGGTATTTAAGTATATCGTAACACATCACATTATATATAACACATCAATACCTGTGCGGCGTGAGGTCCAGGGTTCTAGTAGATCCTTCCCGACGACACGTTCCCGACAGCGAGCTATCTGTGGACAGACATATCAATCAATAATTTATTCATAATCGTAGGTCACTAACATTTTTAAATCCTTATCAAAACTTTAATGATTATATTTTGATGATATTTAATGATTAATGTTGACTTTGGCTGCAGTACAAGATCAACTATTATTGTATATTTCATAACTGACCAAATTATCGCTTAACAAAAATACAAAAAAAAACATACACGAATTGAGAACCTCCTTCTTTCGGAAGTCGGTTAAAAACTTTATTCATCAGATAACTTTTATCTGTTTATTTAAAAATCAAACCTGTCTTTAAATAGGTGACTTTATTTATTTTTATTACAACAATTCTTTAATTTCATCACAATCACACTAAAAACTCAGTACAAAGCGAGTCTTTAATGCTCTAGCTAGAGCAATAAAAATGTATGAAATTTCATTATTGCACAGTTTTTTTTAATCGCACCAAAAGGTGCCAAACTCAATGGATCAGCTCTATTCAGTCAACCGATATCAATACTTTTTTTTACGTACGTATTATTCCTTTTCCGTTCCAAATTTAAACTTTTATTTTAACTGTTTGATAAGGGTTTCTTTTATATACTATTCTTATAGGTAATAGTTGAAAGAAAAGTAGATTATGCACCTCGCCTTAAGTAATTTATATTGCCCTCGTGCCTGTTAGATTAATCAGGCAGTCAGTGCAATAATAAATTACTTACGGCCTATCCTTATAACCTATCCTTCAGGTTATAGGATAAAATAGGATTAAGTTATAAGTTATAGACTCACCACTAGATCCTAAATTAATGTTCTGTTGATGCGCACTGGACACAGAACACCGCAGCGATCCGCTCTCGCTGCCGCCGCTGGAACAAACATACAAACTATGTTATTAACGTATAAACATTTCTGACCGTCACACAACACACACCCTGGACTGGGAGCGAAAGAAAAACATAGAATGTGCCAGCTGTTTCTCTTCCCGGGCATACTGTATAAGTCAATTAAGGGACAGAGGTTTTATTGGCATTTTTGTAGGCGTTTATGTCACTCGAATTGAACGTCTAAAGAATACAAACAGCATGATCCGAGCATTTCATATTCGTCTCTTATTCCAATTCTTTAAAAAATCATTTTTATTTTATTAAACGTCATTTTTTTGTTTGGAATCACACTGAAACACTTTTTTTATGGTTTATTATTGACTAACTAAACACCTATGCCTTGGCAAATATTTCAATGCAGTAAACTGACAGGTCGAAATGTCAAAAAGAAAAAGAATGATACCAGTTAAAATCTTCGTAGTGTAAGGTACTGAGTGAGATTGATTGAAATTGAGTGGTACTTTTTCATTCGTTTAGCATAAAAATTTAACGCAATGCTTGAACACGTGAATTCGAGGTGTGTACTTTATCTTCAAAGTAACTTTAATGAAAATAATTAATTACCAAACATGCTTAGTGCTTAAAAATGGACACAGCAGAAGTAAAATTAGTTGTTTTTTTCGCACTTTTTTGAAATCATGACAATGTAGGTACTCTAGAATGGGAAAATGAAAGTTTAAAATATTTTGTGAGTCAAAGTATTTCTTTTCCTAACTTGACGATATTAATTAATAAATTTGTTCACTTAAACCGCATCCCTATTTCTTTTCTTCCCTAAACTGGGCACACTGGAACTGTCATTTTACTGCATTGAATTATTTGTCCGAGTATATCTAAATCTGAAAAGAACATTGAAATCGGACCATTCGTATTTAACTATCGTTGTTTGAAGGAATAAAACTGTGTTTTCAGCAAAAAAAGGAATAACCCCAAATATTGTAAAAAACGGTACACTTTGGGACTACTTGATTTGACTGCGCAGCCGCTTTCACCAATTGGCTGTCGCTCCGACGATGATTAGGGGCCTTAATCAAGGCGGGTCAGTAAAGGGGGATGTTTAGTGGGTATACTCAGCCGGATGACTCAGCTCATCTGAGTGAGTCTCGTGGCCGAACTTTCGGTCCCCACACTGTCTGGGGAATCTATACTCCGTTAGCCACTGGGGTTAACAGCATATAGAATGCCCATATGTTCGTAACAGGATTCATCCTCCTCCCGCTAGAGCTTGCTTTAGTGGGTGCCAAAGACTTTCCTTGGCGGAAAAACAAAAAAAAATAAAAAACTACATGATTTGAGCTCAAATGATTGAATAACACCTAAAAAGCTTCCGGTCTAATTAACAATAACCCTGTATCAAGATATTCGCTATGTCACAGTAAGAGTACATGATATGCTAGACTCACCGGCACAGTGGTTGCGTCGGCGGTGACGCTCGGCCGTAGTCCGGAGGGACGCTGCTGGTTCGACGCTCGCTGCGCACACAAACATCATATTGAATAAATAAATGTGTACTATTGAAACTACAGAAACAAAGGGAAAACTTGATTTTATGAACTTGGCTTCCTACTATACAATATTATATTTTGTTTACACGAAATCTAACTGTCAAATATTTTGGTTCAAAGAAAATAAGTATTCCAAAAACAAAAAAATATAACTTATGTTAAAAATTCACATCGCGCACGTGACATGCAATTTACAATAGTTTTTACAAGTGCGTGCGTACATTATTTAAAGTTCTGTAGAGATTAGTGAGCTAAAATACAACATAGTATACAAACTTTTGCAGGCGATTTTATCACAAATCCTGCACTGTTTTGAGGTTAATTTTAAACAAAAGCAACGTTGTATATGGTTATATCAGTGAGCTCACCGTTCCAGCGTGTTGAAGTCGAGCTCACTAAGCAGCAGTTCCGCGCACGAGTCTGGCAGAGACTTCTCGCGCACTGCCCGCAGCGCCAGCTAGCGGAAACCAAGAAACTAATTATTTATTTGCTAAATATGGGAATTACAAGGTCTTAAGATTATTATAGTGCATACTCCGTGCGACGGTGTGCAAATAACTTGATAACATTATCAATATTCCATAATAATAATAATTCAAAAATACACAATAAATTTTTAGGAACTAAAAAAAAATTTTAAAAATATGTCAAAGAGTTTGAAAACATGAAATTGTTAATCTAACATTTGATTTATATGGTATGTCAAATTAGCAATTTTAAAGTAAAAATAGCATTTGTCAAATAATCCCTTTTTGCATTTGCTTAGTCATACTTTTTTTCAACCGACTTCCAAAAACGGAGGAGGTCTCAATTCGTCTAAATGTTTTTTTTGTGTCTTTGTTACACGATATTTCAGACAATTATGAATCGATTTTGAAAATTCTTGTTTCATATGATACTTCATTTTTAGTCCCATATAAATTTCATTGAAATCGGCTGAGTACTTCATTGAAAATTTTAAATTTTGAATCAATATATATGATTTCGGATAATGTTTACGTGGATGACACTCTAACAGCCCGTTCACACATGGTACATTTTACTGGATACGTTTTAGTGGATACCTTTGTATCGAAAATACGTATACTGAATACTGTGCCATATGTGAAGTCGCCATCGATGAAAAAAAACGTATCCAGTAAAACGTACCATGTGTGAACGGGGGGTAAGTCGGCCAAAATTTTGACGTGAAGTCGGTTTTTTTAATGCTCTGCATTCGTTGATTATTAAATTGGCAATTAATTATAAATTCTAATAGCCATACAATATACATTTTTAGAATATAAGACGGAACTTTTATTTTTTATCAGTATACGTTATATTTATTTTATTAATATACGAGTAAAAGTCAAATTGTTTACAAATTGAACTGAATCTACCACCACTTCGGGCAGTTGATCCGTTGAGAAGAACTGGCAAGAAACTCAACAGCAATCATCTTTTACGACCGGTGTACATACCAAAAAATTTCTCGCGGTATTTACAAATTTCAATAGTCAACTAAGGCGAAATTAAATAGCCAGCATAAAACCTACAGGCACTTCATTGTTAAATTGAAAAGGCATTAAATAAAAAAAAAATAGGATTTTTTTCATTTTTTTCATATATTTTTAAGTCCTTTCATAGTATTTAAAGTAAATGTGTCACTTACCGATGTTAAGTAACAATAAAGATAAGAATTCCAATACTATTTCCAGCTTAAATGGCAAATTTAACAAATTTGACATAGGCATTTCTATCTTTATTTTTATACGAAATTGTTATTAAATGTTTCTTTTGCTACAATTTTTTATTTATTTTTATCGCTTTTTTCGCATCAATAATAATAAAATCTTTATTATGGAATACATACATTAAAGTTTCACAATATCCTATCGACAAGTGTCAGTGTGCAAAATATTAAATTTAATATAGAAATACATGTTTAAGTCAAAAGTTATATTCAGTATATTTTTTATATAAAATTATAATTTATTATCAATATATTTGTCATTTAGAATTTCGTTATTAGTATAATATAATTTAGATTGCAAGAATTCAAACAGACTAGATTTAAATTTATTAAATGGTAAATAAATCGATCACGCATATTTTTTTCTCTCCTCTCCGTTATATTACTGTGTGTACATTTATAACGTAGTCTTTAACTTCAAAGGAACCTGTAATAACTACATACGACACATACCTGTAAGTAAACACTGTGCGTGTTGTGCGCCCGCGCAGCGAGCGCTCGCCTCGCGCTGCGGCTGTTAGCTAGCGCGCGCATCCTCGAGCGCAGTTGGCGCAGAGTTCTCCCCGACACACACGCGCGGTCTAGCGCAGACGCACACCCCGTCGCCCCGGGGACTTGCGTGTCTCGCACCTATGTACATTACCACAGTTTCACGTCAGTAAAAACATATATATGCTATGATACAATCAATGTATGTATATACAATAAAAAACGCTATTTAAGTCACCTATCACCAGGGACCGGAAAATCCCTTTATTTGATTAAGCCTATTGATAGGGTAACCTTTCAAAATCTTACCATATGGAAGTGTAACCCTATTGATATGGTAAGCCTATCGACGTGGTAACACTTTGAATAAAGTTAACTACTTTCGGATGCGCTTACCCTGTGATAGGGTTAGCCTATTTCTATCTCTTTTCCGCGCATGCTGTTGAATTCGGAAGTATAATTCGAAGTGTGAGATTGAATAGATGGTGATATTTTTGATAATTTGATATTCTTAGAGATTAAATTTGCCTGCAGGTTTTAAAACCCTATTGAATCGGTAACCTTCAATAGGGTTTTCGATAGGCTTACTGCTTACATGAAGCTAACTCTATTGATATGGTAAGCCTTAAATTAGGGTAAGTCTTCGATACGGTTACCAAATTGATAGGGTTTTTTAAAACAAGTCTATGAAAAACCCAATCAAAAACCTCTTTAAGGGTAAGCGGTTCCGGTCCCTGCCTACCACGCGCATTTCTCAAAATAGGTCTCCGAAAGAACGGAATACACAAGGTGTAAACGTCAGGCCGAAGCAAGATTGGATTTAGTACAGTCAGCATCAAAAGTTGATGAACACGTTGAAATTTTCAAAGTCGTTGTTCACCACATTGTTCCTAAATAACGACTAATATAAAATAAATAAATATTTCTGACACTCACACAACATTATCTAGCCCAAATTAAGTTTCTTAAAGAACTTGTGTTATGAATACTAGTTAACTGATATACTTAAGAAATATATAAACATACATATTGAATAAATACATATTTTTTATTATATAATAAACTTAAATAAACATATAAACGTCCATGACTGGACGACTAATATCTGTGTTCATCACACAAATATCCGTCGCCGCCGGGATTCGAACCCAGGACCTCTGGCATAGAAGGCAATGTACGTTACCCCTACACCAGCCGGTCGTCAAATTTACTTAAGATATTGACTAACTTCTATATGTTATTATTACAACTATACATAAGTTTACTAGTTTACATTAGTATACAGTCAATATTAGTCGCTTTTAATGCGTTCGTCAACTTTTGATACTGAATGTACACTCTAGCTAATAATAAATGGCTGCTAATAAAGACTCATAAGCTCTCAATTAAAGATACAATAAAGACTGATTTTAACATTTTCATCAAAAAATTCACGTACTTTATATTTGACTAGCTGTTGCGCGCGGTTTTACCCGCGCAATTTAGATTCCCGCGGGATTTTCGGGATAAAAAGTAGCCTATACGGATTCGGGAGAATCCCTCTAAGTTTTTTTTTTTTATAAGTGACTAAATCCGCGTTTGACCTCAATCTCACCTGATGGTAAGTGACGATGAGGTCGAAGATGAAAGCACACGGGTTTAGGAAGGAACTGGCTCTTTATACAATATTGCCGGAACACATTACCGCCGGAGCGGTAACATTTGGCGGCAGACTTTATATAAAGGGTGGTCGCTAGCCAGGCGGACCCAGAAGGGATCCTACCACCAAGCGAATAATGTAAAAAGAATGGTAAAAGAAATTTTGAAATCGGTCCAGTCGTTTTTGAGCCTATTCAATACAAACATACAAAAATACAAAGGTTTCCTCTTTATAATATTAGTATAGATAGACTGTCGCTGTTAAGATGCAAAAGATCCAAACCTAATATTTAGTCAGTTATAATTTATCTACAAATGCTCACCATATACAGGGTGTCGGGGATGGGATGCAGTCCTCTCGCTCGCCGCACTCTCGCCAGCTCCGCTTCAGGGACGCTCTGGTTCTCCAGTAGGGCCTGTGATGTAGATAGCTTTTGTGAGATATTTCTGTGGGCTATTACTGATTGACATTTAACAAAAAATCATCATTTTCATTACGGTGAAGGATTGGTCATTTGAAAAAGTCATTCTTTATTGAGGAAGAGCTCTCGTCCGGCAAACGAGAGGTCCAAAGTTCGAATCCTGGTCGGGTTATTTTTATTTATCACATTTTTCATTTATTTAAGAAATATTGAGCATTTTAAATGCAAAAACTTAAAAACATTATTAAAACATTGCAATGCTTCACTTTAACTGGGATTCACAATTTCTGTAAAGAAATTGATCTCGGGTGGTCTTAGCTGCAAAGCTTATACCATTAGATGGAGCTACGTTAGCAATATAACGTAAAAACAAAAATGTGGTAAGTAATTTCGAGGCGTAGCGCCAGGCCCCGGTAGCTCAGTTGGAAGAGCACTCGTCCGGCAAACGAGAGGTCCCAGGTTCGAATCCTGGTCGGGTAATTTTTATTTATCACATTTTTCATTTATTTAAGAATAATTGAGCATTTTAAATGCAAAAAACTTAAAAAAACATTATTAAAACATTGCAATGCTTCACTTTAACTGGGATTCACAATTTCTGTAAAGAAATTGATCTCGGGTGGTCTTAGCTGCAAAGCTTATACCATTAGATGGAGCTACGTTAGCAATATAACGTAAAAACAAAAATGTGGTAAGTAATTTCGAGGCGTAGCGCCAGGCCCCGGTAGCTCAGTTGGAAGAGCACTCGTCCGGCAAACGAGAGGTCCCAGGTTCGAATCCTGGTCGGGTAATTTTTATTTATCACATTTTTCATTTATTTAAGAATAATTGAGCATTTTAAATGCAAAAAACTTAAAAAAACATTATTAAAACATTGCAATGCTTCACTTTAACTGGGATTCACAATTTCTGTAAAGAAATTGGTCTCGGTTGCAAAGCTATACCATAAGATGGAGCTACGTTAGCAATATAACGTAAAAACAAAAATGTGGTAAGTAATTTCGATGCGTACCGCCAGGCCCCGGTAGCTCAGTGGAAGAGCACTCGTCCGGCAAATGAGAGGTTCCAGGTTCGAATCCTGGTCGGGTAATTTTTATTTATCACATTTTTCATTTGTTTAAGTCATTCTTTATGGCAAAAGGTTTTTTTTTTTTTCAAAGAGCGGACGCATACACAAACTGCCACGTAAGGTGAAAGTTCTGTCTTAATTGCAAAATAGACCATATTTTTATCACTCTCTGTAGAGAAAGCTTTCGGTTTTTGCCCTAATTGGGGGCTAGGCATTGTGTGCCGGAGCTTTAAGGCTAGACATTATGTTCGAGGGATTTAGGCGCTATTCATTGTGGGGCTAGGCATTTTTATTAAATAATAATTTTATAAACAACCGGAAACAAATAATAACACAAACTTAGGTTTCCGAAACAAAGGCGATGTGCCTGTGCAAAACAGACTGACGAACATTTTTTACACCCACATTTATTTTAATAAAAAATAAAAAAAATCGAATACCCGCATCCTTTAGTAATTTAATAGCCATATAGATGGCGCTTTCACAACTTGGTACTACAAAACACTTTGTCAATGACTGGGTCGCCTACAAATTTATTTAGTGAATTTTCGAGATTTGCTCAATTTTTGATTTTTATTTCAATGCTGCTGGCATCACCTGCCGTTTTGGTAAGTATTCCGTAAGTTTATTTAAATTATAGGTATTGAGTATTCTAAGAATTGCGTTCTAGAAATTGAACTGTTTAATTTCAATTTTTATTTATACAAGTTGTTCCTGTTGATATCCCATAAGTTTAAGGTTTTGTTCCTTACTAAAAGTTATACTTTTTGCCAAAGAATATGTGCTTCAGGAGTGCATACTTTCCAAGATATCATCAATCTTAATATAATGAGTTCATGCTTTATCACCCTTGTAAAATGTCTTTAACATTCATTCAATAGACGCGTGTCACTATGTAACTCTTAATTTTCGTTCCTACAATTTTTTTACATTCGGTCTAGGCTGTATGTAAATTACACATCTGCCTGCGTCGAGGGTTTCTTAAAAAGTTGAAAGCAAAATGGCCTTTTTTTCTTCTCGCTGGCGGCAAGCCCAGCTGCATTTATTTTGTTTTATTTTTTTTATCCATTAAATTGTATTTAAAACTAGCCACCGCGCGTGGTTTTACCCGCGTAACTTTTGGTCCCGTAGGAATTTCAGGATAAAATATAACCTATACCCTTCCTCAAGAGTTGGGCTATCTAATGCAAAAATATTTTTTCAAATCCCACTTGTAGTTTCTGAGATTAGCGCGTTCAAACAAACAGATTCTTCAGCTTTATATCTAATATATAAAATTCTCGTGTCACTGTTTTCGTTGCCATACTCCTCCGAAACGGCTTGACCGATTTTGATGAAATTTTTTGTGCTTATCCGGTATCTATGAGAATCGGCCAACATCTATTTTTTTTATTTATATGGCAACACAACGTTTGCCGGGTCAGCTAGTATTAGTATAGATACTTATTCCGGGGATTACGGGCATTTGTTACCTTGTTGTGTAAGGGTTTTCGTGGGTTATGTTTTGGTGTGTGTAGGGTACCTTGAGAGCATCTAAGTAAGGCAGGAAGGCTCGCGGCGGGCACTGAAGCCAACCTTCTGCCGCTGTCGTCGTCACCGCCGGCATCAGGCCGCGCCGCACCGCCTGGCAAGTACAGAGATACGTGTGTTACATTACATGTTTATTTGTCAAACAGTACTAAATATACAGGATTACAAAATTTAGAAAAAACGGAAACACAAACGTGAAAAATAACCTAAAATAAATAGTAGTTTATGAAACTGTCACATAATACCTAGTTATGTGCAGTTTCATACACTACTTTATCTAATCTCATACACTGAAGATATGTATTCCCGCCATTATCGCGCATGCGCCAAAACGCGCCGCGCGGCCACAGAATGTAACGTAGCGCGGCGCTCGCAGGACACAGATAAAAACATGAAATCTAAGGTCTGTTATCTGTATCGAAATGAAAAAAAAATTTATTATAACATTGTATTGTTCGAGGTAGTGTGTTATAATTTAATTTTTTAATTTCATTTCGTTATACTATTTTAAAAAGTATGTCAATATAAATTCGTTCTGAGTTTTATATTTTGAATATTATGATATGAGAGTAGATAAACACTTTTTCATCATCATCATCACAACTCCGTGTAATGAGCCCACTGCAGGGCTATGAGTCTCTCCTCTGGGTGACTGTAGCGTTTGGTCTTGGTTGCATTATAATGAAAGACTTGATGGAGATAGTAATATTATATTAAGTCACAATAAGGCGTGTAAGATCGTCGGCCATTATGCGAACAGGAAGAAGAAACCCAAAAAGAATGGATTCGCACCACCACTAGGGATGTACTGCGTCTGTAGTGATGTGTAAAGGTACCGATACACGGTGACACTGACACCGACACTAGTGTCGACACAAGTGTCAGACGCGTCCACACGGTGAGCAATTTTTAGTGTCGACACTAGTTCTGAGATCGAGTGTCGCGGTCGAAGTGTATTGGCCGTCTACACGGAGCGATGCGCAATTCAGTGTCAGACATTCCATCGCCATGAATCGATATTTACGGACTTAGTTAAAATTAAGAAATGAATATCTACTATTAATATTACATAACCGGGAATCGAACCTGGTCAAAATATCGTTATCGTATTTATGAAAAGGCACATTTTATTTAAAATATGACATCAGTTGCAAAAAATGTATTCCATTTTCAAATTTCGAATGAAATGGCACGCCCGCTGAATAAATGCGTTCTAATTAACCGACTTTTAAAAAGGAGGTTATCAATTGAACCCGTAGGTATATCTCGTAGGTATATTACGCAACGGATTTTGATGCGATTTTTTGTAATGGATAGACTGATTCTTAAGGAAGGTTATTATGTATAATACATGCATAATATAGTAGAGAAACACTGATATTAGATGTTTCTAATGTGATGTCGTAAATAAGCACGTTCTTTAGAGCTTATATTGCAAACGCTGGCTGAATCCTACGAGATAGACCAAAATGGTGTACTACAATATTGTCCACCTTAAAAGGTTCAACAAAAAAGTTCGCGATGGTATATGTCTATCTCTTAGGGATAACCCACCATAACCATTTTTATCCTTTACTAAAAAATGGTTATTTACGAAGTGATTTTAAACAATACAGCATTCATTCTTATCCAATTAAGTACCTTTAATAAATTGTGCATTTATTATAGATCAATATGCTTTTTACAGCATGTAATTTAAGTGAATATTTCCGAAGATATTACAAATTTAAAATGCAGGCGCGTTCTGCCGCCATGTTGCTCTAGCTAAAAGTTTCGCGCACGACCGAAAACCGCGACACTGGTCTCAGACACTGCACACGTCGCGTCTACACGGCAGCTAGAGCGACACCAAGCTAGAGCGCCCCTAGAGCTGCAACCGAGTGTCGCGGCACATGACACACACGGACACTCGGTGTATACACTGAGTGTCAAGTGTCAGGTGTCGTCGTGTATCCGTAGCTTAACAGTGACGAGGAGGTTTAGGCCGTAATCTACCAAGCTGGCCCAGTGCTGGTTGGTGGATTAACTTTTAAACCGGATTTATCGCATATTATTTATGGTCACGAGCGACTGCACGGGTCTGCAAAGACACCGAAACGGCGAATTAAAATGTGAAATAGAATCTGGCTAACAAAAGTAGACACTGGGGGTTTTTGCAAGCTTTTTATATGCAGTACTAGCATGAATGTCAAAGTCGTTTTTCTGGTGTTATTATTGTAAATCGAACGGTGGTTTTGATAATTGAAATTTTAAAATTTTCGTATTTGAAAATAAGTAAAAATATGGAAATTTAGACAGTTTCATAATCAATGTAGGAAACAGCGATACCAGTAACCCTGATGATTCACTCCATATGGAATTGCTGGATTCAGATTTTGATTACAGTGAATAAAAATAATTGTTATATTTTTTGTTTTATTTTAAACCTGATTAATACTAGTTGCTTATCATTTTAATAATACCTATACTTTTCATCCAAAAGCCGGACGGTACCAATTTTGTTTTAAAATTAAATAAAACTACTTTTTACGTATAATTTATATTTTACATTTTAACTCAACGTTTCAGTTTCGACGTCTTTGCAGACCCCGTGGTCACGAGCGACCAATTTTGTTATTTTTTAAAACACTTTTATAAAAAAAAATTAATTATCAAGTTTGTTTAATCCATGTATTTCGTACTATTGTCGGGGTTACCCTGATGCTATTTTTTTAAATTCGCCAGGTTCTTCGCCTCTACTTTCATTAGCCATTTCTTTCTTTAATTATACGCGATAAATCCGGTTACAGGGTTTATTTTATAAATTTTAATTTATAAATCGTGAAAACTTAATTATTATGAAACATAACCGTCTGCAAAGTGATATAGTTTAAAAGAATATCATAAAATAGTCTTAATAACACATTTTCGAATGGTCATGCACCTGCGATATCACAATGCACATAATTATTATTCACTTGAATTATGTAAGAACTGTTGAAACGAAATATCTTTATTTGCCAGGAAATTTATACATTTTTCATACATACATACATACATACATAACGTCACGCCTATATCCCTGATGGGGTAGGCAGAACACCAGAAGCTATAAACCATCTGATGTCACATTTGACAAATTTGGAGGTATTGAAATGATGGACAGAGACTTGCAGTGATAGGGGGTCAGCCTATCGCCTACAAAAATGTCAGTAAAACCTCCATCCCTCAACTGACTTTTACAGTATGCCCGGGAAGAGAAGCAGCTGGCACATTCTATGTTTTTCTTTCGCTCCCAGTCCAGCATGAAAGCAAACAAAACATTTTTCATACATCTTTAGAAAATATAGTTAGTTCCACAACATCCTATCAATGAGTGTCGATGTGCAAAAATGTAGTGATCAAAATTAATAGATATAAAAACAATGATATAATATTGGATTCGTCGTCATGTCAAAAAAGAAAAGATTGAAATATATAACCTTTTCTTATTACCTAGATACCTATTTTAAATATCTATACGGGCATGTCATTAACAAAATTCTGTTCCTCTGTAAAAAGAATTTGAATACAAATAAGTCGAAAAGTGTTTTTTTTTTAAGTTTTTAATATTTATTTAAATTTTTTGAGAAGATTTTATAACCATGCAAATAATATATTTTTTTAAATCATACAGCCTTTGAGCTAAAGTAGGTATAAGGCATACCTAAATGCATTTCTGCGTGTCTACCATATTGTTCCCAGTCCTAAGAAAAGGAATGACAAGCCGTGTCAAAGAAAGGAAACCCATTTTTATCATTTTTTGGTTAATTTCATGTACTATTGAGCCAATTGAATCATGGCCCACAACAAGCACATTTCGGCAAACCGTCTAAATGCTAGTAGGTCGAAATTCGCTTGAAGATAGGTTTCCTTACTGCCAACCTTGTTATTTTTTCATTCGACATTGACATTTACTGAGTACAGAAGTCGTACAGTATCTACAATGTCCTAAGTGCATTATACGCGTTTGTGTGCATTATACGCCTTACAAGTTTGACAGTTTTTAGGAGAATGGGTCATGATTCAGCTGGTTCGTATTGAATATACATATTTATATGATATTCAGACCTATTTATGAGTATACTTGTTAGCGAAGCAAGACTGGCTATAAATAGAACTGTTGTCATATCAGTTTTATTATGTTTAGATAGCAACCGTTCTATGTTTTATTCTTTTACAAATGTTATTGTGTCACTTGATCATAAGCTTCTTCAATGTAATACCAATTTTAATAAAACCCTTCTAGCATATACCTGGATTTATCTGTGCTTAGTTAAAAGTTTAGCCCCAACAGTTGGATGGTATTTTGATGATAACAGAGATTTTCGTACAGCTTTTTTTTTTTTTATAAGTGACTAAACCCGCGTTTGACCTCAATCTCACCTGATGGTAAGTGACGATGAGGTCGAAGATGAAAGCACACGGGTTTAGGAAGGAACTGGCTCTTTGTACAATATTGCCGGAACACATTACCACCGGAGCGGTAACATTTGGCGGCAGACTTTATATAAAGGGTGGTCGCTAGCCAGGCGGACCCAGAAGGGATCCTACCACCAAGCAAAAAAAGAACAAAGCTTGGTGCGGTAAAACACTTTAGGTACACTGGGCTAACTCTTATATTGTGATTGCCTGCGGGCCTCACCTGCGCCTTGTACTCGCAGGCATCTGGCAGCAGCGGCGCGCGTACCAGAGCGACTAAGTCGTGCACGTGCGCGGTGCCGCGCTTGTTGCGCGCGCCGCCCCAGCGGAGAATGCCGCGCAACGCCTGCGACTCCGACGCCTGCAATTTATTTATTTAATCATAAGAAACAAACAGTCACACAAAACACTTAATATTACAAAAAATCACAAATATAGACCTTTAGTTTCTTAAATATTACAAACGAGCGTTTGCCCGCGACTTCGTACACGCATAAACTCAAAAGTCCTATTTTCCGTTCCCGTGCGAATTTCGGGAATTCTTTCCATTATACAAACAGACACTTATTGAGGAACCTTTATACCAAGTATCACATACGTGCACTCAAAGACTAAGATTTTATCATACAAACTAAAACATCATATATTTCCCGTTCCCGTGGGAATTTCGGGAATTCCTTTCATAGCACAACCAGTTTCTTTTCGAAGAAATTTTATGCCAAGTATCATATCCGTGCACTCAAGGAATAAGATTTTTCATACAAACTAAAAAGTCCAATAATTCCCGGTTCCCGTGGGAATTTCAAGAATTCCTTCCTTAGTGCACCCCTACATCCCCTAAAGAATGTATGTTCCAAATTTCAGCTCTCTACGCCCAGTAGTTACGGCTGTACGTTGTCTGTCAGTCACTCAGTCAGTAACGGAACAGTTTTATATATATTGATTGATTAATTACCCATCACCATGCATACAAAAACAAAAAAATAACATATCAAAACCCATACAAAACACATAACAAAATTTCACAAGTTCAATGTTCCTACTAGGGAAGCTTTAAACGAGGCCAGCGAGTGGCCTCAAAACAAATCAATATCCTTCAAATAACAGTTATAAAAGGTACATGTTCTTTTAACAAAGCTGTTTTGCGCATAACAAGTTCTGCTTTTTTCTACAAAAAATAAGTCTCTCTTAACACATAGTCGCTCACATCTACGAGGCACTCGAAATAAGATATTTTGCAATAAACAACCGCATCTATATTACATCACATTTAAAGCTTGCGCAGACGAGCGATTTTTGTCCGCGGACTTTTTTGTCCGCTAAAATAAATCGCATACAACTGTATCGAGTAACGCAAACGAGGGATTAAAAGTACCGCGTACAAAATGTTAAATTCAGGCGAAGTTTTTATTCGCGGAGCGTACTTTTTACTCCGCCGCGGAGAAAAGTCCGCCGTCTGCGCAGGCCATTAATAGTATTAGGTCCTTACATATGAAATTGGCGTTTTGTATGGGATGAATAAAAGTCCTTTATTTTTTTAAATATAATATATTTATTTAATCAAAGTATGATCCATTGCTATTCATGCACTTCTGTTCTGCCATCTCATAGGCAGTTCATTTATGCCTTTTCTAAAAGAGCATTAGAACGGGAATCAATAAAATCCTTGAAGGCGGTTTGGACTGCCTCATCGGAGTTGAATTTTTTCCCCTGCAAAAAGTTATCCGAATTTCTAGAAAAATGATAGTCTGTTGGAGCAAGGTCCGGGGAGTACGGTGGATGTCTTAAACATTCAAATTGAAGCTCCTTTAATTTGGTAGCAGTTTGTTCTGCAGTGGGTGTCTTGCGTTGTCCTGAACTGCCTTGTGCGATTGACCAGTCTCGGTTGTTTAGCGGCTAGTTTATCCATCATTATTTGGAGCTGACTAAAGTAGATATCTGCAGTTATATGTTTATTACGTTTGGTAATCTTTCTCATATTATGGATCTTTTAATACAGGGTGGGGAAAAGGCCCGCTACCATTTTGATTGCGTATAACTTTGTTCGAAGAAAAGATAAGTAGGTTTAGTTTTCATAAAAAGTTTATTTGGTCTTTAGATTTTTTTTCGTTATGATTGGAAAATTATATCGGTTAAATGGTTACCGCGATTCTCTATATAACGCTTTGCTTTTTTAAGGCATTTTTCATGACATCCTGTAACATTTCAAACTGAATTTCTTCAATTTCGTGACAAATATGTTGAATTTGTTGAATTGTTTGGGGCTTATGCATATAAACTTTTGATTAAAAAAAACCTCATAAGAAAAAGTCTGGTGCTGTTAAATCCGGAGATCTGGCTGGCCATGCTAAATCGCCATTTCCGTAATTATTCTTCGTGGAAAAACGTCATTCAATAATTGAATTATTGGGCTGTATGTGCCGTTTCCAATCATAACAAAAAAATCTTTGAAACGTCCGGTAAATTACCAATTTGCGACGACCACTTTTGACGACGACCACTTTGACGCTGGGGTAACACTGTCTGTCTCAGACGCCAGTGGTCGTGGGTTCGATTCCCGCACGGAACAAGAAAACAAAAATGTTCCGTGTCTGGGTGTTTATCTATTTTTGTATTTATATTCTAGGTTCCCCCTAGTTCGCTACATGGTATCCCATAACACAAGCTTTGCTTACTTTGGGACCATGTAGTTGGTATGATTGTCTGGGTAATTTATTTTTCATTTTATTTTTAAGTAAGTCCAATCAAAATGATCTTCGTTGAGTTGTGATGAAGACCACTCAGGAGAATTGAGAGGAATCTTTGTATATCTTACCGGAAATAATAAGTAACCTAAGTTCTTAGTAAATTTTTAAAACTCCGTAGGATTCTAAATGAGACATAAATTGTATTATTTTACGCTCACATTTTCGCAAATTTGTCAATTTGTGACGTGTCGTGGTAAGTTTATAAACCAACGGATGTCCATTCGTAAGATTCAAAACGATTCGACCGATCACAGAGGAACTTTTAATTTTATGCTTTTTTAAAATACGGAAAATAATACACTGCTCGCTGATTGGTCCACACGACAAATAATAACAAAATTTGGCTTATCTACACCATTCGGTTACGGGTTCGACTCCCGCACGGAACTAGAAAAGAAAAAATGTTCCGGGTCTGGGCGTTTATCTCGTTTATTTTAATTTCGATATCTCATAACTTTGAGGTTTTGTTCTTTACTAAAAAATAATACTTTTTGCCAAATGTGGTTCAAAAGTGCATACTTTCTGTGATATCATCAATCTTAATATAATGAGTTTATAAATTATCACCCTTGTAAATGTCTATATACAATGCACAACGCAAAACGTTGGGAACTGTACCCGTGCATAGCGATAAAATAAGGGATAGAAAATGCCACGTTGTCATACTTCGCATATAGGTGTTATACATAAGATGTTTTGTCGAAATTGAATTATTTTGATGCAAAAAATTTTTTTTAAATTATTCACGTGTTATTTGATTATATTACATGCTCCCATTAATACCCTAGAGTTATGGGAAATCAACAGGAACACCTTGTATATGCATTTATATTCTAGGTATTTCGCTAAATGGTATCTCATAGCACAAGCTATGCTTACTTTGGTGCCATGTAGTTGGTGTGATTGTCTGGGGATTTATTATTATTTATTTAGCATACACACCTGTAGACAGGGCGATGCCAGCGCGTGTAGCAATGCCCCACGCGGCACGCCCCACGCGTGGGACGAGCTCATTATCGTGGGGTACTCGTCGCGCAGATAGCGGAGGGCTTGTCTGTAAGAGAGGCGAGAGAAATGGTTAGTTTTTTTAATAAATAAGTAGACAAAGTAAAGAAATACCAGAGACGTTGTGTCCGAGTTTCCCTGGACTATAGTCAATGAATCAACTTTGCACCTGACTTGCTACAAACTTTTATAATTTAAATGCTATATGAACTATACCCTATCCTTTTCTGAGCGTTAGTATAATCTAAATACTCTTAACAGAAAAATTCCGACTAAATTCTTCTTCCATGCTGGACTGGGAGCGAAAAGAAAACATAGAATGTGCCAGCTTCTTCTCTTCCCAGGCAAACTGTAAAAGTCAGTTAAGGGAGGAAGGTTTTATTGGCATTTTTTGGTTAGGCTGACCCCCTGTAACTGCAATAGTCTCTATCCATTATAAGAATATCTCCCAATTTGTTAAACATGACATCAGATGGTTTTATAGCCTCTGGTGTTCTGCCTACCCCATAAGGGCTACAGGCGTGAAGTTATGTATGTACCGGCTAAATGCATGTCTATGTAATGCATGTTATAGTACTGAATATATTCAAAAGTTTAAATAATCAACGAATACAAGGCATTGATAAACCGACTTCACGTCCAAAACTTTAGCTGAAGTATAAAGTCGTCAATGTAAAAAATCCGAAGTAAAATTTTAAATGAAGTGCTCAATCGATTTCGATGAAATTTATATGAGATCTAATATCCCTATCAAATGAAACAAGAATACTTAAAATCGATTCATAATAAATCGTTTAACAAAGATACAAAAAAAAAACATTTACGCGAATTGAGAACTTCCTCCTTCTGGAAGTCGGTTGAAAAGTACATAACACGGAACACAAATTAAATAAAGAATTACACGATTTAATATGCAATCTCGTTATTGTGGTGGGAAACTGTAAAAACGTTATGTCTATTGTGACGTTGCCGTAATGAAATTGTTCGATCTTCCATTCGATGGCTTTGACGTATCGAATCAGTTTGTGAAAAAAATTTATACAAGCTTCCGATTACAAGATGGCCGCTCATATTCATCGATTCAATGTCGATTCAGTAGTGTCAATCACTATCAACTGAACGTTCCGTTTCTTCGAATCTGTCTTATTTAAGATTAATATTTTTAGGACAATTACTTAATTTATTAACAGTTAGTAATAACAATTACACTTTATTAATAGTTCAATTTATTTAAAATAAACAATTTTATTGACATAGTTTTTATTTTCTTAACGCGCCAATTTATATTTAATTAGTTGAAAATAGTTTGCGCGTAATGGAAAATGAGAACTGTCACGAAAATCATTCGAAAACAATTCAACTATAGTTTTGTTACAGCGGCAAGAAACACATCTGTGAACATTTCATCTATTATAATTCATGTTCACCTATTAGATATAACTATTGTATTGTGTAGCAAGGGTATGCAGTTACTATAGAACTAAATTATTCATTTTCTTTTACAACCGACTTCCGAAAGGAAGAGGTTCTTAATTCGTGTGTATGTTTTTTTTGTCTTTGTTACACGATTTTACGGACATATATGGATCGATTTTTCAGAGGTGGTCGCGTATAAATTTCTTCAAAATCGATTGAGTACTTTTCGCAAAATTTGAAAGTTTCGTAACAAATATGTATCAATACGGTGCATTGTACCTTGAAGACGTCAGCCACAGCTTTGACTGGGATGTAAAAGTGTAAGTAAGTCGGTTTTTTAATGCTCTGCATTCGTTGATTATTATAAAGTATGTTTTCTTATTTTATTATTTTGTACTTAGCATATCCAGGATTAATTAATCAAATTATTATTATTACTTATTAAACGCATCACCTCTTGCAGGCGGCCTCTCCACATCAATCCCAACAACATATGTTTTATGACCTTTTAAAATTTATAATTTTAAAAATTAAAGTTTTCCAATACAATGCTCTAGAGCAAAAAAATTGTAAGGAATTTCATTATTGCAGTTTTTTTTTTTCACGCCAAACCGTGCCAATCTCGATGTATTAGCTCTATTCAGCCAGCCGATATCAATACTTTTTTTTACGTACGTATTATTCGTTTCTATCCTAATTATTCCAAATTAAAAAAAATATTGCTAACTCTGATTTAAAAATGTAAGAAATTCAAAAAGTGATTTGGCGGGAACTTTTTTAATTAAACTTCTATTTTAACTGTTTGATATGAGTTTCTTTTATCTACTATTCCTATAGGTAATAGTTGAAAGTAAAGCAGATTATGCACCTCGCCTTAAGTAATTGCCCTCGTGCCTGTTAGGTAAAATAAATTAATTATTTATTAAATTACTTTGTGCTCTATGCAATAATGTACTATTTTGTGTCTCAACTGGCGTTACTGTATTTACACTGACGCCGCACCTCACGTGCTGAGACGCTGCAACATACATACAAATAAATAATAGAGGGAATAACAATTTGTTTGTTTTTCTTTATTTGGTGTTATTTACAGGCGCGGTCGCGGGCTGAAATTTTGGGGGGGGGGTCACAGCTGAATTTGGGGGGGGGGGGGTCACAACGAAATTTTTAATTACAAGTTTTTCTAGCTTCTTTTCTTCTAAGAGGTTCATCTTTTCATGATTTTGGGGGGGGGGTCATGTCCCCTGTGACCCCCCCCCCTGGGACCACGCCTGGTTATTTATCAAGATTTGTAAAAAGTCGTAGAACAAATGTTGTTGGGATTGATGTGGAGAGGTTGCAAGAGGTGGGTGATGCGCTAATTAAAATGAACCAAGTATAAATGAAATGGAATATGTACAATTTCATTACGTAGGGGAGAGAGAGAGGAATCCACAATAACACCACTGTAATATATTTCACTTGAACTCACTATTTATTGAAATACTTCACAGATCAACTTATACTATTTGTTTAACCACACCACGGAGGAAATATATAGAGGAGCTGCCCTATCCGGTTTTTTCTAGGGACTCAAGTGAAGCTTACGCGCGGGGTGCGGGAGGGGTAAGCGGTGGGTTATGGCCAATCATAGCCAAACAAGCGATGGCATTAGTCACCTAGTAGCGAGTAGTAAAAACCGGTTGAAACATAAGGTTAAAATATTCACATGATCATCAAAAAAGTTCAGCTATACTTTACTAGGTGACTCTAGTTTTTTAACGAAATTTCATACGTTCCAAATATGTCAGAAAAAACCGCGAAATAAAAGTATTTCTACTTGACGGCAGATAACGCAACCTTTTTTCGCGGCATAAAAATCACCTAGGCAACAAATAACAATCTGAAATTTTGGACACAAATAATTGGAAAACAAACAATTTGTAAAAAATAATTATGAATGAAATTATCTTCGTGGTAAGTTAATTTGATTTGGATTGTCAATGTAATTCCTTTATAAAAGTATAGAAAACTAAATTTTACATCGAGAAACAAATGGAGGATTTAATTTTTTTAAATATCTACGCGTGTACATACTTCACAAAAGTCAGCGACGAACTGACGCCAGTGCCTCTAGCGAGGAATAGCTTGCACTAAAGGCTGTGACGTCAGGACAACCCAAATTGAAGCTGTGCAACTTTGCTTACAGCAGCTCTACTATGTATCTGCTTTGTGAACCACACCAATATCAAAATGTACATATTGATTCCTATAAATGATTTCATAACTTCGCAAGCGGGCTTTAAGAAACAATCAGCGCCATCCAGTAGAAAGTTGCGGAACTTCATATTACATGAAACATTTAGACAGAATATGAATGAAGTGTACTCACCGCTGCACCCAGGCGCTAGCGGAGCCGCCACCCGCCCACGCCAGTACTGCCGGGAGAGTCGCGGGGGACAAGGCTTCAACGATAGCGTCCTCGCAGCCCTGCATGGCGATCGGCATCTCCAGGAACCTGCAATGTTTTTAGACGTGGTTTACTAGAACTTGAGGAACTTGAGAGAGGAGGACAAAAGCTAGATAAGTGTGTCGTAATCCAAGTGAACGCCGTCTGGTGGTGGGATCTGACTGACTAGTAACCAACCTTCATATTAAATTAGGTTAGTCGGTTCGATTCCCGGGTGAAGCGAGCGAATTTTCGAAAATCTTTGAATGCAAATATATCTGCAAATATATATATAAATATAATATCTTTTTCAAAATAAAGGAACGTTTCTTTTGAGTAAAATTTGCTATCTCTATTATTTAAAGTACTTTCCCTCCAGGGGGCATTCAAAAAATTCGACCCTGTATATTAGAATTCAAATGAAAAATTTTCATTCAAAACCTAAATATTACCAGGCCTAGCTCACTCCGCGCGGTACATCCGTTATTTACCTACAGCGAAGCGCTCCGCCGGCGGATTTCGAATCAGTCGAGTAAGGAGATTAATTATTCTTCACTAGGCAGCAACCCTAACAGCGTAAGAAAAGATAAGAGGCATGCGATAGAAAGAGACAAAACTTCTAGGTATATAAATTTGCAGGTACGTAATGCTGTGCGAGCTGAATTCCACCGTATCGCGTCGTAGCAAGACTCGAATTTATTTAGATCTTCTTGCGGAGTAATTCTTCTGTACCAACTATTACTTATTCTGTGATATTACTCTCGAATTCTATTTTCTTGTATTTTTCATTCCCATGTCGCGTTTGACTTCAATGCTAAGTAAAGATAAAGTCGAAGAATATATTGTCGTTATACAGGGTCCGTAGATACGTATAAAGGGGATAGCCCGTTGTATGGAGTTGGTCCGGATTAAAGAAAGTAAGTTAAGTTAGAATGGAATTTTCTTTTATATTTTGCGGTTAAAGTCGCAGGACTAAGTGAATATCGAGATAGAAAGTAGCCTGTGTGCTATTCTAAACTGTAAGCTATAGCTATGCCAAATTACACCCAGATCCAAAACAACTATATTGTTAGCACGGCTGTACAACAAATTGCCAAAATGATATAAAGTGTTATGAAAATATTAATACCTTCAGAAGTAAACTAAAACTATACATCATGCAAAGCACCAGCAGTTAATTAACATTTTATTATTAACAGTTAAGTGGTGATTGAGGAACAAACAGCCATATGTCTTTAGGTTTTTTAATAATTAGATATTGATATATTCTTATTATTTTATCGTTTTTGCATAGCGAAAAATATGCTACATGTAAAAATTGGTAAAGTGTCATCATTAACTGATCAATATTGTTATTCAATATTGTATATCCAAAACTCTTCTTTGTAAACAATTAAAGTACGGGCGATGATGCAATGACAGCCAAAATCCAGATTTATTTTGTACGAGCGTTTGCCCGCGACTTCGTACACGCATAAACTCAAAAGTCCTATTTTCCGTTCCCGTGGGAATTCCGGGAATTCCTTCCATTATACAAACAGACACTTATTGAGGAACTTTTATCACATACGTGCACTCAAAGAATAAGATTTTATAATACAAACTAAAACATCATATATTTCCCGTTCCCGTGGGAATTTCTGGAATTCCTTTCATAACACAACCAGTCTTTTTTTGAATAACTTTTATGCCAAGTATCATATCCGTGCATTCAAGGAATAAGATTTTTCATACAAACTAAAAAGACCAATAATTCCCGGTTCCCGTGGGAATTTCGGGAATTCCTTTCTTAGTGCACCCCTACATCCCCTAAAGAATGTATGTTCCAAATTTCAGCTCTCTACGCCCAGTAGTTAAGTCCAGTAGTTACGTTGTCAGTCACTCAGTAACTCAGTAACGGAACAGTTTTATATATATTGATAAAAAAAATAGATTTTGGATTCAGATACAATATTGAAACCCACCATTTTAATTATTTAATTAATCTGGATGAATGTAATCTGGATGATACATAGATTATAAAATATTTAAACATAAATAAATAAGTAAGCGTATACTCACTTGGCGATCTCGTACAGTTGGAAAGCATCTTCTAGCATCGCCGCAGTGCTGACTTTGTTCCCGCGCCCCCACGACTGGAAACCACAATACATTACATGAGTACACGCAAGTATCACATCACAATGTCTATCGACAACAAAATGTAAGGCCAAGTGAGGTCGTGCATGGAGTACTGTAGTCACCTTTGGGATGGTTCTGCCAAATACCAGCTCGAAGCGCTAGACTCTGTTGACCGAAGAGCCCGTAAACTCAGAAATAACAACAACCTTACAAATAGAAAATTGCAGACGCGCATCGTCGTAAGGTTGCTTTTTTGACTGTATTTTATCGGCTACATTTTAGTGACTGTGCGAGTGCTCTTTTTGACCAAATTGAACCCACTCCTTTTTACCACCGGACTACCAGACGCAGAGAGGACTTCCATCCCTATACAGGGTTAATTTTAATTAACGCGTGATGCGGGCAGCGTCTCCACATCAATCCCAACAACATTTGTTCTACGACTTTTTACAAATCTTGATAAATAACACAAAAATTAAAAACAAAAAGAATGCTTGCTCCTTATTCTACATTGTGTAAGAAGTACCTATTATTATTATGAAGCGATATTTTACCACCCTACGCTTAGAGTAAATAGAGTTACGCCTCTAAATAGAGGCTATAAATATTTTTTATATGGGAAAACTAAAATTTTTAAAAGTCGTAGAACAAATGTTGTTGGGATTAATGTGGAGAGGCTGCCTGCAAGATGTGATGCGCTAATTAAAATTAACCGTATACAGTGTGGAAAAAAATAGTGGCCCTGGAGGGAAACTGCCTTACATCCTATAGTTAGCTTATTTTACTTTAAGGAAACATTCCTTTATTTTTAAAAAGAAACAAAACTGCATTCAAAGATTTTCATAAATTTGCTTGTAACACCCGGGACTCGAACCAGTAAAAATTTAAAAAAATAAAGATTCGTTATTTTACTATACTAATCGATAGAATAATTGTTCAGGATAAAATTTCTCTAACAAACATTTGGTCTTACACTCGTCTGTCGTACAAGATATCCATGAAAAATAACTACACAAGTTTACATACATTACCTAGTACGGTTCACTTTCAACAAGTAAAAGACGCGTTATAATTCTCTTATCACTCTAACATTCAAAGAATGAAGTTCAATTCATTCGTATGAAGTACAAGCTTGCTAATTGATTTATTTCTAAGTACCTTGTTGAAGAATTCTACAAGAAAATCGTTTAATGGTAATAATATCTCTATGCACTTCTTACACGATACAAGGCGTTTTGACGAAAAGTTTAAAAATGGAACGTTTGAATTTGTGTGCAATGCGGGACAGCAATTTTAAAATTCGAACGAATATTTCGAACATTTTTATCGATTTTATTTAGTATTACTTCCATTACGTAATTGTGTGGTCATGGCGTATCAAGAACAATTCGACTTATTAGAAGCTTTCTTTGCAAGCAACAAGAATTGCGATTTAGCTCTACAGTGGTATCGCGAGAGGTATCCAGATAGACAAATACCATCAAGAAAAGCTTTGTCGCGAATGGTGAAAAATTTTGTCAATATTGGAAGTTTCAAAAAACGTTTAGGACGCCCACAGCAACAAAACCCAGACTTTTCCGATTTTGATTTCAATATTTTGATATATTTTGAGTGTTACCCGAAAGCTTCTAGTAGAGAAGCTGCTCAAGAGATAGGCACCAGCCATACTCGGGTACTTAATGTTTTGAAAAAATACAAATACAAATGTTATCGTGATGGGCGATTGGTGCAGAAACTACATCCCGAAGATAGTCAAAGAAGATTAGAGTTCTGTCAGAATATTCAAACAGAAATAGCATAGTAAAAAAAAGAATCTTTATTTTTTTTATTTTTAGCTGGTTCGAGTCCCGCGGGAGTTACAAGTGAATTTTAGAAACTCTTTGAATGCAGTTTTGTTTCTTTTTAAAAATAAAGGAATGTTTCCTTAAAGTAAAATAAGCTAACTATAGGATTTAAGGTAGTTTCCCTCCAGGGCCACTATTTTTTTTCCACACTGTATACTGGATTTACCAAGGAGTCGCACAAAACGCTGCGATAGTTCCTTTGTGGTACGGAACAATCTGCCTGCGTCTGTTTTCCCTGACCACTACAGTCCTGGAACTTTTAAGTGTCGAGTGAATAGGTTCCTCGTGGATGGACGTGTAACACCACAGTCTTCATGCGCACTTTCCATCAGCTGGCATGGAAGACAAACGTCATATCCTTATATAAAAAAGGCGGCTTTGAATAGGACTGCCTCCCGTGGATAATTTTGTCATAGAATACAACTAATCATTATTTAAATCACTAATTAAATTATTATATTTGTAACAATCCTTTATATTCATATTTGTTATATATTTTGTCATATGTAATTATTGTCTATAGGTATTCTATCTATCAACTCAAATGCTCTGCCCTGTTATTATTATAAGTTTTCCTTTGCCCCGGGTTGCCTGGTAGAAATCGCTTTAAGCGATAAGGCCGCCCACATTGTCATCGCTAATTTTGTTAAAATGTGTATTATTTAAGTTCATTGGCAATAAAGAATATTTATTATTATTATTATTAACCGAGTGGCCCCCGTTTGGTGGTAGAACCAGCGTGGCTAGCGACCACCTTTCTTAAGTCAGCAGCAATGATGTGTTCCGGCAAAGTTTACACAAGATCCAGCTCCAGATCAAAGCGGGGAGCGTTGGGATTTGTCGTCTTTTAAGATACGATTATGCAAAGGTGTTATGTATTGTATAATAAATGTATTGATGATATACAGATAAAAACATATATAACAAAGAACAAATATAGTTTTTTTTTTTTTCAATTTAAATGTGCTTTCTACGGTTGTTCCTGCACTTAAGGTTCAGAATCGGATGTGATATATTGGAAATAAAACGCGTCCTCCTTCGACAAATGTTTACTGTGGACAAACTTTTAAAATCTATGTATGACATTCTTATAGGAATTTAATGTGCGTGATTTTGTCTTGTATTGAAATGCAAAGGTCTAATTAAACTTAGAAAATAGACATAACAACAATGCTGCCTGTAGCAGACAACGTAGTTCTACAAATCAATTTAATGGCTACGTGCCGATATCAATATTAAAAAGAGCATGCACAAAAAAACCTTTTGTAACTACAAATTAATGAATTATAGTTGAATTGTTTTCAAATGATTTTCGTGACTTATATTTAATTACACGCAAACTACTTACAAATAATAAAATGTAAGTTGGCGCGATAAAAAAAATTAAACTATAAAAATAAAATGGTTTATTCTAAAATCTATACTAATATATAAAGCTGAAGAGTTTGTTTTTTTGTTTGTTTGTTTGTTTGAACGCGCTAATCTCAGAAACTACAAGTGGGATTTGAAAAATTCTTTTTGTATTTGATAGCCCAACTCTTGAGGAAGGTTATAGGCTATATTATATCCCGAAATTCCCACGGCATCAAAAGTAACGCGGGTAAAACCGCGCGCGGTGGCTAGTTATAAATAAAACTATTAACCTTTCACGTCCCGATGTCGCGATATCGGGTCAGCTGAAAAGTATCCTCAGCGTCCCGAAGTCGCCCTATGACTTCATACACTTTTTAGCTTTATTTCTATTAGCGGAAGGTCTATTTTAGCTTGTATTGTATAAGAACAAATAGGCAAGAATACGAGGTTTCTATTGGTGTTTGGTACTCTTCACAGATTGGTAGAAATTCAAAGTTATAATCTGTTAAATTCAGTCGTTCATTGACATACGTACGTCGGGTGCGACATTAAAATTTATTTTGGTTTTTTAAGTGAAAAATGGATAAATCGACAAATAACTTTGATTCATTCAAATATTTGTGAATTGGGTACAATATGTATAAATAATATGTAAATGTGCTATAAAATTAACTTTCAAATATGTATCTGTTTGCGTGAAAATACAAAGCCCACCATTTTGCCGCCGAAAAAAATTGTTTATAGTATGTTCACTTTGTTTGGCTATTTATTTTTTAATTTGGAATGGTTAATTAGGGTTT
This sequence comes from Stenoptilia bipunctidactyla, assembly GCA_944452665.1. NCBI lineage: Eukaryota > Metazoa > Arthropoda > Insecta > Lepidoptera > Pterophoridae > Stenoptilia > Stenoptilia bipunctidactyla. The sequence goes on from OX101746.1 coordinate 20,576,698, forward strand.
TGCAAAATATTGTCAATATGTTTTTGCAAAATGTGTTTTTATATATTTTTTTAATATATTATTTAAAGCTGCAGAACTATATTATAGTGAAACTTTTGAGATAAAAAATTTGAAAACCATAAACCTATATAGATGAAACAATAGAGCAAGTAAAACCGTGGGCAAAAGTTAGTGAAATAATTTATAGATAATTTTTTTCTGGGATTTAGATTAAATAGCTAACAAAAAACTTTTATATGTAAATAAGATATCAGCCTTTATAAGCACATTCTCTGTATAATTTGCCACCGTTAATTCCCGCGGACGCCATATAGCGCACATCGGTTTTTGATGGCAAATTGGCCTCGGGATTAAGAACAGTTTGTCATTTTGTATCACCGGTACGTCAAAGGTTAATCAACTGTATTTTTATTATCTATACTAATATATAAAGCTGAAGAGTTTGTTTTTTTGTTTGTTTGTTTGAACGCGCTAATCTCAGAAACTACAAGTGGGATTTGAAAAATTATTTTTGCATTTGATAGCCCAACTCTTGAGGAAAGTTATTAGGCTATATTTTATCCCGAAATTCCCACGTGATCAAAAGTTACGCGGATAAAACCGCGCGCGGTGGCTAGTTAACTATAAATAAATTAAGTAAATATCATAATCTTAAATTGACAGATTCAAAGAAACGGAACGTTCAGTTGACAGGAATTGATACTACTGAATCGACATTGAATCGCTGAATATGAGCGGCCATCTTGTAATCGTAAGTCTCATTTTTTTCACCAACTGATTCGATATGTAAAAGCAATCGGATGGAAGACCGAACAACTTCATTGCGCCAATGTCATTGAGGTTATCAATTTTGAACTGTCACGAAAATCATTTGAAAACAATTCAAGTAAGTATAGTGAAGCATTGAGCAATACAGTAATAAATAACTCACGGTGGTGCTGGCAGCGCTGTGGCCGGCGGGCGGCGCGGGGCGACTCACCAGCGACAGATCCACCTGCAAACACACACACAATTAGTCGCTCCACCTTTGGCGACCGGCTGGTGTAGTGGTAACATACATTGCTTTCTATGCCGAGGTCCTGAGTTCGAATCCCGGCGGCGGCGGATATTTGTGTGATGAACACAGATATTAGTCGTCAAGTCATGGATGTTTAATGTTTATTTAAGTTTATTCTAATAAAAATATGTATTTATTCAATATGTATGTTTATATATTTCTTAAGTATATCAGTTATCTAGTATCCATAGCACAAGTTCTTTAAGAAACTTAATTTGGGCAAGATGATGTTGTGTGAGTGTAAGAAAAAAAAAACATTACACTGCCAGCTTTGCTACACGCAAGTTACTTAACACCCTGTAGGAATTCATAGTCGTATGATCTTTTAATTCATAGTTGATAATAAAATTTGGGTTAGTGAAAGGGTAAAGTCTACAACGTGTAACAAAATGGAGAGATAAATCTTAAGGATTAGCTTCTACACCATACGTAGAATATACAGTAAAAGAATTAGCATGATCAGTGCTGGTATAGACTTTCATACAATTTTATTTCATTATTTTACAGCAAAATATTTTGACAACCCTAGTCAACCTAATAAGCTAAAACAAGACTTGTGCCGCAGTCAGTGACCTTATGACCTTGCCCGCACCGGCTGAACTTCGTAGTATCTGTCTTAGTTACACATCACTTTATTTTACGCCATCTGTTATCGAATAGATTTCATCAAAAGCTAACAGCTGTTTTTAGGGTTGAGACTAAGATATTTTGATCTAAACTTTGAACTTGTTTTTCGGCCGAACCGTAACAGCCCGTTCACACATGATCCGTTTTACTGGATACGTTTTGCTGGATACCTTTTTTGTATGGTAAATACGTATACTGAATACTGTGCCATATGTGAAGTCGCTCATACAACTCCATGAAAAAAAACGTGTCCGGTAAAACGCATCCAGTAAAACGGAAAATGTGTGAACGGGCTGTTAGGATAGCAAATTTATGTTACTGTTACTTATAAACTACATCACCAAACACACAATTCCCTTCAGTATTCCCTCTTCATTATGTTACACGTTGTAGAATAGCACAAAGACTACTTTACTAACTTTTATTTTTTTTGTATATTAGCAACTTCACTAAGGGACTTGGGGCATTCTATATAGTATTGAACATACCTGATCAGTGTAAGCGGCGTGCAGCAGCGCTCGCGCAAACCGCCAACTGAACACCTTCTCGTCCACGCAGATCACCGAACTCTCCTTCGACGACGGATTGCGACGAGCTAACGTTGACCTGTAATGTAGATAGATACGTGGTTAGATAGTTAGAAAAGATAATCAACGAATGCAGAGCACTAAAAAAACCGTTTTCATGTCAAAACTTTGGCTGATTAGGTTGTAATACGGTTTTTTGGTGGGTGTGGGCGCTAGGGTCCTTACAGGCCACTTGTCACCAGCTGAGATTGAACCCACGGCAGATAGAGGTGCCTGAGATAGTTGGTCGGCTAGCTCTTTCTCAGGTCGTGGGACCGTTTTGGCTCAGTGATGGGAGAGAGGACAAAATTTATGAATAATGAGCGCCAGTCCCTCTCCACATACAAACGAGAAGACAGATATACTAAGAAATTAAACAACGAATACAGAACACAGTTGTTTATTGAAAATTACATTCAGTCACTAAGTAGCACTTATTGAAAATCAATTATACTAGATTAACACTAGATAATGGTGAGAGGTTACATTATAGGCATAGTTATTCTAACGGTAAAAAGAAGGATGACGAGGGCATACCTTTGTTTCCTTTTGGGTTAGATGTTTGTTAGGGAATATGGACCTGCTTCCGATAAAAGTTTGAGAGCTCGGCAATGGCGTCGTCAGGCCAAGATTTTATGAACTTTTCCACAGAACATTCACGAAAACATTGTAGGCTGCAGATTCAGGAAACCATCCTTGTTCACAAAAAGGAAATACTATAGGGGAACACTGTAGGTGAAATTGAAAGTACTCCAGAGAATATTGTGTTAGAAAACCATCACAGGAAACATTGTAGGCGTAATAGAAAACCCTGTAACAAAATAAATGTAATCAACACCCTATGTTACAGCTCAAAAACATGAAAACTAAGATAAATATGACCACGTGAGGGTCAGACACGATGAGACTTACCAACGAAGTGGGTTTCCTTTTTACTTTACAGCACCATGGGGAAGATGGCGACGGATCGCTCCTGTGGGAAACGAGGCTGGAAGAAGAGAAACAATATCCATGTAATTACGGTCCGCCATTACGCTTACCAAGAGAAAGCCAAACTCAATAACAACAATACTTACGAAATGTTACCAATGCATAATGCATTACATTAATGAAAAAGATAGCCCACTGGCTAATGAGGACCGAATTTCCTCACATAACGGGGTTACTCCGGCACTCCTCCTTGCTCCAATCTTGCGAGCCGAAAAGAAAGCCAAATGGCCGCGACCGATATCTATCGAACGCTCCCCAGTCTCGGTCACTCCCGCTCACTCAGGTGGAGAGATTCGGAACTAAAGCCCAAAAGGTGGCATAGATTATATAAAAAACTAACAATCAATAACAAGGGAACGAGGGCCCTAAAAAAAAAGTGTTACAAGGTCGCCAATGTGAATATTCTCCGTATTTTCAATAATTATTCATTCAATTTCAATGAAAACAATATGAGACCACCTCTAAAGTAAACTCTATCATATAAAATAAGAATATTCAAAGTCAATTCATAATTGTCCCAAAAATCGTGTCACAAACATACAAACATACACACGAATTGAGAACCTCCTCTTTTTTGAAGGTTGAACATTCACTTTCACTAAAAACTTTGTTATAGAAATATTTAAACAAATTAAATCAAAACATTAAAAAACTCATCATTATTTTCAACCGACTTCAAAAAAAGGAGGAGGTTCTCAATTCGTCTGTATGTTTTTTTTACACGATATATACTTCATTGAAAATTTAAAAAAAAATATGTATGAGTTCGGAGTATGTTAACGTGGATGACATCATAACTCAGCCAAAGTTTTGACGTGAAGTTGGTTTTTTTAATGATCTGCATTCGTTGGTTTTGCTTCACTGAATTGAGCTGTAAAATTAATATTTCTTTCCATCTTCTGTACCGCCTATCAACTCTGAAACGGAGCTCTGTCTTAACACAAACACCCTATATAAATAAATAAGTAATAAATAAAATCCCCAGATAATCACACCCACAAAAGTGTGAGTTAAGGGACAGTAACTGACTTTTACATTATGCAGTATGTTTTTATTACTATCTGTCGTAAAGGCGTCTGAGGCAGAGTGGTCGTTAAATTATGGAAGGACTTTCCCAGGAAGGGTAGCTTAGCGCGCAAGAAGTTGGGGGATAAAGCTCGTTAAAAACAAAATGAATGTTATAGAGACTTGGGATTAAGCGTTTTTGAAAATACTTTACTTTGAACACGGTGAAATGATTTATCTAAAAAGTAAATTACAATATTGAGAAATGAATGATACAACGTGTAACACAATGCGAGGTAATGTCTCACCGCAGCAGGCGCTGACCTCGTGCGTCTGCCGAGAGGAGCGTGTAACACAATGCGAGGTAATGTCTCACCGCAGCAGGCGCTGACCTCGTGCGTCTGCCGAGAGGAGCGTGTAACACAATGCGAGGTAATGTCTCACCGCAGCAGGCGCTGACCTCGTGCGTCTGCCGAGAGGAGCGTGTAACACAATGCGAGGTAATGTCTCACCGCAGCAGGCGCTGACCTCGTGCGTCTGCCGAGAGGAGCGTGTAACACAATGCGAGGTAATGTCTCACCGCAGCAGGCGCTGACCTCGTGCGTCTGCCGAGAGGAGCGTGTAACACAATGCGAGGTAATGTCTCACCGCAGCAGGCGCGAGCGCGCGCTGAGCACGGCGCGGTGCGCGCTGACCTCGTGCGCCAGACCGCCGTCTGCCGAGAGGAACGCCAACTTGCAGTCCGCCATGTCGCCTGCCGTGCCAATACAGGGTTATATAGACATTCAAACAACAATAGTAGATCAGTAGCCAAGGGCTGTAAGGCATCAATCGCAGCCCGAGATATTGAGGCGCACGAACGCATCGAGGCCGCCTACAGTTCGAGGGTGCAATTGATGCTTACACCCGAGCTTACTATTGTGCTTTACATCTCGATTGTGAGGTAAGTAGAAAAAAACCGACATTACAAGAATAAAACATTTTATTTGTTGAAATTTATAGTGAAATGAGAACAATTTTAAAATTTTAGGGACAGGTGTTTTCTATTCCCGCCTTTTTTCATTAAAAAGAAAGAAAAGAACTTTTTTTTTTCAAGATCGAAATGTGACTTCGCCGTTCGATATTTAAAATTGATGACTGTTATACTGACACGAAGACGATGCTGAATAGCGTCGATGAATCCTCTTTGGTCATTGCGCTGAATGCATGATGTCTATTGCCAGTATGATGGTTAGATGTACGCGAACTTTTTGAAAGAAAGAAGTGTTTTTTGTTAATTACTTACCGCCCTAGGGCTTTTCTAGTTAGATTATTACCCTAGAGCGCTAATTAGTCACCTACGAGCCCCATTTGGAGATAATAAAAACCTACTTACCGAACATGAGAGATGTAAATACAATTTTTAATATAGTTGCTCAAAAAGTGGCGTATTGCAAGGACGTGTAACGTTCGGGATGTGGGCTATTACACACTCGTGCTTTTTCTTTACCTTTTCCGAAATCGTACGTTCTCTTTTCCAACCGTCAAAATAATGTCTATAAAAAGAAAAAACAAAAACCAACCACGAAGTTTTTACTACAAAAATGATTGATGCAAATATTTCTAAAAAGAAGCTAACCTAACCAGATTTAACATTATTCAATGAGTTAGGTTGGGTTTCATCTCATTACATTTCATTTGCATTTCAAACCAATAAAAAAAATCTACTGAAGACTTGGATGTATGGGCATAGTTCCCTTGCCTACCCAGAATAGGTGAAGAAAACAAAAAATCTCTGCTTATATTCTTTTACGGTTGGTGCCATTTTGTTTATTGTGTTTTTATTATTTTATTAAATTGCTTAATTTTTTCGCAACTGTATTAAAAATAGTTGTTCAGTGCACGTGCGGAATCGTCATTGCAACTTGTTCCTACTTTTGTGGTAGACATTTGTCGGAACTCTTTGCAATGACAGGCTTTCCGCACTCGTAATGAAATATGCTATTGTTCTTAAGATTTACGATACAGTAGTTATAATTACACACGTAGTTATAATTACACACACTTAAAGTGGTAAATAAATAAATAATAAATTGTTTATTTCGGATAATAGGAACACAGATATCAATAAAAACAAGTAGGTACTTAAATTCTAGTTTATTATCTTAAATATTAGGTCTTTACATATGAAATTAGTGTTTTGTCGTACTGGCCACTTTAATCTCAAATATAGTAGATATTTGGTTTAGAATTCCAAATTCAAATTTATACAGCTATTTATTTACTTATCAATTTGTGTCTCGAAAACCGTATTTCTTTTGGTTTTTTCTCTGCGTCATTGAGTTCACAAAATATAAAATTTTAAATTTCGCGTTATTTAGAAATATGAGTTCCGCCGTGGCACCAGTGCTGCAGAAACGGCAGAAAGAATTAATTATGGGTGCTAATTAAACAAACTTCTTTTAAATAGCATTATTCCCCTCTAAAAATCTTAGTTGCCTTCTAAATTACTATGTCAGCCACAATCCGTGCCACAAACCACGTCGGGGTTATTTAAAAAAGCTCTATGGTTTATGGCGCTTCGCCGACCGCTGCCGCGGCACCGCTCGCTTCGCTCGCTCGGCTCGCGCACGTATATTACTATATGCAACCTAACTGCTCCTCCTCGCTGCGCTCGTCGTCGCACCTTACCGTACCGACTACGTCTTCCGGAACGGGAGCCCTTCTTGTCGCATAATATTTTTCATCGCAATGTTAATGAATATATTACTTAGTATAAATTATTATAGCATAATTATGGCATAAATTGCTTCAAGACACATTTTTCGCAATTAGAAGTTATTCGTGGCTAAGTTATGAAAATAGAAGCTTGATCACGTAGCCAAAAAAATTATTCTGTAGCTGGACTTATTATTTCTCATTAATTATGTGTGTGGCAATGGTGTGGCTAGAGAAAGCACAGTGCGTTTTTGGTTCCGACGTTTTCGTTATGGAAATATCAACCTACAGAACAATCCCCGTGGACGGCCGGAGACCAAAGTCGACAATGAAGAATTGAAGGCTATTGTGGAAGCGGATTCATCGCAAACTACGTCCGAGTTATTCCGTCCGGATTTAGTGATAAAACTGTTTTAATCCACTTGAAATAAATTGGGAAGATAAGAAAGATCGAAAGGTGGGCACCTCATGAATTGAGTGAAGCAAACCGACAAACGCGCGTCGACTGCTGCGTTATATTACTGAACCGGCACAATAATGAAGGGATTTTAAATCGAATGTGCCTGTAATGAAAAGTGGATACTCTACGACAATATGAAGGTTCAGCCATTGCAATCTGTGCAATGGCTGAACCCCGGTGAACCATCCAAATTCTGCCCCAAGAGAAAATTTACTAGAAAAAAGTTATTGGTAAGCGTTTGGTGGACTACTGCCGGTGTGGTGCACTACAGCTTCCTTAAATCTGGCAATAATGATGGATAAACTAGCCGCTAAACAACCGAGACTGGTCAATCGCACAAGGCCACTGCTGCTTCAGGACAACGCAATACCACACACTGCAGAACAGACTGCTAACAAATTAAAGGAGCTTCAATTGGAATGTTTAAGACATCCACCGTACTCTCCGGACCTTGCTCCAACAGACTACCATTTTTTTAGAAATGTGGATAACTTTTTGCAGTGGAAAAAAATCAAATCCGATGAGGCAGTCCAAACCGCCTTCAAGGATTTTATTGATTCCCGTTCTAATGCTTTTTTAGAAAAGGCATAAATGAACTGCCTTTGAGAAGGCAGAAGTGCATAGATAGCAATGGATCATACTTTGATTAAATAATCAATACATATAAAACTGTTCCGTTACTGACTGAGTGAGGTACTGAGTGACTGACAGACAACGTACAGCCGTAACTACTGGGCGTAGAGAGCTGAAATTTGGAACATACATTCTTTAGGGGATGTAGGGGTGCACTAAGGAAGGAATTCCCGAAATTTCCACGGGAACGGGAAATATATGATTTTTAGTTTGTATGAAAAAAACGTAAACCTCGAGTGCATGGGTGTGATACTTGGTATGAAGGTTCTTTCAGTGGGTGTCTGGTTGTATAGTTTCTGAAATTTCCACGAGAAGGGTAGTTAAGCGCATACGAAGTTGCGGGATAAAGCTAGTTTATTATATTAAAAAAATAAACGACTTTTATTCCTCCCATACAAAACGCCAATTTCATATGTAAGGACCTAATATAAAATGAATCCACTAGATTGTTTAGGGTTCTCACTGTGAAATAGTAGCTTTTTCAACCGACTACCAAAAAAGGAGGAGGTTCTCAATGCATCTGTATGTTTTTTTTTGTGTCTGTTACACGATATTTCAGACAATTATGAATCGATTTTAAAAATTCTTAATTCCTATGATAGAGAATACTTCATAGTTCGTCCCATATAAATTTCATCGAAATCGGTTGTGTACTTCATTGAAAATTTAAAATTTTTGAAACATTACGTATGATTTCGGAGAATGTTTACGTGGATGACATTATTTGTCGGGCAAAGTGTTGACATGAAGTCGGTTTTTTAATGGTCTGCATTCATTGATTATTTAACATATTTTACGCCAGTTGAGAATATTTTTTGGATCTACCATTATATAAAAAAAAACCTATGCTTTAGTACCGTATAATTAGTACGAGGGCGGGTCAATAAGTCCGTGACTTTTGGAATAAAACACACATTTTTTGATAAAAAAACCTTTTTGTTTTTCAACCTAGTCTGCCTTAAGCTCAATACACTTTGTCCAGCGTTTCTCCAATTTTTTATCTCTTCCAAAAAATAATTTGTCGAGGTCCTCAAAATAGGCCTTTGTTTGCGAGATGACTTCATCATTGGAGTCAAATCTATTTCCACCAAGCCATTTCTTCAGGGTTGGGAACAAGAAGCAGTCACTCGGAGCCAAATCTGGAGAATAGGGCGGATGAGGGACCAATTCATAGCCCGATTCATGGATTTTTGCCATGGCAACTGCACATATGTGCACCCTTGCATTGTCTTGGTGGAAAAAAAACTTTTTTCTTGGCCAAATGAGGTCGGTTCTTTTTTTCAAACCATCATTGAATCGGTCCAATAAGTTGGCATAATATTCCCCATTGATCGTTCTTCCCTTTTGAAGGTAGTCAAGATGGATTATCCCGCGTGCATTCAAAACAGTCGCCATAACTTTATTGGCTGACAAACCCACCTTAGCCTTCTTTGGCACCGATTCACCCTTAGAAACCCACTGTTTTGACTGTTTTTGGGTCTCTGGTGTGTTGTGATGGACCCATGTTTCGTCCACGGTTTCTAAACGGCGTAAAAACTTCTCCATATTGCGATTAAACAACGCCAAACCTTCCTGTGAAGTTGTTACACGATTGCGTGCGTTTGTGGTCGACTGTGAGCAAACGCGGCACCCATCTTGCGGAAAGCTTTCTCATGCCCAAGTGATCCTTCAAAATTGAAACCACTGAGCCATGCGAGATCCCTACGGCTTCCACAATGTCTTGCACTTTCAATCTTCGGTCGGCCAACACCATATCGTGATTTTTTTCGATTGTTTCGGGTGTAGAGACCTCAACTGTTCGTCTAGGACGTTCGGCATCTTCAGTGCTTGTACGGCCACAAAAAATTCAGTAAACCACTTTTTTACCATTGAAATCGACGGTGCAAAGTCGCCATAGTATTTATCAAGCTTAGCCTTGGTCTCCGTATTGTTTTTTTTTTCGCAAAAAATAATGCTCAATAAGCACACGAAATTCAACATTTTTCCATTTCTTCCTCAAATTACTGGGTAGTCTGATAAAGATAGCTGTCAAACACAAACTAACTGACGCAGCAAGTTCAAATTTTGACAGGAGTCAACTGACAGATGCCTGTTTACAGCAGTAGTGTTTCTTTTTCAGTAAAGAGGTCAGAAATTTAAAAAGTCACGGACTTATTGACCCGCCCAGGTATAAGGGATACAGGCGTGAAGTTATGTATGTTTGTGTACATACTATCATAGCATTACGGAGTGCTACTTAAATTATTTTTATTTATTTATTTAACAATTTATGTACACACAGTTGAGATACAATTAAGAGACAATGAATAAAAATAAGTAAAAAAGGTACAGCTTATCTCTTACGAAATTTCTTACAGCAGACCTATGACTGGAGAGTTTGGTATGAAAAGCAATAATAGTGTGTACTAAATTAATAATTAATATACATACCAATACATATACATATTATTATATATACTTTATACATATACATACATTATTTTATATATCTTAATATAATTTAGTTAGATAGTAATGTGGGTAACATAGCTTACAATAGCGAATAGTAGTGATCTTTGACTTTCTTTTTAAAAATAGATATCGTTTTAGACTCACGAATTACATGAGGTAACGAATTCCACAATCTGACTGCATGGACAGAGAAAGAGTAGGAATAATAATCGGTTTTATGAGAAGGCATATGTAAAAGTAATCTACATGGCGTATCCTGAGAGTGAGAGTATGAGAACCTTTCACGCAAATAGAGAGGAGTAAGTGGGTTATTAAGGAAATTAAGGATCCTAGTGTTACGCCGGTGCCGAATTTTTGAAGTTGCCTGCGATATTCAGAAACGTGATCGAATTATTATATTATTAGGAAATAAGTTTTTTTAGTTTTATTTTATTTTATTTATTTATTTAATTACATTTTACAGATATATTACACGTTTCTTGACTTCCGTAAACCATGGCTGGTTTGTCTGGAAGTTGCAATTCCTCTTATTCTATACCTAATTTTATATATATCTATTAAGCACTAGTTAAAGGTAAATACTTTTGAACTAAAGAAGACCACTAAATGTAATAAAAATACACTTGATTTAACCTATTTAACTATAAACGAATACAAACCAAAATAAGCGGGCGCGATATTATAAATTACTAGCTTTATCCCGCAACTTCGTATGCGCTTAACTACCCTCCTCGTGGAAATTTCAGACACCATACAACCAGACACCCACTGAAAGAACCTTTATACCAAGTATCACACCGATGCACTCAAGGAATAAGTTTTTTTCATACAAACTAAAAATCATATATTTCCCGTGCCCGTGGGAATTTTGGGAATTTTTTTCGTAGCACAACCAGTCACTCTTTGAAGAACCTTCATGCCAAGTATCACATCCGTACACTCAAAGAATAAGATTTTTCATACAAACTAAAAAGTCCAACCCCTTCCCGTGGGAATTTCGGGAATTCCTTTCATAACACAACCAGATACATATTGAAAAACTTTTACACCAAGTTTTACATCGGTGCACTCAAGGGATAAGATTTTTCATACAAACTAAAAAGTCCTATATTTCCCGTTCCCGTGGGAATTTCGGGAATTCCTTCCTTAGTGCACCCCTACATCCCCTAAAGAATGTATCTTCCAAATTTCAGCTCTCTACGCCCAGTAGTTACGGCTGTACGTTGTCAGTCACTCAGTACCTCAGTCACTCAGTAACAGAACAGTTTTATATATATATTGATATTGATTGTGCGTGCATATGAATGTAAGTCGCATAGTGTTATCGCCTGTCTAGCATCTCCCGTCCCGCTCATACTCACTGGACCATCGGAAGTTTTGGGCAGGCGACCGGTTCACGCGAGAACAAAAGACAGGTCAACACGAACATGTAAAAGGTGCTCTTGTTTTGTGGCCGTTTTGATAATTATAATTATGTTTTATTTTAATAATGTTGTTAGCTTAGAATATAAATATTGTATTGATTATTTAAATAATATATTTGTTTTTAATTAAGGTTATTTATGAAATATTTTTAAGTGTCTGTTTTATGTTTTTTTTTTGTTTTTTATAAGGTTAAGGTTATTTCTTATTTCTCTTGGTAATTGATTTATTAATCTAGGTGTTATATACGCGGTAGTCCGTTCACCATAGAAGTTATAAGCACGTGTTTCTATTAGATGTTTCATGTTATTTTTTCTAGTATTTATTGTATGTTGTATCGTTGTATCGTTATATGTAAAGTAATTTTCAGAGATAAGCAATAACTTCAATTTCAATTCAGCAGGTAAGATATTACAGTATTTAAATAGTTCTGATTCATTATTTTTGTATTTTATTTTGACACTATGTGGTACAATTGACTTTAGTAATCTTATTTGGAGACAATATATTTGATTTAAATATGTTTTAAATGTACGTCCATAGCTACTAAGGCCGTATGCGATTGTGCTCTCTGCCAGTGCATTATGCAGTTGGAGTGAAATTGCGAACGGTACTTTGTTTTTTTATTATCTTAAAATTAGCCATAACAGCTCTTAGCTTATCACACGTGGCTTCTATGTGCGGCTGCCAACAAAACCAAGGAGGAAATATATAGAGGAGCTGCCCTATCCAGTTTTCTCTAGGGACTCTAGTGAAGCCTACGCGCGGGGTGCGGGAGGGGTAAGCGGTGGGTTATGACCAATCATAGCCAAACAGGCGATGGCATTAGTCACCTAGTAGCGAGTAGTAAAAACCGGTTGAAACATAAGGTTAAAATATTCACATGATCATTAAAAAAGTTTAGCTATACTTTACTATGTGGCTCTAGTTTTTTAACGAAATTTCATACGTTCCAAATCTGTCAGAAAAACCGCGAAATTAAAGTATGTCTACTTGACGCTAGATAATGCAACATTTTTTCGCGGCATAAAAATCACCTCGGCAACAAATAACAACCTGGAATTTTGGATACAAATAATTGGAAAACAAACAATTTGTAAAAAATAATTATGAATGAAATTATCTTCGTGGTACATACATACAGACATAACTTCACGCCTGTATCCCTTATGGGGTAGGCAGAACACCAGAGGCTATCAAACCATCTGATGTCACGTTTGACGAATTTGGAGGTATGATAATGATGGATAGAGACTATTACAGTGACAGGGGGTCAGCCTATCGCCCGTAAAAACGCTAACAAAATCTCTGTCCCTTAACTGACTTTTACAGTATGCCCAGGAAGAGAAGCAGCTGGCACATTCTATGTTTTTCTTTCGCTTCCAGTCCAGCATGGAATGGAATCTTCGTGGTAAGTTAATTTTATTTGGATTGTCAATGTAATTCCTTTATAAAAGTATAGAAAACTAAATTTTACATCGAGAAACAATATAGTATTTAATATTTTTTTAATATCTACGCGTGTATGTACATACTTCACAGAAGTCAGCGACGAACTGACGCTACTGCCTCTAGCGAGGAATAGCTTGAACTAAAGGCTGTGACGTCAGGACAACGCAAATTGAAGCTGGGTAACTTTGCTTACAGCAGCTCTACTATGTATCTGCTTTGTAAACAAAACCGATGATCTATGATTAGGACTAGATTAGGTTTAGGTTAGACCTAGATTAATTAGTTAGGCAGCACCGCCCTCTCCCTGTCCGGTATAAGCTTTGGGCATAGAGGCTGGTCTGTCATGGGCTCTGTTTGTCTTTGGAGTCCAGTCTTAGAGCCGAAGGGGTTGTTCCTGATTGGTGAGAGCTTCCCATATTTTACTACGTTTGTTATTTTGTGATTGTTTTATTCTTGTATTTTGTGTAAACTAAATCAGCTCTTTAAGGTTAACTAAGTGTCGTTAATTTGTAAAGTAAAGTTATTGATGATTACTTATCTAAATTTAAAGATGATTCCTGTTGAGTTTCTTGCCAATCCTTCTCAACAGAAGGACATTCCGAATTGGTGGTAGTTCATATTAAAGAATGTTGAATACATCTATTTGGTTTCTTATTTAATTATTCTATCGTGTAAGCCCACACTGATTCCCAAAAATATAGACATTGAAAGTGTGGAATAAAATGATTTATAATCAATGAATGCAGAGCATTAAAAAAACCGACTTCACGTCAAAACTTTGGCTGAGTTGAGAATGTCATCAACGTAAACATTCTCCGAAATCATACATATTTTATCAAAAGTTTGAAATTTTCAATGATGTACTCAACCGATTTCGATTTAATTTAAATGGGACCAACTATGAAGTATCCTCTATCATATGAAACAACAATTTTCAAAATCAATTTATAATTGTCCAAAATATCGTGTAACAAAGACACAAAAAAAAACATACAGATAAATTGAGAACCTCCTCCTTTTTTGGAAGTCGGTTGATTATTATCATAAACTGTAGTTTAAATGTTTTCGTGTTATGGGTGGTGTAACTATTTTTTTTCTTTTTTACATGTTTGTCCACTTTTTTTGTTTTGATTATTTCGGCACTAAGAAACGGTATTTTCAAATCAAATCAATTTATTGCGGAAAGTATGGTAATATTTGATAGTACACATTATAGTATGAGCGCAAACTTTACTGTATTACAGCACGCAATATTGTTATCTTATGCATTTATTTACAATGTATTAATATATTATTACTATTACAATATTATTAAAAAAAATATATAATAAAATAATAAAAATAAAGTAAAATCCCCAGACAATCACCCCAACTACATGGCCCCAAAGTAAGCATAGCTTGTGTTATGGGATACCATATAGCGAACTAGGGGGGAACCTAGTATAAATACATAAATAGATAACCACCCACACACGGAACATTTTTTTTTTCTGGTTCCGCGCGGGGATCGAACCCGCAACCACTGGCGTCTGAGGCAGATAGGTTTACCCCAACGCCATAGTGGTCGTCTAAAACTCGTTACACTCCATGTCATAATTATTTACATTCTTATCTATGTCAAATTTACAGTTTAAACAAATCATTAATGTCATAAAAACATTGATTAATTAGCCATTAATCAATGACGTATTTAAATTTATGAAGTGGCAGTGTTTTGTTATCTCCAGGTAATTTATTGAAATTCCTAATGCACATTATTGGGCTATGTCTACGACAAATTTCAGTTTTGATATTCGGAAGACATATGCCCGTCTGCACTAAACATTGATCCTAAGTTTGACGACCGGCTGGTGTAACGGTAACATAAATTGCCTTCTATGCCAGAGGTCCTGGGTTCGAATCCCGGCGGCGACGGATATTTGTGTGATGAACACAGATATTAGTCGTCAAGTCATGGATGTTTATATATTTATTTAAGTTTATTCTAATAAAAAATATGTATTTATTCAATATGTATGTTTATATATTTCTTAAGTTTATCAGTTATCTAGTATCCATAACACAAGTTCTTTAAGAAACTTAATTTGGGCTAGATAATGTCGTGTGAGTGTCAGAAATATTTATTTATTATTATTAAGTTGATACTTAACTCTGTATTATGACGTGCCACGAGAATTGATTGACTTTTGTTGTCATTTGGGCTGTCTGACGTTTCATTTCACATGATCGAAAAGTAATGAGAACACTATAAATAATGTATTATGGGAACTTGTGTAGCTCAGGTTTCGTCAATACACCAACTAGTGAAGGGGAAAGGAATTTTCGTTTTTGAGACGATGTTTTATGCTTTATTTTTTCAAAATAGACTTGGTTAAATATTAATAAAATAAACATCAAACATCAAATTTAAATTAGTGTATTGGCTGAAGTCATCGTGGCGCCGTGGTTACTGTGTGTATCTTACGATATCACAGGTTAAGCAACGTTCGGCGCGGTCGGTACTTGGATGGGTGACCGCCGACCATTCGTTTCTCACGGCGACTTCCGTGCTTCGGAGGGCACGTTAAGCAGTCGGTCCCGGGTGCTGTATACTTGTATGCAGTAGTCGTTAGGGTTTGTCAGAAGCCATATCGGCACCCTGAAAATTCTGACATCCACCAGCACTGGGCCAGCTCGGTGGATTATGGCCTAAACCTCCTCGTCACCCAGAGGAGAGACTCATGCCCTGCAGTGGGCCCATTACACGGAGTTGTGATGATGATGATGATGATGATTGGCATAACTTTTCAAACGCCGTCGTAAGTTTCTTGCCTACAGTTATGACACCGATTCGCCATGTCATATCTTTAAGCAAGAAATTAAGCGTATCATGTCAAATCAACCGTCAGACAGGACAAATTACAATAAAAATCAGAGTAAGGTGCATTCACAGTTGGTTTAACTCCAGCTCTTTGATTGGCTGCCATGAGTTTGGGTTGCCGTATTAAATTTCGATTACAAAATACCGTTTGTATTACTAATAATGAAAGCACCTATATTTTTGAACGTCTAGTCTACTATAATTATTTCATATTTGAGCGTAATATTTCTTTCTTTTTTACAATATTTGGATTTATGCAAACATTCAGGGAAACTATACGGTAGGGCCAATATAGAGAAAACATACGTCAGAGGTAAACCAACTGCGAACGGACTGTACAGACTTAAGTATCGACTTAGGATCGGGATTAGGAGGAAGTTTAGTGCAGACGGGCATTAGTCTGTTTTTCTCAAAATCAGCATTGTCTATCTCAGACAACACTTTGCTGGAATTACCCCTTTGGCACATTTTGGTATTTTTTTATGTGTTTTAGATTTGCTCTCCGAGAAGGTTAATAATGGTACGGGCCAAAGCCAAGTACTGTAAACTAAAGACAGGAACTTTCCGACTATCCTACAAGTATTAAGAAAACTTGTAGTCTAAGTAAGGTAGACTACGGAAGTGTTAATGTTAAGGATGTCGAGATTAGTGTGCAGTGTGTTATAAAGAGTAAATTAAAACATAATGGTTACTGACCAGTCTGTAACAATCTCTTGAGGTCTGCCTGCAGCGGTCGAGTGGAGGCGCCGAGTAGAGCTTCACAGATGCGGTCCAGAGTCGCCGTGTCTACGGAGTTCGATTCCCCGCATGTGCACAAACCTGGAAACCAGAATGACAGTACATTTAAAAAACGTTTAAAAATAAAAAACACGACTACTAAAAACACGCTCTAAAAAGAAGGTAGTTTGCGAAAAAAAGAGTACGAAACTCTATTCTTGTTTCATACTTTTTACAGCGTGTTTTAGTAGTAGGGTTTTGTTTAAATTTTAATCTATTTTTCACTTATTTATTCGCATTTTCTTATTTTTAAGTCTCTCCAGTGTTAATTTGACATGACGTGAAACGTGACAGCCTCATACAAAAACTATTTTTTTCTCTTTCTGTCACGGCATTAAGAAACACTTAAAATAAGAGAATTCAATGTCGAATTGGGCCCAGTGTTTATATATTTGATCTGTGCTAACAAAGTTCTTTAAT
This sequence comes from Stenoptilia bipunctidactyla, assembly GCA_944452665.1. Taxonomy (NCBI): domain Eukaryota; kingdom Metazoa; phylum Arthropoda; class Insecta; order Lepidoptera; family Pterophoridae; genus Stenoptilia; species Stenoptilia bipunctidactyla. The sequence goes on from OX101746.1 coordinate 20,594,115, forward strand.
TTGATATCCCACATGAAACTGTCAGCAATGTTTTTTTTTAATATCTTTACTTTAAATCCCCTAGAGGGCGCTGTAGACAATTCAACGTGACGCTTATAACCAGCTGACAATGGGCATTGTTCATTTGTTTTACCTATTATTTTTATTGTGTTATATTAATCTTTAACCAATTTTGAGGGACTAATTTGAACAGTTTTATTTTTAAGTGTCTATAAATTTATATTGATTTTATTAAATTAGTACGTAATGACGTCATCAGTGACATTAACTTTATGAATATGTGTCAGTTAGTTAAAAAAATAACTATGTCTGTGTGCTAAAGTTGTGTAATGTCACCAAATGTGTAAACAAAAACATTTCAAAATTTGATTCAAACCAACAACTTACTTGATTTGATATTGTCATCAAGGTTAAATAAAGGTCAAATGGATTTTGTTTAAAATCTATAAAACCCCAATGTTTTTAAATGTTTTAAATCGGCTAAATTAATCAGAAACCTTATTCCTCAAAACGGATTTTCGTTTGAAGGAAATAATGAACAATGCCCATTAATACCTTAGACCACCATACCTTACTTATTCGAGGCAATACGTCATAAAAATGCTAAAAATAATAACACACAAACATCTGATCAACTAAATACCGATAAAACTCCTATAAAGAATGATTTTTTTCGTTGACGATGAAAAAACTAACCTGACACTTTTACACCAAAATATAGCCGGCTTAGTAAACAAAAAGGAAAATATACTTATTGAACTTCAAAAATTATCAGAATCAAATTGGTACTTTGATATTCTGTGTTTTTCAGAAACTTTTATAAAAACTGGGCATGAATCCAATATTAATTTTCATAGTTACAACATGGCTACCTGGTATAGTAGAAAAACAAAAGTTAATCGTGGAGGTACATGTATATTTTGTAAAAATTATATTGAATTTACAAAACTTGACCTTTTAAATGAATTTAATTGTGATTTTATATTTGAATCCTGTGGTATTGACATTCCTGAATATAAATGTTTAATAATATGTATATACAGAACACCTAACAGTAATCCGTATCTCTTTTTAAATAAACTTGAAAAATTACTCCAAATTTTACGTAAAAAAAGAAATCGTCAAATAATTATATCGGGCGACTTTAATATTGATATTCTAAAAAATAATGATATATCTACAGAATATGAAAGAATAATTAATACCTATAACTTTAACATTCACATAAGGGAGCGTACCAGGAGGAATGCCTGCCTAGACCAAATAATTAGCAACAAACCTGAGTCTGTAGGAGGTACACTCCCCCTAAACCTTTCCGACCATGAGACAGCTCAATACCTGAAAACGCCACTGCTGAATAAAAGAATACCTCCAACTATAATTTACACACAAAAACGGGATATGAATAACGAAAATCTTCGTAAATTCAATCAATATTTATCATCACTGAAATGGCAAGACGTATATACAGAATCAGATGCAAATAAGGCGTTCAATATGTTTTTTGACATTTATTCTTTATTGTTTGAGCAATGTTTTCCATTATACACCATAAAAAAGAAATTTAAGCCCAAAAAATATAGATGGCTAACAAAAGGCCTGAGAATATCTTCAGGGACTAAACGGAAACTAAGATTCACATATTATCGAACAAAAAATCATTCTGACCATGTTAAATATATAAGGTACAATAAACTATTTAAAAAATGTCTAGCTTCAGCTAATAAAAATGCTAATATAGCGTTTTTAAACAGTGCCACTAATGTATCCCGTGCCTCCTGGAAATTAATAAAAAATAATGCAGGCACTCAAAAAAACCAACATGACATTAAAGAAGTAAAGTATAAAAATAAATTGTACAACAACCCTGAAGACATATGTAACGTATTGAATGAGTATTTTATTAATAATACATCAAATATAAATCCGACATCGCATACACTAACGGAAAATAACATTAAGTTCAATAACGCCACAATGTTTCTATTTCCAACGGATGCCGCAGAAGTATCTAAGATAATAAAGTCTTTGAAAGATACAAATTCAGTCGGTTATGATGAGATACCGACAAAAATAATAAAACAATCAAGTATGTACATAGCCCCAGTATTAGCTCATATAATTAATATATCTTTCAAACAAGGAATTTATCCTGATAAACTCAAAAATACCGTAATTATACCTATTTACAAAAAAGGCAACAAAAATGATCCTTTAAACTACCGACCTATAGCCTTAATAACTGTTCTATCTAAAATATTCGAAAAATGTATGCATAATCGCTTGACCAAATTCATATCCACATTTAATATCCTTCATCCTAACCAGTATGGCTTTCAAAAAGGAAAGTCAACAACTCTTGCTGCATTTAATTTAATTGACGATATTATAAAATTGACAAACAAAAAAATTAAAGCTGTAGTGGTGTACTTTGATATGAGCAAAGCGTTTGACTGTGTCTCTCACAGCTTACTTTTGCGAAAATGTGAAGCTTATGGCATTCGGGGCTTAGCGGCTAACTGGATAAAAAGTTATCTAGAAAACAGAACACAATTTGTCCAAATAAAAAATACGGATAGTTCTTTCCTAGAGACTACTTGGAGATCTGCATCTAAAGTAAATAGGACTGGCGTGCCCCAGGGTAGCTTACTGGGACCCCTTCTCTTCCTATTGTATATAAATGACTTGCCACTTATAACTAAATTTCACATGACACTTTATGCAGATGACATTTCCATTTTAATTCCAGATAACTCAAATAATAATTTCAACGACATTATCAATAATACAATTCTTGACATAATCAATTGGCTTAGACACAATAATTTGACTGTCAATATGACTAAGACTAAGTATTTACAATTTTTAAATAAAGGGGCAAAAAAATTAAAACTAGAATTAAAATATAATAACGAAACAATTCAAGAGGTAGACAGTTACTCATTCTTAGGCATACATTTTGACCAACACTGTTCATGGAACTTGCACATAGAATATGTTTGTTTGAAAATAAACAGATTTGCATATGTTTTATGGAAATTAGGTAAAATGGCTGATAGGAAAACAGCACTCAAAGCGTATTATGGCTACGTTGCCTCAATTTTAAGGTATGGAATACTCATTTGGGGTAATTCGGTTAAAATAAATAAAGCCTTTCTATCTCAGAAACAATGTATTCGAGCAATTGCTGATGTAGATTCTTGGACGACTTGCAAGCCTTTGTTTAAAAGCATGAAAATCTTAACTGTACCCTGTTTATATATCTATGAAACGGCATTATTTGTAAAAATACACCCGGAATGTTTTGTGGAAAAAAAAGAAATCTTGAAATTTAATACAAGATTTCCAAATAAATTATGTTTACCAAATGTCAAAACTGAGATATGTATTAGAAATAGTTATGTCATGTGTATTAAAATATTTAATAAATTACCAACAAAGTTAAAAAACTTGCCGCTGACAAAATTTAAATTTATCCTACGCCAATGGCTTATAGAGCAATGTTTTTATACAATTAATGATTTTTTTAATAGCAAATTTGACATGTAATAAATAAAAGTATCTGATTTTTTTTTCTAACCTAAGAAAACATAATATTAAATATTTAATTAAATTGTATGCATGTATGATTTTTTAATTTGATGAATTTTAATTGAATTATATAGTTATTAATTGTTTACACACTGATATTGCATGCTGTAAGACAGTAAAATATGAGCTCAATAACGAATATTTACCACCAAATGTATATACCACCATATTTGAAGCAATAAATTGATTTTGATTTTTGATTTTGATTAAGAAGCTTCCAAAAACACCTCATTTGTATAATTATGATAACCGTTTAAAAAAAACTTTTATTGAATATAAAACTAATGAATTTAGTAATTTCAAAATAGAATGCATATACTCACTATTAACATTATCTATATCTACAAGTTCCTCAGAATTTCTGATGCGGTCCCATTCTGTAACGAGAAATAACAGTATATTACACATAAATTGTATTATATGAATTTGTTCCTAGATTCATAAAAATAAACACACACAGATATCTGGAGAAAGTTTAATTTCTCTATACATCTTATTAAAATGTCTGTCTGTATGTTCAGCTTGAACCGGTTTACCAATATTGTATAGATGTCGTCGTCAAGTGGTTGAATTAGCCACTCAATTGGACGCCTAGGCCGAACCAACGGCCTAGGCCAATAGTTGATTGAACACGAAACACTCGCCGTTTAACAACTTAGCGTGTTGAAAGTTAGCCCTTTGAAGATGGCTGACCAAGATTCAGCCAAGTGATTCAAATTTGGTACAGTTTTGGATAAAGTAATAAAACAAGTAGGTCAAGGTAAAATTATCTGTCATGACGGAAAAACCAGTCAAGCAAAAATTTTTATATATTAGATTTTTTTTTATTACTTTCTATTACAAGGAAATAAAAACCATTGTGGCGTAAATATAAATATCATAAATATAATAAAATTAGTTCCGTTTTAATGTTTTAATATTTAAAAAAATATATATCGGTTTTTATATAAAAACTTAAGTATTTATGGACGACTATTCAATACAATCACAACAACCTAACCAAACATCATAAATTTAACAATATACAATTTAACTAAATGGCTAAACAACGTTTAGCCCACGGAGGAAATATATAGAGGAGCTGCCCTATCCGGTTTTTTCTAGGGACTCAAGTGAAGCTTACGCGCGGGGTGCGGGAGGGGTAAGCGGTGGGTTATGGCCAATCATAGCCAAACAAGCGATGGCATTAGTCACCTAGTAGCGAGTAGTAAAAACCGGTTGAAACATAAGGTTAAAATATTCACATGATCATCAAAAAAGTTCAGCTATACTTTACTAGGTGGCTCTAGTTTTTTAACGAAATTTCATACGTTCCAAATCTGTCAGAAAAAACCGCGAAATAAAAGTATTTCTACTTGACGGCAGATAACGCAACCTTTTTTCGCGGCATAAAAATCACCTAGGCAACAAATAACAATTTGGAATTTTGGACACAAATAATTGGAAAATAAACAATTTGTAAAAAATAATTATGAATGAAAGTATCTTCGTGTTAAGTTAATTTTATTTGGATTGTCAATGTAATTCCTTTATAAAAGTATAGAAAACTAAATTTTATATCGAGAAACAAATGGAGGATTTAATTTTTTTTTATATCTACGCGTGTACATACTTCGCAGAAGTCAGCAACGAACTGACGCCAGAGCCTCTAGCGAGGAATAGCTTGCACTAAAGGCTGTGACGTCAGGACAACCCAAATTGAAGCTGTGCAACTTTGCTTACAGCAGCTCTACTATGTATCTGCTTTGAGGTTTAGCCAACTGGTTAAACGTTGCGATCAACGACTTGACTAATTGTCCCTAAGCCAGTTGAAACGGCCTAGGCGTCCAATTGAGTGGCTAATTTAACCAGTTGCCTACGACATATACATATGTAGATTCGAGCCAGTTCATAAGTCTATAATAAGCTTTTGTGCTAATCATGTTGAGTTTAGTTCATAACATGTTAATTTTAACAAGTATGTAGATAAATTGTCAAATATAAAGGGTGTTTGCTCATTACAACATAATCTTGTTAGGGTTTATAATAATATATATTTTTTTTATTTCAGATCGAAAAAAAGAAATAATTAAAACAAGTACTTAAAAGAGAATGCTTATTTTCCATATAAAAAAATATAGTACAGGTTATTTGCATATTCTTGTTGTATGGACACTCATAGAAGGAATTAAACCATACATACATACATAACTTCACGCCTGTATCTCTTAGGGGGTAGGCATAACACCAGGCTTTAAACCACCTGATGTCACGTTTGACAAATTTGCAGGTATTAAAATGATGGAGAGAGACTATTGCAGTGACAGAATATCGCCCGCAAAAACTTCAGAAAAACCAAAGTATATTTTATATAAACATATATTGTATATAATATAAGTGTGAGAGGAAGTCGTTTTTTAACACATTTTTAGAAGTGTCTGTTTTTTGGCATAGCGGAGAGAAGATAGCAGTGAGTCAAACTCAAAACTCAAACTCAAATATTCTTTATTTCGTAAGTATTTAAATACATTTGAAATAAGTCAAACAATTTACAAATTGAACTGAATCTACCACCACTTCGGAAAGTCGATCTGTTGAGAAGAAGTGGCAAGAAACTCAACAGCAAGCATCTTTTAAAAATAAGAGAAAAATAATACATAGTAACAATTTACAGCCAGGGAATCCCAATTTCTTGCATCCGGATATCTTAAAGTAAAACTTTTCACATAACACTTAAACCTTAAATCTATCGAAGGGTTAATAGGTTAATCTTAAATATTTTAGGATTTTATTATAAAATGAAGCGTACACATTGACCCATGAACGAGTTGATCTTCTGGAGTCTACTACTTATTATATTTATACAATAGGCAATCAAGTACTAGACAGAAACGTAGACATAGATATAGAGGCAAAGATAGAAGCAGAGATAGACGTAGCGATAGAGGTGAGAGAGAAAACAGATAATGTGGATGGAGATGAGGATAGTCGTGGACATAGACAGGACGTGGACACGGAAATGGGGAAGTCAGAGTCAAGTTCAAAAAAAGTCATAAAGTCATCAGCAAGTCAGAGTTCAGAGTTCCATAAAAGATATTGTTTTCACCGTGAACGACTGCTGATAAAAGTGGGAGCTGTGACGAGGAGTTGCCAGCAAGAAGTAACTGCAAGTTACGTTCATGGTGTTGATGGCGAAAATTAAACAGTATTTTGTGAATAATAAATAAATATAAATAAACAGCTAAACGATAAATAAAGAGCTTGAGGACTACTTCGGCGATGGGGTAACACTGTCTGCCTCAGCCGCTAGTGGATGCGGATTCGATTCCCGCACGGAACAAGAAAAAAAATCCCCAGACAATCACACCAACTACATGGCCCCAAAGTAAGCATAGCTTGTGTTATGGGATACCATGTAGCGAACTAGGGGGGAACCTAGAATATAAATACATAAATAGATAAACACCCAGACACGGAACATTTTTTATTCTTGTTCCGTGCGGGAATCGAACCCGCAACCACTAGCGTCTGAGGCAGATAGGTTTACCCCATCGCCAAAGTGGTCGTCAAATAGTTGGCCATGTAGTTGGTGTGATTGTCTCGGGATTTTATTTATTACTAGCCACCGCGCGCGAGTTTACCCGCGTAACTTTTGATCCCGTGGGAATTTTGGGATAAAATATAGCCTATAACCTTCCTCAAGAGTTGGGCTATCAAATGCAAAAAGAATTTTTCAAATCCCACTTGTAGTTTCTGAGATTAGCGCGTTCAAACAAACAAACTCTTCAGCTTTATATATTAGTATAGATGTATTTATATTCTAGGTTCCCACCAGTCCGCTACATGGTATCCCATATCCAACCTCTGTTTAGTTTAGGGCCATGAAGTTGGTGTGATTGTATGGGGATTTTATTTATTAATAATTGTTTTAAACTATCGCGGTTATTTTCACGATTTTCGATTTTATTTTCGCACGTCCGATATTTTGACGCTGTTACAAGCACCATGATCGCGGACAGTCAGTGGTAAGAATCCCGTAAATACATTAAATCATAGTTATATTTATTATTTATTTATTTATACAGGGCGTTTGTGTTAAGACAGAAATCGATTATTTAATATCACGATGTAACAAAGCAGCTACACAGCTTACCTTCAGTGGTGTGCGAGTACAGTTTGTGAACGCAGAGCAGCATTTGTGTGCGAGTCAACGCCGCCACCGCGCCCTCTAGCGGGATGCGGTACGAGCTGGAATATTAAAACATACGTAATGAATAGAATTTCATGTCATTTATAATGCAGAATTTGTCCAGTTTATTATTTTATTTACTATTATAATTACAACATTTCATTTGAACCCAATGTTATCTCTAGTTTTTTATTCTCATAGTGATTAATTATATTTTACATTTGACATTTTTATTTTTAATTTAGATGTGATTAAATTTTAATTTTAATTCAATTTATATATTCAATTTTTATTTGAATTAAATTAAATTATAATTTATTTCTTATTTTCTTTATTTAGGGTTTAATTATTTTATTTTATTTTTACAGATTCAAATTTTAAAATGTTCTATTTTATTTAAGGTTTTATTCAACTCAATCTCAAGTTATGTTTTTATTTTTAATTAAAAATTAAGGTCAATTTATAATTTTATGTTAATATAATCTGCAGTGGATACCTAGCCCCCTTACGCTTTAGCTGAAAATCAGCATTTTGTTCATTGAGCAATAATGTCGCTGAGCTATGGCCCTTGGCACTGCTACAGCATACATACTAAATCTATTATTATTGTTCTATTTCGTGTTTCTTGTATTTGCTTTGTGTATGTGTTTGTTGTAATTGTCAATAAATTTATTCTGATTCAGATTCTAATAATAAATAATGAAGTCTCACAAAAAACTTCAGTGGCAGAGCTTTTGTTTTAGATTAAAGTGTTTTACTTTTATTGAGTGTTTTTTGATAACCCATTTCTAAACAAAGGGGATTGTATTTAATAATATTTTTATTTTAAGCTTTTGCATTTAATAATGCTCAATTATTCTTAACCTAACCTATCGTAAATCAATATAATATATAAAACTATTCCGTTACTGACTGAGTGACTGACAGACAACGTACAGCCGTAACTACTGGGCGTAGAGAGCTGAAATTTGGAACATACATTCTCTGGGGGATGTAGGGGTGCACTAAGGAAGTAATTCCCGAAATTCCCACGGGAACGGGAAATATAGGACTTTTTAGTTTGTATGAAAAATCTTATTCCTTGAGTGCACCGATGTGAAACTTGGTGTAAAGGTTTTTCAATGTGTGTCTGGTTGTGTTATGAAAGTAATTCCCGAAATTCCCACGGGAACGGGAAATATATGATGTTTTAGTTTGTATGATAAAATCTTATTCTTTGAGTGCACGGATGTGATACTTGGTATAAAGGTTCCTCAATAAGTGTCTGTTTGTATAATGGAAGGAATTCCCGGAATTCCCACGGGAACGGAAAATAGGACTTTTGAGTTTATGCGTGTACGAAGTCGCGGGCAAACGCTCGTACAAAATAAAATTATATCTAAATGGCCCTCCTCTCCCCTCTTTCAAGTTGCTGTGCCCAACAGGGTCCATAATGCATGTTCTGCCAAATAAATTGTATAAGCACCTTATCACCGTTGTGGAATGCAATAAATAATTTGAATTTGAATTCAATCACTGAAAAAATATGTTAAATAAAATCACCCGACCAGGACTCGGAAGCTGGGACCTCTCGCTTCCACCTGCATTACTCCCGTTCCCGTGGGAACTCCGAGATAAAATACACCATTTATTTCAATCAATTTCAAGATCATACAGGATTAATACACAAAAATAAACAATAACATTATAACTATTAACCTGATCATCAAATTACAAATTAATGAATAACTGTGTATTTTCTTATGAAAATAAAATAATGCAAGCCACTCACTCAGGATAATGCTGTAGCAACGTAGCGAAGTATGAGCTGCGTACAGCGAGCAGCACGCGGCACGCCGGCACCGACCACCCGTAGCCTACTAGCTCGATGTCGCAACACGCGCTGTGGGGTATACAAATAGACTTTGTTTAAATTGGATAGTAGATAAAAACTTAGATAATCACCACGCTGGACTGGGAACTAAATAAAAATGAAATGACTGAAATGAAATGAATCTCATTTCATTTCATTTCATTTCAAAAGCATATGATACGAATGGCGGTTTTTAGTCGTACATATACGACCTTGGCGGAATGGACTCGAAATTATTTGTCGGTTATATCCGACCGTGGCGGTTAAAGGGTTAAATACAAAAGATAAGAAAATTATGGGTGAAAGAGTATTTATTTTTGCGAGAAATAATATCAAATATGCAAATACTGAGTCTTAAGATGTGTCTTAAGAAACTGCCTTAGAGTAGAGTAGACCGTCCTACGCGGTATTCAGCAAGCAAGTAAGCAGCACGGCTGAACACATTCGGTCAGTCTAACTAGACAGGCTAACTTGCTAACTCCTATCACATTATGTTAAATTTTAGTAAGACTGTCTGGAAACCGCATAGTGTAATAAGCCTTTTAAGTGTTGGGAAGACGTGGTAGAAGCAAGGACAAACTATACATACCGGTTCAAAAACTATCATCATATATGCGATACGCATTTTTAATAAATTGCCATCAAAAATTAAAGAACTACCTAGAAACAAATTTAAAACTGCCCTATTTAATTTATGCTTAAGAAAAATGTACTATAGCGTCAAAGAATATTTAAATGACAAAGAAGTGAATTAATTTGAAATTGCAATCAAAATATACATATAAATTATTTTTTTATAAAGACGGTTGACATTATAAGATAATAGTATATTATGTAACAAGTGAGCTAAGTTGCTAATTACAGTCGAGGCTGTGATTTGAGCCCGAGCCGCAGGCGGGGGCTTAATAATGAGCCGAGACTGTAATTAGCAACGCTCACGAGTTACATACGACGTTTTTCAACACACTTGTGAGTAAAAGACAGACATACGTGGTCATAAAATAACAAACACACTTGATAACAAAGCTGTGAATTGTGATTGAAAAATGGCGCCGAACCTCGCGCATGCGCGTAGGTTTTTTTTTCCGTCGAATGTGTCAATGTCTGTATAGCATATACAGCCTTTTAAGTGAAAATGTTTAATTTGGAGTGGAAAATGCAAATATTTTAATATTTTATAACAAATAATTGTAAATTGTGAATAATTTGTTTAATATACAAATTTATTTTACTAATATAAGGCGCAAACATTTAAAAATGTATATGAAGTGTATATGAATTTGAAGTGGTATAAAACCTCTTTGTTGTTTCTGAAAATATTTAGTGTATAACCCGGACCAATAAAATATGCTCTGTTTTCTCGCATGTTATTTGCACAAAGGTACAATTCAACTTTGTAGGATTCATTATATTATACACTAGGGTATAATATATTATGCACGCGTGACTTATAGCCCAGTTTATAGTTCTAAATTCAATAGAATAAGGCTCAATTTACCAGCAAGTGTGTTGAAAATATTTTTAACATTGACATTATAGAATACTTTTTGACTTATTTAAATATTGATTTGACTTTTATTTTGTGTTTGATTTATTGTGCTATATTTTTCTTGGTTAAATGACATAGTAATAATATTTTAAATTTATAAAAATGAAGATGTTGTACTACTTCCTCTAAATTTGCACGCTGAAATGACAGCAGTATGTGAACGCACTATTGTATATTTATTTTGTAACTCTTGACTACGCATGTACTGGCAAATAAAGATTATTTTCAACACACTTGCTCGTAAAGTGAGCCTTATTCTATTGAATTTAGAACTATAATCTGGGCTATAAGTCACGCGTGCATAATATATTATACCCTAGTGCATAATATAATGAATCCTACAAAGTTGAATTGTACCTTTGTGCAAATTACATGCGAGTAAACAGAGCATATTTTATTGATCCGGGTTATACATTAATTTTTTTCAGAAACAACAAAGAGGTTTTATACCACTTCAAATCCATATACATTTTTAAATGTTTGCGCCTTATATTAGTAGAACAAATATGTATATCAAACAAATTGTTCACAATTTACAATAATTTGTTATAAAATATTAAAATATTTGTATTTACCACTCCAAATTAAACATTTTCACGTAAAATAGGCTGATATGCTATACAGACATTGACACATTTGGCAGAAAAAAAAACCTACGCGCATGCGCGAGGTTCGGCGCCATTTTTCAATCACAATTCACAGCTTTGTTATCAAGTGTGTTTGTTATTTTATGATCACGTATGTCTTTTACTCACAAGTGTGTTGAAAAACGTCGTATGAAACTCGTGAGCTTCGCTCACTTGTTACACAATATACTATTATTTATTTATTAAAAACTCAGCTTAAGGCTAGGCTAGGGCTACACCGGCACTCACCTCATGTGTAGGGCGTGGCTGGCGGCGGGCGCGGGCTCCCTCGCCAGCTCCGCCTGCGTCACGAGGTCCCGCAGCGCAGCACCTGCCTCCAGACACTCGCACAGCAGGAACACATCCGACAGCGCCCAGCCGTACACCACTGAGCGGATGAAGCGCGCGTGCTCGCAGCCTGGGGGCCAGCGATACGGATAAGTGTGCAGCTCGAAGGTATGTACAGAAAACAGAAAGATTAACACTAACGCCCGTAGCACACCTCCGCTGCGAAACCGTTACAGCGGAACCGCAGTAATTTCGTCATGTCTTGTCCCGTGTACGAGAAGCGGAACACTAGCGAAACTGCCTGTTCTAACGCATAGATTTGACTATATTCCATCTCTTTCTCTGCGCGGTTTCGTCGATTTGCTGCGACGCCAGCCACACTTCCGCGCTCTAGCGGCCATTTTGTTGCGGTGCCGCGTTGTTTTCGCACGTGTTTGTGGAAATTGACAAATAAAAAGCGAAACTGCATTGTTTTTCATAAAATGGACGTCGATTTTACAGAAAATTTCATTCAAGCGGTCAGAAATAGACCAATTCTTTATTTATTAAATCATCCAGACTATAAAAATAATATGAAAAAATTGCACGCATGGAGAGAAATCAAAAGGGAATTAGACGAGGAAGGTATGTTGTATTTTGACTCTGATAACGACGACATTTCGCTTTTCGAGTTTCGCTTTTTATTTGTCAATTTCCACAAACACGTGCGAAAACAACGCAGCACCGCAACAAAATGGCGGCCAGAGCGCGGAAGTGTGGCTGGCGTCGCAGCAGATCGACGAAACCGCGCAGAGAAAGAGATGGAATATAGTCAAATCTATGCGTTAGAACAGGCAGTTTCGCTAGTGTTCCGCTTCTCGTACACGGGACAAGACATGACGAAATTACTGCGGTTCCGCTGTAACGGTTCCGCAGCGGAGATGTGCTACGGGCGTAAAGGTAATTAGCTCACCAAGGTGTACGACAATCTATTTTATCATCAAAATATATGTAATTAACCAAAACACTATGTAAAATTGTTTTTACTTTATAAAATCGCCTATATAAAGTTAATTTTAAGTAGCGCATCACATCTTGAAGGCAGCCTCTTCACATCAATCCCAACAACATTTCTTCTAAGACTTTTTAACATTACTAAAAGTTTTTTAAATTTTAGTTTGCCCGTACAAAAACATTTATACAACTTGTTCACCTCCTTGCACCAGACATTCAAAATCAATGCAATTCCTTTCCTTAACTCACTACCTCACTTAAAAATCAGTATCTTCACAAAAGTAAAATCTTCGATTCGAGATTCTATCGTAAAAACGCGAGGAGTGAATACTCTACTCAACGTTCTTTGCAGAAACACTAACAAAAGAATTCAGAGACACAAAACACACAGCAAAATAATCAAATGCAACAAACGCAAAAACTTATTTGGTTGAATACAAGAGTTCAAAACTAGAGATGCAACGATACCGATACGATAATCGTATATCGGCGATTATCGTAAACCTTTACGATCATTCGTTATCGTAAATATTACAATACGATATTTTTACGATACATTTATTTCAAAATTTTTAAAGGTTATGTTTCCAAATCGGAATATTTAATAAATACTAGACCACAACGAAGCTAAAATTATACTGGAATCGATAAAAATATCGAAAAATTACAATAAGCTAAATTAATTCAAATTCAAATTCAAATTCAAACATATTTATTTCAGATTTTACATCCATAGGTGTTAGTAATGACAAATTTTAACCTTAATGACTAGTGTTAGTTATCTAGTTATTTATTAAATTTATGAATTATAATTTTGATCAGTGGGTATAATACAAATTAAATGGAAATTAAATTAAATTAAAAACAAATTAAATCATATTAAAATTAAATTAAAAACAAATTAAATCATATTAAAATTAAATTAAATCAAAATTAAAATTAAAATTAAAATTAAAATTAAAATTAAAATCAAAATTAAAATCAAAATTAAAATCAAAATCAAAATTAAAATTAAAATCAAAATTAAAATCAAAATTAAAATTAAAATCAAAGTCAAAATTAAAATCAAAATCAAAATTAAAATTATTAAAATCAAAATTAAAAAATTTAAATTAAATCAAATTAAAAATAAATTAAAGTTAAATACAATTTTGCAATGAGATAAAATATGAAATAAAATAATATTATCTACTTATTTAATTAAGGCATGCTCCCGGCTGATTCCCAGTAGCATGTAGATTAACCCAGCGTTTTAATAATGGAGAATCCCACCTGTTTGCCAGTGCATCCAGGATGCTGTTCGAGGTGGCGCGCACCCGACTAAGCAGCGAGGCGCTGCGCTTACGAATGATGGCGTAAAAGCAATCAGTCTGCGCCTCGGCAAACATACCCGACGCACTACAATACCGCGGCAACCCAAACAACATCCTAAATGCATTGTTGTATTGCACTCGCATCGTACTATATACTCGCTGCGTGTAGTTGACCCATAAACTGCATGTGTAGAACGACTGGCAATACGCTTTAAACAAAGTCAGCTTAACTTGCTTACTACACCCTGCAAATCTACGGGCCACCATGTTGCTTCGCACACACAGAGCCCTACGCTCCCTCTCCACGTCCATGTCATCACTCAAGTCGTCTGTGACCCAGTGACCCAAATACTTGAACTGATGAACAAACTTCAAAGGTGTACCGCTCAGAGTCAATAGACTAGTATTTTTATAAGATTTTTTCCCTGCTTTAAATATCATCAGTTCACTCTTGGTTGTATTGTATTTAAGTCCATGGGTCACAGCATATGACTCACAAATCCCAAGTAATTTCTTAAGGGCTCCTATCGATGGACTCAACAGCACCATATCGTCTGCGTAGCTCAAATTATTCACACAAATACCGTCCACGTGACAACCGATGTTGGTGCTGCTGAGCTCCTCAATCAATCGGTTCATATACAAGTTGAAGAGCCTGGGAGAGCTCAAACCTCCCTGCCTCACCCCGCACTCCAACCCGTATACATCCGACTATGCCCCAGCCCACTTCACACTGTTCTTTTGGTGGTTGTACCAATATTCAAAAACTGCTGTTATTTCAGGTGGTAAGTCTGTTTCAGTCTGCAACTTTTGCCACAGGATATCGTAAGATACAAGATCGAATGCCTTCGATAGATCCAAGTAGCAGGCGTAAACTGGTGTTTTTCTCGCTGTGTAGTACTGAACAGTTTGCTTGAGGCACAGTATTGCAGATTCAGTTGATAAACCCGGTCTGAAGCCAAACTGAGCGTCATGCAACTTCAAATGCTTACTTAAATGTTTGTCAAGCAAACTGTCCAGCACCTTAGCTATAATAGTAGCCAGTGAAATAGGCCTGTAGTTGGACACATCGGAGGCATCACCCGTTTTGTTTTTAATAATTGGTACAACAACCGTATACATGAGGTCATTCGGTATATATGAGTGACTTACACAAAAGTTAAATAACATAGACAGTACCCTAGGCAAGTGGACCCCCGCCTGCCTCAAGTGCTCAATGCTCAAGCTGTCGTGTCCAGGAGACTTACCCTTCAGCATTTTCTTTATTACGGATACTACATCCTTGGCTGAGAACCTGACATTAACCTGTTAATGGTGCACAAAAATGTAAAAGTAATAATAAAAATCTATAATAAAATCCCCAGACAAAAAGTTTAATTTAAGTTTAAGGAAAAAACTTAAAAATTTTGTGTTTTCTGAATAAGAATTTGCCAGTAATAAATTACGACTACAATTAAAATTAATTAATAGTTAGTAAATGTAGCAACCTAAAACAAAACATAAGTTAATGATGAAAATTAATAAATATATCGATTAAATAAAAATGCATAACTTTTTTTAAATACTTTTACTTGACTTAGTCTTTCATGCAATAACATACATGATACAACAAAGTTTCCAATAAATTCATCAAAATAGTATTAAACAAATATCGTAATGCATTCGTATCGTAATTCGTTATCGTATTTGGCCATTACGATGTATTCGTCATTTGTATTGGTATCGTAATAGCAGTATCGTTGCATCCCTATTCAAAACCGTTGAAGAAAACAAGCTGTGTGAAACTTTTTTAGTGTTGGAAGTATTTATGAAAAATCTAACAAAGCATACTCAATAAAATTATTATGCGTCATTATTGTGGCCTAATTACACATATACCTAGTTATAATGTTAGAGTATTAATTACTATTTAAACTTCAAGTCATAAATGTAATGATTTGACATTCAAATATTGATAAATTGTTCTCTCAGATTATATATAAGAATTACCAGGCGTAAGTTTTTTTCTCAACTGGCGACATCACAAATATCGATTTCGAATGCAGCAAAAAATAAGTTCCAGTAATGCCCGCCATGTAGCGCTAGTAGTAATCGAATTAGGGTAATTTTAGGGAATAAAAAACTTTTTAATTGGATAATTAATTGATAATTTGGGGACTATTCAGTCTAAATGTCTGTATTTTTGTGAAAGCGCTTTAAATTTAAATGTTTTACGTGTTTCACCTTTGTACAAATTTTTCTGTTGTGTAAAACTAACTGTGTTAGTTATGTAACTGGGCAATGTCCGTGTAACTAACAATAAATAAATAAAATATATAACTTTTTCAATCTATCAATCCGACGCTTGACACCTCAGTCTCTCGTGACCACGGGGTCTGCAAAGACACCGAAACGTCGAGTCAAAATTTAAAATGTAAATATACGCGATAAATCCGGTTAAAAAGTGTTTTATTTATGAATCGCGAAAACTTAAGACAATATTAATTTTAGGGAAGACAAACTAGCATGGGCGGAACACTGGCTATGGCAACATGATGCGGCGCGGTTTATAGGTCAAATTGAGTCAAAGAAATACGTTAATAAAGTTTAAGATCCTAGTGAAAAGAGCTTGTTACTACTTACCCCTGTTACAACAAGCCCCTCGCTAGTAAAATATTAGGTAGTTACTTCTTACAAAATGTAGAGTACGGAGCAAAAAATTTTTTGTTTTTAATTTTTGTGTTATTTATCAAGATTTGTAAAAAGTCGTAGAACAAATGTTGTTGGAATTGATGTGGGGAGGGTGCTTGCAAGAGGGGATGTGCTAATTAAAATTAACCCAGTATCAATCACCCAAATGATTATTTTAAAATGTTTAGTTAATACCGTAATCATGCAATAAAATCACAACTCATTATGACATCAAAAACCTTATGGACACATGTATGGCAAGGTACAGCTTAAAATACATTTTTTCATAAATAAAACTCTTTTTAACCGGATTTGTCGCATACAAATTATACAAAATGACTGGTACATTGGATTAGAGTGTGTTGATGGGATTATATATCATAATTTACCAATATTTATAGCTACTTTCTACGAGTTAAGTCTTACAGATTTGAAGATAATAATAATAAATCTATACTAATATTATAAAGAGGAAACTTTTGTATTTTTGTATTGAATAGGCTCAAAAACTACTAGACCAATTTCAAAATTTCTCTTACCATTACTTAGAGGGATTCTTCCGAATCCGTATAGGCTACTTTTTATCCCGAAAATCTCGCGGGAATCGAAATTGCGCGGGTCAGCTAGTATTAAATAAATAAATATTTCTGACACTGACACAACATTATCTAGTCCAAACTAAGTTTCTTAAAGAACTTGTGTTATGGATACTAGATAACTGATATATACTTAAGAAACATATAAACATACATATTGAATAAATACATATTTTTTATTAGAATAAACTTAAATAAACATATAAACATCCATGACTTGACGGCTAATATCTGTGTTCATCACACAAATATCCGACGCGGCGGGATTCGAAACCAGGACCTGTGGCATAGAAGGCAATGTATGTTACCACTACACCAGCCGGTCGTCAAAGATATAAGAAAAGCAAAGTTAAGTATATAACTTTGCTAACTTTTTTTTTATTAGCTCATAAGAGTAGGCAAAGGAACATAACCATACATACAGTATCAATGTAGTAGATTTTACTTTATCTAATATAAAAAAAAATCAATGGAGTACATTTTATCTTGATGATGCATAATCGGAATTATCGGAGTAATTAAAAAAAAAACTCGTGATTTTTGAAGATTTGTAATAATGTTTAGCATATCATTCAAAAAGGGGATAAACTGAAGAAGATTTTGAAAGTATTTTAAAATTCTCTTCGTTTCTTTTTATTTTTTATTGTAATATAAAAGATTGTAGTAAAAAAAGTATATGATAAAATTTATGAAAAATTATAATTTATATTTATACCTATAATACGAATAAAATTTATTATGGGAAGACACTCAAACAAGAAAAAAGTTATTTCGATTAAGTAAAAAGTGAAAATTTGGGTTTTTTTTTGAAAATTATGAAAAGCTTTACTAAACTATAGGAGAAAAGCTAGTAGTACTTGAAGCAAGTATATTCAGAATAGGAACCCCTACTCCCTGTTCCAATTTGACCAACTGTGTATCCTGTATATTAAAATTTAGCAAAGTAGTCCGGTTAAAAAGTGGTTTATTTAAAATTGTGAATCATGTAATGAATAATGTCAAAACTATTATATACAAACATATCCTTAAAATTATGTTTGCATTTGGGAGATATATTTCATCAAAACAGCAATCGCTATTTGGTACATAGTATAAAAAATAAGTGCTTTGCATATTTTTCTGAAACTGTTATTTTTGGATTTCGTGTAATTTAATGATGCATGTGGCTACCTCAATAATTAAAAGCATTTTAATTTCTAAAGCCCCGGCTAGACTTGTTCAAACAAGGGTTCAAACCAGGGTGACTTTTGTTAACAACCAACGCCGAATTTCATCCACACTGTTGTAAACGGCGTTTCAAACAAGCTTCCAACCAACGACGTCAACCATAGTCGCGCTAAGCCGCCAAGGTCAAGCGAAAGGTTGCATACAGCCTTTTGAAAACTAGCAAAGTCACCTTGGTTAGAAACCTTGTTTTAAACAGTGTAGCCGGAGTTTAAGTAATAACTAGAATAGGATATAAATTAATAACAAAACATGTAGCCTACCTTTGTCCCCGCCAGCGTTGGGCCGCCTCGGGATGAGTCGCCGCAGCGTCGCGAACCCAGCTCCGCCAGCCTTCTTCTTGCGCTCGCTGCAACACCATCGGGGTTCAGGTTAGAAATACGTTAGTTATAACACCTTAGAGGTGTTTGTGTTAAGGCTGAGCATCGATTCAGGGTTGATAGGTGGCAGAATAGAAACAAATATTCAGTCAAAATGTTCTTTCAACGCAATTTAATTATTAGTATATATTTCATTACATCATATAACTACAACACTTATATTTACCCCCTCTGGTCATTACATGTCAAAGATTTTATATTATGTTCTTTAATAACATTTATAGGCACAGTTTTAAGTCTAATAGGTTACTTTGAGAGATTTTGCGTTTTAAATTTGTTAACACTTTCATTAAGCCTGCTAGTACTAATTGGTTTGGTCGGAGAAGGTATTTATCAGCATAACACACTTATTTACACGTATTTGTATTCTATTATATCACTCCAATGATTGAGTTAAGTTCTTTACGCATTTATTATCAGAACACGAGGGGTTTGCGCACCAAATCTAATTGTTTTCTTATAAATGTATTGCAAAATGACTATGATTTAATTATTTTAACCGAAACCTGGCTTACAACCGACTACAGTGATAGTGAATATTTCTATAATAAGTACGACGTATATAGAAGAGATCGTGTTGTTAGTGACGAGCGGGGCTCCCGTGGCGGTGGTGTACTGATTGCGGTGCGGCGGGGCATGTGCGCGCGCCGCCGCGACGACTGGAACACTGAGCGCGGGGCCGAGCTCTGGCTCAGTTTGGAACTCGGGGCGGCGGCGGCGCCCGCGCATGCCTCCCCTGGCGCCTCCCAACCAGTTCATTCAAAAATATTGACTCTAAATATTGCGTGTTGCTATTTTCCGCACGGCAAAAATCACACGGACTCGCTTTTAAATTTTTATGACAATGCTACTGAAACTATTATAAATAATCCAAATGATTATTTTATAATATTAGGCGATTTTAATATCTCACACGCTATTTGGTACTTCGATAATAATAAAATACTTAATTTAAATACAAACAACAATTCAAATGCTATCTCACTTGAAGATTTCATGCAATTTTCTAACTTAAAGCAATATAATAGCTGTACCAATTGTAATAACAGAATCCTAGATTTAATACTAAGTAATTGCGATTGTATTGTTACTCACTCATCCCACCCATTGACTGCAGAAGACCCGCACCACAAGGCACTCGATGTAAACTTTATGTTACCTACCACAGCCTATATTCAAGAGAATGAACATTTTAAATTAATTTACTTTGCTGCGGACTTTACCCAAATAAGCACGGGACTAAGGGAAGTTGATTGGGAGAAGGAATTTCTAAATTTAAACACAGAAGAGTCTGTTAATTATTTTTATAATATTTTGTATGATCTAATGGAAAAATTTATACCCAAAAAAATTGTTAAATTAAATACAAATTCTCCTCCGTGGTACTCTAAAAATCTGATTAAATTAATTAGAAGAAAGAATAAAATTCATAGCCGGTGGAAAAAATATAATAATTCTCTAGATTACCAACTCTTCTCCGAACTGCGCACCAAAGAAAAACAATTACAAAAAGAGTGTTACTCTAATTACATAAAGTTTTCAGAAGAAAACATCAAAAGGTCGCCTCGTTATTTCTGGTCGTTCATAAGATCAAAGCTAGGAATTAACTCAGTGCCCGCTCACATGTTGTATGATGACAAATGTTCAACAGACTCGGCAGAAATTTGTAATATGTTTAATAACTATTTCAACTCAGTCTTTGTCCCTAGTGATAGCTCTATGCAGGACAACGATTCAGTCGCAAATGGCAATACATCCATAGTTAATATTTCCTCAATTGAAATATCACAACCAACTGTTATGAAAATGTTTAAATTGGTAGATGTACATAAAGGCGTTGGCTGTGACAGGGTTCATCCACTACTTATTAGCAAATTGCACAAGGAATTTTCAACTCCACTTACCATAATTTATAGAAAATCTATTTCTGAGGGATGTTTTCCGAACATTTGGAAAAAGGCTCTTGTAACCCCAATATTCAAAGGTGGCGACAAGCATGATGTGAAGCAGTACAGACCTATCTCTAAAATTTGTGTTTTTGGGAAGATTTTTGAAAAATTAATTACAGCTTCTTTAAACTCTCAACTGCTTCACGTACTGTCTGATGAGCAGCATGGATTTTGTCGGGGTCGTGGTGTCAACACTAATTTGGTCTCATACGTGGACTTTATATTGAATGCCATGGATGCTGGATATCAGGTGGATGCCGTGTACAGCGATTTCTCGAAGGCATTTGATAAAATTAGTCACGCAGTTCTCATTAAAAAGCTTTGGGAGATTGGTGTACATGGCGATCTCCTACGATTGATCAAATCCTATGTTAGCAACCGCTCTCAGGCAGTTACTTTAAAAGGTTTTCAATCTTCTTTTCTTTTGAACTCTGCAGGTATTCCACAGGGTTCAATTCTGGGTCCTTTTTTGTTTGTCCTGTACATTAATGACATAGGAAGTTGTTTTAATAATTCACTACATCTCCTGTACGCTGACGACACAAAAATTTATAAAATTATCAAAACTATAAATGATTGTCAGGATTTGCAGAGTGACATAGATAGATTTGAAAGCTACTGCAAATGTAATCAACTACTCTTGAATATTGAAAAATGTCACATAATCACTTTCACGAGAAAGAGGGTTCCCATAATGTACAACTACAATGTTGCAGGGCGGGCCCTAGATCGAGTCACTTCAATACGGGATCTAGGCGTAACTCTGGATTCTAGACTGCATTTTAATGAACACGTTGATATCATAACAGCCAAAGCGTTCAAACAATTGGGTATGATACTACGAATAGGAAGACCTTTTAAACATGCCAGCACTCTCAAATTACTGTATAATGCATTTGTTAGGAGCGTGTTAGAGTTTGCAAGTGTAGTCTGGAGCCCACAGTATGCTGTCAACAATTGCCGAATAGAAAGAGTCCAAAAGAAATTTGTGAAGTCGCTTAATTATTGTGCTTCTCAAAGCACAGACTACGTTGAAAGCGCTTTGAGACATAATATACAACTGCTAGACTTAAGGCGCAGATACCTGGATACCATATATCTATTTAAGATAATAAATAGCCATGTAAATTGTTCTAACCTTCTTAGTAAAATTATTTTTAAAGTACCTCGACCTTCCTCTCGTTCCACAGATACCTTCTACATAACACCTTATCATACTAACTATGCGAAAAATACCTTCTCCAGGCGCTCTTGCTCTTTCTATAATAAATCCCTGAAATCTCTCGACATTTTTTGTGATAATATACATAAATTTAAAAAAGATACAAAGACGATCTTGTTTGAATGATTACTGCCTAATCATTTATTTCTGTAATGTTTATTCAGAACCTATTATGTAATTATTGTGTTAATTTCCTTTAGTTTGCTTTTGTGTGTTTACATGTTTCTATTTTGTTATATCGTATATGGTACTTTAGGTCAAATTGTATTCTTTAAGTTACAAATATTAGTTAAAGACTGTATGTTACCTTAATAAATAAATAAATAAATAAAGAATAACATGGAAAGCAATGTTTATTATATGGCCCAATTCAGTGTAGAAAAAAAGTTATTAAGTATTGACTTTTTCGATTTATTTTGTTTAAATACTTCTGTACATAAAAGTACTTAATGAAATTGTTTGTTTTTTTATTTTTAATTCGCATTTCTTTAAGTTCAATAGGTACTTATACTTCTAAAATAAAACGAAACACATATTTTGTTTTATGTGTTATGTATGATATAAATAAAACCACATGCAAAATTAAAGTGGTTCCCCCCTACGTAAAATAAGATTTCTGGGTATACAGTGGTACAAACACTAATAGTAGATTGTTAGCCAAGGGCTGTATGACATCAATTGCATATGAGGTTTTTAGCTAATTAGTCCGAGTATGCAATTGATGCTTACATCCGAGGTTAACACTCTGCTTTACATATCGACTGTGAGGTAAGTAAAATTGTACTTCTTCTGCAGTAAATACCTTCGATTTCTTGTTTTTAAAGCCGTCAGACTGCCTTTTCAAGAAAGCAGTAAGTTTAGAAAAATCTTTCAAATTCACGTCATGTTTTGTCATCATTGTAGTTTTTAGTATGGAATAAAAGCACCATAAACTGGAAGGTTGTAGCTTCTTAGATAATTAATTAAAATATATAGAACTGTTCCGTTACTGACTGAGTGACTGAGGTACTGAGTGACTGACAGACAACGTACAGCCGTAACTTCTGGTCGTAGAGAGCTGAAATTTGGAACATACATACTTTAGGGGATGTAGGGGTGCACTAAGGAAGGAATTCCTGAAATTCCCACGGGAACGGGAAATATAACACTTTTTAGTTTGTATGAAAAATCTTATTCCTTGAGTGCACCGATGTGAAACTTGGTGTAAAAGTTTATCAATGTGTGTAAAAGTTTATCAGTGTGTTATGAAAGGAATTCCTGAAATTCCCATGGGAACGGGAAATATATGATGTTTTAGTTTGTATGAAAAAATCCCATCCCTTGAGTGCACGGATGTGATACTTGATATAAAGGTTCCTCAATAAGTGTCTGTTTGTATTATGGAAGGAATTCCCGAAATTCCCACGGGAAGGGGTTGGACTTTAAAGTTTGAATGAAAATCTTATTCCTTGAGTGTATGGATGTGATACTTGGCATGAAGGTTCCTCAAAGAGTGACTGGTTGTGCTACGAAAAAAATCCCAAAAATTCCCACGGGCACTGGAAATATATGATTTTTAGTTTGTATGAAAAAAACTTATTCCTTGAGTGCATGGGTGTGATACTTGGTATAAAGGTCTTTTCAGTGGTGTCTGGTTGTATAGTTTCTGAAATTTCCACGAGAAAGGTAGTTAATCGCATACGAAGTTGCGGGATAAAGCTAGTATGATATAAAAACACTTTCAGAAAGAGATTTAACTTTTTTTCTGACCGCCAATTCATAAATTCGTCGTATGCCTTCACATATCTTTCTTTCGAGTTCGGCGGTAATAGATTTTCTAAAACTTTTTTTGCTTCTTCTTTTATAAAATCGGGGATTAGATCCGTCTTGATAGGTGTTTTCGCCACATTTTTCAAACTTGAGAAAGAACTCCAAAACACGAAAAAAAATTACTTTCGCGCCTAGCTAGTCGACTGCCTTTTTTACTTTTTTAAAAGCACGTCAAATCTTGCTGGCCAGTTTGATTTTTAAATCGATTTCATCTAACATACGATGCGATCGCGAAACAAATAGTTCGATATTTAAAATAAAATCTTCATAAATTCTAATATAAATTGTCTCGATTCCGACTTGAATAAATAGTCGAACCGAGAAAAAAATTAACTTTTTAAAAGTATACTTCTTGCAGTATGACTATGACAGTTCTTTTTTCAAATTCCAAAACCTATGCAGTAGTGCGAGCACAGAACTTTATCGAATCGTTTGTTAACGAATGTTCGTATAGTATGGAGACGGTTTTTAAGAAAAAATTTAAATCTACCCATTGCCTCACGGCCAGCTTAAATAAATGAGTGCCTTGCTAATTTTGAATGTTTGTAAACATGTTGTACTCATAAATAATTGTAAAATAAAAAATTACAATGTTACTCAAAACTTGCAACCGACTCCATACTATACGAGCATTCGTAAAAATTCGTTAATATACGATTCGATAAAGTTCTGTGCTGGCACTTCTGTAATGATATCCATACACCGCGGCATTCAGGGAAGTAAGTGACTACTTACAGAGCAGGTGACATGGAAAAGAGATTAACGATCAAACCATACTCCTACCACTAATCAAAGTGACATTTATGGTCCACACATAATCCTCCCGCTAAACAAAGTGAAACTCATAGGTAGTTTGTAACACTCACCGGATCACGTCCGCCATGGTCGGCGGAGTGATGGCCACAGTCGCGTCGTCGCATGACTCTCCCTCCTGAAAATATTAAATGGTATTTTTATTACAGGCCTGAGGATTGCATGGATGAAAATAATTGTAGGGGAACCGTCTCGTATTGTTTACACAGTAATACAGGGTTGTTTTTTAGCCACCAGCCAAATTTAAAAGTTATTTTCTTTGATAAGATATAAAAAGGTACATGCATATTTATTTTAGTATCGCTCATGACAAAAAAATAATATATTGCACCACAATTTTTTACAAAAAGTCGCT
This sequence comes from Stenoptilia bipunctidactyla, assembly GCA_944452665.1. NCBI lineage: Eukaryota > Metazoa > Arthropoda > Insecta > Lepidoptera > Pterophoridae > Stenoptilia > Stenoptilia bipunctidactyla. The sequence goes on from OX101746.1 coordinate 20,619,513, forward strand.
GTTGATGGACACAGCTAACACGACGCGTCATTTCATTGATATTACTACGACGTAGTACTACAAGATGTTTAGCAGTAGCGCGTAGTCATCTTTATTTTTATGGTATTCATTCATAATTTAAAGTGACCATGCTTTGCTTAGTATATTACTTTCCTTGTAAAAAAATACATACCCTTTTCTTGTAAAAATCTGGCCGGTGATTACAAAAACAACCCTGTACAAATGTCTTAAAACTTCTGATAATCTTAAATAAAACAATTTTCAACCTGATATATGTATAGAGTATAATTTTTATTATAAGTATTCTTTTCAGAGCCCGTGGTCACGAGCGCTGTCCAATGGTTCAAATGAAAAATTATATATAATTATGCGCGAAAAGTCAGGTTCAAAGGTGTTTTATTTTTGTATTTTAATTTATTTTTCTATGTTTTATTTGAAGATATACTTGGACGAAAAGGAATTTCTTTGCTACGTAGCAGGCCTGCGAGCCTAGTGTGGCGGCCACTGTCCTCCTCATTCTTGTAATTTTTTTAAAGGTCTTTTCTTTAAAGTTATAATTTGTTTTTTTTTTTCAAAAAAGCTAAGTCGAAAAGCACTCTTCAAAGTTAATAAAACACTTTTTAACTGGATTGATCGCGTATATTTGCATTTTTAATTTTAACTCGAGGTTTCGGTGTCTTTGCAGACCCCGTGGTCACGAGCGACTGAGGTGTCAAGTTTCGGATTGATAGATCGAAAAAGTTATACATCATCATCTCCATCTGTTTCAACACCTCAGCCGCTCGTGACCACGGTGTCTGCATAGACACCGAAACGTGGAGTTAAAATTTAAAATGTAAATATACGCGATAAATGGTTAAAAAGTGTTTCATTTAATTGTATGAATCGCGAAAACTTAAAACAATATTTCACTCTTCAAAGTATTAACGTTTTCATATATGTAGTAAAATAACATAATATACCAATACGTATTATAATTTTGAAGAGATTAGTTTAATTTAATTTACGAATTACTCATTTATTACAACTCTATGTAATGAGCCCACTGCGGGGCCATAAGTCTCTCTCTTGAATGGCGAGGAGGTTTATCCCGCAAACCACCGATCTGGCCCAGCTTGGTTGAATTTAAAAAGATTAGTGTTTTTGGGCTTCCATGCTGGACTGGGAGCAAAAGAAAACATAGAATATACCAGCTTCTTCTCTTTCCGGGCATACTGTAAACCTCAGTTAAGGGACAAAGGTATCATTGGCGTTTTTGTTGCCGATAAGCTGACCCCCTGTCATCGCAATAGTCTCTCTCCATAATTATAATAGCTCCTTTGTCAAACGTGACATCGGATGGTTTTATAACCTCTGGTGTTTTGCTTACGATAAGGGATACAGCGTGAAGTTTTTTTTGAAAGCTTTTTATTCACAAACTCAAAAATCGTGACGAAAAAGGAATAAAGCTGGCACTTCGTTCCTCACCCTAGCGACCCTTGAGGGTACTGCAACAAGCTAGGTAAAGTGGGGCTTTGTTTGTATTTCAATACCAACTTTCATCCCCTATTTCAACTCTTTCCCACCTGTATTTCGCAATAATAAATAACCTACGTCATCTCGCAACTTCGAGTGCATTTCTGTACTAAATTTCATCACAATCGGTCCAGTGGTATAGTCATAACAGAGTTCTCTTCGCATTAAAAATCTTGAAACTCAAAATACTTATTCGTCATTTCGTAGAGACCTAGTTTTATTGCACTTGAAACAAGTCACATAATCTACAAGTTGAAATGCATCTACCACCACATTATACGCACGGATTGATGTTGTGAGTATGACATTTCTTTGTATACTGCACTGTATGAATCAATAAAGTGTTAATAACTCATTCATATGTGCGTAAGTTCATTGTTTGTTTCGTTTGTGACTCGGATGGCGATATCTTCACTGACTCAGTTCCTGTTGATATCTGTGGGATACCTATTATCATAACATATTGTCTTATGTTTTCGCGATGCATAATATCAAATTAAACATTTTTTAACCGGATTTACCGCGCCTGCGAACCTCGACGTCTGCAAAGACACCGAAACGTCCAGTTCTTTGAACTGTAATTATACGCGATAAATACGGCTGGACGGGGAGCGAAAGAAAAACATAGAATGAGCCAGCTGCTTCAATTCTCGGGCATGTTGTAAAAGTCAGTTAAGGGACAGAAGATTTATTGGCGTTTTTGCGGGCTATAAGCTGACTGACCCCCTGTTACTTCGATAGTATCTCTCCATCATTATAATACCACAAAATTTGTCAAACGTCACATTAGATAGTTTTATAGCGTCGGGAAAAGTGTAGTAATGTAATGTCCCTTTATTTGTTTATAGGGAATTCTGGTGAAAAATTAAGAATGAGTTTACTAAATAAAAAAATAAATATACAGTAAAATCATTGAAAAAAACAAAGTCCAGGTCGAAAACGCTTGCACTCAGGATTATGCTGATAAATTAAGTGATGAGTTAAGTTTGCCTTTATGGAATGTATTTTTGGTTTAAGTACCTACTTTTATTACATAATTATGATTTAGAATCGAGTACAGAGTGCTCTACTTCAATATCTAAAGTTTGTCACCGGTCACCCTGTATAGGTATGTATGTAAAAAGTGTTTTATTTAATAACATGTTTTATGAAGTTCTTGTGAAGTGGCTCCTGTGAATGTCACCTGCCCTATTTTTTCTACGAAACCCGACGGTGAGTGAGGATGTATAACACCCACCTAGCAGTGATCACTAACTAGTGGATTAGTCGCATATTATGTCTATTGTAAGCCGATCCTAAGCGGCTACAGCTATGTAAAGGAAAGTTCAGCCCGCTGCTTTATCACGTAAATATTAGCGATCAGCTATAATGGCGCAGTTATCACTCCATCGACGCGCGATCCATTGCTTTACATCGTATTCTGTAAGCGATAGCTGTTCAATCGTTCGTTGACCGCAGAATGCATTTATTGCTACGATACTAGCGCCAAAATAATTTGGTAGCTAAAAAAGAAACTAATAAAATGTGAAAAAGAAGCTTGCTTTTAAAATTTCGCAGAAAAGTACACACGAAAAGTATGAAATTCAAAAGGGATTACATGCACTTTTAGTACATAGCATCGATTGTACGATAGTAGCAGCACAGTCGTCGGATTGCTACGGCTTTGTTTTTGCTGTAACGTAATACGAATTAGTTCTTTTTTAGCAAATCTTGCGCAATTCATGCCATCGCTTTGCTCTTGCAAGTTACGTGATAAGGCAGCGGGTCGGTATAAGATAGAAGACCGCAGACTATTTTTTTATACGGCGATGGTCCTATTACAGTAGTTGTTAAGAGCGGTCACAAACATTTCGGCGTGTTTAAAAGTCCGATATCCGTCCAATATCAGTGGAATGGGGAAGAAAACTGTCTACTTATTCCACAAGAGGCACTGATTACGCTTGACCCATAATAACTGTCAAATACCATAGTAAAAGTTAATTTTATAGTGATTTTTATCAAAAATTAGAAATGTGTCATAGTCAGAAGTTTTATAGATAATGGATAGACCACAGTTTCTCCGAGGATATTCACTTGCTTTGGTTTTGGATGAACTTGATTTAAACTTTTGTGGCGGGGGGGCTTTGTTTGTGGAAGTTATACATTTTACAGACCACATTTTCGACATTTTGATACAGAACAAATTATTATATACATTTTTAACAAAAAAGAACACTGAACGAGCAATTGCGATAACAACTTGTTCATTTGTTGACAGTTTGTAATGGGTCAAGCGTATTTATTTATTTATTTATTTATTCTTCATTGTACACAAAAATAAGGAATATTTATACAGAACAATTTTTAAGATACAGAGCACAATAGGCGGCCTTATCATCGAAAGATGATCTCTTACAGGCAACCCTGGGTTGTTTGTGATACATGGTAATTTATAATAGTGATATACCTAATTTAAAAGATGCTAAGTCATAAACTATATGCATAACAATACTACATAAATACATGTACATAAACTACATAGATATAAATATTATATATACATACACTACATATAATAAATACTCTGTACTATGAGATAGATTTTCCGAGAAAGTGTGTCTTAACCTGTCTTTTGAATTGGTGAATTGTTTGAGCCTTTTTGATCTCAAGAGGCAGTTCGTTCCACAGTGACACGGCTGAAACCGTAAAGGATTTTTTGTAAAATTCGGTTTTATGTAGAGGTGTGGCCAGCATATAGTTATCACTGGATCGTAGTTGTCTGTTGTGGTGAGTGTGGCGATATGCGAATCTTGTTTTTAAATATTTGGGTGCGGCAGGATTGAACAGCGTGCGATATAAAAGACAGAGAAGGTGAGTATTCCGGCGAAAACGAATTGGAAGCCAATTGAGCTTACTTAGTGCGATATTCAGATACGTGGTCGTATTTACGTAAATTAAATATGAACCTTATGCATAGATTTTGAAGCCGCTCAAGTTTATTAAGTAAATCTTCCGTAATATCGAGATAGCAAGTGTCTGCGTAGTCAAGGATAGGAAAGAATAAGGACTTTGCAATAGAAATTTTGGTAGAAGTAGGTAGGAGATTGCGCAAACGTTTTAAAGAAAATGTTGCTGCAAACATCTTCCTGCTCACTGCATCAATTTGGACTTTCCAGGATAGATTGCTATCGAAAAATATCCCAAGATTTTTTACAGAGTTACTAAAGTCCACTTTGACACCATTTAACATAACATGCGGGCATAAAGTCAAGTCAATTTGTTTTGTTATTTTCGAGCTGCCAATTATGATAGCTTGAGTTTTAGCCGGGTTGATTGTCAAACCGTGGCTGTGACTCCAGGAAGATATTTTATGTAGGTCATGGTTTATAGTCATAATCGCTTGTGGTAGATTTTCAAGCGTGGTCTGTATGTATATTTGGAGATCGTCTGCATACATATGGTAAGAAGAAGATATATTATGAGTTATAGAATTGATAAAAATTGAAAAAAGGAGAGGAGACAACACGCCACCTTGTGGGACGCCAGCTTCAATGTTACACCAAGCAGAAATAGTGTCTTCAACAACTATACGTTGCCGACGCCCACACAAGTAAGAATGAAACCATTCAACAACTGATGGAGATATGTTAAGAGAGCTAAGCAGTTCTAACAGTATGGAAAAGTCAACAGTGTTAAACGCATTGCTGAAATCAAGCAAAGTTAATACCGTTAACTGCTTAGATTCCATAGCCATGCGTATGTCATCCGTTATCTTCACCAGTGCCGTTACTGTGCTATGTCCGGTTTTAAAGCCGGATTGAAATGTGTTAAGTAAATTGTTTTTTAAAAGAAAGGAGTTTAATTGGGATTGGACAAGGCGTTCTAGGACTTTTGACAGGAAAGGTAGGATAGAAATAGGTCGAAAGTCTTGCGGCACAGTTGGTGTAGGAGTTTTGGGTAGAGGTATTATATTTGCATCCTTCCAAGCAGTCGGAAATTTATTAGATGTTATACATTTATTTAGAATCTGCGTAATGATAGGGAGAAGGAAATCAATCAAAATGAGAATCATTTTCCGGCTAATGAGGTCAGAACCGACTGCATTAGATGATATGGAATTTATGGCTCTTTTAACATCACATTCAGTAAATTGCGTAAAATTAAAGGGTTCATAAGAAGGTGTTGGCAAAGAGGAAATCTGTTTCAGGGTTTTGGCTTTGGTAAGGGCGTCAAAAGAACCTGAAGTAGCAAAATATGAGTTGAGTGAATTAAAATCTAACTGATCAGGAAGCTTTGTATTTTTGTTTTTACCAACACCTATACTTTTAAGAAAATTCCAGACTTTTGCTGAATTTCCATCTGAAACGGATTTATGGATATGGCGTCGTTGTGCTTCCCTACACATAGTATTGCAGCGATTCCGCAACAGACGATATTTCTCATGACGTTCGTCGGTGGGGTCATGTTTATATTTATTACGAGCACGATTTCGTTTTTTCATTAACGACTTAATTTCGTCATCAAGCCATGGAGCAGGAAGATGTTTCATTTTCACCGGTCGAACTGGGGCATGCCGATCATAAAGCTGCAGGAGGAGAGAGTTAAATATTTCTATTTGCAAATCTGGTGTATCAGCATTTAGGACCTCAGACCAGTTGACTTCGTGCGCGTCATGAAGCAAGTTATCTAGATTAATTCCATCAAAATTTCTTTGCATAAGAATTTGAGGCTTAGCTTTGGAGGGCTTGATTTTATAAGATAGAAATATCAAGTTATGATATGAGAAAGCATCAGCCTCAATTTGTCCATGATGTACTACGTGGTCAGGTGAGGATACAATTTTTAGGTCGAGGAGAGACGGAACAGAGTTTGGAAAAAAATGAGTTGCAGAAGATGGTAAAATGTTAAGGTTGCATGCATTGACTGAAGAACATAGTTTTTTCGCCCGGGAATCATTTTTTAAAAGGCATGTGTTGAAGTCACCCATTATAATTGTGTGGCTATAAAGGGGTATTAAATCTTCTAGCAGATTTTCGAACGCCGGAAAATAGTTTGAAGTCGGAGAAGGGCTGTACACAACTCCTAGAAGGACCTTGGTATTACCCATCGCGACTTCAATAAATAGGTATTCTATTGGGTCAGTTGTAGTTAAAGGATGTGTGGAAGTTTTAACAATTTTAAAAGCCATATGAGATCGAAGATATATGGCAACCCCGCCACCCGTGCGATCAGTACGATCGTTGCGAATCATTTGAAAACCTGGTAAGGCGTAGGAAGTGGAAGGCAGGCAGGGTTTCATCCACGTTTCGGAAACTAAAATTGCATGAACATTCTTGCAGTCAAATGATGCTAGCATATCTGAGTAATGAGCCGGGATACTCTGGGCGTTAATGTGAATGACGTTGAAATTTTTCAGTAAACCTGAGAATTGAGAATCTATATTGGTAGATAATGGCAAGAAAGAACTTTGATAGCTATCGGAGCTGTCCAATCCATGTGACGAGCAGGACAAAAAATCAAAAAACTGGTCTGAATCATCAATACTAGAGCAAGACATATTATTATATATATATACTAATACTATAAACTACTTATACTATAAAATAGGTACTAACTAACTTTATATTAAATATATATTCATAAAATTTAAAACCTCAATTTAAAATAATTTAACCTACCAGCTATATTAAAGTTTTAAAAATATTGTAATACAAACAAAATATAAAGAGTAACAGTAACAAGAGAAAACAACTTTACAAATGCATTTATGTGACAGAACGGACATAGCGTTATTTGCAAATGCTATCAATAAATACCCAACTGTCAGTGCCAACAGTAAAAGTCAGTCACTGTCAGTGGCTGTCTGTCAGTTTGGCAAACAGAATCAATAAATAAACTAAAAAAAAAATCTAATCTAAACAAACATGAGGGTGAACTACAAATAACGTATTTAACAAAATAACTGGGGTGGACTTTGAAAAACATCTACGAACCATATTGGAAAACGTATGTTTATCTCCGTAAAGCTCGTCGCTTCGTCGTCGCAGCAACTGTCTTCGTCGTTTGATGATTTTGTAACGCCGCCGGGCTGCTTGTAGGAGATGAAGTTTTCACATCCGCTATGGCATCCAAATCAGCCTTGGTCACTATCTGGTGACGAACATCGTTGGCTCCCAGCACATACACACAACCGCCGCGGGTCCAGCATTTTGATATGCCGAAGCGCTTACGAGCCTCAACAAAGGCATTATGTCGCGTGGCTGTCAGAAATTCCGACAAAGTGATTCCGGAGCTCTTGAGTGAAGTTTTGTTTGACCACACTCTATCGCGGACTGCAAGATCTTTAAATTTGACCAGCAGAGGTCTGGTTTTACATTCAGTGGCCTTGCCCAATCGATGGCAGCGGGTTATGTTGCTTTCAGAGATGTTATCAAGATTCATTTTGCTCTGAAAAATCTGTGAAGCAACAGAAGCAGGCGACTCTTTACTGTCTTCGGGTATACCATGTACAAGCAGGATCTTTCTACGCTGCTGCATTTCCAGTCTGTCACAGTTTGCGGCCAAGAAGTCAAGTTGCTGTTGAAGTAGTGTTAATGAAGCTAAAATGAATGTTTTGAAGTCCTGAAATTCCAGATACAGATTGGATGCTGTCATAGTTGAAGATACTTTGTTTGTGAAGGCCTCCTTTTCAAATTTTGATAATCTTGTTAAGAACATTTCCTGCATTTCAATAAATGTTTGTTTCACGGAGTCCATTTTGATTGTTTGTTGAGTGATGATGAGTTTAATGTATTAAATGAAGATAAAGGAATAGATGGTGAGAGTTTTATTGCTGGTAGGTTAAAAGACTAACTGCACATTAAGGTGTACATGTATGTTGTATAAAAAAGCAAAGTTTACTATTTTTAATTGATATTAAACTTAAGAGCTGCTAAAAAAGCGTTATGATTTTAAGACTACCCCCAGCAAAAAAAAAAAAAATTTTTTATTTTATTTTATTTTACAAATTGTTGGAAAGCTTACAGCTAAATATTACAATATAATAGTTACAATTGAATCTGATGGCCATTTAAAAGCTTCCACAGATAAGTAATAGGTACAGTAAGCGACATCTATTTAGAGCTTTTCGTTTTCCTTTCCATAGCTTTATGGTTTAAGGCTCGAACCTCCTCGTCACCCAGCGGAGACACCCACGCCCGTAGACAGATGATGATAAGAAGTTATTTGTTTACTACATTTTAGGGACAGTTATTTTAAAAAGAGCATGCGTTATGTCCACTGAATGAAGATAATTTCCGATTAGAAGAGAAATAAAGCTGTATTTTGGCGGCTGTTAGGAACGCATTCTCTCACTCTCTCCCACTATAACGGTGTTACCAGAATCGTTGATCGATGGTAAAATGGATTAGTTGACGTCTATAGAGCTGATGGAATATAGTCGAGGTTACTCGATCAACGTCGACCAACCGTAACAGTGCTTAGTCGAACGGTATCTGTCAATCAATTAAAGCTACCAGACCAGTCGCTCGACTTTGATCACCCTAAGTGGTAGACGATGGTAAAGCAAGGTTACCTGCGGCTTGAGCGCGGCGCCCATGTCTGGACGGCAGCACAGAGTCAGCATGGGTGGCGGCGCGCGCGCACCCTCACGAGACCACTCGCCGGCGCATCTGAAACGTACGACAATTAGGTACTGTTTAATTTGACAACCACTTTGACGATGGGGTAAACCTGTCTGCCTCAGACGCTAGTGGGTGCGGGTTCGATTCCCGCACGGAACAAGAAAAAAAAATGTTCCGTGTCTGGGTGTTTATCTATTTATATTCTAGGTTCCCCCCTAGTTCGCTACATGGTACCCATAACACAAGGCCATGTAGTTGGTGTGATTGTCTGGGGATTTTATTATTATTTATTTATTTTAATTAACAAAGTAACTAATAGTTACTACACTAAACAATCGGCTAAGTATGAATCGCACCCGCTCCGCGCACGAAGGGTCAAGTACCGGCCACTCAGGCACTAAAGCACTCTTCACACACGGCGACTGTACCTATCGTTAATTGTTATGTTGAGTGAAAATCGTGGTAGAATTCCGTGAACACGTTGAATTATAGTGAAGATAACCGCGATTGATTCAAACAGTTAATGTAGAACCCTACAGAATTTAGTTTGTCAGATTCGAAAAAAATGCTTTTTATTCGATAGTCTATCAATTACAATGTATAGGATCGTCATCACGTAAATTACTGGGCCGATCAATTTGGACCCTTCAATTTAATTAATATTTTAGGACAATAAGTGTATAATCATCAAAGCCGTGTAAATCGGCTGAACTATATTAAAGAGATGTAATCATAGGTACCGTATGGGAGCAAAACCAGGCCACTTAGCTAGCACATTACATAAGTATAGATTCACATCACGTAACGCAACTGTTAACGATGTCGCCATACCCACGGGCGACTGTTCCGAGGCCGAATCAGTCGCTGGCACAGGAGGGTCAAGGATATTTATCCCTCGAGAACAATTATAGTCAACTACTGTGTATAGCTTGTTACCGACATGCGATTCAATAGTAAATAGGACGATACAAGGACTGCGTAGTTACGCCGTTTTACTAGTAGGTACGACTATGTCTGTACAAGTTAAAATCTATTAGCTTATAGCAATAGGCTGACCGCGCACTGCAATAGTCTCTCTCCATCATTATACCTACCTCCAAATTTGTCAAACGTGATAACAGATACTTTTATAGCTTCTGGTGTTCTGCCTACTTCCTGTGAAGTAGGCATGTAAGTTAGAATCTGAACCAGTCGCTCGTGACCACGGGGTCAGCAGTGCGAGCACAGAACTTTATCGAATCGTTTGTTAACGAATGTTCGTATAGTATGGAGACGGTTTTTAAGAAAAAATTGAAATCTATCCATTGCCGCAAGGCCAGCTTAAATAAATGTGAGCCTTTTTAATTTTGAATGTTTGTAAACATGTTGTACTCATAAATATCTGTAAAATAAAAAATTACAATGTTACTCAAAACTTGCAACCGACTCCATACTATACGAGCATTCGTAAACATTCGTTAATATACGATTCGATAAAGTTCTGTGATCGCACTACTGCTGCAAAGACGCCGAAACGTCGAGTTAAAATGTAAAATATAAATTATACGCGATTAATCCAGTTGAAAAGTAGTTTTATTTAAATTATGAATCGTGAAAACTAGAAAATATTATCCAAATAGTTCATTGTAGTTTACATTTTTTAACTTGTGGAACGCACGATATATTCGACTATTCTTAAAAGCTTTTCTGGCTACTAATCATATAAAATTTATTAAATTAAACCAAAAAAAGGTAAAACTTATTTAAGTGAGCTGATAAATCGTTTTTAATCCGAATATTGCACTAAAATATGGATCTTTTTAATAATTTCGGACTGACGGGCAATAAGCTTAATTTTTTTGTACTTTACACCAAGTAATGAAGCTCTCTCTTGTGTTTGTACACGGAAAGCCGATCGTCCACCGCCAACTGAATTGAGTTAGCTTAGATTAGCTAAAGTTAAGCAAATAATCAACGAATGCAGAGCATTAAAAAACCGACTTCACGTCAAAACTTTGGCTGAGTTGAGAATGACATCAACGTAAATATTCTCCGAAATCATCTAATATATAAAATTCTCGTGTCACAGTTTTCGTTGCCATACTCCTCCGAAACGGCTTAACCGATTTTGATGAAATTTTTTGTGCTTATCCGGTTTCTATGAGAATCGGCAAACGTCTATTTTATTTTTATTTTTATGGCAAAACAACGTTTGCCGGGTCAGCTAGTACTTACATATTTTTTCAAAAGTTTGAAATTTTCAATGAAGTACTCAACCGATTTCGATGAAATTTAAATGGGACCAACTATGTAGTATCCTCAATCATATGAACAATTTTCAAAATAAATTCATACTTAAGTGTCCGAAAAATCGTGTAATGGAGCGTACACATTGCTTGTAATGGAACCTGTAATGTAATCTGCAAAAAAAGTTCCCATGATTTGTACGCCTCTCGAGCGCGAACTGAGCCGCAGTAGAGCGCGCTCGTGGCCTGCTCTAAGCTATCCGTACATTTTGTTTTTTGAATAACATCAAAAAATGCTCGATGCTCAATGTGGACGGGCGTTCGCGCGCCCGTTCACATTGCGCGAGCACTGGTCGCGAACAGGAATTGCGCCTGTGTGCGTGAGACTTGCACCTGTGTAGTGACGCTCGATGCGCGCTCTACGCTATCCGTGAATTGTCGGTTTTTTGGACAACATCAAAGGGACGCGGATTGCAATTCATGTTGAATTATTTTTTATTGTTTTGCATTTCATAAATATTGGATAATTACGAGAGCAACTTCAAAGTGTGATATTTTGTTTGTTAAGTTATCTTAATGATTATGATGTCAAATGAAAGCTCTAGACATAAAACCAATTTATCCATTTGAATGATGTTAATCAGTTTAATCGTTTAGGAGATAAATTAGAATTAATTTTTATGGTAAAGATGTAAACAAACCAGAACTTGTAAAGTTTTTGTTTTATCAACTGTAAGCAATTCTCTGCCTTTTCTCCTTTTATAAAATGTTGTGCGCCGCAACCAAAGTCTAGATCTTCAGCACTTTTTTTATGAATTGATGATTTATCATTATATATTGATGTATTTAAAAAACCGACTTCAATAACATTTTTAAATCCTCGTGTAAACTTTAGCTGTGGTGAAACTTCATATATGTAGGGTAACTGGTAGATCACTTTCCAAATGCGAGGACGTGATAGTTCAATATCATACTTACACCACAGTACAGATATCTACAGTAATTCAACTCGGCCGCATCATTGAAATAAATACCTACAGCGCCGCGGTCCGTTCACATGCAGCCGAAGGGCTGCCCGCCTTCAGCGTTTAAATTACATTTGCCTACTTTGTGTTTACTTCCATTTAATTTTATGACTGCAAATATACTTTTTTTATATAAACAAATAAAAAACTTTGTAAATTGAATAGGAAGTGTTCAACAAAAATACGTTTTGTGTCAAAAATCATGTTTACGTTTGAATAACAAATTGGTCTTATAAATTAGCGACCGAAAAATATTTACTTGCGCCTCGACTGAGACGCTCGAAAAGATGTATTGTTACATTTTAAAGTATAAAAAATCCGCATATTAATGTAAAGCTCAATCAACAATTGTTTCGGAAATTTGAGATACCTAGTAGAAATTTCGAGAAGCCAATGTTGTATGAACCTATATTTTTAGTTATAATGTGGTAGCTGTAAAGCTGTAAACTGAGTTCTTTTTAATATTGTTTGATATATCTAGAATATTCTTGATAAATCTTATGGCCGACGCGGTAAAATCTTATTACCTACGTTGTTCTTGGAACAATTACCGATGTAGATAGATGGTTATATGTCTTATTTTGATTGAAGGTATGTAGGTACCTACTTGATATTGTTTTATCGTGTCGAGTTGTTATGCAGGTTATTACGATAGAAAGGTATTGTGGTTATTTCATATTTATAATATTCCAATAGTGTATCTCTAAATAAATGTGAGAGTTAACCTTTATACCTACCTATTGAGAGAAAATGAATAAGTAGGTATCTTGTTTTACGTTTGCATTTAAATCGATTGAATTGTTTCATTTGACAAGTTCATTATGATTTGTTATAAATCTGTATTTCGAATATGTTTGTTATTAAGTCATAGAAATTCATCTATTAGCGCAAACTTTAGGTACCTATTCAGTATTTAGAAGTTTATGTTCTTTGTGTTTTTTTTTTTAGAAATTTGCGTATATTTGGACTAGGTACTTACTACAACTTATAAAAGGTTTTTTGTAAGTAAAACACCCGCGCGAAAATCCCCGCATCAACTTCAGAGGGCAATGTTTGGCGCGATCTCTACCTACTAACTGGTCTTCGCAATCCATGTCTCGTGTGATCTATTAATTTTCTGAAGTCTGGCGGACAGAAAAAAACGCGTGTCGACGGACCGTGCTCGCGACGAAATACGGAAACATTTTGTCTCAGGATGCTCGCAGTGTATGTTCAGTTCGTGCGAAATACACGTACAAATACACCGAGCGCAGCATAGAGCGCTGGTTATTACATTACAGGTTCGATTACAAGCAATCTGTACGCACCATAACAAAGACCAAAAAAAACATACAGACGAATTGAGCACCTCCTCATTTTTGGAAGTCGGTTGAAAATAAGCATAATTGGCTGTGGATGCACACGTCTGAAAAACTGGCACAACTATTTTTAAACATAAACTAATTTAAAACTATTTTCTTTAGCTGAGCTAAACTAACTTAGTTTATTTGGCGGTGGACGGTCGGGTTGATGATAATCAACGAATGCAGAGCATTAAAAAACCGACTTCACGTCAAAACTTTGGCTGAAGTATAAGGTTGTCAAGGTACATATTCTCCGTATTCATAAATCTCTAATATATAAAATTCTCGTGTCACAGTTTTTGTTGCCATACTCCTCCGAAACGGCTTGACCGATTTTGATGAAATTTTTTGTGCTTATCCGGTATCTATGAGAATCGGCCAACATCATTTTTTTTTTATTTATATGGCAAAACAACGTCTGCCGGGTCAGCCAGTATTTAAAAAAAAAATTAAATTTTTCGAGAAGTACTCAATTTATATGAGACCACTTCTGGAGTATTCTCTATCATATGAAACAAGAATATTTAAAGTCGATTCATAATTGTTCAAAAAATCGTGTAACAAAGACACAAAAAAACATACACACGAATTGAGAACCTCCTCCTTTTGGACGTCGGTTGATAACTGCACAACTAGTTCATTTCGGTCACCTGCATAGCTTGACATCTGACGGCATTCTCTTATTGGGAAACACCGCCGAATGTCCAAACTATTTTCGTAGAAGCTGGTCATTCGCGCAATCTACAAATTTGGTTCAAAAGCGGAACTCAAAGATGCGTTTGAGGAAATACATATTGTAGCGTTTGCTATTTGTTCGTGTTTGTCAATAAGAATGGCACGATCCAATAAAATGTGACCTAGATAACGACGTGACACGAAATAAGCACAAACAATCTTCATAATCACATCACGAATGATATAGTTTACATTGAATCTAAATTTTTAAAACTTCCAAAAGGAGGGGCTTTTCAATTCGTATGTACCTATGTTTGTTTGTTTGTATCTTTGTTAGGTAGGTAGGTACGCGATAATTTAGTCAGTTATGGACAGGGACCGGAAAACCCCTTTATTTGATTAAGCCTATTGATAGGGTAACCCTATCAAAATGTTACCAATGGAAGTGTAACCCTATTGATATGGTAAGCCTATCGACGTGGTAACACTTTGAATAAAGTTAACTACTTTCGGATGCGCTTACCCTGTGATAGGGTTAGCCTATTTCTATCTCTTTTCCGCGCATGCTGTTGAATTCGGAAGTATAATTCGAAGTGCGAGATTGATTAGTTGGTGATATTTTTGATAATTTGATATTCTTAGAGATTAAATTTTGCCTGCAGGTTTTAAAACCCTATTGAATCGGTAACCTTCAATGGGGTTTTCGATAGGCTTACTGCTTACATGAAGCTAACTCTATTGATATGGTAAGCCTTAAATTAGGGTAAGTCTTCGATACGGTTACCAAATTGATAGGGTTTTTTATAACAAGTCTATGAAAAACACAATCAAAAACCTCTTGAAGGGTAAGCGGTTCCGGCCCCTGGTTATGGATCGATTTTAATGATTAGGGTTTGATATGATAGAGTATACTTTAGAGGTGGTCCCATTAAATGATATCAAAATATATGTGAAGTCCGTTTTTTTAATGCCCTGTGTTCGGTGATTATTAATCCGAAGTTTTACATACAAAATCAAAATCTGTATTTTGGTTATAGTCTGGCTAATGAAAGTAGAGACTGAAAAAACTTGGCGAATTAAAAAAAACATCATGGTAAACCCGACAATAGTACGAAATACATGGATTAAACAAACTTGATACTTGATTATTTTTTTTACAAAAGTATCGTAAAAAAAATAACCAAATTAGTTACTCTTCTACTTTTTGATGAGAAGTATATTTTTAAAATGATAGGCAACTAGTGTTAATCGATTTTAAAAATAAAACAACAAAATACAATAATTATTTTTATTAATTGTAATCAAAATGTGAATCCAACAATTCTATATTAAATGAATCTGAGTCATTGGTATCGCTGTTTCCTACATTGATTATGAAACTACGAGGGTGATTGAAAAGTTCGCGGCCTAGTCAAGAAAACAGAATAAAGTACATACAAAAATATTTTTATTTTTCGACGTAATCTCCATTTAGCTCTATGCACTTCTTCCATCTGCTTTCCAGAGCTTCCATACCTGTTTTAAAAAAAGATTCCTCAAGGTCTTCAAAATACAGGTTAACAGCCGGCTTCGACCTCTTCATTCGTTAAAAATTTCTGCCCAGCGAGGTGTTTTTTCAGGTTTGGAAACAGATGAAAGTCCGAAGGTGCCAAATCAGGAGAATAAGCTGGATGTGGCAACAATTCGAAACCACAATCACGAATTTGAGCCATAGACTCGACAGACGTGTGGACTCGGGCGTTGTCCTGGTGAAACAACACTTTCTTTCTCAGTAATCCTGGGCGTTTCTGTTTAATTTCTTCACGTAAACGGCGCAGAAGGGTGCTATAGTACGCAGAGTTTAATGTTTCGCCTTTTGGAAGGTAGTCCACCATAATGACACCCTTAGCATCCCAAAAAACCGATGCCATCACCTTGCCAGCCGACAGAATTGCCTTTGCTTTTTTCGGAGTTGGTTCACCTGAATTTTTCCATTGTTTGGATTGTTGTTTTGATTCTGGGGTATAGTGGTGAACCCAGGTTTCATCCATTGTCACAAATCTGTCAAGAAAACCTTGTGGATCAGCCTCGAACATCTCCAAACAGTCGCGAGAAATTGTGAGTCGAATTCGCTTTTGCTCTACTGAAAGCAATCTGGGGACCCACCTAGCAGAAACCTTAGAAAAGCCGAGTTCATGGACAATGATGTTTTGCGTTCGTTCATATGAGATGCCTATAGTGTCTGCAATTTCTCTGATAGTCAATCTACGGTCTTTCAATATGAGATCACACACTTTATTGATGTTTTCTTCGGTCGTAGACGTCATTGGCCTGCCGGAGCGAGGGTCATCTTCGATGTTCTCTCGTCCACGTTTAAATTCTGCAACCCATTTTTTCACAGTGGTATCAGACGGGGCAGATTCCCCTAATGTTGTTTGCATGTCATCATGCATCTCCTTTGGTGTTAATCTTTTTTTAAACAAATATTTAATCACAGCACGTTGTTCAAATTTCTCCATTAGTGAAAATTTGTTCTACACACGTATTTATATTGTTCGTAAAATTTTATTTAAACAAGATATCAAATTGTAAATTCGCGGGCTGACAATTGAATAATGACAGTTCAAAATGACGGCAGAAAAAATAACAAAAGTTTTTTTTTTAATGGCCAGGCCGCGAACTTTTCTACCAATGTAGTATCTAAATTTTCATTTTTTTATTCATTTAATCTCAATTACCAAAACCACCAACAACCGTTCAATTGACAACAGTGACACCAGAAAAACGACTTTGACATTCATGCTAACTATACTTACTGCCATATAAAAAGTTTGCAAATACCCCCCGTGTCTACTTTCGTTAGCCAGACTTTATCAGTTATCGGAAGTCGGTTTTTATATTGCTATGCACTTGTTGCTTTTAATTTTACTTGATATTAATTACGCCAGATTGGTGGGTTGCGGCATAAACCTCGTCACGCAGGGG
The DNA here is from genome assembly GCA_944452665.1 of Stenoptilia bipunctidactyla. Classification (NCBI taxonomy): domain Eukaryota; kingdom Metazoa; phylum Arthropoda; class Insecta; order Lepidoptera; family Pterophoridae; genus Stenoptilia; species Stenoptilia bipunctidactyla. The sequence goes on from OX101746.1 coordinate 20,636,861, forward strand.
AGACTCATAGCCCTGTAGTGGGAGAGTTACAAAGCGTTGTGATGAATGAAGGAATGAACAATTAATTATAAAGACCTCAAAATTTAGACGGCATAATCAATGAATGCAGAGCATTAAAAAAACCGACTTCAAGTCAAAACTTTGGCTGAGTTAGAATGTCATCCACGTAAACAGTCTCCGAAACCATACATATATTTTTTTTAATTCGAAGTTTTCAATGAAGTACTCAACCGATTTCGATGAAATTTATATGGTACCAACTATGAAGAATTTTCAAAACCGATCCATCATTGTCCGAAATATCGTGTAACAAAGACACAAAAGAAAACCTACAGACGAATTGAGAACCTCCTCTTTTTTTAAAGACAGTTAAAAATTTAAAAAAATAATATACTTAACTCTTTATTGCTGTTTAGTTATTATTTTATATCTATCGCCCGCAAATGCGCTAATACAACGTCTGTCCCTTAACTGACTTTTACAGTACGCCCAGGCAGAGAAGCAGCTGGCACATTCTTTGTTTTTCTTTTGCTCCCAATCCAGCAAGCTTTAAAAATAGGTAGATTTTCAAAAACAAATATTTCACGACTAGCTGTTTTACGCGTTAAAACCCGCGCCATTTTGAATCCCGCGGAAATATCGGGATAAAAAGTAGCCTGTCATCCGAATCAGTTGAGCCGTTCTGCCGTGATTGAGTAACAAACATCCATACATCCAAACTTTCACATTTATAATATAAGTAAGCAGTAAGATTACTACGAAGTGTATCCATTTCGCTAACGCGTTCCTAGCTACTTCCTGGCTACTTTTACTTATATTTTTACTTTTACCTAGGAGACTAAAAAACGCACTAAAAACCGGCCAAAGTTACTGTTAATACAATATAACCTTCAATATCTATCATCTTAGCCAATTCAACACTTATGCAATGTCGTAAAACGGCCACACAGTTACAAAACGGAGATGAGGAAACTATGTTATAAGCTCACGATGATAGCGATCAACTTGCATCGATATTAATAAACACGCATCGAATAATCAACGAATGCAGAGCATTAAAAAACCGACTTCACTTTGGCTGAAGTATTTAATAAGGTCGTCAATGTACATATTAGAATAAATAATAAATAAATATTTCTGACACTGACATAACATTATCTAGTGTTATGGATACTAGATAACTGATATACTTAAGAAATATATAAACATACATATTTTTTATTAGAATAAACTTAAATAAACATATAAACATCCATGACTTGACGGCTAATATCTGCGTTCATCACACAAATATCCGCCGATTTTAAGATTTAATATATATATACAAAATATACAAAAAATATATAATTATGATTTGAAATGATAGTTAATGCTTTTTTTAAATTATTTTAATTTTCTTTATCCAGTTTTCACCGGAAAAAAAGCAATATTTCTCACATACCAGGGAACTGTTTTTGAGTTGTTTGATGTTGATTTAATCAAGCCGCCGGGATTAGAACCCAGGACCTCTGGCATAGAAGGCAATGTATGTTACCCCTACACCAGCCGGTCATTCTCTCCGTATTCATACAATATTTATTTCAAAAAAAAAATGTTTTCTTAAAGTAGGAGTCTAAACCATTTTGCAAGAGATGTTATCTGTTTACGGAGATTCTTCTCCGGGTTAAAGCTATGATTTATAAGTGTCATGGTCTATTCTAGCAACGAAGAGAGTCGATTGAAGACGACCCTCGGTCTGGACGCCCGATTGACGCCACCACACCAAAAAACGTTGAAAAAGTTGATTTGTATTGGAAGATGCCCGTTTGAAGAAGAAACAGCTTTCTACAATAGTTGGAGTATCAGAAACTACTATTTTGAATATTCTACATCAACATCTTGGTATGAGTAAGATGTGTGCAAGATGGGAAACGGGACAGTGTCGACTGCTCTCGCGAGTTTTTGAACCGCTGTTAACAACAAACAGATGAATTTACTACCCGAATTTGCACTGGTGACGAAACGTGGGATCATCATTAGGAACCTGAATCTAAGCAAGAGTCAATGCAGTGGGTTAAAAAAGGCGAAGCACCCCCTAAAAAATTCAAGGTGTTACTATCGGCCGGCAAGATCATGGCAATCATCTTTTAGAAGGTATTCTATTGATCTACTATTTATAAAGAATGTGGTAATTCTATCACGGGAGAATACTACGCTTCCCTTCTGGCTCAATTGAAAGAAGCTATCAAAGATAAAAGGAGAGGAAACTCACAAAAGGTGTGCTGCTTTTGCATGACAACGCACCCGTGCACACCAGCCACGTTGCGACAGCTGCCACCCACCAATGTGGTTTTGAACAACTCCGCCAACTACCCTGCCTACAGTCCAGACCTGGCTCCCAACGACTATTATTTGTTCCCAAAAATGAAAAAAGAGCTGCGTGGAAAAAAAATCAGCAATGATGATGAAGTCAAGTCTGCAATTTCGGCCTTTTTCGAGGCTACAAATCATTTTTTAGAGGGAATAATGAAATTGAAAGAATGGTTTTGAGAAATGTATTAAGAGTTGAAAGGGAGAATATATTGAAAAGGAAAAATTGTTTAAGTTTTTATTTCATCTTCCTTCCCTGTCATTCTGCGAACTTTTTAACCTCCTTTCGTAGGTACTGAATCGATTTCGATGAAATTTATGTAGGACCACCTCTGAAGTATACTTTATCATATAAAACGAGAATAATAAAATTCGATTCATAATTGTACAAATTATTGAGTAACAAAGATATAAAAAATATACACACGAATTGAGGACCTAATTTTGGAAGTCAGTTGAAAATGGATTGATACTATTTGGTTTGTAAACTTTTTGTAGATTTCAAAATTCGTACTAATTTTTTTTATTGATTAGTAACTGCGTTTGCTCCCAATCTGACATGATGGTAATTGCTGCTAAATAAAATAAATTATAATAAAATCCCCTGACAATCACACCAACTACATGGCCTCAAATAAAGCAAAGCTTGTGTTATACCATGTAGCGAACTAGGGGTTCCCTAGAATATAAAATACATTAAAGATGAACGTCCAGACCGGGAATCGAACCCGCAACCACTGGCGTCTGAGGCAGATAGGTTTACCCCTCTCGACGAAATCTTTGCCATCTCGACGGCGAGCTGGTCGTCGAGACATTTTAGCTTCGCGAATAGCCTTGCTGAACCACCTCGTTACCGAGGGCAGAGGATACAGACTTCAGAAGCGCGAACATAGAACTTTATCGATTCGTGTGTCCACGAAAGTTCGTATAGTAGGTATGGAGTCGGCTTGTTGGCAACAACTGAGATCTATCCACTGCCGTACGAAAGGTGAAATAAATGACTGTGTACCTTGTTGTATTATTAAATAATTGTAAAATAAATAAATTTAAATGTTGCTTTCAACTCGTAAACATACGAGTTGATAAAGATCTTGCAGTAGAGGCTTCAGGAAAGTAGGAGTGGCGTGGATCCATCGCTACGGCGCCGCGCCCGCGCCGTGCCACAGCACCACATACGGCGCCGTACCGAAGAGATGTATCCACGCCCCTACCGGTGCAGACTGCTTCACGTACCATCCTCAGACGCTATTGAGCAAATCGTGAGGTTGCGGGTTCGATTAACGCACGGAATATGCGTCTGGGTGTTATTCTAAACGTGGAGTATGTACAACATAAAAATATGTAGGTTCTATTATATATTTTAGGTTCTCCCCTAGTTCGCTACATGGTATCCATACCACATACTTTACTTAGTTTGGCGCCATGTAGTTGATGTGATTGTCTGGGGATTTTTATGTTTAAGATATATTTTTTTGGACATAAATGAGTTGATTTTTTCGTACGAACATTAATCCTAAAATAATGTTTTCTGTTATAATACCTATCGTGCGTCTCACCAAACATATCAACCCGCGCGGGAAGATGAGTGACAGCAAGACATTTTCCCGAGCACCACGACGAGTTTGTAGGGTAAGATTGACGACCAATTTGGCGATGCGATGGGGTAAACCTGTCTGCCTCAGACGCCAGTGGTTGCGGGTTCGATTACCGCACGGAACAAGGAAAAAAAATGTTCCGGGTCTGGGCGTTTATCTATTTATGTATTTATATTCTAGGTTCCCCACTAGTTCGCTACATGGTATCCCATAACACAAGCTATGCTTATTTTAGGGCCATGTAGTTGGTGTGATTGTCTGGGAATTTTATCATTTTATTATTATTAAAGATCGAAGTGACTGGTCTGGTAGTTTTAATTCATCGCCGGATACCGTTCGAGTAACCAATCGATAGATCGACGAAACCGTCGATCGAGTACATACATACATAACGTCACGCCTGTATCCCTTATGGGGTAGGCAGCACACCAGAGCTTACAAGACAATCTAATGTCGCGTTAGATAAATTTGGAGGTATTATAAAGATGGAAAGAGACTATTGTAGTAACAGGGGGTCAGCCTATCGCCCACAAAAACGCCTTTAAAACCTCTGTCCCTTAACTGGCTTTTACAGTATGCCCGGGAAGAGAAGCAGCTGGCACATTCTACGTATTCTTTCGCTCCCGAAATTAATCGAGTATCCCCGACTATATTCCATCAGCTCGATCGACATCGACTAATCCATTCTGCCATCGATCGTCCATTGTTCTGATAACACCCTTAGCCTACAGCGGGCTCCTAAACTGTTAGATCGAATGATATACACAAGAGCAACTGCGCACCGGGGACTTTACCCGATATTAAAAACAGTAAACAATATGATTCAATGCTTGGGTTGAGGTCTTCATATAGAACATCCTACCGGCGGATGTTTCCATTGCTCAGAATGAGTAAGGCTCACTACATCCTACTAATAATAAAACCAGCTGCCGATACGGTTTTACCTGCCAAATTTTAAAATACATACATACATAACGTCACGCCTGTATCCCTTATGGGGTAGGCAGAACACCAGAGGTTACAATACCATCTGATGTCACGTTTGACAAACTTGGAGGTATTATAAAGATGGAGAGAGGCTATTGTAGTGACAGGGGGTCAGCCTATCGCCCACAAAAACGCCTTTAAAACCTCTGTCCCTTAACTGACTTTTACAGTATGCCCGGGAAGAGAAGCAGCTGGCACATTCTATGTTTTTCTTTCGCACCCAGTCCAGCATGGAAGCATTTTTTAAAAGCAATTTTAAAATCTCGTACGAATTTCTGTATAATCTCATCTATACTAATATATAAAGCTGAAGAGTTTGTTTTTTTGTTTGTTTGTTTGAACGCGCTAATCTCAGAAACTACAAGTGGGATTTGAAAAATTCTTTTTGCATTTGATAGCCCAACTCTTGAGGAAGGTTATAGGCTATAGTTTATCCCGAAATTCCCACGGGATCAAAAGTTACGCGGGTAAAACCGCGCGCCGTGGCAAGTCTTACATACTTACATAACTTCACGCCTGTATCCCTTATGTGGTAGGCAGAACAACAGAGGTTATAAAAGCATCTGAAGCCGCATATGTCAAATTTGGAGGTAGGTATTATAATGATGGCTAGAGACTTGCAGTGACAGGGTAGGGCGTCGGCCTATCGCTCATAAAAACGCCAATAAAATCTCTCTCCCTTAATTGACTTTTAAAATATGTCCGGGAAGAGAAGCAGCTGGTATATTCTACGTTTTTCGTTTGCTCTCAGCCCAGTTTATCTTATTAATCTTACTATCTTACTTATATTATAAATCTTAATCAATCACGACAGAACAGCTCAACGGATTTAGATGAAATTTGGCATAGGGATAGTGTACAGTCTACAATAACACTTAGGCTACTTTTTATCTTGATATTCTCGCAGGATTCGAAATTGCGCAGGTAAAACCGCGCGAACCATCTAGTTATTTTATAAATTCGAAAGTATTAATTCAAATTCAAAACCTTTATTTCTCGTAATCCAAAACAAGGATATAAAATAAATTGAAATTAAGGTAACATTAGACAATATGGATATGTATAGGCTACAATACCATGATGCTAACTAAAGCAACATGTCGCCGATTTTCAGCTGGTACCTGACCCAACAGTTCTTAGGGGTTTATTAAGTTATTGGAAGGGTATGTAAGAAATAACTATTACAAATTAAAATATGAATGGATGCATGAATGTTTTGTTCTTCATCATCATCATCATCATCATCACAACTCCGTGTAACGGGCCCACTGCAGGGCATGAGTCTCTCCTCTGGGTGACGAGGAGGTTTAGGCCATAATTCACCGAGCTGGCCCAGTGCTGGGTGGTGGATGTCAGAATTTTCAGGGTGCCGATATGGCTTCTGACAAACCCTAACGACTACTGTATACAAGTATACAGCACCCGGGACCGACAGCTTAACGTGCCCTCCGAAGCACGGAAGTCGCCGTGAGAAACGAACGGTCGGCGGTCACCCATCCAAGTACCGACCGCGCCGAACGTTGCTTAACCTGTGATATCGTAAGATATATATCAGTATAGTGTTTGTGTATAGTCTAGAATAGCATGTAAGGCAAATTTTTTTCTCGGGAAATTTAATGGTCCTTACACAATAGATTTATTTCATGCTAAGCAGTTGCTTTTTTTTACTGTATTTGTACACATAGTCGTAAGGGTTTGTCAGAAGCCATTTCAGCACTCTGCAAATTCTGACATCTACCAACCAGCACAAAAGGACCCTTTTTAGTGGAATATGGCCTTAACCTCCTCGTCACCCAGGGGAGAGACTCATGGCCTTGATCACATTAAGAAGGGATGATAAGCCCAAAAGGTTTTTTGTTTGTTTGAATATACTTATCTCAAAAAGAAACTTAGAGTTAGACTTACAGAAAAAAAACTCTGAATGTTGGTGAGAATGGACGCATATTTGTAACCCTTAATCATACCAGATTAAGTAGTCTAACAAGGCATAGCCAGGAATAATAGAGAGAACATCTAATAACTTAGTTTTGTTAAGACAACAATGTTCTCACTGGATACATTTATAACATTAAAAAATGAAATAGAATAATAGGATTATTGAGAGCAAAACCTTGAAAATATTGTTTATAACTTTTTTTTTGACGCCAATCTGAAAATGCCTATTATTTTAATGTTTTTATTAATTAAATGCAGGTAGTAATTAGGGGTAATTAATATAAGAATAAAACTACTACTTCTACATATTCTCTTATGTAAATTAAATAAAAGTTATTTATTATTATTTACACTTTTAGTTCAGTCTTTTATCAGCCGTTTATAAAATAAATAATATATATATAATATCATAAATATGAACAGTGTGTTATTTATAGATGTTTGTAATTTCTTTTAATTAGGTATTCACAGATTTTGAAATTTTGTAAAAGTTTAATCCAGCATAAGCATAAGCTATATTTTATGAAGAAATTACCAAGGGGTCAAGAGGGAGCAGATGAAACTACATGAAACACCTATTATAATATGAAACATGAGTTTGTTATAAATATTCACTGAGAAGTATAAAAAAATCCACATGTTCTTGATACCAAAATTTACCATGATCATAATCAGTTGCTTTTATAAACATCAGGCTATAGGTAGTGCAAATGGAGGCATTAGAGATGGAAAGCTGAGAATGTGCTACCACTACAGAAAGACTTATTCAGGGGAAATTCCAAATTTTAGCAAGGCCCTTTGTGATAATTAAAAAGAGGTCAATGTTCTGCAAGTAGACAAGTAATCTAAGAAAGTGAAGGTTTGGGGGTGTGGCGACACTAGTGACGTCCCTGCGCGCGTCTCCTGACCTAACAGAGCTGACCTACTTCCTAGAACACTGGCGACTGGCGACACATGCAAAACTAAATGTCAACAAGCCTAAATAACCACTGCCATTGAGCAACCGCGACCCAGAAACGCTGGCAAACTTGACAAACACCTTTTCAGGTCGCCGTTCATGTAATTTTAGTACTACCCCGATTAAAGAATGTTTTCATGATTTTGTTGACAATTAGCCCGTATGTCGTAATTAACCAATCAATAACTCAACGATAACTATACAGGGATCACTTACCATTGATTATAATCATTACAATACAGTAAGGCAATCAGTTTTCACTGATTTGGAATCATATTCTTATTCGTACAGTGCTCCGCCATTATCACAACCACAAGACAATAAATCACAATTTCTCATCATACACAAACACTTTTACACAAATCTTGATACAAAATCAGTTTATCACAATTGCCTTATTATTTTTAAGCGAATATAAGTCACTGGTAAAAGCTCGTTTATTAAAAATACTGAAAAAACATGAAATACAGCAACCCGTTAGCTCCTCCTGCAAAGATTTTGACACCACTGCCAACTTTTAGAAAAAAACTATAAATAAATATTCGTCGTACCAACATCATAAAGGTACAGTAATGTTACCAGAACATTGTATAAAAATCTACCTACTCTTATAGTAGATTCATGATATTAATTAATTATGAATTCATATTATTGTCACTATTACCAGTGTTTGCTTTGCTTTTATATTTATGAGTTAGGGGTGGTATATTAACTTAAAATGTTTTAGAAGTTGTTTTGTGGGAAGTCAGTAGGTAGGTACTATTATGAAAAAACTATTTATTTGTCCAAGAATGTAATCTTTTTAAATGTAAGTAATGGTCGTGATTCGATTAAGGTTTTTATTCCTATATCATATTTATAAAGCTACACTTCTTAGGTGGAAAGGACCCAATAATCTGACTAAAACATATGTACAAAATTCACTCAATGAACTTATAATGTAGTCCTTTTCAATGAGGAGTTTTCCAATTGATTTTAAAAAGAAAAAAATCATATCTTATTCTCTCAAAAGATGGCGTTGGTAAAAAGCTAGCTGTCAAAATTCTATACGAAAAGACATTTGACATTGCACTTTTGTAAGAAAAGCATGTGGCGCCATCTAAAATGAAATATAGTAACTATCTTTTTTATAGTTTTAAATGTCAGTTTGAAAACCTCTCATTCGTGTCTAAATACGTATTTCTCCCGGTAAATAAAAATAAATGTTGAACTTAACGGTGTGTTAGTTTAGATAATGCACTAATAATATTTATTGATTAAATAACCAACAGTCAATAATAGAGAGCTGAAACAGGCCAACTACACCAAACCATTGTGCTACCACCCGATAGATTCTGGTAACGAAAGTAGACACTGGGGATTTTTGTAAACTTTTTATACTATGGCAGTTTAGCATAAAATTCAAAGTTTTTTTTTAAACAGCGATAACAGTGACTCATACGATTCATTCCAAACAGAATTGCTGGATTCAGATTTTGATTAAATGAATAAAAATAAATACTACATATATATTTTTTTCTTATTTTTAAACCTGTTTAATACTAGGTAGTTGCCTATCGTTTTCATAATATACTTCTCATCAAAAAGTAGGACAGTACCATTTTTTTAAATTTTTATTATATTTTTTTGTAAAATTAATAAAGTATCGACTTTGTTTAATGCATGTATTTCGTACCAATTGTCGGGGTTACCAAGATGGTATTTATTTAAATTCGTCAGCCTCTACTTTCATTTGCCAGACTATAGTTATTTTTGAGCTTTAATTAAACTCTTCATATGGTAATGCCTACCTACTTACCTAGTTTTTAAATAATCGTGTGTGTCAAAATTTGTCGTTTGATGTATAAATGCTTATTTTAAGCATGTTCATCTTTTAGGTAGGTACGTTTTTGTCGTAGATATGAAATGGGGAAGAAAATTAAAAGCTCTAGATAGGTGTCGCATCGTACGCTTTATCCGTAACTGTCAAATAAACAAGTTCTGATCGAAATAACTTATTTAGTGTTCATTTTTGCAGTGAATCTGTATAATTATTTGTTTATCCGTTGTAAAATGTGGACTTCAATGATGAGACCATACCTCATTTCCACAAAAGTTTAACATGCACTACTTCCGGAAAGGTATATCATCAGAGAATCTATAGTATATCACCATTTTTGATGAAACTTATGCTTGTGCAAATAAGCATTTCAAATTTTTTGTTATTGATATCACATAAAATTAAATCTCAATATTGCATTTGACAGTTGTTTTGTGTCAAGCGTACTCAGTGCCTCTGGTGGAATAGTTAGGCAGTTTTCTACCCCATTGGGAGAATATTTAAAGGTGAGAAAATTCAGACAGCTGTGGTTAATTGTCAATCATACAAAACAAACACCAACCCCCAAATAATTTCTGTCAGTTACTGTGTGTCAAGTTTTGTCTGGTTAATAAAATTTGCGAAAAAATTTAAAATTTTGATGTGATTTTAATTTAGTATTTTAGCAAACAGTATAGTGTTAAAATAATTTCGTATTAGAATAGTAAAACTTTAGTTAACTAGTAAGTTCAGAGAAACATGTATACAATTGAAATACAATCTTCAGCTAAGCGTCGAATATGACTTGAAAATCCAAAAAGGTTTGTTTATTGAATTCATTAAACGAATGTTGGCACTTATTTATCGAAAAAAGTTAATTACTAGTAAATATACCAGTAATCGATAAAGATTAAATGGGAGAATGTAGCAGTTAACAAGGTTTTCTAACGACTTAAATAAAGTAACCAGTGTTTTGGTTTATGTCCATAATTTTACAAGTATAGACTCATTTACAATTTTAAAAGAGGTCATCATTAATTTTCTTCTATTCAAACGCATAAAGCAAAATGCATAAAGTCTACAAATAACAAAGGAGTACAAACATACAAACAAAAATCGATGTTTTCTTGTACTACATTACCACTCATTAGAATATATGTGTCAGTACAAAAAGTGCAGATACCAAGACATTAATTAGTTTGAATATATAAAGAGTTCTCTTTTCAGATTATACCCAAAAAATCTATTTCTACTACATTTCATATTATATACAGTGTAAACAACTACTAAGTACTAAACAGTTACTTACTTTTGTGTGTCATTCCAGAAAAATCTGTTACCATGCATTACAAACTTAGCATCAACAATGCAACTTCATGTAGTTCCTCTAAAAGGATATGCTGTTTTATTTTTATGCATTTAATTATTATTATAAGCAAGAGCTAAAGTACTAATAATATGTAACAATGTTAGTATTAGAGCTTGTGATTAATATACTTTCTCTCCAATATAAAACCAAATAGACCTAATCCATTACAAATACAAAACTGATATAGATATTATGCTTGAAAATATGTCAAGAAAATTGGAAGGCGCTCTTAATTTTATAAGTAAAGTAATTAAGAAATTTTGGGACTAATCATATGTTTATATGAGTTCGTCCACCAGGATCCCCCAGCCTGATCCCCCAGGGGATCCCAGTGAACTTGTCTGTTCATCAGGATCCCCTTCAAAAAAATAAGCATAAAAAGATGTTGTCGCACTGAGTCCAATTATGCTTTTAAAAATTGAAAGTAACTTTTTTGATCTAGGTATACGGAATTTTATTCGAACTGGCTAGTGCAATTTAATGCAATCTCCTTGTTTATCAAAAGTATTTTATCAATAATACCTAATGTCAAGCCTATGACATGCATATGCTTTTGTTATTTCGTTGTGTTGCATTATAATAAGAGTTTACGGTAATACTTAAATATAATGGAAGATAATCTATATTCCTGCCATGTAATAAAACAGCACGGTGAAGTAATGCTGCGCGATGGACGTAAATACCACAAGAAGAAAACATATAAAAATGGTAATGTTTTATGGCGCTGTACTAATTGGCGGAAATTAAAATGCGGTGGTTCTGTGACTGTCGATGTAAGTTAAGATTACCATTAATTATCAAACATATGAAAAGCCCCTTTGCCTCCACAGTGACTGACTTAAGCGGGAGTCTAGCGCGACGGGCTGGAGTTTTCGAACGTTCGTGTCCGCGCTTTCTACTAATAATGCGTCGCGCGTCCACTGGGGCCACCTCACGCCACCGCTTGTCGCGCCCGCCTAGGCCTTAGCCACCGCGCATTCAGTCTCGACGCGCACTTAGAGTAACAAAACGGAGTACTTGGTTACTGCGTGAATTCATTAGGTGAAGGGTATACTATAATATCAGTAGGGACGAATATTTTATATACCAATATGAACTTTGTAAAGTTCTCTTATACTCTTTCAGGGAAGTTCTGTTGTGAAGGCTATTCCGCATACATTGTCATGCGTGAGGAATGTTGAGCAAAACGAAATTGATTTTACAGTACATAAATGTAAAGAAAAAATAAGAAAATTTGATTCTCGACCAATTCGAGAAATATACGATAAATGTTTTTGCCCCTTGAAGAACAAAGGTATAGATTTTGTGGCAGACGTGCCATCTTTAAAATCTTTAAAAAGTGCATTGTACAAAGTTAGGAATGAAAGCGCAGATGTTACAAAAATTAACTGTCGTAAAGTTAATGAAATTGAAATTCCGAAATCTCATTTAGATTTCGTTTTGTGCGATTATCTGAATGTCCATGAACTGGAAAAACAGTCGTCCCGTATAATAATTTTCTGTTTAAAAAAAAACATAGAAATTTTGTCTAATATAGAACACATATTTTGTGATGGAACTTTTCAGTGTTGCACTCAACCCTTCGAACAACTTTATACTATGCATGGAGATGTTGGTAGCTCTCAAGGTTCAACGAATGTTGTCCCTCTACTTTACGCATTGTTGGGTGATAGAAAAACAGAGACATATGATTTATTTTTTAAACTAATTGTATCTCAAATACCTAATTTTAACCCAAAAAAAATAACAATTGATATGGAACACGCGGTTGTTAATGCCATCAAAAGAAATTTCCCTGATGCTGACATAAAAATATGCTATTTCCATGTCAAGCGGAATATTTTTAAAAAGGGAAAATCTCTAAATTTAGTAAAAAATAAATATACGAGGAGAGTGGTTATGTTATGTGGTGCATTGCCATTATTACCTACGGATTACATTACTGAAGGATGGAATTATATTAAAAAAAACATATTAAGTATGAGTACAGATTATCAAAAACTACTTAACTTAGAAAGTTACATGAAATACTGGCTCAAAAATGACAATGTAATAAAAATGTGGTCAGTTTTCGGCGAAAGACATAGGACTAATAACTGTAGCGAAAGTTGGAACGCGGGTTTAATTAAAATGATTGGTCGAAAGCGCCCTAATATTGTCCAGCTACTGAACGCATTAAAAAGAGATGCTGAACTTAAGCGAAGACAACCAAAAAAAGCTCGCAGGACAGATCAAATTGCAATTGATAAGTTTCTACAGGAAACGCAGCTAGAATTATTGAATAATGACATAACAGTGGGCCATTTTCTGGAAATTGTAAAATAATTCTTTAAATAAAAAACGTAAATGTACTCAGTGTGTTTTTATCTTTACTTAATTTTATTTAAAGGGGATCCTGATGAACAGACAAGTTCACTGGGATCCCCTGGGGGATCAGGCTGGGGGATCCTGGTGGACGAACTCGTTTATATTGAGTAATTGTGTGGTTTTGACATTAAAGGCAAATAAAAAAAAGTAAAAAATCAACACCCTGTGATGTTAATTTCAGCCTTGTTCCTACCATTACCAACTTTATCCAGTTTTATTTTTGAAATACAGCCCTGAGTTATGCTATTTGAAGTGTTAAATGAAATAAACTATAACCAGTCCTACTTACCGTAACATCATACATATCAAGATTTTTTGGCAAGTTCTATCAAAAGTTTGCTTATTTAAGTAATAAGAATTTCATAATGTTATCACACTTGTTTGATTACTTTTAAAATAAAGCAAAAAAAGAACAATTTACTAGGAACCACACAAACTTTTCTAAATAAGTTATCTTTTTTTTTGTTTTGGATTTTTCTCTGCGTCGCGTCATTGAGTTTACAGAATGGAAAATTTTAAATTTCGCTTTAATTACGAAAATGAGTTCCGCCGTGGCACCCGAGCTGCAGAAACGGCTTGAAGAATTAATAACTTTGAACCATGTTTGTTCAATGATCTTGCGTTCTTAATGAATGTGAAAGAAAAAGTGCAATTTTTTTCAGTACAACTGGTTAGAGTTAAGCTAAATCTTTAAAAGTTTTAGTCCAGACAAACAAGCCTTTTTCTTCTAAAGTAAGGCAGGTGACTTAACATTTAAGGCTTTAAATGATAAACGCATAAGTTAGGGCTATATTTCAAAATTAAAATCATGCAAAACTTTCTATTTCTTGGAACAAGCCTGAAATGAGCACCACGGGGTGTTGATTTTTTATTGTTTCGGTAGCTTTTGTGACTACTACTGTAGTATCTCCTGTTTCCGGTATATGTCGACTTTTGGGACACCCTGCACACGGACTTATGAAAGAACATAGTATGATTATTATTAGAGATGGGCCGAGTACTCGGTTGATACTCGGTACTCGGCGTACTCGGCGGGTTTTTTGATACTCGTACTCGGCCGAATAACTCGGTTTGAATGCCGAGTATACTTTGTTTAAGAAAAGCAATATATTTAGGTAGATATTATTAAAACAACAGTGTTAAGTTTGAGATATTTCCCGCAAAGTTTCATTTTCCAAATCTTTAAACTCTTCTGTGTGTTTTATTTTAACATGGTTTAACATTGCCTTCGTAGAACCTTTTCATCGAACACCGCTACGTGAAATTAGAGAATTGCATAAAGTACATTTCACTTTTGCTTTATCTTCTATAATCTCGTCGTAAAACGCCCAAATTCGTGATCTTTTACGTGAAGTCATTATGTCATCAATCACTGATCAGGTACTACACACAGTCAATTGTTATTTAACTAACTTTTTCAATTATTTATACACAAAGACGCGCAACGTAAAGTATTTGTTTGCAAACTATGAAGTGACTGGTAGATGAAAGGCGCGGGTAAGGTGAGGGGTGTATCAACGCGAGCCGGCCTCTCGACCGGCGTAAACCTGTTTGTACGACGCTGAGTCGAGTAAAACTCGGTACTCGTTACTCGGCAAAAGTATTACTCGGCGCATCTCTAATTATTATTATAATTAAAAAAACTGCATTTGCTAGGAGTTCTTTAGCACCACAGGTCTTCTCGTACAGATGTTGCAATTTAGGAAACTGTTACTTTCACATCGCATTAAATACATAAACATGACAGCAGACAATTTGGTGTAAATAATATTAAATCCACATAAATGTACACGGGTTTGACAAAGTCTGCATCCATCACTGAAAGCACTGAAAAGTTCAGCTCTAAACAGATAGAAGTATAGGATATTTGCATTAGGCAAGCCTCTAAACCAGAACAAGATTCAAGTCGGCGGGGTCAATACCTATGTCTGTTGCAAAAATAAACATTTATTCTTTGTTTACTTTATAAACTAACTACATTGGTCATAGTCAGTTAAATTTCATTTTAAAATTGCTATTTTAAGGCGAAAATTAATTTTGCTTATTTCTTTCTATTATAGGAAACCAGAATGACGTCATCCGGGCGTGACAGCCCGGCTCTCAGCGATTACAATCCAGAGAGTCCTGTGTTCCAGGTTGGGTACTCAGAAGAGCGGGCCGCAAGGCAGTCCAACTCTGAAACATTCACCCAACCAGATCAACCGAACAACGAAGTACAACGAATTGAGGAAGTTGGTAACGATAATAGTAATGATTCTGGAGCAACAATATACTTAGATGCTCCAAGTACAGTGACGATAGCCCCCTGGGTCAGCAGAAGTGAAGTAGACGACTCCAATTCCAGCGTAGCGCGAGCATCGCACAATGAGGACAGTAATTTCAGCACTAGCACAGGCATTCAGTCGTTGAATGAAGAATCAAATAGCCTAATGTCCCTCCCTGAAGTGCAGGCTCGAACGAGTGACGAGCCCACCGAACCACCCACGAAGAAATGTAAAGTGGGCTCCCCCAAAAATAATGATGACATGGATGGTGAGACCTGCCCCATCTGCTTAGATTCCTGGGGAAATTCTGGAGAACATAGGCTGGTTGCTCTAAAGTGTGGACATTTATTTGGCTCTCAGTGTGTTCAGAGGTGGCTTAAAGCACAAACCGCCAGTGAAAGGTCTTGTCCCACTTGCAAAAGCAAAGCTACTATGAAAGATTTAAGGTACATCTACGCTAGGCGACTAGTAGCGGCCGATACATCACAATTGACTCAATTGCAGAAGCAGATAGAAGAGGTTCAAGCAGAGAAAAGTAGGACTGAATTAGAATTACAAAAATCTAGGATTGCACATCGTGCATGTATACTACAATTAGAAGTTTTAAGGAGCACTTTAATGAAAGCACAAGTTTCCAAGGATCAACCCCCGAAAAGATCGTGGAGGTTCGCCTTGGAGAAAAACTTAGAGATAAGTCGAGATGGTGGATGCAGAGTCTTGACGTACAACTGTCGGACATACGAGCTGTACGTGTCACAGAAAAGCACGAATAATCTATTCCCTGGTTATGGAATACGGAAAGTCAGCTGCGTGGATTACAAATTGGGTCAGTTCGTCCATTTGCACCCGAAACCGATCAGAGATATCACGTACTCGCAGCCCAGAGATCTGCTACTTAGCGTTGGTTTGGACAGTACAGCGAGGATCATGGAGCGCGGCATTCCTAGCGCCACGGTGCCCACTGGCGTGCCGCTGTGGTCGTGTTCGTGGGACTACCTCCGCGGGCACGAGTACTACGTGGGCGGAGTCGGCGGCGCCATCTTGCAATACGACGTGCGGAACCCCAACGCTTATTTACAAAGGCTGTCCGCGCCGGGAGACATGTCGCCGGTCGTGTCGCTCTGTTCCACGGAATTCGGCCTCCTGTCTTGTCAGTTGAACTCCTGCTGGTTATGGGTGTCTAACATGAGACAGTGGGAGCCTCGCGCGTTGCCCGTCGAAGGACCGTTCATGTCTTTGTGCTACGACAATGAGTCGCACAGAGCGTTGGTTTCGTGCAGACCGGGTTCGAATGGATCGGACAGATCGCGACTTATTCTGTGCAAGTTGAAATCAACGGTTCCTAATGGGGAGATAGTGGTTGATATAGAGCAGACGTTCTCAGGGTCGGCGCGGTCGTCACTGATGTCGAGGTCTACGTGGGTGCGGGCGCCAGGGGCTTCTTGGGTCGCGGCGCATTCTGAGAGCGAGTCAACTCTTCACTTACACGGTCTTGATGGTGTCAGGACTATGTCGTTACCGGCAGCGGAACCCGCTCTTGACATCTGCTCGGTGCAACTCAACGGAGACTCGATAGTCGCTGCGCTGTCAGAGTCCCGGCTCAGGCTGTACAAGGCTGTGTCGACGAACTCCTGACGGTCGAGCATTTTGACCGGATATTAAACGGGCTGTGATGCCAGGACTTGGTTCTTTCACCACGCTGCAGCGCTGGCGGATTTGAATGTATTTTAACGAATAGCAACTTTTGTAAATAGCTTCTTCATCTTCTTACAAGGAAATGTGGTGTAAATATATTCTACAGTTTGAAAAGGAACGAGGAAAGCAATAAAATGTGCCTGCTTTTGCTACAGCACATATTTGGATAAATAGACTTTACCGCCTAAAATGCCTCTAATAATACGATAATAATTTTAAAAGAACTTTAGGAACCAATTTCTGCAGCATGAAAATTGAGAAACATATCCTAAGACTGTTAGTGTTGCTAGAAATTAGATTGTGTATATGATTGTGTTGCCATGTGTAAAAACATTAAGAATGTGTTTTGTGTCAAATCAATACTGCCGAATTATTATTTAAATACCTCATTTTTGTTTTAGAAATAAAGTTTAGAGATTTAGTTTAATTGGGTGTATTATTTTCAGAATGTAGACATGTATGTAGACCAAATATTTCAACATGTTGGTGATACAACCCGACAAAGTTTTAATGCGTCGCTTACATTTATTTTCATCGTAGGAAAACCCCCAATGATAACCCCAGAGTGTCTGCTGTTTTCATTTTTTTATCATGGTTACCTTTAGAAGAACTATGTAGAATATCACTTTAAGTTAATGTCACATGGACTTAAAGAATACAATACCAGGTAGCTAAACTTTGTGGCAATCTAATAAGTTAACAAAAAATATTACGTTAAAGTTTGACGGTCGTATCAGGAATACGTAGCACCTACTTATATTTATTTGACAAATAATAAAATAAGTAACCCTCTTCTTTTTACTACCGGGCTACCAGACGCAGACAAAACTTCCATCCCTATATAGTGGAACAAAACGCTTCGATAGTTCCTTTTTGGTACGGATTGCCAAGGAGTGGAACGATCTGCCTGCATCTGTTTTCCCTGACCACTACAGTGCTGGTACTTTCAAGTGTCGAGTGACTAGGTTTCTCGTTGATGGACGTGTATCACCAATGTGAGCTTTCCATCAGGTGGTATGGAAGACAAACGTGTCGTTATAATAAAAAAAGTGCAACAAAATTCATGGAACTATTCTTTTTAGATGTGACGCTGCCACACTAGTTGTTTTTAGTACTCGACCTGTAGGTACGGCACTGGGTTTGTCGTAATGAATGGACGGGTAACCCGTTATCTAGAGTTGGCCTGTTTGTAATACTGTCAGAAAATCTCTTCTTACCAGCATTCTCAACCTTAGTGAAAACGGCGTAGACGTTTTTTTTTTATCAACTTTTCATTAATTTTGCAGCCATTTATCAAAGTTAGGTTTTGTTTTCTGAATGATAAGTAAATCTTTATAGTTTTACATCCGGCTTAACTCCAGTTAACGGGTCATCCATTCATTACGAGTACCTTCTTACAAACGACTTGATTCCGCCACGTCTAAAAAGAATAGTTCCGTGGTCTATTGGGAAATTGTACAGCAAATCAACTGGCCTTGCCTTGATCCTAGTGATTGTAGTCTTTTGATACCATGTAAAGCCCCGGCTAGACTGTTTAACACAAGACTTCAAGCCAAGGCTACTTTTGTTTGTAACCATATCAAATAAATCAAATCGAATATTTATTTATCTCTCCCACAGTAATATTTTACTTATACAAAACTATACTTATAAACTACATTATTATAAATGGTAAGCCAATTTAAGTTTTGAAGTGGGAGACTGGTGTCGAAAACTTCAAAATTTAGTACAGTAACTCAGCGTTTTTATTGTTTATTCGTGTAGATCTCGTCGATACCTTCCTTCAGAGGGGTCGAACTCCGCAATCGGCTTGAAAATAAAAAAGTTGTTTGCAGAGAAGAGCAACCAAAAACCTAACCTAACCTAACTTAACCTAACCTGACCCAAACCTAACCTATCGTAGTTTACATAGTCATTTTGAAAATTTGTATTACTTAAATTGATTTTATTTTGTCAAACGCATTGAGGCGCTCCTTCTGACACCTCAATCAGCTACCTGCTTAGCAAAATTATATCGTTTTTGGTGCATCCAAATCGTATATTGCTAATTTTTCTATAGAAAACTGGGGTTTTGGTCGAAAACTTCAAAATTTAGTACAGTAACTCAGCGTTTTTATTGTTTATTCGTGTAGATCTCGTCGATACCTTCCTTCAGAGGGGTCGAACTCCGCAATCGGCTTGAAAATAAAAAAGTTATTTGCAGAGAAGAGCAACCAAAAACCTAACCTAACCTAACCTAACCTAACCTAACCTAACCTGACCCAAACCTAACCTATCGTAGTTTACATAGTCATTTTGAAAATTTGTATTACTTAAATTGATTTTATTTTGTCAAACGCATTGAGGCGCTCCTTCTGACACCTCAATCAGCTACCTGCTTAGCAAAATTATATCGTTTTTGGTGCATCCAAATCGCATATTGCTAATTTTTCTATAGAAAACTGGGGTTTTGGTCGAAAACTTCAAAATTTAGTACAGTAACTCAGCGTTTTTATTGTTTATTCGTGTAGATCTCGTCGATACCTTCCTTCAGAGGGGTCGAACTCCGCAATCGGCTTGAAAATAAAAAAGTTATTTGCAGAGAAGAGCAACCAAAAACCTAACCTAACCTAACCTAATCTGACCCAAACCTAACCTATCGTAGTTTACATAGTCATTTTGAAAATTTGTATTACTTAAATTGATTTTATTTTGTCAAACGCATTGAGGCGCTCCTTCTGACACCTCAATCAGCTACCTGCTTAGCAAAATTATATCGTTTTTGGTGCATCCAAATCGTATATTGCTAATTTTTCTATAGAAAACTGGGGTTTTGGTCGAAAACTTCAAAATTTAGTACAGTAACTCAGCGTTTTTATTGTTTATTCGTGTAGATCTCGTCGATACCTTCCTTCAGAGGGGTCGAACTCCGCAATCGGCTTGAAAATAAAAAAGTTATTTGCAGAGAAGAGCAACCAAAAACCTAACCTAACCTAAACTAACCTGACCCAAACCTAACCTATCGTAGTTTACATAGTCATTTTGAAAATTTGTATTACTTAAATTGATTTTATTTTGTCAAACGCATTGAGGCGCTCCTTCTGACACCTCAATCAGCTACCTGCTTAGCAAAATTATATCGTTTTTGGTGCATCCAAATCGTATATTGCTAATTTTTCTATAGAAAACTGGGGTTTTGGTCGAAAACTTCAAAATTTAGTACAGTAACTCAGCGTTTTTATTGTTTATTCGTGTAGATCTCGTCGATACCTTCCTTCAGAGGGGTCGAACTCCGCAATCGGCTTGAAAATAAAAAAGTTATTTGCAGAGAAGAGCAACCAAAAACCTAACCTAACCTAACCTAACCTAACCTGACCCAAACCTAACCTATCGTAGTTTACATAGTCATTTTGAAAATTTGTATTACTTAAATTGATTTTATTTTGTCAAACGCATTGAGGCGCTCCTTCTGACACCTCAATCAGCTACCTGCTTAGCAAAATTATATCGTTTTTGGTGCATCCAAATCGTATATTGCTAATTTTTCTATAGAAAACTGGGGTTTTGGTCGAAAACTTCAAAATTTAGTACAGTAACTCAGCGTTTTTATTGTTTATTCGTGTAGATCTCGTCGATACCTTCCTTCAGAGGGGTCGAACTCCGCAATCGGCTTGAAAATAAAATAGTTATTTGCAGAGAAGAGCAACCAAAAACCTAACCTAACCTAACCTAACCTAACCTGACCCAAACCTAACCTATCGTAGTTTACATAGTCATTTTGAAAATTTGTATTACTTAAATTGATTTTATTTTGTCAAACGCATTGAGGCGCTCCTTCTGACACCTCAATCAGCTACCTGCTTAGCAAAATTATATCGTTTTTGGTGCATCCAAATCGCATATTGCTAATTTTTCTATAGAAAACTGGGGTTTTGGTCGAAAACTTCAAAATTTAGTACAGTAACTCAGCGTTTTTATTGTTTATTCGTGTAGATCTCGTCGATACCTTCCTTCAGAGGGGTCGAACTCCGCAATCGGCTTGAAAATAAAAAAGTTATTTGCAGAGAAGAGCAACCAAAAACCTAACCTAACCTAACCTAACCTGACCCAAACCTAACCTATCGTAGTTTACATAGTCATTTTGAAAATTTGTATTACTTAAATTGATTTTATTTTGTCAAACGCATTGAGGCGCTCCTTCTGACACCTCAATCAGCTACCTGCTTAGCAAAATTATATCGTTTTTGGTGCATCCAAATCGTATATTGCTAATTTTTCTATAGAAAACTGGGGTTTTGGTCGAAAACTTCAAAATTTAGAGAAAGAAGAAAGAAAGAAATCATTTATTTGCTGAATATGGTCGGTATTTACATGGTAATTTAACATTATGGTGCAGCATACTCAACCGTGCAACGGTGTGCAAATTTTTCTATGTCCTAAATCAATTACATAATACCAACATTAATATTGAAAAAAGAAAAACATAAATATCATTCAAAATTTTAAATTATAAGGTCATAACAAACATAAAAAAATTATTGGTAAAATATGTCAAAATTTATAAGGTATGTATGTCAAAGTAGTACAGTAAAATCACAAATATCAGTTTAAAAAGTCATTCACGCTATAATAACATTTTTCGACCAAATAATTAAATAATTCCTTTTTAAAATTTCTCAATGTCATATTTTTTAAAAAACTTGGCAGTTTATTATATATTCTAATAGCCATACAATACACATTTTTAGAATATAGGTTCAGTTTTTGGGCAGGTATGTAAAGTTTATTCTTGTGCCTTCCTTTACCATTTAACATTTCTTCATTTGTTTTGAAGAAGTATGCATGTGTTCGTACAAAAATGCATATTTCAAAAATGTATAAGCACGGAACTGTTAATATTTGATATTGTTTAAACAAAGGCTTACAGCTATCAAGATAGCCCGCACCACATAGTGCTCTTATACACTTTTTTTGAGCACGGAAGATATTTAATACGTCTACGGAATTGCCCCACAGAATTATACCATATCTTATAATAGAGGATACATAACCATGGTAAGATAAAAGGGCTATTTTGACCCCTGAAATGTCTCTAATTCGTTTTAATACATAAATATATCTTTCCATTTTGTTTCTTAAACATGTCACATGTGCCTTCCAATTGCACCATTTATCAATAGTCAAACCTAGAAATTTAGCTGATTCTACATTGTCAATCGGTACATTATTATAGTCGATATTTAATTTAGGACATTTCATATTATATGTTTGAAATTGCAACAATTTAGTTTTAGTCAAATTAATTTTTAAGTCGTTTGAATGTAGCCAGTCTATTACCTTTGTCAATGTAGAATCAATTTCACATTTAAGTTCATTCAAATTAGGAGTCTTAATAAGTATAGTGGTATCGTCAGCAAATAAAATACTATCATTAAATTCATTATTAATACAGTTTGGTAAGTCATTTATATCATTTATAGTACAGTAACTCAGCGTTTTTATTGTTTATTCGTGTAGATCTCGTCGATACCTTCCTTCAGAGGGGTCGAACTCCGCAATCGGCTTGAAAATAAAATAGTTATTTGCAGAGAAGAGCAACCAAAAACCTAACCTAACCTAACCTAATCTGACCCAAACCTAACCTATCGTAGTTTACATAGTCATTTTGAAAATTTGTATTACTTAAATTGATTTTATTTTGTCAAACGCATTGAGGCGCTCCTTCTGACACCTCAATCAGCTACCCGCTTAGCAAAATTATATCGTTTTTGGTGCATCCAAATCGTATATTGCTAATTTTTCTATAGAAAACTGGGGTTTTGGTCGAAAACTTCAAAATTTATTAGAGTAACTCAGCGTTTTTATTGTTTATTCGTGTAGATCTCGTCGATACCTTCCTTCAGAGGGGTCGAACTCCGCAATCGGCTTGAAAATAAAAAAGTTATTTGCAGAGAAGAGCAACCAAAAACCTAACCTAACCTAACCTAACCTGACCCAAACCTAACCTATCGTAGTTTACATAGTCATTTTGAAAATTTGTATTACTTAAATTGATTTTATTTTGTCAAACGCATTGAGGCGCTCCTTCTGACACCTCAATCAGCTACCTGCTTAGCAAAATTATATCGTTTTTGGTGCATCCAAATCGTATATTGCTAATTTTTCTATAGAAAACTGGGGTTTTGGTCGAAAACTTCAAAATTTAATACAGTAACTCAGCGTTTTTATTGTTTATTCGTGTAGATCTCGTCGATACCTTCCTTCAGAGGGGTCGAACTCCGCAATCGGCTTGAAAATAAAAAAGTTATTTGCAGAGAAGAGCAACCAAAAACCTAACCTAACCTAACCTAACCTGACCCAAACCTAACCTATCGTAGTTTACATAGTCATTTTGAATATTTGTATTACTTAAATTGATTTTATTTTGTCAAACGCATTGAGGCGCTCCTTCTGACACCTCAATCAGCTACCTGCTTAGCAAAATTATATCGTTTTTGGTGCATCCAAATCGTATATTGCTAATTTTTCTATAGAAAACTGGGGTTTTGGTCGAAAACTTCAAAATTTAGTACAGTAACTCAGCGTTTTTATTGTTTATTCGTGTAGATCTCGTCGATACCTTCCTTCAGAGGGGTCGAACTCCGCAATCGGCTTGAAAATAAAAAAGTTATTTGCAGAGAAGAGCAACCAAAAACCTAACCTAACCTAACCTAACCTGACCCAAACCTAACCTATCGTAGTTTACATAGTCATTTTGAAAATTTGTATTACTTAAATTGATTTTATTTTGTCAAACGCATTGAGGCGCTCCTTCTGACACCTCAATCAGCTACCTGCTTAGCAAAATTATATCGTTTTTGGTGCATCCAAATCGTATATTGCTAATTTTTCTATAGAAAACTGGGGTTTTGGTCGAAAACTTCCAAATTTAGTACAGTAACTCAGCGTTTTTATTGTTTATTCGTGTAGATCTCGTCGATACCTTCCTTCAGAGGGGTCGAACTCCGCAATCTGCTTGAAAATAAAAAAGTTATTTGCAGAGAAGAGCAACCAAAAACCTAACCTAACCTAACCTAACCTAACCTAACCTGACCCAAACCTAACCTATCGTAGTTTACATAGTCATTTTGAAAATTTGTATTACTTAAATTGATTTTATTTTGTCAAACGCATTGAGGCGCTCCTTCTGACACCTCAATCAGCTACCTGCTTAGCAAAATTATATCGTTTTTGGTGCATCCAAATCGCATATTGCTAATTTTTCTATAGAAAACTGGGGTTTTGGTCGAAAACTTCAAAATTTAGTACAGTAACTCAGCGTTTTTATTGTTTATTCGTGTAGATCTCGTCGATACCTTCCTTCAGAGGGGTCGAACTCCGCAATCGGCTTGAAAATAAAAAAGTTATTTGCAGAGAAGAGCAACCAAAAACCTTTTTTTTTTTTTTTTTTTTTTTTTTTACTTGAGGAAAACGTGCTATCACGTCCCCGACCGCCCAAGGGGGAGCGACGGGGTATGTGGGGATGATCCGGCAGAAGGCCAGACCTACCCACTAAAAACCTCAAGGTGTACCTCATCTGCCATAGACGGAGCTCACGGTACCGCCATTAGCATTACCCGCGAGCCCCGGCAGATTGCGCTCAGATTTAGCCGAGCGCCCCCCACGTGGGAAATGGTCCAGCACACGAGACCATTTCCCCACACATAGCCCTAATAGCCGCAGCAGGTCCCCTCACCCGCTACGGCTGGCTATCGGGAGGGAGAAGGTGAGCGTATCTCCTTCTCCGTCCCCCCCTCCGCCTACGGCGGATCGGTGCCGAAGAGGCGTCATCCTCCCGGCACCGCTCCGCCGCCTCCTTCTGCGACATTACGTCCTCGCAGAAGGAGGTCATGGCCGCCCAAGCCTCTCAACTCCCTAGCATGGCTTTAACCACGCTAGCGAGCGAGAGGTCCTCTCCGACGACAGACGTCAACTCGTGCCGCAGCCGACCCCACGCCGGACACACCACTAAGGTGTGCTCCGCCGTGTCGTCGGCCGCCCCACAATGGTGACACTCTGTCGTCACCTCCCTCCGGGCGACCCTGTGCAGGTAGTGACCGAAACAACCATGTCCGGTCAATACCTGCACAAGGCGGAAGGTCAGAGTCCCCCACCTTCGCTGCACCCACTCAACGAGGACCGGACGAATCGCATCGATCGTCCAGGCCCCGTAAGCGGGCGCAACGAGGGACTCTTCCCATCCCCTAAGGAGTGCCCTCCTGGCACTCCTGCGGACGCGTGCCACCTCCTCGGGACAGGGGCGCTCGCCCGCATCCCTCCTCCCGGCTCGGTACCGGTAAACGGCACCGAGCACTACCGCCTCGAGTTCCCACGGGGGGGCGCTTGCCAGGACGCAGGCAGCCCCATGGGAAATCGAGCGGTACCCTCGCGATGCCCTCACCGCCATGACCCTCTGCGGCTTCCGCAGCAGGGCCCTATTTTGGCGGTTGAGGGCATCCTCCCAGATGGGCGCTCCGTAGAGGGCCATGCTTCCCACAATACCGAGGTAGAGCCTACGGCATGGGGAACCAGGCCCCCCCACGTTCGGCAGCAGCCGCCCCAGTGCAGCCACCGCCTTGATGAGCCGTTCGGCCAGCACCTTGAAATGCTGACCGAAGGCCCAGCGCCCATCTGAGATGAGGCCCAGATACCGCATTTCCCTCTTCAGGGGTATCCGGGTCCCATCCACCATCAGCGTCGCACCTGGAGGGGGACCCTGCCGAGGCCCGTGAAACAAAAGGGCCTCGGTCTTCTCCAGCGCGACCCTGAGGCCCAACCTCCTTATGCGACCCACCACTAGGGCCGCACCCTCCTCCATCCGAGTCACTGACTCGGCGAACGTCCTCCCCTGGGCCACTATGAGGGTATCGTCAGCATAGCAGAATACGCTGACGTGGGGCGGCAGAACGCCCCTCAACACCCCGTCGTAGCCCAAGTTCCACAAGAGCGGACCGAGCACCGACCCTTGCGGAACCCCACACCTCATGGTTCGCCGCGTCAGTGACCCCCTCCCGTCGACGTAGATGACGTCCCTGTCCCGGAGGTAGTCCTCCAACAGCCGCCGCAGGTACAGAGGCACCCCGTGAAATCGGAGAGCCTCGAGTATTGCACCGAACGGCAGGCTGTTGAAGGCGTTGGCAATGTCCAAAGACACTGCCAACGACCTCTGCCCCCTCGCGGCACCTTCCGCGGTGAGGGCCTTCAGGGCAGAGACGGCGTCCAAGGTCGACCGCCCCCGTCGGAACCCGAACTGTGCCTCGGACAGGTCAGGCCCTACCCCCTCGAGGTGCTGGACAAGCCGGGATGCCAGAATAAATTCCAGCATCTTGGCCGTCTCATCCAGCAGGACCAAAGGCCGGAACGCCGACGGACTGTCCGGCGACCGGCCCTCTTTCCCGAGGAGGCAGAGCCTCCCGTCCTTCCAGAGCTTCGGAAACCGTCCGGTTCTCAGAGAGAGGTCGAACAATTTCCGAAGCTCGGATCCCAGGGTTTCCACCGCTACCTCTAGGATCCGTCCGGGCACTCCATCCGGTCCGGGGGCCGTCCTCTTCCTCCCCAAGCGGGAGATGGCATTCTCCATCTCGGCGTCCGAGATGGGGGGAACCTCAATCTCCCATGCCACTCCCGCTGGGGGAGGCAAGGAGTGGTCGGGGCTGTTAGGAAACAGCTCGCCCACGACCACCCTCAGGAACTCAGGCTGGAGAGTCTCAGTGAGGGGCCGTCCCATGGCCCGGAGTTTGTTCCGAGCCATCTTATAGGGACGCCCCCACGGGTCCCTGTTGAGACCCTCCAGGAGTTCCTCCCTGGCCCGCTCCTTAGCGACGCAGATCGCCGCTTGCAATGCCTTCTTGGTGGCCTTGCAAGCGGCCACCCGCCGCGCCTCCTCCGCTTCGTCGCGGTGGCGCCGCCGGCGGTAGTGCGAACACTCCCGCCAAGCCCGACCGTGGGCGTCCCGGAGTTCAGCAATCTCCGGAGACCACCAGTACACGGCCTTGCGACCGCAGTGGACCCTCGCCCTGGGCATTGCCGCATCACACACCGCAGTCAAAGCGGCGCGGAAGCGGCCTGCGCCCGCGTCCACCGAGGCCGGGGCAGTGCGCGGCGCACACCACGCCTGGACGACGGCCGCCTCAGCCGCTTTTTCGCGGTCGAGCCGGGCGATCGCCCAGCGCGGGAAGGCAGGGGGATGCCGTGGAGACTCAGCTAGGTGCTGTTGGACGGCAACCTCGAACCGGATGTACCGATGGTCCGATAGGGTCACCGGGTCCACCAGCACCCGCCAATTGCACATCCTGTGTGCGATCGCAGGAGAGCAGAACGTAACGTCCACCCTGGACGATCCCTGCGGTCGCACACAAGTCGGCAATGTCCCTGTATTCAAGAGGGACAGTCCAGCCTCCACAGCCCATTCCCCCAGGGCCACGCCGAAAGAGTTGGTGATGGTGTCACCCCACTGAGGCGACCTCGCATTAAGGTCGCCCATCAGAAGCAGTTGGTCGGGCCCCATACGCCCGACCAATGCGTGGAGGGAGTCTAAGTACTGCTCGTACTCACGTAGCGGCCTATTAGGGGAAAAGTAAACACCAATAATGGTGTACTCCCCCCACCTGACCGCCACGTATCCTGGACCCCTCTCCCTGACAATCAGTGCGTGACACCCCCCCAACCGCACGACGATGGCCACCGTGCCGTCTAAAGAGCAGGCCCAATGCGGTCGTGGAGCCACATAATAAGGCTCCGCCACGACCGCCACTTCGATTTCCCACTGTGCCATAGCCTGCAGGAATAAATCCTGAGCAGCGGCGCAGTGGTTGAGGTTCCCCTGGAGGAAATTGAAGGACCTACTACCCATTACTCGGCCATTTCAATTTCCTCAGCCGCCTGTTGGGGCACCGCCGTTTTAGGAAGCCCGACACCGCGGACCCCTCTCTTTTTGACGGTGGGAGGGTTGCAACTCCTCCTCCCCATCACGTGTGCCGACGGGCACCCAACGTCAGCACATACCGCGCATCGTGTGACGGCAGTGCAGGCGGCGGCCTTGTGTCCCGGCTGTCCACACCGGTGACACAGGTCCGATCGGTCGACCGCTGATGGGCACGTGGCGCGGACGTGCCCGATCCCCATGCACCTATAACAGCGCATGGGGCGCGCCTCGAGTGCCGTCACGGAGGCGGAACTCCAGCCGACAAGCAGGCGACCCGCTCCCACTATCTTTTTTGCCGCGGTGACAGGGCACCGGACAAAAATTGCGGCCATTCCCCGGACCGACGCCAGAAGTGCACCCGCCTTGACTTGCTCGGGTGCACATTCTCCCCTAGACGCAACTGCCGCCACCACATCCTCAGCGGTGACGGAGTCGTCCAGCCCCCCAATCCGCAGCTCGGCCAGCTTCTCCGGCCGGTCCACCCTTGCGACCTCGGCAAGAACAGCTCGCAGCTTATCCGCAAGCTGATCTGCCTTGTCGCCACTTTGGGTGCCCGGGACCTCCAGCATGCGGGCTCCCGTCGCCGACTCTCGGATCTTAACCGTGGCAATCCCCAGGTCAGCCAGCCGGATACTCTGACGCGCAGTCAGGATTGCCTCTTTGTAGCTCACCCCTCTTTGGATGGCCTCTGGAAGCAGTGTAATTACCACTGCAGAGGACCTTGGAGGGGTGAGCTTCGGCTTAGCTGCCGGTGGGGCAGGACGCGCGGATGCCACAGCTGCCAACAGCCGCTGGGACTGCGTTGTTGGCTTGCTTGGGGCAGGAGCTGTCACCGTCGGAACCACCGGGGCAGACTTCTTCTTGTTTTTCTTCCTCCTGGCCACCGTGGCCCAGGACGCCACAGGTTGCTCGGCCGAGGAGGGCGCACCGCTTTGCACCGGCACATTATTTTGCACCGGTGCACTGACTGGGGGCAATACCTCGCGGGATTCATGCGCCAGAGGGGGGCGCAATTTTTCGGCCGGGAGCAACGATCGGATGTCCAAGAGCTTGGCATCCATCATTGATCCCACCGACGCCATAAAATCCGGCAAAAGAGCAGCCTTGAGGTCTGCAACCAGCAGGCCTATTACGGTTCTTTCATGACATGACATAATAAACAAGATTTCTATGATACAATGATCAACAATTGTGGCATAAAGAATAAACGAAGTCCCTTTACATTTGCATGCAAGAGGCGTTGCATTACCTTTTAAAATTCAATCATCAATCAAGTTTCAATCATCGTCTATGACTTAAAAACGTCAATTGAAAAAGGTGAGATCGCACCCACCTCTATGATATGTTGGTTTCTTGATTTCATTTGTGTTCTTCCATTTCGTTTGCTTTCATAAATAAATACTTAATTATTATATATGGGGGTTATTGTATTCAATTTACATGGTATACCAAATAATGATCGTATGATAAGTTTTAAGGCCGCTCCACATTCTCGCGAGAATCTTGCGAGTCTTTAATATAATTATCTTCATACATAGAATATAAAGCCTTGAGATCAATATGTTTTTCTCACAATTTATCTTTATTTGTTAGTAAATAAAACATATTAAATATTAATTTTTATCTTCTTGGACCATTTTCAATACTAACAATATAAAAAAATTAACAAAAACTCTTAAAATCTATTACGAGTTACTTCAAAACTCTCTCTCTCTCTAAAGGGAGTTGTGCGGGTGAAACAGCGGACACAAGCTGCCTGTCAATGCATTCAGTCATTCAACTAACCATTCTAATGCTTTCTTTCAAGGTCAGTCGGCCATATTGAGGTTAACCATCGTTAGTAATTACGAATATTAGAAGTATCATTCGACTCAGGACGTTTGTATATTACTATCGTTCAAGTCGAATATTCAAGTCAGTATTAGTAGTTTATTCGACTGATATGATAATTCGCAGACGCGCATCGCTGAGATATACTCTGCGATGTAACCGTTTAAATCGGCGGCTCGCTTGTTACTGAGAAACATGCGATCGTGACTCCTACACAAAACTCCAAACTGCCCACAAACCCCAAAACCCACAAAAAGTAGAGAAAAATGAGAGAAATTGAGTAGAATACGAGTATGGCTTTCTCGGGAGATTCTCGCGAGAATGTTGAGCGGCCTTAACGTCAAAACTATTTCATATCATCGCATGGTTTTGAGATCCATAATAGGCCTGCAGATTGGTTGAGACCGGTTCGGCAGGCTGGGAACTGTGGCGCTCCCGTCCCTCCTGGAACTCCCGTCTCAGGGCATATATCTCGGACTTAAGATCCTCCACATGCCTCCTGAGACGGACATTATCCCGACGGAGATTACGGATTTCATCCCCTTCGGTTCTCCTCGAGAGACATTCGATAATGTCGCTCAGGTCACCGGCACTGTCTTT
Organism: Stenoptilia bipunctidactyla; assembly: GCA_944452665.1. Taxonomy (NCBI): domain Eukaryota; kingdom Metazoa; phylum Arthropoda; class Insecta; order Lepidoptera; family Pterophoridae; genus Stenoptilia; species Stenoptilia bipunctidactyla. The sequence continues at coordinate 20,667,550 of OX101746.1, forward strand.
TAATTCTCTCACATAGGTACCCTTCAAATTATTTGAAGTTGTAGCCAGTGAGAGAATTCTAGCCACCTTCACACCTGCCCTCTCTCTTATCTGGTCTGTTGCCAGCCTCTCAATGTCCAACTCTTCCATAACGGGAAGAGTTGGACTTTCCTTGCGGAAAGTAACTTTTAATACTTCACCGCTTTCTCCCGTCTCCTTGGGTTTACTACCTTTCCCCTTTTTAGGGGAACCCTTCTTCCCTTTTTTGGTAGGGATAATTACCCTCGCATTTGCGTCTGCTTCCGAGCCCGAAAACTCCGTGTCGGAAAGGATTCCGCCAAACTCCGAACTCCTTTTTTGACGAGTACAGGAGCTTCCGAGCTCCGAACCGCTGCTTTCGACGATCTCCATCGACAATCCACTCAAAAGCGAGGAGGACCTCCTCTGCGACCGAGTCCTGACTCCCACACAGCCCGCACTGCTCCCTTCTCCGACATTGCGGCTTCTACCGCGGCTTTTGCCCTTGCCAGGCAAAGCAAAACCTCTACCTTCACAGCCGCTTTCTTCTACGCTGTCACAGCGTCCCACGACAAATAATTTGCCTTCACAGGCATCTCCTCCGACTCCGCCCTTCTCGGGCACAACACCAACTCCGCCCTTCACAGGCCCATCGTCAACTCCGCCCTTCACAGGCCCCTCGTCAACTCCGCCCGTCTCAGGCTCAACGTCTTGTGAAAGTTTAGTATCCATAATAAAACCCACGAGTACCGCGTTCGTGATATTGACTTAGTCGAGGCAGTGACGCGGTGCCAAGGTCAACCCTACTTACACCTGGGGATCGGGAGGTACCCAGGGTTGGTCGCTAATTGGCAGAATTAACCCACTCTGCCACCTCCGAAGAGGCAACCGATCGCCACGTTTCCCAGCGATCGGTCTTTCGGGGTTTTTTATAGAGGATGTCTCCTCACGGTCCGGGCGGTTAAGCCAAGACCCCCGTTCCATCAAAGCCGCGAGACATGATCCACGACACTTTGACGGGTTACGGTTTTGGTGGCAGTGACAATTTAATGACCACGCGACGGCAGTGTTAGTGCTCGCCACGCCTACCACCCCCTCACCCCGATACCACTGCCGCCCGCTACGGGTCAGACGCAAGGTACCGGAGGGGCACACTGCCGCCCGATACGGGACAGACGCAGCGCGCCACCATCGTAGGAGTGATTTGGCTTCACCCAGTCGCTGGATTGCGACGGGCTACTGAGCCCCCCCGCCACGACAAGGCACACTCCACTTGGGGGGGACCAAAAACCTAACCTAACCTAACCTAACCTAATCTGACCCAAACCTAACCTATCGTAGTTTACATAGTCATTTTGAAAATTTGTATTAATTAAATTGATTTTATTTTGTCAAACGCATTGAGGCGCTCCTTCTGACACCTCAATCAGCTACCTGCTTAGCAAAATTATATCGTTTTTGGTGCATCCAAATCGTATATTGCTAATTTTTCTATAGAAAACTGGGGTTTTGGTCGAAAACTTCAAAATTTAGTACAGTAACTCAGCGTTTTTATTGTTTATTCGTGTAGATCTCGTCGATACCTTCCTTCAGAGGGGTCGAACTCCGCAATCGGCTTGAAAATAAAAAAGTTATTTGCAGAGAAGAGCAACCAAAAACCTAACCTAACCTAAACTAACCTGACCCAAACCTAACCTATCGTAGTTTACATAGTCATTTTGAAAATTTGTATTACTTAAATTGATTTTATTTTGTCACACGCATTGAGGCGCTCCTTCTGACACCTCAATCAGCTACCTGCTTAGCAAAATTATATCGTTTTTGG